>CM077306.1:158514642-159873571 GCA_039655065.1 Glossophaga mutica
TTGAGCTGACAGGAAAACAACAGCAAAGTAAAACTATAATATGCTGGGCAGCAAAAATAAAAGTATCTAGTCATATACCAGATAGCTTGAGTAAATCTTTATGGTAGAAATGAATGTATTTGGATTGATTTAATACACAGATAATAAAGGGAAATTTCATAAAACTGCTAGTAATTAGAAGTTAATGTTTGTTTAGAATTTGTATGCCAGGCAGTATGCAAATGTGCTTTATTAATTATGTCAAACATTTCCATTCTGAAGAAGATTCCATATGTATTTTCACTTTGCAATGAAGAGACTAAAGGTTAGAAATTTACCCAATTTTTTCCTAAGGTCACACTAAGATAAGGTAGAGTTCAACTTGAAATCAAAGATATGTGTATAATATACTTTAGCATGTATAATTTTATGTGTATGATTTGTACATAGTGTATTGTGCATATATATATACACACTAAATATATATTACTGTGTATTTCTGTATAATTAATTTAATTCATTCATTTGACATTCTGTTATGTTAGTGAATTTTAGTATACTTACATCAAGTACACTAAACTTTCATTATAGTCCTTTCAATATATTTAGTTTAATAATATTTATATAATTTCAATTTCATTAATTTAGTCCATTTCAGAATGCATTCATATTTTATGATCATATTTCTTCTGTTATTTGACTATTGTTTTCTTCCTTTTTATTGCATGTTTTGAAATTTGCATATCTTTAATATTTTTTCAAAATGTGCCTCTTCTAGATATTCCATTGAGCATCCTCTTTTTCCCACAGAGACCTCAGTCCTGTCCCCCTCAGTTCTCCTGCCCTGGTCTGCTTTGTCCCTGCAGTCTACTCCAAAGCTGCTGTGTTTCCTTATCTGTGTTAAATCCACTGTTTGGTGGTATTAGGCTTGTTCTGCTTTGGCATATGCTCCTGTCACTTAAAACACTTCAAGAATTGCCACAGTGGAGTAAATTAGCAAAATATTTTATAACCCCCCACATTTCTTAAGTAGCTTAAATATTCCTTTATACTTAATTGATTAGTTGGCTTACATAGAATTTTAGGTGGAAAAGTATTTCCCCTTAAAATACTAAAGTAATTGATCCATTATTCTAGCCTTTCAGATTGTTATTAGAACTCCAGTACCACTGTGATTGTTAATCCTTTATATATTAACCAGTATTTCTGAAAACTTAGGTTTTTTTTTAAATCTTGGGTATTAAACATTTTATGGTGATGTACCTAGTTGGATTAGCTTTTATTGACTGTACTACTCCCTAGACATATGCATTTTAATTTTGTGAAATTTTCTTGTATTAATTCCTTGACAATGTTCTTCACCCTTTATTTATTTTTAATATTCAGAACACTTATGAATATGGCATTGAACTTCCTGGATTGTGACTAATATTTTAACATACCCCTCTCTCTTTTTGATTGTGTCCTTTTTTTTTCTGGTTCCACATTTAGGAGAACACTTTAAATTTCTTTTTAAATTCTTCTAAATGTAGCAATTATATTGTATTTAAGAGCATTTTCTTGTTCTTTGTTGTCCACTTTTGTAAAATACGTTGTTATTATATGTGTAGGATGTCTTCTTTTCCGGTTATTAATGAATTGTGTTTTTTTCCTTTATTTGCTAATTCCCTTGGCACATTTTCCGATTTTTCCTCTGTGGTTCCTTCTTTGTTATAAGGGCCCACAGAGTGTTGAGCAGGATATATGAGAAAGTATTAGATACCTCTAAATTTTTACAACAATGAGTTTCAAAAGAAAATTCTAAAAGTTTTATAAAGAAAGAGACAGAGACAAAGGAAAAGAGAGAACTCTTGTTTTATGGTAATGGGCTACTAATTGATTCCTCTGTCTACCAAACATTGGCCAATTTCTGCTCTTGGTACCTTCTACTTCTCATCAAAAACTCCCACTTTTACTTCAGATTTCTGCTATATGTGGTCTCTTCTGTAACATCTGTTCTTTTATTAAATTGGCTTTAGAGAGAGAGTGGGGGGAGAGGAAAGAGAGAGAGAGAAAAACATCAATTTGTTATTCCACTTATTTACACATTCATTGGTTGATCCTTGCATGTGCCCTGAGTAGGAATTGAATCCAAAACTTTGGCATACCAGGATAGCACTCTAACCAGCTGAGCTATCCAGCCAGGGTCACATCTTTAATGCTTATGTATCTTTTAGTGTAACCCATTATGCTTTCCCTATTTGTGAAATTATTCAGTATCTTTGGTCACAGATTACATCAATTCCTGTAACCAGACCCTACTGTTGACATTCTTAGTCTCTTTCATACACTTATTCTCATTTTATTGTGCTCAATCTACCATCTTGAATTAGACATCTGAATTGCTATTACCAGGTTGGAAAGTGGGGCAAGTTGGGTGGCAGGTATGAACACACTACTGAGGCTCAAGGACAGATAATCTGCATTGTTGCCTGGACTGCAGATCACAATGACCTTCTTCCTGGGGGACTCCTTCAAGTGCAGTGACTTGTAGAGCTTGGCCAAGAGTCTGGGCTTCTGGGCTAATCTGAGGGCAGACAACTTGTTAAAAGCCTCGAAAGACCACCTAAAACAGGGAAAGAAAAGAAAACAGGAGTCAGGATGAAAGTCAACCTTCTGCATCCTCTTGTGATGAGAGAAAGAGACAGATCTGCAGCCAGGAACAAGCTGAGACGGAGCAGGCTAGCCATGTTACCAAAGCAAGATGGCGGCACAGCACTGTCCACAGGAACCTGGTCTCAGCGGGATGATTCAGAGATGAAAACAAGTGATGCCACTGCGTTCCAGAATCAAGAAAAACAAGAAAACCAGCCTCTCAGAACTGCTGTAGAAGTTCCGTTTCCAGCAGATAAGAACCAAGGAGATGAGAGTGCAGTGTCCTCAGGGAAAAAGTGAAATAGATGGTAATGAAAATTCACAGTATCTTCAGAAAGAAAGAAGTCCTTCTACAGAGGTGGGTTTTCCAAATCTGGAAAAAAAGAAAAGAACTGCAAGCAGTACTCTAAACTTTAAGAAATTTCATGAGGCTCATTTTAAGAAAATGGAGTCCGTTGATCAATATATTGAGAGAAAGAAGAAACATTTTGAACATCATAGTTTACTTAATGAACTGAAGAAGCAGCCTGCCACCAAGGGAATTGTGGCAACTGCAGTTTGTCTCCAAGGAAGACTCTCTGTGGCTCATACTCCCTCAAGCCAGGGGCATTTGCAAGGTGGGATCCAGGGTGCTACATACAGGTAGGAGCACCTTGTGGGAAGGGACCAGGGAAACGCTTCACTCCCTTAACAACTAAGATGGATGTCAGGTTTTCAGCTGCTATTAAAATAATGAGTACAAGCATTCACCTACAGAGACTCCAGCCAGAAAGTCTCCATGTGTGACCATATCTGGAAGTACACCAAAAGGCCAGGCTGGGCTTGGGACAAACCAGGTAAAGATCACAGAGTGGGGTTCTGTGCAGTTATCACCCATTCGAGTTGAGAGCTGAAGCAGCATAGGCTCTAGTCTCCCATCATAGGAAACCAGTGTGATCTCAAAGCAAGTTTGCTTCGTGCCCTCAACTATGAGCCACGCAAAAGCAAACTGCAACCATGGGGACAATGTGAAGAAAATGAATCTCTGAATGAGCATGTAAACAGCGTTAGCTGTCACAGGAAAACTTGCAACAACTTTGTCTCCAGGCCAGGGAGGGGCCTTGGAAGAAACACATGTGTGAACGAAAGAAGAAAGCAAAGGCTTTAGGAACCTGAAGGAGCCCCATTATGGCTGCAGATTAACATCCTGCAACATCCTGTAAATACTCCTTTATTATGAACCTTTTTGGAAATATTTTCATACTATCCTTTGTATTTTGGTAAAAAGATCTTTTTTCTGCTCCTTACTTGGTCCGTAATATGTAGTGTTGGTGGATTTTTCACAGGCTATGATCTTTGAAAAGATGTTATTACCTTAAAGCTCACAGATTCTTCAATATGCTTTTAACCTCTCGAGTCCTTGCACAACTCCGTTTTCTAATGAGACCCCTCCTGTAGATTCTTAACCTACATTTTTAATATCCAGTTCTCTTTTCTGGTTCTAATGTCAACAGCATTGCAGTCCTTTTCTAGGCAATAGTGTTTACCTTACAATAACTAGTTATTCTACAAACTGTAGTAGAAATTAAACAGTAAATTCTGAATATAATAAGCTGGAAAAGACCATCTGTTTATCTTCTAGAGAATCTGTTTTTTATCCTCATCTGAAAATATGTTCAATGATTTTTAGAGAAAGAGGAAAGGAAAGAAAAAAAGCATCAGTGTGAGAAACATCAGTTTGGTTGCCTATTATACGTGCCCTGACTGGGCATCACACTCACAACCTAGGTGTATGTCCCAACCAGAAATTAAGCCTACAGCCTTTTGGTGTATGGGACAATGCTCCAACCAACTGAGCAACCCAACCAGGACAAAAATCTAGTTGTCTTAATGAAAATATGGTCCATATAGTTTGGTTATGGCAACAATACTTTACCTATGTGAAGTGTTTTGTTCAAGCTCATATGCACCTATCTTCAGATCACTTCATGTAATTGCCCTCTGTCAATCAATATATTCTTAAAAATCAAAACTTTATAGCTCATTGTAGCCTTGCTTATTTAAAAATATACAGGGCCATATTGAAATTTGAGGATTGTTTCTTTAAGGATTACTATGCCGTCAAATTTAAATCTCATTTGATTTATGGAAAAGACTATGGTATTCGTTTTATCTAAGTGGGGCTTCCAAGTTTTGTACTGCTTAAGATTTCATAAATAATTTTTTTCTCATGGTGACAAATATGTGCCAAGTTAATTTCTCAGTATCTTGATTTCCTCACAGACAAAATCCTGGTGAGATACAGAATTCAGAGGACTTTGGTATAAAGAGAGATAGGTACAGATCCTAGAGAGTTATAAAGGCAAGTGCATGAAGTGAATTTCAGTTTACTCAAAAATTAGCACCTCTGGTCCTTACACCCTACCAGTGACACAAAGGAAAAGGAAAATTTTTTCCAATAGAAAAACTAAATGAATAACCTGAAAAAGAAGACATTCTACACATGAAACAATAATAAGGACATTTTTTAAAATTAACATTAACAGAAAAAAATGCTCTTAAGTAAAATATAACTGCTACATTTAATATGATATAAGATAAATTTAAGGAGTAAAATGCCTGGCACATCATTTGAGCTTAATAATTACTAGTGTCACTTCTCATATTGGTAGTCAGGGATCTCCAGAGAAACAGAATCAGTAGAATATGATATCCCTTCATCTCTGTCTCTATATTTATACTTTTGTCCATAGCTATAGCTGTACCAATCTCTCTCTCTCTCTCTCTCTCTCTCTCTCTCTCTTTCTCTCATCTATCTATCTATCATCATCCATCCATCTAGACGAGAGATATTTAAGGAATTGTTTCATGTGATTATAGGGGCTGGCAATTTTAAAATTTGTAGGGAAGACTGGTAAACTGGAAATTTATTCAGGAGTTGATGGTATGGTGTTGAGGCCAAATTTCTTCTTTTTTTCTTCCCTGAAAACTTCACTGTTTGCTCTTGAAGCTTTCAGTTCATTGGATGAGGCTCACTAGCATCATCCAGGACAATCTCCTGTACTTAGGAGATGTGAGTGTGAACTGCATCTACAAAATACTTTCACAATAACACCTAGGTTAATGCTTAATCAAAAGCTGAGTACAGTGGCCTAGCCAGGCCAACATAAAATTAACTATTGCACTTTCTTTGCCAGTTTTTTTCTAATGATGCTGAAGACTGAAGGGCAAGCTTCCCAATTTAAGAAACATAAGCTAGGTTTAAGAGGAGAATAAATTTGGTTGTCCAATATTTACCCCATGGAATCTTAGTGTAAGCAAAGGTGATTACTACAAATTAAATTTAGGCATCAAGGAAGGACAGAAAACTGTGCATTCATTTACGTTTCACCAAAGATTATTCTGATCAGGAGAGTTCAGAGTGATGAAATAGAGCTGAGGTACTACAGTGTTTTAGGTCACTCCAGAAGTCTCCAGCACTTTAGAGAGAATAGACTCTTCCCCCATCCCCTTATATTCTAATGATCTTTTTTAAAAAAGTAAAAAACAAAAACAGAAACTAAGTTTTCAGGAAACTCTAAAGTCACTCCCTTCTAGATGGACATTGCTCTAAACTTTCCCAAACAATGCTGTACTCTTTCTATAGAAATCACATTGGTAGTCTCCAAGCTTATGCTATTAGTTTATCCACATGTAGGTCATTGGAGGCAAAGTTTCTGAACCCTATCAACCCCCAAAATATTTATATATAAATAAAGCTGGAAGAGATGCCCTGGTTGGTGTAACTCAATGGATTGAGTGCCAGCCTGCAAACCAAAGGGTCACTGGTTCAATTCCCAGTCAGGGCACATGCCTGGGTCTTGGGCCAGGTCCACAGTTGGGGGGTGTGCAAGAGGCAACCACACATCAATGTTTCTCTCACCCTCTTCCTTCCTCCCTTCCCCTCTCTAAAAAATAAAAAAATAAAATCTTTAAAAAAATGAAGCTGGCAGAAGGCACAGGTTGCAGTTCTAGCATTTTATTCACAATGTTAAAAGATCTTTAATGTAAATAGATACTATGTCAACACAGAAATAAAGTCAAAATTCTTATGCAATCTTTAAGTAGTAAACCAATTTATTTGAATTAAACATTGCTTAAATGTAGGTACTTACTATTGTATTATTATATTATTATTACTATTATTATTAAATGGGTTTGACTTTAAACCTTAAAGGATATAATATTATAACTTAAGATTTTTATTTTAGCTATAAATTAATTCCTACAACTTATTTTATATTAATATCCAAAATGTGTACTTAATAAGCAAATTTGGAAGAGCAATGATTTGTCAGTAAGTTATTTTCAGTTGTGATGAATTTATATCATAATATTTCATTTTCAAATGAAATTATGAATGATACAAGGACTGTTGATATATTACAGTTTATTTCTACCAGTTCTTGGTGTTTTATAAGCATTACAAAAGATGTATTCAATGTAAGATGCATTTTTCTATCTCTTAGCTGAAGTGTATGTTGTCATTGTTGAACCTCCATGATTCAGTCCTAAGATTAGCTAATTCCCTCAATGGTCACTAAATACATAATCAACAAACTTGCTTCTTTGCTTCACCTTGAGGGATAACTATTTTTCCAGGCTAGAAAGAGAAAATTATTGTTTCATTTTTTTCCTTTGAGCTCTTCAGAGACTGTTTAATCATGTATGATCCTATCATGTGTAGGCCCTAAAACTGGAGCATTTTTCAATTCAGTCACACTTGCCTGTGTACTTGTAAGAACTGGGAGGAGGGATGTCTGAAAGGACCTTGTTACTGGAATGTATACCCACTGTGCACTCCTTCCTAGTTTCACCTTTGATTTTATTTTTTAATGCCTACTGTATAAAAAAAAAACAACAACTATTTTTTAATACCTTAGGTTAAAAAGCAGTCTCCTAGGACATTTATTTAAATTATCTTTTAAAATTTCAGCAGTAAACTTAACCACTATAATTTATCTTTATTTTAAAGGTAAGTTTAATTAAGGTAAGGGTGTTTAAGTGGTATGCTCACGTATATGTATCTAATTGGTAGACCTAAAATATATGCCCCACTATAACATTACACTGAATACTTCCCAATGCTAGTGTTTGTCTACTGTGTAGTAAGAATCAATACTCGCAATCATCTAGGATGTGATGCATCAATTTATTGATTGACATCAGCCTACTTTCAAAAGTTTTTTTAAGAAGAGACCATTTATTTTATCTTAATAATTTTTGCTTTTTATGAAAATAGAATTACATCCAGAAGAGTAGTGTGGCCTTGATTATGAAAGTAGAACATGTTTACCCTCTAGCCTTGCAACTTTTGTTCATCATAACTGGCTTAACTTCAGCTCTTCACTTTTCTTGATTAATAATAATTTCAAAGGTAAAGGAGAATTCTTAATTGGTAATTGAACAGATGTCACAACAATAATTCTAACTAATGCCTGAGTGAACTAATGTAATCACCATATCTTGTCACATATGATGCACACCCATGGTTCTGTGTACCTTATACATGGGATTATTATAACCATGGTATGTAATCATTGTACCCAGGTATAATCCATACCCTTACTTTTCCCTCAAACATTTGGTCAAAAAAGTATCTGTTATACATTCACACATACCCTGCCTTGTATCTTCTCCTTTGCATCTGCCTGTTTTACTAATTCCTAGCCCTCTGTGATTTTACTTCACCTATTTTTACCACACATATATTAGCACATTAGCCTTCATTAATGTTCATGCATTAAATGTATAAGCAAGTAGCATTATTATAAGGTACTATATATAAAAATAAATAAATATATTTTATTTTTCCCACTAGTTCTCCAATATCAAATTCTTATTCCTTTTAATAATATATTGTAGCAGAAAGAGAAAAAAATATTTATTTTTACAAATATTTTCATGTGTTACCAGTACTTCCCATAATCTTTGAAATTAAGTTGATGTCTTCATTTGCCTCAAATTAAATTGATTTAACTAGTGTTAACCTATGGACTTAGAGCATGAACAATGTGAGAGCATTAAGCACCGGTGTGTTTTTGTCACCACTCCATCCCCAGGTCCTAGCAATGTCAGAGGCCACGTGTCACTTATGGCATAGCTATAAGATAAATGAAGGCCACTGCAGGTTCATCTTACTTGAAAAAAACAATAAATGTTTATAGGATTAAACTAATGATATTTTGTGACTAATTTTTTTTACAGTTGGGTGGCCTACCTCATTCTGCATTATACACTAATATGTTCTCCAAATATTTGGCAATGCCTCCCTCCTTCCAGTAATAGCTTGACTGTAAACTTTTCTTTTTTAAATATATTTTATTGATTATGCTATTACAGTTGTCCCATTTCTCCCCCATCATTGCCCTTCACCCTGCACACCCCCTGCCACCCACATTCCTCCCCTTTAGTTCATGTCCATGTGTCATAAGTTCCTTAGCTTCTACATTTCCCTCACTATTCTTGCCCTCACCGTGTCTTATTTTCTACCCACTGTCTATGCTACTTATTCTCTGTAGCTTCCCCCCCTCTCCTCCCACTCCCCTGTTGCTAACCCTCCATGTGATCTCCATTTCTGTGGCTCTGTTCCTGTTCCAGTTGTTTGCTTTTGTTTTAGGTGTGGTTGTTAATGTCTGTGAGTTTGCTGTCTTTTTACTGTCATATTTTTATCTTCTTTTTCTTAGATAAGTCCCTTTAACATTTCATATAATAAGGGCCTGGTGATGATGAACTCCTTGAACTTGACCTTATCTGAGAAGCACTTTATCTTTCCTTCCATTCTAAATGACAGCTTTGCTGGATAGATGATTTTAATTATATGGTTTACTTTATTTTTTAAAAAATATTATATGTATTTATTTTTAGAAAGAAGAAAAGGGAGGGAGAAAGAGAGGGAGAGAAACTTCAATGTGTGGTTGCCTCTCACATGGCCCGCAACCCAAGCCTGTGCCCTGACTGGGAATCAAACCAAGAACCTTTTCATTTGCAGTCTGCACTCAATCCACTGAGCTATACCAGCCAGGGCCATATAATGGTTTTCTTTAAAAGGTGGATTTGCTAGATAATTTTTAAAACTGTCTCACTAAGCTTGACTCTATATCAATATGGAAATTGTGAACATTCTAGAAATTAAGTATTTGAGTGTATGTTTATAATAATTTTATGACATGAATAGCAAAGCAGTTAGACAAACAGAACTCACCCCATATACATACAAACAAATTTCATGCAGTTATCCTATTCATACCTCTTTATGTACATTTCCACACTTACATCCATAACAGAAAAGGTATGGTAGAGGTTATAAATCAGTGCAGTATAATAAAAGAGTACAGTATATTGCTTCCAGACTCATGAAACATGAGGACCTCATGAAAATATGAGGACCATTGTAGCACCTTCATTTTCTAGTAAGCGCTATTATTATTATTATTTTTTTTTTTTACCATATAAGTAAGCTCTTATTATTGCATGTGGAATATGCCTTGAGAGCATGATGCAGATCCTGGTTCCTGGGATCCGCAGTGTTATGGATGAGATACAAAACAAATTCACACAGACTACCGAGTCCTGTGGAGGAAAAGGGATGGCTTGGCTTCTCTCTCAACAGGAGAAAAAGCCTCAGAGCACCTCAGCCACCCTCTCAAGAGGACAGTGCCTCAACCCTTGCTTTGACAAACTTTTATTGGGTTCAATTTGCACAGGAATACAGGATGTATACATAAAGCTCATCAATCATTGTCAGACAGAAATGAATAAACAATAGATAACATTCAAATAACTCTGAGGGCTTACTCTGAGTCAGGGTCAGATAGCTAACGGGCCATGAAGCTTTGGTAAACAAACTCATTTCATGCTTGGACCCTTATCATTTAAATTGAGGGTATTAGCAAAGTAGGTTTCATAGGATTTTATGCATTCTTTCTTAGGTCTGATTGCCCTAGGGAACCCATCCTTTCCAGCATAGGGTGGCACCCACCTCCAGCATTGTTTCAGGCTTAAGGCATTGTTTCAGGCTTAAGGCATTGTTTCAAGCTTAAGTCAGGCAGGGGAAGTAAGGCAGCCAAGAGATTAGGAGGCTTCTTGCAAACAGAATGAGGACTCAGTCTTTATCAAAGCTGAGGGCCATCACTCCCTTTTTCTATAGCCTCTCAAGCCCTTCCCAGAGGGCCCCTTCATGACCACGCCTGTCTTAGGTTGTCTCTTTTTTGAGGAATCTTACCCGTCATTGGCTAACCAGTCATCTGGCTGGGGCCAAGCAGGGTGAAGAGAAAGGGGGCAGAGGTGGTGCCCCTACAAGGAAGATAAGCTTTGTCTTCTAAGTGGCTTATGGTCCCAAGGTCCTTTACTCAACCTTAGCCATGGGGGATTACTGCTTCTGAAACTAGGCAGGACAGTTCCCAACAAGAGCATACAGTAGATTTAATTTCTTATATCAGTAAATATGTGATATATTAAAGGCAAATAACAATTACATATATTCCAAATTTACCTAAGTCCGGCACACCACTGCTCTGCAAAATGCCTAACCCACTCCTAAGTGTTCCAGGAATATAGAGGCCATATTGTAAGTATACTTTTTTGCCATCACAAATGACTTTCCATGTATGCAGAATCAGATTGCCTGAGTTTTATTCCAGCTCTGCTGCCTAGATTCAGGCTCTTCATCTGTAAACTGAGGGTATTAACAGGATCCACCACATATCATTATTACAAGATTAAATGTGTTAGAAAGCTGGTAAAATGCATAGAACAATGCCTGGCTCCTAACAAACACTATCTTTTTTTTTTTTTTTTTTTTTACTTAATAAAACATAAATTCTTACATTTTCATATGGCCATCATGGACATATGAAAGTGCTTCCTTCAAAAGTTAATAAATGAATGAGTCTTTGACAATCTGCAATACTTATATTAGCCAAAACATGCTCCTTTATTCACAAGGAAAAGAATTTAATTTCCTTAAAGCTTCTGTCCAAACATAAAATCAAAACACATACTTCTTTCAGCTATGGCTTTGCATGGAAACCATAGTTCTTTGTGCTGATGGAGAACTTCCCATATTCTTGCTGCACTGCTCACAGCCTAAATTTTTGGCATTACTTACCGAAGGTGGAGCCCTAGTGTGACCCAATGTTATCAGTCTTGCCACCATCTTGGTTTCTTGGCCCTACCACCAGTTCTAGTCTAACATTAGGCACCACAATTCTTGCATTAATTTTTGTTTGGATTTGTTTGTTGATTGGTTCACATTGGTCCTGCTACCCTTTACCATCCTAAACCAACTTTTTTCCCTAAACCATGATATTTATCTTTCCTTTTCTTTTCTGAGCTTTTCTATTACAGCTGTTTGTCACTACTCCAGGATTTTAGTGATAGAAACCATTCTCAGAATCCTTATTTCCTTTCATATCTTTCTGAGAAAAAAGAAGAAAAAATGTAAAACCAAGTAGTGCTTTGAGTGTGTGTGTGTGTGTGTGTGTGTGTGTCCATCTTTTCACTTCATATCCCAATATGGCGTTGCTGTGCAAGAAGATGCTATTGCTTTCCATTTCATGTCTGATAGTGGACGACTCTAAGAAGCAGCTTGTTCTCCTGCAGTTTCAGTGCACCAGTGCCATTCTTTCTTCCTGATTCCTAGTCTGTGTTGTTTGAAAGGAAACAGGGCTGACCCAGCACTTTCTTTCAACTATAGTATGTATAAACTTTGACCATCTGAATAAAGTGAGAAAAGAATTAACAAATAAATGCATATCTTAACATAATTAATTTATAATGCTCTATAATTTTATGTGTTCAGAGATACTGATATCATAGCATAATTTAGAAGTCAGTGAAAATTTTGCACAGGAAACCAAAATATGAATATAAACAGAAGCCAATAAAGTCTCTAATGCATTAAAATCATAAAAATGTGGGTTTGCATGGATACAAATTAACGTTTAAGTGTCAATATTAAGATGAAAATATTGTTTACATGGGTCATGACATTCAAAAAAACAAAAGCAAAATTAACAAAGAGGGGAAGCCAAACAGATAAAACATAGATTTCCTAGAAGGAAACACATACATATTCATAAATGCACATTTTCACACACACCTACCCTAATGCACTTACATAACCATATTACCATATATTGAGTAGGTATTACTTGCAAATATCTATTAGAATCTTTGTAATTTTGAGCTTCTTAAAACTATGACAGGAGCCCTCACCAGATGGTTGGAGCATCATCCCATACACCAAAAGGTTGCGGGGTTTGATCCCTAGTCGGGATGTGTATGAGAGGCGACCAATCAATGAATGTTTCTCTCTCTGTCCCTCTGACTCTGTCCCTTTGTTTCTCCCCACCCTTTTCCTCTCTCTCTCAAAACAATAATAAAAAATATCCTTGGATGAGGATTAAAACTAAGAATCACACTATCACAGATTTCAAAGCCTGGGAGATTTGCCATGAGTTCTGATGAGGCCATGAAGTGCAAAATATTAGAATATCCAGTTTGTATTGCTAAGGATTATGGATATGTACAGCAATTAATGGCTCTGAAATTTCAGCTTCTCTGACTGTGAGTCACAGTTAAAACACACTGAGTCCAAAATCTCCTCTCCCACCTCCTCACCATTGACCTTAACTTTAGGTTTTTTTCCATACCTCTTGGTTGCACTCTCCAGCCTCAGGATTCACTTATGAGGAATTTTCCAAACCAGGAAGAATTGTTGCCACTCTGGGAAACACATCAAATTGAGAATATAGCAGGAAATTTACTTTCTTTGATCTATCACAATTTAATCATCAGCTTTAATAGTTTATTTGCTAATCCTACTTGACTAAATTCTTGCAAAGCTCTTTAATCTGTAATGATATATCAATGCCCACAAGCAGTGTATGGTTAATGGTCTGTTGTCATTTCCATTATAAACTCCCTATTGTACCAGTAACATGAGAACCAAGAACCTGTGACTTTCCTAGCTAAGGGCACATTTCAATGGTCTTCTAAATTACAGTATTAGCCAGAGCATTTTCATTGGGTGGTATTTTCATGCAATTTAAGAAATAATATTTAAAGGGGAAACAAGAAATCAAATCTCTATCTTAAAAATCAAATAAATATCCATTGGTAAAATCTGTCCAGTGTCCTGTGGTTTCTTGAGCATGTTAAACATAGATTAACATTAATAAGTGATTTCACATCATTATTGCATTACTGATATATTGTCTTTAGCATCTGGCTTTGATTAAATGCAAAATAAATGTATAAACATGAGGATTTTTTATATTTATGTTTTACTCAATTTTTTTAACAACTTACCATATGTGTAGAGAAGGCATGAATGAGATATATTAACATATATTCTATGAAAGACAGTTTTGTAATGTAAACATTGGAAGGGGCAGATAATTATAACTGTAATGTGGTTGAAATGAATAAATGTGACCATAATATTCTTTTCACTGAATAAATTATACAGCTGAGTGTTTCATTATGATGTTAATCCTTGCCTTGCTTACTGGAGCAGCATATAGAACTGATAGTTCTGGGCTGTTCTTGACTAAGCTCCTGTGGTGTCTGTAGGAATGTTAGCTCTTGAGAGAAGAGTCTTCCCTTAATAAAATTGGGATATACCAGAGTGGACAAGCAAAAGGAAAAATAATGCAAATTCAGAAAATACTATGTTAAAATTTTTATTTAAAATAAATGGCAGGAAGAAATACGTCAACTACACCATTAATCCTAAAATGTAAGTAAATGGGACATGGAATACAATGTGTCTAACTTATGAAGATGGATTTCTTCATTACACAATTCTAGGACACTACAAACGACAGGTTGCTAGGGCTCCTACTTCATTGGAACAACGGCCCTGTCCAGGCTTCCCTTCCTCCCTGTGCTTCTCCCACTCAGTGTGTCTGTGAGGACCAACGAAGGGAAATAGCCACAGCACTTCACTAGCTTATGCTGAATTGGAGACTAAATGGAAACCTTCTGTGAATGACTCATTTTGAATAATGGGTTTTATGATTTTTTTCTAGCTCTTAAAATAAAGGCACTTAAAAAATCATAACCATTTTTGTCATATAGTTTCAAAATTTATTGTATACCTTCTTGAATGTATAAAGAGAGCACACTGAAAATCATTTAAATTGTCATTGATGATTTAGTCAGAATTTAAATTATTTTAATGTGATCTACTACAGCAATTCCCCTAGGGCATATCTAGTTATGTAAGGCTGTTTGCCATTATGTTAAGTGTCCTCACACTGTGTTGTATCTGTAGTTCTCATGTTCTCATTTTGCAGATTTTTTTTTTTTTGTATTTTCCTCTGATCCCTGGCTTCAGGCTGGCATGTTTTACTGATCTCACTGAAACTGTTTGTCTATATTTCAATGTAATTTACTTAATTCAATTTAGTTTTATTTATCTTACATTTTTAAAATCTTATTTTATTTTGCTTCTGTTCTACTGGCAATCCAGAAAAGGCCGTTAAGGATTCATATGAAACAATTTTCCATAGTTATGAATGAGCACCTAAGTGCATTTATTGCTTGAGCATTATCTCATATATTATGTGACATGAATTTTATGATGCTTCAAAACTTTTCTTGCCCCTTCATAGTTTGTATATTTCTATGATATATTTGGAAAATTCCTGATTGCTGGGTAGATGAGCTGTTATAATACAGAAGGTCACTTTTAAACTGTATTTATACTAAAATACTAATGGAACCTTATGAAGATAAGATTCTATTACATAAAATCTAAAATAGCTGTTTTGAGGTACTGTGTGCATTTTAGAAGATAGTAGGTATCTACCAAAACTCCCTTATTCCATGAATTAAAAAATAATTATTTGGATGCAAAACCCTGATATGTAAGATAATACTTATACCCAGTGTATAACCAAATATCTATGGTAATACTTAATATATGTTAGTCTATTCAATTATGTTCATACCACATACATGTCCAATGATAAAAATAATGCCACCTTACATGTGTTGCAGCTTTACTGTGTGTCAAGCATTGTGCTGAGT
Source organism: Glossophaga mutica (assembly GCA_039655065.1). Classification (NCBI taxonomy): domain Eukaryota; kingdom Metazoa; phylum Chordata; class Mammalia; order Chiroptera; family Phyllostomidae; genus Glossophaga; species Glossophaga mutica. The sequence goes on from CM077306.1 coordinate 158,530,312, forward strand.
AATTATTATTTAGTAAATCATTGTAATAGCCACAACAAGCCCTAGAAAGTGAATACATGTATTCTTTTAAAGATGAAGACACCAGAGCATTAGCAAATATAAAACCTCCCCATGATTCCACAGGAAATAAATGGTTGTTGTGGACCGTTCAGCCTGGTTTCAGGAGTTGTAACCCTCACCCCATGGTGGACTGTGTAAGAGCCCAAGGGACCCACTTCATCTGGGTCTGTTCTGTCATGAGGACGTGACCTACTAAGGAGACAAAGCTTATCTCCCTGGCAGGAGCACTGCTTCTGCCCCATCCATCTCTGGCCCCAATGCTTGGTTGGCAGTCAATGACGGGTAAGATTCCTCATGGGAGGGGCAACCTAAGCCAGATGCAACCATTTGGGAGGCCTCATGGAAGGACTCGGGGGGCTGCAGCAAAGAGGATATGATGGACCCTCGCCCCCCGGCTCTTCTGACATAGCCCGAGTCCTCATTTACATCTGGGAGATGTCTCCTGCTTCCTAATCGGCTTAAAGTCTGAAACTGTGGGAGCAAGTGGTGCAGCCCTGTACCAGCCAGGACGGCTCCCTGGGTGATCGGACATAAGAAAGAATTCCTAAGTCCTGTGAAACCTGCTTTGCTAAGAGTGCTCTTCCTTAGGTGATAAGTGTCCCAGGAGGAAATGAGTATGTCTCCCAAAGTCTGGCAACCCCCTTTCCTGACAAACACTTGCTCAGATTAAGCCCTCAGATTGCTTTGAAATGTTAACCATTGTTTGATCCTTGCCGCCTGACATACCTGTATTCCCATGTATTTGAGCCCAATAAAAGCCTAGTGAGGAAGTGGCTCTGGGTCATTCTCCTCTGACAGTTTGACCACCTTACCTCGCCAAGCACTCATGTCTTGGTAGTTTTTATTTTCATCCGTGACGGAGGGATGGGGCTCTGCGGGTGGAGCCCCCCCCCCACATCTGGCACCCAGGACAGGGGCCCCCGCAAATGGGGAATCAGAATTCTAGCCCAGCTGGTCCAGAAACAGAGCCCCTTACCCATTATGTATTGTTCAGTAGGAGACAAAACACACATTTAGTGGAACAAGTCACAGTTATTATGTCTATATAGAAACAGAAAAACACCAAACAAAAATTCACATACTTTATGATTACATTTCTTTGAAATATAGTTTGCAAAGTAATTTCTAAAAGGCATAGAGAAAATGACAGGTAGAAGAATTATAGGTTTTTTTCCTTTTTTCTGTTTTATATATTTTTGTTCTTTCTTGTTGCTTTAATAACACTAAACATGAGGTCTATGTTCTTACATTTTTAGGTTAACCATACAATATTGTTAATTATGGGCAAAGTGTTGTACAGCAGGTCCCTAGAACTTAGTCATCTTGCAGAACAGAAGTATTATAGCCATAGAATAGAAACTCCTCCCACCTCTGTAGCCAGATACCATTGTATTCTCTGCTTCTGTGCGTTTGACTATTTTAGGGCTTTTGTATAAGTGGAATCATGCAGTATTGTCCTTGCGACTGGCTTATGTTTTATAGTGAGTATATATTCGTTTATAATAAATGTAAGTGTATATTTAGGCATATTTAAACATATAGTAAATTTAAGAAAAATGAGTAAAATAAGCAGAATATTTACAAATACAAATCAAGAACAAATAATTGGATTTTTTTAGCAATATGGTTAATACATAAAAGACATACCCGAATGTTTATGATATACCTTAAGGAGGTTTTTTCCTTGTTAGCCCATTAGATTCAGAAGCTCAGTATGTTAGAGATTAACTTGTGTTCAGTACCTAATATCTTATGTCCTTATGATAATAAGATTAGGTAGACCTTTTTCCTTTACCTCTCCTAGAAGATGTTAAGTGAATACAATTAGTTAATGGCTTTAGTTTCAGTCTTGATCCATTTTTGGAAACACTAGCTAGATGACTCATTCTCATTCATTCTCGCTCTCTCCCCTTCTCTCTCTTGCTCTCTCTCCTTCCTCACTCTCTCACCCTGCTTCCCTCCAAATCTAGAATCTTGAAATGTAAGGAAAAGGACTAATATGATTTGCCATCAGTTTTTCTTTGGCTAGAAAAATGCTGACAGTTTTACTTAAAACATAATGGGAGGTCAGAGAATATTAAAAATATGAAGGGGAATCTGTATATACTCTCCCTCTCATGCTCAAAACCAAACATTATTTTATACTACGAATGGTTTATAGAAACCTCTAGCCACAGGATGGTTTTTTGAGGATCTCCTGTGATGAGATTATCAGTATCCAACTAGCTGAATCAATTCCTCTCACAGAGAAAGTTTTAGGAGGACAACTATTAATACAGCATATGTTAATCGCTTGTATTATTCTAATAGACAAGATGTATTCATTTTTGCTACAGTAAAAAAAAAAATAAGCAGTAGCCATGCTTTATTTTGAAATTGGTATTTAATGTCACAATAATCCCTAGTAGCTATTTGTGGATCTTTGTCTGTGTCAAGTACTGTGTTGAGTGATTATATATGTCAATCCTCAAACCAATTCTGAATATTCAGAGAAAGAACTTTTCTATAGTCAGGAGAGACTTCTCTGTGCTTTTAACCATGGCCCATTTCTATCTTGTACTGCCTCAATTCTTTTATCAAATAATCAACCAGTAGCTTCAACGAACAAAATGATTTTTCAGTTGTTTATTAAATTACAGCTATCTTCCCACATTCTGTGCTTACACTTAACCTTGCTTCACAGGAGAAGTAACTGTCTTGGTAGAAGGAGGAAGTTCAACCATCAAATCCTCGTTCTGTTATTGAAAAACTCAAAACCATTAAACTAGATATAAGATAGAAAATATTTGGAAGGGTATTCATTCATTTTCCTTTTTCTTCTTATAATAGATAAAGGTTCCCCCTATGAGGAGGTTACAAGATAAAGAGTTAGAAAAAAATACAAGCTATGCACTTGAAGGGCTTTCTGAGAAGGGGTTTCAAGTACCTCCTTATCCAAGGAGGGCTCCACAAAAATGAAGAAATGGAGACCTGAGATAAGGTGTTGAAATGCTCTGAGTGGGGCTATCTCACCCTGGCCTGAGCTGCAAAGTTGAGGAAGTGCCAGAGAGGAGATGGCTGCGTGGGCTGCCAGGGACCGAAAAGCATCTTATATAGATCAAAGAGATGATGTTCAGAAGCAAATAAATTTTGGGGTTCCTAATTTTATCCTTATAGTTGACTTCATAACTACCTAGTCTGTGGTTCTGTAAAGAGCCAACAGGTCTCTCAGTTTGGTATGTAACTTAGTCATAGTTCGTAAGTCTTATTACCTTTTTTCATTGAAGCAATAAACACTCCTTATCTATCACACAGGAAAGCACAAAACTGGCTACCTTATCTTAAAAAAAAGAGAACTAATTAGATGAATCACAGAGGTGTATAGCAAGCAATATTATACTGATCCTGAAACATTTGTATTTCCTATTTCTAATAGCCTGGATTCTGGTAGTTATGAGGTGGCCCCAAGCTATTCCTCTTGTAACGCAATGGCCTGCCTTTCTTAGGCAATTAGGAAAGAGAATCCAAAACACAGAGTCTTGAAGGATAGGTGGCAAACTTACAAATTTGTTTTTATGGCTTCTTTTAATTTTTCAGATAAGAGTAAAAAGAATGACCAGTATGAGCTGCAGTGTCTTCTTTGTTTACAAGTGAGAAATAGATATAGAAGAAGCAAAGTCAGGTTAGAAAGCAAATGTGCCCCTGCTTAAGTCCTAGTGAGTCAGGCCAAGGTTCCCGGCTAGCTATCTAAACAGGCTGGTCTAGTGAGCACTAAATTCTGTTTCTACATGCTTTGTGTCAGATGCCTTGGCTATTATGTAGGTCCTCTTTCTCATCTAGGATGGATTCGAGTGTGTCCATGCCTTCAGGAAGGCAAATATCCTCTTGTTTGGGAACTAGCTATAGTTCCAGATACATACCAAGTGGACTTTTGATATGCAGTGAGTTTTCTTGAGAGGAAAATCTGTAGTACAGAGAAGTAACAGCAGCATTGAGGCCTACTTTTCACATTTTTACCAGAAATCTCTGGATACTGAATGGCAGGTGGGGGGAGAAGGACTGACTAGAAATAGGTCACAGTACCATTCTACAGCTCTTACAGTTTTCTATGCCTGAGGATCCTGCTTATTAAGCAACCTCAAAGGCAGGGACAAGTAGTCAGAAACCTGACAAAACAGCCTTTTTATGAGAGAGAGGAGGAGCAATCTCAACACAGCATACGTAGTCACTTCACCTGAACCAATGAGGAGGACAAAAAAAAAAACAAAAAAAACACAGTTCAGTTGTTTTGCTTCAAAGATTTTTCCTGCAACCAACCTCTTAAACGTTCTCCTAGGCAGTTTATTTTGTTTAATTATCTAGTTCCATTACCAAGTGGGATGACTTTGCTTAAAATTACACATAAATATTACCTTCAGAAGCATTATTTACTATGCGCACGGAAGAGTTTGCTTTGTACATTTTATTATATTCATAGAGAATGATGTACGCTTGTTTGAGTTTAATTTAGACTGAAGAAGTAGATAAAAGGGGAATACAACAAAACCCACAGGATAGCATTAACAAAATGAGGCAGAATAATGCTGCCAAAGAAATGCAAATCTTTCAAAGTCCATTAGTATTGTTAATGGGAAAGTCGAAGGAAAAGCCTGGACTGCCCGATTGGGGTAAATAGAGTGCAGCTCACTCAGCTCCCGGGGCCAGCCCTTTGAGGGGCTATTTTTAGATTTCACAGACTCAGAAAAATGTCTTAGATCTTTATTAAGTAAAATTAATATATGTCTTGTATCAGGTAAAAGACAAACAAAATTTTTCTTCTCTGAGTGATAATTGCCCTATTTGTCACCAGTGGCTTTGCTTTGCTGCACATTGTTTGGTTGGAGGAACAGATCACTAAGAAATTAACAGTTAATTGGGTTTTCCTTGTTTTGAGATAATTCTGCATTCTACTAGTGATGTTACAAAGAAAATTGACATCTAAGTATTACAGAACTCTTAACAGAAAATCAACAGTATAAATAATGTTTTGAACAGCTCACCATGTCACAGTAAAATCTCTGGTTGTGTATATGAGGAGATATTTTATCACTCCTAGAGTTTTCATACTGGAGCAATTATTTAGGAAATTTGATATCAATGGGAAAAGGCAATTCTTGTGAAGAACAAAACAGAAGTAATTTCTTGGTTCACTTTATGATTTATGTAAATACAGGAATGTAAATAGATACATAAGAAGACACCTGAACCTTTTCAGTTTAATAACATTCTGTTCGTTAAATACAGCTCTCTTATTTGCCTGAGTATCAAGTGCACCAATCATGCCAAATAGCCAAATTGTAAAACAAACAAAGAAACAAACCAAAAAACAGTGTAACAATGAAAAAGTTTAAAAATAATGAGGAGGCATTGTTACCCTAAGTTCACCACTTAGGTGGGGACAGAAAGCACATGCACAGGGAAGTAAGTTTCAGAACTATTATGTCTCTTTACTGAAACAGAAACCGAGTATATGTGTGCTACTGGGGTAATTAAGCAGACTTCTCAAGCGCAGCTTACAAACTTCCTAACCTTCCACCTTATTAAGAGGGAGTGATTTTGTAAGCAACTTTGACAATGAAAGCTAACTGGTTCAATAAGAATTTGGTCAAGTGGATCTGTTTTATATGTTTGTTTGTTTCTCTCTCTTTCTCTCTTTTTTCCCCAGTAGACTATTAGCACATTTAGGTAAGATTATTCTATTACCTGATTAAGCGTTTGTGGTCTATTGCTCTAAACACAATTATTACTCTGCTCTTGCATTGCAGATTATGTTGGCAAAAGTATTTATGTAGATGTTCTTAGAATCTTGTAGCAAAAATGAACAATCGTGCTAATGCTGTTAGCACACACTTATGCAAAAGCAGAGAATCCATTTCCTTCCACTATGTTGTCCATCAGCTGTATCTGAGACAGTGAGCTGCTCCAGTAAGAGCCCCAGGTAAAATTGCCTCCAAAATAGCATTTATATGTGGAAACTAAAGTAAATTTTACTCTTTTCAACACTTATTCATCTATCTTTCTTTTACACTAAATCGTAAATAGTCGATAACTAGCTGAAGCTGTTTCTCAAACTGGATTTGCCAAACAATATTATCAGGTATTAACCTAAGTCAAATTTCCATAGTCTGATAAGCTTGAGAAAAGCTACCAACTGTCCTTTTGGAGAACCATAATGTTTATTAGCATATGTAGGCATTGAACAGTCCTGCCGTAAATAAATTTGTTTTATCTTCATTCAGCCCAGTGCTTTCCAAATGTGATTCATTTTGTAGCATTTTTATTTTTCAAGCTCCTGTTGTCCTTAGGAATACATTGAAGGGATATAGTTAGGAAAAGGCTGGGATCAAGACTAACCCTTCCTTGGGATAGAAGGTGGACATTGAACATGGGCTGTTGTGGAGAAGCGTGAAGTGAGGGTGAGAAGAGAAAGTAGCAGAAAGGCCCTCTCTTTGTCATTGCCAACTGCTCTGCCTGGGGATGACCAAACTGCCTTTTGTCGCTCACTCCTATCGTGGCCCAGAAAGCTACCAGGTAATCATGGTAGAGAGTCCTCTCAAGATACAGAAGTGTCTTTGGTGACCTACATAGTAAAAAAATTTTTTTAATTGTGAGAATCAATAAAGGCATTAACAAACTTTTAAACATCACCAATCTCATTGAAAGTCACCTATACTGTAGGCCGTTGAAGAGGGTATGAGTATAACGAAATGGGAAAAACCTTTGAATTTGAGATGTAGAGAACTGTTTGAGTACTTAATTTGATTCTTTTATATCTATGTTTTATTTTTCTCTTTGTATTGGTGTAGAATTAGTAAACAAAAAATAAACTGGTATATAATGTATGGTGAAAAAAAAAAGTCCCATGTTACACATTTTAGCTCTGAACTCTACTTTCTCCTGGATAAAAATATCATGGAACTGGAAAATGAAGAAAATGCTACAAAAAATGATATAGAAAACTTGATTCCAGAATAAAAAGACTAGAATAAGAAATTATTTACATACATAATTTATACAGTTAAAATGAATTTTTTTATATATATAAAACACTATTTACTTTTCCTTTGGAGGAAGTTTAGGTTTCCAGCAAAACTCAGAGGGAAGTACAGATTTCCCATTGGCCACCCCCATGCATAATCTTCCCTGTTGTCTACATCACTTACATAATAGAACACTTATAAAAGATGAGCTTACACTGATGAATCATAATACCCAAATCCATCATTTCCATTCCAGTCCAGCTCTTGATGTTGTACATTCTGTGGGTTTGGAGAAACATATATGGCATATATCTATTACTATAATATCACACAGAGTATTACCACTGCCCTAGAAATCCTCTTTGCTCTATTCATTACTATCCCATCAGCCATGGGAAACCACTGACTTTTTTTACTGTCTTTATAGTTTTGTCTTTTTGATTATGTCATGTAGTTGGAATCATACATTAAATACCCTTTCAAATTGGCCTCTTTAATTTAGTAATATGTATTGAAGTGTTTCTGCATGCCTTTTCATGGCTTGATAGCTTATTTCCTTTTAGTACTCAATTAAAATTTGTATTGTCTGGGTAGACCATAGCTTACTTAATCATTTACCTAGTTAAGTGGCATTTTGGTTGCTTCCTGGGTTTGATGCTAATGAATGAAGTGGCTATAGAGATTTGTGTGCAAGTTTTTGTGTAGATACTAAATTTTCAATTCCTTTGGGTAGATACCAAATAGCACAATTGCTGGATTATATGGTAGCGGTATCTTTAGTTTTATAAGAAGCTTTCAAACTGTTTTCCAATTGGCTGTTCATTTTGCCTTCCCACCAGCAATGTATAAGAATTCTTGTTGCCCTACAACCTCATTAGCATGTGGTGATATCAGTGGTCTGGATTTTGGCCATTCTATTATGTTTTTAGTGGTATCTAATTGCTATTTTGATTTGTATTTCCCTGATAACATGGGATATAGAGCATCTTTTTTAATAGACTTCTTGCCATCTGTATAGCATCTTTAGTGAGGTATATGTTAAGGTCTGCGACTCATTTTTAAATGGGTTAATTATTTTCTTAATGTCGAATGATCTTGTTTCTTAAATCTGAAATACCAGTGTAGCAACCATAATATTGGCCATGAAATTGTATGACCAGTACTGTTCTTGCTAACAGAATATAAAAGATATTGCACTGCAAGTATTGCATTGATCTGAAATAAGATGGTTAGTTAGTTGATTGATTGACTCACAATCCTAAATGCATATATGCAACTTATCTGTTTTTTCCTTCTACCATGCTTAAGCATTGATATTTCATTTATTAGCAATTAAGGTATGGATTCTGTAACAACCATGGTTTTTTATAAAATACGCACACATGCATTTAAACTTTGAACCAAAAAGAAACAAAAGGCATATGTGATTGTTTTACTATCTCCAATGGTAAAAATAGATAGAAATAACAACAAAAAATCAAATAGCTGTACATGCTTTTAGGTACCCATGAAAAAAAAATCCCCAACTACACTATTGTCATCTAGAAGAAAATGTACCTCTTGGGAACCCAGGTGCAAGTGGTTTGGCTGAATTTTTTTTAGAAATCTGAGATGACTTCCATACCTTTTCCAAACCACCTATAGTGTTTTTCTTTTTTTTCCTTTTTCAAAGCTATTTTTGAGATGGTGCAGCTGCAGCTGTAAGCATAACAATAGTTCAGCTTCCTGGTATCTATTTCCTGATTCAGAATCAACAGGGAAATAATTGTCAAGACTTGAAATGGAATGCACACAATAATTGTATATTTAAAAATTAATGTGAACCTATTTAATTCTGAAACCTAGAGATGGCTTTAGAACTAGTGATATTCAACAATATCTCTTTGAGAATAGCTAAATCTGAATTTAAAAATTTTGTGGTCTGACTTTAATTTATTCTTTTATCTTTTATTATAATGGTTTCATTATAAAACAGTAGTTTATAGGAAATCTCTGTGACTATATATATCTGTATATATATACAGCTATGTAACTTTATAAATGGTAAATACAAATGATAGAACTTTGAAAAAACACATTTTTTCTAAAAATGTTAATTATCCATATAGTATTTGAAAGTCATGTAGTTATTTTCTTACTAGATATTCTAGTAAATATGTGATTGAACACAACAAAGAACACTTAAAATAAAAATTTTATTTTGAAAAATTTGCTGAAAATAATCCTGGTGTGATTTTAGAAAGTGATGTAGGGTCAGGGCTACATAAAGCCAGACAAATGTTAGAAAGGGAAGAATACTATAAAAGTAGCTTGCTTCAAAGTGTTGAAAAAGTGGGTCTATTTGATATCAATGTGTAGTTAAACTAATGTGTGTCAATTTTAAAAAGTGATTTTTTTATTTTTAAATTTTAAGTCATAGATGCAAGAATTGCCCAGGTTTTACATTTATAAGTAAACATATAATTAACACATGTAACATGCTTACTATATGCTAGACACTGTGCTTTTAGTTGTTCACCTAGATTATCTCACTTAATTTTTACATTATATTCTGTATGTTATTACTTTCCATATATCACAAATGAAAAAGAGGTAGTATAAAGACTTTAATACAGTTAATATAGGATAGAACGAGGATTCCAACCACATTTTTACAAATACAGCCTAAAATTAAATTAGCTTGAGTAGAAATGGAATTAAACTTATATTGCCAAAATATGCTTTTTTTTTGTTTTGAAATTTGCTTTTTATTTATTTTTTTAATTTTTTTAATCAGTATTTTTTAATTGTTGATATTGTACAGTTTTCTGTCTTTTACCCCACCCCAGCCCACCACCCCAGCCCTCCCCACCTTCCTCCCATTTCCACCCCCCATAGTTTTTGTCCATGAGTCCTTTATACTCGTTGCTCTAAACCGTTCCCCTTTTCCCCTGAAATTCCCTCCCCTCCCCCTCTGGACACTGTCAGACTGTTCTCAAATTCAGTGTCTTTGTTTATAGTATGCTTGTTTGTTTGTTTTGTTGATTAGCTTCCTGTTAAAGGTGAGATCATATGGTATTTGTCTTTCACTGCCTGGCTTATTTCGCTTAGCATGATACTCTCCACTTCCTTCCATGCTGTCGCAAAGGGTAGGAGCTCCTTCTTTCTTTCTGCTGCATAGAATTCCATTGTGTAAATGTACCACAGTTTTTTGATCCATTCATTAACTGATGGGCACCTAGGTTGCTTCCAGCACTTGGCTATTGTAAATTGTGCTGCTATGAACATAGGGGTGCATAGATTCTTTTGGATTGGTGTTTCAGGATTCTTAGGATATAATCCAAGCAGTGGAATTGCTGGGTCAAAAGGTATGTCCATTTTTAGTTTTCTTAGAAAATTCCATACTGTTTTCCATAGTGGTTGTACCAATCTGCAATCCCACCAACAGTGCACTAGGGTCCTCTTTTCTCCACAACCTCTCCAACACTTGCTGTTTGTTGCTTTGTTTATGAAGGCCATTCTGACTGGTGTCAAGTGGTATCTCATTGTAGTTTTAATTTGCATCTCTCTGATAGCTAGAGATATCGAGCATCTTTTCATGTGTCTCTGGATCCTCTGTATGTCCTCCTTGGAGAAGTGTCTGTTCAAATCCTTTGCCCATTTTTTAATTGGGTTGCTTGTCTTCTTGGAGTAGAGTCTTTTAAGTTCTTTATATATTTTGGAGATTAATCCCTTGTCTGAGGTATCATTGCCAAATATGTTTTCCCATACAGTTGGTTCTCTTTTTACAAAATATGCTTTCATATTAAGGCATAATAGCCTTTAAAAATATTTTCACCAAACTTTAAAAATGCCATTTCATTAACTTTTAGCTCATGTTGATGCATGGTTTACCCTAGTAACCCAATTACTTTTTAGAAGCTTTCTTATTTTTGTCTATCTTTTTTTGTTGTTGATGTTTATTTTAATTTGCCCTTATTTAGAGCAGCACTTGGGGTGCATACTATCTCTTATTCTGATGTTTACTCTTTCTTAAAAACATAACAATCAATATATTAAGAAAAATATGAAGGAAATTTTGTGCTGATCTTCAGAACTACTTTTCCAATGTTTTGAAGCAACAGTGCTGTTAATGTACAAGTCCCTTTGACATAAATTCAATCCCATTGTTTCCAACTGTATCTAAATAGGTGTTAACATAAAATCTTTTATATTTATAAACCACTATTCTGAGTAGATTATTTTTAAATGATTTTATCTCATGAACATTATATGCTATTGAAATCTAAACATGCCATAATATTTTCGCTGCTTTGAGATAGGTGCTACACTCATAGTATAGTTATAGACAGATGAACAGGGTTCATTCATTTAATGATTTATTCAAATATTTATTGAGTTAAAATTATACTAGTCATTGGGATAAGTGTTAATGGCACAGTGCCAGCCTTCAAGACACTCAGTCAACTGTGAGGCAGTGGGAACAGAGCACACACAGACTGTAATACTAGGTTGCAATCCCTGCCACAGAGAAGTAACCTGTTATGACTGAGGACCAGGAAAGAGTTTTAGGAGAGGTAATGATAGAGCTGCTTGCTAGTAGAGATTAGAAACTCATCCATAAAGAATGAGATTGAAATTTCTGGAAGTAGAAAGCAGAACACAGCATTGAGGAAAACATAATGGAAGTGTGCATAATATAAAGGAATGGCAAGGAGGCTGGGGAGGTAGGCACAGTCCTTGTGTATCATGCAAACTGTAAAATGTGTTGAAGTTGGGGAAACCTTTAACTGAGTATTAATAAAAAATATTCAGTTTTATATACACTGTTACCTCATATGGTAGATAAGAAAGCAGTACTTACTCTGCATGCTGTTGGAATAAAATCACACTCATAAATAAATTTAAATGGTATATCAAACATAATACAGTGTAAAGAAATGAGTCAGTAACATGATTTTCGGATCTAATTAGATTAGATTCAGAAACTCTTGGGTATCTCTGGATAACTAAGTTGTCTCATCAAATCTTCAAATGCTACTTTGATCATAAGAGCTTTCTGCTATAATTTTTGGCTCTAATTTGAGGATCATAGGTTTATCTGGTAAAAGTCTGACTCAATGTTTAGTGTAATTATCTAATTACCTTGTGATCCATCCCTATGAAATACTTGTGCCCATACACATCAGTGAGGTATGTTTGCTAAAATGTCACACTCAGTCCAAATCCACCACCTTTTCAGCAAGGCAGTAGTATAATCTTCATATAGGAAGAACAATACATTGTAGAAAAGCTTTATTTATTGGACTGATAAAAATTTTATCACTTTGTTCATGAAAAAATGCATGTAAAATTTAAGAACTAGATATACAGCCTAAAAAACAAACCATTAATTTAATCCTACAGAAGAACTTTTACTATTTATCTGAAAATATTTTAACAGAATTAACTTGAAATTTTCATAAATATTTCTGCTGTCTATAATAGCACTGATACAACAAATAAGTGTTAAAAAACAAGTAAAAGTTGCTGAGAATAGATTGCAAAGAACAGATTACACTTTGAAAATCCACTTCGCACATTTTTAACATGCTTATAAACTTCATGTAAAGTAAAAATACTGCAAATTCATTCATTAACCAAATTACTCTACAATTAGTGTTATCGGCCTTACCCAGAATGGAATCTGCTAACCTTGCTTTCAAGATTTGTATTTTCATTCTACATCTGCTCTGATTACAGATTTTTGCTTTATAGTATATTTTATTATATAACATAATCCCTGATTCTTAAATTGTCAGTAATTTTTAGAAGTTTAAAGCTTTTTTTTTTTTCAGACTGGTATGTTCAGTGCGTACGTGGGTGTTGTTGGTAATTGGAAACTGAGTATTTGGTTTCCCAAATGCTGTTTTACACAAGGGTATATGGACATTTTAAGATGAGGGAAACAGTGATATGTACATTTTTGCATAGAAATAAAAATTAGTCCTTGATATAACTGAATTATTTACATGTGTTCTTGATAATTTGGTATGGTTGGATTATTGTAAAAAACTAAAATTTGAAATACAACTACTTAGTAAAAAGTGATTGAAAATGTTTAAGTGCATTGGATAAACATTTTATAACTAGTTAAAATTTATTCTAATGGTGCATTTAAAATGTTCATTGATACGTAAAAAACAAATATATGTTTAACTTCTGTAGTAGTAAGTGCAATTGTGTTTGCTGTCAGGGAGATACTAGTTCTTATTGATTCATGCCACTATTCTGTTTCCATTATTTCTTCTGTTCTCAAAACAAGGCGGGAGATGCAAACAAACAAAAACAAACTGTAGTGCTAAATATACAAAGGTGAAATAGAGGCAAAGATCCTAGAAAGGAGTCCAACTTTAGTAGACATTGCTATGGGAAGCTGAATGGCAAGAATGAAGAAATTAGAGTTGTTGCTGTGCAGGATATGGTAACAATCCAAAGTAGTTGGAAAGTAAGTAGAGTTACAAAGAGTGGGAAAACAAACAATCCAGACCCTTTCAGCAAGGTTAAAATGGCATTTTTGCCTCAATAAGAAACTAGTTGCATATATAAGCGGTTGGTCCACAAGGTATCCAGCCATGCAATATGAAAAATGGAAACATTTATTGAAGAAGACACAAGACCTCTCAGTTCCCTTCAATGTATTGGCCTTGGGACCTCGCACAGTTCTCTCAATCACCATCAGCTCATTTTATCTCATTGTATTTTTTCAGGAAAATGCCATCATATTTTCCTGAATCTCACTGATGGTCTGAAGTCTCTGCCCTTTCAAAGGGGGAAAAGCCTTTCTCCCGTATTTTCTTGGGGGAAAAGCCAGAAGTCGCAGGGCATCAAATCTGGTCTGTAGTGGGGCTGAGTCACCTGGGTGATTTGATGTTTCACATGTGAGGTGATACATGAGTCAGGTGTTGTCATGATGAAGCTGCCAATCACCATTTGCCCATAGCTCTGGCCTTCTGAATCATCCAAATAGTTTCCGTAGGGGAATGTTCAAGCTTAACACAAAGCCTGATGCAGATTTGTTGTTCTACTCATTGAGTCATTTTGAATAGATGGCCACACAGTACACATACTCACTCAATGGCATCTATCAACCCCACTGACTAGTACAGTGAAGTTATCATTGTTCACAAATGCACATTACAGTCCACTCTCCTTGGCTGCCAGGTTACATCCATGTCGCACAAACCATTCTCAATGTATTAACACTGGTTGGACTTTTTCTGGACAGACCTCGTATACTCATAGTTTCAAAATACATTCTGGAATAAATTGTGATCTAGTAAAAAAGAAAAAAAGACATTTTGCATGATTACCTAATGTGAGATTATGAAGAAAACCTTAGAGAAAGAGATCTGTTATTTAACACTTTTTATTGTATTAGAAATTTCAACATAAATATAAGGTTAGACAGCCAATAATAATAAGTACTATTTTTTTTTTTACTGTAAATTTCTCTTATTCATTCTTACTGTTTGGTTTTATTGAAATTAATTTTATTTTTATTGTTATTCTATTACAGTTGTCCCAATTTCCCCCCTTTGCCAACCTCCTGCTTCCATAGTCAATACCTGCCCTGTTGTCCATGTCCATGGGTCATTCATACATGTTCTTTGACTTGTCCCTACACCTTCGTTCCACCATCTCCCTCCTCCTTTCCCTCCAGCTGCTGTCAGTCTGTTCTATGTTTCCCTGTCTCTGGTTCTATTTTGCTCTAGATTATTTTGTTCTTTAGATTCCTCTTATAAGTAAGATCATATGGTATTTGTATTTAATCACCTAGCTTATTTCACTTAGCATAATATTCTCCATTTCTATCCATGCTGTCATGAAGAGTTGGAGTTCCTAATTTCTTTCTGCTGCATAGCATTCCATTGTGTAAATATAACACCGTGTTTTGCTCCACTCATTTACGGATGGGAACTTAGGCTGTTTCCAGCACTTGACTACTGTAACTAGCACTCCTATGAACATAGGGGTGCACAAGTTCTTTTGAATTGGCATTTCAGGATTCTTTGGGTATATTCCTAGCAGGGGAATCACTAGGTCAAAAGGTAGTTCAATTTTTAATTTTTTGAGGACATTCCATGCTGTTTTCTATAGTGGCTACACCAGTCTGCATTCTGACCAGCAGTGCACCAGGGGTCCCTTTTATCCAAATCCTCTCCAACACTTCTTGTTTGTCAATTTCTTTATCATGGCCATTCTGACCAGTGTGAAGTGGTATCTCACTGTGGTTTTAATTTGCATCTCTCTGATGGCTAGTGGTGCTGAGCATCTTTTCACATGTTTGTGGGGCATCTGTATATCCTCCTTGGAGAAGTGTCTATTCACATCCTTTGCCCATTTTTTAATTGGATTTTTGTCTCCCTCGTGTTGAGTCATGTGAGTTCTTTATATATTTTGGAGATTAAACCCTTGCCTGATGTATCATTGGTAAATGTGTTCTCTCACGCAGTCTCTGTGTACAAGCTTTTTAACTTGATATAGTCCCATTTGTTCATTTTTTTTTTATTTATTTCCCTTGCCCTAGGAGATATGTCAGCAAAAATATTACTATGTGGGACATCTGAAATTTTACTGCCTAACTTTTCTGCTAGGACTTTTATGGTATCACGACTTATATTTAGGTCTTTCATCCATTTTGAGTTTATTCTGGTGTATGATAAGTTGGTGGTTTTCTTTTTTCTTTTCTTTTTTTGCATGTACCAGTCCAGTTCATCCAATATCATTTATTAAAGAGACAGTATTTTCTCCATTGTATGCTTGTGCTTCCTTTGTCAAATATTAATTGATGATAGAGAGATGAGCTTATTTCTGGGCTCTCTATTCTGTTCCATTGATCTATGTGTCTGTACCTATGCCAGAACCAGGCTGTTTTAATTACAGTGGACTAGTAGTATAGCTTTATATCAGGTATTGTGATCCCTCCAACATGATATTTCTTTCTCAAGATTGCTGAGGCTATTCAGGATCTTTTTGGGTTCCATATAAATTTTTGGTTTACTTGTTCTCTATCAGTGAAATATGCCTTTGGTATTTTAATAGGAATTGCTTTGGATATTATGGACATTTTATATATGTTAATTCTTCCAATCAATGAACACAGTAAATGCTTCCATTTATTTGTATCTTCCTCAATTTATTTAGTCAGCATTCTATAGTTCTTTTTAGTATAGCTTTTTTACTTCCTTGGTTAAACTTATTCTAGTGTCTTTATTTTTCTTGTCACTAAACAGGATTTTTTTTCTAGTTCTCTTTCTGATAGTTCATTGTTGGTGTACCAAAATGCCATTGCTTTCTGAATATTGACTGTGTATCCCACTACTTTGCCAAATTCACTTAATAGGTCAGTAGTTTTTTGGTGGAGACTATGGAGTTTTCTATGTACGCTATCATGTCATCTGTAAATGATGACAGTTTTACTTCCTCCTTTCTAATTTGGATGCCTTTTATATCTTTTTGTGGTCTGGTCACTGTGGCTAGAACTTTCAGTACTACATTGAATAGCAATGGTGAAAGTGGACATCCTTGTCTTGTTCCTGATTGTGAGGGAAAGCTTTGCGTTTTTGACCATTGAGTATGATGTTGCCAGTAGGTTTCTCATATATGGCCTTTTTTTATTTTGAGATATGCTCCCTCTATTCCCACTTTGCTGAATATTTTATCGTAAATGAGTACTGGATTTTATCCAATGCTTTTTCAGCATCAAATGATATGATCATGTGGTTTTTGCCCTTCATTTTGTTTATGAGGTGTGTTATGTTTATTGATTTGTGAGTATTGTGCCATCCTTGCATCCCTGGGATGAATCCCACTTGATAATGGTGTATGATCTTTTTAATATATTGCTGGATCTGGATTGCCAATATTTTGTTGAGGATTTTAGAATCTACGTTCATCAGATATTGACCTGTAACTTTCTTTGTTGTGTATTTACCTGCTTTTGGAATTAGGATAATACTGGCCTCATAAAACGAGTTTAGGAGTTGTCCCTCTTCTTGAATTTTTTTGGAATGGTTTGAGAGTAGGAGTTAATCCTTCTTTGAATGTTTGTTAATATTAGCCTGTGAAGCCAATTAGTTCAGGGCTTTTGCATGCATGGCATTTTTTTTTTCTGTTTCTTTCTTTCTTTTTCATCTACTGCTTTGATTTTGCTAGTTGTTATTGGTATATTCAGGCTTGCCACTTCTTTTTGGTTCTGTTTTGGAAGATTGCATGTTTCTAGAAATTTTTCCACTTCTCTCTCATTGTCCAATCTCTTGGCATATAGTTGCTCATAGTTATTTCTTATAATCCTTTGTATTTTTGTGGTAATGGTTGTTATTTCTCTTTCATTTCTGATTTTGTTTATCTGGGCCCTCTTTCTTTTTCTGTTGATGAGTCTCATTAAAGGTTTGTCGATTGTGTTTATCTTTTCAAAAAATCAGTTCCTGGATTCATTGATCCTTCGAATTTTTTGTTTTTGTCTCTATGTCATTTAATTCTGCTCTGATCTTGATTATTTCTTTCCTTCTCCTCACTCTGAGATTTGATTGTCATTGTTCATCTAGTTCTTTTAGATGTAGTATTAGGTTGATTTCTTGAGATTTTTTTTTATTTTCTTTACGTGGGCCTGTATTGGTATGAATTCCCTCTCAGAAATGCCTTCACTGTGTCCCATAGCTTTTGGATTATTGTGTGTTCATTTTCATTTCTTTCCATTTACTTTTTGCTTTCTTCCTTGATCTTTTATTAACCCATTCATGATTTAATAACATGTAATTCAGTTGCCATGTATTTGAAAGATTTTGATTTTTTTTCCTTGGGGTTGGTTTCTAGTTTCAAGCCATTGTGATCTGAGAAGATGCTTGATATGATTCCAATTTTATTTTATAAAGATTTTATTTACTTATTTTAGACAGAGGGGAAGGGGAGGAGAAAGAGAGGGAGAGAAACATCAATGTCTGGTGGTCTCTCACACGTTCCCTACTGGGGACCTGACCTGGCCTGCAATTCAGGCATGTGCCCTGACTGGGAATCAAACCAGTGATCCTTTGGTTCACAGGCCAGCACTCAATCCACTGAGCCACACCAGCCAGGGATGATTTCAATTTTCTTGATTTTGTTGAAGCTTGTTTTGTTTTCTACCAGGTGGTCTATCTTTGAAAATGGAAAAGAATGTACATTTTGCTTGTTTGCAGTTGAAAACTCTGTAAATATCAATTAAGTCCATTTGACCTAGGGTGTTTTTCAATGCCACAATGTATTGTTGATTTTTTTGCTTGGATGATCTGTTGTTTACAGTGGGATATTAAAATCCCCCATAATGACTGTATTGCTGTAGCTCTCCTTCTTAAAGTCCTCCAAGCTTTCCCTTATACCTTCGGGTGCTCCTGTGTTGGGTGAATATATGTTTACAAGGGTTATATCCTCTTGTCAGACAACTCCCTTAAGTTTTATTGGGTGACCTTCTTTGTCTATTGTTATGCCCTTCATTTTGAAGTCTATTTTGTATGATATAAGTATTGCTACCCCAGCTTTTTTTTTTCCATGTCCATTTGCTTGGAACATTTTTTCCATCCCTTTACTTTCAGCCTGTTTAGATATTTTGTTAGGAGGTGGGTCTCTTGTAGACAGCATATTTGTGGATCATGTTTTCTTATCCATTCAGTTATCCTGCCTTTTGATTGGAGCATTTAATCTATTTACATTTAAGGTTATTATTGATAGGTATTTATTCATTGCCATTTTTTTCCATTTGTGCCTGTGTTCTCCCTGCCCCTCTTTTCATCTTCTTAAGGCAGTCCCTTTAGCATCTCATGCAATGTTGGTTTGGTGGAGATGTACTATTTTAGCATTTTGTTTGTCTGTAAAGCTCCTTATTTTGCCTTTCTGGATAGAGTAGTCTTGGTTGCAGACCTTTGCTTTTCATTACTTGGAATATTTTGTGCCATTTCATTCTGGCTTGTAGTGTTTCTGTTGAGGAATCAGTGATAGCCTTATCAGAGCTCCCTTGTATATTACTAGCTGTTTCTCCCTTGCTGCCTTTAAGATTCTCTCTTTGAAAGAGAATAAAAAAATTATATGAAATGAAAAAAGAATAAGAGATGACTAAAGCAAAGAAAAATGATTTTGAGAGGATAGAGGGAAAATAATAAGCCTAAGGGCTAGAAACCAAGCTAAAAAGGGGAAAAATAAAATTTAAAAGGAAAATAAGACAGGACAGGAGGAAGGTGAAATGGAGGAGGGCAGAGGAACAGTAATATATGAGACTTAAATTAAAAAAATACTAAACAACTAGGAATAAAATTGAAGAAATTCAACAACAACCCCAATATTGATGATAACCAAGCAACTATTAATAAAGGTTGAAAGAGAATAAGAATTTTATAAGAAAGGGAAAAAGAATGTGAGGTGACTCATGGAAAGAAGGATGGTTTTGAGAGGATGGATGGAGGAAAAATAGTAAGAGTGAGTAATAGAAGTAAGATGTAGAATGTGAAAAACTAAAATTTAAATAAAAAATAAGAAAGAGAAGAATGAAGGCAGAATGGAGTAAGAGAAGGGAAGAGTAAAATATGAGATGTGAAAAAAGCTAAAATAAAAATAAATATAAAAATAAAATGTATTGAAATGATAGGAACAAAGTCAAAGAAACAATGTTAAAAAACTATGCAGGAGAAAAAAATAACACAGATAATGAAAAAGAGCAAGGTGGAATTTGTCTCAGCGGAGTATAGTGTTTGCTTACTGTCTTCTCCTTCAGGATCCCTGATGTCAGCTGGTGTACCAGTCTGGCTTGAGGCCCCCTGTTCGAGGCTACAAGTGATCAACAGTCTGTGGCTGTCTTCTTTAGGCTTGGCTGGTCCTTGCTGTTCTGCCCTGCTGGCTTTTAATCAGCATAATGCCCAGTGGTGGTTCATCCAATGTCTGACAGCACTGCATGTACCACCTCTGCCTGCCTCTGGAGGGGAGTTTGGTTGTTATCAGGCTGTGTGATTCCTAGTTGTCTTCTGGGAGGTGCTGTTCAGTATTCCCCTGCCCCTGCACTACAAGTCTTGGTCTGTCCCAGATTGTTTCTAATAATGTGTAGTTTCTGATGGATTGGCTGTGTTTCATGTGAGTGGCCAATCTGTGTAAAAGGGCCAGCTCTTTCCTGCTTGGTGCTGCTGGCAGATCTGTGTGAGAGTCAAGGTTGGATGGGGCCCTGAGTACCTCTTGCTGTGCCAATTTCTAATCTATCTGCTCTACTGTTTTCAGTGGAATAGGGCCTAAGGAAGAGCCAGCATAGTGTCTGATAAAAGTTCATAAAAGGATCGTTTGGCAGACGGTTTTTGAGTCCGGCCTTACTGTTCTGTGGAGTTTGCAATCCTGGAGGTGAGAGTTGGGCATGCTTTCCCCTTCTCAGAGATTTGTAGTCTGTGGTATGAGTGGTTCTACCTGGCTGCCAAGAATCTTGGGCACTCATTTCTTGCCTATCCTGCTCCTAGCTCACTGCTCTCTCAGGAGGCTTAGACCCAAACTCTCTGTTCTGTGTGCAGCCCTCTGCTCACCAGCCACACCAGGTAGGGCCTCGAAATCCCTTGGTGGTGCAGCCTTCTACTCTTCCTGGCCAGCTGGACCCAGTGGGCACAAACCATGCTTCCAACCTTGCTTCTTTGCTGCCAGGGTCACTTTTCTATTTATTCACACTAAATAGAAAAGGAGCACCTCAAGTTTGCTTGATATTTTCTAGGGCAAGTATGGTTATCATAGACAGAGCACCTGGGGATTTCTCCTTATTTATATCAATGGGATTAAATATTACAGATTATTTAAAATGAATAGTCTTTTGTAATATCACCAACTGGGCCAAACTTGGAGTCAGGTCTTGTTTTTCAGTGGAGATAGCAGCTACCTCTGTGCTGCCACTTTCATTTCCTTTATAACTATGTTCTCTCCACTTAGCCTCAATTTCCCAGATTCTCTTCCTGAGTGTCATTGCCATCTTTGTATTGGATAAGAGTTTTCAAAATTTCATTTACATCCCTACCTTACCTCTACTTAAGCTTTTTGTGAATCTCCTGGGAATTGGCACATTTTTTCCCTAAATTTACATTGCATCTTCCTTGTGGACCAGAGAATGGTGAATTTATAATGAGTTGATTGGCCCCACTCTTGGCTCTGAATAAACTATGGAAACCTAGATCACAATGTGATACCCATCATTTCTTGGGCCCTTTAACTTCAGCTGTCTAATTTGTCCACCTCATCCAGGCAGTAGCATAAGAGCAAATATCTGATAAGAAAATCGATTTCTAGGAAATTTCCCTGCACCTTCCCATTTACTCTGAGATTGTTTCACACTTATATTTGTGTCCTTGCATTGGTCCTTGTTAACAGGTCTCATATGCTGACTTTTACATTTGCTTTGAGTCTCCCATTTGATAATTTTTGAAAGCCCTTACAAATTTCTGAAATTTGGATTCCCTTTTTGCATTTGACTCAGCTTGATTTTCGAGTTTTGGTGTTTTTTTTTTTTTTTTCTTTTTTCTATTTGCAATGATAAGCCCCCTCTTAAGTAAAATCCCTTAGTGGCCCCAACTAACACTTCAGTCCTATTTTTTTGTCCTTCTTGGGGTTTGACATATTTTATGTGAAGTTTGGGCATTAAAATAGAAACATCTCTCTAATTCTGAACTTATAATCTATTTTTTAATCTTTATTGTATTTTTCCATTACCATTTAGTCCCCTTATACTCCCTCCCCACAAAGTCTACCACAGTTTGTTGTCCATGTCCATGTGTCTTTTTTCATTTTTGCTCAGTCCATCTCCTGCCCTCTCCAGCTGTCATCCTGCTCTCCATCTGTGAGTCTGACCCCATTCCCCTTGTTAGTTCAGTTTGTTCATTAGATTTCACACATGAGTGAAATCATATGGTATTTTTCTTTCTTTCACTGGCTAATTTCACTTAGCATAATGTTCTTCAGGTTCATCTATACTGTTGCAAAGGGTAACATTGTCTTCTTTTTATGGCTGAGTAGTATTCCATTGTGTAAATGTCTCATAGTTGTTTTATCCACTTAGGCTGCTTCCATATCCTTGGCAAGTGTCCTTTATAAATAGTCAAAACTATTTCTACTGGCTTCCAGTGTGGTGCTCTGAGGAATCTTCTTGCTGCAGTATTCTGATAGAACATGCTCTTTAAGGTAACAAACTAGGAAAGGACACAATGTTCATATGCAAGAATACAATGCAGCATAAAAATAGAGGGAATCACAGGAATAGATGCTACATAGAAGAAAACATACTAAATAAATACATGGAAAGATTCTCAATGTAATTTAATGGGAAATGCAAACTTAAACCACAGTATGTATCATTTTATTTCCTCTAGATTATCAACTGTATTATCAAATAGAGGAGAAAGTGTAAACTAAATAAACTTTTAATACATTCTAAGAGAATGTGACTTGATACATCCACTTTAGGAAAATAGTTGCAATTATCTTAATGTTTACATATCCCTAGCTTAAGCACTTTTATTAGCAAATATCTGCTTAAACTTTTTTCCATATTTTGTCTAGGAGATATATAAAACAATGTTCAGTGTTCACTGTAGCAATTTTTGTGATACTAAAGGTCTGAAAACAACCAGAACAAATGTCGACAAAGAGTGGACAGGTAAATGGTGGTATAAACAAATAAGAGGATATTTTACTGAAATAAAAGGACATGGATAAGCTGTATCTATTCACAACAATGCACATAAGTGATAAAGTAGTAATGAGTGAGCAAAGCAATTGTCCAAAACTACATATAGTAATATACATTTTAATAAAGACCAGGAAGAAAATAATGTTGTATTTTTAGTATGCATATAAATATAGTAAAGGTATGGGGATCCCTAGAATGATTAATACAATACTTAGGATCCTGTTATCTTCAGTGGTAAAGGTAATAAGTAATGGGGAAGAATACACAGGAAGAAGACAATTACTTGGTAAAAGAAAATTACTTGGTAATGTTCATTTCTGAGTTTGGTAGTGGGCTCCTGGGAGATTGCTACATTGTTATTCTTGATAACCTTGCACACATATTACTTAAATGTATCAAATATCATGTTAAAAGAATAATAAAAATATATACTTACATGTTTTTAATAAAATTACCCAGTCTTTAAATAAGTAATTCCTTTACCAGTTTTCATATGATGAGTAGTTGTTTATTTTTTCTTTTCCAGTTTTATTGAGATATAATTGAAATACAATATTATGTAAGTTTAAGGTGAACAGCATAATTATTGGACATATGTACATATTGCCAAACAAGTATTATAATAAGTTTAGTTAACCTCCATCACTTCATATAGTTATAGTGTTTTTCCTTGTGATGAAAACTTTCAGGATCTACTCTCTTAGCAACTTTCACATATACCATTCAGCATCATTAACTACAGTATAGTCATCATGCTGTATGTTTATTTCTACTTATATTTCAGAAAGTGAGTTTATCCTTCATGAGATAAAGTATTAGGTATAAAATAGATAATGAATTAGTCCTTACTAATTTGACATTCTACATGTTTTCATCTCAGGCACTTTAATTTTAAGCACATGCCTTTTAATTTTTTATACATCTTTATTTGTAATGGCTAATAACATGCTGTGCCTCACTGGACTTTTGCTGGTGGGAAATAGAGCAGTGCTGTTAGTGGAGCCATGGACAGTGCCTATTCAAAAGAATGGTTGCGATCTTTCCTTTCAAACTTCAGATGCATATATTTAATAAGAAAGTGTTCATTTTATACTTGCTTCCATGTAAGCCTTTTGCTGTCAGTGTGACGAAGATCAAGGAAAATGCTGGCTAGTAGAGAGCAGAATCATTTACCCTACACTGTGTATCAAAAAATATTAAAGAAAGACTCCAAATTTAACACATTCTTAAATACTTGTAACTGACCAGAAGGTAGATTTAAAAGAAAGTGATGCATTTTCTTCAATAGCACCAAAAGAATTGAAGTTAATGAATACTTGATAGGTCAGACAGTATTACCATTTTCTAAGAGCTGCTTAGATTTTCAGAAAATAGTCTGCGTGAGTACCTGCACTGAACAAATTACAAGAGGATCCATATTGGCTCACAGCTACTGCCACTAGATGTACTTCCTAATAAGCCCCGTTTTTAGGCTGTCACTCCTCAGGAATGCATGCTGTGCGATAAAGTAGCTTCCTCCTCTTTCATTTCATATTTTCCTGAATGAACACATAGAAGACTGGGGAACAACTCATTGTTAGAGATTAAAAGCATTCAAATATCTTTAGAGATTAAAAATATTCAAACCAGAAGAATATATACACACACATACACAGGGTCCAGCAGAAGTAACACCTGCTTGAGTGTGGTTGGTAGGGTAATAATATTTATAGTTTTAGTTTGAACATTTCACCTAAAATGTCACATGGTGTGCTTGAGTGTGATATTGTTACATTACAGAATTACATGCTTGTGCTTTTGTAATAAAAGATTTTGTCATAAAAGGGGTGTTATTTGTGCTGGACCCTGTGTATGTATGTTTATGTGAGTGTATATACATATATCCACTTTTTTCATGACTTTTGTGATCAGTTACACCATCATTGCTTTCTAAGAAGAGACTTAGGACTAGGGAAGTCCATCTATTTCTTATAATTGTTCCTTTATCTCAGCACCATGCCCGCTAATTGGGCAGCTGTAGCACATAAATCATCTTTTTCCATGAACTTCCACCCTTTCTTCACAGCAGCTTTTCCACAGGTCAAGGGTACATGACTGAAGGAACCTAGAGAATGATGGACTCTTGCCCTGAGTCTTCACTCTGACACTAATGGACTATCGCTGTAATAGAAGTGTGATAGATGACCTCTACTTCTCCAAGGGCTTGACAGTCTCTTATTTACCTATCCTCAAATAAAACAAATATTCTCTTAGAAAATAAATAGCTTTACTTTTTAACTCTTAATTTTCATGAAGTTAAAAATAAAAAAAAATAAGATCAGAATAGGTTTTAAGGATTCAAAATGAGTGGTAGACATTTCTGGCTGCTCTGATGTAAATATAGATAGAAAGAGAAGACCCTAAATGGTTGGTAGTGCCATGAACCCCTCAGACTTAAGCCTGCGGTTTTCCTAATTAGTCCAGCCACTTAGCTGCTTGAATTTACAATCCTCACACCCTCGGTTTCCGCCAGAGTCAGCTCTTGGATCACTAAGCCTGCTAATGAGAGAGAATGTGCTATCTTTTTTTTTTTTCCATATAATATGGGTTGATCAAGTTTTTCTGGAGAGGCCATGTGGTTTCTGCCACCACCAGTCAGCTCTGTCCCTGCAGTGGGAAAGCAGCTGTAGATAATACATAAATGAATACGTATGCTTGTGTTCCAATAAAATATCATTTGTGGTCACAAACTTGAATTTCATAGTTTTCACATGTCACACACTAACTAATAATGTTCTTTTAATCCTTTCTCAACCATTTAAAACTGCAAATATTCTACTTACATTTCTGGCTGTATAAAAACAGGCAGTGGGCTTATTTTGTAGTATCTGGGTACATCCACTGCCTATGTCAGTTTAGCCCTATGGTAATACATTCAATTTAATACAAGGTACTATCATTACCTTAATCTAAACTAAAGCAAAGTAAATTCATTCTTTTACATATTTACACATGCATATAATGAACTTCCAAGAATTATACATGGATTTTTATAAATTGTATCTGCTTCCTTTCATTCAAATAAATCATGAGGGAAAATTTTAAAAGCACTCTTTAGGAAAAAAAATGAAACTAAAAACTTACTTTCAGATTCAAGAGTATGTTCTGCCTTATAAATATCCTTAACTAATGCTTAGCCAGGAATAATGCACAGATGTGGTGACTAGCCATAACTTCAGAGAATTTAATTAATTTTCTATCTGTATTATAAATCTGGTCACTCCTTTTAAAAGCACATACCAAGTAAGCCTCAGAATTAATGTGCTAAGTCTACATTCAGAAATCCAATCTCTTAGAGGTACTCCTGATACAATAAGGAGTGGACAAGGTGTTGCATAATTATGGCACTACTGGGTTCCAGTAAAGATCCCCCATATGAACACTCATCTGCCTTCAAAGAATTCACTGGGTAGCAGTAGTTCTCTATTCATAGCACTGCCTTAACAATACCATTGTTACAATCTTCTTTCCTGCATATACTTCCTTAATTTATTTACTTTTGTAAATTTCTATATGTGGGCCAGTGATCAGAACATGGATCACTGCCAAATCACTGATCCAAATGGACCCAGTACTATATTCTGATTTTTAGGTAAATCAGTGGGCACCATCATATAATACTTTGCAAAGATGCGAGGTTTCATTTTGAAGCAATTTAAGTGTTTTAGTTAGTCTGTTCTCAGTGTCCTTCTGTTTTTCATTTGCTTTTGCGATTGTTTATTTCTAATCATCTCTTTTACACAGTCTGACTAGGATTAGCGTGCATTCTCCTTCCTATAAATTCTTTCCTGCCAGACATAGTGATCTTTATCTATAGCTCATTTGCATTTTGCATTCTCACTTGAAAAGGTAGGCCATCTCAGTAAGTCATGCTTCCCCTGAACCCAATTACGCCCACCATTCAAAGCAAAGTGGGCTTGAACATTTCACGTGGGATAGGCAGCGTATGGTTGCTATAGTCAATACAGCTGGAACACCTGTGTACTGATTCACGCTGTGTGTGCACCACTTTAGTGGCAGTCTCTTCTGTGAGCCGGAGTGGATGTGCAATGGGAGTAAGGCTTACAGACAATGTAGAGAGAGACAGGAGAGTAGATGTGAGAGATTTTACCTACTGACTGCACCAGCTTTATTTTGCTTTCTCAACAGAATTAACTACGATTATTCATTTAAAATTTTCACAACTTTATAACTAAAAAAAAAAAATCCTATAAATGAATTGGAGAATAGTTGGGAAAATGACATCAATCTTTTGTTCATTGTGTTTCAGTCCCCTAGCCAATTAATAAAAATTTAAATGATGACAACACAATACTAACCATACTTAAATATATCTGTCACTTAGAGTTTTTACATGGATTATATTTTCTAATATTCTAAAAACATTATATGTTAAATCTGTTGTATCTCTTTCATAGGTGAACTTCCTGAGACACAATGAGGTAAATTATAAAACTGTAAGAGCCAGAATCCAGGATATGAACTGATGTAGTTTGACTGTTATATACATACTTTAATATACATCTTAATTATATATTATATATATGTGTGTGTGTACATATATATCAACATCTATCTATCATCTATACTCTTCATTTTACTCCTGTTCCTTAAAAAAATCTCAAAAACAAATGACTAATTAGAATTTGTAGATTTGTAAAATTCCTTTTCACTAGTGATACTAGCTCAAGGGATTTGGAGGTGTACGGGGAAATGACAGCTATCTGAAAACTAGCAGGCATAGTTAACGGAGAGAACAATGCTTCTCCTTTGCCTCCTACATCAGTACGTGGCAACTGACCAGATGCTTATTTAATAGACTCAGTATTGACAGGGGAATAGCAGTTTTCACTGAAGGAAGAGTCTGATTTGGAGTTGAGTTTTATATCCATTCCCTTCTTCTTTCTTTGTTTTAATTATAACCAGCCATTAATTAAAAACAAAATCAAACAAGAAAGGAGAGAAAATTAAAAAAAAAAAAGAAATGCCAATTTAAGGAGAACATGGTCTTCGCAGAATCAAAATATACATGGAAAATTCTTAGCAGCAATAATTATTTTACAGTGAACTTAGTACATTTTGTGACCTTTATCTCTGGTAAATTCTGAAGAAATAAAGTCTCAACAGATGTAAGAAAAGCAGTTACAATCCTAAAAATAGTAAAGTCTCTGTGTACATTTAAGTTTTGCATGGCATAAGAAAATATTTGGAGATTAACTCCAAGGCTTTAAGTTGAAGAAATGTATATATAAAGTTGCCAGTTTCTATTTACAAATGCTGAAGGAATTAGAAACAGGTAAAAAACCCATGGAAAAGAAAAACATCAGAATGAATCTTTACTGTGTTGAGGATATGATGGAATACAGCTTGAAATGGACATGAAGAATTTCTGAGAGGGGAACTAACCAAGAAGTGAGAATGAGCATAGTACTGAAGGTGGCTTGGCTCACATAGAGGGCTTGATTTCAGAGAGTTAGTAAAATTAAAGTGGCATTATGGAATGCCTTAAGTATTATCTGGAAAAAACATTTTTTTTCCTCCGCAAGGAATTATAGAGCCTCAAATGGAATTTCCTATAAAAACAATTGTTTTCTCCCTGAGGAACGATAGATTCCCCCAAACAAATTTTCTGTAGAAATTGATAATATGTGAAAAGCTTTCACAATTTCATTGTTAGGAAAGTGCAAGATCAGCAAAAGATACAAACAACAACAACATTAATAGGAAACCAAGAAGGGAAGGTAGATGTTGATGAAGAATTTTCTTTTTTCCTGATTGGAATGAGTTATTTTCATGGTCCTTGACATTTGCTGAACTGTGGAGCGAGACCCTTTCAGTAGGCTGTGAGGTACCTTGTATCTCTTTGCCTCTTGAAGCTGTTACCATGTCTGAAGGGCTAAGCTTCTGGAGAAGCTGAAGGTGTGTTTACAAGGATATGTTCCCAGAAAGAGTGAGAGAGATTTGTAACCTGGGCTGATGACATCAAATCCTGACATTTGTCTCTTGGTCCATCCTTTCTGGCTTCAGAGAACACTTGCTAATGAGACTGGTGCCATTGTGTAGTTTCTGTACTTTGAATTCCCTCACATCAAAAATCTTGTTCCTGGTCTTGTTTCTATTCTAAAGGCTCTTTGGGTTCTTTTTTTCTCTGGACATGGAACCAGATCTTCAGTTTTGAAACCACACTTGGACTCTTGACTCTGGAAACTCAATTTTCTTAGCAAGTTGCTCTCTGAAATCAATCCCAGAATAAAAGTTGTTCACACATAATGGGGTAAGGGTGTCGGAGAAAGTGTAGTTGGTATGACACTAACTTCTCTACAGGGTGATCTTTATCTTGGCTTGCTTATAAGTCCTCCTCAGGTTCTGGTGGTGCCTAGCTCTTTGATTCTGAAACCAAATCTATTTTCTAGACTCTACAGTGTTGATTTCTAAAGCAAACTTTTGGTTGGTAGCATAACTTGGGTAAAGTTTTTGATTGAATGCATTGATGAGGATTTTTAATTGATCTGTGAATTTGGAGCAGCTCTGTCTGTGATTCATTGCTATGGTCTTGTTTGGAGAGTTGTCTTAAGCCATGTTGGAAGAGAGTCCCCTGGAATCTCAGCCTTCTGATGAAGAATTTTCAGTGTGACAGGAGTTGCCAAGAAAATTGATGAGAGTAGTAAACTCTTGTGAAAAAAAGAAAGAAAATTAAACCCAAGATTTACAAATTTGTGAACAAAGAAATTTACAGTACTAAGGACTAAAATAAACCTATTGAATAAGAAGAAAGTTCCATCATGAGGGAAATACATTTTATTTATACATTTTCATTTGTTAGTTTTGACAAATAAATATAGCTGTCATCTGTAGAGAAATGAACTTAAATATCTTGAGATCAGGTTGACAGAGATGAGACTGGAGGGAAGTGATACTATTTTGAAAGCAGTGAGTAGAGAAAAAGAGCAGAAATTCAAAGTCCAAGTTAGTGAAGGACATACAGACTGAATGAGCAGAGGGGGAGTTCTAAAGTACACTCTAATTAATGACAAAGAAGGAACATATTTAACAATGAAGGAGAAATTGACCATCATTAAATAAGCAGAGTTAGAGGAGGAATTAAATAATTTTTTTCAGTGTACTTATGGAAAAGGAAGAGTTTTTAAATTCCCTTATATGTTTACAAAGTGATTTATAATTCCCTGTTGTAATATTTGTCACTTCTTTATACCTCTCTATGTAATATGGAGATAAATTATATATTATAATGTCTTCTTATCAAAACCCCTTACCTTCATCACACATATGTGTATGTTTATACTGTTGCATGCATACATAAATGATGGTAATAGAGAAAACATTTTAGCGTAAATATAGGCTAAGTGTTAGCTCTTCCAGCAAGAAATGGTGCCTCTTCCTCTTTTTCATTATGAATTTATGGACAAATAATTTCCTGTCTCTCATATCCATGATCAAATATCATCTAGAGAGTAAGAATAAGATTTTACCTGACTCACGGTGTTATCATGAGCATTAAATGAGCTAACTTGTGTAAAGTCGATAGCAGAGTTTGTCATGCATAGTAATTGTGTAGTAAAACATCTCTTTCTGTGTTTGTGGATATGTTTAAATTATATATAATGGAATAAATACTTTTAAATACACTTTTAATTTATCCCCAATGTGTTGAAATTGTAATTTCATCAAAAGGTCAGCTTTCATATATTTACCTTTGACAAGGTTTGGAGGGTGGGGAATGGGTGTCTTTGTGCTGTCACTGGTTGGTGAACTAGTTGCAGCTTCCATTGCTCAATTGCTTCTTGAAGTGACAGAGTCCCCACAATAAATAGTGTAAACATTCCAAGTAAGTAGTAGTTTAATACACAAAGTGATACAGTTTCACAGTAGTAATCTCCCTGAATTGTCCTAGAATGATAGGGCACATGTTGCTTTTATACACTGAAGCGAATACTGTTATTTGGATAGGTGAGGGATTATTGTTTATTCATAAATTTTAATAACATTTCAGTATTCTTAGTTAAAATGTCTATAGTAATATTCTTCACAAGCTATTAACAATGTTATTTTTAATAGAAATCCCTTGTGAAGTACAATTAAAACTAATAACCTACATTCTTAGAATGAAGGTTAACTAAGAAAAATGATTTTGAACTACTTGTAACCTCAAATATTACCTTGTTTCTCGGGTGTAACACTTGCCGCCTAGTTACATAGTATGTTTATTTGTTTTACCTTTCCTACTCTGTGAATGTTTCTGCAGTTCATTCATGCGAAGTATGTTAGGAGAAAAATGTTACTATCTTCAGGTTTAGTTTCTCCTATAACATTATCTCTTTCTGCAAATGCCATTCCTGGCAGAACCAGAAAAGACCCACACCTCAGATTTTCTCCTTTCTCTACACCAAATTTTATTATTTTTAGATCCTCCATTTTAAGTAGTTCTATTTTAATGAGTTATTGGGTTAAAAATAGTCAAATGTTTTGTTCCAATTGTGTTCATATATATGTGTATATGACTGTTTTAAAAGCACAGGTAAATGTTATCTCACTCACAAGGCTGAGAACTTCTTATGGACAAGCACTTGATGTCTCTTGATGCCATTATTTAAGAGAGCCTGTCACTGCAGGTGATTTTTGGCTGGGATTGAATACATATTTTTTTCACAAAGTAAACCTTACCTCAAATGCTTCTATAATAATAGAAAATAAACAGCAAATAGCATGTATACAGTTTGAAGTATAGAAGTTGCTTGAAGTTTGTAACTGTCATTGTTTCAGTCCAGGACACTATTTTCTGTGCTGGTTTTAATGAGGCTGCTGGCATAGAAAAATGACTCAGGTCTCATTTTGTGTTCTGTATCCAGAAATAGTTTACTGGTAATGGTGAGGGATAACTTACTGATGATATGATTTAAATTCAAATAAAAAACTTAAAAATGAACACTCCTCTGTTGCATTGCCCTTAACTAATATTGGTATGCTAACCCTAAATACGCATTATATAGTCAAAAGCTTAAATGGTCAACAATAATGGCATGTTTTTCCCCTGAATTATTTTTTGCAATAATTTTAAATTAAGCAAGGTAAGTTTCTCTATATATTTTTAAATTCAGCTAATGTACCCAATAGCAATGTAAGAAGCAGAAATGTTTGAAAAGTTTCAGAAAAGCAGTTAAAAACCACTTTCAGAGTTCTACACATGGCATCAAATAAGTGAATTTGAAAATTAAATTTATTGGATGAAGATAATCATTTAAACATCATTTAGAGTTAGAATTCATTAATACCTTTAATATATCTATTTTTGAAACGTACTTTATCTAAAATAAAGTAAAAAATCATGGAATGACTTTTTAAATAAACCAAATGCTTCTTTATTGCTATTAAAATTAATCCCAACAAGAAAAAACAGTTTAAGAAAACACCAAGTTACTAAATGTATAGCAAATGTTTACATTTTTCCTTTTTTCCAAATGGTATTATCATTTATATATTTTTATGTGACATTATCAATACAAAGCATAAAATCATAGAATGTATTATTTTAGAATTAAGACACAAGGTGTGTCCAAAAGGTATTGAGCCATGTACTATGAAAATTAGAGACATTTATTGAAGAAGATACAAGGAACATTGTACATAGGGAAACATTGTACATAGGAAAACATTGTACATGGGACAATGACTCTTCAGTCACATTCAAAGTAGGCACCTTGGGACCTCACACAGTTCTCTCAGTCGCAATCAGCCACCCTGTTGTATTTTCCTGAATCTCATCAACAGTCTGAAATCATCTCCCTTTCAAAGGTGATTATAGTTTTAGGAAAATCCAGAAGTCTCAGGACACTAAATCTGGATTGTAGGGGGCTGATGTTTCGCCAAAAATCTCTGCATGTGTCATGATACATGAGCAGGTATGTTGTCATGATGAAGCTGCCAATCACCAGTTGCCCATAGCTGAATCATCCAAATAGTTTCCATGGAGCAGTGTTCAAACTTGACACAAATATGAGGCAGATTCATAGCTCTACTCACTCAGTCATTTTGAATGCAGTGGCCACACAGTACACATGCTCACTCAATGGTGTCCACCACCCCCCACTGACTGGTACAGTGAAGTCATCATTGTTCATGCATGCACATTTCAGTCCACTCTCCTTGGCTGCCAGTTTACATTGATGCTGTGCAAGCCCTTCTCATTATATTAACTTTGACTGATTTTTTCAGGACAGCCTCATATAATTTATAATAATTTAATTTAGAGGCAAAGCCCCAATTCATTTTATGTGTATAGCACTATAGGGCACTAATGTGAATGTTACATATCACCCTTATTAGCACTTTTGCTTAATATTAGTATGATGTATTCCATTTGTTTTAGATCATACAATTAAATAATTTACTAGCACTTGACATGAGTCTTTACCAACAGCTGAAATATGAACAAAGTGACATATAGCAAGGTTCTTTTATATCATTAAAAAATGTTAATGGTGAATATGCAAATATATTTTTATTCAGTGAATTTATCTACAAATGTACAAGTGTTTGTGCACTTCCATAGGACATCATAATGACCTAATTTCCACATCAGCACAGTCTGGGTATGTGCACTTACACTTAAGATTTTAAAGTGAGCACTAAGTATTACATAACACAGAGGGTTTTCAGTGACACGGAATGATATCCTTTCGTTAAAAACACAAACTTTTTATGTATGTATGGTCATGAATACCTGAAAAAATTAACCCTAATTATACACTTTAAAGTTGGTCACATTTTAAAACTACTTTTCATTTTTACTTATTTTGGCTGCATTTCCCCCTTAATTCTTATGATTCTAATTTATTTTTCTCATCTTACTGCAATGGCTAAGACCACACATTCAATGTTGAATAGAAGTGATGATAGTGGACATTCTTATCTTATTTATGAGTTTAATAGAATAATACTTTTTTCAAATATATTTTTTATTTCTATTGAGTTGGCTGCACATATGGGCAATTGATATAATGACAGAAGATGATATAGATTTTATGGAAGTCTTCCCTCAGCTGATAGCCCTAACATCAAGACCCTTGACACTGTCTGCATTAATTCTTTTGATGTTAGCTGAATGGAGTCTTTAGAAATCTCAACCTTCCCCCAAGGCTAACCTACACAGACACAATACTGGGCCACCACAACTACCTGGTTGGCAATGAGGGAATTGAATGATCTCTCTCTCTCTCTCCCCCCATATACATACATACATATATATATGTGTGTGTGTGTGTGTGTATGTATGTATGTATGTATGTATATGCGTGTGTGTGTATTCAAAACTGTTGGCACAATGTGATGTGGAACAACATGCATTATACATAGATTTGTTTTAAGGAGTAGAATTTTACACTAATGAGACTTCTGTATATTGTGGTACAAATGACAGGAATTATTATAACACAAATATGAAATAATATGAATATACAGTTGTGTGTGTAGAAATATACATGTGTAAACATGTTTGTTATACAAAATGCAAAGTTCGTTGAAATAAATTACAAACTCAGTTGATAAATGTTTTCATGAAAAATCTAAGATTTAAAAAACAAGTCGAAGGTGAATTAACATCACTATTAAAATCTTTTCAGTTTTTAAGATGAGAAGTGACTATGATAAAATACATAATTGATTTCAAGTACAAATTTGTAGAAAAATTATAATGATGGAATATCACTGCAATCCATATCTACATGTATTTCTCATCCAGGGAAAAGAATATGTAATTTAAAACAAAAAAAAAATTGACACAATATATTAAGGCAAAATAACCATTGCGATTCTATACCTGCTGGTACTGGTAGAAAATGACAAATCAGTGGTTAGAACACAGGGACTGTAAATAGCATATTTCACACAGGCAGGACCAAAATGTCTTTGGAGCTGGAGATAGAGAAC
Organism: Glossophaga mutica; assembly: GCA_039655065.1. Classification (NCBI taxonomy): domain Eukaryota; kingdom Metazoa; phylum Chordata; class Mammalia; order Chiroptera; family Phyllostomidae; genus Glossophaga; species Glossophaga mutica. Next base: position 158,565,046 of record CM077306.1, read on the forward strand.
AGGAATCACTGAAAATAGACCTTCCTATTAACAGCTATAGCTCTGTGTGTGTATGTGTATGAGTATATGCCTGTGATTGACGTTTAATAGATAACTATTTCCTGTATCCACAAGCTACATGCCTTTGTTTAATAAAAAGGTTATTTCAAGAATTCAGTAAGATCTATAAAAATGATACGAAATTATGATCTGTACATACATTAATATTTTTCATTACCAAGAGTCATCAGTCAGGAAAGGGTATGAAATAAATTAATCAAGGTAAAGTTTCAAAATAAAAAAATAAATAAGATCCAAATGCTTCTTTTTATAAAGGTGACTTTCAGCAGCAAAAATTCTATATTCTGTAGAATGTAGCTGCTTTCTTGTTGAATCACTGTGTAGATATGCAGGAAATGCTATTGATTTTAAGCATTATTTGAACCAACAAACATTTAAAATGACCTTCCACTGTGATAACAACATCTATAATTTGAAAAGAGTTTGTAGAGGAAGAAATGTTTCAAGGTCTAGAGTAAGGTAAATGGCAACTTATTGGCCAATTTCAGATTAAAATAGTTGATATTGCTACGAAGCTGTAAATATATCAACACAATTTCTAGAAAACCACAATTTGAAAATACTTTAATTTTCAAATATTGTTTCACTGGTCACTTTGGAATTGCTTTATCTATAAAGCTAATCTTAGGACTCTGCCATTTGCAGCCTTCAGAGATGTTCTTAGCAATAGAAATATTGACTCTTTAAAAATATAACTTGATCTGAGTTCATGTTTCTTGAAAAGACATCATATAGTGAGCCGTAAGCCTTAGGTCAGCCTGTGGTTTAGAAAGAAAAATAGTATGTTTTTAAATTTTATACAAGTTAATTCCTTTTAGATAACACAACATTTTTAAATGTCAAAGATTAAAGATAAAGACAGGATCTTATTAAAGATAAAGCAGAAAAAGAAAGGCAGAGTTATTGACAAAGGAGTTTCCATAAGACTATTAGCTGAATTCTCAAAAATTTTGCAGGGAAGAAGGGACTGGCAAGAGGTATTCGTAATGAAAGCAAGGACCTACAACCAAGACTACTCTATCCAGCAAAACCATTATTTAGAATGGAAGGACAGATAAAGTGCTTCCCAGGCAAGGTAAAGCTAAAGGAGTTCATCATCACCAAACTATTAATTATTATATGAAGTGTTGAAGGGGCTTATTAGGAAAAAGAAGATCAAAACTATGAACATTTAAGTGACAACAAACTCACAACTATCAACAACTGAATCTAAAAAACAAACTAAGCAAACAACTAGAACATGAATAAAATCATAGATATGAAAATCATCTGAAGGATTATCAGCTGGGAGGGGGAAGGGTAAGAATGGAGAAGGCATAGGGATTTAGAAGCATAAATGGGTAGGTACAGAATAGACAAGGGGATGTTAAGAACACTATAGGCAATGGAGAAGTCAAAGAACTTACATGCATAACCCATGAGCATGAACTAAGTGGGGGGATTTCTGGAGGGAAGGGGGAAACTGGGTAGAGGAGGGTGAAGGGGGAAAAGTTGGGACAACTGTAATAGCATCATCAATAAAATATGCATAAAAAAACCTGCTGTTCTTCAGGGTTCATTCCATTTCCTCTCTTTTACAAATAGACTTGGCATCCATGGTTTAAGTGAGTGATTCAGATTCATTTTTAACCTTCCAGACAGAAGTCAGTCAAACTTTCAGAGATTCATAATTAATAAGTTCTGGATATCTACTGTACAGCATAGGGCCTACAGTTGACAATATGGTTTTGTATACTTAAAAGTTTGCTAACAAGGTAGAACTTGTGTTATTACCGCACACATGCACACAAACAATATAAAAATAAATTAATAAATGAAGGTGGAGGAAAAACTGTAGAGTAATGGATAAATTTATGGCCTATATTGCCATGATTATTTCATGGGTATATAATTATATGCAAAATCATCAAGCTGTATACATTAAATACCTATAACCTTTTGCATGTCAATTGTACTTCAACAAAAAGACTTTTTTAAAAAGTATTTTCAAATAATTCAAGATTTTCCATATTTGTCCAATGTTCTAAGTTGGAAGAGCTTAGTATAAACTGGCATGTAGATCCTCAGTGGTTATACATTTATAATATTTTAAAATCACTACATAGAATATAAGTCATATAAACCTGTCTAAAAGCAAAGCTCATTTAGAATGAACACAAAGCTCTTCTAAATTTTCCCTGAGAAGGGATATTCTTATAACCATACAGGTTATCTATCCAGAAAAAAAAGATGTCTTTCTTTTCTTTTCTTTTTTATTATATTTTATTGATTATGCTATTACTGTTATCCTGATATTCCCCCCTTTCCTCCCTCCATCAAGCACCCCCACACCCTCATGTAATCGATACACCACTGTTCATGTCCATGGGTCATGCTTGTAAGTTCTTTGGCTACTCCATTTCCTATACTGTACTTTACATCCCCATGGCTATTCTGTACCTACCTATTTGTACTTCTTAATCCCTTCACCTCTTCACCCATTAACCCACACTCACCTCCCATCTGGCGGCAATCAAAATACTCTCTGTAACCATGATTCTGTCTCTGTTTTTATTTGCTTAGTTTGTTTTTCAGACTTAATTGTTGATATATATGCATTTTTGCCATTTTATTGTTCATCGTTTTGATCTTCTTTTTCTTAAATTAGTCCATTTAACATTTCATATAATAATTTTGTGATGCTGAACTCATTTAGGTTTTTCTTGTCTGGGGAGCTCTTCATCTGCCCTTAGATTCTAAATGATAGCTTTGCTGGGTAGAGCAATCTTGGTTGTGGGTCCCTGCTTTTCATGACTGGACATTTCTTGCCAATCCCTTCTAGCCTGAAAAGTTTCTTTTGAGAAATCAACTGAGTCTTATAGGAACTCCCCTGTAGGTAATTAACTTCTTTTTCTTTCTGCTTTTAAGATTCTCTCTTTACCTTTAACTTTAGGCATTTTAATTATGATGCATCTTGGAGTGGTCCTCTTTGCATCCATCTTCCTTGGGACTCTGCTTTCTGGACTTGCCACTTTCTATTTCGCTCACCTAATTAGGGACATTTTCTTTCATTATTTTTTCAAATACATCTCCAATTTCATGCTCTTGTTCTTCTCTTTTTGGCAACCCTATGATGTCAATGTTGGACCTCTTGAAGTTGTCCCAGAGGCTGCTTATATTATCCTCATTTTTTAAAATTCTTTTTTCTTCTTCTTGTTTTTATTGGTGGTTTTTTGCTTCTTTGTGTTCCAAATCATTGACTTGATTCTCAGCTTCATCCACTCTACTGTTATTTCCCTGTAAATTATTCATTTCATTAGTGTATCCTTTGTTTCTGATTGGTTCTTTTTAGGCTGCTGAGGTCCTCACTAAGTTCCTTGATCATCCTTATAACCAGTGTTTTCCACTGTGCATCTGACAGATTGCTTATCTCCACTTAATTTAGCTCTTTTTCTGGAATTTTTATCTGTTCTTTAATTTGGGCCATATTTCTTTGTCTCCTCGTTTTGGCAGCCTCCTTATGTTTGTTTCTATGTATTAGGTAGAGCTGCTATGACTCCACATCTTGGTAGTGTGGCCTAATGTAGTAGGTGTCCTGTAGGGTCATGTGGCACAGCGTCCCTTATCACTCAATGTACTCAAGGTATGCCCTTTGTGTGGGCTGAGTACAAGCTCCTCTTGCAGTTGAGCCTTGGTGGCTGCTGACAGGTCAATGGGAGGGATTTACCCAGGCCAGTCAGCTGCAGGGATTGGCTGTGATCACTGACCACCAACCTCTGCCTTCTGTGGAGGATCAGCTCTGGAGATGCAGTTGGTGGTGCTCTGACGTAGTCTGTAACTGTCCACTGAGTGCACAGCTCCTTGGATTTCTTGGGTGTTGCAAGCCAAGGTCAGCCCCTGCCTGTGTTTTGCATGGGGGCCACCCTGCATAAGCTATAAAGCAATCTGAGATGGCTGCTACTTGTGCTGGGCTTGGAGCATCACAGGTGAAGCCAAGCTGTGAATCTAGGCTGGCTGCTGGTAGTGTCAAACCTTGGGCTCACTGAGGCCAGTTGTTGCTTATTTGAGAAGATTTAGGAAGTTTTACAGCATGAGCCAAGACCAACCATTCATGTGAAAATGCAGCTTGGGTGGTCCCATAAGTTGCATGGGACAGAGTCTCTTGGTATCTCCAAGGTGAGTCAAACAGTTTTAGCCAGGTTGATGGAGTCTCAGATATGGCACCAGCCTGCCAGCTCTGTGGCTCTACACAGGGAGAATTTAGAAAGGAGGCAATGGACTTTGCTTGCCTTGATGCCAGACACTTCAATTTCTCCCTATATGCCACTGGTGCCTTTCAAGCTGCTACCTCCAGTGCTAGAGCCTAGAGTGGGTGAGTCTGAGTAGGTGAAGCCATGTGTGGGTTAAGAGAAACTGCTTGAGTGTTCAGCAGTTTCTTCCACTGTCTCAATCCCTGATGATTTTTGCAGCCAAAAGTTGCAGTGACTTACCTTCCTGACTCTGGGACTCTGTCTGGAGGGCCTGGTGTGGAACTGGGACTCACACCCCCATGATATCCTTCTCAAATTTTTATTCACCATACATAGGTGTGGGACCAGCGTGTTCCATGTCAGCACCCCTTCTACCAGTCTGGATAAATGTGGTTTCTTTAATTCTGTAGTGTCAGACTTCCATTCAGCTCAATTCCTCAGGGTTCTGAGTGATGGTAATTCTATATTTTAGTTGTAATTTTCATGTGATTGTGTGAAGAGGCCCACCATGTCTGCTTACACTGCCATCTTGACTAGAAGTAACATTTGTCTTTCTAAACAACTTCCAACTGTACCCTCAGGAATTTCTACTCCCCTATTATTTATTTTTTCAGGACCATCAGTGAAAAATATCTCCTTTTTATTCTCATTTTGAAAACTTGTTTTCTCGGTTCATCAATTTATTTTGTTGTGACCTCATTCAGCATTGATCTCAAACACTGTGTGTTCTTGTTCTTGTTAATCTGGTTTATAAGCAAAATGTAATCTCATTAAAAATGTAGAATAAAGTATTTTAGGTATTTCTTGCTGATTGGGTACTTTGAGAATTACTTGGAATTTCCTTGGTTGAATTTTCCAAACTTAAAATTTTAGTTATTGGAATTTCTTTAAGAATGCTTTATCTTAGAGGGAAAAGTTGCAAATATGTTATTTTTAAAAGTCTCTGCAATTGTTGCATCTATTCATTGCTTTACCAAGTGTGTACTATTTTATTTATTTGCCTAAAGCAGAAGATATTACATAACTCTAAAAATCATCTGTGAAAACACTGTTTCTTATATTATATATAATAATAATGATGATACCTATTATATTTTTTTTCATGCTGCTCTAGCCTCCTTTATTTTGGAACATTATGTCAGCCTTCTTTTGTCCTTTGTGACCTTGATATTTTTATAGAAGATCCCACAGTTTGGTGTATCCTGATATTCCCTCATGATTAGATTCATATTATTGATTTTTTCAGTTTCATCAGGGAAGTGATATTATGTTGATTACATATTTCGAGGTTAAAATGTTTAAAATGTTCTTTTGTTTTCAAAACTAACCACATCAAATATATCAAAGAGGAAATAATGTATAAAAGAATACAGAGAGGATGAACTACTTGGAACATAAATCAGTTGCTTTTTAATTATTTATTTATTAACCGATATCACATGCTAGAAACTGTAATTGATTCTGGGGTATATTGACAAAGATGCTGAGTGGTTAGTATTGAGTATCAGCAGTCCACAAATTTAAGACCAAATCCAGCTATGGCCATTTATTCATGGATTGTTTATGGCTACTTTTGTGCTGCAATGGCAAAATGGAGTAGTAGTAATATAGACCTTTTGGCCAACAAAGCCTAAAATATTTATTATCTGCTTCTTCAAAAAAAGAAATTGCCCATCATTGTTCTAAGTCAACATAATTCTAGCTAATGCATTATTTTAGGTAATGCTTATTAATAAACAGTTGAGCAATAAAAATATATGTTAAGAATTGTGTGGCTTTTTTTGTAGAATGAATAGATTTTGACATTTCATCTGGTAAATTTGTACTATCTATTTGATATAAATTATGTAATACTTTAAAATGCTCTACTATTTATATTCTAGGACTTCCTTAGGAAAAATAAGTGATGCCATTTAGTCAGAAATCCCTAGAGTTTCTGAACCTACCTTCCTTTTTCTTTTTTCTTACTGCCTACTGTAGACCTTACTTCAAAGGACCAAGCTCAGGAGGCTTTAGCATTTCCTGTGTCAGCAAAGATTTGCAGTTCCTTCAAGCAATTTAATAAAAGGGGAATCAGATTGACTTCAGTGTAATATATCCATCTTTCCTGAAAACAGTATTTTGTCCCATTTAAGAACTCTTCTGCCTATGTTTTGAGCAGAATCGCTTTTTCAAACTGGTATCTGGACACTCGAATAAATCCCATTACCCAGTAATAAGATTTGCCTGAACACCTAAAGTGCACGGCTTTGGAAACTGAGAAGTCCTTCACAGTGGGATGATTTTCCCCCCTTTGGGTTTCCTCTGATATATGTCCAAATAATTTCACTCTGTGATGCATTTGTTTCATTTAAAACCACCACAAAGGTGAGAGACCAGTAGTTGATAAAATTCTTCAATAGCACTAGTGTTCTCCCTTATTTTACCCAAGCAGATACACTGAATTTAGCTTTTGTCTGGGAAAGGACCACAATTTAACCATTAGCAAAGTAACTTGGGGATGAAACCAATAGCAGTCCTTGTCATTCACACTGCCTTAAATGCATGATTTAATAAATGTTAAAAATTAGTGGTAGTTATAAAGGTAGCCTTCAAAGAATACAAATGTTGTTTGATAGTACAAATATACTTTGGTAAGTAACAAAAACATGCTGTAGAATTTAGGCTACAATGCTTATTTATACTAGTAATCGTACATCTTGGTTAAACTGTATCAGTAAAATTAATATTGACTGAAGCTGATAAAAAATCCAAAGTATCTGTATTTGGCATCTGGACTTTGCCTGTGTATGTATCCCTACTTGGCTAGCAAGAGATGCCACATGGATTTTCCCCGAATAAGCTTCTTCTGTTTTCAGTTTAACCTTCTAATGATAACTGCTACTCTATACCATAACTTTTACTTATTTTATATGGAACTCTTATAACCGTTCTGCAAGGCAGACATTATTCTTTCATCATTAAAGAGAGATGAATGGGTCATGGAATGGCTGACTCCCGAAAATGCAGCTAGTAAGTGACAGAGTTAGAATTAAAATCCAGATCTAACATTAACTAAGCTCACTTACTTTTATCCCAGAGCTTTACACATATTATTGGTGATTATTGGGCCTTATTGATTAAATGGAGAGCGAATTTTCAAAATATTAACCGCAATTTGAACACTTTTTGTTTCATTGAGCTTTCTCTTATTACAGAATCACATTTTCCTTAATTGCAGCACACAGGAAACCCATAACAACTGTGCGGTGGCGGTGAACCTGTATTATTTATGTGTCTTCAAAACCTGCTCATTACTGGTTGACACTGCCTGATACGTAGCAGTCTGACACAAACAGGAATACTTATGGATATTGAACTTTTTTCCTGTCAAATGAGGTTAAAGAACCTAAAATATACTTCCAACTTCTATACTTTAAGTTTTGTGTTTCTCATTATTGATAACAATTTTATGTTTCTGCAAGGTTGCTAAAATATTAGTAAATTTAATTGTATTGGTTAAATAAGTAATTGTCCTTTCAAAAAGTTGTCATTGTTTCAGAAGCAAAAGCATACAGGTATAATTTCATATAGTTCTGTATAAAATTTAACAATAATAAGTGAATGTACACATGCCAAGCTATGAGTAGACTTTACATGTAACCATGTTAAAACACACTAAATTTAAAGAGAAATAACAAATAATACTGGAAATTGCCTCCCATGTGTTATTATGCAATGTCAGAAACATCCCTGCAAATCTCAGACACCATCCCAATTTCTTCTATTTCTGCATTAGAAGAAGAATGGGAAAAGGAAGGAAGAAGACATTTTGAAGGAATGTCTTCATTTTGAAGGAAGTGAAGTATTTATAATAAGCTCTTCTTTCTTATCTAAAACAAATTGGAGGGTGGGAAGAAGGGACATTTGGGAAATCTTTAAGAGATTCACTTGTAAAGTAAAATGCCCACAAAAGGGGAGACTATCTGATTTAACTTCAGAATCTTCACAGCTATGGATGTTAAAATGGCACAAAACCAGCAGGATAAAAGGCAACTATAATGTAACATTTCTAAATAAAAAAGAAGAATCTCAAGGAGAATAGAATATGTTAAGAGGAAGAAGCAGAAAACAGAGTTATTCAGTTGACCATTGTTCCAGGTATGCCCTACCAGGAGAGAGAAGGGGAAATATAGTCATCCTCTATGAAAAAGACTTCAATGAGTAGGATGGATATCGATTTGAGTGGGATGACAAGCACATATACATTCCTCCACACATCGATAGAGACCACTAGCATGTTATGAAACAGGACCAAGCTAGAGCCATGAAGGGATCTTGGTTCGGTACTGGTATGGTAATTTGCCAAACTGTATTCTTTTCTCCCCTATATGCCTTTTGTATCCCCATCGTATAAGGCAACTGGCAGAGGAAAGAAGCAGGGAGGAGCAGAAAAGGAGACCACTATCTTCCTCCCATTTTCCCTTCTAAGACACACGTTTTACCTGTAATAAAGAGAGAAGCTGTGGATTGATCAGGTATAAAATTATAAAGTCAAACTGGTCTGACCAGAAAGACATTTAATTCGCTTAGAATGGTTGGTTAGAGCACCCTCCCAATACGCCAACATTGCATGTTGGATCACCAGTCTGGGCATGTAACAATATTCACCAATGAATGCACAAGTAAGTAGAACAACAAATTGATCTCTCTTTCTCTTCCCACTTTCCCTTCTCTCTCTCTCTCAAATCAATAAATAGTTTTTAAAAGTGTCATGTTTATACCTTATTGAGATGGAAATTTCAATAAGCTCTTTATAAAAATTTACTGCCAACACTGTATCATGTGCCTTTCAAAAATTGTGTTCTTGTGGTTCTCATAAAGTATAAGGCTGTTGTCACATATGTACAATAATATACAATGCAAATTGGTCCTTTTGCTCTAACACAAGATTATCTTTCATTACATAGTATGATAGTATGTGTATCTTACATGACATAGTGGGATAAATAATGGCATAAAAAGGCAAAAATGAAAGGTTTAAAACTATGATAGTCAGGTATGTTACCTATTATAGCAAGAATGAACATTAACCTCTTTATTTCAATTCTCATTATTCCTGCATCCAAACTACTAAACTAACGGTACTATTGTAGCAATAAATTTCAGTCTTGTAAGGGTCGATACAAAGGGCTTGAAAATTACACTTGAAATGTGCACTTTAAAAATGCTAAATGGGATTGTGGGAGGTGAATTCAAATGAGACTAATTTTATAAGAGAGGAAGGACAAGAATTGCTAAAACCATGTTGCCATAAAGGATTGGGAGTCTTGTCCGGACTGGTGACATAGACAGTTTCAAAGGAAAGTCTTTTTCCGGTGTTCTGGCTCATGTCCAGTAGAGGCTGTAATCTTCAAATTTTGCCACCTCACTCCATTTTGGTTTCAATATGGAATTATTATTTGTGTTTTCCACAAATAATTTTCTGGATTATTGATAAGAAATATGTTGAAACTCACTATCAACTTTAATAAAAAATGATGAATCTGTATTTAGGTTTGCACTACACATGGGTGTTTTGTTGTTGTTATTTTGAGTCCATTACTATAAAAAGGAATTACTGGACAATGAAAAGTGTCATCCAAGAACAAAATTTAATAATACAGGTACAAATTTAAGGCATACAACAGAATAATAAAGCTACTTTAGCAAGAGCATGCAGATTTCTGACGACTTAATCTTTAATACACTTAAACTATAGTTTTCTTTATTTCCTCTCTCATGAGTTGCAGATTGGCATCTTGCAGCCTGAGGCCTGAACGAGGGCACAGCTGCCTAGAAGCATTGCTTTTTGTTTTGATTTGTCTCCCTCCCTCCCTCCTTCCTTCCCTCCCTCCCTCTCTCTCTCTCTTTCTTTTTTTGCACTACCAAGATGGAGCAGAAGGACATAGCTAGATCTTCCTATGCACTTGTCCAAACTTGCTTTATTTTACCATTTAAATCCCAGTATTTTAAAAGTAAAAGTTTTTCATATCTGCAAAGTATTAGGAAAGCATATAGGTTGTATGACTAGTCAGAGTAAAATAAAAACTGTTTAATGTACTACTTACTACAAATGGTAATAGAAGTACAATATAAGGTTTATGAAACCCAGCCTTCTTTTCTTCCTTAAAATACATAAAAATACTTGAAAATGAAAAACATTCTTTTTATTTTAAAATGAGTATACAGACTATTTATATTCACCTTGCTAAATACAGCTAAAATTACTGGGTGTAAAACAGAAAACAAGACTACAAAAATTCTGAAAGGTGGAGGAAAGAAGGCAATCTGGTTAGGGACCATGGAACCCATGGTCTGATGTGGTAGTGAGTCCTTTGGGTGATTTTTTTGCTCTGTATATCCCACATTGGGTATTGGAGAGGCAGATGACCTGGGAATATCAACATAGACAAAAAGCCAACAAAATAGGAAAATCTTACTCACCTTAGCAAAAAGACCAGTGAAGTGGCAACTTTTTACAAAATGACAACTCTACGCCAGTCAAACACTATAGAAAACAAAAACAACAAAATGGGATAAAAAATATAAAAACAAAGGGTAAATGGGAGCCTATGCTCCTAGGCTTCTACTGCAACAGGCGGTGATGATGTGCCTCCATCTCCAAGCTGAGGTGGTATCAGACAAAACAAATTAGAGGTCAACATTTTTATTTCTGCTCCGACAAGCAATTACCTGAAACAAATTAAAAATAGAAGGGCTCATAAAAGAAATAGGATATTTTAAAGAAAAGCCAAATAGAAATTATAGAAAAAACATAGTGATTAAAATAAACATCTCAGTGGATAAGCTCAGCAACACACAGAAGAAAGAAAATGAGAAACTGGTAATCTAACAAAAGAAATAAACAAATCTGATAAAAAAGAAAGACTATAACAAAAAAATTGAAATAAATACAGCCTCAGCGATATGTGGGACTACAGCAAAATATTTAACATCCATGTCACCAAGTTCCAGAATGAGAGGAGAAAAAAATTTGAACTCAAAAAGTTTCAAAAAACATAATAGCTATTTTTTCAAATGTGGCAAGAATCATATGTTCGCAATTTCTAGAAGCTGAAAATAAATCCAAAAAATGCACATCAAGATACATCATAGACAAACCTTTGAAAATTAAAGACAAAGAAAATTTGTTCCTATAGAGGAGTAGGGAAGTCAAGTGAAAAGGTTCGTAACAAAAAGAACTATCAACCCAGAATTCTATATTCAGTGAAACTACCTTTAGGAATGAAAGGGGAATCAAACCTTCTCATATGAGAATTATCAGCAACAGACCTTACCCAAAATAATTGCAAGAGATTTCTCTAAATGGAAAACAGGTGATAAAAGGAGAAATCTAAAAGATCAGGGGAAAAGCAAGAATGAGAAAGCAAAAATATGGGTAAATATAATAGACTTGTATTTTACTCTGGAGTTTTTAAAATTATATTGGCTGATTGAAGCCAAATTTCTTTTTTTCCTGAATATTTTTAGTATAGTTTATTGATTATGCTATTACATTGTCCCAATTTTTCCTTTGCCCCTCTCCGCCCAGTACCCACCTTCCCTCCAGCATTCTCCCCACTTAGTTCATTGGTTATGCATATAAGTTGTTTGACTTTTAAATTCCCTATACAATTCTTAACATCCCCCTTTACATTTTGTACATACCAATTATGCTTCTTATTCCCTGCACTTTTCCCCCTTCTCCCTTTTCCCCCTCCCAGCTTATAACACTCCAAATGACCTCCATATCTATGATTCTGTTCCTGTTCTTGTTGATTGCTTAATTTGTTTTTGTTTTTAGATTCAGCTGTTGATGGTTGTGAATTTGTCATCTTAATTTTCATAGTTTTGGTCTTTTTTTAAATTAGTCCATTTAATATTTCCTGTAATAATGGCTTGGTGACAATGAATTCCTTAGCTTTACCTTCTCTGGGAAGTGCTTTATCTGCCCTTCATTCTAAATGAAAGCTTTGCTGGATAGAGTAAAAGCTTTAGGTCCTTGCTTTTCATCACTTTGAATAATTCTTGCCAGTCTCTTCTTACCTGCAAAGTTTCTTTTGAGAAATCAGCTGATAGTCTTAGGGGAACTCCTTTGTAGATAACTCTGATTTTCTCTTGCTGCTTTTAAGATTCTTTCTTTCTTTAACCTTTGGCATTTTAATTATGATGTACCTTAGTGTGGTCTTCTTTGGGTTCAACTTGTTTGGGCCTCTCTGTGCTTCCTAGACTGGTATATCTATTTCCTTCTCTAGACTGGGGACGGTTTCTTTCATTATTTTTTCAAATGTTTCTTTATCTATCTCCCTCTCTCTCTAGCTCCATCTTCTTCCTTTCTAAGCCAGATTTCTTCCCTATATAATGAAGGTCTTAATGTATATAGAGGAAATATTTAAAATAATTATGCATTAGGCCTCGGTCAGGTGGCTGAGTTGGATTGTTGGATTGTAGTGTTATCCTGTACCCCAAAAGGTTGTGGATCTGATTCCCAGTGAGGGCAAATACCTAAGTTGTGGGTTCTATCCCCTGTTGGGGTACATATGGGAGGCTACCAATTGATGTCTCTCTCTCTCTCTTCCCCACTCCCACCTTCCCTCACTCTTTTCCTCTCTCTCTAAAATAAAAAAACTTATCCTCAGGTGAGAATTAAAAAGATGAAATAAAGTACAATATAATAAAGTAAAGTGAAATAAAATAATTGTACATGGGAAAGTCAAGAGGGCCACAAGGAGAGGGATGGCTTCTACATCTTATTCAAACTGGTAAAATGTTGATGTCAATGGATTTCCATACGTGTGTGCGTGTGTGTGTATACACTAAATATATTCTACCATATATATAGTAATATCCAAACCAACAACTAAAAACCCTATACAGTATAGAAATGAAACAGAGAATCAAGAAAAAAAGTAAGATAATAGATTTAAGCACTAACATCAATAATTGTTAAATGAAAATAATCTAAATATACCAATAAAAACAGACATTTACAGAGTGTATGAAAGAACAAGATGAACTCTATGCTGTCTAGAAGACACCAACTTCATATATATTCATATAGTTTGAAATAAAATAATGGAGTGGATATACTATGCAAACCATAATCAAAAGAAATTGAATTATCAGAGACAGAGAAATATTACATAATACTAAAAGGATAAATTCACCAGGAAGACATGGCAATCCAAATATGTATAAATTACCAAGAGAGATACAAAAATATGTAAAGAAAAAATGAATTAAACTAAAATGATAATTAGCCACATCTACAATCACCACTGAAGAATTCATTACTGCTCTTAAGAATTGATAGAAAAACTAGACATAAAATCAAGATGTAGAATGTAACACCACCATCAGCCAACAGGATCTAACTGACATACATAAAATATTCTCTCAACAACAAAAGAATACACATTATTTTTAGTAACTATTAAAAATATAGAAAAATCATATTCTTGGCCCTAAAATCAACCTCAATAAATTTAAATAACTGAAATAATACAGAATCTGTTCTCTGAGCAAAATGATATCAAATTATAAATTAGTAACAGACAATGGGAAAACCTTCAAGCACTTGAAAACTGAAATAGACACTTCTGATCAGTGCATAGGTCAATGAGAAAGTTTAAAGGGAAATCTATCTAAAAAATGACATTAAAGTAATGAAAATGAAATAAAGGTAGCACACTGAGAGAGATTTATAGCATTAGAAGTTTTAGCTAGGGAATTAAGGTAAGAAAAGGAAATAAAAAACATACAGATCAAAAGGGAAGAAATAAAACTGTTGCTCTTCGTACATGGTATCACTGTATGGAGAAAACCTCAGGAACTTTACTTTAAAACTAATACGGGAGTTCAGCAAAGTCTCAGTATATAAGATTAACACATAATTTCATTTCTATGGACTTGTATTGGACACATGGAACTGAAATGAAAATTTTAATACTTACGTGTAAATCTAACAAAACTGTACATGGCATGTATGCCAAAAGTAATTTATAAAAGTCCTATAAAATTCTGATGAAAGAAATCAAAGAAGATTTAACCCTGGTTGGAGTGGTTCAGTGGATTGAATGCTGACCTGTCAACCAAAGGGTTGCCAGTTTGATTCCCAGTCAGGGCACATGACTGGGCTGCAGGACATTCCAGTAGGGGGAGCACCTCAGTAGGGGGTGCATGAGTGGCAACCACAGGTTGATGTTTCTCTCTCCCTCTTTCTCCTTCCCTCCCCCTCTCTCTAAAAATAAATAAATAGGATTTTTAAAAAAAAGAAATCAAAGAAGATTTAAGTAAATGGAGAGATATGCCTTATTCCTGGCTTGGAAGACTCAACAGATAATACATGTTATTCTCCCCAAATATATAGATTTAATGCAATTCCTATCAGGATTTTATTGTAGATATAGACAAGATTACTCTAAAGAGAAAAAGCAAAGAAGCTATAACAGCCACAGAAATTTTGAAAAAGAAGAATAAAGTAGGAAAAATTGGCCTATCCAGTTTCAAGATTTCATACATAGATACAGTAATAAAGGCTGTGCATTTTTGGTAGAAGAATAGGCACATAGATCAATGTAACAGAATATAGAACCCAGGAATAGCTCCACATACGTATGGCCAACAGATTTTCGCAAAAATGCAAAAGGAATTTATTGTGAAAAAATACTCTTTTCAAAAAATGATGCTGAAACTACTGTATATTCATACACAAAAAAGACAAAAGAAAGTCACCTAAACTTTACAGCTTATGCAAAAACATTTTCAAATGGATCACAGAACTAAATATAAAATTCATAAAAATTAAAGTTTTGTAAGATAACACAGCTTAAAATACTTGGAACCTAGGGCTAAGTGAAGAATTTTTAAGCTTGACACCAAACACCTGATCTGTAATAAGAATAATTGATAAATTGGACTTTACAGAAATTTAAAATATTTTTTCATGAAATTTATAGTTAACAATAAAATGAAACAACAAGCTATAGACTGAGAAAAACTACTGCAAACCTAACCACATATTTGACAACAGAATGCATAGATTACATAAAGAACTCTCAAAACTCAATGGTTAAAACATTTAATTCATGCAGTGAATGGGAAAAAGACTTGAAGAGATTTTTATTGATTTTTACAGACATTTTACTAACATTTCAGATTGTCAAATAACCACATGAAAATATATTCACCATTATTAGCCATTGGGAAAATCCAAATGAGGCTGTGATGACATCACCACACAAGCAATAGAAGAGCTAAACTATCAACAAAAATAATGATAATACCAAGTGCTGGTGAGGATCATAGAAACTGAAGATCTCAGCACAGATGGTAGGAATGTGAAATGGAATAGCCACTCAAAACACTGTGGCATTTTTTAATAAAAATAAACAAAGGACTCTCAAAAGACTCAAAGATTATATTTATCCCAGGAAACTGAAAACTTATGTCTGCAGAGAAGTCTGTCCGTGAATGTTCACAGCATCTTTATTTGTAATAGCCAAAACCTGGATATTAGGTTTAGGCCTAAGAATATGCCTCAACACTAAACTGTTCAACTGTTGAACTGTTAAACTGTAGTACATTCACATCATCATATACTTATTAGCAATAAAAAAGGAATGAACTTTTGATACACACAACAACTTGGATGAATTTCAAGGACAATATGCTGAGTGAAAAACTGCTTCCATTAATATAGCATGCTTGAGTGATGAAATTACAATGACAAGCAAGCATTCGTGGTTGCCAGGGTTTGGGGATTGTGCTGGAGAGGGAGGTACCTATCAATAATAAGGGTAACAAAGAGAGATCTTGTAGTGATCCTTATGGTACTTGTAATATTTCTTCCTCTACCGGATTGTAAATTTCAGGAGGGCAATGACTTTGTTTGTTTTGTTCACTGTTGAATCCCAAGAGCTTAGCTCATTACCTGCAAACAGGACGTATTCAGTAAAAATCTGATGGAGACAATAAGACGGTAGAACCTTGTGTTAGCATGTTTATGCAAACTTTATGTTAATAGATAAAAATGATACTCAGAATCCCAGGGCATGATTGAGAATTGTCATAATCATACCAAAACTCCTTTTTATTTCCTACCTCTACATTTGACCTTGTATTTTGGACATCCAAAGTGGGGAAGGGGTGTAGGGCCTGTTGCCCCAGCAATGCTCCCTGAGCCTGCGGACTCGAGTCGCCTCACCTCTCCTTCTACTGGATCCCACTGCACTCCTTGCCGACAAGTCCTGGAGCACTCGGAGACTGGCATGCGGTCTGCTCCCACCAAGGTTCCTTGGCTCAGCAGCCTGAGCCCCCAGCCACGGACCAGTGAGCCAAGGGATGGGAGAGGCAAAACGCTCGTTGTTTCGCACGCTCTGATTTTTAAAGACTGCCCCCATAATTCCTTGTATGGCCGGAAGTAGATGGGAGGGTCTGTTCTTTCCGTCCAGCCACCTCCCTAGCTTTAGGCGCCAACCCTAGCACTTGTTTCATGCTGAATCATGTGCACGTCATCATGGTTGTCAGGCTGTGCCTACGTGCACAGCGTTTGGTGCTTCACCCCTCCCCATTTCCCCAGGCGTGGTCTCCCCGGTTAAAGTAGCATTGCTCGGTCAATTTGAGATTATCAAGATGGATGGGTAGAAACTGTTGGTTGTCAAAGTCTCATAAATGTTAGAGTGGAATACTTATTTTAGGCCTTTAAATTCTTTCCTAGTCCTGACTTTTGGCCTGCATGAACCTTAGGGCCAATATGCTAAAGCCAAATCTCAGAATCTAGATAACATATTACTAGCTTCAGGTAATACGTTTCTGAAACTTGTCTGCATCCTGATTTTATTTTCTCTGGGTGTTTTGAGAGATTATCAATTACAGATCTCTGAATTGTAAAGAACTAGATCTTGGCAATTTGATGATTTATTTTGAGTGGCAAATGTGGGTCCCGGCATTCAATTTTTGTAATTTAACTGCTGTATTTGTACTTAATAATACATAATGAGGTCTCATCAACAATTTCAAGAGCAGTCTTGTCTTGGTGACATTTCTAGTAAATCTAGATCTCCAGATTGAAGATTGTTCAGGGATTCATAAGATTTATCTTTGAGTGAAGTCAGAGCTGTTGGTTATACAGATAGCTACGCTGCTTTAAATCTTTAAAGTATATAACCATTTGCCATGTACTGAATTTTGTCCTCTCAAAAGTCATCTATTAAAGCCCTAATTCCCAAAACTCCCACCCAGTGTGACTTTGTTTGGACATAGGGCCTGTAAGGAGGTAATTAGGGTTAAATGAGGTCATAATATGAGGCCCAGATCCAATAAGATTAGTGTTTTTATAAGAAACAACAGGGATCTCTCTCTCTCTCTCTCTCTGTCTCTCTCCCCCTCCCCCCACAATCTCTGTTTGTGCATGTGTGTCTCCACCAAGAGACAATGCAGTAAGAAGGTGAAGAAAGTGTCACTTTGCAAACTAGGAAGAGTCCTCACCAGAAACTGAATCAGCCATCACCTTGATCTTAGACTTCCAAGCTTCCAGAACTGTGAGAAAAAAGATTTCTGCTGTTTAAGCCACACAGTTTATAACATTATTTTATGACAGACAGAACAGACTAAATACACTACTTACAACTATAAAACTTTATAATCAATTACGAGACATATAATTTTTGACTCACAGGGTAGCTGTGATTAGTTTATACAGTGATACCTCTGATTTTCTTTGGTGAAGTTCTGAAAAGCATTAAGGCTAAGGGCATTAACGCTGTGCCATGGCAGTCTTAAGTTTTTAGAAACTTTTCAACCTTTGTTTTAGATATATCATTTGATCTTTCAATTTTCCTTCATAACTAAAGACAGTAAGGATGTGGTGTTTGGGCATATCTTTCAAAGCACTTTGATTACAGTTCTTGTTAAATGAATGCCTCAGTCACTGAGTAAGTAATTTACTATACCCCAAGTTGGAAATACACAGACTATAAAGATGAAAAAAGCCATCCAGAAAACAGAGAGACAGTAGTATGAGCATGTCATTTGAAGACCATGAATGCTTAAAATGTATCTTTAACTATTCAGATAAACATTTGGATCTTGCCTTTACAGTTTTGCCAGGTTTATAACTTTGGCAGATGGGATATGAGCCAGAAACACTTTCAGGAATTTTGAGTAAATTTACCTTATGAATACTGATTTAAGAGTGAAAATAATTTATCTGTGCTATGAAGATAAAATGAAACTCTTCTGGGTAATGAATTATGATAAGCAGCATTATCAAAATGAAAGAGAATAGAAGCCTCTCTTGAGGGACGGCACACAATTAGTTTATAAACAAGTAGTCAATGAGTGCCCTGGTAGTGAGAGCATGAGGTACGTGATGAGGACATTGACAATTGTCTAGGGCCTTTTGATTTATCCCATGAGATGTACCACATTGATTACTGATTGTCCCTGATTAATCAGTAACTAGTGCATAAAATTTAGAAGCACAACTCAGCTTGTAGGCAAATACTGTATCAATTTTTGTGCTTCAACATCAGTGCATTCCAACATTAATATGCTTTTGAACTAAGTACAATGCAATCATTAAAACATATTTATATTGATATATTTTACTTATACATAATGAACTATAAAAATTGAAATGCCAAACAAACCTGATTAATTTTATAATCTTCCTTTCATAAAGGGAAGGAGGCAATTATTTGGGTACCTAGTGGTCATTCCAAGAAACCTATATGTGTGTGTGTGTATGCGTGTGTGTGTATCTGAATTTGGTGCCTAAATTAAGGAAAGATTAAAAAAAAAAAAAAAAAAACACTGGGCAGGGGAAACCATTCATAGATAAGCCATATTTTTTAAAAGTAGGAAATAAAAACAGCAATAAGGCAACTCGAATCTAGACTTCATGAGCATACACTCATGTAGATCACATTCTTTCTGTTGTTACAGTCTTTTCTCAGATTTACTAATGAGATCCTCTACCACTGCTTTCTTTAAAATACATAATTGTACTTTCCGTAGACAATATTTTAATACCCTTAATTATATTTTGGACAGTCTCTGCTTTGTCATTATTTGCCTTCAAATATATGCTCTGTTGGCAGATAGTTAATTTTAACTACTTTATACTAGTGAATTTTAAATTTCTTAATCTTTTCCTTATCCTAGAAAGTAAGTTATTTTCAAATGAGGAGAAAATTTAAAAATTAAATGAATCACAACAATGTATGATGACTTTAGGGAATAATTTTTGATATGAAAAATAAAATTAGAGCATATCTGCTTACATTTATTGAGTTCTATTTAAATGTGGGTCTTTTTTGTTCTGGATGTAAGAGTAGAAAGACATATACATTCTTATCTTGATTTGTTTGCAATAAATCTACTACATTTATTAGAGACATTATTACCGCCTGATCATGGCAGAGATATCTGTGCTCAATTATATCCGAGCACATAATCTCCTCTCTGAATACAGGGAAATGAAATCAATTTTATGACTGCTTTCTTTTTTTATTTTATTTTCAATCTTATGCCTCCTATTTATTTTTCTTGCGTATTATAGGCTATTGCACTGGCTCAGACCTCCTTTTCAATGAGGAAGATACTTCCAGAACAGAAATCAGTCTCCTGCCAATATTTGTGTGACATGACCACAAACTCTTGGCTATAGATGACCTCTACAGAGATACACATCTGCTCCCAAATGGGCAATCCAAAACACTTTGGGTTGGTGTTCAGATTTCTCAATGGTATGAATGTAATGATATATGTTCCCATAGAGATGTAGAGAAATGAATCATCAGAAGAAAAAAGAATTAGTCAGATCTAAAGCAGTATGAAGTAGAGTTAATAGAAAATATTGTTGGTCTCAGTTAGCTTTCAGGTTCCTGCCTCTTATTCACCAAGAATATCCATATCTATTATCTTTGATTGCCTCAGGATCTTCTTTCAAGATCCCTTATTGTTTGAGCTATTCCAATTTGTACTAGTGAATTTTAAATGTTTTAATCTTTTCTTTATCCCAGAAAGTAAGTTATGTGTGTTGGTTGAAACCAATAGACTATTAACTAAATTATTCCTACTTAAACAGTGAAGGATATTACTGGATACAGAGATGACCAAATTTTCCACAACTTTATTTCCAAGATGATCCCTGATATGTTGGACTTAAAGTATTTGTGTCTTTATGGTCCTTTCTTCCTTCCTTTATACACACAAAAAAAGTCAAACACCTGCTTTAATTTCCCAAATGGGATATTTCCTTACTGGAATAGGTTAACTTTGGATCATTGCCAGGGTGTGTTAGAAACTCCTTAAAATGTTCCCTCAGTAGTATTCTGGCTCTGACACAGGTAGACACATTGGTCTCAGTTAATGCACAGGAAATTCGTTATAATTGCAGCATATAATTGCAGTAATGAAAAAAGTCCATGAAGAAATTTCAACAGACATCACTTTGTCCACTGAGGACTTCTCAGAGCATAACCTCTCCTCAGAATTGTTAGTGTAGTCTAACAATGCCAATTTTTATCCAAAATCATCAAATTTGTATGTGTTACAAACAGTATTTTATCTGTATGAATACATTTTTCCACATCTGCTGATTTTTTTCTAAGCTTGGAAAAGATGTCAGATCAGAGTATGAACTGTAACTCCCTTTCCTAGGAGGAAGAAAAGTCCAGATGATGTTCATTTCATCACTAATAGTTTCCAGGGGAAATTTCTGTGGCTTTCTTTGTGACTGAAAACTGCCATTATGATTTCTAATAAAAGTTCTCAGGGGAATGGATATCTTCTATAGGCAATATTTAACTAAGTGTTAATTTTACAGCAATAGTCTGCATATGTGAATTAGTCCCATGTTCTATCAAGAAATTCATGTAAGTGAACTACATCATATTAATTCAGGTTATTCATCTTAATCTACCAGAAAAAAAATAACATTGCATGTGAGACTATTTTAAAGTGTCTGATGAAGATACTGAAAGAGCAATAAATTGCAAGTCATAATGAAAATATATTGATGTGCTAAGTGAAAATCCTTCTCCAGTAGTTCTTTTTAGAAGAGAAGAGAGCGTGAGAGATGATGACCTGAGATCTCCCTGCACTGCTGTGTTTTCTGTGAAGAACTCTTAATAGGCAGTGACCCCAGGGGGCAGACCGGAGTCAAGCAACATGGACTTGGCAAGCGTGTGGCCATCCTGTTTTCAGTGTGTGCATGTAAATCCCAGTGTACTTCATCACTATTACTTACCTTACAAATAAAATAAAATGCAGATTTCTTCCCTTAATTTCAATACCATAATGATTTGTCTACTAAGTTATACTCTGTAAAACTCTCACTAATAATATGACATCAGAATTGGTTATCTTTCCTCCCCTCAAATACACTCATTTTCTACTACCTGAGGGACTTTATGGTACTACCTGAGGGACTCTAGCTACTACTACCTAGCTGTGCCTTCTGTCTAAACCTCTGTTCCCTGAAATTTCAGGATTTGACTCTTTTCATGTGTAAATAATTTCAACTGATATTTTTTCATATACATTATATGACTAAATGAAATTCTTGCCCTTTTTCCTTCAGAAGGCAAGTTCCCTTAGACATAGGTGTTGTGTGCTGTTCACTGCTGTGTCCACAGCACTTACAACAGGGTAGATCAGAACAGAAAGTCATACATATTTTTTGAATGAATGAATCACAACATCATTACAAACTAATTTTGAAAGCATGATCTTTGCAATAAGATGATTGTCACGAAATAAGAATTAGAGTTTGTTTAACAAGGCCAAATCTTAGATCATTTTAATGAGAGACAGGAAGAAAAAGGTCTGTGGCTCTTTGGGTGATATAAAGAGATAGTGAATGTTTGACTTTTTAAGGAGGCATGCCACTTTTATTTTTTTAAAGAGTTGTTTCATTACAGAACAGAAAGTGGGGTTCAGCTTCCCGCCTCCCCTCACAGGCAAATTCTGGAGGTTTGGTGACAAAGGAAAGAGGTCTTTCATTCAAATGCCGTACAGTCTGGGAGGATGCCAGGCTTCTGGCTCAAAGCCCATTCCTTCTGGAAAACCCCACCACTCCCCCAAACCTCAAAGCCCAAACAATACCCAGCATTCCTGCTCTAATGGTGTTCCTGCTTCAGGCTCCCTCCTGGAATCTGCATGTGTGGCCAGCACTGCCATTGGCCACATGACTTCCAGGGCCAGAAGGTCCTAAAAATGCACCAGCCAGTCCATTGTGAAGTGGGCAAAAAGAGAGACTGTCTCTTCTTTCCCTTGGATTTATTTAAGTTACTTGTGTGGGTCAGGCCAAGTACTCAAACTTCCATATGGCCTGGGAGGGTCTAGCCCCACAACCAACCCCCTCATTTCCTGAGGCTGGACTGACAGCTCTTCTCTGACACAGCACCCAACCCCATCTTGACCTCTAAGGTCACATATGGCAGCTTTCCCTGGTCCCAGCCCCAACCAGAGACCAGAGTGCGTAGGAGGGCTTTTCCTTTTCCTAGCTTTGCCTGTGCCCAGTGCAAGGCTTCCTCCTGCAGCAGCTTGCTGGGAGATGGGGAACCTATCCTCAATGTGCCCTGCTAGCTTTTTACTCACACATGCTGCCTGGGGCATTTCCTGAGTCCCCTCCTTCACTCCAGGCATGACACTGGTATCCATTTGTTTAAAATACAGTTAAGAATCCCTACTTCAATGAATGGTGTTCAAAATCTGAGTATTCCCAAGTGTCTGCCATTATGTGTGCATAGTGGTGCTATAGAAAACAGTGTAAATGGATGTTCTATATCACAGACAGAAAGGGAGTCATTTGTTATCTTCCCTTTTATATCCAAGGGCAGTTGTTCTTTTCTTTGCCTGTAGTAGAAAATTATTTTGTGGTGAAGATGGCAGTTCTTCAAATCAGAGAACTAGATTTGACACGTGGTTCCATTAGTATTTAACTTTCTCTAATCTAAATTTCACAAGCTGTAAAATAGCAATGATAATAGTACTTATGTCATAAGTTGTTATGGACATGAGATGAGATTAGCCTGGCATATGTAAACCAACAATATCTTACCTAACACTTACTTGATACTTACTGTATTTTATCTATTTTAGAACATTTTACAGCTCGCACCATAGACCATTTAACAGCCTTTAAGTTAAGTATTATTATCACTACAATAAAGGGAAAGAAACCTGAGTAACAAGGAGGTTAAGTAACTTTCCAGAATCATTCCATTAGCAGTAATTCTTACATAGAGTAAGCACTTTCCATTTCACCCTGCTAGTACTATTCAGTGGTCCTCAGCGTAGCTAGAGCTACATTGGGAGCAAATTGTTACATTGAAAGCAGACAAAATTGCTCCAATATCATCACATTATCTAAGTCATCACATATTTTTACACTACGATCATCTCTCATTTATCTTCCTTGACTCGGCCATAGTTTTTCCCCACGTCTCTGACTCCCAAACTCTCACTGAGAACACTGGCAGTATTATAAAAATGGTAAACTATTTTAAGTGCCTTGACTCTACCGCCTGACAGTTCTGAGTTTGAAATCTGACTCCATGACTCACCAGGAGTATTTTTGTCAAATAAGTTTAATATTTAAGTTGTAGCTTTCCTTTCATAAGATTGGAGAGAATAATAGTACTTCATAGGGTGGTGTAAGGATTAAGTGAGAAAAATATGTACAAATGACTTAACATGTTGCTGGTTGCCTAGTAGATGTTTTATGCATTTGAGCTTACCCTGCTAGTCTGGATCACCTGTGATGCCCTTTTGAAGCAGTGTTGTGGTCAGCTTCATACACTGTGCATTTGAAGAGAGTGTGCGGTGATTGTTGAAGCTGTCGAATATGTCTGATTACCCCACTTTTCTGGTACTTGCTAAGGTTGAATGTTCCTGATCTTTTGAAGTTAGTAGTGGCTAAGGTTTGCAGAAATGCAGGCACAAGTATCTCTTTCAGGCAAATGCAGTTAAAACTAGTTAATGATTTTCCATCTTGTCTTCTCCCAACTACATTGGCTGGGAGTGTTTTGTGTGATGGATACCCTCTCAGTCGAAGACCTGGAACTAGAGGAGCGGTCCCCAACCTCTTGTGAGAGGCAAGTGGGGACAGGAGGCAGAGCTCAGGCGGTAATAAGAGCAAAGATTGGCTTGCCCACCACTTGCCTCCTACTGTGCGGCCCTGTTCCTAACAGGCCACGGACCAGTTCCGGTCTGCAGTGCCAGGGTTAGGGACCCCTGAACTAGATGATATGAGCTAGAACCTTCAGAAGAGCTTGAGATGAACACATTATATAGGCTATAAAGAACCCTTTGTTGTTAACTGCCATAAGGTGTTGGGTTTCTCATAGCCATACAATCTTTACTTATCTGGACGGATGCAGGGGAAACAAGACTTTGTTAAAACTTCCTCTTCTAAGATTTCTCTGGGGGAAAATTAATCCTTAGGTCTAGCATGAGAAATGTTTTTTTAACATAATGTCTATTTGGAGCTTCATCTTTCCTTTATTTTTGTTAAGTGTATATTTTTTTTTCCTCTGAAGGAAGAAGGAGGGCTAGGCTGAAGACAGCTCTGTGAATTTCAGGATCTTGAAGATCAGAGCAACAAAAATCTGTCTCTATAAGGGAGGGAGGGATGAGTAACATAAATTGAACAAAAGAAACTCCTCAGAATTTAGAAGTCATGTGTCTCATTTGTCCATATGTCCATGATTACCAAAGTGGGGTACTGGGGACAGATGGGGTCAGTGATCATATTAAGCTTAGTTGTTGCCCTGTACCTCTCTGAAACTAAAAGCAATTGTAAATACTGACACTTGTCATTACTTATATTGTGTTTGATGTGAATTGGTGTTGTACCCATGCTTTCTTATGTGGGTCATGGTTCTCCTGTGTGACGGAAACTCGACCGTGTCCTTCACAGAGAGCCCTGGAACCCCTGGAGACAATGTCTCTTAGTTAACTACAGGGTGGTGTGAATAGAGAACAGTCATCCTAAACATTAAAAACGCCAAATATGTTTATCATTATGTTCTGTAATAATTAAATGCTAATGTAATACTATTGATGACTAGCAATAGAAATTGTTTGACACAAAGAAGATACATCATATGAGGACTGATCCAAAGAAACAGATTGATAACCTATATAGGTTTTTCCCACTATCCAAAAA
Organism: Glossophaga mutica; assembly: GCA_039655065.1. NCBI lineage: Eukaryota > Metazoa > Chordata > Mammalia > Chiroptera > Phyllostomidae > Glossophaga > Glossophaga mutica. The sequence continues at coordinate 158,590,534 of CM077306.1, forward strand.
TAGACTGTTTCATTGAAGCCTTCTGTAAGCCGAAAAGGTGTAAAACAAAGAAAGGCACAATGACCTCAGGACACATCTTTCTAAAGGATGCACAAAATAAATTGAGATAAAGCCAGAAGCTTACAAACACAGTTCAAAGTTATGGTGACTTAATGCTCAGATGCAGCATGTAGTTCCCAGAGAAGGAGCGTGGTGATACTATAACCAAACGAAAATGGAGGTTCATCTGCTAGCTGCCATAAAAGCCAAACTCACAAGGCAGATGCTAGTGCAAGAGAAAGAGGTTTTATTTAGATGTAGAACAACCTGGGAGAATGGTGGATTCTTATCTCAAAGAGCACCTCTTCTTTTTGCCATTGAAAAGTCCAACTATGTCCTCAGCAAGGCCAAGACAAAAGCCAGTGTCCAGAGTTCCTGCTCATTTCAAAGAACAGTCCTTTGGACCCTACGGGCAGCTGGTAAGCACTCTTAGTCCCCGTCCAGCTAGCTTAGTGTGTTCCTGGCTGCTGTCCATTTCAGGTTCTCCTCTGGAGCCTGCATGGGGAACCCACATGGCCATGGGCCACGCAGCTGCCAAGGCCACATAGCCACCTGCTCCCAGGCAAAAGAGCACATGAACACATGGGTTAGAATGTCACCAAGTGGGCAAGAGAGAGCCAGAGAGGCTCCCACCTGGAGGCCATGGGTCATGTGGTCCTAGCAGCCACATGGCCTTTGGAGAGAACAGGCAAGTGCACCATACAACTGCAGTTACAAGCAAGAGATAACATTTCTTATAACATTTGACTCTTCATTTTTCCTATGCTGTTGTTTTATCCTCTTACATGTTGCAAAACAAGGGCCATGTTCAGGTTACCTCTGTGAGTGAATGTGTACTGAATAGATGCACTGAGAAAGAAGGATAAAAAAACAATGCCAGCAGTCACACAGCTCTGGATAGAGGATGCTCTAGTGAGATGGTCATTTTATTTTACTTTCTGTGGGAGGATCCCAGTTCTTTATTCTACTACTAAACATCAAAATAATTTTGAGGTTTCTCTTCAACTACTTCTCTTACTGTTATATATTCCCATTTTTTTTTTAATTTTGAAGCTACAATCTTCAAAATAAGACAGAACCCAAAATAAGATCTACTAGAGCAATCCATCAATAATTAACATGCCATTACTTTGCTAGACACTGCTTTCATGCCTTGCACCTCAGGAGCCTCTGTGTAGCCTAATTCCAGGCATCACTCTTTGGTTCCAGATCCAATAAATTGTGGCCTGTTTGGACGTCATATTGTACTAATCGTGACCTCCTATGTGTTATGAGCTTCTTCTCACTGCTTGCTTGGAGCAAGCTGTGCAGTTGGCTACCATTTCTATGATTATATCCAACACCACCAAGACTTAGATAATTACATTTTTATAATAATTCCCCAAACAAGGGCCTGAGATAAAAAAAGTAATTTCTAAGCTGTGCATTGAATGTTTAAATATATAAATGTAATTTCTAATAAACTTATCACAAAATATGTATGAATAAAAGAAAAAACTAGTTATTTGAAAATGTTAGAATATGATACTATCTAAGGGAACGCACATAAAATCTTGGTTATATAATGTTGAAAAATATATTTAATGTAAAGAAAACCTTCTCTGCATATTATGAAAAGATGCATAATGAGCACCAGAGATATTTTTTATTTATTATTGCCACAGTGTTATTGTAGCTGATGTCCAATTATTAAAAAGGAAAAAAAATTAAGGTGGGAAAAAAAACAACAATCACATGACAAGATACCAGACTAGCTAATGAGTAATAAATAATCAAGGGTGGTGAAAGATCAAAAGTGAGACTTTTCATGGTAGTTTCAAATGAGTCCTAGTCCAAGCAGCCTGTGTACCTGGTTGAAGGGTTTCATTTTAATGAGGGATCCCCATGCTCCTTTCACTTATCTTCAGCTTGCCTTCCTTCCCAGAGATAATAGGCTCATAAAATGTTGTTTATTAGAAATATTTAAGTGCTCAGTGAAAAGGCACAAAGTGACCCTGATTATAATTTTTTTAATTAATGAAAAGGAAATACTCATTCTAAAGGGTACTTTTAAAAGTTCCTTTTTTCTTCTGTTAAAATACATTCACTAAACACTTCTCTAAGTATCCATCTTATTTTATGGACATACTTGTTCTATGTTATTTATTTAAAGCTCTTTATTTTCTTATGAGAAAAACAGTACATAAACTACATAAATCTCAATGAGAATGGCATACTAATGGAGGAATCTCCACATAATTTAGTTTGTACTCCTTATTTAAACCAATTTGGGACATCATCCTCAGTTTTCAAATAGTTAAGACAATTCTAAGCCTGAGTAGTTGAGCTCAATTAACTTTCACTTGCTATACTTTTGACATTCTCTTACATTTTTAGTTCGTTGTCATTGAGGTGATATCTAGGCAGATATTCCCTTTGGCATTTACTTATCATCCTTTACATTTTTGAACATCAACTTTATAGTGTTTTAGTTACACGAGCTGTATTTTTTTGCAAGGTGACAAAACATGGAAATATTAAACAGAAAGAAACATTTAAAAAAAATGATTGGAGAGATTATTCAGTTCAAGTTAGCTGATCATTATTTAGCTGCAGGAAAAGGCTCAGTCAAGATATAAAGAGACACACACACATTCTGACTCCCAGAAGCTTACCACATGGTATGTGAGACAGGCACAAATCATTTCTCTCTATCATGTTTGGCACAAAGAGAACACTGCCTTTATACAATGTGCTGAACTTTTCATTTGTGAGATCTAACTTATTTGTTAATTCTTGACTTCTGAGTAGGTTAGAAGAAAAGAGCAGCAGTTTCCAAACTCGGGTGAATTAGTAGGCCCAGCAAAATGTGAAAAGGAGGAGCATCGACTTGAAGGGGTAAGGGAAAGGGTGTGGTTCAGTTTGTGAGGGAAATGCTCTTTGTGGAATACATGGTAGAAGGAACAATTACTGATAAATACCACCCTAGAAACCTGGCAAAAATAAACATTTTTAATTTATTATTTTTTAAAAAATTTTCTTATCATCATGAAATTTTTTTAGTTTACCTTTTTCTGGCTGACAGCATTGCTATAGTAGGCAATTCTGATTCACTGTTTTTATGAAACTCTTAAAATTATCACTCACAGCCTTTCCAGTTCGTTGAGAATTATGCAAGCAATCTGCACTTCAGTGGCTGCCTCAGCAGACAGTACTGCAGGTTTCTCAACCCAGATACAGCTCAATTTCAGGCATAGACAGTGCTCTGTGAGGTTGTACTAAAGCTTCACAGAAAGACCCTTAATAATAACCGATGATTGTCTCAATGAGGTTGAGTCTGTTGACATTGTCAAACTACTTTTGAGAAGATTCAACTTTATAAGTTAAGAAAAATATTTAGAAAATTTATTGTGCTTTTTACATTTTACTTCATTGTTTTTATTTGGTAGAAAATATTTCCTATTATTAAAAAATTTGAATGGTAAGGAACCCAAACTCTTCAGTGAAACTGCATCTATCTAAAGAAAATAAACCCAAAGAATATAAACCAAAACAAATCAAATAGGTTTTAAAAATACAGTTTTAAGTAACTATCAAATGCAGTGCACGCTCCACAAACTGCAGACGGCTTCCTGAATAAAATATGAGGATATGTAGCTCTGTGAATATCTATCTCTGTTAGTTAAAAAAAAATCTGAAGAAAATTTCTAAATAGGCCATATACTATCTGCAAAGGAAGAAACAAAGTAGCCAGCAGTGACAGTGTTTGCTTTTCATGTGGTGGAACAGTGTGCAAATATAAGGCCTAGCAAATGTCAGCTCCTCATTTGCAAATGAAGATGTAAAAGGAAATGTCGGTGACAGTACATGCAACAGTTCATATTTGAAGTTTGGCACAGCGAACTGACAGCCACAGAGGAGCTGCAGTGGCTTAATCCTGTCTTTCTGCCTTCTAGCAATGATAGCTGGGAAAGGGTGGGGGGGTGCTTAATAAATATGTGATGAGGAAAAGCTGTGGAAGAATGGCATATCTTCTCCTCCACAAGAACTCATCTTCAAAGATAATTAACTAGGTGACAACATACAATGTGCCATTAACAACAGCATTCAAATCATTTCTGGACTTAAGTACAGTTTTAAGCTGCTTATCAGATTTTCATTTCTGATTCCATTCAGTTGTCAGGCTTACATCCTGGGTCTTTATTGAAGCTCACATGGGAATCCAAAACCTTCTAATTTTCTATACAGATTCATTTCAGAATCAATTAGAGTTGGTGGCAGTCTTGTCCCTGTGTGCAAAAGGGATTAGCTGGGCACTTGCTCAGCTGAATCTACCTCTGAATGTACGTTCAGCCTTGCGACGAAAATGAGCTCTTTCTCTCCCCTTCTAGAGGACTCTTCAGCAATTGAACTGCTGTAGACAACAGATGGCAGATAATCACTGGAACAGCCTCCAGTTTTTGTCAGGAAAGAAAAAGTGATTGTCCAACTCTATCTTACAGTAAGAGACCTCTGGGCATTTGAAGCAGTTTCAAATAGGGAAATCTACGCCTGGCCCCCTTCGCTGGCAGTCTCCTCACCATGCCCTTGAGTACTTGTCTTTGACTTTCTCTCATCAGCTGTTGGCACATCTCGGACTTTTTGCTTCTCATTCCTCATCCTGTCTCACAAAATTTTGCTGAAATCTTATTTTCTATGTGATATCTAGTATTAAAAATCATCTATAAAATTAGGAATAAAACAGTTTAATTTTACTCTTTTAGAAAACACTGTTATATAGCAAGTCAAAGGTATAGGTACCCAATTTTGGTTATTTTGCAGATACAGCACTTCATGAAATCTAAAATTATATTAATTAAATTACCGTTTAAAAATACTTAGAAAATGAAAGCAGTTCACATGAACATTGGTATTTAATTTTTATCTTTTCTACTATTCTGCTTAATTAAACTGAACACTCAAATATCTTTTACCATATTACCATTATTGAATTCCATTCTTTACTTAAAAATATTTAAGCAGCCCATGTACTCAGTTTAAAAACAAAGCTACATGTCTTATAGTAAAAGACAGAGGTCAATGGAGTCTGTCCTTTAGTTCCTTTTGAGTTACGCCTTTCACTTATTTTAAGAGTTTCTTCTGGTATTTTACTTTATGTATTAAAATGCTGTGCTTGCATTGCTATTTACTAAACCTTTTAATTTGGCCACTATGTATTGACCTCTTTCTAATAAATGTAATGTTTGGGCCTATTCACTCTGGGCTGCCACTCGGCACAGTTTGGATTTGTGCTCGAAGAGGTACAAATCTATAGATGTAGACTGGAATAGGAATGGTGCCCATAGAGTTGTGAAGAATAATGGGAACCTGTACCTGGCTGCAGCCCCACCAGTTGATTTCTTCCATCTTCCTACTACTTCATAACATCGCTGATTTTGTCAATTCTGATGTGCTTCTGCTTATAAAAACCAGTATTGTTTTATGCTATTCTTAGATAAAATGCTGATAATTACACTGTAATGTGATTTTTTTACACAAAGCATTTTTAAAAAGCTTTTTAATAACTTATTTAGATGTATATTTTTATCATACCATATTTTCTCTGCATGGAAATAAAAGTATAGTAAATATAAGCTGGTGCTCTGACCTGTATGGCTCAGTTGATTGAAGTATCTTCCCATAACTGAAAGATTTCGGGTTCAATTACTGGACAGGGCACATGCCAGGGTTGTGATTGTAGTCCTTGGTCTGGGAACATGCAATCCCTGGTCCCAGTGCATATGAGAGGCAACCAAACAATGCTTCTCTCTTGCACTGATGTTTCTCTCTCTCCCTTCTTCTTTCTCTAAAAATGCAGTTAATAAATGAACTTGAGTGAGGATAAAAACATAGATAAATAAGTTAAGTTGGTTAAGGCCTTCCTAAAATTTGTTTCTATTGAAAATATGAATCGCCTTTCAACTCAGGAATTTTTACAATAAAAATATTTTTCAAAACAATATTATTGCCCTCTGTACTATTCTGTTGACTATTGTTTCTTGAATTTTTGCCAAACCTGTAACATCCTTCCATTTTCTCGACTTTAAGAAACAATGTCAATATGAAAATTTCAGACCACAACTGGTGTTCTCATTACGTTCTTAAATAATGATTAGTTTTTTTGCCTGAAAATTCCAGGTATTACATTTGTTTGCATTCCACCAGGATTAGTAATCATATTCCTTCATGGAAACAAGGGCAACTATGTTTGAAAATATGCCTGGCTGAGAGAGCTGGTAGATGCTGTTGATTGATGATAAAATGTGTTCTCTTTCAAGGGTATTAAAATAAACCTAATAATGGATAAAATAATAATCAAGGATCAGCTAAATGAGTATATGTTTGTTACATTATTATAACTACTAAAGATATGAGGACTATTAAAGATATTTTTAAGACTCTTTTTTAAATTTTAATTGTTCTTGTACAGTTTTCTGTCCTTTACTCCCATCCTATCCCACCGCCCCAGCCCTCCCCACCTCCCACCCATTTCCATCCCCCCTAGTTGTTGTCCATGTGTCTTTTATACTTGTTGCTCTAAACTCTTCCCCTTTCCCCCTGAAATTCCCTCCCCTCTCCCCTCTAAAAAGATCCAAATGAGTTAATAGATGTCTAAGAAATACATTACATATCATTTTATTATCCCTAGGGTTAGTCATTGATATTTTTTTATGTTGATGACATTTCTCTGTACAAGTCAATAAGTTATTCCCCCAACTCTCCAATAGAAGTTTACAATCCTAACCAGCATAGTCAAACATGTCAGGTTTTTTTCTGCCCTTGAGACATCCTTTCTAGAGGTTTTTTCCCCTTGTTCCAAGGTGCAATGGTTGTTTTCCTTAAGTTATTTTAGACTTCGCTCAGAGCTATTCTGGTGTTTCATGGCTCTGATATCTTTCTCCTTCTTTTTTTTTCATTACTTATGGAACATAATCTCCAGGAGTACATATCTTAAAATCACTGTTTGTGTGATCATACTTTGACATTAATCTCACATTTGATTAATGGTTTTGCTGGGCACAGAATATTTTGATGAGCATGTTTCTTTAAAATTTAAATGGCATCCTCCATCTTATTCTAGTTTCAAAAGTTACTCTTGACCATTCTGTTGTCATTACCATTTTAATACTCTTAAAGTATATTTTATTGATTATGCTATTATCATTTTCCTAATTTTTCTCCCCTTTATCCCCACTCTACCCTGCACCCCCCTGCCCTCCAGCATTCCGCCACTTAGTTCATATCCATGGGTTGTACATGTAAGTTCTTTGTCTTCTGTTTCCTATACCATTCTTAACCTCTCCCCATCTATTTAAACCTACCAATCATACTTCTTATCCCCTGTACCTTCCTCCCATACTTCTCATCTCCCTCCACACTGAAAACCCTCCATGTGATCTCCATTTCTCTGGTTCTGTTCCTAGTTATTTGCTTAGTTTTTATTTTTGTTTTTGGTTCAGTTGTTGATAATTTTGGGTTTTTTGTCATTTTACTGTTCATAGCTTTTGATCTTCTTCTATTTCTTAGATAAGTGCCTTTAACCTTTCATATAATAAGGACTTGGTGATGATGAACTCCTTTAACTTACCTTATCTGGGAAGTATTTTAATGCTCTTTATGTGAATTCTAACTTTCTCCTAAAATTATGAGGATATTTTTATGTTTGAAAAAATTAAAATATTATTATAATATATTTGAGTATATTTCTTATTTTGGATACTACATTGAGCCTTTTAAAAATATAGACACATGAGTCCTCTTTTCTTATATTTTTTTCTATTAATGTTTTTTCATTTTTTTCTGTCCTCGTTCTTTGCCTTATGTTTCTAAAGTTCCTAGTACATGAATCTGGTGCCTCCTGAATGGAATCTCTATTGCACTTACAATTTTTCTAATACTGCCCACCTCCACCTTTTTGTATTTATTTATTTATTTTTCTACTTCCATTTATACCTCCCATACTCTCTCCCACCTCCCACAATTAGCACACAATTAGCACTACCCCCCACAATTAGCACACTATTTATCATGTCCATGAGTTTTTTTTTTCCTTTTTCTTGATCCCTCTATCTCCCCAACCCCCCACCCCACCCCCAGCTTTTCTTATACCTTAGCTCTTCAGATTAATTATATTTTCTACACATACAGTCATATCCTCTGGGGGAAAAAAGACAGCTTTACTTCCTTTCCAAATGGGTACTTTTTATTTTCTGGCCTGATTTCAATGTCTGAAATATGCAGCATGATGTTAAACAGAAGTAGTGAGAATGACATCCTTGAACTTTTTCTAAAAGGAAGAATATGTTCAATATTTTACCAAATATGATGGTATTTATAGTGCTTCATAGATGCCTTTATCAGGTACACAAAAATATCTTCTCTCTGAATCTGCTGTAGTTGGACTCTGTCAAGTGGTTTTCCTGTGCTATTGGGATGATTATGTTTCTTTTACTTTTTATATAAAGTAATATACATTTATTATTTTTGAAAGTGCTCTCAGATTATTATCTATAAAGGTTATATATTATAGTTAGGCAGTTCTAAACTATCCAATTTCTTAATTCCACTAATTTTATACAGTAAAGATAAACATTTTTGAATGTCACTCAGACTTTCTCAATGTTAATTAAAGGAATTGTCAGGAAACCAAAAGCAATTTTATGATTGCTCTTTTAGTCTTAGTCCAGATACAGAGAAAGGGTACATTATGCTTGTGCATTATTATATGAATTGCACACTTCTTTTCAAGTATAAAAATATATACCTCAATAAGATTTTAAATTTAACAGAATAAACACTTAATTTTTATAAGATCAATGCAATGCATTATTTAAAGAAATAAATAAGATGAAGAACTATATGAAATACTGTTTTCCTCTATTTAATGTGATTAAAAAAAAACCACAAGCCTGTTGTGATTACATAGTCGCTTTAGACCTTAGTAAGTAGGTACAGTATTGCAATTCAGTTCTATGATGTAGTTCTGACCTTTTGTGAACTTAAGTCATTAAACGTTTTTACTGTAGAAAATGTAATCTCAATTATTGAACCTCTAGCTAATAGGCATAATGGTACTCCCCCAAATTAACTTTTACCCAACATTTATATCAGAAGACTAAAGAATAAAATGAGCACACAGGCATAATTGCCTTCTCTTGTTTAAATATCCACATGGATGAACTGGATATGAATTTGGCAGAATACCAACTAAATGCATCTTCTAAATGTTTCAGTGGCAGTGAGGAAAATTCAGTAAGCATCTCTTTGAAACACATGAATTAGAAAATAGAAACAAGTTGTACATTGCAGGTCCAATAAATGCTTTGAAAAATAAACCTATTTCTGGTAAAATATTCTTTAAAAAAAAAAAGATTTTATTTATTTATTTTTAGAGAGGGGAAGGGAGGGAGAAAGAGAGGGAAAAACATTAGTATGTGGTTGTTTCTTGAGCGTCCCCTACTGGAGATCTGGCCTGAGACCCAGCCATGTGCCCTGACTGAGAACCAAACCAGTGACCCTTTGGTTCACAGTTCGGTATTCAATCCACTAAGCCACACCATCCAGTGCTGGTAAAATATTTTTATGTTAACTTATTTTACTTGATAGCCATAGATTTGAATAAGTATACACAGCTAGGCTTCTTTCTCTGAGCTGACTAGTGAGAAGTTGAGCAAAGTGATTTTAATTTCTCTTTAGGTGCCTAAATAACCCTCTTTTATAAAAGAAAATAAGAAATAATCCTTATGTTTATTATGTGTATATTATAAGAAATAAAATATATAATTTATTTTAAGCATTAATGTTAAAGTATATTAACCTTTTAAATAGACATGTAAATTCAAAGCACCTGTTTTAGAATAAGTTAATATAGGCTTAAGTTCTGCCTCTATTACTAAATGTGTGACTTTGGGCAAATTACTTGAACTCTGGGTCCCCAATTTCCCTACATAGTGGATAATAAGAATTCTGATCATATGGAAATAAATTAAAGAATAATTGGAGTATAATATGTGCTTTCTTAAATCCTGAGGATGGTCAAAATATTTTCTGTTCTAAAGGTAAGTACTTTGAACAGCTTTATATGAGAATATCTTAACAATATTTTAAAGTTTCACAAAATCTTTATTAGCAACAGATGTTTTACTCTTGACTTACAGACTAGCCTGGCTATGAATGTCACTGAGATGAGATGTTTTGGGAATTGGTGTTTACATCAATACAACATTCTAATAATGCTTAAAAAGTGACAAAGTGTATAGTACATGCATTTTTACCTTTTTTAAACCAATTTTAATAGACATGTTAAAAAAACTGGTTTTATCTGTTCCTTCTTTAACATAGAGTTCTCTTTCTTTACATAGACCTGTGTTTCTGATCTATATAATTTTCATCCTGCCTGAAGAACTTTTAACATTTCTTTCAGGATACATCCACTGCTGTGAAATTTCCTCAGATTTCTTGTTGTTGTTGTTTGTCCTGGAAACTTTTTGTTCTTCCTTTACATTTAATAAATAATTTTACTGGTTATATTATTATATGTATATATTTCTTTTCTTTTAACATTTTACATATTTGATTCCACTCTCTTCTCCCTTGCTCACTTGCTTCTGAGAGCACATCTGATATGTCTTATTTTTATTCCTGTATAGAAACTAGCTCTTACTGGATCTTTTAAGCTTTTTCCATTTAAAGAAGCCAAGCCTTTTGTTTTCAAAAATTTTAATTGATATGCCTCAGATGATTTTATTATTGGTATTGTTATTAATTATTATTATTTGCTTAATTCCTTTACCCTTCCCCCTAATCTCACTCCCTATGACAGCTGTTAATCTGCCATTGGTATCTATAACTGTTTCTATTTTGTTCGATGGTTTATTTTGTTAATCAGATTCAAATATAAGTGAAATCACACTGGACTTATCTTTCTTTGTATTTTACTGTTTATCTTGTTTGATATTCTCCAAAATTCCTGGATCTATGATTTGGTATTCTGTGTGGGGGGGGGCTCTGCCCACAGAGTCCCCCTGGCTACCATGGATGAGAATAAGTCTACCAAGATATGATCTGCTTGGGGAGGAAAGGTGGCCAATCTCCCAAAGGAGAAGGGAGAAGGGCCAGGAGCCCTTTCCTCAGTGGGCTTTTATTGCACTCATTTGCATAGGAATACAGGGTGTATACATAAAGCTCATCAATCATTGTCAGGCAGTAAGAATCAAACAATAGATAACATTCAAAGACCTATGAGGGCTTATTTTGAGTCAGGGTCAGAGAGCTAAAGGGCCATGAAGCTTTGGAGAAACAAACTCATTGCATGCTAGGACCTTATCATTTAAATTGAGGGTATTAGCAAAGCAGGTTTCACAGAATTTTATGCATTCTTTCTTAGGCCTGATCACCCAGGGGAACCTGCCCTTTCCAGTACAGGGATGCATCCAACTCCGGCATTGTTTCAGGCTTAGGTCAGGCAGAGGAAGTAAGGCAGCTGAGAGATTAGGAGAGTTCTTGCAGACAGAATGAGGACTCAGGCTATGTCAAAGCTGAGAGGCAAGTGTCCATCACCTGCTTTTTCTATAGCCCCCCAAGTCCTTCCTTGAGGCCCCTTTGTGACCATGCCTGTCTTAGATCGTCCCTCCCTTGAGGAATCTTACCCGTCATTGGCTAACAGTCATTCACGACCAAGGAGGGTTCAGTGAAGGAGGCAGAGGCAGTGCCCCTGCCAGGGGGAGAAGCTTTGTCTCCTTAGTGGCTTAGGGTCCCAAGGTCACTCACTCAGCCTTAGCCATGGGGATTACAGCTTCTGAAGCCAGGCAGGGAGGTTCCCAACAGTATTTGTCATTAATTTGGAAAAATTTTAAACATTATTGCTTCAAATATTTTTATGCTCTTTCTTTCTTTTCCACTGGTATTCCCCTTGTTCCTATGTTACACCTTTTGAAATTGTTCCTCAAATCTTAAATGTTCCATTATTGTTTTTGCTTTTTTGCCTCACTTTGCACTTCAGTTTAGAGTGTTTATATTAACATAGTTCATGCTCACTGATTCTTTCCTCAGCCATGTCCTTGCTGCTGAAGAGCTCATCAAGGACATTTTCATTTATGTTATAGTATTTTATTAATATGTCTGGCATTTCCTGTTGACACTTTCTCAGAGTTTCCCTTTTCTAATTACATTAACTTCTGTTTTCTCATGTGGTTTAATTTTTCCATTAGAGACATTAACGTGGTAATAGCAGTTATTTTAAACACCTTGCCTAGTAATTCCTAAATTTATGTCATATCTATTTCTCATTTTGACGCTTGCTTTGCCTCTTCAGACTGATTTTCTTGCCTTTATCGTGTTGAGATATTTTTTGTTGAATGCTGGACATGATAGATCTGGTAATAGCAAATGAGGTAAGTGTTTTAGTGTGAAGTTTCATGTTAGTCAGCCTAGCAAATGATTAGCATTTACTATGTACTGTAGCTGTAGGTGCTACAGGCTTTGAATTCCTTTGGTGTCTCATTTTTACTTCATGTTTCAGTAGATTTTGCATTTTGTACCTGTTCAGCTATAGCCTAATTAGTATGGTAGCAAGGTATGCAGGGGTGAAACAGTTATATTAGCTTATGATTAAATCTCAGAGTTTTAGTAGCCATCTGCGCCAAAGCTGTGACTTTCGTATGGGTTTTTTACTTCTACCAATGCTTTAGGTGAAACAGGAAGGCTAGTGGGTAATTAGGTAAACAGCTCTTTTATCATATTAAAATGAGTAGTGGTCCCAACATTATAATACCAACATAAGTAAGAAATTTAGAACTCAGACACCTAATCTGTGCTTATTGGGAGAATCTCATACACAATATGCATAAAGATTGGGCATGGATCTTATATCGATTACATTTAGAAAAAGGCATCTTACTGTTTCAAAGTCAAATGATATACTTTTTTTTTTTCCTAAGTGAATGAGTATTTGCCAGGAACACTGATTTCAAAAGTATTTGTTTATGCCCACTCAAAATCTGTCTGGCTGATTGGTTCTAACTGTAAACTATGTTACATAAAGGCCTGATCTGCCTACATACTATTGCCAGTGGAAATAGGGCTGATTAAGTAAAGAGAAAAGCATTTAGGTGACCCATGCATGGGAGGCTGAGGTATAATGGTAAGATTCATTAGACTAGAAATAAAAGACTATCCCCAGGTTGCCAGAGTCTCATCTCCATCCATCTTGCTGTGGAAGAAGTCCAGCATTGTCTTCACCAAGTCCAGAAGAAGGGCCAGGATCCAGAAATTCTGTGCCATCCATTCAGTTCATGCCAAAGCTTAGTCCACTTCAGTCTCCGTCTTCATCTGCCTAGCTTCGTCCATATTCCTGGCCAGCACTACATTGCCACACTCAGGCCCATGCCTGGGCCCACTCTTGGAGCTACATTTGGGCATGCATAGCTGCCAGGTTGCGTGACTAGTTTGGAGAAAGAATGCCTGAACAGACAGGTGAGCGAATGCATGCTACAGAGAGAGGCCTTTGTTAAGCTTTGGTTATGTTACCTAGGACTTCAGAAAGACCAGGCGTACCTTCAAACTAATCAGTCTTTTTCTCAATTCTTCACAGGCTTGTGCTATGCCCTCTCCCTACCCAATCTGACCTTTTCCCCAGAATATACACATCCCCTTGGTAGTTGCCATCTTGGCTCCTGCGTACACCTCACAGTAGAAGACCTCCCCTCTGCACCATCTTGGCTTCTATTGGGCATGCTATGATTTCCACCCTTTTCCCTTCTGATAGTCCTGTACCAGACCAACTGTTCTTCTGGGAGGTTTTTCCTGTCCACTTTTGGGATTAAGTCTCAAGGCTGGAAGATGTGGTGGTCCCCCAGAGAGCCATCGAATGTTATGGCATCCTAGTGAATGAGAATGTCTGGTCTTACTATCTGATTCAGCTCCCTAGTTTATTAGGCTTACTTCTGATTGCATTTGCTTCCTCTCTTTATTTATAACAAACCAGCTACCTATGCTAACAATGTCACCAATTTTATAGTCATCTTTGCTTTCTTCTATGTACTACACAAACCCATATTAACAGAAAAAAACAATTTTTTACCTCAAAAACATCCCAATTTTTTTATCTTTAAATCTCCCAAATTTACAAGGAACAATTAAATCTCAACACCAAAAAAACAAACAATCCAATTTAAAAATGTGCAAAGGACCTGAATAGACACTTCTCCACAGAGGACATACACATGGCCAATAGACATAAAAAGTTGCTCAGTGTCACTAATCATCAGAGAACTGAAAATTAAAACCACAATGAGATATCACTTCACACGTGTCAGAATGGCTATCATCAATGAATCAACAAACACATACTGGCAAAGGTGTGGATAAAGGGCAACCCTTGTGGTGGGAATGCAGATTGGTACAGCCACTGTTATAGAGATACCTGAAACAATTAAAAAATGGAACTGCCTTATGAACCAGGAATTCTAATTCTGGGAACTTATCCAAAGAAACCCAGAACACTAATTTGAAAGAATATACGAGATTATGAGGTCTGTCCAGAAAAAGTCCAGTCATTGTTAATATAATGAGAACAGTTTGTACAACATCAATGTCAACTGGCAGCCAAGGAGAGTGGACTGGAATGTGCATGCATGGACAGTGATGGCCTCAGTATACCAGTCAGTGGGGGTGGTAGATGCTGTTGAGTGAGCTTGTTTACTGCGTGGCTGTCACATTCAAAATGACTGAGTGAAGAGAGCAACGCATCTGCATCCAATTTTGCATTAGCCTCAAACATTCCTCCATGGAAACTATTCTGATGATCTAGGAGCTTCAGCTATGGGCAACTAATGATTGGCAGCTTCATCACAACAACATACCCACTCATGGCTCCCATCTCGTGCAGAGTTTTTTGGTGAAACATCAAAACACGCAGGTGACTCAGCCACCCTACAGCCCATATTTTGTGCCTGGTGATTCCTGGCTTTTCTCAAAACCAAATCACCTTGGAAAGGGAATGGTTTTAGACCATCTATGAGATTCAGAAAAATATGATGGGGCAGCTGATGGCAACTGGGAGAACTGTGTGGGGTGCCAGTGTGCATACTTTGAAGGGGACTGAAATGTCATTGTCCCATGTACAATGTTTCTTGTGTCTTATATATTCTTCAATACATGTCTCTATGTTTTATATTTTTGTGGCTGGATAGTTTCCAGACAGACCTTGTATGCACCCCTATGTTCATTGCAGCATTATTTATAGCCAGCTATGTAAGCAGCCTAAGTGTCCACTAGTAGATGAGTCCATAAAACAGCCATGGTATATTTATACAGTAGAATGCTACTCAGCCATAGAAAAGAAGAAAACTTTACCTTTTCTGACAGCATGGATGTCCTGGAGAATGACCTGGAGAACATTATGCTAAGTGAAATAAGCTAGTCATTGAAAGACAAATACCATACGATTTCACCCATATGTGGAATCTAATGAACAAACTGAACTAACAAGCAAAATATAGAGACTCACAGAGAGAGAGTAGGCTATCTACAAGGTGGGGGGGTATGGAGTAGAGGGATTGAGCAAAAAGAAGAAGACCCTGATGGACAAGGTGAGGGATGTGGGTGGAGGTGTAAGAGGGTATAAGGAGGCTAAATGATATGAGAAAATATAATAAAAATATACTCTTTAAAAAAATATTATGTTACATTGGTAAATAGTATTATTTAGAACTTATATATTCTTAATGATTTTCTGTTCAGTCATTTACTAAGAATGTAAGAAAATTTAACTTAAATTGTTGATTTTATCTATTTATTTTTCTTAAATGTTTTGTTTTATTCTTCCTGTATTTTAAAGTTATTTTGGATACATTCACATTTAGGATATTGTACGTTCTTGGGAATTGACTATTTTATCGTTAAGTAATACTTCCTTATTCCTGCAAATATTCATTGTTTTGAAATTTTTATTGTCCTGTATTAATAGGTTAGCTTTCTCCCTTTGGTTCCTTTTAGCCTGTGTGCTTATATTTAAAATTGGGTGTATCATAGACATCATATAATTGCCATGTCTACCATTAACTTATTATCTTAGCATTAAGATATTTTAGTGGCTTCCCCAGGGCTTAAAATAATAAATTTTTAATTAATCAACATTAACATTCAAACAATATTATGATACTTGACTTATAGTATAAGGAACTTAACTTTTTTCTCAAATCCTTTCTGCTACATATGTTATACATTTTAATGTTACATATGTTTTAAAAACATGTTACTACTCTTTTGACTATAAAATGATGTTATATTTTGGAGCAATTAAAATTATAAAAACTAGCCCTGGCTGGTGTAGCTCAGTGGATTGAGCGCGGGCCTGCGAACCGAAGGATCGCGGTTCGATTCCCAGTCAGGGCACATGCCTGGGTTGCCAGGCCAGTTCCCGGCAGGGGACATACAAGAGGCAACCACACATTGATGTTTCTCTCCCTCTCTCCTTCCCTTCCCCTCTAAAGATAAATAAATAAATAAATAATAAAAATAAATAAATAAAATATTTAAAAAAATTATAAAAACTAAAGTTTGCTTCTAGTGTCCTTCTAAGTTCATGAAAATATAATATTCTGCTTGGCATCATATTTATCCTGTCTGAAAAATCACAATTATTATTTCTTATATTGTAGTTCAGTTGGTAATAATTTCTGTATGTTTTCTTCTATAACAAAAGATCAATTTTTTTTTATTTTTAAAGATATATTCACTGATTTTAGAATTCTTTGTTGACAGATATTTTATATCAGCACTTGAAAGCTGTCAATCTATTTTCTTCGTTTGTAGATAATTTCTGGCAAGAAGAAGGCTATAATTATTTATTTCATTTCTTTGTATAAAATGCATGTCTTTTTGTCTGTCTGTCTTCAAGATTTCCTTTGTCTGTTGTTTCCTATCCTTAGGAGAATGTGTATGTATGTGTTTATCATGCTGGATATTCTCTAAGTTCTTTGTTCTGTGGTTTGGTGGCTGTCATTAATTTTGAAAAATTCTTGACCACAATCTCCTTAATGTATATTAGAAAGTTAGATATTGTTTCACAGCTCTTGAATTCTCATTCCTTTTTTTCTTATATTTTGGTTTGGGAAAAGTAAAAAAATATTTATCTCCTAAACATTATTAATTTTTTTTATATCTTGGTATGTTCTATCTATCCCATGAAACTAAAATTCCTTCTTCCTATCCTCTCTCTCTCTACCTAGAGTTTCCATTATAGTTTCCATTTCTAGGCTGAAATTGCTTATCTTATCTTGCATATTGACCACCTTTTCTGCTGGAACTTTAACATAGTAATCAATTTTAAATTCTCTTATATCCGAGTCTGTGTCTTCTGATCATTGTATCCTTTGGCATGTTTTTATTCCTTGATCTTTTGTGCACATTGTATTTAGTTTTTAAAAAGGAAAGCTTGTGTAAGATAATGAAAACTGAAGGAAATATCCATACTTTGAAATGAACATAATTTCATATATTCATATATTCCTTCTAGACTTTTCATGTCAGGTTTTAGATCTATTTATTCAGCAGTAAGTGTGGGTTGTTCAGATATTATTGTTATTGAGGTTGCCCTTATGCTCACAGACTTCAAATTCTGTCAGTGATATTATGGGATTAGGGTGAGGATTTATTTGTCAGAGTTTTTCTTTCAGTACTGTTCCACATTCACCTCTGGGTCTCTCCCGTCTGCTGTGTCCAGAGAGAATCTTTCTCTAGGAATATTTCACTCTTATTAAGTCTCAGTCTTACGCAGCCACTCTTTGCCCCAAGTCTTGAGAGTGAGTCCTTCTACTGGCCCTGGTCCTCCTGTAGCTGTTGTTCAGGATGTAGCCTGCATTTCTGCCCGTTTCCCAGGTGTAGGAATTTTGCATCAGCTTTCTCCCGTCATAAGCATGACAATTTTTTTTTTTTTTTTGCTTTTCCTGTATAATTTCAGGCTTTTTCCTCTCTGTAATGTAGTAGTTAAGGAATTATTTCATGTTTCCTGAGATAGCTGTGGTTGTTCTTCCCTTGACCTTTGCTTTAGGGATGCTTTCTCAAGGTTTTCCTGAGGTTTTTTTGTTTGTTTGTTTGTTTGTTTTTTGTTTTTGATACACTCCCAGTGAAGTTCATAGAGAAGAACATGCAAATGGTGCATTTACATCCTCCATGCTAGACCAGTTCTTTAACAATTTCCACTTCACTAACAATTCTCATCAGTGTCAAGCTACTACTGCCCAGATAATCATGTCCTTTCTCTCCTTCAAGGTTTGCATTGAGTTCATAGATTTCAGTTTGCATCGATTTCAGGTTTGTTTTAGCTCGGCAAAATCAGGTCTCTGATGGGTCTGAGAAAAGTGATAAATCTTGCACTTTGTCCACCTATTTTGTTCATTTCTGTAAAGATGGAAATAATGTTTTTTCCAATTTTATTTACCTCAAGCAGAAATTAGAAGTCAGTCGTTTGCCTGTATTTCTAAAAGATAATTTTTTTGAACGTAGAGCTCCACATTGACAGTTTTTTGGTTTTTGTTCTTGCATTATTTTTGGCATGATGTTATCATTTGGCTTACACAGTTCCTGACAAAAATTCTGCAGTAACTCTTTAATTTGTTCCTGTGTAGGTAGTAAACCATTTTTCTCTTGTTGCTTTTCTCTTCAGCACTTGTAGTAGAAAACTTAATTATGCAATCTTGTTATTCCTAAGTCTGATTGTAGTTTTTTAAATTCATAAATCTGTAAGTTTGTAATTTTCATCTAATAAAAAAGTCATTATAATTTAAAATATTTTTGTCTGTCTATATCTGGAACTTTGATTACATGTATATCAGATTCCTTAATATTTTGCACACATTAAAACTGCTGTTTATTTTTTTCAGTTATTTTTATGGATGTCCTTAATTTCTAGAAGTTTTCATGGCTTTGTCTTTGAGTTTGCTGATCTTACACTCCATAGTATCTAATCTCCTACTAATACAATTTAGTGAAATTTTTACTTCAGACATTATATTTTTATCACTAACTATTAGTTTTGTGTAATTTTTGTCTTTTATTTCCAACCTAATTATATTTATGCCTTTCCCTTACATTTATGTACATATTGAGTATTTTTGTACTGTACAGTTTCATAGCCTCATATACTAAATCTGTCATCTCTGCCATGCTTTAATTTGCTTCTGATGGCTTATTTTTCCTAGTTATTAGTTAAATGTTTCTATATCTTTGCATATTTGATAATATTTCATTGCATGCCAGATTTTTCAAATTTACATTGTTGAATATTGATATTTTTTACTCTATTAAATAGCCTTACTCTTTTTTTCTGGCAGGCAGTTGAGTGACTTATGAATCAGTTTAATCATTTTGAAGTTTGTTATGATTTAATAGGACACATATAGAGTAAACTTTAACCTAGGACTAGTTTAGCCCCACTCCTCAGGTGCAACCCCTCTGGCATATTCATTAAGGTATTTAACAATGAATTCATTTAGGGTTTCTCTACTATAGCTTCTGAGATTTTGCATGGCTCCCAACTCCATATGATTTCTGAGAACTGACTTTCACATTATAAATATGCAGTTGGTATTTCACTAAAGATACAATAGAAGCTATATGCATTTTTATGAACATATTTCTGCTCATTGATCCCTCCTCTGTGAAACTCTTTCTTTTAAATAGAAAGCTGACTTGTCCAGTCTAAATACAGTTTATATATTTTTGACTCTGATCGTTGGGCTCTGTTGGAATACATCCTCTTTCTCATAGTCTGGAATGTGAACCCAAACAGAAAGCCAGGACTTGCAGATGACTGCGAAGCTAATTTATTTGTTTCTCTTGCTTTTCAGGATCACAGAACCTTACTGGCTGTTTCATGATTGCCTGAAAACTATTGTGATACATATATAATAAAAACCATTAAGATATAGATAGATATAGATAGATATAGATATATACACACACAGATACGCATACACACACATATATACACACATTATATATAAAATATATATACACACGGATATATATGTGTGTGTGTACACACACACACACACACACGACATTTCTCTTTCACCACCAAGCTTGTCATTAAGCCAAACACTAGAGTGTTTTTGTGCTTCCATTTGGCTATTTGCAATGAGAGGCTAGACCCCAAATTAAGACAGGTTTTCAAATACTGAAAATCTAAAAATCATAGATGACCAGTACAATGTCAACGCCTATTTACTTTGTATCAAGTAATGTATACACTGATTTATGCCATTAGTATTTTTAGGTGCCTGCACTCAAGTAGGGGATGAAAGATTACTTAATTTTATTACTGTTATATCACTACTACTTCTAATCCTTCTGCCACTGTTCTTGATTCTAGAGAAACACTCATATTTATAGATGTGTAACCAGTACAGTCTTTAGTTGATGTTTACTTTAAGAAATTATTTTCTATCATCTTTCCTCGAGTGTACCATTATTTCTTCTGTTAAGCTTCATCCACACATTTTCTATGACTAACATATTATTTTAACTAAAAAATAGGAAAGATGGTGCCTATTGAGATAATCTTTGAGATTAAAAAAAAGTATAGAACTTACCCTGGCTGGTGTGGCTCAGTGGATTGAGTGCCAGCCCATGAACCAAAGGGTCACCAGTTTGATTCCCAGTCAGGGCACATGCCTGGGTTGTGTGCCAGGTCCCCAGTGGGGGGCATGTGAGAGGCAACCGCACATTGATGTTTCTCTCCCTCTCTTTCTCCCTCCCTTCCTCTCTCTAAATGAATAAATAAATATTTTTTAAAAAGTATACAATCTAGTTATTCTGTTCAAAGATATAAGAAGCCCATATATTAAAAATCAAGTTAGATTATACAGATTTATTATATTTAAGATGCTTTAAAATATGGATTATAAAATTTCCTATGGAATCTGGCAGTTCTGAAAATTGTTTTTATTATATTACCAGCTGGCTGCATTCTACCTCATTTAATAAGTTTAAATGAAATTAAGTTTGTATAAGTAATAATCATTCCCTCTTTATTTTAAAAGTTTTTAAGTTTATAATTCATGATACTATTAGAAACTAGCATGGCACATAGTTTTTCCATGTTTAAGAAATTAAGATCAAGTTATATAACCTTAAGGAATATCAACATTGTAATGAGTCTAAAGAAAATTTAGTGTATTTTTTCCTTTTATATTTCTTTTGTACATACTTTTTGTCCTATTCTGTGTACCAATGTAGGCTCCGTGAAGATATGGGTCTGCTTCTTTTGATTTGATGTATAACAACAGGCTAGAAAAATATCTTTGCTTACAATAGGTGTTTTTTGCCCTTTATTTCTCTTCTAATTATGTCCATGCTTTTCTTTACATTTGTGCACATATTGAATATTTCCGTTGTGTTATTGTAGTGGTGATGGTAGAGGTTTTGTTTTATAGGGTTTGCTTTTATTCAATTCTGAATTATATTTTGTCTCATATAGCAGAATCAAATATTATCACTTTAATTAATAAATGTTATTATTTGAGAAGATATGTAAAAACAGTCACCTTTTATGTTTGGGGCAAATACACAACAGTGATCATCTATATAAAAACCTTTTATTTCTTAGTGAAATAGGTATTGACTAGAAAACCTTTACACATACTACTACTACTACTAATAATAATAATGAAGAGAAGGTGAAGGATCATACTGCAGTGTTTTGGACAACCAACTGTTTGGTTCTAGTATGGGATTTCCTAGGAACTTGGGCAGGAAACCAGTGGCAAATCCTTTTCCTTCTGTACCCTGTCCTTTAAATTTGTACAATCTAGATAATGACACTGAATTCCTAGGCAAAGTAGCTGAGGAAACTTTATAATTGTGAATGCTAAATAATATATTTAAAAGTGAGGTTTCTTTGAG
This sequence comes from Glossophaga mutica, assembly GCA_039655065.1. Taxonomy (NCBI): domain Eukaryota; kingdom Metazoa; phylum Chordata; class Mammalia; order Chiroptera; family Phyllostomidae; genus Glossophaga; species Glossophaga mutica. Next base: position 158,612,497 of record CM077306.1, read on the forward strand.
GTTTACTCAAATTTTCATCTTGTAGAAACAGTCACAGCCTACTTTGCTTTTTGCCAACTAGAAAAGTCTACCTGTGTTAAATAGCACATTAAGAAAATAATATAATAACTTCAAATGGTAAAATTATAATTCATTTTGCAAAAATTTAGTGCAAGAGAATAAACAGTTGGATTTCTTTATTATATAAGGGTAGCTAAGTGCATGCAAGCTGGACCAATTCTCCAGGTCATCCAAACAAAGAGTTTTGGATAAAAACTTGTGTGAGGATTCCCCTCTGCTTAAAACACTGACTGTGTCTTGCCAGCTGCCCTTTTTGATCTAAAGCAGCAATTTTCAACCTTTAAAAAAACCAAGTGCCTATACTTTATATAAGGATTTTTCGGATGAAGAATTTAACCAATCAGATTCAACCTTATTATGTGATATGATCAATAAGATTCAACTCTATTATATGACTATATATTCATGGTTCAAGACAGGACATTCCCACCAGATGACTATCATTGTGTTGGCTGTTGTCATTATTTTATTTGAGGATCTAGGGGGAAAGAAGTCAGTGCCCCTGACTGAATAGTCAGGTACCGCATGCTAAGAATTCTTGTGGCACACCTGCGTGCTGTGGCACACCAGTTGGATATCGCTGATTTGAAACACAATTTTCAAATGTTACCATTTTTCTTGGCTATAACAATTTTTAAGAAATGCTGGAGACATGGAATCTTCTCCTTGTGATGAACTTGTTTCTTGTTGAAAATATATAATGATAGCTAATTGCCAAGCAGATGAAATTCCCTGATGTGTATTTTATTTTATACCCAGATCATAATTCTTGGCCTTGTTGTATTTTTTAATTCTGAGAATTTTGTGAAGCACCAAAATAAATAGATTTTGAGACACGGTCAACCCTTCTTATCTTTTCCTGGTATCAGACCAGGAAAGTCTATAATATGGAAAAATTAAATATTTTTAATGATAAAGGGAGGGAGGGAGGGAAGAAAGGAGGAAGGGAAGGAGGGGAAGGAGGGAAGAAGGGAGAGGGGAGGGAGGAAGGAAGGCAGGCAGGCAGGCTGGAGACATGGGACTGGAGACATGGCTTCGTAAGACTTCACATTAAAATGAAGTATTCATAAGTACTTCATACTGTACTATGGACTACAAAAAAATGAAACCCCGTATAGTATTTCTGACTTAACAATATAAAATTAGATTTTATTCCCAACAAGGAGAAGTGATTGCCTCTCTGGTGCTGACACACCTAATTTTTTCACCATGGAATTTTTCTAACACTGTTAATATGTTTCCAATTTTGTATCACCGAGAAATATGTAATATAATACATTTTCCAAAGGGAGGGGAATGAAGGTATGGAATGTTCAAGTGAAACAAAAGGAGGTACAATCTTAAATACATTTATTTAGAAACCATGATGATTTACAAATTTTGAAAGTGTCTTTGAAGTTATAATTAAAAACTTACAAAAAGTGAGTGCTCAGCCAACCAAAAAAGAATGCTCTGAGCTTCACTACATGGTCCTAGACAGGGGAAGATTATTTCTCCTATGCATGGAAACCACAAATTCCCTAGGCTATTTATCAACAAGGCGTAAGTGGGATAAAACCCTTCAGCTACTGTATGTTCCAACATGCTGACTACCAAGGTTGTACTAATAATGATTCTCCAGAAGCAGAGAAGTGCCTATTGTTTTGACCATCTAGTTAAGTCCTATATGCTCAGAAAGAGGTCATAACAACAGAACTAATTACCAGTGATGTAATCAGGAGAAACAAAAAAGCCAATCCAAATATTCTATTCTTTAACATTTATATTATTTTCTCTTCCTAAATACCTTTCAAGCCTCTAAATATTTTTCTCCTTCATGCATGGTGATCTGTATTGTTAGTTTAGAAATTAATCTGATGGTTTTTCATTGTAATTTTTTTAAAATTAAGTTAGGCCCTGACCAGTATGACTCAGTTGGTTGGACATAGCCCTGCAGGACAAATGGTCACTGGTTTGACTTTTGGTTGGGGTGCATGCCCGCGTGTTGGGTTTAGTCCATAGTCAGAGTGAGTGGGAGAGGCAACTGATCCATGTTCCTCTCTGTCTTTTTCCCCCTTCCATTCTCTATCTCTAAAAAGTAAAGTTTTAATAGTTTAAGTTAAAATATGGTATTTAAGTCACTTATCTTTCATTTACCTTTGACTATGTCCAGCTAGATTAAAATTTCTTTCATTTATTAATTAATAGATTAAATGACCCTGTACTTCCAAATGCAGCTGAAAATTTTATCATATATATTACATCATAATATATAAATCATAATACATAATATATAATTCAGTTACTTAATGTAATATGGAATATGAGATATACTCAGAGAAATATAGAAACAATGAAAATTTCAGCTCTCTCAATTACATTTCTCACATTTCTAAATAACTCCTGCATAGAGTTTTCTAAGCTTGAGACATCAGTATTCTCTCTGTATTCTTTACTTGAGTGATGTATTTACTTTTGCTTTCTGATATTCACCCACGAAAAAATCTGTTGCAATGACAATTTTGAGCTCCATTCTTGCTTTATAGATAATCTTTTTGTATATTTCATAGGTACATTGAAATACTCTGTGAAAACTGGGTATAGATGGAGAGATTCTAGGGAATTAGCTGTAGCTGGAAAATATATACACAGATACACATATATACATATATAAATAGTGTTGAGGGAGACAAAAGGCAATTAATATGCCTTAGGTTTCTGTTAATTTTAAGTTCAGAAGCAGATAAAAAATGGATAGTATTCAAAGTTAGGAAGGTAATTACCTCTGGCAAGGGAAATGTAGTAAATGGCAATGTGTATAAAGAGTCTTCTGAGATGCTAGTAATATTTATTCTTGATCTAGATAGGAGGTATGTAGATATGGTCAGTTTATGATAATTTATTAAGCTCTACACTATAATCATACTTTTCTCTATTAAATGTGAAGAAAAAGTTTCTTTGAAATGGAAGTTAATTCTGTACATGGTTTATAGTTACTCAAATGCTTAGGACATAGTTAATCTTCAGAATTAAAAGTTTTTCAATGGCTACATAAAGTTTGGTTGTTTGGGTAAGGTCCTGTAATCCTACAATGGCTATTGAGCCACTCCTCTACCCTCACGTAATTCCTTGCCATCAGAAGGAAGGTTCAGAAGTAGATTTAGTTAAGTTGGCCTGAAGAAAGATGGGCCAGGCAAAACAGAAACATACTAGTTTTAATTGCTTTAGTCATATTTTTCTTTCCTCTTTAAAAAAAACACCATCAATGAATTTATTGGGGTGACATTGATTAATAAAATTATATAGGTTTCAAGTATGTGATTCTATAATACATCACCTGTATAATGTATTGTGTGTTCACCTCCCGAAGTCAAGTCTCCTTCTGTCATCATCACCATTTATTCTCTCTTTATCTTCTTCTCCCTCCCCTGACCCCCTTTCCCTCTAGTAATCACATACTAATGATTATGTAGCCATTAAATGTATGTTTATGAAGAGCTTTTAATTGAGAAAATAAAGGCTTACATGAAATTGATGACTGCAGGATACTTTGTAATCTTCATTATGTTCTTTAAATGTTGTATTAAAATGGTCTTTAACAAATATGTATTAATTTATTAGCATAAGAAAATAGAAAATAAAAAAACAAAAACAAATTCTCAGTGTTTAAAAAATGTATTTGCTTAAGTGGTGGTACTCAAATGTCCTATCATTTAGATAATATATGTCTTTATTTTTACACTCTCCTCACTCACATATTTACATTGAAGATATTCTTTTGGAAAATAGATCAGTTGTTACCACATTTCAAAGTGATTTGTTGAAATAGTTGATATTTCATATTTCCATAAAGGGCAGAATTTCAATGTTGTCCAGCTCCAAGAACACTTAATCTTTGTGTACTATCAAGCAAGAAATGGTTTATTTCCCTCCTAAATTACCTGTTCAAAAAATGAAATGAAATGAAAACCAAAATCCCTGCCTTCTCATTTGATGGCAGCTAGTTCTAATATTACAGAAATATTTCAATGTTCATGTTTGTTTGTGCAAAATGTTTGACATTATAAAATGCAGTCATTTTAAATTATTTTCACATTTAAGATAATATTCTAATTATAGAAACAGTATTTTACTACATTACACATTATATATAGGTGATAAGAAATTTTTTAAATAATGCAATATTTCAGTATGATAAGGATAATTATATGACAATATAAACATAATTGAATTAAAATAATTTTGTTAAATGAATTAAAAATTTTGATTTCTCATTTGATAAGACACAGTTACATTTAAAACATGTTATAAATAGCTATAGAAATCTTAACAGTAAATATATGTTTACAGTTATTTTTTTGTGTAGTAGATTATAAAATTCTATGACCAAGTTATTTATTCATTTTATTTATTTATTTATTTATTTATTTATTTGTTGTTGTTGTTGTTGTTCAAGTTCAGTTGTCTCCATTTTCTGCCCACCACTCACCCCACCCCACCCACCCCCACCTCCCACCTTCAATCCTACTCTGCTTTGGCTTTGTTCCTGCGTCCTTTATACATGTGCTTTGAGGACCCTTCCCTCTTTCCCCCATTATCCCCTCCCCTATCCCCACTGGTTACTGTCAATTACTTTATTTCAATATCTCTGGTCCTATTTTGCTTGCTTGTTTGTTTTGTTGATTAGGTTTCACTTATAGGTGAGATCATATGGTATTTGTCTTTCACCACCTGGCTTATTTCACTTAGCATAATGCTCTCCAGTTCCATCCATGCTGTCACAAAGGGTAGGAGCTCCTTCTTTCTTTCTGCTACATGGAATTCCATTGTGTAAATGTACCATAGTTTTTGATCCACTCATTTACTGATGGGCACTAAGGTTGCTTCCAGCACTTGGCTATTATAAATTGTGCTGCTATGAACATTGAGGTGCATAGATTCCTTTGGTTTGGTGTTTTAGAGCTCCTAAGGTATACTCCCAGCAGTGGAATTGTTGGGTCAAAAGGCAGTTCCATTTTTAGTTTTCTGAGGAAATTCCATATTGTTTTCCACAGTGGTTGTACCAGTCTGCATTCCTACCTACAGTGCCCTAGGGTTCCCTTTTCTTCACAACCTGGCCAGCACTTATTGTTTGTTGATTTGTTATGATGGCCATTCTGATTGGTATGAAGTGGCATTTCATTGTGATTTTAATTTGTACCTCTCTGATGACTATGACCAAATTATATAGATGAAGGCAGTATAGCCTTTTTATTTATTTATGTGTGTATGTATTTATGTATGTATTATTATGTGTTATTTATTCTCAGTTGCACCTACTGTTTGAACTACTTTCAAGATCAATATCAGATATTGGCCTACTAAAAACAACTTTAGATTTAAAAATTATCCCCATTTCATAAAGAGTGTTTTATGAGTCAGAATGTCAAAAATTATAACTATTCTTACGATTATACTGGTGCATTTTACTTTTTATTTCTCTGACTCTTAATTATGAATGAAATATTTCTCAACTAATAATGTGAAACATTTGTGAGGTAATTTAATATTCCTGTTTATAGAAGTTGTCTGTTTTAAGTTCATATATCTATGTTGTTACAAAAACATAGAGCACAAAATCTAACATAAGATGTTACTTGTTTTTCTCCATATATTTTTGGAAGTTAACAGAACTTAAAGTTCAGTTTTTTTCCTACATGATCATGCAGGAAAATATAATTCTATTACTTTTACTCCATTTCCCTGGATTCTTGTACTTTTTGCCACAATTCAATAACCATTTTAAAAATTCAGTGAACCATTTTTCACTATCTCGCTGAAAGAGCAATATTCTTTTTCTGTTTCAAGATCCATTTCTTTAAGAAGCACATTCCAGCAACTGTTTCCAAGATATAAACATTATTATTGCAGCACACTATTTGAATGTAGCCTATGGGAAGTATTTTCATGCTTCAACACAGTATAATATTCAAATTGAAATAAAACTTTTAAAGCTTGAAAGGGACTAAGGAAACTTGGTTGGGTTGTGACTACCATCTTGAATTAGATATTTTAACTGAGTGCCCATTTCTTCTTTTCAAGCTTCATTTTCCATTAAAACATATTCTGAGCAATTCAAATGTGAACTAACTCAAACTTTCCAGAAACCCAGGGTTCCATTTGCTTCAAAGACTGAAACATATAAAGAGGCACTCTCTGTATAGTTAATATAGTAAGAACTTCAGAACAAGACAATATATGAAATAGATAACTAAAGCAAAGTCTGTTTATACTTCTTCAGTTATGTTCACCAGGCCAGTAGAGCTGTTATTGGCAAGATTACTTATGTTCTGAATCTTGATGATGAAAGTAACTACAGAAATTATTAAAGTAAGGATGTGCAGGTACAAAAAATATGGTGTTTTGCTGCATCGTTGCTAGTGTTTCAATTTCTTAATTTACTATATTACACAGTTCCTTCATAATCAAGATTAATATAAGGATAGTAATATAATGATATTAAATAAAGAAAAATCAACATACTTATTATGAACAAAATAAAATATTTAATATGATTGTCATACTTCTTTTCGGTTCTTTATTAGTATTACTTTTATATTTTTCAAAGTCACGCTGTTGAGAAATTCATAGATATTCATTCTTCCACAAATAACCCAGTGTTCAATTTGACTTGAATGAACACTCTCAGAACAAATTATTTTTGCTTTAAAATAAATTAAGATTTTGTTTAGGCTCCTTAATTTTTCTATTTATTTTTGCCCATGGATAAGCCAAGGACTTTCTTAAGATGTACTGAAATCCCTCAAATGTCTCCAGAGAAAGACAGAACAGTTAATGACATCCTAATTATGTTACCAATAATGAGATTAACCATGCCATATGTAGACTCATCTAGATGAGACCCTGTATATGCCATCATTTTACTCTCTGGTATGTCAGAATTCAATTATAGAATATTAAAAGAGATTTAAAAGAAAACTTTTCATGAAATAGTTTCTTAGGATACTCACTTTTCTCTCTAACATACTATATCCCTGCCTGGGTATATCCCACAATTTGGGGAACATTTTTTTTTTTGTATCTTAATTTATTAAGATACAATTTCACAGATGAACTGTACATTAATTGCAATATGAATGGACTCTACTTATGGAGAAGAAAAGAAGATGGGTATGTCATAATACTTCTGTGATACAGGTGCAGGAAAATAGACCTCATGGTTAGAAGAGTACGTATTTTTTTCCCTAGATGATCACTGAGTTTGCAAATAACTATATACTGAAAGTAGGCTGCACAAAGCTGTAGATATGCCATTTAAGCCATATATGTAGTGTTTACTACAGGCTAATTACAAATACAATTTGGGTTGAAACAATAAAACAAAATTTAACTAAAAGGCAAATTAGAATGCATATTTAAATAAGTGTTTTACATTTCAAAATATATTTACTAGCCCTTATTTCTGATTATGCTATTACCTGCCATTTTCTTTTTTTAATTCTATTTCAATATGTGATCGAATTATGAAAAGATACTCCTAGCAACTTCTGATTTTTAAAAAAATATATTATATTTATTGTTTGTACCACGTAGTTAATAACATTTTACCGAGATTGAGAAATGAAGTTGTTCTATGTATTGCTATTTTTGATTGGTAGAAAGAGTATTTAGTAGCAAAAACATTTTAAAGGTGACTTGTGTATATTCAGGACATTATGTGTTCCTGAAAGTTTAACTTATATCTAAGATATTTTACAATGAAATTGTTAGAATTTGTGAAACATACAGTATAGGACACTTTAAAAACCATTCTTCCAGTTTGTCAATAAAATTTCCTTAATAGAAATTTATGGTTCTTTAACACTGACTCATTCAATGTTTTGTTTTATTACTTTGCCAAAAAATAATCTCCCACCTGAGTATAGCCAACCAGTCATCACTAAATTAAAATGGTAATCAGTATCAATATTTTGATTATTGCTTTAGGTCCATTGGCTAAATGATTCAATGATTATTCAGCACCTAAAATATTTTTATGTATCATGTAGGCACTTGTCATCATTCCTTTCATATAACAAACAATCAAATATTCAGTAAATTGCTTTACTGAATATCTGAGACAATATCACCTATATATACAAAATTGCAGTCTTAGAGATTATCTAGTTCTCTGATTTTACAGAGTATATGACTAGCCTAAGGTCATACTACCAAGAATCATTGAAACCAGGACCAGTAGGAATTACCAAGTACAGTGTTCATTCCACAATATCTCATTCTGCTCAACTTATAAGATAATGCATTACATTAAAGTTCCACCAGTTTTAGAGTAAACATATATCCCAGGATGATTAGAGCAGTCCTAGTTTATTTCTATTGCCATGGCATAATTAATAATACCCTCTGTACTCTCAAAAGTGTCCATGTTTGGATAATAAATTATTGTTTGTGCTAATTAATACCATAATTAATACTATAATATTGAATTCATTCTAATATTTAGATACAAATATATACTAGGTAGAACCAGAATGTAAATGAACAAAAGTATCCCTTTGTAAGGAGCACCTAACAGTACATGCATTTTGGAATTGCACCAAATTCATGTCACAGCTGGCACATAGCACCCATGGTGTCTGGAATGAGATAACCTCTCTGTGACTCATTTTTACATCAATAAAATGTTTTGTAACACCTGCACTAATAGGTTATCATGAAGGTTATGTCAAGAAACATATCAGTAAATATACAGTGACAACTGATAAATATTTCAACTTTTAATAACTATTACTATAAAATAAATCTTTAGCATAATATCTTGGACTGTTTACAGCACTGCATAACTAACTGTTCAGCAGATTAACTGAAAACACTACCTACCACTTGGTAGAATCCATTTGGAGCTGAAATTAACAATTGCTTCTCTTATCTCAGCATGGAATCCATTTCACTCAAAACAACAGAAAGAGCATGGTATTTCAAAATGTATTTTGGTTCACTTGAACCAAATGGATTTGAAGTTGTCTGTGAAGGAATAGTTGGTTAATTTCCTTCTTTCATTTTCTCATAGACCATTGTTTTCTCTTAAGGATTTTTAACCAAAGTCTTAGAGTTTCTTTAGGAATATGTTATCATTCTTGATACAACATTCCACTGAGTCCCCATTAATTATTTTTTAAAGAAAAACAAAATGAAAATATTTTACATAAAATGTTTAATGTATTTTTAAGATTAAGATGCTTAAAGATTTTATTTAGAGGCTAATATAAATGCTATACATAAAAACAAATTCTAACAAAATGATGATTTAATCTCAAAATAATTATATGACTGGTAAATATATTGAAATTATTATAAATTATTTTCATAACACATTGAAGTATTTAATTATGACTTTACTGCAAATCAACCTCCATTCTTTCGATAAATATTTGTGGGAGATAGCTATTTTTCAGGTGCGAGCATCCACTGACCATGCCTCCAGGGTCAGTGATTCTATGCATGTCCTATTTTTGACACAAATCCTATTCTTACCTCTTCTTAAATTTCAGATTCTACAGATGTTCAACAGTTAATTGTATAATCACCTTTTCCCTAATCCCCACCCGCACACAGTGTGCAAGTTTGTGTGTAAAGAACACAGGAGGTTCCTGAGTATGTGAGTCTGGGGTAAATGGAGATTTCAAGATTTAGTGTACAAATTTGGAAATCATATGCATTTAAATTGTATTAAAGCCACATATTTGTAAGATTTTATTTAATCATTGACTATGGATTAACAAGAAAGAAAAATGTTAACTTTAGAACTTAACAGGGCAGTCTAATATTTATGCCCAGAAAAGGAAGCAGGCCAGAAAGTGAATTAAAAGGTTTAGGCTGTGCTTCCAATTTAGTCATGATATGTAAAGAACTTAGGAATTCTCACTTCCATCTCTAAAGTAAGAAAAAAATACATGGGCAAACTGAAAATATTGACTTATTGGTTCCATTTGAAATGCAGGTTGTGGGGCAAATCATTACCCCTAAATTTAGAAATATAGGCTCATCCACAGAGCCACAGCCAAAGTCTACCTATCTGAACCAGAAGCCTCTGGATATATCAACAGAAACTTAAATGGAAGAAACACACCAGTGGTGATACGAATGAATACCTGGAGGCTAAGTGTGGAACAGCATGAGAGAAAAAAAAAAAAAAAACTGGAGGCTGTAGACTTAGGGCATCCCACTCTTCCATGGGCTTTGTTTCTAGGAACTTCAATAGTTCCTTTGCTTCTAGGAACTTCTCATGGTAAAGATATGAGAAATATTTCTCCTGGATCTGGCAAGGGAAAAAGAAGATCAATCTCTTAAAATTTTCCCAGAAGATACTTCACAACAAAGGACAGAGGGAAAGACTCTTCTAGAGACTCACCCCATTTAGGGGCAGTGTTTTCCTTCATTCCAGCCTCCTATAAACTTTCTATCTCACTTAAGTGGGCCAGGAACAAAGTGAAAAAGACTCAGGACTTCAGTGAAATCATGTGGGGATACTGCAGCCAGAGAATGGAGTAAGGGACAGAGGAGAAAAAAGGCTGCACCACTGAGCAAACACTGGTGACAGGGCCTTAAGACACGGACCCACCAAAAGGAAAAGGAAACAAAACAAAAAACAAACAAAAACAACAGTGTGAAGGCCAGACTTAGATATGACACGAGTTTTAGAATTGTTAGGGAGGAAACTAAAAATAATTATGATTAATATCTTAAGGGCTCCAAAGTACAAAATCGACAGTATGTAAAAAGAGATGGGTAATATAAGTAAAGAAATACCAACTCTAAGAATCAAAGGAAAATCTAGAAACCAAAAGCACTATAAATGAAATTAAGAATGGCTTCGATGACTTCCTCAGTAGAATAGGTTAATGGAAACTACCAAGCCTAAAACAGGAAGAGGAAAAGAGGAAGGAAGGAAGGAAGGAAGGAAGGAAGGAAGGAAGGAAGGAAGGAAGGATTTAAAATGGTGTAATATATGCATAATTGGAATACCAGAAAGATAGAATGGAGCAAATGAAATATTTGAAGCAGTAATAGCTGAAAACTTTCTAAAAGTAGTGAGAACATTAAGTAGATGTTAGTGAGAACATTAAGTTAACATACCAAAAATAAACAACAAAAAATCACCTAGGCATATTATATTTGTATTGGACAAAAGGAAAACTATTTGATAGAATATAGATTAGTCAAAGGTTACTATCTGTACTAGATTTTAAAATATATAAAGCATAGATAGTTCATCTATAGTAATCAAATTCAACAAATATTCATTCAATGCTAATAAACAAGACACTTTTCACGGTGCTGGATACATAGCACTAAAAAAAAGTAACAGAGAACCCTGCCTTCACATTACTAAACATTTACCCTAATAATCTGCCTCAGGCTAAATTACCAGAGTTGCAGAACAAGGAAAGAATCAAATAGACATTGACAAATTTGGTTGATAAATTTGTAGAAACATTTCTTTAAATTATCATATAAAAAAGCAGCTTTAAACAGTTATCACCATATTCCCCTAAGGCAGCCTTCATCATCTCTTTGTTTGCTTCCTAAATTATCAGTTAGGTGTGAATGGAAGTTGGATATATATTTAAGTTAATTAAGCAAAAATTACTTTGCGTATTGGTTTTCTGCTCTGACATAGATCTTATCAATTATTTAATATAGAAGTGCTTTAGCATTATCTTATATTGCTCTTAAAATCAACAGGGTTTATAGGGACAAGAAGTGCATTCTCTACATACTTAAATATACCATTATCTATAATAACTGACTTCTTTAGATGAATCCAAATCAGTAAAGAAGAAATATTCAGCAACTCCCCAATAGACTTTTTAGTGTGATCCCAAGCAGAAAGGTGCACAGCTATTCTTCAGCATCCAATTAGTCCAACGAGTTTAGGAAAATTTTTTAACTTATTTAGCATCTCATTTGAGCCTTTTCTACAATATGTGGTTTATTTTACCTTTCTGTAGCTTACTGATCTTTTGTCCTTTTTCACCATTTTCTTAAGTCTGTTCTACTCCTGACTGTTGCAACATTCTCCATATGGCACCCCATATTTCTGTATGGTACCCCACATTTCCTATCCTAACAAGAGCAATCCAATGACAAACACTGCATCACACCCCTGAGGAAAGCTAAGAGTTTGTGGTTTGTGTTACTACTTTACTCCCATTCCACTTCAGTCTTAGAGGTGTAACTCGCCCACTCAGGATTTTATTCTACATGTAAATGGGGTGAATAGGGAAAGTAATTTGGCCATGCACAGTGGTGCTATGAAAAGTATTCCCCAAAGGTTCTGAAATTCACTAGTTTTTATGAGTCAGATATATTTGACAAGAAAAAAATTCTGATTTTCTGAATAATTATATCATCGCTTTGAATAATTGAAAAGTGAAATTGATTTATAACACATTGCATCGATGAGTTGTGTTTTATATTCCCTTTGATTTACAATAAGGTGCCTATCTTTCAAACATGAGGCATTCATCTCCAATCTTGAAAAAAATGGGTTATAAAAGAATACACTCAAATAGGATTGTGTAGCCATACGCTGTAGTTGGTTGAATGGTGTCTACCTGGAACTTCAGAATGTCACATTGTTTGGAAGCGGGATCTTTGAAGATATAATTAGTTAAATTAAGATGCAGTCATACTGGATTAGTATGAACTAAATCCTTAAAAGAAAAGAGGACACTGTGTGTGTGTGGACACACAGTGGCCCTTACACAAAAGAAGAAGTCCTATGAAGACAAAGGCAGAAATGGAGTTTTGCTGGCACAAACCAGGGAATGCCTGGGGCTATCAGAAGCTACAATGGGCAGAGAAGGATTCTTCTCTAATCTTTGGGAGCATGACCCTGACGATTTCTTGATTTTGGATTTCTATTCTCCAGAACTGTGAGAAAATAGATATTTGTTGTTTTAAGCCACTGAATTTGTTGTAGTCATTTGTTATAGCAGCCCTCAGAAACTAATAAACACCCATAAGTTCTACTTTAAAGGGTCAAATAAATAAGAGGAAATGCAAGAGAAATACGTTTAGAAAGTTATTTATTATGACCTAGGTGATATATTTGGGAAGTAAATTAATGTTAAGCTAGAAAAAGGTGATAATTTGGATAGGGTTAATATTTTAAAGAAAGGAAAAGAATATGAATATAGTCTGAGGAATACAAGGTGAATTTGATTAGGAATAAATACACAATAGTATTTCTTAATTTCTTTAAATTCTTAATCCAATTATCCAGTTAAATATCTCAATATACTTCATATATTTATAGTCTTTCAGAAAACACAGTGTTTTTCTCTGGATGATTTTAGATTTTTAAATTATTACTATTATTATCTTAATGTTTGATTGTTTAGTGGTATTACCATAATGTTCCAAGGTATAGTTTCTTTGCTGTAATCTAGCTGGGACTCTTAGAAATATTGAACCCATTTTTTTGATATAATTTGTTACTATTGAAAATTCCTGACTAACATGTCTTCAAATATTTTCCTTCCTCCTCATCTCTTTTCTGATTCTTCAGTTAAATACAAATTATATGAACTTTATTATGTTCCATATAAGCTTTCCACATTCTTTCTGATGTCTTTTTTTTTTCTTTCTTCGTACTTTGGCCTAGATAATTTCTATAGATCTGTCTTCCAGTTCACTAATTGTTTCTCAAGTTTTTGCTAATATAATGTTTATTTCAGATGTAGATTTTTATTAGAGAATAAAAAGTTTGACAATTAATGAGCTAAATGTTCTATTAAGCAGTTTGAAAAACAAAAAATTATTAAACACAAATTGATGATTAAGTGACAAAATATTAAGAGTCAAAGATGAATGGACTATAAACAGACAACATTGTGTTTTTAAATATACTTTTGAAGGTGGAAAACATATAGCCACCTCTGCCCTTGGGATGAATGAAATGTACTCTCTAACAGAGGATCAGAAGAGGAGTTGCTTCTGTAGAACCTGCTCATTACTTCTATGTTGAAAACTGTTTTCAATAGTTAAAAACTGTATTTGAAGGAAAACCTAGTTTAATTCACAGCTTTTTTGAATATTAAAATAAAAGCTTATTTTGTTGCCTTGCTTTGTATCTGTATATTGGCCTTGTAATTGCTAGTCTTTACAAGACATTTGATTTTTTTGTTCTGAAAGTCTTAAAGATTTTATTCTACATTTGGAATTAAGTAGTTTTGTTATGATAGGTCTCAGCATTGATTTGGAGGGCTTAATTTTTGAAAAAACTTAATGAGCTTTTTTTTAGTGTATATATTTAGACTTCTTTCTATTTCTGGAGAATTGCCTTGCATTATAGATTTAAATATTATTCTGTTGCATTGTTTGTTTTTTGTTTGTTTATCAAGGATTCTGAAATAACAAATATTTGTGCTAGTCTTCTGTTTCTACTACCTTTTTGACTTTTAAAAAAATTTTCCTGTATTATTATATTTATCTAGATTTACTTTTTCATTTGTTTCAATTAATGTCTGTTTGATCATAGGTTTTGACTTCTTTTAAAAAATTGTTTTATTGTTGTTCGATTATAGTTGTCTGCATTCTCACCACACCACTACCCCCCAGCCCCAGCCAAACCCACCTCCCTTCCTTGGTTCTGTCTGTGTCCTTTATAGTAGTTCCTGAAAACTCTTCCCCCCACCCCTCCCCCTCCCCTCTGGCTTTGTTAGCTTGTTCTTAATTTCAAGGTCTCTGGTTATATTTTGTTTGCTTTTTCCTTTTGTTAATTATGTTCCAGTTAAGGGTGAGATCATATGGTATTTGTCCCTCACTGTCTGGCTTATTTAACTTAGCATAATACTCTCCAGTTCCATCCATACTGTCCTAAAGGGTAGAAGCTCTTTCTCTCTGCTGTGTAGAATTCCATTGTTTAAATTTACCATAGTTTTAAGCCCTGGCTGGTGTAGCTCAGTGGATTGAGCACGGGCCTGCGAAGCAAAGGATCGCGGTTCGATTCCCAGTCAGGGCACATGCCTGGGTTGCAGGCCAGTTCCCAGCATGGGACACACAAGAGGCAACCGTACATTGATATTTCTCTCCCTCTCCCCCTCTCCTACCCTTCCCCTCTAAAGATAAATAAATAAAAATCTTTAAAAAAATAAATAAATTTACCATAGTTTTTTGATCCATTCATTTATTGATGAGCATTTAGGTTGCTTCCAGGACTTTGCTATTGTAAATTGTGCTGTTATGAACATTGGGGTGTATAGGTTCTTTTGGATTGGTGTTTCAGAGTTCTTAGGGTATAATCCTAGCAGTGGAATTGCTGGGTCAAAACACAGTCCCATTTTTTAGTTTTCTGAGGCAATTCCATACTGTTTTCCATAGTGGTTGTACCAGTCTGCATTCCCACCAACAGTGCAGTAGGGTTCCCTTCTCTCCACAACCTCTCCAACACTTGTTTGTTGATTTGTTTATGATGGCCATTCTGACCAGTGTGAAGTGGTATTTCACTGTGGTTTTAATTCGCATCTCTCTAATAGCTAGTGATGCTAAGCATCCTTTCATATGTCTCTGGGCCCTCGGTATGTCCTCCTTGGAGAAGTGTCTGTTCAAGTCTTTTGCCCATTTTTAAATTGAATTTTTTGTCTTCCTGGAGTGGAGTCATGTGAGTTCTTTATATATTTTGGAGATCAAACCCTTGTCCTAGGTATCATTGACAAATACATTTTCCCATATAGTTGGTTCTCTTTTCGTTTTAATGCTGTTTTCTCTAGCCATGCAGAAGCTTTTTAATTTGATGAGTTCCATTTGTTTCTGATCCAAAGTGGTTTTCAAGTTTGTTGAAATATATTTAATTTTGTTTGACATGTAGAGTTACAGTTGTCTCCTGCTTTATGCTTTTTTAATGGATGTTGAGTATATATAGATTCCAATTGATTTGTATGAATTTTACTTTCTCAATTTTCTGCAGTGGTCTTTATATTCTTATTGTTTATTTCTTTAAGGGGTTATTTCACCAGATTCCCAGCTTAATGCCAGTTAGTTTTCATTGCTCCTTCACTATTTACTTGACAGAAAGCCCTTCTTCCTTTATTTTGCCCTTTTTCTTCCTCAAAAGCTATGTTTGGAAGGATATTCCTTTAAACAACACTTGCCTCTTTCAAGTGTGTTTTTTTGTTGTTGTTTTTTTTTTTTTTTTTTTTTTTTTACTTTAATTCAGGCTGGTGCCTTGTATAAAGTCTTTTTAATAACAAAGTAGGCCATTTATATGAGAGTTTTGACCCTTTGAAAAAATCCCCCGTGTACCATGTTCTGATTATTTTATTATATTTTAGAATTTTCAAGTTTAGGAAGGATTTGATCTTTATGCTGGTTCCTCCAACTGCCCCTCAAGTGCATTTGCTAGCAGCCCTGCTCTCTTCCCTTTAGTTTCGTTTTCCTCTGTCTTTGCTCACAAAAGTAATTGAGGAAGTGTGGATGTGAGGCAGAAGAGTTTGGGATGACATCATTGTCATTTGGTAATCCTTCTTTTTACACTAATTTATTTTACAGTTTTGGAAAGTATAGGGGATTCGTTGCTATATACCTACCATTGTCTACACACATCCAGAAACTCAGGAGTTGCTTTTGTAAAACTTATTATTTTAATTTTAACCTTTTAATTAAAGTGCTTAATATCAACATTAATGTAATTATTGATATGGTCAGATTTAAGTATAACATCTTATTAGTGGTTTTCTGTTTATTTTTGTTCCATTGTACCTTCCATTCTGTATTTTTTATATATTTTACATTTTAATAGTTTTATTTTATCTATTTGATTTTAGCTGTGCCACTTTGCATTATTTTTCATTGATTGTTACAGGGATTATAGTATGCATCCTTCAATTTGCTTTCTGTTTGTGGTCAAAATTATACTATTTCACATAATATGCTGAAACTTTACCAACATATAGGTTCAATGAGTAAGTCTATTTTCTTTTATACAATTGTATTACATAGCATTCTAAATTTTGCTTTGAACAGCCACATGTGTTTTAAAATATAAGGAAGAAAATAATACATACATAATTTTGGAAGTGTTAGTATATTATGTTTTTAAATTATTTTTACATTCTATCTTTTCTCTAGGGCTTTGATTACTTGTAAGCTAAATCCATTTATGTTGCCCCACTGATTACCAAATTTAAGTATAGTTGATATATAACATGTTATATTAGTTTCAGGTATACAATATAGAGTTCCAATATTGTCGTACCTTACAGTGTGTCTCTCCGCTAATTCTAGTATTCCGTCACCTTGCAAGCTTATCACAATATTATTGACTGCATTCTTCCTCTTCGCCTTTTTCATCTAACTCCTCCCATTCCCCTTTCCTCTGGAAGCCATCCCTTTGGTCTCTGCTTGAGTTTGTTTTTGTTTTCCTTCCAAGGCCCTTTGGTTTCTGTTTCTGAGTTTGTTTTTGTTTCTGAGTTTGCATTTCTTTTTGGTCTCTGTTTCTGAGTTTGTTTGTTTCTTTTAATTTGTGGTTTTTTTTTTTTTTTTAGATTTCACATATAAGTGAAACCATGTGGTATTTGTTTTGTCTGTCCAATTTATTTCATTTAGCATAAAGCTCTCTGGGTATGTCAATGTTGTTTGCAATGACGAGATTTCATTTCTTTTCATTGCCGAGTACTGTTATTCCATTGTGTGTATATATATCACACATCTTCATTCATCTCTCAGTGGACACCTAGGTTGCTTCTATATCTTGGCTATTGTAAATAATAGTGTGCCAAGGATTTGAGTTTTTCTTTTCATATTGTTCTGCAGTTTGTAATTTCCTATTTAGTACAATTTTAATCTGATTGACTTCTTTTTTTTTTTTTTGCAATTCCCATTTTGCTATTAAGTGAAATTTTTCATATACCTGATTTTATGGTTTTAAAATATTTATTTTATTCCTTTTATAATTTATTTTTCTTATGTTACCTCTTCATTTATTATAAATACACTGTACTTCATTGATTATGGTTACAACATCTCCATTAAAGGCCTTTTCTGACAATTCTGTGATTAACTTATTCTCATGATTAACATATATTGGTTGGTTTCTTTTTCCCTTGAAAGGGGATAATATTTTCCTGGTTCTATATGTCTTCTGTAATTTTAGACTATATCTGGACATTGTAGAAACTGTGAATTCTAATATATTCTTCTGAAAAGTATCATTTTTCCTTTATAGGGAGAGAGGGGGGAGAGAGATAGATGATTGATAGATAGATGATAGATGATAGATAGATATAGGAGAGGGAGAAAAAGAGAGAGAGAGAGAGATCAATTTTACTGTTCCACTTATTTATGCATTTATTAGCTGATTCTTGTATATGCCCTGACTGGGGATCAAACCCTCCACCTGGTGTATCAGGACAATGCTCTAACCAAATTAGCTACCCAGCCAGTGCCCCGCTTTTCTTTGAAAAAATTTACTGGCATATTCTCAAACAGCAACTCTGTTTTGCCTACATTGAGTGTTGCTTCATGTTGCTTTAATCTGCCTTTTGATGCCTGGATCTGGAGTCATTGAGATACCTGGGCAGAAGCAATAATCTGATTTGCATTACTTTTTCCTAACTTTCTGCTTTCGAAGTTTCATTCTTTGAGATGTCCAGATTTCTTTTTCCAGAAAGATACTGGTATTTCTATTAGGAATTTGATCTACCCGAAATACCCATCCTGATTGTTACTATTGGTAGAAAGATGGAAGGAAGGAAGGAAGGAAGGAAGGAAAGAAGGAAGGAAGGAAGAAATCTGGAATACTACTGCACACCTGGTTGCTTCCTCCAAGTATCAGCTTTCCTTTAAATTCTTTATGCTTTTTTCATCCTCAAATATGTACTTTTTTTCAAATCAGATTTACAGTTGATATCCTCAAGAGTGTTATTTGTTAGTTGCTTTGTTTCTCTTCAGTCATAGAAACAGTGTCTCTACAGTCATTTATTTAAAAGTTTTTCGCCCTCTTTTCTGAGTGGATGAGGTGTATTGATTTATCTGAAAATTCCCTGACATTTTGTTTTGTTTTAATCTTCAGTTTATGATTATCACATCTAATGGTTTTTCATTTTAGATATTGTATTTTTCAGTTTTAAAACTTCTATTTGATTTTTAGTCATTTTTCAAAGTATGGCTAACAAAGTATGTTCCATCCATTCATTCATTAGGTGTTTTCTTTAAGTGTTTGACATATTTATTTAATTTCATTAAGCCACTTTCATACTACTAACAATGGGTCCATCTGAATTATTATTATTTCTTTATAGATTGCTTATTTATCTTGTTTTTTAGATCTATTTATTTTCCTGTTTATTTTCATGTCAAGCAACTTTTGATTAAGCAGTAGAAATTATGGATGGTATAGTTTGGATAATCCAAATATATTCTTTTCTGAAGTGTGTTGGATCATTTTCATAACAAGCAATTAAATAATAGCTGGCCATCTTGAACTTGAAGACTCTCTGTTATCTCCTTTGCTATTGAAAGTATACTCACTTTTTCCCATAGTCTTAGGGAAAATGATTTTGAACATTGACTTTACTCCAAAAGTCAATGTAAATAAAGGCTGAGGTGTTCACCAATTGCTTATGATTAGACAAGTCTCAAACTCTAACTTCAGTCTTTCCTGCACTATCAGCTTATGTAAATCTCTGCTCAGCAATTCAGCTTTGCAGCTGTTTTCTTTAGTCTTTGTAAGTTTCCTCAACACACACACGCACAGTCGAAGCCTTAACGAAGAACTGAAGAGTGCATTATATGCCAATTTTAGAGTTGCCAGCATGGGCCATCTTCCTTTCTGGGACTTCTCCACTCAGTTTCAGCTAATCTGATGACTTTTAAGTTCTTCCTCTATTCTTCAATAAAATAACATGAAGTCTTATTTGAGTTCTGATTGCCTTGTACAACAGTACATGTGGAGTTCCCTCAGAAGAAATGCCAGAGAATAAGAATATCACTCAGAGTAGTTTCCCTTCTTACATGTCTGGTTTTTCTGCATTTTGTTTGGTCACTCTTCAGTGTCTTCAAGAGATGTTTCGTTTTTTTTTTTTTTTTTCCACAGAGTTTCAAATTTTCATTTGTAAGAGAGTTAGTACAACACAAGCCACTTCACCATTTCTGGATTAAGAACTTTAATTTTCTATTTATTAAGATGTATCTGTAAAATAAATTAATATAAACTTAAGAATCATAAAAGTTTGAGAATGTATTGCAATAAGGCATAATTAAAGTGATAGAAAATATTAGAAAATGTTGTCATTATAATTCTAAGTCCAAAGGAGTTTGTCAGTTAATTAAGTAAAATTTGTGTGTCAGTTTTAGACACATCCTGCTGTCTAGTAGAAATACTGAGCTCTTTCTTTAGATCCTTTTCTGAACTGGTGTTCAACAGAATAATCTCAAAATCTACTCTCCTATTACATTGGCCCTACTTTGATATAGTTTGTTTTTTCTTGCTAATAAGTAGTTCCTGTAGAACTCTTTAAAATATTTTTTTTTTACTTTTTAGTTACAGTTGATGTACAATATTATATTAGTTGCAGGTATACAACCCAGTGATTTGACATTTTTATAACTTAAGTGATCACCCTGATAAATCTAGTACCCATCTAACAGTATACATAGTTATTACAACGTCATTGAATACATTCCCTATGCTATATTTTATATCCTTTTTATTTATATTACTATTCTGTGATTATCAATTTGTACTTCTTAATCCCTTCATCTTTTCCACCCATCACTCAATACCCCTTTCATGAGAATGTTCTCTGTATGTATCTATGGTCCTGTTTCTGGTCTGCATGTTTGTTTATTTTGTTTTTTAGACTCCATTTATAGTGAAATCATCTGGCATTTACAATGTCTGTGTTATTTCATTCAGTGCAATAACCTCTAGGTCCATCTATGTTGCTGCAAATGGCAAAATTCCATTCTTTTTTTATGGCTGAATCCAATTTCATTATATTGGGCCAGCCAAAAAGTTCATTTGGTTTTTTTTCCTGTAAAATAGCTCTAGTAGCATTTAGTTGTCTTTAACTTCATGTGAAACAAATTTGTTAGATTATATTGTGATAGCTGTCGTATCAGCATGCACTTAAAAAACTTATCAAAATTGGTGAATTTCTGTGTAGCCACTTTAATACTGAAGATGGAAAAGATAGATACACAACATTTTTGGCATATTATGCTCTATTATTTCAAGAAAGGTAAAACACAACTGAAATGCAAACAAAAAGATTTGTGCAGTGTGTGGAGAAGGTGCTGTGACTGATGGCATGTGTCAAAAGTGGTTCTCGAAGTTTCATTCTGCAGATTTCTCACTGGACATTGCTCCCAATCAGGTAGACCAGATGAGGTGGATAGCAATCAAATCAAGACATTAATTGAGAACAATCAATGTCACACCATGTGGGAGATGGATGATGTACTAAAATACCCAAATCAATAGTTATTTGTGAAAATGAAAAAATATGTCTTTTGTTTTACAGAAAAAAACTAAGTGAATTTTTTGGTCAACTGAATATATATACACCACTTCTTGAGTCTGCTATCCAGAGTCTCCTGGATTTAATTGCATCTCCTATCCAGAGCAGGATTCCTTCTCAATTCCTTCTCAATCTTAACAAATGATCATGCAAATTCAGCTTGAACACTATCAGCAATTGGATGTTCATTGTTCTGCTTTCAGAAACAGATGTAAACTCCATGTTTTATTGTGAAGGACACACAAGAGAATTGATTCTTCGTTATCCAAAATCCCACAGAATTAAAAAGACTGGTAACTTAATTCCATTTCCTGGCTAATCAGAGATCATCTAAAAAGGCCATGACTGATGCTGAGCTTGCTCTAAAAACTCTGAGAAAACAAGCTTGAGAGGTTTGGGATAAAAAAAAAATCTCATTATTAATCTATTCATAGTGAAATTTATGTCTAAAACAGACCGAACAGCAAATTTGCTTTCTAAGCCAACCTTTTTCCTCTCGGAGACTTTGTAGCAAATAAAACCGCGTCTACTACTTCTCAAAGTTTCTCTCTATAACAACATCCTGGTTCTGGTTGTAGCCTCAGGTTGTAAGGCACAGTGATCTAATGACACTGAAGAGTTTAGGTTTCTACAACCAACAGAAACAGAATCAAAATGTACTTCCACTAGAAATTGATGATACTACTTTTAAACCTAGGAAAACATGTTACTCTTTAAGTAAGCTAACACAGGCGGAATCTGTATATATTCATTCTGTTACTTAGAAATAGGCTTATATATAAATTTATTTTCACATATTGACTATGTGGATATATATATATATGTATATATATATGTATGTATGTATATGTGTGTGTGTGTGTGAATGCTAAAAACTTAATAACAGTTGAGTGAGCTTTAAATATATCCTTCAGTAGTATAAGTTATTGATGAGAGTCTCACCCGAGGTGAGAGGTTTTGCTGTCAAGAAGCATATAAACCTTTGAGATGACTAGTTAAATGTGAGATTCAACTTTTTACCACAGTTTCACATGTTCATGGATGCACAACATAACATAATTGCAAATGCTATGATTAATATGCTGATTAAAGACATGCATATTAAGGTCAAATAATAAAAGTGAATTTCTGTTCAGGATCCATGTAAGTTAGATATCCCCTAAATATAGCCCTTTGTCTGTAAATTTAATCAAATCAGAGGACCATTGACAATTCACAGGTTAAAACAACAACAGAAATAGAGTTATTTAAGGATACCTAAATTTTTGGTTCTAAGTGTCCATTTTTAAAAAATCTATGATTTTGTTTACATAGCATATTACATTTACTGATTTGTGAATATTATACAATCCTTGCATCCCTGGAATGAATCCCAGTGGATTGTTGTATATGATCTTTTTAATGTATTTCTGGATGTGGTTTGCCAATATTTTGTGGAGGATTTTAACATTGATGTTCATCAGTGATATTGGCCTGTAGTTTCCTTTCTTTGCTGTGTCTTTCCCTGGTTTGGGGATTAAGGTAGTACTGGCCTCATAAAAAGTGTTTGGGAGTCTTCCCTCTTTGAATTTTTTAGAATAGTTTGAGAAGGATAAGAGTTAGCTCTTCCCCAAATGTCTGGTAAAATTCACCTGTGAAGTTGGTGATTCCTCTGCTGAGATTATAGCCTAAGAATCCTGAAACATTAATTCAAAAGAATCTGTGCATCCCAATGTGCATGGCAACACAATTTACCATAAAGTACTGGAAGCAGCCTGCCTAGGTATCCATCAGTAAAGGAGATCAAAAACCTGTGGTGCATTTATACAATGGAATACTACACATCAGAAAGAAAGGAGGAACTCCTACCCTTCAGGACAGGATGGCTGGAACTGGAGAACATTATTTTAAGTGAAATAAGCCAGGCAGCAAAAGAAAAATACCATATGATGTCATATATAAGAGGAACCTAAAACAAACAACCAAACGAATAGAACCAGAGACACATAAACAAGGAACAGACTGACAGTGACCAGAGGGTCAAGAGGAGGAGGATGGCAGGGGAAAGAATGGTAAGAGTCTAGTTAAGGAACAGGTATGAATGATCCATGGTCATGGACAATAGGGTGGGGATTGACTGAGGGGGTCAGAGGAGAGCAATGGGGAAAAATTGGAACAACTGTGATAGAAGAACAATAAAAATGTAAAAATTAAATAAGATTAAAATATGCCAAAGCTTAGAGGTCTATTCTTTATTTGGGGCATGTATTGTATCATGCGGGATGTTGAAAAAAAAAAATATCCTATTGCTATATAGAGGCAATTCGTTGACAATAGACAAATAAAAAGTCCTACTTTTATGGTATAACAAAACAGGAAGTTGTGCGGTGATTAAATGGCTAGAAACAAATTCTTGTGATTTGATTCAATAGTGAATAGTAAATGGGGAAGCTATCAGTTTGGCAGCAATTTGCTAAGACACAGGTGGCAAGCACAAGGCCCGAAGGCCAAATCCGGCACTTTACCTTGTTTCTACCTGGTGGCAACGCCAAGCTCCTCGCCCCTAGTTAAGGAGTAGTTAGATTTATACAGTTCTAAAATTACTTTCGGCCCTTTGAAGGCAACTGCAAAGCTGATGTGGCCTCCTGTGAAAATGAGTTTGACACCCCTGTGCTAAGAGAATTAGTTGAAATTATTTTAAGAGGAAGTCATAAAGAACTGTACTTTTACATGACATTTCAAACCTAACCAAGAGGTACTGAAGCTGGGAAACTGTTTATTGCTCTTAATTAAGTTTATTTTTTTAAGTATAGTAGGTACATAATCTTATCTTAATTATATTAATTTTAGGTGGACAATTTGGTAGTCAGTAATTTTATACTTTATAATGTGATCACCCTTCTAATTATAGTAAACATATGTCATTGTGTAAACTTATCACAATATTATGGGCTATATTCCCCCTTCCCTCTCCTCCATCCCCCTCCCTTCTGGTAATCATTCCTTTTGTCTTCAGTCTTTCATAACTGGCTTCTTAGAATTCTTGCTCTGAGAAGCTTCCTTAAATTGATTCCCTTACCCAATCTCCCTTACTACTTTGTTAGTTCCCTTCACAGAACTTAGTACTATTTTTATGTAATTGTCTATAATTTGTATAATCACTCACTGGAAAGCCAGGAATTATAGCAGAAATCATGTGTCTTTGTTTCACCGCTGCTAATCACAGAAGTACCAGTCCCTAATACATGAGAGATATTTATTGAGTAAAGGAAAAATAACACTGCTAGTTCTGCCTAGGAAGTAGAAACAAATATAATTGATATGGGCTCACATGTCTATTTTCTACTTAAAAAGTACAGTAATAAAGAAAGTAGTCTTTACCCCCTAACCTTCCCTTCACCCCTGATTAGATTTGGTCAGTCGTATCAGCAAAAATCAGAGTTCTGGAAAAGATATCTATCACATTTAGCAAACCCCATCATGCCTTGTTTCAGTTTGGATAATGGCAGTGTTCTATGAATGGAATTCTTGGTGGGCACTCTGCTTCTGTTGCTTCAAACTCTCTGTGAGGATTCGATAACATCATTTACCTTTAGCTAGAAGGTCTGTCTCTAGTGCTGCGGTATACAACCATACCTTTCTGTGTCCCTTAATCCAGGTCACACACTACGTAAAGAATTTCCTCATAAAATCTTGTTAAACAATGAGTGTCCTGACAGTACCCTACTGTGTGCAAATCAATGGCCCAAGCATTGTTAATCATTAAACATTCAAGGATGAAATAATTCAGCCTAGTTCTAGCATCACGTAAAACTTTTCATTTAGCTGTGTACAGATGTGTTCTCAATGATTCAGCTTAGTCAGTGTCACAGTTTTATAAAGCAGATAAAAACAGGAAGCAATTTAGTTTGCTATTACAATGTTCCACTGCAACTTGGAAAAGAGAAATGTGCTAAACACAGAATGCTGTATTTCATTGTTCTCTTCTGAAAGTA
Organism: Glossophaga mutica; assembly: GCA_039655065.1. NCBI lineage: Eukaryota > Metazoa > Chordata > Mammalia > Chiroptera > Phyllostomidae > Glossophaga > Glossophaga mutica. The sequence continues at coordinate 158,638,034 of CM077306.1, forward strand.
TGTTTCCGTAATTCTTCTGAAATCAAAATATATCTCCTTTGAATTAATGTCAGAGATTGAATGGTAACAATTCACTTCCTTCTACACGAGTTTGGGGAAGATGAGTAAAAAGAGAAAAAAGTTGCTTTCATATAAGTGCTTTTGACTTAAAGCACAAAGGTCAGACTGGAAATATTATAAAAATATTTTTATAAAAAATAAGTAGACTTTAGAATGTGACTATGAATTTACACTTAAACTAGCCCTGGATTTTGGTAGATACAAAGGGCAACATTATTCAATTAAACATAAAGATCTGTGCATATATATATGATGATAGAGATAGAGAAAATGTATACATATAAAAATACACACACATATAAATGTATTATCTTATTTTGTATATATTTTATGAATTTTATAAAAATATCTTTTATTATCAATATTTGGTGAACACACACTGGGATTCTTTTGAAAAACATGAATAGCAGGAAATAGCACATATTATTTAAAAAATCCAGATTATTTAAAAATGAAATATATTAAAACACTGATCACAATAATAAGGTTCATAAGGCAAAAATAAATAAAGGAAACACTTTTTTGGAGATTAAGTAGAACAGATATTTCATGGAACTTCATTTCTATAGAATGAATGGAATAAAATGATTTTATCTTGCCTTAATTCTTTCTGAATGACTCTACTTCTTCCTTAAGCTTTTTTGAGAATTTTATGCTCCCTTTTTGGTATTAATATCATGAAATTTCATTTATTTATCATATGCAGTAGAACCTTGGTTCTTGAACTTAATTTGTTCTAGAAAATGGTTTGAAGAGTGATTTATTCAAAACTGAATCTCCTTTGTTTGTCCCTTGAGAGACGCATGACTGATCATACAGGTGTCAGCATGAAAGGGTTGCTGGGTCAAGAATTGAGACCCGAAGTTTTGTTATACTGCCAAGATATTTTATTTCTTGAACAACTTGGTCAAGAACTGAATTATTTGAGAACCAAGATGTTCAAGAATTGAGGTTTGATTGTAGTTATCAAAAGCATAAAGTGCACTGGTAGAGTCTGAAATCAACTGGGAGAAAATTACTGCATGGGTGTTCATCCCCAAGGAACATTCAGAATGATAGGGAATGTATCAGTACAGGTTGCTGGAGGAACAGAACCAATGGAAGATAGACAATAGATAGATAGATAGATAGATAGATAGATAGATATTTAGATAGATAGATATAGTTATTTCACAATGTATAATGTGCTCCCATGCATAATGCACACCCACATTTTTGGCCCAAACATTAAGGAAAAATATTTTAATTCAATTTTTATTTATTATATTTATAAATAAAACCAATGATCATATTCCAGGATATTATTTTGCATAGAGATATTATCATTGCTCTCCAGAGTTACACTTTTAACACATAAGCATAAATAAAATAATTTAAAACATTTATAAAGATATGGAATAAATATTACCCATATATAATGCACATCCTTCTTTTCTCTCAAAAATTTGGGCAAAAAAGTGCACATTATACACAGCAAAATACAGTAGGTATACATATTTCAAGGAACTGGGTTATTCAATTTTAAGGACTGGAAAGTCTGAAATCTGTAGGGCAGGCTTAGAGGCATAACAGTTGGACAGGAGCTAAAGCTGAAGTCCTGAAGCAGAATTTCTTCTTGAAAAATCTAAGTTTTTTTCTTAAGGACTTTCAAATGATTAGATGATGCCCAACCCTGTTATTAATTAAAAACCTCCTCTACTAAGCGTCTACCCTTTGCGACATCATGGATGGAACTGGAGAGTATCATGCTAAGTGAAATAAGCCAGGCAGTGAAAGACAGATACCATATGATCTCACCTATAAGTGATACCTAATCAACAAAATGATCAAAATATAACCAGAGACATTGAAATAAACAACAAGCTGACAGTAACCAGAGTGGGGGGGGGGTGAGAGAGGGAGATAACGTGGGAAAGAAGGGAAAGGGTCATTGTGTTGCAGCCAATCAAAACCTACAGAACAGAGAGCCCAGAAATAAACCCAAGTCTCTACAGTCAATTAATATTCAACAAAGGGGGCAGCAATATAAAATGGAGTAAGAAGAGCCTCTTCAACAAATGGTGTTGGGGGAACTGGATAGCTATAAGCAAAAAAATGAAACTCGAGCACCAACTTACACCATACACAAAAATAAATTCAAGGTGGATAAAAGATTTATATAAGCTGTGACACCATTAAAGTCCTAGAGGAGAACATAGGCAGGAAAATCTCAGATATTTCATGCAGCAACATTTTCACTGATATATCCCCTAGAGCAAGGGACATAAAAGGAAATAGTAAACAAATGGGATCTTATCTAAATAAAAAGCTTCTGCATGGATAAAGAAAACAGTATTAAAATAAAAAAGAACCAACTGTATGGGAAAACATATTTGCCAATGAAACCTCAAATGAGGGTTTAATCTCCAAAATATATAAAGAACTTACACGACTCCACTCTAAGAAGACAAGCAACCCAATTAAAAAATGGGCAAAGGACTTGAACAGACACTTCTCCAAGGAGGACATACAGAGGATCCAGAGACACATGAAAAGATGCTCAGCACCACTAGCTATCAGAGAGATGCAAATTAAAACCACAATGAGATACCACTTCACACAGGTCAGAATGGCCATCATAAACAAAGCAACAAACAACAAGTGTTGGAGAGGTTGTGGAGAAAAGGGGACCCTAGTGCACTGTTGGTGGGATTGCAGACTGGTACAACCACTATGGAAAACAGTATGGAATTTTCTAAGAAAACTAAAAATGAAACTGCCTTTTGACCCAGCAATTCCACTGCTAGGATTATATTCTAAGAACCCTGAAACACCAATCCAAAAGAACCTATGCACCCCAATGTTCATAGCAGCAATTTACAATAGCCAAGTGTTGGAAGCAACCTAGCAGCCCATCGGTACATGAATGGATAAAAAAAAAAATATGCTACATTTACGCAATGGAACTCTATGCAGCAGAAAGAAAGAAGGAGCTTTCACCCTTTGCAACAGCATGGATGGAACTGGAGAGCATCATGCTAAGCGAAACAAGCCAGGCGGTGAAAGACAAATACCATATGATCTCACCTTTAACAGGAACCTAATCAACAAAACAAACAAACAAGCATAATATAACCAAAGACACTGAAATTGAGAACAGGCTGAAAGTGACCATAGCAGGGAGGGGAGGGAATTTCAGGGGAAAAGGGGAAGGGTTTAGAGCAACAAGTATAAAGGATACATGGACAAAAACTAGGGGGGTAGAAATGGGAAGGAGGTGGGGAGGGCTGGCAGGTGGGCTGGGAATGGGAGTAAAAGACCGAAAACTGTACATGAACAACAATTAAAATAAAATTTAAAAATATATACTTAAAAAGAAAAAAGAACCTGGCAGGTCTACTGTAGCTTCGGGAGATGAAAGAAAATGTGCGGAGTTGTGGGGATGCTTGACATACCTTTATTCACGGGTGGGTGAGCCACACATGCTGCAAGTTGCAAGCTGCATGTCTCTAGTGTGTAAGCCCTACTTGTTTGAGAAGTAAAGGTGAACAAAGCCAGCAACATGCCAGAAAATTGTATAACAGAACATAATTCTGTGCGTATGAGCCCACTTCATGTTATGGGAACAGTTTATCAGACCTCGTCTCAAGGCTATGAGAACACTAGTTATCAGGCCCCTCCAAGGCTATGGGAATACTGCTTCCTTTAGTTACACGGACACTTGCATGAGGAACCCAGATTGCTTCTACTTAACCTACAGTTATCAAGGAACAAAAAAAGAAAAACAAAAAAACAAAAAAAAAAACCCCAAAGCCTCCTTTACTAAAAGTCAACTGACTGTAGATGTTAACCATATGTGCATAGTGCCCTTGCCAAGCATCAAGATTCATGTTTATTGAATAAATGGGGATTATAGCCCAGCCAAGTTGACATGTAAAACTAGTAAAAGCTCCGGTGTGATAACAAATATTTTGCATCAGGTTGTGTCAAAGGTGTCAACGTTAACAGCCATATATATATATATATATATATATATATATATATATATATATAATATATATGTTATGTATATATAACATATGTACATAATATATAATTTGTATTATATGTACATAATATATATGACATGTGTTATATATACATAATATATATAAAATGTTAATAGCCAAATATGTATATGTGGCTGTTAACATTTACATATATATGGTTATGTGTGTGTGTGTGTGTATTTATGTGAGGTATATGGAGTCAAAATAGTAAGTGCAGACCAAGTAGGATGAAGACAGTCTTGGGTGAGGGAAGGCTAAAAAAGTATAAATGTCTCAGAGAAACCCTTAAAGAGGAAAGGACACTACAAAAATATTTTAAATTATAGCAACTTCTTTGCAAATATTTTAAAGGAGTCAGGTTGAAAGCATTGGTTCTCAGGCCAGAAAGGTATTTATTTATTTATTTATTTATTTATTTATGCATTCATGCATTCATTCATTCATTATTTTCTCTATTCATTTTACTTGGCTTTTCATGTCTCAATTTTCTTATCTATGAAATTCATATAAATGTAGAACTACCTTTTAGGGTTGTTTAGAGGAATAATTAAGCAACCCCAAGTAACATGCTGAATGCAGAGCTTGATATATGTTAAGCATGAATTATTTGTTACTTATGGGAACTTTATGGAAATAATCTATAAACCAAACTCGACTAGGTCAGTCTCTTCTACACAAGGAGAATTTTGTGTAAAAATACTGTTAGACTCCTCAAAAAGCTAGATATAGCAGTTTTAACTTATGGTGAGGCAGTACCCCTTCCTGCCTTGGAAGTTTTCCGTGGCACGATATTAAGCATCAGTGATTTGGTTGTAGTTTTACTTCTCAGTTCCAAATGAATGAGTGATTAGGAGGATTATTTGTTAAGTGAAATAGATCTGTCCTGTTCCAGAATTTATCCATTTCCGTTTGCTACATTAAATGATCCTCTTGTTTTGATATAGACAATTTAGAAGTCTCATTGTTTGACTGTAAGGTTCAGTTCCTTAGTTCATATATTTTACCATCATTTACAGAAATCCACGACTCTTCATCGATGTTGATTTTTAGCAATAACTATTTAATATAACTCTGCAATGTTGCAGTATAAAATGAATTGAATTTCTTTTAATTCACTCCTAAGTGTGTTAGCTATTTATTGTTCCAGAAATGACGTGTCTCTGAAATATTTCATGCTCTTTCCACACTCCTCACTTAATCTGAAAAGAATCTAGAGTTAATGCTCAATTATTATCTGTGGTCAGGTTTAAAGCAGACATTATAAAAACCTACATTAACCTCTGGGACTGAGTAAAACCCAAATGGTAAAATTGGTTATGTTTTCTTTGACCCTTCTTTGGTGTCTTGCTACAGAGTAAAAATATAACCCTTTAAAAATGTAACTAAGATTATGCTCCTGAAGTACATTAAAAGGACAGGAAAAAGGCTTAAGGGATAAAATAAAATTTAAAGAAAATCTTAGAGTAAGAATATAAAAGTTGATGCATCACTTATATTTTAGCATTGATAAAATAAAAATTGACATAAACTGACAACCAATGAGAGAAACCTTCTAAAATAATTTGGCAAGTAATATAGACATTTTACACAGGAAAATTATCAATATATAATAATAAACATAAAAATGTTTAAAATCACTTGCAGTAAAAATTGGAAATTAAATAATATTAAAATACTATGTTCTTCCCATTGAAATGGAGGATTTGGCCCTATTTTGGATCTGTACCTTTATCTGCCAGTGTAATAGGGCACATAAAGACCTGAGATGACACTGCTGGGAGGAGTTTAAAATGGTACAAGCATCTGGAAATGAACTGAAAATGGGAATGAAAAACTCTAAAAATAATGTATATCCTTTAAAACAGAAAATCCTCATGTAGAAATTTATAGTTGTAAAAAGAATAGAAAAATTCAAACTATTTATAAAGATATATATCACAATATGAATTACAACAATACTGTACAAAATTAGAAACTAAGTTTCTTTAAATATGATATTGCATATATAAATTACATTCTTTGAAATTATTCAAAGTCAGGTTATAGAATACTATTTCTGACTAGAGAGCACAAGTTTAGAAAGCAAACCCGAAACCTGAATATGTGGTAATTACAGCATGTGTGTTTATGCAAAAATGATGAAAGTATTTTACTCAAGGACATGAAATTGTTATCGGAGAGACCTGACTCAGGGAGATTCCTGCCTCTCCTCAGTTCTTGTCTTGCTTGCAAGAAATTAATTTAAGCAAGAGACAACACATGTAATGGAAATGAGAGAGCAAGTTTATTTATGAGACACACCAGCACGAAATTACAGGCAGATGCCCAGAGAGTATAAGTGTCCCACATATAGAGGAAAACATTTCTCAGTAAGTTCGTTCTATACACTTGAGCCATAACTGCAAGTGGTCACTCAGCTAATCTGAGTGCCCTAACTATTGAAGTTCAGGGATTATATACTTTAGTCAGCTTCTAGGTACCCGTCCTTCCCCTTCTAAACCTTGGGAATAATGTACAGCTACAAAGCATTTCTTTCTCATCTAGTAAAGGCTCTTTTATCTTAGTTAATAAAATTGCTACAGAAGATGCCTTTCCCAGTACACAAAGTTTCAAGGATTCCCTTCCTCCTGCATTATCTTTACTTGTGATGTTCAGAATGCCTGGCAATCTTATTTGACTGAGCTCAGGGTGAGACAGGTCTTCCTCTTTCTCCCTGCCTTAGTTTACTACCTATCCTACCTGACAGAATTATGGGTAAAATGGTTTCATGTCAACCAATTTCTTTTGAATGAATATTAACTAGTTTTCTATTCAGTGATAACAAATTTTTGAAAATGAATAAAAATATACCAAACTTTGTTGGAGGAAGTACATTGTCAAACCTCAAAAACAAATTATTTACATCTAGTAAATGACAATAAAAAATAGAAATGAATAAATATATTTGTTCACTCCTCTAGTAACTTTAAAATAGAAAATATGACACAAACTGATTTCTAATTAGGTTTAATTTTGAGGCTTGATGTAGATATTCATTAAGCTTTTTTGAGAGGCACAGAAAAATGCATAATAAATAACATTTATTTAATTATAACAGGAAGTAGAAGGAAAAATAACAATCTGATTGTGGAAACAAAAAATGGACTTTGTGCAATAACATCAGTATACTGAGAGTTGTATATAAATAAGCCTGTGGTTTCTTTTGGAATTGTAACTGTTCACCCATAACTTCTAATGAAGTCTATTGAACTGTACACTAGGGATAATATATCTGTTTAAAAATGAACTTCTGAGCTTCAAGTTTTTTTGATCTAAAGAAATTGCAAATTCAAATTCAGTATGCATGTTTGACCTGTCACACACAACAACTGTGTTTTCTCCTGTCAAATGAAATAAAACTGTCATTCCGAACATTAATAAGAACTTCGTCTATTGATTTATTTTTTAGCTAGGTGTTGTAGATTTCCTCTTTTGTTTTTGTCACTTAGCTGTAAAAAGTTTCAACATTTTATTGATTAGGGAATGAAAGGTCAATGGTTTTATTCACTATGGCCAACATGAGAATTTAATGTATCCTCATAATCAGACATATAAAGGCCAGATGAGCCTAAAAATTACTTTAGAAGTTTATTATTAGAATTATTATGAAAAATAATTTTAATAGAGAACTATATGCATATAAGTAAAGATAATTTGCATTTATTGCTCAGATTAATGAGCCCATAAAAATCCTAGTTAGCATAGTGTAATGATGTATTTTGTACCCATAAATTGATATTTGATTTGCTATATATAATATCTTATTATAGTTTCTTTGAATATAGGAAAAATGTAAACTGTTCTAACACCACAAGAAGAGACTTTAAAATACTGTAAGAAAGAGAGAAGGAAAGAAATAGTGAAGGAAGGAAGGAAAGAAGGAAGGAAGGAAGGAAGGAAGGAAAGGAAGGAAGGGAGGGAGGGAGGGAGGGAAGGAAGAAGGAGCAGCTGCAGAGTAACATACTTGTATGAGGTGAAAATTTACAACATTTCCATTTTACCTTATGCTTTTTACTCTATCATGCTATTTAATCTTCTATCTGGATCAGTGCTTACAGGTCCATTTTGAAGGTCTCTTTGCCATACTAGATGCTCTTCGATTTAAAGGCATTCTTAGGTCATTAGCTTCATAAGTAACAATTTTTTTAGGTCACTAAGTTCTTAGAGTTCCTTTTTTATGATATATTTTACTTGATATTTCTGTACATGGTCTCTTGATAGGCTCCTCTGAGTAAAAGAGCAAATGAAAATAAAGGGCAAACTATGTAGGCAGTAACCTAAATATCAGTTTCAGGGTGTATTAAACTATTTGAGTAAAGCGCATAGGTCAGTTTAATTGTAGTGAGGGGGAAGTTTTTACATGTGTGTAGCTATGCATTTGTGTGAGTATGCATATTTTTTATTAATTTAAAATATTTCTTCACTTTAACCTGAGTCGTGATTATGAAGAGGCAAAAATTATTGAAAAACACAAAGAAGATGTAATTTCATATCCTTAATTATTGGGTGTCTACCCTGAACTTTGAATGTATAAATGAAAAGAAAATATACTACCCTGTGTTATAACATTTGTTGATATAAATATATACAGGAATATGGATAACATTTATACTGTCTTTTCTAGAGAAGATGCAATAAATTGTTAAGAAAAGACTTGTATCCTTATTTTGCTTAAATACATATGGACATATGGAAACCACTATTTGTTTCCCACCTTCTTTAACCCCAGGTCTTGGTAAGAAGCCCCATGATTTTGAAAGAACAGATCCACAATCTGGGAATTTGGAAATAGCAGTTGGTGTGAAAAGAGCTAGGAGAAAGCTAAAGTGATGAAAGCAACAAAAATCATTTTGGAAATGTCAAGAACCAAGTGGCAGAGACAGCCTAGCAATGGAGAATAAATCTAGAGATCATGAGATAAGAACTGCTGGAAAAGAGACAGAGTTCAGAGTTTTCCAGAAAGAGGGTCTGAGTGGGCACATGTAAAACCAGTGGGCAAGGTCTAGGACAATGGCTGAAGGGGGTTGTAATCAGGTTTCCAGTGTGGTGATGACACTCACGTTTGTATGGCTCAAGGGTCAGAGACAGGATGAAATTGGTGTTATACCCAAAGTGTGGATAATAAAAATATCAAGTACATAAAAATTAGTTGATGTATAGGAATTTTCTGGGTGAGTTAAACCCTTTCGTATTTACCTGTTGTATATGCATAACATTGTAAAATTTAGGGGTTTCACAATATTTAAGTATAACTAGTAGTACACAATATTTAAATATAACTATTAAAATTATCCATTGATGAAATAGATTGTAACGTTTCTGAAGTATTTGTTCAAGTAGAGACTAAAAACAACTATTGTGTGTACCCTTAACTAAGGAAATAAATGGAATAGCTTAGTAGTTTCTTTTAATGCTGAATTTATTTTATTATTTTTTTTTACAGCAGACCAACTATTTAGAGAAAGTTAATATATGGTGGGGCGGACCCTATTATCTTAAAATTTCAAAACTTAAACAATAACCTGCCTGAAACAAAAATTGAGCCATCTTTGTCCTAAGTTGGAGTTGCTGTAAGCAAAAGTAGAAGAATTCTGACTCTGTTCCAACATATAAGTGCATATTTATATTAGCTGTGTACTTGATTATTCAACACTTTACTTATACTCACTTCAAGAGTGGTATGCACAGTCAGGAGCCTGAACACATCACCTTTGTACTTCTCATGAATTTCTCATGAATTCATGTACTTTACATGAATTTCTTCTGCAATATCTGAAACTCCCTTCATAAGAGATGCTAGGGAGTTAATACCCCAGGTTTAACTTACAACCAGTAACAGGTGGAGATCAATAAATAAAAAAACACATTTTCCCTGTTGTGGGGCTGGAAAACTCTGATCAGGTTTTTATGGCCTCCAGGAGGTCCATTGATTTAGTCCCAGCTGCCCAAAGTACAAACTTTCATAGCGATGTTTACTTGGCTTATTCTCCTTTTTATCATATCATATTTTATCGTATCACTTTTCTTTCTTTTCTAGTTTTAATAGAAATATCTCCCACAAGAACCAAACCTAAGGTAACCTCTATTTTTTCACAAAGACTTTGATGGCTATAAGTAAACAAATAATATAATGAAATAGAGAGTAAAATATTAATTCCTAATGCTACAATATATATATAATATAACTAAACTTGAAATTTTAAAGCAGGTATTAAAGTTACTCATTATATAGAGAAAAGTAAGGTTAAAATTTTATTGATATATTAAAACCATAATATGAAGGGGACCCCCCGAAATGGAATTTACTAAAAAATGTGTATTTATTCTTACATCTTTAAACTTCAGTCACTTTCAAAGTACTCTCCATTTGATGCAAACACCCATCAAGACATTTTTTTCTACTGCTCAAAACAGTTTTTGAACTTGATTTTGCTTCCTTTTAGCGCTTCTGCTATTTTTTGTTTCACCTCTTCCACATTGGCAATCCGTTTCCTTTGAGGACTTTTTTCATCCAGGGACACACACAAAAAAAGTTGTCTGGGGCTAGATTGGGTGAGTAAGAATGGTGAGCCATGGGGATCATGCCATTTTGGGTCAAAAACTGCTGAACACTCGGCGCAGTGTGGGCAAGTACACTTTTAAGTTCATCGTGAAATGGACAAACACACTTCAAGACTTTTCAAGAAAAATTCATTAAAGCCAAATGCAGCTGCTCATTACAATGCCACCTAGTACACTGATGCAGATGGGTTCCTAGATGACTCACCTAGTGGGGAGAGCCTGTACTACAAGACGCTGCCCTCCAAAAGATATTCTGGGGTTGTTTCTGATACCCTTTGTAATATATTTTTGAAAATCATTACCTTCAGAATGATCTTCTGAATATCATTTTTGAATGTGATACATTTAAATATTGATTTTATAGATAAAGTAGTTTAGAATTGTATATACAGCAATGTTTTTGGTAAGGTATAACATTCGTGCAAGCAAAACTGTGTAATCAATATTTAAGAGGGCCTTGTCTTTTTACATATTATGGAAAATGGGATGGATGTAATTCACATAATCAAAAAATAATCTGTAGTTGTTCACATGTAAGTTATATAAAAGGATATAAATATATAGAAAATTACATCTTCTGTGTGTATGTGAAGAAATTATTGAGGTAGTCTTTGATTCTCAAGATAGTGTTAAAAGTCAGTATTTTCAACAAGATGGAATAGATGCACTTTTTCCTATTCTTCCTATCATCTAAACTGAAAACAGTGACCATAGATTATTGTATAAAACAAACATAAGAATACTCCGAAATATGGAGAAAAGACTGCAGACAGTCCAGGACCTTTGGTCCAAGGAATTACAGGCAGTGTGTTCCCTGGGGTTTTGTTATTGCTGTTGTAGTTGTTCTCTTATATCATCGATTCAATGGTAGAGAAGCAGGAAACCCAAAGCACTAGGAAGTAAAGACAAGAAATGCCTCAACAAAAACTTGTTCTCTCTAATCAAAGAATCAGGAAAAGACAGCTTACCAAGACAGAAAACATTTAGGTAATAACTGACCTATTCTGACCCAAAATCACAGAATGAACGGTGGCCCCTGCTCTAACTCTCATGCACAAAGTTCCTAAGAGGGCCGAGCCCTCCACCCAAGGCTGGCGGTGATGAGGTACCTCTACCCTGCCGCCATGGTTGCACTACAGAAAGCTGAATAAAGAACGGGGGCTGTCATCATCACTGGACAATAATAATAACCTCTGTCTCCTTCCCCACCCTATGTTGTCCATGGAGACCATGTAAGAACTTAGATTACATCCATATGTAATGAGGATCTCTTATCCCTAAGTTGTGCTAGAATAGTATCAGCAGTGGCTTCATGGAGAGTCAGGGCTTCCACCACGGCCAGCAGTTAATGAACCATGCCTCTCACCTATGGGAGGAGGGGCTCATATGGAGCAGTAATGAACACTCCTGAGCTTCCCTGTCCATGAAAAACCTAGTAGGGAGCCTCCGTACACCCTGCACAGTGATAGGGACATCCTGCTAATTCCTGTGGTGTGCATGGAGGGAGAGTTGGAAATCTGAACTTTTACCCTATCTGGGAGTAAAAAGATAGTGCTCCCCTTGCCTTGCTGGCATGGTGTCAGAAAAGTCCTTTTAACACAGATAATTAAATAAAATGTAGAGTTTTATTACTAATAATCTAAATGTTCAGGGCTTAGTAAAAATTACTTATCACACCAAGAACCTTGAAAACCTGAACTTGAATTAGAAAAAGCAATCAACAAATGCCAACACCAATAATTATATGATAAGGATATTAAGGCAGCAATCATCAGAATGAACATACTTGACACAAATGAAAAAATAGACCTTCTCAGCAAAGAAACAGAAGATAGGATGAACCAAATAGGTTCATTTGGTTGGAAATTTTAGAGTTGATCAATACAGAAGATAGGATGAAAATTTTAGAGTTGATCAATACAGTGACCTAATGAAGAGAGAGAAAGTAATGAGTGAACTGAAAGGTGGAACTATAGATGTATCCAATCTGAATAATAGATAGAAAATAGATTTTAAAAATGAACAGAGCTTTAGGACCTGTGAGATTATAACAAAAGACTTGATATTTATGTCATCAGAGTCCCAGAAGGAGAGGAAGAAATAGGGTAGATCTGAAAAAAATATTTGAAGAAATAATGGCTGAAAATTTCCCAAATTTGGCATCATCTACAGATTCCAGATGCTGAATAAACTCTAGCAAGATGTTTACTCTACTCAGCTATAAGGTGGTGGTGGTAGGGGAATAAAGACATTCTCAAATGAAATACAATTAAGAGAAACTGTTGCTAGAAGACCTAATTTTCAACGGACTAAAGGAAGATTTAGAAACAGAAAATGACTGTCAAAAGTAATATGAGACCAAACAGAAAACAAGGAAGAAATAAGAATTCAAAAAAAAAAAAAATGAGAAGAGGCTTAGGAACCTCTGGGACATCGTTAAACATCCCAACATCCAAATTATAGGGATACCAGAAGGGGAAGAAGAACAACAACAAGTGGAAAACTTATTTGAACAAATAATAAAGGAGAAATTCCCCAATCTGGCAAAGGAAATAGACTACCAGGAAGTCCAGGAAGCTCAGAGAGTCCCAAAGAAGTTGGACCCAAGGAGGAACACACCAAGGCACATCATAATTACATTAGCCAAGATTAAAATGAAGGAGAGAATTCTAGAAGCAGCAAGGGATAAGGGGACAGTCACCAACAAAGGAGTTCCCATCAGACTGTCAGCTGATTTCTCAAAAAAGACCTTACAGGCAAGAAGGGGCTGGAAAGAAGTATTTGAAGTCTTGAAAAGCAGGGACCTACATCCAAAATTGCTCTATCCAGCAAAGCTGTCGTTTAGAATGGAAGGGAAGATAAAGTGCTTCTCAGATAAGGTCAAGTTCAAGGAGTTCATCATCACCAAGCCCTTATTATATGAAATGTTAAAGGGACTTATCTAAGAAAAAGAAGATAAAAATATGACAGTGAAAAGACAGCAAACTCACAGCTATTAACAGCCACACCTAAAACAAAAGCAAGCTAAGCCAACAGCTAGAACAGGAACAGAACCACAGAAATGGAGATCATATGGAGGGTTAGCAACAGGGGAGTGGGAGGAGGAGAGAGGGAGAAAAGGTATAAAGAATAAGTAGCATAGATGGTGGGTAGAAAATAGGGGGAGGGCAAGAATAGTGTGAGTAATGTAGAAGCTAAAGAACTTACGACACATGGACATGAAGTAAAGGGGGGAGAATGTGGGTGCGAGGGGGTGTGCAGGGTGGAGGGGAATGATGGGGGAGAAATGGGACAACTGTAATAGCATAATCAATAAAACATATTTAAAAAATTAAAAAATTAAAAAAAATAATATGAGAGAAAATACCCAATTTATAAAAGCAAGTGAAAAAGTAGACCACCTCTCTCCTTCCCTCAGGCGACAAGGTCAACTCCTTCTTCCCTCTCTGGCTTCAGCTTCTGTCATCTTCCCCTTGCCTACTATGCTCAGGGCTCACTGGCCCTTTCACGTCCTCAAAACTGCCAAGCTCTATGCTGCCTCAAACTTTTCTAAGCAAGCTGTCCTTTCCATCTTGATTGTTCCTCCAGCTTCACTCCTCCTCCTCAGCCATCCATGCTTGTGCTCAGAGACTAACATTCCAACCTCAAAGCTAAGTATCACCTATAATTTTTTTTTCATTGAACTCTGTGCTTTTGTCTTCTAGTACTTATCAAAAGTTATAATTACGTGTCTGTGTTTTTTATGTTTATCTGCCTTGTAGACCACGTCCTTCATTGACATTGCAGAGTTCTCACTGCTTTACCACTGTAGACCTGAGACCCAATACATGCTAAACATTCAGTAGACACTCCATTATTTAAAAAAAAAATTGTTAACGACAGTACTTAGGAGTTTGGGTGTATGGTTGTTCAATATAAGTTTTTTTCCCCCTATAAATTTGCAACTGTTCAAAATAAAATAAAAAATAAAAGCAAAGTAAATATTTAAATGAGCATTAATAACTGAGAGTCAGTAGTATATTCATTTTAATTTAGAATTAAATATTCCAAAGAATAGATAGAAAGAATAAGATGCCACGAAGAACTTTCTGTTTTTGTTGACATAATAATCCTCAAGACAATAGAATATCACTGTGGTTAGTAATGGAATCATTTGCCTACATCCCTGTTTTCTTTCATATTTTGTAGACTAAACAAAGGAGAACATAACTGGCAATTTATTAATAGCTCTAACAGATAGTCATAGGTTGGGCTATCTAATCATATAATAGAATGATACTTTTAAAAGAGGTATAGACTCTATATGTCCAATAGAAATGTAATGTAAGTCAAAGTATAAATTAAAATGTATAATTTTTATATATTCCAGTAGCCACATTTAAAAGAATAAAGAGAAGCAGGTTAAATAGATGTTAATGTTTTTATTTAATAAAATATATCAATATAATAATTTCAACCTTTGATAAGGCTTCAAAAGTACACTATGTGTTTTACATTTGCAAGATATCTTAAATCAGGCCTTCCACATTTCAAGTACACAAAAGCTGTATGAGGCTAGTGGCTACTCTATTGGACAGTGTAGGTATAGATAAAATGTTCAGTGCATTTAAACTAAAACATGACTTATATTCATAGAACAGCTAGTAATCATAAATATATTCAGCATTTTCCCATTTGAATAGACTTCCAATAGTTATAGTAGCTAAAGCATTCACTGAGAGTTGTTAAACTAAGGGTAGACTCCTGGGACACTAGGCCTCAGGACACCAGAGGCTTTGTTCCAAATGCTCTAAACTCTAAAGGTAAGCGTCCTGGACAATATCTTACATTATTGTTTATCTACACTCTTTTGAGTGCCAAAACTTAAAAATCTACGCTCATAATCCACATTTATTATCAGTTCTAAAACTTAGACCTGGGGCTCACCAAAATGATTTGATTTATTAGGCTTATGCTTTTGTGGTGCAATAAGACATTTATAGTAAGTTTAACATTTTATAGGATCCTAAAAAGCTTCTTCAGCATTTGATTTCGTATCCTGCTAGGTCAACCTTGCCAAAGGCTGATGTTTTCTATCTTTTTTTCTTTCCCCACCATATAGTCTGTCAAAGTAGAAACTGAGAGGGCGAGACCTACATTCCCAATTATTGACCAAAAGGAATTCTCAGTTTCACTTACTGTAGCTTGTCTTTGATCCTCAGTTGCATAATCTAAATAAGGAAAGAGTATTATTATTAATTTCTCAAAATCATTATTCACACAAGGCGGGTTTATATGCTAAATACAAACATTATTGTTGGGGACATGAAAGGCTAGCACAAATTTAGAAAACAAATTGCAATTTAACACAGCATATCTGTGTTCTTACCAAGATTGTACACACCTGCAGAGAGAAATTTCTCTCTGGCTAACTCTCTCAGTTTGAGCTGAGCTCTGATCATGCCATTGGTGAAAAATACAAAAGTCAAAGCAAAGAATTTGTGTTTTGCTTGTTTTTTAGAAATGACAAGAATATGAGAGTGGTATGTAATTTGTTATTTGAGTAGGCTGGTGCCAGATCCCTGACAATCTACAGGCTATGCAGCGTGCAGGAGTCCAAGTCCTTCAATACACAGACACTGATGTGAAATTAGAAGTGCAAGTGGTTTGGGGGGTGGGGATAATACCTGTGAAGATAATGGGGGATAAAATAGGAATAAGTGTAAAATGAAGTAGAATGGGAGGAGTAATAGGCAATTCCCTAGATTTTAACAAGAGCTACTGGATTAATGACCATGCCATTTGATAAGAGGAGGAACACTGAGAAAACAGCAGGTTTCAGAGAGAGAAAAAAAATTAGCATTGTCATGTAGAGTGAGGTGCCACTTCTGTATCCAAGGAGACCTTGAATTGGCAATTAGGTACAGATGTTTGAATCTCAAAGTGCTCTAAACTGGATATATTTATTTTGGAAGTCATAGCTTATCAATTCCATTTAAAGCCACATGGTACATAATCAATCAATTGATTAAGTATAGATGAAGAATTAACTTTGGGATAATTTAATATTCAGAGTCTTGCAAGGACAGAACAACACAGAGAAAAAAGTTAAAGAGAGTTAATCAGCCATGTAAGAAGGAAAACAGTGGCATGCACTGTTTAAGAAATGGAGACAGAGATAGAGATAGAGGAAAAGGTATATAAGAGGACCTCCAAAGTCTCAGAGCAGGGCAAACTGGATATGTCTCAGCTCAAGAAGCGAGAAAGAATTTGCTCTTCCTACACCTTTATGTTCTAGTTGGGCCCTCATTGGATTAGATAATGCCTGCCAACATTGTTGAGGTTAGATATTCATTATTCAGTTTACTGAGTCAAATATTAATCTCTACCAGAAAAACTCTCATAGACATACACAGAAACAATGTTTTATTTCTTTTTAAAAAGATTTTATTTATTTGCACTTTTAGAGAAAGGGGGAAGGAAGAAGAAAGAGAGGGAGAAAAACATAAGCGTGTGGTTCCCTCACATGCACCTCCAACTGGGGACCTGGCTCACAATCCAGGCATGTGCTCTGACTGAGAATCAAACCTGCAACCCTTTGGTTTGCAGGCTGGCACTCAATCCACTGAGCCACACCAGCCAGGACACAATGTTTTATTTCTTTCTGGAAATCCCTTAGCCCAACAAAATTGACTCATAATATTAACCATCATACTAAGTGAAAAGTGTAGTTTTAGAAGGAGGAAGTAATCAGCGATGACAAGTGCTGTCAGAGGCTTGTGTTATTGTTGTTTTATTTTAATGTTTTTATAATTTGATAATACATAATCTGTATATTGTATAGTGTGTTCACTACCCCAAGTCAAGTCTCCTTCCTCCACTATTTATGCCCCCCTTTACCTGCTTCTACCTCTCCTCAACCCCCTTTTCCTTTTGATAATCACCATACTGTTATTTGTGTCTATGAGTTTTGTTTTGCTTTGTTTTTATTAACCCCCTCATCTTTTTCAGGCCACAACCCTCTCCCCTCTGACAGCTGTCAATCTTTTCTCTTGTGTCTATGACTGTGTTTCTATTTTGTTTGCTATTTTGTTCATTTGATTCCACATATAAGTGAAATCATATGGTACTTGTCTTTCTCCGACTTGCTTATTTCACTAAAAATAATACTCTCCACATAATTCCATGCTATCACAGATGGTAAGATTTCCTTCTTTTTTATGGTTGAGTATATTTCATTGTGTAAATGTATCACCACTCTTTCATCTATTCATTTACTGATGGACACTTGGGCAGCTTCCAAATTGTGGCTTTTGTAAATAATGCTGAAAATAGAGGTGCATATGACAAGGACTGTGCGGAAGATATCCAGCCATGTAATATGAAAAAGATATTTATTGAAGAAGATACAAAATACAAGAAACATTGTACATAGGACAATGATGCCTTAGTCCCCTTCAAAGAAGGTACCTTGGGATCTCACACAGTTCTAGTCAACATGAGCTACCCTGTATTATTTTCTTGGATCTTATTGACAATCTGAAAACTCTCCCCTTTCAAAGGTGATTTTAGTTTTGGGAAAAGCCAAAAGTTGCAGGGAACCAAATCTGGGCTGCAGGACAGTACCTCCTACAGTATTGAGTCACCTGGTGATTTCATGTTTCATCAAAAATGTCTGCACAAGATGTGATGCATGAGTGGGCACGTTGTCATGATGAAGCTGCCAATCACCAGTTGCCTATATCTGTGGCCTTCTGAGTCATCTGAATGGTTTCTGTGTAGCAATGATCAAGCTTAATGCAAAATTTGATGTAGATTTGTTGCTGTGTGCTCAGTCATTTTGAATGCAATGCCCACACAGTGCACATGCTCACTCAATAACATCTACCACCCCACTGACTAGTGCAGTGATGCCAACATTGTTCATGCATATGCATTCCAGTCCACTCTCTTGGCTACCAGGTTACATTGATGTCGTGCAAACCATCCATGTTATATTCAAAATGGCTGGGCTTTTTCTGTACAGACCTCATATATGCTTTCAAGTTAGTGTTTTGAGTTTCTTCAGATATATTCTTAGAAGTGGAATTGCTGTCATAAGACAGTTCCATTTTTATTTTATTTTCATCAGATTCATTGGGGTGACAATGGTTAACAAAATAATACAGGTTTCAGGTGCTCAGCTGTACCATACAGCATCTGTACACTGCATTGTGTGTTTATCACCATAAGTCAAGTCTCTGCCCACTATTTATGCCTCCTGTGTCTTCTTCCACCTCTTTCTATACTACCATCCCCCCAGTAGTCACCACACAGTTGTCTGTGTCCACGAGTTTTTTTCTCGTTTTCTATTTTTTGCTCCATTCCTCCATCCCTGCACTATGCACCTCATGATAGCTATCATCCTACTCTCTATGAGTCTGTCACTATTCTGCTTGTTAGTTTATTTTGTTCATTTTATTCCACACATGAGTGAAATCATATGGTACTTGACTTTCTCTGACTGGTTTATTTCATTTAGCATATTACTCTCCAGGTCCATCCATGCTGTCATAAAGAGTAAGATTTCCTTCTTTAATATGGCTGAGTAGTATTTTGTTGTGCAAATATACCACAGCTTTTTTATCCACTCATTTATTGATGAACACTTGAGCTGCTTCCAAATCTTGTCTATGGTGAATAATGTTGCAGTAAACATAGGGGTGCATATATTCTTTCAAATAAGTGCTTTGGGTTTCTTTGGATAAATTTCCAGAAGTAGAATCCCTGGGTTATAAGTTCCATTTTAAATATTTTGAGGTAATGCCTTACTGCTTTGCATACTGGCTATACCCATCTGCATTCCAACCAATAGTGTATGAGAGTTCTTCTCCATGTCTTCCCCAACACTTGTGTGTCTATTTATTGATTAGAGGCATACTGACAGCCATGTGGTGATATCTCATTGGGTTTTAATTTGCATTTCTCTGATGATTAGTGACACTGAGCCCATTGTTCATTTTTTCTTATGTCCATTGGCCATCTGTATGTCCTATTTGGAGAAGACTCTATTCAGCTCTTTACCCATTTTTTAATTGGATAACTTTTTGATGTTGTTGTTGAAACTTATAAGTTCTTTATAAATTGTGGATATTAATTCTTTATCAGGTGCATCAGCAAACATGTTTTACCATTCGGTACATTGCTTTTCATTTTGTTGATGCTTTCCTTTGCTGTGAAAAATCTTGTTAGTTGGATGCAGTTCCATTTATTAAGTTTTTCTTTTCCTTCTCTCACCCAGGGAAATATATTTTAAGAAACATTACTATGAGAAATGATCAAAATTTAGTGACCCTGATTTTTTTCTGGGAATTTTATAGTTTTGAGGCTAATATTAAAGTTTTTACTCCATTTTTAGTTTATTATTGTGTAATAACATGATGTTGTAAATAACATTATGGTGTAAGAACATGATTTAATCTCATTTTTTGCACACATCTGTCCAATATTTCCAACACCAATTTATTGAATAGACTATCTTTATTACATTGCATGATTTTGCCTCCTTTCTCAAATATTAAGTGACTATAAAGGTGTGGCTTAATTTCTAGACTCTCTTCTGTTTCATTGATCTTTTTGTCATGTTTTTTTTTTCCCCCCCCAGTAAGAGGCTGTTTTGATTAGTATGGCTTTGTAGTATATTTTCATATCAGCTATATCAGGTAGTGTAGTTCCTCCAACTTTGTTGTTTTTCAAGATCACGGTTGCTATTCAGGGTATTTTTGTGGTTCCATATGAATTTTTGGAATATTAGCTAATGTTCTGTGAAACATTATAGGAATTAGGTTGAATCTGTAGATCGCTTTGAGTAATATGGACATTTTAATGATGTTAATTCTTCATATTCATGAACATAGTATATGCTTCCGCTTGTTTGTGTCTTCTTCAATTCTTTCTTTAGTGTCTTATACTTTTACATCCTTGGTTAAATTTATTCCTAGGTATTTATTATGTTTTAAGCAATTATGACTAAAATTGTTTTATTTGTTTCTCTTCTTGACAGTTTGTTATTGGTGTATAAAAATGCAACTGATTTCTGGAGATTTATTTTGCATCATGCTGCTTTACTGAATTCATGTATCAGTTTTAGTAGTATTTTTTGTAGAATCTTCAGGGTTCTCTCTATACAATATCATGTCTTCTGCAAAAAATTACAGTTTTACATCTTCCTTTGCAATTTGTAAGCCTTTTATTTCTTATTCTTGATTGATTCTTATGAGTTGGACTTTGAGTACTATGTTGATAAGTGTGGTGAAAGTGGACATCCCTGTCTTTTTCCTGATCTTAAGGGAAACACTTATAATTTTCCCCATTGAGCTGTGGGTTTGTTAAATATAGATTTCATTATGTTGAGGTATTTTCCCTGTATGCCCACCTTGCTGAGAGTTTTTATCATAAACCTGTGCTGGATTTCCTAAAAAGCTTTTTCTGCACCTAATGATATAGTCATGTGGTTTTTATCCTTTATTTTTTAAGTGCAGTATGTTTATTAATTTGCAGATATTATAAACCTTGCATTCCAGGATAAATTGTACTTGATCACAGTGTATTTTTAATGTATTGCTTTGTTTGGTTTGCTAATATTTTGTTAAGGTTTTAGCATCTATGTTCATCAGAGATATTGAACCATAATTTTCTTTCTTTGTAGTGTGTTTATCAGATTTTGGAATTAAGATAATGCTGGCCTCAGAAAGTGAGCTTGTGCATCTTCCCTCCTCCAGAATTTTTTAGGGTATGTTGAGGAATGAATCTGACAGTAACCAGAAGGGAGGTAGGAGGGGATAATGGAAGGAGGGGAGGAGGGTTCTCAGGAACAACTGTAAAGGACACACAGACAAAACCAAGGTGGGGTGGAATAAGGGGAGGGACATGGGAATGGCTGGTGAGGGAGTGGTGGGGGGTAAATGCAGACAACTGTACTTGAACAACAATAAAATATTTATAAAAATATTTTCAGGAGTGATGTTAGTTCTTCCTTGAATGTTTGGTAAAATTTACCTGTGAAGCCAACTGATCCAGGACTACGGTTTGTTGGGAGTTTATTATTTTTTTTTTATTACTGCTTCAATTTCACTAGGTTTAATCTGTCTATTCATTCTCTTATTCTTGATCCAGTTTTGGAAGATAGATAGATTCCTATTTCTCGGAATTTATCTATTACAACATAATATTACATTGTAACATTTTCTAACAAAGCTTTGTATTTGTTTTGTATCAGTTGCTTTTCTTTCATTTCTGATTTCATTTATTTGGAACCTCTTTCTTTTTTACTTGATGTGTTCAGTTAAAGGCTTGTCAAACTTGTTTATCTTTTCAAAGAACTAGCTCTTGGATCTATCGATCTTTTATATTGTTTTTATCGACTCTATTTTGCTTATTTCTTATATGATAATTATTATTTCCTTACCTTGACTTGCTTGGGTCTTTGTTTGTTCTTTTTCATATTCCTTTAAGTGTAAAGTTAGAGTATTTATTTACTTCTCTTCATTCTTGACATAGGCTTGTAATGCTATGAATTTCTCTCCTTGGACTGTTTTTGCTGTGTCCAGTAGATTTTGTGTTGTGTTCTCATTTTCATTTGACGTATTCCTTGATCTCATTGTTATGCCATTCATTGTTTAGTAACATGTTATTTAACTACTATGTGTTTGTGTGTTTATCATTTTTCTTGTGATTGATTTCGTATACCATTATAATCAGAGCAGATGCTTGACATGATTTCAGTCTTATTAAATTCCCTGAGACCTGTTTTGTGCTCTAACCTGTGGTCTATCCTAGAAAATCATCCATGTATATATGAAAAGTTGTGTAATATACTGTGTTGGGGTGAAATGCTCAGAATATATCAATTAAATCCATATGATATAGAGTGTCATTTAAGGCCACTCTGTTCTTGTTGATTTTTTGTCTGGAAGATCTATCCATTGATATTGTAGGGTGTTTAAATCTTCTACTACGACATTAATACTTTTAATTTCTCCCTTTATATCCATTAAGATTTACCTTACGTCTTTATGTGTTGCTATGTTGGGTGCATAAATGTTTACTAGGATTATATCCTCTTGTTGGATTGCTCCCTTTATCATTATGTAGTGTCTTTTTTTTTGTCTCTTGCTATAGGCTTTATTTTAAAGTCTGTTTTGTGAGATATATGAGTATTGCTACCGTGTGTTTTTTTTTTCTTTTTCCTTTCCATAAAATAACTTTTTCCTTCCCTTTACTTTTAGTGTATGCATATCTTTCATTCTGAGGTAGGTCTTTCATACACTGATTTCATATACACATATATATGCATATATGTACACATATAACATGTATATATTGCCATTATTTTTAAAGATTTTATTTAGTCATTTTCAGAGAAGGGGAAGCAATGGAGAAAGAAAGGGAGGGAAATATCAATGTGTGGTTGCCTCTTCCGAGGCCCATACTGGGGACCTAGCCCACAACCCAGGCATGTGCTCTGACTAGGAATTGAACTGGTGACCCTTTGGTTCACAGCCTGCACTCAATCCACTGAGCTATACCAGGCAGGGCTATTTTCTTATTCATTTAACTATTCTGACTGGACTGGAGTATTTAAGCCATTTTACTTAAAGTGATTATTGGTAAAACATATATATTACCATTTTATTTTTTAGCAGTGTTCCTCTGTCCTCTTCTTCTTCTTCCTCCTCTTCCTCTCCTTCTCCTCCTCGTTCTTCTTTCCTCCTCCTCCATCACCCCTCCTCCTTCTTCTTCTCTGTCTTCACCTGTCTTTTCTTCTTCTAAAAGGAGGACATTTAACATTTATTTTTATGTTTTTTTGTTTGTTTTTTTTTTTTTTTTTTGTAATGCTGGTTTAGTGGTAACTCCTTTAACTGTGTCTTGTCTGGAAAGCTCATTATTTCTCCTTCAATATTTATTTATTTATTTATTTATTTATTTATTTATTTATTTATTTTCAAGAGAGAGAAAGGAAGTAAGAAGTCAGAGAGTGAAAGAATGAGAGAGAAAGAGAGGAAATCATTGATGTGTTTTTCCACTTTTTTTTCAATCATTGGTTGATTCTTATATATGCCCTGACCAGGGATCAGACCCATAACCTCGGTGTTTTGGGGCAATGCTCTAACCAACTAAGCTATGCAGCCAGGGTCTTTTCTTCAGTGCAATAGCCTCACTGGGTTAAGTGCTGTTGGGTATAGGTCTTTGCTTTTCCTCCCTTTTCTTTCCAAACCTCCTGCCCTCAAATGTTTCTGTTGTGAAATCAACTGACAATCTTATGGGAACTCCTTTGTAGGTAAGTACCTGTCTTTCTCTTGCAGCTTTTAAAATTCACTCTTTATCTTTAACCTTTGCCATTTTAATTATGATGTGTCTGGGTGTGGGCCATTTGGGTCTATCTTCTTTTGGACTCTCTACTTCCTAGACTGGTGTCTTTTTCCTTTTCTAAGTTAGTCAAATTCTAGGTAATTATTTCTTCAAATAGGTTCTTGATGCCTTGCTCTCCCTCCTCTCTTTTTTGTACCCCTATCATGTGGAAGTTTTTACACTTCATATTGTTCCAAATGTCCCTTACATTATCCTCATTTTTTCTTTTCTGCTCTTATTAGGAGTTTATTCTACCTTGTCTTCAAAATTGCTGGTTTGGTCCTCTACTTTATTGAACATATTGTTTATTCCTACCAGTATTTTCTTCATTTCTGATATTGTATTCTTCATTTCTGATTGGTCTTTTTTATAGTTTCTATGCCCTTTTTCATGCTGTTGAGCATCCTTATAACCATTTTTTTGAACTCTATGTTTAGTAAATTGCTTGTCTCCATTTCATTTAACTCTACTTCCAGAGAATTCTCCTTTTATTTCATTCGGGACAATATCTTTGTCTCCTCATTTTGGATACCTTTTTTGTTTGTTTCTACTTATAATGTAGATCTGCTATGACTACTATTCTTGGTAAGTTTGCTTTATTTAGTAGGTGTGCTGTGGAGTCCAGTGGTCCAGTGGAGTAGTCTCCTTGATCACCTGAGCTGGGTGCTCCAGGAATGCTCCTTGTGTGAGTTATGTGGGCTCTCCTGTTATAATTGAGTCTTGACTGTTATTGGTCCATTTGTGTGTGGGATAAACCCTCAGTTTGACTGTCTATGAGGCTCCATCCTGACCATGGCATGCAAGCTACTGTTCAGGTACTGACCATATGAAGTGGAATTCATCTCATCAAGATTTGGTGCCTGCTTAGATTGCTCTTTGTATTGCTTATGAAGTAATGCTCTTATATTGCTTGTGAAATTTATTGAATCCAGCTCTGATGCTCTCTGAAACTGGCCACTAGGTGTATTGGTTCTGGGTCTCTTGGTTGGGACTCTGATGTAAACTAATGTCAGATACTGCCTGTGACTGGCCCTGGGCAACCTGTTTGAATCTACAAGTGATCTACAGTGTTTGGCTGCCTCTGGTGAACCTTACTGTGTGAAGGAAGGACCAAGATGCACACTAAACCTGGCTTTTACCATCACTGGGCCCAGGGGTACATCAGCAAAAGTTCCAAGGCATCCCAATGAGATCTGCCTACTCCTGCATCTGCCTGCTGGCTGCCTTTTGGACTCAGTCACTGAAATAGCCTCTGGCTGTACTCCTCAGCTTGATTAGGCTCCACAGGTTGGGGCAATGAGAAGTCCAGAGCATGGGGCTATTGCTTTCCTCCAGGATGATGCCACACAGAGGAGAGTGTTCCACCCAAGAAAGATGGCTTCTGCAGTATAGGAGAAATACTCAGCACAGGGATCCTGATGGCTGTCCTGTCATCTCCATCCCAGAGCCACAAACCCCAGACTGTCCTCACCTGATGCTATTTTGCTCCACAAAAGCCCAGAGTGAGTTGCTGTGAATGAAATTTGTATGTTGGCACTTTAAGAGGATGCCTGTATCTCCAACAGACTCCTGCATCTTTGGAGGAGTGGCAGAGAGAAACGCTGCTTCTTTTCATAGTCACATGTTATGTGGTCACCTCTTCCTGGCTCTGGTTCTCTGGGCTTGTGAGCCCAGCTTGGGGTTTGGACCCCATGCTTCTTAGGTAACCCTCCCTTACTGCCGCCACTGAGAGAGCCCTTTGGAACCTCAGCTACCATCTTCGTTAAGTACAGGGCAGGCCTTTTCACATCCCCGTCCTTCCTACCAGTCTCCATGTGGCTTTTCTGTACACTCTGGTTTTAAGACTTGTCTTCAGTTGGTAATTCAGGATAGATATTCCATAATTTAGTTGTAATTCCAGTGTGGTCCTGAGAGGAGATGAGGTTAGCTTCCACCTACTCAGTTGCCATCTTAGACCTCCTGTTTTCAATTTTTTGAGGTAACTCCATACTGCTTTCCACAGTGACTTTATCAATTGAGTGTTTGAAAAGGCTCTGTTTCTTTTTTTTTTAGGACTGGCTTCTAAACTCAATTTTATCAGAGGTTCAGGAAATAAATTTGGATTTTTACCTTTGAAACTGCATTGTTACAGACAAAAAATTACATTAAGTTGCTCTGATTAGAACTTTATTTATAAGGTTATCAATCTTTAAGATCATAAAAAGAAAACTTTAGCCTCCTATAATTTTATCCTCCCCTTTCTCTCCACTGGACTTTGGGATCATGAAGCAGTTATAAAAATTTGTGTTTCTGAGGAAAAAATATACTATTTAGAAGATAGTAAATATTACAATGATGTGTGTTTTTACTATGTAAAGCAACCTTCTTTTACTCTTCTTGCCTTTTTTGAAGACAAAATGATATTGCAACACATGTGAGACTCATGCATGTCTGCATGAGTGCAGACATGTCCCCTGGTTGTTCAGTGGTTTAAAAGTATCCAGTACACACTGACAGTACTGCTTCCCCCGAAGCCTTGCTCTGGGGAGTCTAGGCTTTGAAGTTGATGAGTGCACCATTTCCCATGGCAACCAGTTTCTATTGTTTTGTTTTTCTTTGTCGCAGTTATGATTGAACCACAATAAATGCAATTCTAGCTTTATATCCGCAGAATTTCTCCAAACCAAAGGATCTTAGCTTTTGCTTGCTATTAGCAAACATGTTGTGTGTGTTTTTTTTTAAATATTCATCAGCTTTATAATTTCTTCAACACAATTTAAACACCTATAACTGAGGTCCCTACCTGGGAGCATGTGAAAACCAGAGCCATTTTTCTTGTCGCTGCTGTCTCTCCCTTCCCTTTGTACTGATCTCTTTATCTTCATTTATATTGCTGAAGGGAACCTTTGTTTAGGCAAACTCTGCTACTTCTGGTGTAAAACCATATGTGAGTGACAAGGTGCTAATAAATAAACATATGCCATGCTTATTTATTATCACTTTACTTTAATGTAACAATTATTCATTAGCTCAAACACAATTTCATTAAGGCAATAGCATCCTGTCCTAAGGAAAGTTAACTCTCCAAAATTTCGACACTCAGTTTTGTCTGGGGAAGAAATAGTGAGTTTTACACTGTGATTCCATATGTTAGAGCAGTATGAATTTCAAGTGTGTGTGTATGTGTATTACTGGTTCTTAATTTCCCACAGGGCCCTATAATCCAGAGAAATGCAAAGATCAAGTGCTCAAGTGGAGTGAAGTTGGGATTGACTGTGAAAGACAGAACTCCTTCCAATTGTATGCTCACTTTAACAAAACTGAGAGATAGGGAGCAGTTAAAAGATTTTTATAATACATTGCCAATGACATAAAGAGTTCATTGAATAATTTGTTTAATATGCAATGCAACTTCTCAGATTCTAATGTTTTAAAAATCTCTATGGCTCTTCACTCTGCTCTTAAGGAAACCTAATTTAACCATTGAACGTAAAATATATAAAATATTTAATATATTACCAGAGTATCTTGCACATTGTTACAAATATATTTTCAACTCTGATCATGTTGCTCATCAGTTGCATAGTTAGAGATGCCTGCAGCCAGCTGAAGGGTATAGGATATTGGGCTTCGGAAACATGTCCCACAGGGTATGTCAAAGAAAACTGTGAGGCAAGGATGCGTGCAGGACACACTGCAAAACTCACACATTTACCCAAGAGGACCAGCATTTGTACGCAGCCTACAAAAAAATCTCTATTCTTCAGTGTTGTGCAGAGAAACTTTTAAAAAGTTACAACTACACTCTAGCACTTTTGCAAGGCTTATTCAAGGTCTCTCATTCTTCACTGCTCAATAAACAAGAGGGGTTGGATCTTGAAGATAAAGAGGATAACTATCTCAGAGCCAGACTATGCTGTATTTTTATTCCTTGTAGCCCAGAATCCCCATTTCAGTCAGCCCTGAGGGCACAAGAGGTGATGAAGTTTTATGTAAACTACAAAAGTGAAGCTTTACATTGCTATTGATAGTAGAAAGTACCGGGTAATTGATGAGATCTGCACAGCGGGGTACTCAATGAAACTAAGTCATTTTTGATTCATTTAGTCATTGAATAATAATTGAGTGCCTATCATGTAGTATGCATTGTTTTAGTTGTTGAGGATGCACCTGTGAACAAAACAGACAAAATGCCTTTCCTCGTGGAGCTTATATTTAAATTCTACAGAGAGCCTTTTAAAAGCAATGATAGGAGAAAAATTAAACCAATTTTTATTTTGACTTTGCCAACTTGAAACACATTATTAAACTTGTTAAAACCATAATAAAATAGTCTCACATTGTGGTTTTGAAATAAAAATGTAAGTTGTTTTTCTCCAAATATATATGTTTGCAATTTTTACAGTGAATCAAGTTTTATACGACGTTGCACTGTCAGAGTTGCTCACTTTTCTACATTGCCCTTGACCATGTCTGAAGAGGCCATCAGGGAATGCACAGATGAGGAGTGTTTCAGCCTGTTCCCTGGCCCTAGTCTTTTAGGATTCTAAAGATAATTTAGAGACTTAAATTGTAGGGTTTTTTTTTTTTTTTTTTTTTTTTTTTTTTTTTTTTTTTTTTTTTTGCTATTGCCCTTGTCAGTGAATCATGTGGTGGTAAATGCATCTCTCATAAATACTTAGTGAAATCTATGTGCTAAATAAGAAGCCCAAAATGCATTTTGAGACATAACTTCCAGAGGCAGCATATTCTTTTGCTTTTGTATGCCCATCTTGGTTCCACTTAATTCAGTTATGTTTGCATATACCTTGAGTTGATCTAACTATGTTGGTGGAATAGTCAATACTTTCAGGTTTTCTTCCGTGAGTCATTTTGTCTAGTTGAAAGGATTTGGTTGTTTCTAGGTCCTGAATTGTTTTTTTTTTTTTTTTTCCCTGAAACACTTCTATTCATTTTGGGGCTTTAAGAATATGTGTGATGTCATACCCTTAAATCATTTTCTTTATGTTCTCAAAACATTTCTTATTTTCATCTGTTACTGTTTACTGTTTGGAGTAAAAAATTGGTAGGCTTATTCAACATGGCAAAGCCATAAATTTCTGGAATTACTCTAAATCCTTGCACTCTTGCTTGCAAACTGGCAAAGTTTTTCTGAGCCATTCTCTTTCTAATGGAGAGGTCAGTGCAGACAGACACCAAATAACATCATTTTCTACAAAGTTATTCTTATCCTCATCCTACAAGTTTTCCATACACTATCTGCCTCCAAGTACTACAGGTGATGATTTTATCATTTTTTTTACTACTGCATAATGCTGATTGCCATCTTTCAAGCATACAAAACAGTGTTCCTGATACTTGCTCCTTGTCTCCAAATCAATGTTTACAGATTTTTAAAAAGAAATATTCTTCATGTAAGATGAATGCCAACAAGAAGAAGGAAAACATATTTATTCTTCACATTTAAAAAGCTAAGGAGCCCTTTGTTGAGGAAGAGAATAAAAGGCTTATGGACTGAGAGCCAAGGAAGAAAAATTTGAAGTGGAAAAAATAGGCTCTGCAGTGTTGGCTGCTATAAAAGTGAGTCTGAGCCTGTAGAAAATATAAGAACAAGTGTTGAGGGATTAAATACTGCTTCTCCTTCAATGTGTTTTGTGACGTAGAGGTAAATAATGTGTTTCCTTTCATATTAAATGGTTTACTATCAATTTTTTAAATATATTTCATTGATTATGCTATTACAGTTGTCCCATTTCTCCCCCATCATTCCCCTCCACCCTGCACACCCCCTCCCACCCACATTCCCCCCCACTTTACTTCATGTCCATGTTCATAAGTTCTTTAGCTTCTACATTACCCACACTATTCTTGCCCTCCCCCTGTCTATTTTCTACCCACCATCTATGCTACTTATTCTCTATACCATTTCCCCTCTCTCCTCCTCCCACTCCCCTGTTGCTAACCCTCCATATGATCTCCATTTCTGGGTTTCTGTTCCTGTTCTAGTTGTTTGCTTAGTATGCTTTTGTTTTAGGTGTGGTTGTTAGTATCTGTGAGTTTGCTGTCTTTTCACTGTCATATTTTTGATCTTCTTTTTCTTAGATAAGTCCCTTTAACATTCCATATAATAAGGGCTTGGTGATGATAAACTCCTTGAACTTGACCTTATCTGAGAAGCACTTTATCTTCCCTTCCATTCTTAATGACAGCTTTGCTGGATAGAGCAATTTTGGATGTAGGTCCCTGCCTTTCAAGACTTCAAATACTTCTTTCCAGCCCCTTCTTGCCTGGAAGGTCTCTTGAGAAATCAGCTGACAATCTGATGGGAACTCCTTTGTAGGTGACTGTGCCTGTATCCCTTGCTGCTTCTAGAATTCTCTCCTTCATTTGAATCTTGGCTAATGTAATTACGATGTGCCTTGGTGTGTTCCTCCTTGGGTCCAACTTCTTTGGGACTCTCTGAGCTTACTGGACTTCCTGGTAGTCTATTTCCTTTGCCAGATTGGGGAAGTTCTCCTTTATTATTTGTTCAAATAAGCTTTCCACTTGTTGCTCTTCTTCTTCCCCTTCTGGTACCCCTATAATTCAGATGTTGGGATGTTTAACGATGTCCCAGAGGTTCCTAAGCCTCTCATTTTTTTTGAATTCTTGTTTCTTCCTCGTTTTCTGTTTGGTTGTTAGTTTCTTCCTTCTGGTCCACTCCATTGATTTGAGTCCCAGTTTTCCTCCCATCTCTATTGGTTCCCCATGCATCTTCTTTCATTTCACATATTGTAGCCTGCATTTTTTCATCTAATTTGTGAGCAAAATCAACCAATTCTGTGAGCATCCTGATGACCAATGCTTTGAACTGTGCATCCAATAGGTTGGCTATCTCTTCGTCACTTATAGGAATTGTCTCGGAGGCTCTGATTTGTTCTCCTTTTTGAGCCATTTTTGGTGTTTTTTTAAAATTTTGTTTTGGTTTTGGTCTGGTCGAGGCTGTTACGTAGTGAGGGGTGGAGCCTTAGGTGTTCCCCAGTGCAGAGTAGCCCAGTTGCTGAGTTGTGATGCTGTTTGTGGGGGTGGGGTCCAAGAAGGAACAATGGCACCTGCTCTGCTTTCTCAAGTTCCAGTCCCTTCTGCCGCTTCCCCTTCTCCTGGATTATCTGCGCATGCGAATGTGGGATCACCTGGTCAGCCAGGTGCCCTGCGCGGCCTCACTGGGTCTGCACAGTTGCCACCCCGTGCTACAGCTGCCGCCTGTGGGCCTGCCAGCTTCCTGCACACTTGGGAACTGCCAGCCACTGCTACCTGTGTTCCCGGGTCCGCACCTCCACTTTTTCCTACTGCAACTCCTCCCCTCTTACCAGTCTGGATGAATGGTTGTTGGACTTCCTTACAGTTCAATTTTCCATTAGCTCTGGTCATTTTCTTGTTTCTAAATATTTGTTGTCCTTAATTTTGGTTGTGAGAGGAGGCACAGTGTGTCCACCTACGCCTCCATCTGGGCCGGAAGTGATTGGTTCACTATCAATTCTTGTCACAGGTACAAAATTTCTCAGATCGTGAGCACTGGATAATATTTTCAAAATAGTTTTACATATAAACCACATAATTTTCTTTTTAACTTAAAGAGTCATTGTCAGAATTTATGGATGTATTAACACATGAAATTACAGTAAAAAATGTGGTTTACTTTGTTTTATAGTAATCTCTGATAAGATGTGGATAAGGTTTACCACAGAGTTTTGAGAGGCTCTTTCCCCTTTATAACAATGTATCTGGGGGTTCTTGTATTTTTTTTAATGTGAAAGACAGTTTGGAAGTTTAAATGGGAGTAGGCAAGAAGTAAAACTCCTTTATTTTATTTTTCTTCTTTCTTCCCAAGAAATCAGTACAACAGCCACAAAGGTTGTAGTCTATTTCTTTCATTCATATCATTTTGATTCATGGTCACATTAATTTTCTCCAAGGCATAAATACAGATGGGTGGCCAGAATGGCTGAGTAGGGAGCTGTTAGAAGTGTTTATGTCTCAAGTCTCTGATGCTTGGATTGAATATTTGTAAGATGGACACTTTGGCTGCTTCCATATCTTGGCGATTGTAAATAACACTGCAATGAACATGGGGTCCATGTGTTCTTTCAAGTTAGTGTTTTGGGTTCCTTTGGACATATTTTCAGAAGTGGGATTGCTGGGTCAAAAGGCAGATCCATTTTTAATTTTTTGAGATATCTCCATACTGCTTTCCACAATGGCTGCACCAGTCTGAATTCCCACCAACCATGAAAAAGGATTCTTTCCCCTTTGTCCACATCCTCGCAGCACTTCTTGTTTATTGATTTATCGGTGATAGCCACTCTGACAGATATGAGATGTTATCTCATTGTGGTCTGAATTTGCATTTCTCTGATGATTAGAGACATTGAGCTTTATTTCATATGCCTATTGGTCATCTGTATGATGAGTGGATAAAACAACTATGGGACAGTTACACAACTGAATATTACTCAGCCATAAACAAGAAGAAAAATGTGCCCTTTGTGACAGTGTGGATGGACCTAAAAAAAATTATGCTAAGTGAAATAAGCCATTCAGAGAAAGACAGATATCATATGATTTCACTCACATGTGGAATCTAATGAGCAAACTGATCTAACAAGCAAAATGGAGACAGACTCATAGATAGAGAGCAGGATGACAGGTAAGGGAGGCTTTAGGGGTGCAGAGATTGAGCAAAAATGAGAAAGGACTCATGGGCATGGACAACAATGTCGTGTTTGTGGGGGTGGGAGGGGGTATGAGAGGACTAAATGGTAATGGAAAATACAATAAAAATGAAAAATAAAAAGCAAATTTATGTTATAGGTCAGTTACATTGAAGAATATATATCAAATTTTGAAATTTTCTTTTACTGAATTTTGTTCACCATTTCACCTTGGATATGTAAAGCCCAAGAAATAATGGAAACTAAAATTTCAGGCCTGAATTTTATAGACTATTCTTAATGTATTTTATATGATATAGCATACACACTTAGCATATGAGATGGAAAGCGATGGAGTAGTTGAAAAAGACCAGTTTAATGAGTTTAGAGATCATGATAATTATTCAGCATGACACAATCTGTAGGTAGAATTCTAGCAAGTTACCCTTCCATGTCATAACTTTCATGTCTTAATATGAAGAAACTGATGATTTTATTAATTTCTAATTGATTCTAAAACTATATTGCAAAATGAACTTGGTTAGTTAAATATAAAATAATATTTTACAATAATGAAGATCAGAAAATAAAAGTTTATTATAACTTTCTCCTAGATAATATAAAGAACATTTAAACTTGAATGTTCATTCCAGCACATATTCTCTTGGATGAGTCAATTAATATCTTTGTGTTCTTTTTCAATTTTCTGATCAGTAAATAGGAATAATAGTATTATGCATATGGCCTTGAAGACAAAATAATAAAAATACACTCATAGATTGTGAGCCAAACATCATTTATTTTCTTTCTTAAAGTATATGAAATAAAGTAGTATAGCTGTTTAATGTTTACTTTTTCTAAGTAAAGCAGAAATAGAATCATATTTAAGTGCAGTAATCATACTGGAGGAATAATACCATTTATTTGAAAAGATAGCTGAATTAAAAACCAAGAGGAACTAGTAAAATAATAATGACCCTAAAATGCTTACATAAGGTTATGTTTTGAGAACATCACAATGTAAAAGAGGAAAGAGATAATTAAAAAATTCTTTATAAATAATTTGTCTTTTTGTAATTATTATTTCTACTAACACCCAAAAGGTATTTAAAAAGATTAAAGAGCCCTGGCTGATGTGGCTCAGTGGACTGAGTGCTGGCCTGCAAACCAAAAGGTTGCTGGTTCATTTCCCAGTAAGGGCACATGCCTGGGTTGCAGGCCAGATCCCCAGGAGGGGGCATGTGAGAGGCAATCACACATTGATGTTTCTCTTTCTCTTTCTAAAAATAAATAAATAAAATCTAAAAAAAAAAGATTAAAGAAAAATAAATGTATGACAATTTTTGTAATACAAATGATGAGACATTTTTAAAAAACTAGATACTTAACCAATTATTAGTCTGAAATTAAAAAGGTAGACTACACACAACACACACACAACAGAAACACACAGGTAGAATCTGTCTGGAAAAAGTCCACTCATTGTTAATATAAGGAGAATCGTTTGCATATCAATGTAATCTGGTAGCCCAGGAGAGTGGACTGAAATATGCATACATGAACCATGACAACTTCACTGTACTGGTCAGTGGGGGTGGTAGATGCCATTGAGGAAGCATGTGTACTGTGTGGCTGTTGCATTCAAAATGACTAAGTAGAACAATGCACCTGCATCAAATTGTTCATTAAGCTTGAGCATTTCCTCTGTGGAAACTATCCGTATGATTCAGAAGGCCGCAGCTATGGGCACCTGGTGGTTGGCAGCTTCATCACAGCAATGTGCCCACTCATGCATCATGTCCCATGAAGAGTTTTTTGATGAAACATCAAATCATCCAGGTGACTCAGCCCCCATACAGCCCATATTTGGTGCCCTGTGACTTCTGGCTTCTCCCAAAACTAAAATCACCTGCGAATGGGAAGAGATTTCAGATCTCCAATGAGATTTAGGAAAATAGGACAGGGCAGCGGATGGTGATTGGGAGAACTGCGTGAGGTCCCAAGGTGCTTTCTTTGAAAGGGACTGAGGGGTATCATTGTCCTATGTACAGCGTTTCTTGTATCCTATATTGGTTCAATACATGTCTTTATTTTTTGTATTGCATTGCTGGACAGACATTCACATATCACACGCACACATGGATAAGTTACAAAAAGCATACATTCTTATTATATGTTTTTTAATGTAGTATATATTGTTTCTGTAAAATGGACAAACGTATTGTTTTTTTCTTGAAAACATTTCAAATTATAATTATTCTAAGTTCTATATATTTTTGAAAGTATTGAAAAAGAAGCATCATTACCTTTTAAAAACTTCTATTTTTCACAAATATTAAGGTATTTTAAAATTTATGGATTTTTATAACAAGCAAGAAATACCTTTTTCTTTTATTGGCCAGCATGACTCATATAGAGAAACATGACCCCACTTGTACAGAGCTTATAAAGTCTTTACGATGCTCATTAAACCCTATAGACCTCAAATCACTGATACATGGATTTGAACTCTTTTTCTGGTTAATGTCATTACATTTATTGTGTTGCCCAAATGTCCTTTTAAAGTAATAGATAATTCTTCTCTCACTCTCTGACCCTTGTTTTCAATATGGTGCATGGAACAGATAAAGTGAGATGAATGAGATCTTTATTTGCCTCTTAACTTTGTATGGTGTATTACATTTGGCATTACATCTTGGGAAACCATTAGGTATTCGATTCAGAGATGAAGTCAGAAACCTCTTCAAGTTAAATCTGTGGGAATTGCTGTAATCAAATTTTACCAGTACTTTTCTTTGGGAATTACAGTTTTATAGAACATTTCATATAAGAGAAGTACCTTGATGAATGCTATAGGAAAACTTTAAAGCAGTTAGTTGAGTTAAAAGTGACTTTTTAATTAGGGCGTGTTTGTAAAGCCAGTTATAGCTTTAAAAAATGCAGATATCTTCATGAGAAGCCAAAATTAGTATTACCATTTTAGGTTATATATCTCCTTGATATATATATATATATATATATATATATATATATATATATATATTCATTCATTCAAATATATTCAGGTATATATTTATTTTCAAAAGTCTACATATATAGTTACTTTTGAAAATAAATATATACTTCATCACATAAAGCTTCCTAAATAATATGAAAGTTATAACTATATGGTATAGTTTAATTTTGAAAACCAAAATCTTAGAGAGAGATTTTCAATAGCCACACCTTCTTCTCTATTTAAGTGTATCTCCAATAAAGTAGGATGACTTCATCTTTATTGTCAATTAAATGTATAATTTTTTCCTGCTTTATTTTTAATGAATGGTCTTTCAAGTATGTAATACATTCTTAACTAAATGGACTTATTAAATTTAAATATATTAGTTAATGAAAAGTACACACAATCTTGCACTATAAGATTACAGAAAGAATGTTACAGAGGTTTATTATGTAGCATTATCAGTTTAGGAAAAACAGTGTGGTGGCAATAAAGAAGTAATGGATTTTATTATAGTAAGAGGATTAATTTAAAGTGAAAAAAAGGCCAGAGTGTAAACTGGCTATTCAGTGCTGGAGTTTAAGCATGATCCATTTCATTTTATAATATGGACTCTTTAGTCTAATTTTTCTGAAAGTCTTCATAAAAGAGTTGAGATGACAATCTTATGTTTCTTGGCTTACCTTTCCATACATGCTTCTTTCAAACATATCAGTTGTCTCCAAAAATTTGCCAACCCATTTGGTAACCACTTTCTTTTCAAAAATTATTACTAGAATGTTCAATTATCAGCTGTTAAATATCTGAACAATATCCTTTGTCTGGCCAGCTGCTAAAATGTCCAGTGTGTGGGCTTATTTAATCTCAAATCCATAGGCAGCCTGCCAATAGCATGGCATCTCAGCACCCTTCAACCGGTCCTGATACAGTCCTTTCACTGGCCAGCTGTTGCATTTATAGTTAAATGGCTGCCAAACCAAAGGCCACACACAAAAAAATTTGCTGTTTCTTTTGGGGGGAAACTTTTATCTTGCCCAACCTTCATCATCAATGTCATATTGCTCTGAGCTATTGCCAGCATCCTACAGATATTCAGAAGTGTTTCACAACCTATTTTGTATTCATCATAGATGGCAAATAATTGAAGCAATCCACCTGCTCTGGGGCTTTTCTGTCAACTTTGATCTCATTGCAGCATCAGTGACATTTGCCTATTTTTGTAAATTTGGATACTGGCTTCTCAGACAATGCAAGAAATATATGTTTTATGATAGATTGCTGCAGTTCCTTTTGCTCTTGAAAAGTACATCGGTTACAGTTTTTACTATTCATAACTATTACTATCTTACCCATAAATACTTATTTTCAAAATAAAAATAAGTCATTTATAAAATAAATAATAGCTAAGTGTATAAAATTATTTATTAGAGAAAATGTATAAAGGAGTAAATTATATCCCTGACAAAATAACTATTTTAAATATTAGGTTTTGTTTCTAATTTTTCCTCTGGAAGTTACATATAGAAGTGTATGGACATATATATGAATTAAAATTGGGGAGTTTGCTATCTTTTTCTTCAAACACAAATTAGGGATACTACCATTAATCTATGTTTTAAAAGCACCATATAATTATTAAGGACTTGACAAAAACATTAAAAAGGAAAAAAACTAATCAATAATTTATATTCTTGGAAAACTATGTTTTTTTATGTATATTTGTGTGTACATTTATTACAGATTTTAAAATTGAGAGAATTATATACATACTTTCCTTAAAACATGCTTATAAAATATAATAATATAAATAGATATATCATGAGAATTATTTTACCTTCTCTTTAATATACCATTTGTGGTAAAAATAACTTACTGTTACCCTTTCACACTATGTCTATGGTTTTACAAACATGCAAGAATGTGTGCAGAACTCGATAAACACTATTCAGGAATCTGTTTTTATAATACCATTTGCGCACATTATTCTATAATGAGCAGGTGTCATTAACTAACATGCGTATTATTTTGTTCAGAGTTATTGTCTCATATATGATGTTAAAAACATTTCCCCATGTGAGTAAATATATTTGAAAACAATTCTAATGAAATATAAGATGCTATTTTCTTCATTAATTGTCTTATTTGGTTGATATACAGTTTGAAATATAGATTATTCTATTTTTAATAAACATATTTACAATGAGCAATATGGTGTACAAGTGTTCATAGTCCATTTTGATTATTTTTAGGATAGGTCTCTGGAACTAAAATTAATGATATAAAAGCATACAGTTACAAAAATATTTTGATTTATATTATCTCTTGGTTAACAGAAAGAGAATTTATACACAATCAGTATTGAATAAAACTACACTTTCATATTGCTATAACTTATGGCTTATACTACTATTTTATGTTATGTTTAATTTTTTATTTCCTTTAAGAAATAATCATTCCTTTTATAACTATTATTTTAAAGTAGCTATATAGAATAACCCTTAAAATAATTACTGAGAATCTTTTCATATATCTCTTGCCATTTGTATGTCTTCTTAGGAAAAGTGTTCAAGTCCTCTGCTCATTCTTTAATTGGATTGTTTGTTTGGAGTTAAATTTTATGACTTCTTTATATATTTTGATAATAACCCTTTGTAATAGTTATTATTTGAAAATATCTTCTTCCATTACATTGATTGCCTTTTTATTTGGTTGGCAGTTTCTTTTGCTGTTTAGAAGCTTTGTAGTTTGATACTGTCCCATTCATTTACTTTTTCATTCCCTTGCCTTTGGAGTAAAATTCATAAAACCTGCTCTAAGACCAAGGTCCATGAGTTTAGTACCTATGTTTTCTTCTTTGCAATTTATTGTTTCAGGTTTTATAGTTATGTCTTTGATTCATTCTGAGTTAATTTTTGTATATGGAAACAAAGCGTAGCCTCGTTTCATTCTTTTGCATGTGGCTTTCCAATTTTGTCATCACCATTTATTGAAGAGGCTTTCTTTTCCCTGTTGTATGTTTTTGGTTCTTTGATCAAAAGTGATTTCCCAAATACGTGTGAGTTTATTTCTAGACTATCAATTCTGTTTCACTTCACTACCTACTAGGGAAATGCGAGTCAAGACTACAATGAGATACCACCTCACACCTGTTAGAATCGCCATTACCAACAAGACAAGTAATAGCCTGTGTTGATAAGGTTGCAGAACCCCCATCCACTATGTGTAGGAATGTAAACTGCTAGAGTCACTATGGAAAGCAGTATGGAAGTTCCCCCCAAAATTAAGAATAGTGCTACCGTATGACCCAGCAACCCCTCTTCTGGGTATCTACTGCCCAAAATTGAAAACATTCATTTATAAATATATATGCATCCCTGGGTTCACTGCAGTGTGATTCACAAGGGGTCAGACATGGAAACAACTTAAGCTATATCAGAATTGAATGCAGTTTTATTCAATAGTGGTTGCCTATACATTTTCTTTCTGTTAACCAAGAGACAATATAAATCAATACATTATTCACACTGTAAGCTATTATAGCATTAATTTTAGTTCTAAAGACCTAATCTAATAATTTTTGGATGATTGGATAAAGACGATGTGGCATACACATTCAGTGACATACTACTCAGCCATAAGAAAACATTAAATACTATCATTTGCAATGACATGGATAGATCTTGAAAATATTATACCAAGCATAATAAATCAGAAAGAAAAAGTCAAGAAACCATATGATTTCACTCACATGTGGGGTATAAAACTGAAAGTAACAAATGAACAAACAAGAGAAACAAAGAAAAACTCGTAGACACAGACAACAGTATGATGGTTACCACAGAAAAAGGGATCGGGGAGTAGTAGAGGGTAAATGGGGTCAAATATGGTGACAGAAGAAGATTTGACTTTGGGTGGTGGGCACACAATGAACTATACAGGTGATGTATCATAGAATTATACTCTCAAAACCTATATAATATTTTTAATCTATGACACCTCGGTAAA
Source organism: Glossophaga mutica (assembly GCA_039655065.1). Taxonomy (NCBI): domain Eukaryota; kingdom Metazoa; phylum Chordata; class Mammalia; order Chiroptera; family Phyllostomidae; genus Glossophaga; species Glossophaga mutica. The sequence continues at coordinate 158,677,762 of CM077306.1, forward strand.
TTTAATTAAAAATATAAAGTAAAATATTAAAAAGGTGAAAGCCAAGCAAAAAGGAAAAAAAGAGAGAAAAAACTTGTGGACAAGAACAACATTGTAGTGAGAGCCAGCAGTTTGGGGTCTTGCAGGAGGAGGTGGTTGAGGTGACGGAAGACTTAACTTGGGTGTTGAACACACAATATGGTGTACAGATGGTGTGTTGTGCAACTGTGCACCTGAAACCTAAATAATTTTGTTAACTAGTATCACTCCCATAAATTTAATAAAAAGGAAAGGTAAAAAGAAAGAGTAACATGTACAGCTATAGTAAAATTTAAAATTTAGATATGATTAAAAATTCCACTTCAAATTATGAAATGAGTTGCTGGAAAGGTTATTAAAAACTGCATATTTATTCATTGCTATGGCAGTATAAATTATTGTAACCAATTTGGAATACAATTAAACAGTACCTAGTACAAGTTATCAGATATATAGTCTAAAACCTGCTTAGGATTCTGCTAATTCTAAGAATTGCCTTTTTAATAGCTATTAGTGAAATACTCGCAGTATACGTAGGGAGTAATATAAAACATGACAAGCATTTTGTGTGACCAAATGATAAAAGTCAGTAAGATGAAAAACATGAATCATGGGATGAAGTAGTACAGCAATTTCGTTTTTATCTCCCTGTGTCCCTTTGTCTTTTACTTTGAAAACTTTTGCAGGACTCATTATTCTCTTCTGAATATTCTGATACACAATATATTATCAGTTTAAAAAATGAACAACAACAGAAAGCCCAGTCTTGTATGATTTGAAAAAAATCCTCTAGTTGCGTTCTTTTCCAAACCTGAGTTATACACTGTAATGCTAGAGTGAGTAGGGAGCCTCTACCCTGGGAATAAAAATAGAGTCAGATTATTACTTTTCTCTCTCCTGTCCTCAATATCGCTCATGTTTACACTTTCTTATCCCCTTTTTCTCCAAGGATGGATGCCTAAGGATGGAATGAAAGGTGGGGAATCAAAGGTCAAAAGGCATAAGTCTCCACTGACTGAGAATGCATTTTAAGAAAACGTTTTCGTTTCCTAACTTAGATATTAAAGGCAGATCTTATTGGATTGCCTTTGTAGTTCATCAAAACAGCTCCCCCAACACTGGGGACACCTCACAGCAATGCTCTCTCTGAGGGTCATGCTCTTTTCCTCTCTGGCTGGCCTCATCGAGTGATTTGTTACCAGCTTTATTCTGCTGAACTTTATTTTCATTGTTAGATGCATTTTATGGAAAGGCATAGCATAACATCCTCCTCTTGCCTCTCAGCCTCCTACCAATCTATGAAAAACGCTGATATTTTTATCCTTTACCCTAATAAAATCTAGTTCAAGTAGATCCCACTGAAGCAAAAAGACCTACTTTGGCTTGTCCCTCAAGGGACAAGCTAGCCCATCTCAAGACCCAGTAGAGCTGTCAAGCAGAAATTGGGTATCATCTGACCACAGGAAATGCATGATGAAACTTTCCACGTGGATTTCATGAGTCCTTTTCATAGACTGCAGATATGAAACAGGTACCCTTTATCTTGTGAACTAATTGAAAACCAACAGCAAGTCTCCAAAAATCCTTTCCTAAACCTCACCCTGTATAAATCTTCGAAGATGCATTTATTGTTATTAGCGTAGGGTTAAGGTATCAATGAGAATGGCTAGAAATAAAATATAGTATATTTATTCATTACATGTTTATATTAATGAAATGGAATTACTTAATTTACAAGAATCAATAAAACTAGCTGCCAAAACCCAATTTTTAATTAAAACGAATACATTTATAAATATTTTTGCAATGCTAAAATGAATGATTAAAAATAATAATAGATACAGAGAGATATAACTATATGAAATTATAAAATAAATTAGAGGAATGTACTAAAATGACTACGTTTTAGTAACTACCACAGGGTAGAAGGATTTAAGATAATAATCCAATAAATGACTAATATGAGCATATATTGTTTCTTGCTTTTCTGATTTCCTCAAATGTAAACTTTAAAAAATTTGTTACATATATGAATTCTTTTTATAAAATATGTTTGCAAAATTATGCTTTTCTGTATAAAATTCTAATTTTTATTTTTGTGTTCTTCTTATATTTTAAAGATGTGTATTGAAAAAGAGCAAGTAGAGAGCAAAAGTCTTAGTTATACTGAAGAGAAAGAATAAAGGAAGCAGGAAAAAGTGTAAAAATAAGGAACAGAATGAGATTCACATCAAAACCATGGAAGTGATTTTTTTCTTTGTCATGAGCAGGGATTTCTCTGCCTCCATCTCTTATGTGGGTCACACCAAGGAAAGTTTGATGTAAATGTTATTTATTGTAAGCATGCAGTTAATAGAGATGTTATTTAATTCAATGATGTTTGCTTTTTTTTCTTTTTAATGCATTATTCTACAATTCTCATTGCATTATATCTGTTTCATGTCACTGGGGAAGAATGAGTTAAGTAGTAATAGACCGTCTTTGTGAAAAACAATAATCATTTTTTGCCTATGAAACAAAATTAAATGTATATATTTTTAGGGTAGTTGCATTATCCATAATTTAAAATGCATTTTTGTGTGTACCTTGGAGAAAAAAGGAAAATTTTTTTAAATGGTCACTTATTTTGGCCAGTGTTTTTTTAAGTTAATGGGGTAAATAGCGATTGCCACAATCCTAATAAAATGTGATTTTCAAAGATTATAGGGTAATATTTTGCCCATTCATTTTGTTCATTTGCATAAAAAATTGCATGTTCCTCTTACATATTTTTATGTTTTCTTTTTCCCTAAATATAAAAATAATACGTTTTATTTTCAAAACTAATGAGTCTGCTCCTTATTCATTCAGAAACTTCAAAAAACTGGTTTGAAAAAGAATTATATGCAAATATTTTAATGTAATTTATTTATTACCTATCATACATTGACAGACTTTCAAAATGTTCTTATTTGTAATTTCAGTATATGCATATCACATTTATTTTTCTATTCATTATTGACTATACTTTGAAAACTTAATCTCCTTATGCATTTTTAAATATATTTTATTGATTATACTATTACAGTTGTCCCATTACTTTCTCCCTTTTATTCCCCTCCGCCTTGCACCTCCCCCCACCTCACCACCATTCCCCCTACTTAGTTCATGTCCATGGGTCGTACATATGAGTTCTTTGGCTTCTCCATTTCCTATACTATTCTTAACTTCCCCTTGTCTATTTTGTACCTACCATTTATGCTTCTTATTCTCTGTACCTTCCCCCCATTCTACCTCCTCCCTTTACCTGCTGATAATTCACCATGTAATCTCCATTTCCATGATTCTATTCCTGTTCTATTCATTTTCTTAGTGTATTTTTGCCTTTTAGGTTCAGTTGATATTTGTGTTTATTGTTACTTTATTGTTCATAGCTTTTGATCTTCTTCTTTTCCTTAGATAAGTCCCTTTAACATGTCATGTAATAAGGGCTTGGTGATGTGGAATTCCTTTAAGTCGACCTTATCAGGGAAGCACTTTATCTGCCCTTCCATTCTAAATAGAGATGATTTTAGATGTACATCCTTGCTTTTCAGGACTTCTAATACTTCTTTCTTGCCCCTTCTTTCCTGCAAGGGGTCTTTTGAGAAATCAGCTGCTAGTCTTATGGGAACTCCTGTATAGGTAACTGTCTTCTTTTATCTTGCTGCTTTTAAGATTCTCTCCTTATCTTTAAACTTGGGTAATGTAATTATGATGTGTCTTGGTGTATATTTCCTTGGGTCCAACTTCTTTGGGACTCTCTGAGCTTCCTGAACTTCCTGGAAGTCTATTTCCTTTGCCAGATTGGGGAAGTTCTCTTTCATTATTTTTTCAAATAAATTTTCAATTTCTTGCTCTTCCTCTTCTCCTTCCATAACCCTATGATTTGGATGTTGGAATATTTAAAGTAGTCTTGGAGGTTCCTAAGGCTCTCCTCATTTTTTCTAATTTTTGTTTCTTCATTCTGTTCCAGTTGGATGATTATTTCTTCCTTCTACTCCAGTTTGTTGATTTGAGTCCTGGTTTCCTTCCCTTTACTGTTGGTTCCCTGTGCATTTTTCTTCATTTCACTTTGCATAGCCTTCACTTTTTCCTCTATTTTGTGATCATATTCAACTGTTTCTGTAAGCATCCTGATTATCAGTATTTTGAACTCTACTTGTGATAGGTTGGCTATCTCTTTATCGCTTATTTGTATTCTTTTTCTGGAGCTTTGAACTGTTCTTTCATTTGGGCCATATTTCTTTGTGTCAACACACCTGTTACAGTGTTAGGGGTGGAGCCTTAGATATTGGCAAGGGTGGGGCCACCTAGGTTGCTGTGTTGTGATGCTATATGTGGGGGAGGGGCCTGAGAGGGAACAATGCTGCTTTCTCAACTGTTAGCTAGATGGCTTTCAGTCACTTCCCTCACAACCCTCAAGCAAATTGGGCTCTTCTGGTGGTGATTTCCAGGTGGATGGCCTTATGTGTGTTCTAGGACCCTGTGGGTCTCTCCAAGGAGCTCTCCTGTGAGGCTGGGCATTTCTTTTGCCACCACAACCCCCAGAAGTTTTTACAGCCAGAGGTACTGAGGCTTTATTTCCCTGCACCAGAACGCTGGGTTGTGAAGTCTTTCTTGCTCCCCAGTAGTTCCTTCTGATTCATCTGCATGCAAATGTGGGACCAGCTGGTCCTCCAGCTGCTGCCTTACTGCACATCCTTTCCATCCTGGCTGCCTGTCTCTGCTCCTCCTACCAATCTGAATGAATGTTTCTTCTTTAACCCCTTAGTTGTCAGACTTCCATACAGTTCAATTTTCTATAGTTCTGATTATTTTTTGGTTTTTAAATTTGTTGTTGTCCATCTTTTGGTTGTGCGAGGAGGCAAATGTATCTACCAACACCTCCATCTTGGCTGGAAGCCTCCTTATGCATTTAAGAGGATGAAATAAATGTTATCAACCTTTTTAATCTAATTTCTTTAGTTACCCTTAAAGATCTAAGGATCCATATATTTCTATGGCTTATGGACGATTGTACAAGAGCTTTATCAGTATTGGAAAAGACTTTTGGATTCCCTCTATAAATAGTATTTTGATAACAATAAAATCTAAATCAGATATTGAGTGTAAGCAACTGACATTATTTGTAGACCCAAGGTCATACATATTTATATGACCTTAGATAATCAATCTATTTATTTTTTCTTACCATAAAATAATTATAATAACTTCAAAAATGCAGTACTTTATAACCAAAATGTAATGATAGCACAAATTGCAAAGACCCTGTATACATCCGTAAGGCTAAGAACGAAAAACAAAGGGGTAGTGCTGAGAATAGGAAGAAGAGAAGAAGGGGTTCAGAGAGAGAGAGAGAGAGGGAAGGGAATAAACTTTTTTTTAATCAGCTAGGAATTGAAGACACTATTCATAAAAGTTTTCTTCTATAGCATGGCTAATATAATATGCAGCACTTGGAATTTGACACCATCTTAAAGCTATTGAAGCCCTTTGTGATATTTTTGGAGTTTATGTTAAAGAATAGGATCATCTGAGTCTATCTCTCAAAACACCAAGTTACAGTGCTCTAAAGGCCCTTGGCATACTCTTATTGACTTGTAGACCATGAAATTATGACAAAAAGAAAAAGATTCTGCATGAGATTTGACATTAATTGTGGATCTTGACAGTTATCTGATGATTTGACTATCAGACAGATATTTGGAGTCTGTTTGTGGCAAAGCTGTGGGGGAAAAAGCAAAACCACTGGATTTTAAGCCACTGGAAACTTTAATAGTGTTGAACTGCTGGTGCATTAATTCATCTCTACCAAAAATTTTCAGTTTACTAAACAAGATGATAGTGTGGATTCAGATAAAATTAAAATAATGAATCCCAGTGATTCCTTCCTATTTTTCAAGGTTCTTGAGAGTTCTTTGCACAGAGTAGAATTCCTAAAAAGCTGCAAATCTAATGAGGCTTTCAGTATAAAACTGAGTTTATAGTCACCTAATACTGAATATTAAGTAAATTTGTCTATAAAATACCAAGGACAAATGTTCCATGTCAACATAGTAATGATAATAATACAAATAGCAATCATAATAGTTCTCACATTTATGGGGTCATTGTACAGATATTGCACACAGTGCTTTATACAAATTTTATCATATCTTCCATACAACAACTGTCAGGTAGATTTAGTGATTACCCTCCTCCATAGATTATAAACCTCGGCCACAAAAAGATTAAGTATCTTGAAGAGATTTTAACTATTAGAGCCCATTTCTTTGAAATAGTAGTCTCCAAATCTATTCAAATTAAGTAAAGCACAGATTCATTTAGAACTATTACATTGGACATTATCACAAGGGAATATTAAATTTTAGAAATGTTCTTTGTGACTTTCCATCCATTCTTTCTAATTCACTGCCTTTCTCCTGTCTTCTACAACTTTAACTTCTGCCTAATCAGTGGTAACTGTTAGTCTGCAACTTCTCAAACTAATCCTGGACGTGTAGTTTACTCTGTAATATTCAGGTTAACTGGATAACCAAGGCAATGGAGTAGAAAATACTCATATTGTATGATACAGTATTCAACACAAATAGAATATAAAATAGAGAAGAAATTATTATTTTAAAGAAAACACTAGGATCAAAGGACAGGCATGATGCCACATTTTTTTTTTCTAGACATTGTTGTCAGTCCAAACAAATAACAATATATTGGGTGTACAAGTTAAGCTTCAGTAGAAAGATAGGGGAAACGGGGATATGGAGAAGGAAATATAACTGTTATTACTGCTTGGTAATGAAAGAATTTACTTGGATTGGTGGTGGCTGCAGTGGCTTGTGAAGACTTTGCCCATGAATAAGGGTCTTTTCTATCCACAGACACTGGTAGGGCTAAAAGCATAGAGGACTTGTGTCCATTAAAGGGCAGGGCCATCCCATTGAGCTCACTGAATGGCTCTGGTCACATGATACTCAGATTTGGAAAAAAGAGAGAGCAAAAGAAGGCAAGAAAGGTGAGGGGCTGAGGAAAACTTCATAGTGTGTTCTCTGAAAGTACCAATCAAATGATTTACTTTTCTCTTGGGAGAATGAGGAGTGGGTGTAATTTGGCATAGAGGGCCAATGAGGGAAGACAAAAGCCAACTACTGCCACTCTGATCTGACATGAGGAGAGTTAAGAAACTATATTCCCCTGTATCATCGTTTGTTTGTTTGTTACTTCAGGAAGTCACTAAATATAATCATACAAAAATGCTCATCTTAAAATAATTAAAACATATGCCCTAGCTGGTGTAGCTCAGTGGATTGAGTGTAGACTGCAAACCAAAGGGTCGCAGGTTCAATTCCCAGTCAGGGTGCATGCCTGTGTTGTGGGCCAGGTCCCCAGAAGGGGCCACGTGAGAGGCAACCACACATTGATGTTTCTTTCCCTCCCTCTCCTTCCCTTCCCCTCTCTCTAAAAATATTTTAAAAAATTAAAACATATGTGCAAAAAATAAAATTTTTCTGTTTTACCTCTATATCTATATTTTTATTATTTCAACAGAAAAAAAATAACTTTTTAATATTATCTTGTGTTTTCTATTATTTTTAAATGTCAAATCATTATGTGTATTATTCTTATTCATATTTTTGACTTCATTTCTCTCTCAATCTCTCTCTCACACAGTCACATATCATGACAAATCTTTTTTTTTAAGATTTTTTTATTTATTTATCTTTAGAGGGGGAAGGAAGGAGAGAAATATCAATGTATGGTTGCCTCTCGTGCATCCCTTGCTGGGAACTGTTGTTGGGAACTGTCTTGCAACCCAGGCATGTGCCCTCACTGGGAATCGAACTGCGATTCTTTGGTTCGCAGGACCGAGCTCAATCCACTGAGCTACACCAGCCAGGGCAAATCTTTTCATGATATTTTACTTAAGCTCCAGTGCTTTCTTCATTGCTGCATTCATAAACCATTACATGGGTCTTGCTTAAACCCTTTTGAAAGGACATTTGATTTCTTCCTACTTTTCACTCCCATTCTCACAACTTGGAACTGTCAATACATTACATTTTAAAGACCCTGCCGAGTATCACCTTACAGTTAAATTGCTATTAATAATTGCATGGCCATTTGGATATCCTTCTTGCATAGTGCCTGTTTAAATCCCTTGCTCATTTTCCTTTTGACTTCTCTGCAATTTCTTATTATATGTAGTTCTTTATATTATTTTATGTAAAATATAATTATGTAATCATATAATTTTTTTTATTGTATTAATATGGAAATTACACTGATTGAGTTTTCAAAAATGTTAAACCAACCTGATAATTTCGGAAAATGTGGGGTGGGTCCACCCACAGGGACTGCCACCAGCCGCCACAGATGAGAATAAGTGTACCAAGACATCTGCTTGTGGAGGAAAGGTGGCCGATCTCTCAGAGGAGAAGGGCCAAGAGCTGTTTCCTCAATAGGCTTTTATTGGGTTCATTTTGCACAGGAATACAGGCTCATTAATCATTGTCAGGCAGTAAGGATCAAACAATAGATAACATACAAAGAACTCTGAGGCCCTATTTTGAGTCAGGGTCAGATAGCTAAAGAGCTATAAAACTTTGAGGAACAGACTCACTTCTTGCTGGGACCCTTATTTAATTGAGAGAATTCTAAACAAAGCAGCTTCCACAGGATTTTACATATTCTTTCTTAGGCCTGATCGCCCTAGGGAACCTGCCCTTTCCAGTACAGGGCTACACCCACCACTGGCATTGTTTCAGCCTTAAGGCATTGTCTCAGGTTTAAGTCAGTCAGGGGTAGTTAGGCAGCCAAGAGATTACGAGGCTTCTTGCAGAGACAGAACAAGGACTCAGGCTATGTCATAGCTGAGGGTCCATCACCTCCTTTTGCTATAGCCCCCCAAGTCCTTCCTTGGGGCCTCCACATGATCATGCCTGGCTTAGGTCATTCCCCCCCTTGGAGGAATCTTACCCATCATTGGCTAATCGATCAAGCACTGGGGGCTAGTTATGGATGAAGTAGAAGGAGCAGAAGTGGCACCCCTGCCAGGGAGATAAGCCTCGTCTACTTAGTAGCTTACAGTCCAAAGGTCACTCACTCAGCCTTAGCCAAGGGGAGAGTGGGGGGGGGCGGGGTTACAGCTCCTGAAACCAGGCAGGGCGGTTCCCAACAGGAAAAATCTAATTTTATTATAATATATTATCCTTTTTATATACCCTAATCAGTTTGGTAATACATTTTGAATCTGTGTTTGCATCTATGGGTTGTTCAAATTTTTGATAATCTTACTAATTCTTTGTTGTTTCATCAGTTTCTACAAAAGTAGTACAAGTATTTACCATTATGGTTTTAAATTTTCTCTCTCTTGTGCAGTTTTTCTTTAAATTTTGAGGCTATATTACTAATAATATACAAAGTTAGTATAGTTATACCTCCCTTGTAAAATTCATTTTTAATCATTATATATTTTTCTTTTTCTCTCTAATATTTTGTGACAGTATTATATTCCCAAACGGCAAAGATCACTGGTTCTATTATTTGCTAAAACCCTTCAATATGCATACATGATTAAGACTGCAGGACCTTTCTAATATTAAGGTAAAAATCTTTAAAAAATCTTTGTGAAATTATGGATAAATTCCATGACATGGCATTCAGAAACCTTTCATTGCCTTTCATAAAACTAGTTCTCTAACTTCATCTTTCATCATGCCCCTCTGACATTGTATGGAAAATTATTCTGAATCAATAGTATGTCATGATTATTGAAGAGTTCAGCTCTTAGCTAAAAATTTACCTGCACATTTTCAAGTCCAACTATAGGTGATTACTAAGGACTTACTTGATAGGCCTTATAGAGGAAAGTTGCCTTTTCCACACCAGACTGGAGCAGAACCAATATGTTGCAGGTTCTGAAGTATGTTTCAGTCAAGACCTCAGGTCCCCCTGACAGTCATACTCATACCCATATCTACAGTTGTAGTCTAGATCTCTCCATTTGCTCCTCTCTTTTGCTGTTAAAATGACCAGAATGTCCATCTCCTAAATTACCTAGTCTACATATTGTTATCTTTTAAGACTCAGCTCAAATACCAAATCACCTATAAAGACATCGCTATTTGCATCAACTACACTTTGATGTTAGCTCTGTGTCATTCCACTATATACAGAATATAATATATAACATATATAGAACATGCAGGATTATGATATAATTATATGCTACATCATTATAATATGTAACCTCTGGTATTCCCTATATAGAAATAATATATAATAGTATAATATTATTATAAAGTAAATTTATAATATATAAATAGCATTCTAATTTGCATAGGAAATTACATTGTGGCAAATATAGTGTCTAATACAACATAGAAACTTCTTAAAAGCTTAAAGAAATTGTGAATGAAACATGCTCAAATGAATTAAAACTAAATGGCATCCATTAGAGTGTATTTTAAAGTATTTTCATGGAATATTAAATGTCAATTTAAAAGAAAAAGAAAATGATTATATAACACAAATTTAGAGAATTAAAAAATGAATAAACATAATTTGTTCAGGTCAAATCTGTTTTATAGCTAATTGGGTTATTCTTCTAAACAAAAGTTTTAAGTAAAAGTTGTAATGTATGTGGAAGTAACACCTTTAAAAGATAGAATTACTCTACAGTCAGAAAAGTAGAGTTGAAAAAACAAGAGGATTTTAAAGTACTCTTTCTAAAATAAGTACAACAGTTCCTTTTTAGGATGGATGATGAAAATTTCCAGTAAACTCTGGCCAGTGTAGTGTTTAGCTATAGAAGTTACAGGTACATTAACATGTATTACACACATATTCTTAGATTTTACATTTTGACTTTAGCCAACTTGATACTAAGAAGAAAATTATTATAGAAACATGTTTCTCTCCATTTCAAATAAATGCCAATAAAATAGATAATTCTTCTTTCCATGTTGATGTGTCTGCATATATTCCACTGACCAGAAATGTAGTCGGAGGAAAGTGGAACAAACTTCAGGGCCAAACCATAGTAATCCTTCTTCCAGATTTCTTATTTTGTGCGATAACATTCATATTATATAAGGTACATTTGTTTCAAGATTCTTTAATTTATATACAAAATCACCGTGTCAGGTGGATTATTTAGTAGTTTTAAGAGAAAATTTCTGAATTTAATACAGAAGCCAATACTACTGTTACAAATCCTATTTGTGCAAGGATTCTAGTAGGTGAGCAAAATAGTTGGTATGGTTCATTTTTATTTCCCATGTAACTAGTGACGTTGAGCATCTTTTCATATATCTACCAGCATCTGCATGTCATCTTGGAAAAGTGTCTTTCAAGTCTCTCACCCTACCCTCCCTTTTTCAATTAGTTTTTGTTGTTGTTATTGTTGTTGCTTTTAACTTGTCTGACTTCTTTTTATATATTTTGGATGTTAGCCTCTTATGAGAAGTATATTTGTAAGTAACTTCTCCCATTCGATTGGTTGCCTTTTTGTTTTGTTGAAAGTTTATTTCGCTATGCAGAACCTTTGTAGTTTCATGTAGTTTCACTTATGCATTTATTTATGTTTTTTATACTTTAATTGCCTTTGAGGTCAAGTTCACAAAAACTCCTCTGAGGCCAAGGTCCATAAGTTTAATGCATATGTTTTCTTCTATGTATTTTATTGTTTCAGATCTTATACTCAAGTTTTAATCCATTTTTTGTTAATTTTTATGTATGTCAGATAGAAATTGAAGAAAACACGAGATGGAAAGATAGATAGTTCATGTTTATAGATTGGAGGAATAGGCATCTTTAAAATGTTCATGTTATCTAAAGTAATCTACAGATTCAATGCAATCCATATCAAAATCTCAACGATATTTTTCACAAAAATTGAACAAAAAAGTTCTCAAATTTGTATGGAACTACAAAGGATGCCAAATAGACAAAGCAATCCTGAGAAAAAAGAACAAAGGCAGAAGTTTTGTACTCCCTGACCTCCAACTGTATGGTAAGGCTCCAATAATCCAACACTATGGTACAGGCATAAAACAGACTCACAAACTAATGGAATAGAATTGAGAGCCCATAATTAAACCCACACACATATGGGCAACTAATTTTTGATGAAGGTGCCAAAACCATACAATGGAGAAAGTAAAGTCACTTCAATAAATAGTTTTTGAAAACTGGAAAGCCACATGCAAAAGAATGAAACTGTTTTTCTTAATGGTCATATTAAAAAGAACGGTTCTTAGGTCCTTGAAAAACATACTTCTGGGTGTAGAAAATTTGCATCACAAAAAGGCAGAGAAAGGATTTAGAATTGTGAGTTTTCTAAAGCAAATTCTCCAAGATTGATGAGATGATTGTCCAAAATTTCATCAAACTGAGAGGAACTTTAAGGTCATAATGATCACTATCTTGATCAGAATCTCAAAATTAGTTTTTCCAAAACCTTACCAAATAAAGTTTATATACGGCCACTTTAGATGCAACCATATAGCTGTGATCTTTTAGAACACTATCATTCACACTCATGACTAAACATAAATCGAGGTTGTTTCTCTAAATACATTGCTAAGCATGCACTTCGTTCTCACTTTGTAATAGAAATTTACTTTGTTTTCCACTCCACCCACAAATAATTCTACTAATTGTTTTTAGCAAATGATTGATGTTTTTATATTTACCATGTTGCAGATTAAAGTAATACCAGAAAGTATTTTGTAAAGTTATAAAAATCAGTAACACAAAGTCACACCAAGGAAACACCACAGGGTAATTAATCCCCATGTGTCACGTCAGTGGCATAGCTAATCTTGTTTTGTTAATATAAAATTAGGATATTTTGTCATGATTGGATTACTAATTTTAAGCTTTTAATCAAATAAGTAGGTAAAAAAAAAAACCTACTTATGCTTCAAGGATTATATAGTGAGCCCTCAGAGTGTCTAAGGCCCTTTCCTGTTTTCCAGAATTTATGGTCCTCTCCCAGATTGCTGGAAGGGAAGGTGACTGGTCCCTACAATGCAGTAAGACCTGTACATTATTACATGAAACATGAGTGCTTCTCCCACTTAAGCAGAAGTGGAAGGACACTGACAGCTATTTTACTGCCCTGCTGCACTCCAGGGGATCTTGTCTGCTCACTGTCACTTGAACAGTTTCAGGAACTCTGCTCTGTGGCACCTTCAGCCCCAGCCTCTGCCGCTGCATTGCTAGATGCTGCCTACTCTCAGGGCTCTGAGTTCAAGGACTCTTTTCCCTGCCTCTGGCACTTCAGCTAAGTCAATGGATCTCACCTGCTTTACAATGCTCCTGAGGCTAGCCTAAAGGTTTTAATCGAATTTCATGAGAAACCTTGAGCCTTTACAATTTTTAGTTGCAGTGACTCCTGAGATGGCCATGATCAAATATGGATGATTTGTGTGAACTTCGCTGAGATCAGCATTGCTAATGCAGGCAGAAAAAAAATGTAACTGGAAACTTTGTTCACCACCTGTTCACAGATCTGGGCTCTTGTATTTCTATAGCATACAGTTAACTGCTGATAAAATCATTCAGATTAAAATAAAGCCAATTGATATTGAAATTAGATATTTTCTTCTATTTCAAACTTGTTAATACTTTTGTCCCAATAGGATTTTTTCACTTATGTGATAATTATCTTTTGTTAATATAATAGTTTATCATGTTGTTTATTCTGGCTCATAATTCTAGAAAACCAGTATATTTTGTTTGTTCAAAATATTATTTTTTAAAAACTCAATTTTGCACAAAAAGCAAAGGATGAAGTTTATCCAAAGAATATCTCCCCTCAAGATCAGTGGCATCGCACTGATACTATTTTTAACATATTGTGAAACAATATAGTGCATATAGGTTAGTACCTCATAAAAATCACTACTCTGATTTAGAAGGGAGATTGATATATTTTAAAATTACGACTGTAGCTTAAAAGAGAGAGTAAATGTAATTTAATCCACCAAAGACACATTTAAAATCCCTTTGCTGCACGCCTAGGAGAGTATCCAGGAGCCACATATGACTAGGGAGTATTTGAAATGTAGTCAGTGCAAACTGAGATGTTTGTTAATTATAAAATACATACTGGATTTTGAAGGTGCGATAAAAATAAGTAAAAATGTAATAATTTTGTATTAATGGCATAATAGATTGATAATATAAATGTAATATACAGGGGTGGGTAAATGTAGGTTTACAGGTGTCCATATGGAAAAAGATGCAGAGGTTATGATTATTGCAATGGCTTTAATAACTTGATGGAAAGTCACAATGGAAGGGTGCTGTCAGGCACAGTCTCATAAGTGCTCAAATTGCTGCTTCATTATTTACACATTGTTGTGGTCCCCTTGCTATACTCAAGCACACTTTGGCACAGAGTTCTTTATTGTCATTAGTAAACCTACTTTCGGCCAATCCTGTATTATTAAAATTAATTACAGTATTTATTTTTACTTATAAATGTGGCCACCAGAAAATTTAAAATTACATGTGACTTGTATCATATTTAGTAGGAAACTATTGCTTTAATGCCTTGAAACATTGAATTTTTGCCTTTAATGTCAATGTTCTCATGTCTTAGATGATGAATACTTGACATATAGGTTACAAATAAGCAAAATCATGATCTCAGGATCATTCCCTGTGATTGAAATCAAGAGAAATAGTACTGAATTGCCAATATTCAGCTACTTTTTACTTACAAAAACAGCTAGTTTATTTAGTTTGACTTCTCCATTCCTCATCTTTCCCCTTTGGTGTTCTCACTGGGATTTTTCTTTCACGATATCAAATGAGCATGACTATCTCCTCACCTCATAACCTTCGATCTAATTCTCTTTGTATCAGTGTTCAAATTTTTAATAACCATACTGGGTCAGAACCTTTCTAAATTTATTTTGGGGAATTATTCAGTAATGCCTGCATGTTTCTCTGTGGGTTCTCTGAAGCCCGCTTTCATGAATAGCATAAAGTTTAAGGTTTATCTTAATAGTCTCAGAGTATCGGGGATATTGAAATGTATACAGTGATGCCTTTTGATTTTGGTGGGAGGAGGAGTTAATCTTAATTCACCATGACAGTTCTAATTCAAATAAATCTGTCAGATAGACTGGATGCCCCAGAAGCTGGAAGTAGGGAGAGATAATGGGAATTATGAGGGAAAAAATCATAGGAATTAAGTTGTAGGTTGTCTGAGTCATAAAGGAAGATGGGCTGAATGTAAAAGTAATATTTCTACTACAGTGTGCATCTATGTCCAACTGCTGTTTGATGTGAAGCCCCTTAATGCTCTGATATAAATGAAGGAAATAGACCATTGTTGGTGCAAGGACTCTGCTATGGATAACTTCTCTGAAAGAGCTGACTTGAGGAGACAGGGAGTAGGTTCCATGCTGGGGTTGGGGAGAGAGAAAACCACAGAGGTTGACAGATTGGACAAGCCCAGATGGGGCAGAGCCTTTGACATTGGACGGAATGGGAGGCCAGCCAATGAAGTAAACATAAGAGTGGTAAAAAATTAAAAAGTTAAAAACAGCATGCCTGCTTATAAATAATAATTCTCCAGTCTCAGAGTTGGCTAGAAAAACTCTTTAATAAAGAGAATTGCAGAAATAGCCTGAATTTCCAGAGGACTCCAGAAACATCATGAGTTTCATCAAGTCAGGAGACACAGAGTTTTGGGATTTTGTTATAAATTGTGCTCCCTGGTGCTTTGGTTGAGATATCAGACAGGAAATATATTAAAAACTTCCAAGCTTGTTCACCTCTCACTACACACATACATATACTATCTTCTGAAAATATTTCATGGTGTCCATATTTCGAGGTTGAAGTATTCTCTTCAAATTTAGGATATATCATAGGTGACTTTTGGTTATAATAATTTATATGGAAGGCCTCCCTGAATTTTCAGTGGTGAATAATTTGTCATAACAGCTTTGGACTGTTTCCAAGGTCATCTTGTATATGTAGATGCTTTCTATATATGCTTCAGATTTTTAAGATGATTTGTCTGTTACTGTTTAGTGCCAGCATTGAAAAATTAACCTAGCTCAGTTGGTTGTCTCTTTCCCATAGGTTTCTTTCTTTCTTTCTTTCTTCCTTTCTTTCTTTCTTTCTTTCTTTCTTTCTTTCTTTCTTTCTTTCTTTCTTTCTTTCTTTCTTCCTTCCTTCCTTCCTTCCTTCCTTTCTTTCTTTCTTTCTTTCTTTCTTTCTTTCTCTCTCTCTTTCTTTCTCTCTCTCTTTCTTTCTCCCTTCCTTCCTTCCTCCCTTCCTTCCTTCCTTCCTTCCTTCCTTCCTTCCTTCCTTCTTTCCTTCCTTTTTTCTTTTCTTAATTTAATCATTATTGTATGGCTTTTCCATTATCGTTTAGTACCCGTATGCCCACCTCCCTCCAGAAATCACCACACTTTTGGAACAGATCCATGAGTCCTTTTTGTTTTTTGCCCAATCCCTCTATCACCTCACTCCCTGGCCCCCACCACTGACAACTAACTTGATTTAATACCTTCAAGAAACTGTGATAAAGCAGCCCAGTAGAGCCCATGAGGGAAGCAAATGTCCTAGGTAAAGAATTCTACTGAAATCACTTTTAGTCTCATATTTTGGCTTGTTTGTCTTCACACACATATCAATATACTTATACAGACTCTTTATCCTTCTTGATCACCTGAATGAGTGTTGAGAGCATATGTTCACAATATAGCCTTTCCTATAAATGAGCCTTCATCCCCACTCAGATCCTCTGACCTGTGTCTCAAGAACTGAAAGCACAGAGCCGCCTATATGACTGCCAGTCCTACAGGTGACACCACCGGCACCAAGAAATAACAGACAGCCAACACAGGTGACTATGCTATTCACTCAGAATTTATTAATGCAGATTTTATTAAAGTTGTTAATAAACTTTATTAATATTTTATTCATGCAAATCCAAATAAGCAAATAACAATACTAATCACTCAGAAACAATCAGTAATAACATCACACAAGAGACATTTGGGGGAATAACAAACCCGAGTCCCAGAGTCTCAGTGTGCGGGTTCAGGAGATAGAATGGTAGGCAAGGGGACTGTCAGTGTCTTGCAGGAAGAACTTCTAGAACCAGATGGGCAGCAGGGCAGATGAAGTCCTCAAACCAGCAGGCCAGAGCCTCCAGCAGCCGATGCCAAAGGAGATCAGCATGTCAGCACTCTGGTGTGTGGAGCTCAGTTGTCTGAGCAGTTGTCCAGAGCCCGCCTCAGTTATACCCTTGAGAATGGTGTACTCCACCCTTCCGGGTCTCTTGATAAGTCTTGGCAGCATCAGTCCTGGCAGCACTGATGGCAAATGTGGAATTTCTCCAGGAACCTATCTATGGGTGGTTCTGCTCTGCAGACAAGGATGTTCTGATCATGTGTGCGGATATCTTAGGTATGTTTCCTTGACAGTAGTGTCTAGTGTAATTTAAGTCGTTTTCCTATTGAATCAAAGTGTTATGGCTAACTGTAAGTCATTTTGGTTGACACAAATAACTCCATTTTGTTTTATATACTTTATGTATTTTTGACCTGAACAATGCTATTTTATCGGTCCTTCTCTTCACAATGAGGCCCTGCTATTGGATTGGCCAAAAAGTCCATAATTTTTTCCATAAAGTAAAAGACAATTTTTTATTTTCACAAATAACTTTATTGATTTCAAAATTTTGAGTATGTCAGCTATCTCCCACTATTGGCTTCTAGTGAAGAAAGGCCAAAGGTGCTGCTAAACATCTTCAAATACATAAGATATCCCCACAGCAAAAAATTATTTGGCCAAAATGTCAGTAGCACCAAGAGACTTGGCAAACCACTTTTGACACATGCAATCAGTCACAAGACCTTCTCCATGCACTGCACAAATCTATTTTTTTTTTTTTTGCATTTCAGTTGCATTTTTACCTTTCTTGAAATAAAAAAGCATAATATACTGAAAATGTTGCATATTTTTCCATCTATAATATTAAAATGGCTGCACAAATTTCACCAATTTTGCTAATCTTTTTTAATGCATGCTGATATGACAGCTGTCACAATACAGTCTAACAAAATTGTTTTGAATAAGTTAAAGATAACCAAGCACCACTAGAGCCATCATACAGGGGAAAAAAAAAAAAAAAAAAATGAATGTTCTGGCCAACCCAACATTTTCCAGCAGTCTGATATGTTGAGGGTAGAGGTTAAATAGAATTTTAACATGAGATGCATTAAAATAAAATTAACTCATAAGAGTAATTGGTAGTGAAACTTTGCCTAGAACCATAGAGATTAACGATATAGCCATTTTTAATGCTTTTATTTTTCTTGATTAAGCAGCTAAATATCAGTTCCCAATGAATGTGTGTTGAAATGATCATGTGACACTTAATATGTAGCTAAGACATGCTAATGTAAGAATTGTGTCTCTACATCTCTTTCTGTTCTTCACTGATAGTGGCTAACTTGAAACATGTTGTTTAAGAAAAAATAACAATAAAACATGTGATATGATACCTACTTATTCTTTCATTGAATAAAAAATTAGAAGAATGTCAACTTAAACTTAATCATTATTGTAACTAACTGTGACATGGCTAGTTAATAGAGCCATTTTAAACCTCTTTTTGTTCTCAAAATAAATTCTATTGATATGAGTTCCTTAATATTTTGACATTTATTTCTCTTTCTGGTAATACTGCATAGAGTGCATAGTTCCCACCCTAGTATGCTTCCTCCCGGGGTACCGGAATATTTGTTTAGAAACAACACTGCAATAGAGTGGTGAAAAGTGTAAATATCAAGAAGATATTAAACTGAAGGAAGTGGCGGTTGATCCATGGTGTTGGGAGTAGACTTGAGGAAAGTGTTGAAAATATTTAGAACATATAATTAAGAAGATCAGTTGTTTGAAATAATACATAGGCTGAGGAAATGAATTTAGGAGTCCTGGATAGCTTGCTAATGTCTAAGTGCTTTGTAAATTTTTTCCTGAAAAAAAAATTTCTAAATGTTATTTTGCACGGTCATCTGTGAAGTGCCATTGGATTGGCTACAAATTTGTGAGATTATTCAGATAGTTGTGGATCTAAATAAATATAACACAAATATTGGCTGAAAGAATAAAATAGTTGGGAAGGAAATATCTAAATTCCCAGTACAGAAATTTCACACAAATTTATATTATATACCAATAAAACATTTTTAGTGGAAGCTAATTATATCTAACAGAATGTGCACAAGTAAAGTTTTGAATTTATATAACTTCATATCAAAATAATTAGAAGACTTTGCAGAATACTTTCCTTGAAGTGTTTATTCCCAAAGTCATTTTTAAATTGTACCATCATTTTCAAGTGTGATCAATCTGCGTTATTTCTAGAGAAGAGGCAATTTTAAGGCAGAATTGTAATCACAAAAATTCTTGTCATAATTTTTCTACTGACAGAAAACAATAATATTTAAGTGAATATAAAGAAAAATTTTGAAGTATTTATTTATATTTGACTTTAGAAACAAAATGAAGAGTTATAGTTATAGCTCTCAGTAGTGCCTTGAGGAATTACGTATTTTAAAAACATTAAGAAGGCACTTCTGTTTTTAAATGTGTTCTAGTATATTGCTTTTCAAACTTTAGCTTTCATCAAAACCATCTGGAGGACTTGTTAAAATGCTGATTCCTGGGCCCCAATTCCACAAATTCTTGATTCCAGTGCTTCTGGCATTGAGCCCAAGACTTTGTCTGTGTGATAGGCCTCCAGGTGATGATGATATTACTATTTCATTGCCCCCACTTCAAGGAGTGTTTCTGTAGTCCACATTTAAGACTACTAAGATATCATTGTGAAATTACATAAAAACAATTTAGTTTATCAAAATGTAAAACAGAGCTAGAACTGTCCCTAGTTTAAATGCTTCTTATTTATGTATTTATTGGTTTGTTAACTTTCCAAGCTGGCAGTCTACCTGGAAAACAGAAACCAAGGAAAACCAACCCTGAAGTATTTCACTTGCACAGTCTCCGAATAGTAAAAGACAAGCTCCACAAGTGTCTCTAATGGTGACTACATCTGATCAGCTTTTAGACACAAACTAATCTAACCCATGTGGTTTACCTTTTAAACTTTGTCCTTTCTGGTCATCCATTTCTCATTAGATCTAAAACACACTAATAGTATACACTAAAATTAGAAGCTTTAATAGAAAAATGGCTAAGATAGGCCATGAGAATCAGCAATCTTAAAATTATAATTTACATTCCAGTGGGAGCCATCTATGAAAAGACTTACTTTAATTTAATCCTCAGTTAGGGGTCCTATTTTAAGAACAAAAAAGAAACACTGAAATTGGCTCTCTATGTACAATATAGATTTTTTAATATAGTTAGATTATAAGGTAGTAATATTATGCAATTTTCTCAAAACATATGCTCCCACATAGGTTTAATTGCCACAAGCCATTTGTTGAGAGTATTTTCATGAGAAATATATATTAAACAAAAATGTGAATAGAAAGCAACTGTTTCAAATATCTTAAACAATGGAATGCCATGTAAAATATTTTTTCTAAGAAAAGAACATAAAGATTATGCTTTGGTATAACTTTAGAATTTCTCAAATTGCTCATTGAAATAAATGTGTCAGAACAAACTGTCTTCAAAATAAAAGAAAGAGAAGGGTTTTTCCAAATTTACTTTTTTGTACGTTATTTTTAGGAGACCAGGTTAACCAATAATAGTATGATAAAAGTTTAAAACACACTAAAGTCTAACAGGTCTGCCACTTTTTTCCCCCTGAATTTACTTACCCCAGCTGCATTCTCAACCCTTTTCTATGTTGCTCTTATACAAGGAGGCTGACCCCTGACAAAGGTATCTCTAAGATTACCTTGATACCTTTCTTTGCATGGATTTGGATAATCATAATGTGGTCTGTTAAAGTTGGAGACTGAAGTAAAGTATTTGTCCCTCACCAGATAATTCTCATGCAGACTAAGTTTTGAAAATCACTCTATTAAAGAACTTATTTAATATTAGCACCAGAAGCACTTTCTTGTCATATTTTTAAAATGTATAATTCCTCAAAGCATTACAGAGATCTGTAGTTATCTTCATTTTCATTTTAAGTCCATGCTGTCATATTTGTTTCTGGCAGTCATAGCACCCCTTTGTCATAATAATTTCCACTATCAGGCCCACTTATCCAAGATTCTAACATTGACTGAGCAACAGAAACTATTTCTTCCTTTTTTCTTGAGGCCATTGACTTGGCATTTGTGTACCTCAGTAGCCATCCTCTGGATGTTCCACTATCTGGTTTGATCCTTTAAGCCACAATTTTCTACCTTGACACCATGGACATTCAGAACAATGTTTCTTTGTTTTGCAGAGTTATCCTGTGCATTGTAGGATGTTCAACATTATTTCTGGCCCCTACCCACGAGAAGCAAGTAGTACCCCTCCCAGTAATGACAATCAAAAATATCTCTAGACTTTGCCAAATGTCCCTTGGAGGACAAAAACAATCCCTCCGCCATCCACATGCTAGCTAAGAATCACTGCCATAAACCATCTCCTGGCTCATTAAGTATTCTTTTCTTTAAGTTCTCCTTATTTGAACCATTGGTAAAGAGTTCTGACTCATATAACAGAAAATGCTTAACTACAAAAAATAGGAAAAATGGATTTATTGGCCAATGCAAATTATGTAGGAAAAATAAATCATGATTAATTAAATCTATACGGTAAGATATTAGACCATAGAAAATCTTTAATCTTTTAAAATCTATGGGAGGAGGGGATCCAAGATGACAGAGGAGTAAGTGCAAGCTACCCTAACCTCCTCCCAGGACCAATCTGGAACTATAAGTAAATTATTGAGAAATCATCCTGAATAACTAACTAAACACTAGCTGGAAAGAAGTCTTATAACCAAGAACAGACAATAGAAACCACCTCACCACAAGGAGACTTGTAGAGGATGTGGAGGAGGTACAAGAGGGCTGGCTAGGCTGCCACAGGTGGCCCCTGAAGTTCCAGAGGTATATTTCTATGGCTGAGGGGTTCCTCCTGAGAAGTGTGGAGTCCAGACTCCAAGCTGGGCTACCTAGCCTACGGCACCAAAGCCAGAAAGGAACACAGATAATATGCAGCTGTGAAAAGCATCGGGGTTTCTGTCTGCCAGGGAGAGACTGCTGGAGACACAGAGAGCCCCTTAAAGGGATAACACACAAAGTTTTATTTGCAGCCTACCTGGGACTCCAGCAGAGGGAGGGCAGAGTGTACTAGAGACACTTAAGGAAAGTCTAGGGTTGGTGGCTCTGGGGAGAAAACTGAGTCATTCCCCGTACTGCAGAAGCCATCTTTCTCAGGCAGAGCACTTCTGCTCTAAGTGGCATCAGCCTGAGGTTAGCAATAGCACCCCTACAGGAATTACTCTGTCCCACCCCGTAGTGCTTAAGCGAGGGCTACTGATTATAGCTTGAGGCTACATCACTGATCAGTTTAACAACTAAGGGGGGAAATACAAGGAAGCAGACCTGAAATGGAAGAACAAGAGAATTTTCCAAAAGAAGAACTAGATGAAATGGAGGCAAGCAATTTATTAGATGGAGAGTTTAGAGTAATGATTATAAGGATACTCAACAGCATGAAAAAAGACATAGACACCATACAAAAAGACCAGTCAGAAATAAAGAATGAAATATCTGAAATAAATAATACACTGGAAGGAATAAAGAGTAAGTAGGATGAAGCAGAGGATCAAATCAGTGATTTGGAAGACAAGGTAGACCCAAACACCCAGGAAGAACACCAAAAAGAAAAAAAGAACTTCAAAAAATGAGAATACTTAAGAAAAATTTTGGACAACATGAAAAGTAACAACATGTACTTCATGGCAATACCAGAAGGAGAAGAGAGCAAGCAAGGGACTGAGAACCTATTTGAAGAAATAATGACAGAAAGCTTTCCTAATCTGGTGAAGGAAAAAGACACACAAGTCCAGGAAACCCAGAGAGGCCCAAACAAGTTGGACCCAAGGAACCTACACCAAGACACATTATAATTATAATGTTAAGGCTTAAATACAAGGAGAGAACCCTAAAAGCCACAAGAGAAAAAGCAGTTAGTTACCTGCAAGAGAGCACCAATTAGACTGTTATCTGATTACTCCACAAAAACACTTAAGACCAGAAGGGAGTGGCATGAAGGATATAAGGTGAAGAAAGTAAGAACCTACAACCAAGTCTACTTTACCCAGCAAGGCTATCATTTAAAATGGAAGGAGAAATAAGGAGCTTCCCAGATAAGAAAAAGCTAAAGAAGTTTGCTAACACCAAATCAGTACTGCAACAAATGTTAAAGGGCTTGATTTAAGAAGAAGAAGAAAAAAGAGAAAGGAAAAAAAAAACACAAAGGAAAATAGTCTAACAATAAAATGACACTTAGTGTGTATTATCAATCATCACCTTAAATATAAATGGCATAAATGATCCAACCAAAAAACATAGGGTAGCTGAATGGATAAGAAAACAAGGGGAATATATATATACCCAGATCAAAAGATACCCAGCCCAGATGCCCAGATACCCAAGCCCAGATCAAAAGATGTACACAGACTCAAAGTAAAGGAATGGGGAAAGGTAGTTCATACAAATGGAAAGGAAAAAAAAAAAAAAAAAAAAAAAAACCAGATAGCAGTACTTATATAACACCCCATTGACTTCAATGGAGATCTTTCAGACAGAAAACCATCAAGGAGACAGCAGGTTTAAATAACACAATAGATCAAATGGATTTAATTGATATATAAAGCATTTCACCCCAAAGCAGCAGAAATACATACTTTTCAAGTGCACATGGAATATTTTCTAGGGTAGAACATATATTAGGACACAAAACAAGTCTCAATAAATTTAAGAAGATTAAAATCATATCAAGCATCATCACTGATCACAGTGCTATGAAACTAGAAATCAATCACAAGAAGAATACTGAAAAATATGCAAAGACGTGGAAGCTAAATAACATATTAGACAAGAAATGGGTCAACACTGAGATCAAGGAAGAAATCAAAGATACCTTGAAACAAATGAAAATGAGGACACAACAATCAAAAATATGTGGGACACTGGGACAGCAATCTTAAGAGGGAAATTCACAGCATTACAGAGCCACCTCAACTAACAACAAAAAGCTCAAACAAACAATCTAACTCTATGCTTAAAGGAACTTTAAAAGGAACAACGAACAAAAGACAAAGTGAGTAGAAATAAATAAATGATAAAAATTAGGGCGGAAATCAATGAAATAGAGTTAAAAAAGATACAAAAGATCAATGAATCCAAGAGTTTGTTCTTTGAAAAGATAAACAAGATTGAAAAACCTTTAACCAGACTCATCAAGAAAAAAGACAAAAGACCCAAATAAATGAAAACAGAAATGAAAGAGGAGAAGATGTGGAGGGCTCCCCACATTTATTCATAATCAGTAAATGTGATTCACCACATAAACGAAATGAAGGACAACCACCACATGATCATATCAATAGATGCAGAAAAAGCATTTGATATAATCCAGTACCCATTTATGATAAAACTCTCAGCAAAGGGGAATTAGAGGGAACATATGTAATAAAAAGGTCATATATGATAAAACCACTGCCAGCATCATATTCAACAGGCAAAAACTACCAGTGTTTCCCTTAAGATCTGGAACAAGAGAGGGATGTCCACTTTCTCCTCTTATTCAATATAGCAGTGGAATCCTAGCCACAACAATCACACAGGAAAACAAATAAAATGCATCCAAATTAGAAAGGAGAAATAAAACTGTCATTATCTGCAGATGACATGATACTGTACATAGATAACCACAAAAATTCCACCAAGGAACTACTAAAACTGATAAATTAATTCAACAAAGTAGCAGGATTCAAAATTAATATCCAGAAATCAGTTGCATTTTTATGTACCAATAATGAGTTAACAGAAAGGGTGATTAAGAAAACAATTCCATTCACAATTGCTTCAAAAAGAGTAAAATACCTAGGAAGAAATCTAACCAAGGGTGTAAAAGAGCTATATTTGGACATTTATATGACACTGCAGAAAGAAATAGGAGAAGATATAAATAAGTTAATGCACATATCGTTTTAATAGATAGGAAGAATTAAAATGTCCATACTACCCAAAGCAATCTATAGATCCAATGCAATTCCTAATCAAGATTCCAGTGATGTATTTCACAGAACAAGAACAAATATTTCAAAAATTTATATGGAACTACGAAAGTCCTCACATAGCAACAGCAATCCTGAGAAAGAAGAACAAAGTTGGAGGAATCATACTACCTAATATGAAATTATACTATAAGGCCACAGTAATCACAACAGCATGGCATAAAAAATGAACACAAGATAAATGAAACAGAATAGAGAGCCCAGGAATAAACGCATAGCTTTAGTCAATTAATATTCACTCTAGAAAACAAGCACATGAAATAGGTAAAAGATAGTTTATTCAACAAATGGTGCTGGGAAAATTGGACAGATAGGTGCAGAAAAATGAAACTAGACTGCCGTCTTACACCACACATAATAATTAAAATGGGTCAAAGACTTAAATCTTAGATCTGAAACCATAAACATAGAAGAAAACAGCAAAATCTCAGTAATGGTTTGTAGCTATAGTTTATCTGATATATCGCCTCAGGCAAGGGAAACAAAAGCAACAAATAAACAAATGGGGCTACATCAACTAAAAAGCTTTTTCTCAGCAAGGAGATCTTCAACAAAATAAAAATTCAACCCACAAAATGGGAGAACATATTAGCTGATACATCAGATAAAGGGTTAATACCTCAAATTTATAAATAACTTACAAAAGCCAACCCTAAAAACACAAACAATGCAATTTTAAAAGGGCCAAAGGACTTGAATAGACACTTCTCCAAAGAGGACATGCAGATAGCTGATAGACACGTGAAAAGATGCTCAGCATCACTAATCATCATAGAAATGCAAATTAAAACCACAATGAGATATCACCTCACATCTGTCAGAATGGCTATCATCAATAAATCAATAAACAAGCACTGGTGAGGGTGTAGAGAAAGGGAAACCCTTTGACACTATTGGTGGGAATGCAAATTGGTGCAGCCACTGAGCAAAGCAGTATGGAGACACCTCAGAAAATTTGAAAAACAGATATGCTTGTTGACCAGGTGACCTCATATCTGGGAATATATCCAAAGGAACCCAAAATACTAATTTGGAAAAACATGAGTTCACCTATACTCATTGCCATATTATTTACAATTGCCAAGATATGGAAGCAACCCAAGTGTCTATCAGGAGATGAATGGATAAAACAAGTATGGGACATTTACACGCTGGAATACTACTTAACTATAAGAAAGAAGAAAGTTTCCCCCTTTGCAGGAGTATGGATGGACCCAGAGAAAATTATACTGAGTGAAATAAGCCAGTGAGAAAAAGATACATGTCATATGATTTCACTCATTTGTGAAGCCTATTGAGCAAACTGAATTAATAAGGAGAATGGGGCTAAATTCATAGATGGAGAGCAGGATGACTGCTAGTTGGGGGGAAGTCAGAGGTTGGAGTGATTGAGCAAAATGGAAAAAGGACTCATGGACATGGAAAGAGTGTAGTGATTGGTGGTGGGGGGGGGAGTATAAAAGGACTAAATGGTAATGGAAAAATATACAATAGCTATTCATTAAAATTTAAAAAATGTATGGGAATAGTTCTTAATAGTATAACTATGGAATATACATAATAAAATTATTATTTTCCAAATTAGAGCTTTGTTTAAATAGTTATATTTAATGTTAACAAATTACATATGACATTAAAAGTAGTCAGAATTGTGTTATATAAAATAATATATACCATTCTAGACCATTTAGGAACCATTAACTCAATGCTTGTAAAATATATAAATGTTGTTCAAAATGATGCAAAATAGTCACTAAAATTAAGAAATTATTGTATAAAATACATAATAAACTCAGTGTTAAAAATAGTGAAAATATTTTAAAAAGTATTATATATGTGTCTTATTAATGCTGTTTGACCATATCCAGCTCTCTGCTTGCTGAGATTAAGGTAAGATTTCATTTCATTGCCCCATTGAAATTAGGTCTAACCATCTGCCCTTTTTACACAAGTATATGCAAAAGTAAATTATATTTATTTTATCTTTTGGAATTTATCTCTGTAATTGGTTCTATTTAAGCACAATGATGGTAAATATTAGTTAATCTAATAATGAATAGCATATCATCAGTTAGCCACAATGATTACTTATTAGTTCTAACCAAGTTTATGCCTTGTGCCCAACCTAAAATTTCAAGTTATTGAAAACAAAGTTAATTTCCCATTAATTCATTGTTCATGGTGAAGGTAAGAATGAAACACTGAATATAATTATAAACATTTTAAATTAGATTTAATATCATATTAATTCACAGGGAAACATATTTAATCACTTAAATAAATGAAAAGCTAATATTTGTATCACATAATTCTTAGTACTTTAAGAAGAGTAAACTACTTTGCAATTAATTATCTCTGAAATTATAAAATAATCCTTCAATTATTAGCTCATCTTCTCTCAGCCCCTGAGAATTGTGGAATCTGAAAGTCTGCTAATTGTAGCATATCTAAATATTAACCTCATATCATTTAAACACTCTTCCAATGATTTTTCTATTATACCTTTTCTTTTACTTTCCTATGCCATTAGGGTATGGTAAACAAATGTAGGCCACCACGTAATGTGTTCTCCTACTGATAGAAGTAATATAAGAAACTACATATTTAAAAGTAACTACAGTGTGCCAGGAAACACGAAAGGGAGATTCATATGCAGATTTATTTGATCCTTACAAATACACTGTAGAGGTTTATTGTTATCATTGTGTGATATTTAAAGATATAGATAAACAAACTCAATTGTATCACTGTGTTTTCTAAATTATTACTCCAGTATATAAGTGTTAGTAGCCGAGGTGGCTAAGGAAGGAACTGGAACCAGAAAAATCCAATTAAGGACTTTTATTCAAGGTGGGACACTGTAATCAGGCGGGCTGGGTCCGAAAGGAGGGCAGCCCCAAGGGAAAGCGTAGAAGGGCTTTTAAAGTGTGTAGCAGACCCTGGGGAGGGTGAGTCACCCAGCTGATCTCCAGGTGTCCCGGGTATCTGGTCAGGGAGGGCTGATTCTGTAGAAAGCTCCAGGGACAGGGGAGGGGGTCAGCAGGGATTCAACGGGTTTCCAGCACGATGTCAGCAGCTATGACTCAGTTGCTTCTGATATGGGGAATCTTGTGGCTGGTGACTTGTATCTTCGTTGTTCCAGTATAAGTGGTGGGCTTAGGTCCGTGTCCCAGTACATTTCTAACCTCAAGCAGCAGATACTCTTAATGCAGCAGCTTTACCCCATAGAAAGATCATTGCAGTAGCAAAAATTGCAGTCTCTTAACAGAGATATCAGTCTCAAAAACGTAGGAAAAAATGAGCAAGCTGAAAAGGTGGAGGGTTAGGTTGTCTTTTGACTGTAATTTGTCAAGATACCAGGATATTTATGTTGTAAATATATATACTGATAAATCTGATTCTAGTTCAGTGATTCTTCATTACATTTGCATATCACTGGAAAGAAGAATGATAATATGACTCACAAGGATGTTTATGGTAGAATATAAACCCCATGAAGACAGAAGTTTATAATAGTGGAATTTGCTTGGACAAATCTGAGTTTTTCTTGATCAAAGTTGTATCACCAAAATATTGAGTACAGTTTAGCAGAGAGTAGATATTTCACAAATTTTGTGTTTCAGACATCAATAAATTATCTGATCCACATTTGGATAACAAAATGAGGATTTGAAAAGGAAAATCAGAGTAAAGACATTGGAAGAAGTCACAAAGCATATGAAATTATTATAATTGTGCCTCTACCTAAATAGTGGCCTATATTTTTGTCTAATAAAAATGATTTCATAATGTTTCCATAATGATACGATAGCCTAAGGATATAATGCACATTTCCTGAGAGAAACTTGTGCAGGCCTATTTCAGGCACTGTTGTATTGTAATACTTTGTCATTGTGTAAAATGTACATTGTAATAACGGCGATGCCAATTTCCATGCTAGCGGTAGTCCAGCAGCCCTGTTGTGAATATAGCCAATCTTCAGTACATTAGCACTTCAGAAAACTAGGTTTCTAGGATATATTTTGTGAATCTTACTTCTTTCATCATTTGTATATAGTATATATAATTAGACCAGATGCTTAAGTCTCTTCAAACTTCAAAATGGTTATTTGATTTATTATGGTTTATCCTCTTCTGAGCCTTACTATTATTAATCTTCTTTTGAGTCATTATATCATATTTTTGTTTGAAAATTGGCCAGGATTGGAAAAGGATCATGCTTGTGATTGAAAATTAATTATTCTGTTTCAGTTTTCATTACTATTCCCCACCCCTATTGACTTCAGTCCCAAATCTTTTTAAATCACTCTTCCACATAATAGCAGAATAGCCTGGTGAGTGAGGAGCTAGGAGCAGTACCAGAAACCATTAAACCTTATACAAATGATGCCAGTAAGGTTTGGCACAACAGCAGTACTGCATTCAATTATAAATAATAACATAACTACAAGTTCATGCCCTGGGCTTTCAGCTGATTAAATATCTTAACTGCACAGGCTCCAGTTCAGAGGCATGAAAGAAAGATTTCTAGTTTTTACCTAGAAACTGAAACTCTATCACTTATGTGTTAATTGGTGTTACATTGAGTAACAATGCTATGAACTGTAAGAGGAAAGACAAGGGCTTCCTGCTGTAATGTTAAAATGGAATGCATCCATTATCAGCTTTCTAAATTACCAATAGTGTGTACACTACCTCATCTAATTGAAATAATGCAGAAGAACAGTAGGGGGTGAATGGGACAAATCTGCAAAATGATAACTAGATTCAGTTCTTGGATATCTGAATTATATTCCACTACCCTACATTTTCTAGTATAAATGATTAAAAAGGAAGCTACTCAAGTGAGATTTGGTCATGTATTTTAGAGGTAATATCACGTAGATGTGAATTTTTATAATTAAAATATATATGCAATGTTTTGTGCTATGCATCTAATATACACAAAAAATAAAAGTAAACATTTGGTTTTGTCAGTATTTATATTAAGTTGTAATTTCAGAATCCTGGGCTTATTTTGAACTAAACAAAAAAGAAATAATAATCTTTGAAATATGTCTAGTTCCTTTGCACTATCGGCAACTCTGTGAGGTGGTATCTCCAATTCACACAAGAAGTCAACATCACTCAAAGAACTGAGGCTCGAGACACCTGTGCAAGAAGTCACGACATCATTCTAACTTCCAATTTGATCTCTTTATATTGGATTATGACATTATTTACAAATATTTTAAAAGTGAATGCAGGAATAAAATAAGTTTATTCCTTTATTTCAAGTAATCATGCTTTGTAAATTCATATACATTTCAAAATATAGGAGAATAAACCCCATAATAACCCAAAGTTCCAGGGATTCTTTAATCTAAGAATAATATAGATAGGTAAAGTATCTGATTTTCTGAACTTTTGTACAATCTGTCTATCTTTATTATGAAAAAATAATTTGTCAGTGATCATCAATGTTTTTAGATATAGACATGAGAGATTATTTCTTATGCTTGACCAAGTCTTAGTTGTGAAGATATCTAGACTGACCCTTTACATGATGGGTTTATTAAGAGCTTTATAACATTTTCTTTATATATACCCTAGTATATAGTGAAATAATTTGTGCTGAAATAAATTTTTAATCAAAAATAATAAGAATATGTTTAGATTTTATAAATTCTACAGTCATAATAGTATGATAGCCACCAGCTCAATGTAGCTATTTAAATTTAATTAAAATTAAATAAAATTTAAAATTCAGCTTGTCAGTTACACTAGCCACATTTTAAATGCTGTCTAAGTGGCTACTAACTCACAAACTAAACATTTTTGTTATTGCAGAAATTCTACTTCACAGTGTCATTTTAGAACATAAAGAGTGACACTATACATTTGAGGGTTTGTTTAATTTTTCATGTTAATCGTATCAGAAACACTGAATATATCACCTTATACATTTGAAATATATATTATGTTCAGTTATCACACAAGAACATTAAAATAACTTTAGTTATTATGAGAGCTGCCTAGAAAGTTACCATCCATGTAATATGAAAAATAGACACATTTGTTGAAGAAGATAGAAGATAAAACAAACATTGTACGTAGGGCAATGACCCTTCAGTCCCCTTCAAACTGGGCACCTTGGGACCTCACACAGTACTCCCAGTGGCCATTAACTGCCCTGTTGTATTTTCCTGAAATCTTTTCCCTTTCAAAGGTGATTTTAGTTTTGGAAGAAGCTAGAAATTGGAGGGCACCAAATCTGGGCTGTAGGGGTTCTGAGTCACCTGGATGATTTGATGTTTCACAAAAATCTCTGCACAAGGTATAATGCATCAGCAGGCACACTGTTGTGATGAAGTTGCTAGTTAGCAGGTGCCCATAACAGTGGCATTCTGAATCATCCAAATACTTTCCACGAAGGAATATTCAAGCTTACAGCAAAATTTGATGCAGATTCATTGCTCTACTCAGTCATTTTGAATGTGAGGGCTACAAGGTACACATGCTAACTCAATGGCTTCTACTGCTGCCACTGACTAGTACAGTGAAGTTGTCTTTGTTCATGCATGCACATTTCAGTGCACTTCCCTTGACTGCGAAGTTACATGGATGTTGCACAAACTATTCTTGTTGTAGTAACAATAGTTGGAATTTTTCCAGACAGACCTCGTATACTAAGAGATTAAGTGGTAAACACATAAACAAAACTGTGATATAAGATGTGCATGAGGAATTTCTTTGACAGGTGAGCAGCAGTAAGAATGCAGCTGAGGGATGAATCAGTAAATTTGAAGATACATCCATATGTATCACATAAATTGAAACAAAAGGAGAAAAAAGAGTGAAAATCATCATCAATCATCATCATAATATTTAATATAATTATGAAGATGATATAAGGCAATATTAAATGTCTTAATATAAAAGTAATTGGAATCCTAGAAATAAAAGATAATATAAAGAGTCAGAGGAAATATTTGAATAAGTAACTGAAAATATTTCAATAATAATAAAAGACAATAATCCACAGTTTAAGAAATTCAGAGAACTCTAAATGGCAAACAAACAAATGCACAAATAAAGCAGGACACAGCTTTGAAAGAAAGAACTCTGGAGATCTATAGAGGGACCCTCCTAAATGTTCTGAAGAAAATTGATTAGTGGATGCATGTGATGAAATTACCTAGGATTAGGGAAATACTATTTGAAAAATTATAGACAACAAGAGCCCAACACATACAAAATGTCTAACAGTGCCTGTTCCCACCAGACAGACTAGAAAAAATAATCTCATAATTCATGGAATAATGAGTAAAGAGAAAGATCTGTTTTCTATAGTAGGGAATATTTTATCCTAGAATAAATACTGTTCCTACCCTGATGATGAAACTTTAAAGCAAGATATGAAAGGATTGAAGTACTCTCAAATAAATTAACCACATCAGAGAATAAATATTCAGCACCCAAAATGATAATATTCACAATGTATGCCATTCAGTCAAAAGTACAGGCATACAAACAAGTAGGTAAATATAACCCATGAGTAGGAAAAGAAAATCAGTCTATCAAAACATACATAGAATTGACATGGAAGTTAGAAAAATGACATTAAAATTATATTACATATGTTCAAAAAGTTCTGTGGAAGTATAAAAATATGAAAAAGCTGAATATAACATCTACAGATGACCAAACTACCTCGGATGAAATATTTACCAGTTAAACATTGAAGAAAGGAAAGATTAGAAAACCTGAAGATCTAGGAGTAGAATTTCCTTGAAATAAAACATAGAAACTACTAAACTAATACACAAAATTAAAAGCAATAAAAAAGAAACTGTGAACTATGGTACAATTTCCAGATTGTTAAAACATATGTAAGTGAAGGTTTTTTTTAATTTTTTTTAATTTTAATTATTGTTTTTGTATAGTTGTCTGTCTTTTACTCCCATCCCAGCCCACCACCCCAGCCCTCCCCACCTCCCTCCCATTTCCACCCCTCCTAGTTTTTGACCATGTGTCTTTTATACTTGTTGCTCTAAACCCTTCCCCCTTTCCCCTGAAATTCCCCCCCGCTCCCCTCTGATGACTGTCAGCCCTTAAGTGAAGTTTTTAAAGTGTTGGTGTGTAGAAAAATATGTGAGGAAACAACGATGGAAAGTTTTTCAAAGATTTTCAGTGAACCCCAAGAACAAGAATCCTGAAGAATATGACATCACAACACATTATAATTAAATCATTCAAAGTCAGTGGTAAAGAAAAGATCTTAAAAACAGAGTAAAAAAGACTCATCAGATACACATTAAAGAAAAAGATAAGATTGATAGTAGATTGCTCATTGAAAACAAGCAAGAAATCTGTATCTTTTAGTATACTAAAAAGAAAAATAAAGGCTACTCAGAATTTCATATCAAACAAAAGTATCTTTCAAAAAGAAAGGCAGCCCTGGCTGGTGTAGCTCAGTGAATTGAGCATGGGCCTGCAAAATAGAGTCACCAGTTCAATTCCCAGCCAGGGCACATGCCTGGGTTGCTGGCCAGATCCCCAGTTGGGGGCCATGTGAGAGGCAACCACACATTGATGTTTCACTCCCCCTCTTTCTTCCTCCCTTCCCCTCTCTCTAAAACTAAGATATAAAATATTTTTAAAAACCCTATATTTCTATTAATCTACTTTTAAAAATTACAAATATGTATAGGGAAGGAATAACATTATGAATATAAATAAATATGCGGTGTAAAAGATTAGCTATAGTCCATATTCCCCCTATGAAGTCTGTCTGCAGAAGTCCAGACAATGTTAATATAACGAGAATGGTTTGCACCACATCAATATAAACTGGCAACCAAGGAGAGTGGAATGAATGACAACTTCACTGTACTAGTCAGTGGGGGCAGTAGATGCCATTGAGTGGGCATGTGTACTGTGTGGCCTTCGCATTCAAAATAACTAAGTGAGCAGAGCAAGAAATCTGCATCAGATTGTGTTAAGCTTGAATATTCCTCCATAGAAGCTATTCAGATGATTCAGAAGGCTGCAGCTATGAGCAACTGGTGACTGGCAGCTTCATCACAACAAAGTGGCTGCTCATGCATCCTATCTCCTGCAGAGTTTCTTGGCAAAACATTAAATCATGCAGGCGACTCAGCCCCCCTATAGCATAGATTTGATGGCCTGTGACTTCTGGCTTTTCCCCAAATTAAAATCACCTTTGAAAGGGAAGAAATTTCAGACCATCCATGAGATTCAGGTAAATATGATGGGGCAGTTGGTGGTATTTGGAAGAACTGTGTAGGTACCAAGATGCCTACTTTGAAGGGAGCTGGGGCATCATTGTCCTATGTACAATATTTCTTGTATCTTGTGTCTTCTTCAATAAATGTCTCTATATTTCATATTCCTTGGCTGGATACCTTCTGGGCAGACCTTGTATATGTTTGTAAAAAAATGTAGACTCTCCTAAAACAAGCAATAAGCAAAATGCTATCATTAAATGAGAAAAACCAAACCTTTGTGCCCATTCACATTGAGAACTACATGAACACCTGTAAACTTTACCTCCAGTTCACTATATGTCAGCTTGTTGCCATATTTTAGCTGTTACTTTACATTATAATGATATGGTAAGGAAGAGACAAAACTGTTGTGTCCCTGCTGACGATGCAATCAATTCACACCTGTTTTCTGCTGGGAAAACTGCAGCAGTAGATGTGGCGGCATTTTAACCCATAAGACGGTGATAAAGTATCATGCTGAAAACACATGAATTTGACAAACTTTCACATACTGTTTGCAAATTGAACACAAACAGTGGGATGCTGGCATATGTTACCATTTCCATGATGACAGATTATGATGCCTCAGGGAAAGGTTAGAATCATTCATGGAAAGGAAGAGGAAACCAGTCATGAGACAAAGCTAGAAGGTATGTGCTTCATGCTTTCCGTTATCTTCCAAATAGAGTTTATTTTAATATGAAATTTGTTTTCAAATTGGTGAAGCCAACAATTTACAAAAGTGGGGATGATGAGAATATAGTAGATATTTTGAATTTTCTGTATTGATATATTTAGACAAAATTAAAAGATCTGAATATGATTTTTACATAATTATTTTAATTTTGCTTCCAATTAGTTATTTTTATAAAGCATATATGAAGATAAGCTATGTCCAAATGTAGGCATACCAACAGTTGTTTTTCTTCCAAATTATTTATCCTCCAAATAAGCATTGTTACTTATTTCATGCAACTTGAACAAATTTACCACATGATCAAACGCTTGCTTTCTTAGAACAGAATAATCAAAAATAAAACAATGTTGAGTTTTTGATCAATATTTGTCATTTGTTGAGTGTACTTTAAAGAATGTTATTATTTTACTTTTCTAGTGGAGGGAAATTCAATAACACTTTAGAAATTGTGTAAAAATTGTTAGTTGTATTGGTAATTTTTGTAAGTATCCCAATCTATTAATCGTAAATAAAATTTCAAATATTTGTATATTTACTAATATTTTATTGATACATTAGTTATTTTTCTTCATATGTGAACATTGGAAAATATATTTGTCTTTTAGCTGTCAT
This sequence comes from Glossophaga mutica, assembly GCA_039655065.1. NCBI lineage: Eukaryota > Metazoa > Chordata > Mammalia > Chiroptera > Phyllostomidae > Glossophaga > Glossophaga mutica. The sequence continues at coordinate 158,713,640 of CM077306.1, forward strand.
TTTAAAAGTTAATCTGAAGATAATCCCTAACCAAAGCCACTGCATTTTAAAGGAATTGCATTATAACCTGGTATCATTTGAAATTATGATTTAAACCATATTTTTCTGGAAAAAAAAGAGCACAGGTTTTATAGTTACTTTTATTTATCTTGTTTATTTTGTGATATTTAATTTAGTTGTTATGTATACAAATTGTATGGAGTTATTTTCATCCAATATTAAATAATAAAGTGATTTAGAATATGATGCTAAAGATTATAATTACACATAGTTCTATTTATAACAGGAAAGAGTCTATGCTACTATAACAAAAAAAGAGAGTAAAAAAAAGCTGAGTTAACAAAAAGTATTATCTTTCCCTTCCAAAGTTCACTTTGTATATGAAAACTTGATGATGATAAAATCAATCGTTCACTCAGTGAAAGTTAAGGGAGGTATGGCTTCAAACACTTCTTTTGTTTCAATTAGTGAACAGACTTCTCCCTCATTTACAATTCCTAATATGCTGTTTACTAAGAGACCAAATAATTATGCAGTTCAGTTACTAGTCATGCCTCATGTGTATACCCCAAGTTTACCTCCTGGGATGACACTTTCCCTGATTCACTCCTATTTGTTCAAGCATTTTATTTTTATTTAAAACTACTAATTTATTTATTTGCCTTTGGTTTGTTGGATTAGTTGTCTGAATTCTTACATTTTAAACAAAATGTAAGAATCCTTAAAGAAGGTACCCTTAGCTATCTGATTCATTGCTGTTCCCAAGATGTCAAGAATAGTAAACAAATAATCAAATAGAAGTTAATGGAATACAAGAATAAATAAATGAACAAATGAAATTTCTAAAATAATAATAATAAAGTGTTTAAGAACTTGATCCACATTGTCTACACTATGCATCTTTTATTTTAACAAATATGTGGGTTGTTTAATGCCTCCCTCTGTCAACAATAAAGATCCTGTCAAAATCTAGGCTAAACCTCTAGGGCCACTAAGATGTTTTAGTCAATCTTGCTGACAAGACAGATATTTATGTTCTGCATTTCTTTTTCCTACTGAATTTTATTTAGAGAACTGGAATATAAACCACTATTTTAGACTGGCTATTCATCTATTTATGTTTATGCTTGCTCTCCTTGAATACCTTATATTATTAGAATATAGGGTGGGAGTTATAAATTCTTAATTCAATGTAGAAGAAAATCTCATACCACAGTTATTCTTGAATAGTTTATGAATCCATGACCTTGAAAACCTACAATAAATCCATCCTACAATAAGTTTAACCCAGCTGGTTTTCTTTCTAGTTTGAAACAAGTTATTATTTCTTTAGTTAAGAATTAGATGCTGTAATTGGCTTAGTTTGAGGGCCATTTTGGTTAAAATGTGTGCCTTAAAAATAAGAATTGCACTCAGCATTTTGTCATATTTACACTATCAGAGATCTTAAAGGTACATATTACAGCCTGAAATCTTATGCTCACTTCTAAGCATATGTTAATTGAGTGAAAAATTGGAGATAAACACCTGCACAGCTAAACTTAAGCTAAACTTAACTGTCTCTTTCTCTCTTGAAGTGGAATTCAATTCCACTACAATACCAAGATACCCTTAAGGCTACTCTTCCAAGATGTAAATGTAAGAACTTTGTCTTGAATGTAGAGAATTGTTATAAGAGTGAACAAAACAGTAGCACTCCCCGCAGAACCGGTCTTAATGCCCCTGTTGTCTGTATTCATTTTGATACCCTAGGTTGACCAGCCTGTGCTTGCCTTGTGACTGGTCTATCTCTATATTCTGAATTAAACTGTCTTGGGATCTGACTCTGCCAAGGCCTTTCTACACAATCTGCTAAGAGTGACTGCCAGGATTCCCTGCTGTCCTGAAAAACTTAGACAGACATGTTGGTTTTGGTCACTCTCATGAATATTCGTGTCTTGCAAATAAGTGAATCTCAGATAAGTATAATATTAAGCAGTATCTCAATCATTGACAATAATACTTCTTTTCCATTGGCCTTTGAAGTGATTTCTAGCTTCAAAGATATTCAACACCGAAACTATGATACTTTATTTTAGGTGACAAAATTGATAAAAAAAAAAAAAAAAAAAAAAAAACTTTGACAAACTGAAGCATATGCGTAGTGCACCAGCACAATTATGCTAATTCTTGCAACTACATTTGAAAGTACTATCTGGAAAGACTCACATGTGTGTCCTGTAAAAAATGAATATCAGGAATAACATGCTAATAATGACTTTATCTTAAAATGAGAAAGCATAATTTTAGGAATGAGTAGATTCTTTTAAAGAGTCTCCTAGCATAAGAGGACATAAGGAGGGCCCAGAGACATATGAAAAGATGCTCAGCATCACTAGCCATCAGAGAGATGCTAATTAAAACCACAATGAGATACCATTTCACACCCATCAGAATGGCCACCATAAACAAATCAACAAACAAGTGCTGGTCAGGTTGTGGATAAAGGTGAACCTAAACCACTATTGGTGGGATTGCAGACTGATGCAACCACTATGAAAAACAGTGTGGAATTTCCTCAAAAAACTAAAAATGGAACTGCCTTTTGACCTGGGAATTCCACTGCTAGCATTATACCCTAAGAATCCTGAAACACCAATTCAAAAGAACCAATGCATCCCAATGTTTATAGCAATGCTATTTATAATAGCCAAGTGTTGGAAACAGCCTAAGCGCCCATCAGTAAATGAATGGATCAAAAAATATGGTACATTTACACAATGGAATACTATGAGGCAGAAAAAAAAAAAGAAGGAACTCCTACCCTTTGTGACAGTATAGATGGATATGGAGAACATTATGTTAAGTGAAATAAGTCAGGCGGTGAAAGACAAATATCATGTGCTCTCACCTATAAATGGAACCTAATCAACAAAACAAACAAGTGAGCAAAATAGAACCAGAGACATGGAAATAAAGAACAAAGTGACAATAAATAGAGGGGAGAGGGAGAGGGTAATGGGGCGAAGAAGGAGAAGGGTCAAGGCAAGAAATGGATAAAGGATCCCAGGACAGAGACAATGGGGTGTGGGAAGTATATTGAATGTGGGAGGTGGGGTTGGGTAGGGGAGAGTAATTGAGGAAAAATGGGGACAATTGTAATTGAACAACAATAAAATAAATAAATAAAGCACATACACAAAAAGAAGTGTTGAAATGCATAACATGATTATATTATTATAAAAACCCTGAAAATTCTAAACACATTAAAAATTCTAAGTAATAACAGATTATTGTGTTTTTTAATAATTCCAAATCATATAACTTTAAACCCATGATAAATATAAAGATAAGGAATGGGTTTCAAGTTGTTTGATTTTGAATTATTAGAAACATTAGTTTTTTGTTCTTTAGATTTATTATATAGGTTAGATGAATGGATTTGTGAAGAATATTTTGTGTTTGTTTTCAATCTGCTGCTTAAATGTGAGGTACTTTTATAACTGGAAAATTTGTTTTAAAGAATGAAATTAGAGAGATTCTTGCTCTGAGAACAGGATAGGATTATGCTGACTGCTGTGTGGTTTGTTCATTGTAATGAACACATGACAAGACATCCTGTTGATTATGTTTAAATACTCAGCAGCTTGGAAATATATTTTTCTTAAACACAATATATAATCCATCATATTTTAACTCCATTTAGAGAAGCTGTGAAGTCACAATACACATAGTAATATAAAAGGCAATATAATTGGTAAATATTATAGTTGTTTAAGCTAGAATAAATATTACTTCTATGAGCATTCGCCATTTTTTTAGTGTTTGCTTATGTTTAGTTACCGAGCAGTTTTACCAAACATTCTCAAAGCTAAAGTTTAAAGAACATATGCTTTAAGAAATATAAAAGTGTGCTGTGAATGGAAGGTTTTCTCCCTCTCTCTCTCTCTCTCTCTCTCTCTCTCTCTCTCTCTCTCTCTCTCTCTCTCCGATTGTCCCCAGTGGGAGGGATGAATGTGACCAATGAGACATTGATATTAGCACAGTTAATAAATGATATTTTACATCTTTCTTTTCAGCTAAGATAACCAAGAGAATGGAAGGAAGACTGAGTGAAGCTTTTAAAAAGCTGTTTTAAAGGGATTGTCAAAACTGGACAGTGTGTGTTTTGACCTTCATATATATTCTTTTCTCCCCTACAAAATAGCAATTTGAAACAGAAGATGAAAACTGCTCCCTAAGGAAGGCAGAGAAGAAGTCAAACAAACAAACAAACAAACAAACAAACAAAAGCAACCCAGGAAGATTATGGATCGCTTCTATCCATGGAACATCAAGAACATCCTTGGGTTTCAACCATCAAAATCCTTTTAGGTAAGAGAAATTAAATCATTATCTTTAAAACTCCACGATTCTTTTGATTTTATTCATTTTTTATTTTATTGTATTTTTTACATTACCTTTTAGTTCCTTTTAGCATATATCCTAAATGATAGAGCATAAGGGAGACAAAAGAAGTAAAGAAATAGTTTATGCTAATATTACAAGGGGAAAGTTAGGAATAGAGTGTATTTTTAAATAAGGCAAATATCATCTTCTTTTACAATGTTATAAATGTCATTCAAGGAATTAATTTTTACACAAATGACATAACTGATGGATACACATTTTTTGCAACATCAGATTTTTACCAAAAGCCATTTTTTTCTGTTTATTTTTTACTTAACAAAAAGAAAACTATGGTGAGAAAGTACTTTGACAAATAGTGATAAAATTGTGGTAGATAAAAATTAGTAATAACCTAAAGACAATAAAACAGTGATTATTTTTCTATGTAAGAATTTAATATTTCAGATTAGGGGAAAGGGAAATACTTTGTACTGCTGGTGGCAATACAGATTTCTGAAGCCACTGTGGAAAGCAGTGTGGATGGAGATACCTCAGAACATTAAAAATGGATCTGCCTTTCGACCCAGCAATCCTATAATTAAGAACACATCTGAAAGAACCCAACACACTAATTTGAAAGAACATAAGCACCCCTATGTTCATTGCAACATTATTTACAGTCACCAAGATATGTGACTTCTATTGTTCATCATTTCTTTTATTCATTTATCTATCTAATTTACACCCACTAAACTGTACTATTTTTGGTATACAGTACTAATGAGTTTCGATAAATACATAGAGACATATTATGTATCACCCAGTTAAGATATAGAACAGCTCCACAACCTCAACACATTCCCTTGTGCTACCATTTTTTAATCAGTCTCTACACTCCCAACTACAGGGAATGTTTGATATTTATCTGTGTGGAATTATTTAGAGGTAGCCTTTTGAGTCTGCCTGCTGTCACTTCTACTGCCTTGTAGATTAATATATGTGATATGTTTTAGCAGATATGTTCTCTTCTATTGTTAAACAGTAATCCACTGTATGATGTATCACAATTTTTACCTAATCACCAGTTAGACTTCTCCCTCCAAATTTTTAGCAATTATAAATAAAGCTAATATAAATGTTTGTGTATAGGTTTTTGTATGGACAAAATATTTTATTTTTTTAAATATAGTAGTTTAATTTTAAAAGAAATTGCCAAACTTTTTTTTTTTTTTTTTTTTTTTTTTTTTTTTTTTTTTACCAAAGTGACCATGCCATTTTGCATGCCCACCACCAATGAGTGGAAGTTTCAGTAGCTCAACACCTATGTCAGCACTTCGTCTTATCTTTAAAATTTTTAATTTAGCTCTCCTTTTTAAAATAAATCATTGTCTAGTGAAAATAATAAAATGTGGCATAGGAATTTAATCTGCCCTTTAAAACATACCTGTGCCACAAACTATGAGATTAAGTACATGAAACTAATTTTTAGCATAATAAAATTATAATTTTATAATTATAATTTTCTTTAGTATAACTGGCAATATCTTCAAACATGGCATGCTTATTTTCTAAAACCTTTCAAAAATATGCTTGTTTTTATCTCTGGGGTTTTGAGTTTGTTTTTTCCTTTCACTTTTATTTAATCCCTCAAGAAATGCAAGCCCTATGTAATCATTATAAACAGCATAGCAAATTTAGTACATGTAGTCTTGCACTTGGTCTTCACATGCAGTGATTCAAAGACAAGCATAAAGAGCGTAAATTTAAAAATATGATTTAATACATTACTAGTTCAATTGTAATAATCCAAAAACATATTCAAACATGTAATTTGAGTTCTGGATACGTACATACAGACATAATGCATGTGTGTATACACATTTATATATATGTTTTAAAATTTGTGTCTATTTTAATAATAGCAACACTTTAACTTTACCTGTAGGTGTTTTGCATTTTAAATATATTTACTCATTGATTTCTATCTATTATTGAAAAAATATTGAGCAGTGAAATTATAAAATAAATAAAATAAATAAAATAATTACAAATCATGTTTTAATTAAAACCTGTGCATATGAATCTTAGATCATAATTTGTATATAGACAATATCTTATTTATAATTGCATTGTATTCTATGAACAGTTCTCTAATACAGGTATTTAAAACACATACAGATTGTGGTCTGGAAGACTGTATCTCAAAACTAATGTCAATTATCTACTAGATGGTAGAATTTTTAAAAAAATGTCATCACATGGACTTTGTAAGTGAATAAATATAATATAATTTAACTTTATTTAATCTTAAGAATTTAAAAAATGTTCAATAATTTTAGAGCAGTTAAATTGTATATACACACTATGTCAAATAAACATCTATAAAGAGCATAAAATTAAACGCAATACTGAGTATTTTCAAAAAGATTATACTTCAAATTGCTGATTAATTTTATAACTCACTGACATTTTTATAGTTCTGCAGTCTAAGAGAATAACATTCATATATCATGCTTCAGTACTCAAAGAATCATTGTGTAAAATAATTACATTTTTTATGTTGCTTTCACATAATCATTTTCTTTTTTTAATTTTTTTATTTTAATTGTTCTTGTACAGTTTTCTGTCTTTTACTCCTATCCCAGTCCACTGCCCCAGCCCTCCCCACCTCCCTCCCATTTCCACCCCCCTAGTTTTTGTCCATGTGTCCTTTATACTTATTGCTCTAAACCCTTCCCCTTCCCCCCTGAAATTCCCTCCCCTCTGGTCACTGTCATCCTGTTCTTAATTTCAGTGTCTTTGGTTATATTTTGCTTGTTGGTTTGTTTTGTTGATTAGGTTCCTGTTAAAGGTAAGATCATATGGTATTTATCTTTCACTGCCTGGCTTGTTTCACTTAGCATGAGGTTCTCCAGTTCCATCCATGCTGTTGCAAAGGGTAGGAGCTCCTTCTTTCTTTCTGCTGCATAGAATTCCATTGTGTAAATGTACCACAGTTTTTTGATCCATTCATTTACTGATGGGCATCTAGGTTGCTTCCAACACTTGGCTATTGTAAATTGTGCTGCTATGAGCATAGGGGTGCATAGGTTCTTTTGGATTGGTGTTTCAGGGTTCTTAGGATATAATCCTAGCAGTGGAATTGCTGGGTCAAAAGGTAGATCCATTTTTAGTTTTCTTAGAAAATTCCATACTATTTTCCATAATGGTTGTACCAGTCTGCACTTCCCCACCAACAGTGCACTAGGGTCCCCTTTTCTCCACAACCTCTCCAACACTTGTTGTTTGATGCTTTGTTTATGATGGCCATTCTGACCTGTGTGAAGTGGTATCTCATTGTGGTTTTAATTTGCATCTCTCTGATAGCTAGCAATACTGAGCATCTTTTCATGTGTCTCTGGATCCTCTGTATGTCCTCCTTGGAGAAGTGTCTGTTCAAGTCCTTTGCCCATTTTTTAATTGGATTGCTTATCTTCTTAGAGTGGAGTTGTGTAAGTTCTTTATATATTTTGGAGATTAAACCCTTGTCTGAGGTATCATTGCCAAATATGTTTTCCCATATAGTTGGTTCTCTTTTTATTTTAATACTGTTTTCTTTAGCTGTGCAGAAGCTTTTTATTTTGATGAGATGCCATTTGTTTATTCTTTCCTTTATAAAAAGGCAGACTTAGTTTTAATTACTGATACAAATAAAACAATCACTTATTTGGTTTTGCAAAACTACTTTAAAATATTTGTTTCCAAGACATTGTTTCACAAAAATGAATAAATATTTTTAAGTAAGGAACAATTACTTGGCACAACACCATTTTGCACTGTAAGTTTCTCATAAATAAGCCCCAAGGCATTACTTAATATTATTATTTTACTTTGTATTTTGGTTTTAATTTAGTCAACTCATTATTTAAACCTGTCTCTGAACTTTTAAAACAGTTTTACTTTTTACTTCTCTTTACTTTTTGCTGAATTCCTGCATAGCATCCTAGGAAATACAGTAACACACTAAGCTGCACCAGCGCTCCGGGTGGCACTGCTTCCTCCTTTCACATCCATCTAAGTTATTCCCCCTCTAAGTTGCTTTTAACTCCCAAAATTTCTGTGCCACTCTTTCATTATGGTTGGGAAGTTATTTCAATGATAATTTTTTAATTGCTTAAAATGTCACTTTTAAAATTCTCCCTTTTCTGTTAGGGTTATAGTGATGAAGTAAAAAAAAAAAAAATCCACTTACTTTTATTGATTTTATTTAATTGATTTTTAGAGATAAGAAGGAAGGGAGAAAAGGAGGGAGGGAAACCTCGAGCCACTGCCTGTCAGGTTGCCTGTTATACAGGCCCTGAATCCCCATGCCCCAACCAGGAACCTAACCCTCAACCCAGGTGTGTGCCCTGACCAGGAATAGACTTGGTGACCTTTCAGTTTGTGGGTCAATATCCAACCAACTGAGCTACAATAGTTAAGGTTCCTCTTGCTTCTAAGATAACACTTCTACGAATCTGTTTTCAGTATATTGCATATTTTTTCTCTGTTGAATTTGTGTAAACTTTTCATTCTTATTCAGTACTATGGGATGTCAATTCTTGCTGATTTGAATCTCTTGTGTAACAGGACATTTGTTAAATAATGCATAATATTTAAAATTACTACAGTATTTTATAGCCTCTGTTGTTGGGTACTCCGATCACGATTACTTATGGTAGACATCCACTATATGCTGAATGCAGTGCATGCTGCATTGTTTGCCCAACATGGCTTTTGCCATGCGTGTTTAGCTCTAGAAATCTTATTTCAATATATTATTCAAAAGATCACAACTCTGTGTGGAAATTCAGAAGCACATATATATTTTTTTCTGAGCCTCCCCTGTTGTTTCCGCCTAGCCAGGTGTCTGGATATTCATGGGGAATACTAAGTTTCTGCACTTTTGAAGCAATCAGGACATGCCTGAGCACCAGGTTCATAATCAATGGTCAGAACATGCTAGAATATAAAACATCACCATAAGAGCATCCTCCTAAGCAATAGTATCCTTAAAATTATTGCTTTCAAAAAATTATTGCTTTCATGTGCTATATTTTTAAATGTGTATATTTAGTAAGTATATAAAATAAAAATGTTCACCACTTTTTATGTAAAACTATCTCACATACCACCACTGGTAGTTTGGGGAACACTGGCTTAAAAGAATTATAGGTGGAGAGAATTTATAGAATGCTATCATTGCCTCTTAACTTCCTTCCATGTGATTATATTACATCAGTACCAAATGTAGCTTGTGCATTCAAAAAAAAATTGATCCCAAGGGATATAAATATTATAGCCCAAGGGATGTATAAACTATAGACTTATATTTTATGAATCATGTTTGGATATAAATACAATGCTCTATTATTGAATGGCATATTTATTTTTTGTTGAAAAGAATTCTATTTATTTCTCTACTTATTACTCTTTGTATTACTTAGACCTAACATATTGCCTGGGTCATAATAGAAATTAAAGATATATTTGTCAAACGGAATTGTAAAATGAATTTAACTTTTAAGAAACAATAAAATATTTGTAATACTACAATATAGCAGTATATTTTGCATGTAGTATATGTGTGTATAGATAGATGACAGATTGATATCATGTAAGACTGATAGCATAAATGAATCTATGAACTCACTTTAAAGTGTAAAATGAGCAACAACACCACCAACTACAATAATAGCAGGGGGATAAATAGAAAAGATATCAATAATATTTTCTACATGTTATATGTGTAACAATGTGTTCCTTGTATAACCATATAACTTTAACCTTCAGGTGAACTTGTTTTTCTTCTCTGTTAGACACAATTCAAGGTCTGTGTGAATTTCTGAATGTGAGGGTTGCATTTGCTGAAGTCCACTCCACAAAGTGGTCTGTTGCTCAGGGGGGACCTACAGACTAGATTCAAATGTTCCAAGTTTACCACCACTGCACGTGTTGTTAACAGCAATTGCAATTTTCATTTTTATAATACTATATTCATGTCTTCTCTGTTGACTGAAACAGTAAGCGCTAGTAGAGAAACTGATTAGTGACCCAGATGGCCTTTACATTCCCTTTAGCTTGATAAATCTTCAGACTGTTTTTCCTGACTATAGGTCTCTGACTTACCTTTTCTTAGAGCATTTACTTCAGAAAAGTTGCAGTTGCATATTCTCTCTGCCCCTTTGAGATGTACATTTTCTCCCAGCCTCTCTTCACTTTTACAGTTCAGGCATGTCTTCCTCAAGGACCTGGGAATCATCACCGTGAAATGCAATCATAAAGAAAAAGCACCACCATGTGCAGGCCACTGTGGGAAGATGGGAGCCTCGCTCCCATAGGTACCACTGGCAAACAGGTGGCCAAATCACATCCACAAATGTCCTCCCTGATGTCTCCCAGTACTCTTCTACTTTTTCACCCTCCTTGCCTTTTGTTTTGGAGAAATTGGACTCTATCTCTCTTCTCTATTGTCATGAATAAATTCTTCCTTGCCTTTTTAACCCTGTCCAGTGCATTTTTTATATTAGCACTCATTTCTTTACCTTAATACCACAAGAAAAACTATTACATCACCAATAAAACTTAAAATTCAGAAACTTTCAATATGTGAGATCAGAAAATTCTTCAGCTGCAAGATATCTAGCTAATCCGTTGCAGCCTAATTAGATTTATAATAGCTAGTGACTCATTATAAATAGCAGTCAATATTGATGTGTCATTTTAACTTGTCTCTGTAATACCAGAGTACCATGAGAATTCCCTCCTCCCTGGCAGGGTGGCTCTGTTGGTTGGACCATAGTCCCATACATCAAAGAGGTTGTGAGTTTGATTTCTGTCAGAGCACATTGGTAGGTAGGTTGTGGGTTCTATCCTTGTCAGCGTGTGTACAGGAGGCAGCTGATGATGTGTCTTTCTCACATCAATGTTTCTCTGTTCCTCTTTGTCTAAAAGCAACAAACATATCCTTCGGTGAGGAAAAATATGCCCACCAATAGCATTTTTATACAAGCTCCACAATTGTATTAGCATTGCTTCCTAATCCAAATAAATCCATAAAAGAAAAGTGATAGAAAAATTTTTGGAATAATGGACAGTCATTGTTGTATTCCAAGTCTCCATTTTCTTATCCGTAAATGCTCTTTCAAAGTTGAAGTTAGAGGCAAACTACCCTACACATTCTTCATGTTGTTTTAAAATATGATAAGAATATCTGTTTAAAAAATGCTGACTATTCAAAAATATATATAAAAAAGATGATTCATTCTACCAAAGGGATGTGTATTCACAGTGCCCTAATTTTAAGGGATCATTAATTTAATCATTCTATATTTTCTATACACTTCATTAAAGTATTCTTAAAAGAAATAAATGATGAGAAAAAAATTTCTAAAATTAACAGTTTCTTCTCTAAGTATAAATTCTAATGGTGTTGGCAGTGAGAATGTCACCGGGCATTAGACCAATGGAGTCAGACTGAACCTTGGTTCAGCAAGCTACATGCTTGAATTCTGGCTAAGAAAGAATTCAGAGTCAAGATTCAAACTATAAGAGAAAGTTTATTTAGAAAGTCACAGAGGTAGAAGACATAACCTATTGGCAAAGGAAGGGCCCTTGAAGCTTAAGAGAAAGAAAAAGGCAAGGAAAACACACCTGAAGAAGGGGAAAGGATAGGGGAGGTGGTGGAGAAAGGGGTGGGATTGCTCCATACACAGAACCACACTAGGTCCTTCATCTTGAGGGCATTTACCTGGAGGTCTCAGGGGAGGATCCTAGTGGAATAGTCATGAGCTTTCCAGGTGTGTCCTTTCAGGGTCATGCTCTCTATGGATTGGTCAGCACCAGGGCAGGGGTTCATTAGTCAATGGCATTCGTTCTTTCGTTGTTGTTGTTTTTAAAAAATTTTATTTATTTATTTTTAGAGAAGGGAAGTGAGGGAGGAAGAGAGGGAGAGAAACATCAATGTGTGGTTACCTCTTGAGCGCCCCCTATGGGGGACCTGGCCCTCAACCCAGGCATGTCCCTGACTGGGAATCGAACTGGCAACCCTTTGGTTTAGAGACTGGCACTCAATCTACTGAGCCACACAAGCTAGGGCAGTCAATGCAGCTAGTTCTGATGTCAGCCATGGTGTCACTTGTCTGATTTTGCTGCTTTTCTGGGCCTGCAGCTGAAACTGAACTGAGGCCTAGATGTTATTCCTAAGGGTTAATGCTTAAGGGAGTGGTCATGCAAGGCTGGTGTGAGAGTCACATGATGCCAGCCATGGGGCCCTTGATCCTCCTCCAAGGGATGGGAGATCTACTACATGATTAATGACATAATAGGGGACTAAAGGTCAGGGGGTCTAAACCACATGATCTGCTATGCTTTAGAAGGGGGAAGGTCACCATGAGAGTTTCTTCTTTTCCCAGTTTTGCATGTTGCTAGGCACCCAGAGATTTCCGCTGTGGTGACCTTCTGTACTTAGCCTATCTTCCTTTTTCTGATCATGTGTGTCTCACTGCCTACCACAGTATTGATATATTTGAAAACATTCAGATCATTACAAGACAATGACAACTATAAGTTGACATATAAATCATAATATGGTGGCATTAATGATTTCATGTAGGGGAGCATTCAATTCAATATGTGATGGAGTCCCTTAAAATTGAAGTTTTTTTTAAATAACTTCATTATATTAAAATTAAACAATATAGTTGAAACACATATTTATAGCTTAAGGCTTCCTTACAATACATGGGAAAATTGTTTAATCTTTGAAACTGGATTATGCAGTCATACTTTTATAAATTTTTCTCATGAGATTGCCTTTTTCTAACTTGAGATGATTTACCTCAAATATGTAATAATGATTAAAACATGTATTTATTGCATGTAAACACATAATAAAAAAAACAAAATAAAATACTACTCTCCCTTTCATAATGTATACCACTTTTCTTAGCTTGTCCTAACTTCCATTTGTATTGCTCCCAGTAAAGACTCAATATGTTTATCCAGGTTTTCTTAACATTTCTTGATTCTTGGCTTTCGTTATTAGAAGATGTGACTTAAAGTTACAGCTATCATATGCTGTGTATGATAACTGTGACTTTTTGAAGTTTCCAAGTTTGGAAATCCTAAAATATAGGATTTTATTTTAGGATTTCAATAGACCTCAATAAAGAATTGTTAAAGTTCCTATTTAAGCAAATTCCTTATCACTACATCTAGAGCTGTTAAAGTACAATCAACTGAAAATGAAAACAGGTCTGTTGGATTGTTCCTGGTCCTGACAGTGGGTGACTGCCTAGGAAAGAAGCCTGAGAACCAAATGAAAAAGGACCGATCCTATGTTTTTAGTCTCTTAAGTAGAAAAATGTGACTGTATTTTTTTTTACCGAAGCAAACATTTGTTCTGGTAAAATTACTTTTCAAAATATAACTGGTTTCATTTTCAAAATGTTTTAGAGACTAACAAAAATGACTAACAGTTAATGACCATTAATGTTGCATTTATGAATGTTAAAATTTTACAGTAAGTTAATCTATTTTAAACTTTTAAAAATAGAAATAAAATAAAAATATATATACTTTGTGCCCTGGCTGGTGTATCTCAGTGGATTGAGCGCGGGCCTGCGAACCAAAGTATCGCGGTTCGATTCCCAGTCAGGGCACATGCCTGGGTTGCCAGGCCAGTTCCCGGCAGGGGACATACAAGAGGCAACCGCACATTGATGTTTCTCTCTCTCTCTCCTTCCCTTCCCCTCTAAAGATAAATAAATAAATAAAAATAAATAAATAAATAAATAAAATATTAAAAAAAATATATATATATACTTTGTGTATCTAGAAAAACCTTTTTACATTCAACTTCATAGAATTAATTTGATGCCCCACTTTTTAATGTTCTTAAACACTTAAATGAAAGTAATTTATTTCTCATATTTATGTTGTATAAAAGTGCATACATGCTTAAAATACATTCTCCTTTTCTGAATATTCATATCGAAATTGCAAAAGTATTAACATGTATAATTAAAACAGCACAAAATATTGAAAATTATGATATCGGACTATCTACTTACTGAATTCATTCCCACAGCTCAATGTAAAATAAGTTTGCAAAATCCAAACTTTAAATGTTTGATCCTGTAGCATTGCTCCCAATAATTAATTGGCCTCTTAAGTTACACATATAGATAAAATTATAAATTAATACAAGGCATGCAGGACTATATGGGGGAAAAGAATGTGGAATGGATATGGAGTGTGGCGATGATGAGGTGTAGGCACATAGACAAGTTCAATTCTTTCCTCCTTGAAAATAAAATTAAAAAAGATTCAATAGTGATAAAAATTCAGCAATCTTTTTGGTCCATTGCTAATTCTGTATCTAAATTGAGATATGGAATAACCATATTACTAATACTGATGATCATCATTTAATTACATTGGACATGCATTTTAATTTTCCTCTATTAAATATGGAAAACTGCTCTGGCTTAAAAATGTACATTTTTTTTTTCTATTTTTAAAATGTAGCCTCTGTATTTTAATCTATAATCTACTAGGGTATTGAATTATGTGGTTTGACTTTACACTACGTGAAGATTAAGTATTTCTTTTTGTTCCTTTCAAATTAACCTTCCATTAGTTTTGAGTGATCTCTCCTTCTTATATTATGGAACAGCATATAAAAAGGATCCTATCTATTTTTACTATACCTTTCAAAATATTAAATAACTCAATTATATTAACTCTATCTCTTCATATTTCCAGACTAAATAATCTTAGCTTCTCTACATTCCTTTGGAATATGTGTAAGTTTCATTCTACTTTAACCATCTTATGTGTCCCTTTGTGAATACTTTCATCCTTATCTTCCTTCTGGGGAATGTATCTTAACTTAACACAGTGCTTCACTTTGGAAGACTCAATATATAATTATAACATGAATTAATACCATTAATTTGCATTTATATACCATTTCATTTATTCAAAGTGCTTTTCAGTTTCTCTTTATAATATTGCTGGGAAATATTAGCATGATTTTGGAAACAGAAAGTACAAAGAGGTTGAAACTAACATAAATCACTCGAGGTACATCTAAATCACTTTTTAAAATTATTTTTATTAAAAATCTATTTAAAATGCTAATTTGATTGATAAGAACTTAATAAAAGGCATTGTTAATATTCTGGCAATAAAAAGAACAGTGAACATAATGATAATTTTGATATAGTTATTCTTTTCAAACCAGAAAGACCACTTTTTAATGTGTATGAAAATGACTTAGAAAAGTATAACTTTGTCACTTTATTTTGAATTAATAACAATTTTGTTCAAAGAATAGTGAATTTCCAATATGTTAAAAACTAAAATTAATTGCACTCAAAGTTAGTTGAGGTGACTTGATCTAGCAAATTACCCATCAGGCATATAGATTTCTGCTTTATGTCCCAAGAATGCCCCCTCTCCATTTTTATGAATATTAGAGAAGACTGTTCTGATTACTTGGGTTATACAAACCTGTTTGGGACACTCAGCATGGTGGAAATTAGCCATATTAATCCCTGGACTCTCTTTCTTTCACATTAGGTATAATGTCTAAAGTTAAGGAGCAATATTATATGAAGCCTTGACTGTTGAAATCAGAAAAGCCTCAAATGGCCTAACCAAAAGTTTAGTGTCTTCCATCTGCCACAGCATATAAGGTCCCCTAGCTAAACAAACCTCCTTATTAAATGGACAAGTGAAATTAGTTTATCGTTGAGTAGATTTCAGTTCCAGGCCAGCCCACAGAATGATTCAGACGAGCCTATCACATCCTCCCGAAATAATCAGGGAGCACCATACCTCCTTGTGTGTGTGCCTCCCACAACCCCTGGTTCTTCACTCTACTCTAAATTGCCCCCTTTATGTGGCCCTGCTTAGAGTACAGTGTCCTTCTATCTTGGACTGTGAGTGAATGTGACTCACAAACAACTATCTATCTTATTTGTCCAGTGCCAGGTATCATGTGTCTACCCATCTCCATAATTCCAGAGTGAGCATCACTACACCAAATAGGAGAAGAGGAAATTATAACATCACATAACGACAGTTCTTACATCAGTGGATACATAGTTTATCAAGGTAGGACAGCCATCAAAAGTGTTTCATTTGTTAGCATGCTTATATTCTACATCAATTTATCTAAAAATTGTGAAGATGTAGGCATTTAAAAATAAACATGAAGGTTTTCTAATATTGTTTTACTTCACAGTCCCCAAGGGAGTAGTATTTGAAATCATTTTGTTGTGATAAATTCAAATATGTTATCTACAGTTTTTCTAGAGTATCCACATTTCTTCATTTTTAATAACCTTGAAGACATGTAGCTAATTTTAGTTTGGCATGTAAAAATTAAAAAAAAGAGAGAAAACAAAGACTATCTTAGGAGTAGAGGCAAGAAAGGCCTATTAATAAATACAAAACTTATTGAGAAGATTATATTAAAAAAATATAGTTATTTTTCTTATAAGGATATTATCTTAATCATCACAATAATTCTAAGGGACAGATGTTTTCTCATTCAGAACATAAAGAATCTGATTGTAAGAGTAGTATGTAAACTTTTCAAAATATAAACAGGTGGTAAATAGCAATACTCCTTTCGGTTGTTTTTTTAAAAAATCAACATTTATTTTTCATTATACTAAAAGCAAAAATAACACAAAAAAGGAAAGAGAGAAAGGAGGGAAGGAGAAAGAAAATTGACTAGGGGAAATCAGTTTTGATAACTTTCTTAAAAGTAATCATATTTAAAACAGAAAATTCAAGTAACTCTGGTATTCACTTAAAAATAAACCCTAATTTTTCTTTTCAATTAAATTATCATGGAGACTACTATTCCTCCTTACCTCTTTCTCATCATTTATGTGCTGAAAAATGTTTTGAGAAGTGCTGTGTAAAGAAAAACAAATTTAAATTTGGGAATGAAATTAAGTTTTATAAAGTGCCAGAGCCGTAAACATCTGAAACAATTGAAAATGCCCAGGAGCCTTGTGATAAATCTTCATCTTGCTTCTCATCCTCTTCTAATTAAAAGTGCTTTTCCCCAAGTACCAGTGTTCACCATAAAGGTAAAAACCTAGTTTATAAGCAGGCTTTCAGTTTCATTTAAATTTTTATATAACAATTTTTACATAGAATATTTTAATAATGATTGGATCTATAATATTTTATGGAGTAACCTAGAAAAGTTTAGACACATATCTATATAAAATTACTTGTAGGAAAAATGGATCCCTAATTCTAAATAATGGACTGACTTATAATTTTATTATTATATCCAAGGGAGAGAGTGGTGCCTATTTAAAAGAAAAAGAAAAATTGCACATTTTGAAATGCAAAATTCCCATTTATTGGGAATGTATGTTTATTGCTTTTACTTTTTAAAAGAAAAAAACATGGTGCCCTTTTTAAAAATCTTTATAAGTTTTGATTACTTCTCAATTATCCTATGTGTTAAAGTATTCAATGCATATACCACATACATCACTGGTCTTGACTCATATTTATAATTAGTAGTGAATAAATACAATGTGACTTACACAAAATTATTCGGAGATTCTGTCTACCCTCCAACATGCAAAATATTTCACTCACTTCACCTGGATTGAGAGAGAGAGAAATTACAAGTTTGATTTCAAAGTTTGGAATAAAAATTTAGTAAATGCTAATGATCCCTGATGTTATCTACTATAAAAATCTTAAATTTGGAAGTTAAGTGCTTTTTTTTTTAGATTGAAACTATCTACCTAGCAAGGAAACTTTATGGAGAAGTAAGGGATTAATGGGTCTTTCTGTAACTGTCCCTACAGTCAAGTATGTCAAACTGCTCTGATCATAGAAAGTCTACTGGGGAACTTTTTACAAGTAGAGAAGTGCCCTCCACCTTCACCTGCACTAATCCTCGGGGAGGGCCCAGGGAACCTATATTGCTAAGGATGTTCTTTGTACTGAATGTGAATAAATAACAATGACTTTACATACTGCATTAAAAACTCTAAACATCCATAAAGCTGCTACAGGTTTTATAATGGTAAATTTGTATTTTAGAGATCCTTTTATTTAACTTTAAAAAATTTAATTCTTTTTAAAAATTATCAACCATTACTGAAAATGTCACTCATAAAACATTATCATTTTTAAAATTCAAAGTCTTTATAATTTCAGAAGAATATTTCTCATTTGTAACTCATTATTGTATTTCCTTATGTAGTTGAATTATTGATAAGCAATTTGAGCTTAAATCCTTATTCTAATATTTTCCTAACCTGTGACATTTGCCCAATTTTTTTGTAGTGTTTCCTTACCTGAGAGTATCAGTTATTCTTTTTCTAATTTAATACTATCATTATTTTTTAGAATCTTTTTCCTGTGAACATCCAGGAAATCATAGGTTTTCTTAGTTTGTTTAGGCTACCATAACAAAAGTACCATAAGATGAGTGTATTAAGCAACAAACATTTCTTTCTCCCTCACTATTTTAGGCTTGCAATCCATGACCAGTATACCTACAGTGGCTAGTGAGGGCCCATTTCCTGCTTTATAGCTGGCTGTGTTCTAGCTGAATCTTCACATAGTGGAAAAGGATAGGAAGTTATCTGCTGTCTCTTTTATATGGCACTAATTTGATTCATGACATCTCCATCTTCCTGACTGAATCACCTCAAATGGCCACACATCTAAATAGAATAACATTGGATTTGATTTTTTTCTAACTTTTTTTATTGCTTTTTAAATACAGTTGTGCCTATTTTCCCCCATCACTCCCCTCAACCCCAGCCATCCCTACCTCCTACCCTTGATCCTGCCCTCCTTTGGTTTTGTCCATGTGTCTTTTGTAGATGTTCCTGAAAAACCATTCCCCCTTTCCCCCCCATTATACCCTCCCACTTTCCCACTGGTCACTGTCAGTTTGTTCCCAATTTCAATATCTTTGGTTATATTTAGCTTTCTTGTTTGTTTTGCTGATTAGGTTCCACCTTTAGGTGAGATCATACAGTATTTGTCTTTCACCGCCTGGTTTATTTCACTTAGCATAATGCTCTCCAGTTCCATCCATGCTGTCACAAAGGGTAGGATTTGATTTTAGCATATAAATTTGAGAGGGACAGAAATATTCAGGGTATAGCACAGGTATAATGATTTTGTTAGATTTTATAATATATGAAACAATAAATACATAATTTTATTTTTTTTAATTTTTTTTAATCAGTATTTTTTAATTGTTGATATTGTACAGTTTTCTGTCTTTTACCCCGCCCCAGCCCACCACCCCAGCCCTCCCCACCTTCCTCCCATTTCCACCCCCCATAGTTTTTGTCCATGAGTCCTTTATACTTGTTGCTCTAAACCATTCCCCTTTTCCCCCGAAATTCCCTCCCCTCCCACTTTGGACACTGTCAGACTGTTCTCAAATTCAGTGTCTTTGTTTATATTATGCTTGTTTGTTTGTTTTGTTGATTAGCTTCCTGTTAAAGGTGAGATCATATGGTATTTGTCTTTCACTGCCTGGCTTATTTCGCTTAATAAATACATAATTTTAAACATTTTGGTAGTCATGTGATGAAATCTAAAATCTCTTGATTTGTATCATTTGCATGCATACACTTTAAGAAAGATTTCTCAGGGAAAATAGTAGGAGAACCATTAATCACAACACAAATGTTTTTTATAAATAAACCTGTGGCAGTGCAACTGTAACATTGATGGAGCTTAATAATGGACTGAGAAAATATATTCTAGTAGATAGGGTCTTCAAATAAAACAGTTTTATGGAAATTTGAAATGGAACAGGCAAATACATAAAAGTTTGGCATTCAGAATGTCTTGGCATTTGTGGGGGTGTTTGCATTAATATCTTAATGCTAGCATAAAATTACTACAAACTTATTGATTTAGCTCATATTCATCATTTTACAGCTCTAGATGCCAGAAGCCCAAAATGCATCTTACAGGCTATGATCAAAATGTTTGTAGAGCTGTGCTCCTTCTTCAAGTTCTCAGTGGGTAGTTCATTTCCATTTTTTTCAGTTTCTAAAGGCCAACTGAATTATTTGTTTTATGGTCCCTTCCTCCATCTTTAAAACATATTATTCCAACCTCTGGTTCTGTTGTAGTATTGTTTCTTCTTACTGACTATGACACACCAGCCTTTGTGATTATATTAAGCCCACTTGGATTATTTAGAGTAATATTCTGATCTGAAAATCCATAACTTAAGCATATTTGCAAAATCTTTTTGCCATGCAAGATAACACATTTGCAAATTCTGTAGATCAAGATATGAACATTATTGTAAGATAATTATTCTTTCTACTACAATATGCAAAGAAGAAAATGTCATAAAATGATAAGAGAGCTAAGTCAGATTATGATTAGGGATGGCAGGGAAGTAACAGAGAAAGTGCAAAATGTATGTATGTATTTGTGGGGTTAATAGTTAATTCAGTTATTCATATTTTGGATACTATAGATCAATGCTCAGGACAGAGTTCAGCGACAGAACTCTGAAGACAGTGTATACATTTGGGATATGGCACAGAGGTAATAGTTTAATATACTAGGCTGGCTAAGACTACTAAAGAAAAAGATAAGATTGTGGATTTAAGAGTCTGAAGGGGAAGAAAAGAAGATATGTAAGGAAGGATTAAAGGAAAGTGAAATATATTAAAACCAATACCAGAGTGTTTTAGGGAGAAGCTTGTCAAGGCACAGAGTCAAGTAAAACAGGGCCTTCTCATTGATGAAGTACTATCAGTTCCATCGTAGAATTTTTTTTATTTTCTCAGTTTTTACCTCTTTATAAATGGATTCATAGTGAGTCATAATATTATTATAATAACCACTATGATATTATTATACATTATCCTTAAGTACCAGATACTACGCTATGTGCTTTTGTACAGTGCCTCATTTAATCCTTGTATATCACTATATTTTCATTTTATCAAAAAGAAAACTGAGGTAAAATATCAATTCTAAAGTTTTCTTAATAGCGCAGTTAATAATTGGAAAAAGAAGAATCCACACTTCTTAATCTTTTGTCCTGGGTCATCTCTGGTTGGAAGCAACAAAAATTCCACAAAATAATTTATAAATTTTATATCTGAGTCTTAGGCAGATTAAAAACTGAGACAACTCTAAACATCTTGATAGGCTATCCATTCATGCTCCACTACTAATGTAAATCCATGATCAGTCAATAATTTCTGTTTTGTAATGCTAGCTAAGAATAATAACACTAATCCTAAACTATATTATGAGACAAAAATTTAACAAAAATTCATCAGAGTATCTTTTCATTAATCGATCAACAACTGATTATTTAATTAGGGTAGGTAATATTTATTCAGGGTCTTATAAGAAACCATTCAGTTTTTTTTTTAAGTAAAATGAGAAATAAATTGGAAGATGAGAAAGCTATCTTACAAAACCCAGGCTTAGTAACAAAATCGAAAGCTCTCAAGGAAATGAGAAATTTGGAGTCCAGTTTACTTTCCTAGAGAACATGGCTTTGTCTCTGCTTCTCTGTTTGGGTTGATTTCATTCTTAGCTCTTTCTGTTTATGAATTTTCTTTACATAACAACCAGTTTTGCAAAGAGGACAATTTACAAAAATTGTCTTTTCTGTTAAAATTTCTGTCAGAATTACATTACTTGAATATTAGTCTTATAATTGAAAGAAATTGATAAGTCCAGTGGATTGGTTGTCTGCTCCATGTCCACTCAGCTAGAGTGAGGAATTTGCTGTCCCCAAAGTCTAGGAGCAATTCAGCAAGAGCTTGGGGAGAGTGTGAGGTAAGGGCATGACCATGGGGTGGTGGCTCTTCATTCAGAAGGTTTTGTGTGCCAGGAGTCTCCCCAAGAATTATATTACTGTTCTCCTCTACTACCAGGAACACCCATGCCCACTCCTATTTATAGGTATATTTATAACTAACCAATTAATTGATTTGAATTAATGATTTAACTAATAAGAATGTATAATAGAAAATAAGGGTTTGTAAAGAATACAAGAAGGAAAAAATATCTTTTAATACTTTCGACCTTGTCTAACTTTTGAAATATGGCAAACCAATGATTTGTATCAGTTTCTTTTCTTCTCCTTTTTTTTTATTGAAGGGACATGATTCAAACCTCCCTACTGATATCCTTATGTGCATTTGTAAGCCTGGAAAATTATTTCAACATCATGATTGATGAATTTGCTGCCATCTCAAGTTTTAAAATTAATTGGAGAGGAAGGAAAATTATAATACACTGTGCTTTGCGACACAGCATGCCTTCTATGTAAATCAATGTGAGCTCCATAGGGAATTAAATATTTTGCATTAGTATAAAAATTAATTTGAAATAAATGCAAAATTTTGGAATAAAATATATAAAGAATTTCTTAAGTCTATTATAACTATTAAAATTTAAAAGAGAGATTGATTGGTCTGCAAAAACGATAGAAAAGTAGGGTTAATTAGGTCAGGTTTTTACTCATTTTGTTTTATTCTTTAGAATAATGTTATATTTATATGACAGTTTAAATTTTATCAGATCATATTTCTAATATCTAACATTTTGAGAAGCAGAAAGTCATTCTACATAATTTCTCAAAGTGAACTGGTCCCTTTACAAAATCAGGGATTTAAACGTCAGGTAAGGAAACAAGGTTGGAGCATCTCCTGGGCACAGACAACTCAGGAGAGTGTCAAGGTGATGATTTGCCCATATTAACTTATGAAGCTGGCTTGCTTGTGTTCTGTCATAGGGATTTCTCTTTTGAATGAATAATCTGGATTGTTTTAGATTACTGATGTCAAAAAAGGCATACCTTGGAGATAACCTTGGATTCTGTAGGTTCCAGATCACCACAAAAAGAGAGTCATGCAATTTTTTGGTTTCTCAGTGCATTATAGTGTAATCTATTAGTAGTTCAATAGTATTATGTCTAAAAACGAATGTGTATGCCTTAATTATGCAATTCCTATCAAGATTCCAATGACATATTTCACAGAGCTAGGATAAATATTTAAAAATTTATATGAAACCACAAAAGGCCCTACATAGTAACAGTGATCCTGAGAGAAATGACAAAGTTGGAAAAATCATGCTACCTTATATGAAACTATACTATAGGGTCATAGTAATCAAAACAGAATGGCGCTGGCATAAAAATGATCTACTGACATAGATCAATGGAACAGAATAGAGAACCCAGAAATAAACCAACACCTTTATAGTCAATTAATAATCAACAGAGGGAACAAACACATACCATGGACTAAAGATAGTCTATTCAATAAATTGTATTGGGAAAACTGGACAGACATGAAAAAAAAATTAAACTAGACCACCTTCTTACAGCACACACAAGAACAAATTCAAAATGGTTCAAAGACAATATTTGACCCAAAACCATAAAAAATGTAGAACAAAACATAGGCAGCAAAACTCGGACATTGCTCATAGCAATATTTTATTGGATATATCTTCCCAGGCAGGGGAAACAGAAGAAAAATAAACAAGTGGGACTACATAAAAATAAAAAGTTTTTGCAAAGCAAAGGAGATCAATTAACAAAATAGAAAGGAACCCAGGGAATGAAAGAACGTATTTGCTAATACTCTGACTAGGGGTTATACCCAAAATTTATAAAGAACTTATAAAACTCAATGCCAAAAAAAACAATAAAAAATGGGCAAAAACCTGAATGGACACCTCTCCAAAGAGGACTTACAGATGGTCAATAGATACACGAAAAGATGCTCAATGTCACTAATTCATTAGAGAAATGCAAATTAAAATCACAATGAAGTATCATCTCACACCATCCAGAATGGTTATTATTAATAAATCAACTAACAACAAGTGCTGGTGAGGATGTGGAGATGGCTGACCCTTTTGCACTGTTGGTGGGAATGCAGATTGTTGCAGTCACTATGGAAAGCGCTATGGTGATATCTCAAAAAACTAAAAATGGATCTGCCTTTTGACCCAGTAATCTCACTTCTGGGACTATATCCAAGGAAACCAAAACACTAATTCAAAAGAACATAAACACTCTATGTTCATTGCAGTGCTATTTATAATTGCCACAATCTGGAAGCAGCCCAAATGTCCTTCAGTAGGTGAGTAGATAAAACAACTGTGAGGCATTTACACAAATGGAATACTACTCGGCCATAAACAAGAAGAAAATTTTACCCTTTGTGACAGTATGGGTGGAGCTGCAGAACATTATGCTAAATGAAATAAGCAAATCAGAGAAAGACAAATGCCATATGATTTCATTCATATGTGGAATCTAATGAACAAACTGAACTAACAGAATAGAGACAGACTCATAGATGGAGAGTGGGATTACAGCTAAGGGGGGAAGGGGTTAAAGCATGGAGGGTTTGAGCAAAGAGGAAAAAGGACTCGTGGACATGGACAACAGTGTGGTGATTGCAGATGGAGTAAGAGGGGTATAAGGGGACTAAACTGTAATGGCAAAACAGTAAAAAAGTTAAAAAATAAAGTTTATTTCTAAAAAAATGCTAAACATCATCTGAGCCCACAATGAACAGTAACTTTTTGCTGGTGCAGGGTCTTGCCTCCGTGTTGATGGCTGCTGACTGGTCAGCATGACGGTTGCTAAATGTGGGGGTGGCTGTGGTAATTTCTTAAAACAAAACAGTGAAATCTTCTGCATCAATGAACTCTTTCACGGAAAATTTCTCTACAGCATGTGATGCTGATTGATAGCATTTTACCCAAAGTATAGCATTTTCCATTATTGACTGCGTTTATGTAATATTCTGAATCCTCTGTTATCATTCCCACCGCTCTTGTCTAGGAATACCTCTAAGGGCTGTCTCCTTTAAAGCAACTCAGTTAAGTGCACAGCTCATGAAAATTTATTAAGGAAAAACAATAAATTTCAATTATGCTATATTTATAAAAATATTTTTATATTTCTGCATTAAGTCAGAGGAATATAGGTAAAATTTTATTTGAAGTTTTGACAATATTTTCAAATATTTTATAGTTAGCAATTTGATAATTTTACACAACTCACAAGTGATCATTAAACATCTAAGAATTAAAGAACAAATTATAATTTGATTGATCCTAGTCAAAAAATAGAAATGAAGGTCAAAATACAGGTAAAAGGTAAGGCTTTGTATTTTATTTCATGTACCTGATGGTGGACTGCACTGTTTTAGGGACCAGGATATAGTCACTCTGGAATAATTTCAATGCATCAGCCAAAGTAGTTCCCATCTAGATCCATATAGTCCAATTCTCCTAAATTTTTCTTCTATATGTTAACTGCTTTCAGAGCAGCAATGGTCTTGGGTACTTTTTAGTATATTTGCAATAAAAAATTATTTAACTTTGATTAACTGACAAAACTAATGTTTATCTTTGGCATCAAATTGATTTTAGAGACTGTTTATGGCTCTGTGAACTACACATAACTGCTTCTGTGCTGAAGTTAGCAGTCATCCTGATTATGTATCAGAACTGAAATGCTAGTTCTTCATTACCAACTTAGTAAGCTCTGAAGATACATACTTTGTTTTGTCAGTCTTATCAGCAATAAAATAACCTTATGATATTTAGCCACAAGCAAGTGTAGTACCATGACATATTCAAAAAAATTGTTTTTAAATTTAGTAGAAAAAAGTTAGTCTCCGCCAAAGAAGTACTTTTGAGAAAATCTGCCAATGTTTCAGGGTACCCCTCTCTAGTAGTCCTAATTCATGAAATTTCTGCATTAACCTGAAGAGAAAAAAATCAATATTTATACAGATTCCTAACCCTTAATTTAATATGAGCAACCTGGAATTGAAATAGTTGATGCAAGATTTTATATTCAACAGATTTAATGACACTTACATAGAGATTATGCTTTTTCCATATTGCATTATTTTCCTATCCTTTTCAGTTTGTTCTTATTATTTACAGCATAACAACAACCTGTATAGCCCATAGTAATTAGAGTATTATAAAGATAGATGAGTGAGTTTAACCCTCCTCTTGAGATGCTCCCCTCACCTTTGCAGTTGTCCCCCAAAACTCAGGAATCTTATTAAACATCTTACTTCTTATGTATTTATAGCTTCTGTCAACTTATCAAATCTCTTCATTCATTTAAGAAGAGTACTGAGTGCTAGCTAGGTATGTGCCAGGTACTGTATTCAACACTGAGCATATAATGATGATCACAATGTAACTGCATATCCACATGGAATGGAGAACTCTATTAGTCCTAATAATTCTCAGATGGATCTGGCTGCTCCCAATAGCTCTGCCAAAGATGTTGATGAGACCAGCATCCACATATGGTAGATAATACCAATCCTCTGCTTACACAGATTGTATACATCAGATGTGGGAAGAGGGAAGATTGTCAGTACTTCCATCTCTTTTATTCAAACATATACTAGTAAACAACCTTATCAAATAAAAACAAACACCTATAAAATAGTTCAATGAAAAAGTAATAAATAGTAAAAAAAAATAGTAAATAAAAATACTAAGAAGAAGTAGAAAGTAAATGGAATTTACTTATTAAAATGTGTATTTATTTACATGTTAAACTTCAGTCACCTTCAAAGTATTCTCCATTTGAATGCAATACACTTATTGAGACTTTTTTTTGCACTGTTCAAAACAGTTTTTGAATTCATTGATTTTGATGCTTTTTAATACATCTGTCAGTTTTTGTTTCATCTCTCCCACATCAGCAAAACGTTTCCCTTTGAAGACTTTTTCCCCCCAAGGGAAACAAACAATCAAACAAAAGAAGTCACTCGGGGCGAGGTTGGTAAAGGGAGGGAGGGTAGGGAATGTGGGTCAAAAACTACTGAACATTCCATGATGTGAGCAGGTGTACTCATATATAACCCATCAAGAAATAGGCAAACACATTGAGTTTTCAAAAACAGTTCACTGAAGCCAAAGACAGCCTCTGACAGCAATGCCAGCTGGTACACGGATCCTAGAATACTCACCTAGTGGGAAGCCTGTACCATAAGGGGCCTGTCTTTTAGAAGACAGTTCCATGTTTTTTGTGTGTCCCCTCTCATACTTGAATGACACCTAGTATAATGTAAACAATAGTTACTATTATTTAAAATTTTAAAATTTATTATAATGAAATATGACCAATTATATTTGTTTCTGAGGGCTGCCTTAACAAAGAACTACAAGCATATGGCTGAAAACAATAAAATTTATTCTCTCAGAATTCTGGAGACTAGAAGTCCATAATCACGTTGTCACCAAGGCCATGGTCTCTTTGAAAGCTCTTGGGGAAGATTTTTCCTTGCCTCTTCCTTGCTTCTTGCTTTTGCAGGCAATACTTGTTCCTTTGCTCACAGGCGCAGCACTTCAGACTCTGCCTCCTCTTGACCTGGGATTCTCCCTGTGTGCGTCTCTTCTGTGTCTCTGTGGCCTCTCTTTTTTTTCACAAGGACACCAGTCCTATTGGATTAAAAGCCCGCCCCCCAGCTTGGTATGACCTCATCATAACTTTATTACATCTGCAAAGTTATATTTCTAAATAAGGCCATTTTTACAGGTATCAGGGAGTTAGGGATGGAGCATGCCTTTTGGCGGGGAGAGGAAGGGGTCACAATTCAACCTATAACCATTCGTTTTGACACTAATTCTTTTGGTTATTATGAAATATTTACTGAGTATCTTTAATAATCTTAGTAATCTGTTCACTGTACCAAGTGCAGTTCTAAAAATTATTTTTAAAACTTTGTAATAAACTGAAAGACACCAAGGGTGCTATCAGTGATAACTCTCCTGTGTCAGTTAGCAAATGCTAAGAACTACTAGTGTGCTTAATTATCATCATCATTTCACTGAACATGAAACTCAGATGCTCAAAAGTTACATACCTGTTAAAAGTCAGATAATAAGTAAATTGGAACTGGGTTCTAACACAGTTTATTCTGCTGCCAGATGCCTCGTGGTTATTGCATGGCATCTTTTCCAAAATAAAATCTATAAACTATATTAGAAAAGAGATTAAATTATAATTTAGCTTGGTCAGTAAAACACTGCTCCTCATTTCATTGTACTCTGGATTTCGTGTGTCACTGCATAGATGCATGCTGCAAACTGATGTGCAAGGTGTTTAATTTTCTTGGAGTTCTCAACAGTTTTTAAAGATGAGCAAAAATTAATATGATATAAAACCAAGCATAGAATTATTTCTCAAGAATTACTCCCTAGAATGAGTATTGTCTCTAGATGCTTATTATTCAGTTTTATATAATTAGAAAACTTTAAGATGACAGACACCAACAATATTGTTTCTACCTGCCTAGCTATATGATATTTAATACATCCCCTTAGGGAAGAAAAATGTCAAATAATTTTTTAATGAAGTCAAGGAAATGTATTCAATTTAATATTTGGTATCCTTTAAATAAGTAAACTGTGATTTTAAATCATATTAATTGTATTGATTATTTATTGTTGGGAACCTCCCTGCCTGGTTTCAGAAGCTGTAACATGCCATGGCTAAGGCTGAGTAAAAAGACCTTGAGACCATAAGCCACTCAAGAGAAAAAACTTATCCTGGCAACAGGGGCACAGCCTCTTCCCACTTTACTTCACCCTGCTTGGCCTGGGGCAGATGACTGGTTAGCCAATGATGGATAAAATTCCTCAAGGGGAGACAACCTAAGACGGGCACGATCATGAAGGGGCCATCAGGGAAGGACTTAGGGGACTATAGAAAAAGGGTGATGGACCTTCACCACTCAGCTTTGTTACAGCCTGAGTCCTCATTCTACCTGTAAAAAGTCTCCTAATATCTTGGCTGCCCATGTCCCCCACTTGAAACAATGCTGGAGTTGGGTGCAGCCCTGTGCTGGAAAGGGTGGTGTCCAGGACAATCAGGCCTAAGAAAGAATGCATAAAATCCTGTGAAACCTGCTTTGCTAAGAATACCTTCAATTTAAATGATAAGGGCCCAAGCATAAAATGAGTTTGTTTCCCAAAGTTTTATGACTCTTTGGCTATCTGACCCTGACTCAGAATAAGCCTTCATAGTTATTTGTATATTATCTATTGTTTGATTATTACTGCCTGACAATGATTGATGAGCTTTATGTATATTCCCTGTATTCTTATGCAAATGAACCCAATAAAGCCCATTGAGGAACAGGCTCAAGGCCCTTCTTCTGTGAGAGATTGGCTACCTTTTCTCCCCAAGCAGATCATGTCTTGGTAGATTTATTCTCATCCAAGGTGGCCTGAGGGAGCTCTGCAGTCAAAGCCCTCCCACAATGTATGAAGTATTTAAAGTAAGACTCAGAAATGGAATAATAAATATAATCCTGATTTTCATTATTGCTTAATCAATGAAAATATGTGGGAAACAGGTCAAGGTAAAGATAGTGACTACATTTTAAAATAATTTTGATGGATTGAGCAAACCCTTAAGAAAAAAACAACTGATGCAAAATTTAAGTATTAAATATTCAACTCTGTACATTCTCTTTTCTTTTATGCCTGTGGCCATTGCAGAAAGTAAGGCAAAATTTCGATCACTTATTGCAGATTTCTCACAGTGTTTTGTTTAGTTTGAGGAGGGGGAAAAGGTAGAGGACTCTTATTTATGGACACAGCAGTAATATACATATACCAAGGATTTAACACAAACTCTTCCCAGACAAAGAGAATGGTTCATTTCCAAAGTTCTGACTTATTGTCATGGACATTGGAATGTACTTAGCTAGCCTGACCTACAAAAACAATTGTTTTATATATATATATAAATATATGTATCTTAAATGTGTGTGTGTGTATAATTTTACTTTAGGTCCATCATTTCTGTTCCTCAGCTTTTGAAACCTATAAGAAAATCATATAGTTTATTTGGTGGGTAAAACAAATCAGGGCCAAATTTTTGAGTGGCTAGTCAAAGTCTTTTGTTGTTGTTGCCTACAAAAAGTTGTTAATTGGAATATTTACACACTAATTATAAAATGTAACTAATATAATTGATCATTTTCAAATAGTTACCACCTTAAATATCTTTTCCTGATATGCCCATGGTATACTGAAAAACAAAATAGCATCAGACTGTCAGCTGATTTCTCAAAAGAGACCTTACAGGCAAGAAGGGGCTGGAAAGAAATATTTGAAATCTTGAAAAGCAGGGACCCACATCCAAAATTGCTCTTTCCAGCAAAGCTGTCATTTAGAATGGAAGGACAGATAAAGCGCTTCTCAGATAAGGTCAAGTTCAAGGAGTTCATCATCACCAAGCTCTTATTATATGAAATGTTAAAGGGACTTATCTAAGAAAAAGAAGATCAAAAATATGACAATGAAAAGACAGCAAACTCACAGCTATTGAGAACCACACCTAAAACAAAAGCAAACTAAGCAAACAGCTAGAACAGGAACAGAACCACAGAAATGGAGATCATATGGAGGGTTGGCAACAGGGGCGTGGAAGGAGGAGGGGGGGAAGGTACAGAGAATGAGTAGCATAGATAGTGGGTAGAAAATAGACAGGGGGAGGGCAAGAATAGTATGGGAAATGTAGAAGCTAAAGAACTTATGACACAAGAACATGAACTAAAACGGGGAATGTGGGTGGGAGAGGGTGTGCAGGGTGGGGGGAATGATGGGGGAGAAACGGGACAACTGTAATAGCATAATCAATAAAATATATTTAAAAAATAAAATAACAATGTTGTATAAGGCAAATTTTCATTAATTTGCTAATACTATTTTTATATTTTAAATACACCTAAAGATTCTATAATCTCAAACCTTTTATAACTCACAAAAATAATAAATACATATGACTGCTTATATTACAAGAAAATAAAAGTATAATTCTTTACTTTCTTGAATGTCATGATCTTCTAAACATTCTGTACCTTTCTTTTTATATGCCCACAGAAAGAACACTTCTTAAAAGAAAAAGCCTTAATATGTCTTAAAAATTATCCCTATGCTAGGATTTTATAATATAGCTTGAAAATACATGAATGTATACCCTTAAGTGAGAACAAATCCATTACACAAAATTGTATATTATTTAAAATAATTTAAAAAAAAAACCCTTTTTACTGGTGCTTGCAGTAAGGGGTGTAATTTGAATACCTAGGAAATCAATATCTGATTTAGTATGTGATTATAGC
Organism: Glossophaga mutica; assembly: GCA_039655065.1. Classification (NCBI taxonomy): domain Eukaryota; kingdom Metazoa; phylum Chordata; class Mammalia; order Chiroptera; family Phyllostomidae; genus Glossophaga; species Glossophaga mutica. The sequence goes on from CM077306.1 coordinate 158,745,226, forward strand.
CAAGTAATTGAAGTATCAGACAAACAGTGAACCACAGGTTTTTTTCTGTGCAAACAGCACGGCATTCTTACCATAAGCTCCTCTCAGTGTTAGTGGACCTCAGGTTGTAATTTCGTAAAACTTCTAAATGTATTATTTTTTCATATGTGCCTATTGGGGTAACCATTCAAGGGAAGAAAAAATTCTAAAAATACCAGAATCAACACTTCATACTGAGGCAAGAAAGAAGGAACTGTTTAAAAGTAAATTGATAAGGAAGGTTCTGAAGGGCTCTCATTCACAACACTTTTAACAATGCTATTCTCCTGGTCACTTGGAGCTTTTCATGCACAGCTTGGAGTCCTTAGAAGCATTCAGTTTCATTCTTCACTAGGTAATCAGGGATTGTACTTTTTCTTTACTTATTTCCAAAGCTTAAATATCTCTTACTGGTTGACTTTCATATCTTGTCTTGAAAATACTTTCTGATAGGGATATATTCTTTGCAGCGAAAGCCAGTGCACTATTTCATCCTCCAGAGGACATGATCCTTACTAGCCTCTCACCTAGTACTTTGTGCATCAAGGACACCAGTGCCTGCAAGGCCAGGCAGCTGAGGATGAAGCAAAGCAGTGTGGAGCAAACAGATAATGAATAATGACTGACACCTAGCTTCAGAGTTGGATAGAGTTGGATATGTCTTGGAAAGTGATAAAGAGAATGTACTCTTTGTAAGAGGGAACACTGTTATTCCACATCAGTGCATTAATTGACTTCATGTGTGTGAAAGAGCATGCAGGCCCATTTTTCCTGATCTTAAAATTCTTCAAAAACAATTTGGAATTTCATATATTTCCGCAAAATATTACAACTTGCAAATGCTGACAACTATATTAAGAAAATTGGCTGCCAGGTGAAAGCCTTTTGTTGGAGGATAATTCCTTCATATTTAAACACTATTTTGTGCAGTAGTCATTTAAAGCATAGGACTTACTTTTATGCTTTTATACATCTCTTGCTGTATATCACTGGGAACTTATTACGTTACTATGATTACCAAATATATTTTAATACCCATGGAATAGTGCCACAAAATTAAAATATTGGACTATGTTTTCTAACTTCTTATTGAAATAAGACAATCCATTTTTTTTAAGAGAAAATGAGCTATCAGCTCTTATCTTGGACAATAGGTACTAGTAAAGTTTCTGTTTAATGTAACCTATCCAAAACATCAAGAAAATTTCTGATTTTGATGATGTCATTAATTGTGACCCTATGCATATTAGAATGAGGTCATCATTTCCCTTGTATTGCTCAATTGAAGATATAAAAGTAATAATCTAATATGTTATATGCCACATTGTGGACTTAATCAATACTAATAATTATTATTTCATTTTAAGGAATAACCATCAAAAGTCCAAGTTTTAACATTTCACTGTAGTCAATCATTTAAGATGCTATGTTATTTTTATGTATTAGATCTATTTCTCTGCAGCAAGATGGAATTTTTCTAAAATAAATCAAAATAAAACCCCATTACATTTTAGGATTTTAACTGGAATGTTATTTAGCCCATGCTAGAGTAAAAAGGGGGTTGGAAAGTATTGTAACTTTTATTTTATCATTGTCTAGGCTCCAGAGACAATAGTTTTTCTTTGCTTTAAAGATGAGTGGGAATTGAATAATACTACAAGGAGCGTCACAAAATTGTGCTAAAGTTTACTAACATGTGGTATTTTTATATATGGACCATATTACTAAGTGGTTTTCATGAATCATGTCGGTTACATCAGCAGGGTTTTGATGCTTGCCTGGTAGGGTTGGTCTCTTTCTCTGTTTGTATCGTTTGGGCCATTACCACTCCCTCCGGGGTTATTTGAGTTTTGTACTTCCAAACAAGATCAGAAAAATCATGAATAACCAAATCGTGATAATTTTCTTCTTGACATCAAGACCAGCCTAAATTGTTTCAGTGTTATTCTTACCTATTTCTCAATATACCCAACACACTCAATATATAGTCCATATATACTGAATATAAGCATGATTAACATACAAAGTACTCTATTAGATGTCTCAAATATGCCTTTCACTCAAGTCCCTAAATTTATTCACTTTCTATTCTTCTTTTTTCCTGAATATCCTTGTCTCTACTCATCATGTTTAAAAACTTTACCTTCTTGGAGTAGACATTTCATTGTCTATTTTTTGGTTCAACATCAGAAACCTCTGTTTATATTTGGTGAATCTTGGGGATAGCAGATGTTGTCTCACACTATTAATATCCATAGACCAAGACCTTTATGACTTACACTTGGGAGGTTAGATATATCTGCTCTAGATTTTAAATTGGAAGCTAGAGATACCAGGAAAAAAAAAAAAAACGATGACATGATGCCTGTGGTAGCAGAAGTGGTAACAGTGCCATCTATTCTCTACAAACTGAAGGAACAACGATAGCAGAGGCAGTATCCATTGGTCTTTTCATGGCAAGCCCCCATGAAAAGTGCTTTTTTATAACAAATTGTTGCATTTGATGTTTACTGGTTGCTGTAATATTTTTTTAAACTGATCAGTCTAATGGTGGGATTTGCCTTTGGCTCTGAATACATATATATATTTTTTCTGTCTCTTCCTATAGACCGGCACTTCAATCACCTGAGTACTTCTGTGACCAATAAATTTAGTTTCTATTTAAGAATCAGGTTTTGTTTCTTACAACTATTAAAACTCAGAATAATATATATTTGTACAGTGCCAAGGTAGTAAAGGCAACTGATGTACAGCTATTGTTCAAGAAAGTATTTTCTCTATCATTAAATAAAGAGATTATAGAATTTAAATAAAAAGTTTATAAACATTAGTACATCTTCCCATTTTTTCTTCAGATTAAGTGAATTTTTAAATTCTGTGCCATAATTTGGATTGTAAAGATTTTAATCCTCTCATTTATAAAACCTGATTTTGTTCCATAAATTTAAAAACATTATATTGATATATAAAACATAAATTAATAGATACCCCAAATTTCAGGATGAGAGATATATTCTATAACATGCAGAGGTTTGACCACCCCCCACTTCAGTTAATCATCCAAGAAAGACAAAGTTTATGCAAGTTGGAATACCTCCTTCAGAATGGAGGGCAATTTCCTATAGCTAGGTCCTGCTGCTCAATATTTGGGACATTTCTTAGTGGACTTGTTTTATATTTGAATTACATCATATGAATTATTTAGATGTACAAAAGTAATTTGCTATCCTGAAGTAACTCATGCTGTAATTAAAACATTTTCATATTACTACAGTGAAGTTCCGATTGCTGACTATCACAAGTTAGGTAGAACTTCACAGGTCACGGGCATCATCTCCCACAAGACTCCTCTACATCAGACACCAGCTGCGTTTGGAAGTTCCCAGGTTGCACACACTGCTGATCAACTGGCTACAAACTGGGGGATTCCAACTACCCACTCAAGTTTGGTAATTCACCAAAATGACTCACAGAACTTAGAAAAGCACTATACTTATGATTATAGTTTTTTATATATAAAGCATAAAAATCAGGGCAAGCCATTTTTAGAGACTCACATTGCAAATTCTGAGAAGGCCCCAAATTTGGACCTTCTGTGCCCTTTTCCCTTGGAATCAAGATGAAACCCCAAGAAAGAGCCAGAGTGCCCTTCTGGCATATCCATGTCTCTCCCCAACCAGGAAGCGCACCTGATCTTTACGTGTCCACAGATTTTATTGTGCTTTATTACATGGGCATGATGTTAATTAAACAACTGGGCATATTGCTAAACTGAAACTTCAGCCCTCATTTCTTTGCAGCAAATTAAGTTGATGCCGTGTTACTCAAAATCCCAACCATCTAATCACATGGCTAGCCTTTCTGTTATGGACAGCCCCCATTTTAAATCAATCTGGGCCCTCACCTCATTAGCATAAATTCCAGTGTGATCTAAGAGGCCAACAATAAATAACAAACACACACCCTCTAAATGGGGAAGTTCTTAGGATCAGGATGTTCCATCCCAGGAACTGAGGACAAAGACCGCCAAATTCTATTAGCACAAGAATTACACTAAGAATTTGCTTTACTGTATTAAATAAATGTTATACTGAGAACAAGTCAATGGATCTTAACTATAATCTCAATTTCAATCAGACCAAATGAAAGTTCAATGGGTGTTTTAGAATAGCCTATTATAGCTATCACGTTAATGGGTAGACAACCCACTAATTCGTAAGAATGTCAACAACTTCTAACATTGGAGATGTTCATGTGTGTGTGGTCTAATTGAGCATGGTCAAAAGATTAAATCACTCTGATTCACTATGGCCCACTTCTGTAACCTTTGACCATGAGGGAACCACAAATACCAATCTCATTATCAACAGAACCATTTTAAGAAGAAGAGAAACTCAGCTTTATTTATACACTGTCTAGTCCTAAAATTTAACCATCCAAGTATTATTTGTAAAATTGTTATAACTCACATTCTCTAAAGGCTAATCACTGAAGCTCTTTTTTTATTTTTCTAATCTGAAATTTGATTTTTTTCATGTAAAATGAGGATCAAGGGAGAATTGGCTTTTATAATTTAAAAATATTCTTCCATATTAAGTATTATTAAATTTTGAACATGAAAATATGTAAATACCTGTTGAATATAATTTTTGATGTTATAATGAGTTAACTACTCTGTGAAATTTGTGACTTAGTATTTTAGACACTTACTTTTTCTTCTTCATAATTCTGCAAACCTTAGGGCCTATGACAAAAGATACATAATAAATAATTTTAATTAATGAACATAATGGAGACAAATAATCTTTAGATTTAATTTTATAGATCATTTTAATCTAAAAATTGGTAAAATAATTCTCTTGGTTTGATATAATTTTATTATTTGTATTAGAATATTTAAACTTTTAATGAACATCAACCTAGAAAATCCAAAGTGGTGCACTACTGTTAAATATTTCATACATTACTGTCACCTGTACATAAATACTAGAATGATAAAAATCATAAGCTTAAAGTCATTTTGAAATCTATATTATTATTCCTAGAGTGTAAATAAAAAAGCTGAAAAGCAATAGGTGGCAGATGTAAAAATAATAATTAATTTTCATTTTTAATGATGTTTGTCATTTATAACAATCTTAAGTTATATAAAATACACATTTTATTTTGTTTTCCATTAGAGTGATAGTAGTGATATTATATAAATTATTACATTATCTTCTCAGGAAACACATAAATGTAACCTCAAAATACAGCGATGATATGTTCAAGAAATTTAGTGAAAATGATTTTCTAATTTCTGTTTCTTTTAGAGGTTATATGTTGCTCTGTCCTACATAGCATTCTTTCATTGGAAACCGCCTCTGCATGTACATATTGCTGTGAGAAGACTGACAATCCATAGCAAACTTTCATCCTGCAGAGAGGGTCCTATGAGCCAAATTGCCCAATAAGAGCACATTATCTCTTGGTGGCGGTAATTTGTATAAAGAAGGGAGAGAAAAACCATTATCCCAATTCCTCCCCTAGGATTGGAAATAGGCATTCTATATCTTCCTCTTTAATTTTTAGTTAGACAATGTAATATGGGGCTAAGAATGGCCACGTCTTACACCACTGTGGAAGAACCTACCTGCAGAATGAATATGAAACCAGTATGTAAAGTGAAAGGAGACACAAATAAGAGATGGAGAAAGAAAATCAAGAACTCAGTTGACATATTTGAACAACCTCACTATAAGAAAAACAATGAACACACTAAAAATTAATAATTATTCTTAGATTCACCAGATAACTGAGATCACAGGGCAAACTTCTGTCTTCAAAATTTGATAGATAGGCAGACACGTAAAATTACAGCTAACCTGAACAAAAGCATTGGACTAGAAACCACTGCTGGAGCAAGTATATGCATAGGACAACTGAACCTGCAGTTAATGAATAGCTAGCGGTACAATGTGGACAAACTTGAGAATTAGTAAGTCTGGAGGGGCCCAGTTATTGGTGGTATCTATGCTTTTATGGAGTTTAATCTTAGGAACCTTGCTAGGTTCTCAGAGTGAATTTTGGAGAAAAGTCCTTCCATATTTCCAACAAGAGAAGGGGGAAAGTAGCTATTTTGAAATATACCCAAATCATTCTCCTTTTCTTAATAAGATTTGCCCTCAATAAAAACTATTTTACCAGAGCCTAAAAGATATGAGGAAATGGTATATCTGATTTAAAATATGATGTATTAAGAGAAGGTTTGAGATATATAGTAAGGCAAACAGAAGAAGAGACAGTTGTCATTTATTACCTACCACGTCAAAGTAGAGGAGGTGGACCACACCAAAGGAGTTTATATATGGAATCAGGAGGTCATGCTGGAAGTTGAGGTTGAAGGGAGAATTTATGGTCAAGAGCCTTTACTATGGTTTCCATACGAAGGAATGGTCTTGGCATGGTAGCAGGCAAGTTTGATTAATTTCAGTGGACTTTGGGACATAATAAGTTGTTTCCAGATGTTTGGTACCTAGCCCTGGGATGATTAGGTCAGGAGTCAGTGGCCTAGAGTATAAGAGTCCTATAAAGAAGATGGTTGGGCCCTGGCTGGTGTAGCTCAGTGGATTGAGTGCGGGCCTGCGAACCAGAGGATCGCGGTTCGATTCCCAGTCAGGGCACATGCCTGGGTTGCAGGCCAGTTCCCAGCAGGGGACACACGAGAGGCAACCGTACATTGATGTTTCTCTCCCTCTCCCTCTCTCCTACCCTTCCCCTCTAAAGATAGATAAATAAATTCTTAAAAAAAAAAAAAAAAGAAGATGGTTGGGGTACGGGCTATGGATTGGTTAGTTTTTGTCTGGAAAGATAGTCACTTGCAAATTGTTTACTACCTTTAGGGATTAGCAAATCCTGAAAGATACATTCCCTCTGGAGTCAGCAACACCCCAGATGTCAAAGCATAAAAATACGGGAAAAAAAACCCCTGGCTGGTATAGCTAAGTGAATTGAGCACAGGCTGAGAACCAAAGGGTTCCTGGTTTGATTCCTAGTCAGGACACATGCCTGGGTTGTGGGCCAGGTCCCTAGTGTGGGCCAGGTGAGAGACAAACACGCATTAATGTTTCTCTCCTTCTCTTTCTCCCTACCTTTTCCTCTCTCTAAAAATAAATAAATAAAATCTTTAAAAAAACAAGAATATAGAAAGAAAACACAGTTAATAGAATAGTCAATTCCAGCCCCCTCTAACCTCTTAATGACCAAAAGGGGAAAGCCACTCAAATGTCCAGCACCTGAAGAGTGGATAAACAGAATTTGGAATATCCATATAATGGAATCTTATTCAGCTATAAAAATAACGAAAAAATAATTCATGGCATAATGTGGATGGAACTTGGAAACATTTTAAGTAAAGAAAGCCAGGCACATTAGGTCATAGTGATATTTGTACCATATGTAATATACCACAAAAACATTTTAGATGGATGATATTATAGTTGGTAGAGTATGTTTCAATAACATTTTAAAAATATAATACACAAACAGTAAAATAATATTGGAAGAACAAAAACATCATATGCTATGCTATATTTTAGTTATAACTACTTGGAAATGGAAGTGGAAATAGTGTTGCATTTATACTAACTTTAAAAAACATAAAATACCCTGGGATCATAATATCATAATGAGAAATTCTGTGTGAATAAAATTATGAAACAAATTAAGAGCCATAGGAAGAGTTATTTAAATAAGAGAAAGTCCATTCTTATAGAAGTAGTCAATATTATAAAGAAACTGAGTTTCTTAAAATCATTCATAAATCTAATTCAATCAAAATAGAGTATGTCTGGGTTTAGGAATGTTTGGATTTCACATTCCTTCTAAAATTGCAAATATATTTATATAAGTTTGAGACTAAAAAGAGCTTTTAAGCCATTAAAATAGGTCTGGGATCAGAATAGTTAGACTAGTGGGGCAGGATATATATCTCACAAACAAATTATTCAAATTATTATAATAATAAAGTGGCCTTTTTATTCAGTAGAACAATAGAATTATTAAATAACCTCTCATAACAAAAAGTTACTAATAATTTGGAAAATAATAAAGCTGTATTAATGTCATATAATTTCTGTATGAATTAAGTTGTTCAGTGAAACTATACATTTATTAAGTAATTGAAGAAATGAAGAACACTGATCATTATTTTATAGTATGAATATGAAAAATAGAGTATTTTTAGTATCAAACAATGAACATGAAATGCAGTTTATTATTTTATATACTTATATAAAGTATAATAATATAGTATGAAATGCAATATGATTCAAAATAATGACATTTATAGATGCATATATATGCTCATATATGTAATATATTTAAATATATATATATCATTGTAGTTAAAAATAAAATTTACCTATTCACTTGTAAAAATTTACACTTTTGGAAATATTTTAAATAATATTAAAATACCTTATTCAAATTATTGACCTTCTCCATAGGTAACCAATTATCATAATTGTGTTACACTTAAAAAATTATATCTATTTTAACACAATTTTATATTTTGAGGAAATCTTTACTGATTGTTTCCTTTTTATAAACTAATATATACTTACATCATTCTATGAATTGCATTGTTCTCACCTGACATAACTCATTCTAGCACATGCACTATGGGGCTTCCAGCATCCATTGCTCCTACTCTTTCAATGTAAGTGGAATGGGTGTGCCAACTCCTGCCCTAGCTCCAGAAGTGCTCATGTGACTCAAGCCTCGTTAAGTAGGTTTTTTATTCTTTCCATCCATTATGTCTGATTTAGGGATGAGCAAATGATCTGATATTGTACAGGGTAACACAATTCAAAGTGCTTTTATTAATTGTTAATGAAAAGATTTATATTTGTGCTAGATTGAAAACTGAACTTGAAATAAATGGCAGTTATGTTGTCACTAATTAATGAGAGTCAACCTAGAGCCAACACAAATAATAAAGCTTCATAAGCTAGAGAAAGTGGTAGTATTACTTGAATATAATGCTGGACTTCTCTCTGACTAATGCCAAGAATATCTCTGAATAGCCACTGAATGTAGAATATATACATTTGATCTTAATTCTGTTTAAGTTCTATTATTTTCAACCAAAATTAATAAATAGGGTGAGCTAAATCACTCTCTGCTGCTCCCTCACTCTCCTACTCTGTCTCATGTATGTTTTTATCATACCAATTCTGAAATGAACGTAGTCATGCAATTGTGCCAGTATACTTTTTGTGGAAAAATAGCTAGAAGTTGCTTAGTTGAGTAAAATTTATATACAGTTTCAATAACAGTAAGTGTAATCAAATTGTTTAATTTTTTATTTGTTCCTTTATTTTAATTTTACATTAAATAAGATAAAAATTACTGGTCAAATGCTTCTTTGCCAATACTAAACACTATCAATATTTTATATAATCGGTATATAATGTATATATGTATATCAGCAATTTATGTTTTTGATGTGTGATTTGACTTTCAATAATTTTAGCAATTTTAGAAAAATGATTTGTATTATAGCTTCTTCAAAGTGATTAGAATATTATATTACATATATTACAGACAATCACTTTTTATACAGATTGCTAAGATGTCCCCTTATATCATAATTTTTTCTGTATTTGTGATGTCTTCTGTTATATGAATGATCGTTTTGTTTAATGTCAAATTGTATGACTTTGTCTGTCTAATTTAGAAATGAAGAAAAACATTTTGATATCATCATATAAGGTTGATAATTTATTGATGTGAAAACTAAAAGCTTATGAATGCAAAAAAATCAAAGTAAAACAAAAGACAAGCAGAAAAGTAAGAGGAAAATGTTTTCAATCCAAGTGGAAAAAAGGGTACGTGTTCATCACATACAAAATTGTTATAAAATATAAATAATTATGAAAGATGAATGATATTAAATATATGTGAAAAATTTCATTGTTCAGGGGGTTATTAAGTAATAAGTAATCTGAAAGACTGCATGTGAGAATATGGTATTAAAGTGCTAGAAGACATTAGGTAAACATGCATAGTTATAACATGTGCATAATCATTGACCCAGCAATTTTACTTCTGGGAATTCATCCCATAGAAAGAATTTAAAAACTCCCTGACATGCTCATACTATATATTAATCGCAACAATGTTTATAGAAGTCAAAACTTTTGATGTAACCAAATATTAAATACATTCATATTCATAAAATGAAAAATTTAGTTTGATATGTGAAAATAGATGGCATATTTTACATGAAAAATAATTATATAGTATGTATTAATACTATTTCAATATGTACATGTTTTTTCTGCTAAATGTTTTATCATGAATATATGTTGAATTTTATTGAGTTTTTTTGCATCTACTGAAGTTATCATATATTTATTTCTCTGTTATTCTTTTCTTTGTTTACTTCTGGTTTCTTTAACAATGTTTGGGAGATTCATTCCTGGTGTGTGTGGTATGCACGTCAGTGGTGTGTTGCCTTTCATTGCTAAGAAGAAAGCCGAATGGACATCTGAACTGTTTCAAGTTTGGTGCTATTCTGAATAGAGCATCTCTAGACATCCTTGTGCAAGTTTTTTTATAAATATATATTTCTGTTTTCTATAGACAAGTACCCCAAAGTCTAATTACTCCTTTTACTTCCAAATATTTCTGTCCCTTACACTTAAGATGTTTGTCTTATAAACTGTATGAAAGCAGTTCTATTTCTTTTTTTATTTTATTTTAATTGTTGTTCTTGTACAGTTTTCTGTCTTTTACTCCCATCCTACCTCCCACCCCAGCCCTCCCCACCGCCCTCCCATTTCCACCGCCCCCCTAGTTTTTGTCCATGTGTCTTTTATACTTGTTGCTCTAAACCCTTCCCCTTTTCCCCTGAAATTCCCTCCCTTCTCCCCTATGGTGACTGTCAGCCTATTCTCAATTTCAGTGTCTTTGGTTATATTTTGCTTGTTGGTTTGTTTTGTTGATTAGGTTCCTGTTAAAGGTGAGATCACATGGTATTTGTCTTTCACTGCCTGGCTTATTTCACTTAGCATAATGCTCTCCAGTTCCATCCATACTGTTGCAAAGGGTAGGAGCTCCTTCTTTCTTTCTGCTGCATAGAGTTCCGTTGTGTAAATGTAGCATAGTTTCTTGATCCATTCATTTACTGTTGGGCACCTAGGTTACTTCCAACACTTGGTTATTGTAAATTGTGCTGCTATGAACACTGCGGTGCATAGGATCTTTTGGATTGGTGTTTCAGGGTTCATAGGATATAATCCTGTCAGTGGAATTGCTGGGTCAAAAGGTAGATCCATTTTTAGTTTTCTTGGAAAATTCCACACTGTGTTCTATAGTGCTTGTACCAGTCTGCAACCCCACCAACAGTGCACTAGGGTCCCCTTTTCTCCACAACCTCTCCAATACTTGTCATTTGTTGCTTTATGATGGCCACCGGAGTGAAGTGGTATCTCATTGTGGTTTTAATTTGCATCTCTCTGATAGCTAGCGATGCTGAGCATCTTTTCATGTGTCTCTGGATCCTCTGTATGTCCTCCTTGGAGAAATGTCTGTTCAAGTCCTTTGCCCATTTTTTAATTGGGTTGTTTGTCTTTTTAGAGTGGAGTCGTATACGTTCTTTATATATTTTGAAAATTAAACCCTTGTCTGAGGTATCATTGGTAAATATGTTTTCCCATATAGTTGGTTCTCTTTTTATTTTAATACTTTTTTCTTTAGCCATGCAGAAGCTTTTTATTTTGATGAGATCCCATTTGTTTATTCTTTCCTTTATGTCCCTTGCTCTAGGGGACATATTAGTAAAAATGTTGCTGCATGAAATATCTGAGATTTTCCTGCCTATTTTCTCCTCTAGGACTTTAATGGTGTCACGGCTTATATTTAAATCTTTTATCCAACTTGAGTTTATTTTTGTGTATGGTGTAAGTTGGTGCTCGAGTTTCATTTTTTTGCACATAGCTGTCCAGTTCTCCCAACACCACTTGTTGAAGAGGCTATTTTTACTTCATTTTATGTTGCTGCCCCCTTTGTCGAATATTAATTGACTGTAGAGACTTGGGTTTATTTCTGGGCTCTCTGTTCTGTTCCATTGGTCCATGTGCCTGTTTTTATGCCAGTACCAGGCTGTTTTGAGTACAGTGGCCTTGTAATACAGTTTGGTATCAGGTATTGTGATCCCTCCTACTTTGCTCTTCTTTCTCAAGATTGCTGCAGCTATTCAAGGTCGTTTATGGTTCCATATAAATTTTTGAAGTGTTTGTTCTATATCTGTGAAATATGCCATTGGTACTTTAATAGGTATTGCATTGAATCTGTAGATTGCTTTGGGAAGTATGGACATTTAGATGATATTAATTCTTCCGATCCATGAACACGGTATATGCTTCCATTTGTTTGTGTCTTCCTTGATTTCTTTCTTCAGTGTTGTGTAGTTTTCTGCATACAGGTCTTTTACTTCCTTGGTTAGGTTTATTCCTAGGTATTTTATTTTTCTTTTTGCTATATCGAATGGGATTTTTTTCTTGATTTCTGCTTCTGCTGTTTCACTGTTGGTATACAAAAATGCCTTTGATTTTTGGATATTGACTTTGTATCCGGCTGTTTGGCCAAATTCATTTATTATGTCGAGCAGCTTTTTGGCTGAGTCTATAGGATTTTCTATGTACACTATCATGTCATGTGCAAATAATGATAGTTTTGTTTCCTCCTTTCCAATTTGGATGCCTTTTATTTCCTTTTTTTGTTTAATCACTGTGGCTAAGACTTCCAATACTATATTGAATAGAAGTGGTGAAAGTGGACAGCCTTGTCTTGTTCCTGATCTTAGTGGGAAAGGTTTCAGTTTTTGCCCGTTGAGTATGATGTTGGCTGTAGGTCTCTCATATATGGCCTTTATTATGTTGAGGAATGATTTCTTTATTCCCACTTTGCTGAGTGTTTTTATCATAAACGGGTTCTGTACCTTATCAAAAGCTTTTTCAGAATCTGTTGATATGATCATGTGACTTTTGTCTTTGCTTTTGTTTATGTGATGTATTACATTTACTGATTTGCGAATGTTAAACCATCCTTGCATCCCTGGGATGGATCCCACTTGGTCATGGTGTATGATCTTTTTGATATATTGTTGGATGCAGTTTGCCAATATTTTGTTCAGGATTTGAGCATCTATGTTCATCAGTGATATTGGCTTGAAGTTTTCTTTCTTTGTTGTGCCTTTAGCTGGTTTTGGGAATAGGATGATGCTGGCTTCATAAAAAGAGTTTGGGAGTCTTCTATCACTTTGTATTTTTTGGAATAGTCTGTGAAGGATAGGAATTAGCTCTTCCTTAAATGCTTTGTAGAATTCTTCTGTGAAACCATCCAGTCCAGGGCTTTTGTGTGTCAGGAGTTTTTTGATTACTGCTTCAATTTCATCTGCTATTATTGGTCTGTTCAGGCTTTCTCCTTCTTCATTGAGTTTTGGAAGATTATATTTTTCTAGAAACTTGTCCATTTCACCCAGGTTTTCAAATTTCTTGGCATACAGTTCTTCATAGTAATTTCTTACAATCCTTTGTATTTCTGTGGTGCCAGTTGTAATCTCTCCTCTTTCATTTCTGATTGTCTTTGTTTGGGTCCCCTCTCTTTTTTTCTTGATGAGCCTGCTTAAAGGCTCGTCGATTTTGTTTATCTTTTCAAAGAACCAGCTCTTGGATTCATTGATCCTTAGGATTGTGCTTTTAGTCTCTATGTCATTTAATTCTGCTTTGATCTTGGTTATTTCCTTCCTTCTACTTGCTCTGGGCTGTCTTTGTTGTTGTTCCTTGAGTTCTTGTAGGCGTAGGGTTAAGTTGTTTGTTTGAAATGTTTCTGTCTTTTTTTTAGGTAGGCCTGTATTGCTATGAACTTCCCTCTGGGACTGCCTTCATTGTGTCCCATAAGTTTTGGGTTGTTGTGAGTTCATTTTCATTTGTTTCCAGAAACTTTTTGATTTCCTTCCTAATTTCATTCTTGACCCATTCGTTGTTTAATAACATGCTATTCAATCTCCATGATTTTGAGGGTTTTGGGTTTTTCCCCTTGGGATTGGTTTCTAGTTTCAGTCCCTTGTGGTCTGAGAAAATGCTTGGTATAATTTCAATGTTCTTGAATTTGTTGAGGCTTGATTTGTGTCCTATCAAGTGGTCTATCTTTGAAAATGTTCCATGTGCATTTGAAAAGAATGTGTATTTAGTTTCTTTGAGATGAAGGGCTCTATATATATATACAGTTAAGTCCATTTATCTAAAGTGTTGTTCAATGCCACAATATCTTTGTTGATGTTTTGTTTGGAAGATCTGTCCATTTTTGACATTGGGGTATTAAAATCCCCTACTATAATTGTGTTGCTGTTAATATCTTTGTTGAAGTCCTCTAAGATTTTCTTGATGTATTTAGGTGCTCCTCTGTTGGGTGCATATATATTTACAATATTTATGTCTTCTTGGTGGATCCTTCCCTTGAGTATTATGAAGTGACCTTCTGGGTCTCTCTTTATGGCTCTTCTTTTGAAGTCTATTTTGTCTGATATGAGCATTGCTACCCTGGCTATTTTTTTCCTGTCCATTTGCTTGGAAAATTTGTTTCCAGCCCTTCACTTTGAGTCTGTTTATGTCTTTTGTCTTGAGGTGGGTCTCTTGTAGACAGCATATGTGTGGGTCATGCTTTTTTATCCATTCAGCTATTCTATGTCTTTTGATTGGAGCATTTAATCCATTTACATTTAAGGTTATTATTGATAGGTACTTATTCATTGCCATTTTTGTACCTGTCTTCCTCTCACTCTTTCTCTCTTTTCCTTCCTTTCCTTAAAGCAGTCCCTTTAGTATCTCTTGCAGAACTGGTTTTGTATAGGTGTATTCTTTTAGACTTCTTTTGTCTGGGAAGCTCCTTACTTGGCCTTCTATCTTGATTGAAAGCCTTGCTGGGTAAAGTAGTCTTGGTTGTAGGCCTTTGGTTCTCATTACTTGGAATATTTCTTGCCATTCTCTTCTGGCTTGGAGCATTTCCATT
The DNA here is from genome assembly GCA_039655065.1 of Glossophaga mutica. Taxonomy (NCBI): domain Eukaryota; kingdom Metazoa; phylum Chordata; class Mammalia; order Chiroptera; family Phyllostomidae; genus Glossophaga; species Glossophaga mutica. The sequence continues at coordinate 158,760,301 of CM077306.1, forward strand.
GAGAAGTCAGCTGCTAACCTTATTGGGGCTCCCTTGTATGTTACTTCCTTTTTCTCCCTTGCTGCCTTTAAGATTCTCTCTTTGTCTTGGAATTTTGCCATTTTAATGATGATGTGTCTTGAAGTGGGCCTCTTTGGGCTCCTCTTGATTGGGACTCTCTGTGTTTCCTGGATTTGTGTGACTTTTTCTCTCACCAAATTAGGGAAGTTTTCCATCATTACTTTTTCAAATAGGTTTTCTATCCCTTGCTCTTCTTCTTCTCCTTCTGGTATCCCTATTACACAGATATTATTACATTTCATATTATCTTGCATTTCTCTTCATCCCTCTTCATTCTTTCTGAGCCTCTTTTCCTTTTCTTGCTCTTTCTGGGTGTTTTTTTCTACTTTGTCCTCCAACTCGCTGGTCCTATCTACTGCTTCATCAATTCTGCTTTTGATTCCTTCTACTGTGTTTTTCAGTTTAGAAACTATATTCTTCATTTCCTCTTGGCCCTTGTTGATGGTTTCTATTTCCTTTTTCATGTTAATATAGTTTGCAGTGAGTTCCTTGTAGCTTCCCTGTAGTTTCTGGTAGCTCACTGAGAGCTCATGGAGCTTCCTGACAACCATTGCTTTGAACTCAATATCTGATAGTTGAGTTGCCTCCATTTCATTTAGCATTCTTTCTGGGGCTTCCTCCTTTTCTTTCATTTGGGGATTGTTCCTTTGTCTTCCCATTGTTTGTGAGACTCTTCTTGTTAGCCTCAGCTTCTTAAATTGATCTGTTCTGGCTCCCTGGGTTTATGGTGTGAACTTCTGTGGTAGAATACCTGTGAGATTCAGTGGTGCAGTCTCCTTCGGGTATCCCAGTGTTCACAGCTTCCACTGTCTAAGCTGTTGGGATGCCCCCTTTTTGGGACCAACTCTGGTTTTTTCACAGTTCCAGGTGTTGTTGTTGTTGTTGTTGTTGTTGTTGTTTGTCTCACTCTTGGGTATTTAAAGAGAGAAAAGAGGGAAAAATGAAAAAGAAGAAAAAAGAGGAAGGAAGAAGAGATAAAATTGGAAAGCAAGGAAGAAGGAATAAAATAAGAAAGAAGTAAAGAGAAGCAAAAGGAGTTGAGGGGTAAAAAGGATAAAAATAATAATAAATAATAATAAAAAATTATTTAAAAAAATCTCTTGCTGTTTTCAAACTTGCCAAGCCGGTTTTTCTGGTCTTGCTGGCTGCAATGGCCAAGGGGTGACGATATGGCCTTTCTCCCTGTTCAGCACTCAGTCATATTTGGGCTACTCTCCTTAGGGCTAGCTGTGCACTCTCCCCAGAGCTAGCCCAGCACCTTTTTGCTCCGCACAGAGCCTTGGGCGTGGGTTCTGTGCCTCCTGGGGAGCACACACTTTCCTGAGTTTATGGGTGTGAGGTCGGTTGTTCTATGGGGTGTGCGCTGACCCCAAATTTACGGATGTGGGTCCAGATTTCCTGCTTTGCTTGCACTCACCCTAATTTCACGGGCGTGAGCTCCAGGTTTCCCACAGATCGTGTGCACTCCCTGGGTTCACATGTGTGGGCTACAGGTCTCCAGGCACGCTTGGTCACACCCGGTAGTGCAGCCATCTCTGTTCCCGAGTGGGTGCCTGTGGTCGTGCAGCTGTCTGTGGTCACACAGCTGTCTGTGGTTGCATGGGGGCACCTATGGTCGCTTGAGCTCTGGCGTGCACTCCTCCCAGGGCTATGCATGGATGCTCACAGCCCCAGCGTGTTTGCCACTCAGATCTTGACTTCTCTCTCTGTGACTTCAAGCAACCAGGTCTCTCCTGTTGCTGTTCAACCCTTGTTTGGCTGGGGAGCGAGCAGTTGACCTGGCGCCCTCCTTAGAGCCCTGTAGCAGGCCTGGCAAGGGCCGGGTAGGGGCCTCAGCACCCTGGTCTCCATGCTGATCCCTGGGCTCTGATTGTTCTGAAGCACTCTCCTTACCGTCTGGTTTTTCAATGTCTGCTACAATATTTGATCTCCTATTTTCAAATATGCTGTTTTACTGTTGTTTGTTTTCTCTGTTGCTCTGTAGATCGGCCAGGTTTTTCACCCGTGTGTAGAGGGGAGTGTAATCTGCTCCCTCCTACCACGCTGCCATCTTCCTTCTTAATATGTATATTTCAAATATCTATACAGATTTAAAATAAATTTGAAAAATTAGTAGATATTCTTTGAATGCCAACAGCAATTTTCCCTGGATGGAGGCATAAAGAGAGACTTAATATAGTGTAGAATTAAAAAAAAAATTATTAAAGTTTACTTTCAAAAAACCATTTTCATTTTGGTGATAAACATGTAAGAGAATCTGTGACTAATGCTGGTAAAAGCAAGCACAGGAGAAAGTTCTGAAGCAATAATCACAGCTGAAAGTTTTTAAATAGTCAATATATTTAAATTAACGTATTTATCTTTTTGTCATTTACTATCCTTCTACCCCCACTCCCCAGTAAAATATGCTGTTTTTTAACATTTCTTATCAGTTCCTGTTTGTCACTCAATGCTAATTTTGCATTTTAAGTTGTTACTAAAATCACCCTTTTGTCATCTCTTTTCTTTTAAGGGCATTGCATGATTTTGCCTTTCTTTGTTTCTCATTCTTCCCCTACACTTTAATTCCAAACCAGATTTATGTATCTGGGAAACCTAGAAAACTGTCTGAATGGCTGCTCATTTTGTTAGAATTCAAGAGTACGGATTTGCAGGTGTTTTCTCCCATGAGTCCATAGCCACCAACATAACTGGCCAATTCTGACAAATCTACTTTGAACTTAAAATTCAGGACTGAATTATTGAAAGACCCACAGGATGAAATAATTATATTTGTTCTATCTACTTCTTTTTAAAGCACAAAGGACTCCCTGCCCTTTGACCTTGCCTGCCATTCAGAAAAGGTCATAATACAGTAATTTAAACAGAGGTGTACAAAATTAAAATGTCAAAAAGAAACAAAGCATACATGAATTCTAATTTCTTTTCACACAGTAATAAAATTACATCAACCTAAAATTTTGTGTAGCTGAGTGTTAAAACTTAAAAATATCAAGTGATGTGAATGTAAACTGTAATTGAAAAATAAATTTTAAAAAAGAATGAATGAAATCATGAAAAAAGATCATGTGATATAGTGTCCAATATGTCTAGTCCAGGATGCACAAATATGTTGTAGTGTGACATCAACTCACAGATACAGCGCCCCCCATATTCTCTCCCATCACGATAAAAGGAAGTAAAAGTTTTCAGTGATAATTACCAAAATTAATGTATTTAGAAGATATTAAAGAAAAAATCTAACTTTATCCCTCTTTACCAAATGATGTCCTGCTACACAGATATTGTACGTAAAACAATAACTTTTTTGAATATATGCTCTAATAAAGTGTTTGTCTGGAAATTCTGATTTAAACAAAGTTAAACCCACTTGTTTACTGTAGGGATTTTTAAATGCTTAACATTTTTAATTAGCATTGAATTACTCATGATGATGGTGTATTTCTCTGCAATTTATTTGATCATAAATCCTTCCACACTACATTGAATAAAGTGCTCTTATATGTCATGAAATATAAGCATGCTAGTCTAACAAATTTTAGTTTGAATGCTATCTATTCTTTAAAAGCTATACTATATTCTAAGTTATCTAAGGATTAGCTTATAGTCGATCCTTACTCTTTTTCTTGAGACATGCATTACTATAAACTAATTAAACTCAATTTTATGTAATGATCATTTATCTAATTCTGAAGTATAAATACATTCAGGTTATAAAGTAATAGTTACAAAACTAAGTTTTTGTAGTTTGCTCTACTAATTTCTAACCTTTATTCTATTAATAAAATACCTCCATCTCATAGGTGATAAAACTAGAAAACAGAAAATTAAACTCTGTTAAGGACCTAGAATCTGATTTCAAACATTAGAGAATTAACCCTGGATCAGTCTATTAATTTTTTAAGATTTAATGTGAAACAGCAAGGCCAAGTCTGGCTATGTATTGATATAGTTTAACTTAAAAGTTTTGGAATTATCAACATGCTGCAAACAAATTAAAATTAATTGTTCAAAATTTGTCAAGCTTGAGTCTTTATTAGAATTACTAATTATCTGTATCATTTGACTGAGAGCACCTATGATTCTAGCACAGCAAGGGGTATGTAAAACCATTAACTCTCTCTACCTCCAGATATAACAAGCAATGTGTAGACCTCAACTCAGCAGGGACCATCTTTATAACCATGCCCTGAGGAGAAGTGAAACATGCTCGAGTGAAATACTGTTAAATGAGCTTAATATGACCCTCCTTTCTCTCCTCCTCTGTGTGCTTATTCTATGTAGGCCTTGATTTTTGAAATGATAGCACAAACTTCCATGTCATCCACATAAGACATAACATGGAACATTTTGTAGTAAAATAATAATTTAAAAAATTGCTATTTTTAAGACTAATAAAAGTAAACATTTGGCCATGAAGAATGTCAATGATACATCTTAATTACCTTATGATTTGCATAAAGAGATTTGGTGTTGTGAAATTTGATTTCATAGCACAAATGTAATTTTATCAGGATATGGACTTGGGCTATCTGGAGAGAAATATGGTATTTGTTCAGTGTCTTCTATCATAACATGCCATATGCCAATTGTTCCAAAGAAAAGAAGGAAGTTAAATCGGCCCTCACCTCTGGGAGCTCTTCTTCACATGACATCATGCAAAACACTAGTTAGTACAAGTTTTCTAACCCTGAAAAATTGTTGTGTTGTTTTTTTTTTTTACACTAAAATGAAACCTATTCTCAATCTATAGTTCTATTGTCCTCACAAGAGAAGTCTGGTTAGGACAAAAAAGAGAGCATCTTCCAAATCTGAAATAACTCCAGGTAAAATAATTCTTGGTAGACAGGTAATGATAAACAATCAAAACTTGGTGACATTTGCTTTGTTGTTAAATTATTATTATTAAGGTACGGTTGAAATCGATATTATAATTTAGGTATAAAAATGTAGTGATTTGCATTTGCTCTTTTACACAAAGTAGATGGAATGTCTCTCATGATTATGAGATAAATGAATTAAACAAGGGTCTAGGCCAAATAATTATTTGGGAGAAAATAATTTCAAACCTAGAGTGTGGTACATGAAGTCCAGTGTGACTACAGAAGAAGAATAGTGTATTGCAGAGGGGAAGCATTAGGTAGGCCCAAATATGTAGTACCTTTAAGGTCACATTAGGATGCTGGATTTTAGCTATTACTTTGAATTTAAGATGGAATGCAATCGTAGGATATGCAATGGAGAAGTGACTTGATCTGACATATTTGTATATACAAGTACATATACAAGTTTTGATCTGACATGTTTGTCTATACAGTTGACTCTTCAACAACTTGATATTTAAGGACCCAACTCCTGCTCAGTTGAAAATCTGGGTATAACTTTTGACTCCCCAAAAGTTTAGAGTCTGCCTTTTGAATCTGCAGATTCAACCAACCAAATATTTGAAATAGTATTTTCCATCTGCAGTTGGGAATCTGCATCTAGGAATGTGAAAATACTGTTGAGTCTGTGGTTCGGAAAGCTGCACATGAAAAAGGGCCTGCCGTATTTATTGAAAAAGAAAATCCTGCTGTTCAGGGGTCAACTGCAATTGCTTTCAATGCCAACTGGAGACTTGTAGGTTAAAGATGGAAGTGGTAACACCAGAAAAATAGCAGTTATTCTGGTAAGATGCGAAATGGTACTTGGATGATAGTGTTGGAGAATTAAATAGTGGTTGACTTCAGATGTGTACTGAGTAAAAAGATGATAGCTTTGGCCTGGATTAGATGCAGTGCATGTGAGAATGATGTTTCTTGGAGTTTTTGTCCCAAGAAGTGGAAGAATGATGTCATGATTTATCATTAATATGGGGAAAACTCAAGAGATCAAGTATGATGAAGGTGAACTAATGTTTGTTTATGGACATATGAAATTTGAAATTCATTTTGAACATCTGAAGGGATAACTGAGTTAGGCATTTGGCTATATGAATTGGAGGTTTTGACAGGCGGATGTATAAATTAAGGGGTCATTAGCATGGAGATGATATTTAAAGGCAAGGGACTTGATGAGAACCCCTAAGGAGACACTAGGTAAAAGAGGAGGATCAGCAGAGGCTGAGATTTATGCTGGTTTATGCTGACCACAGTGATGAGGTGAGAAGAAAGCAGCAAAACTGGCTGAGGAGCTGGGACAGCTGGGGATGTGAGCATGCAGGGGTACAGATTTAGGAAGAAGGAAATAACATCTGAGTTAAATATTGACTGATGGTAATTAAGAACTGGACTTGGATTAGGTTAAAGGATCTGGCATTTATAAGACTTTGAGGATAGTTTTTTTTTTTTTTTTTTTTTTTTTGCGATTGTGACAAAAATCACAACTGAAGTAAATTTTTTTTTAAAAAATGGAGAAGAGAAATTTGAAGAATGTACATATAGACAGTTTTTTTCTATAAAGAGGACAGAATTAATAGATAGTGTATAGTTGTCGGTCAGTGAATTGTTTATTTTTAAGATAGAAAAACAGATGGTGAAGATATTCTGTATGACATAATTATCTATTAGCAATTAAAACCATGCAATTCACTTTCAGTCATTAAAATGAGTTGAAGCAAATTCGTTTGATAATTTAAGAACCTGCATGTGGTTTGATCATGGCCCCATAAATTGTTGAGCATAAACATAGAGAGTTCAAAAACCATATTTCCAAAGATATAGTTATTCTTTTGTGGCATAAAATAACTAAAAATGAGCTTTATAAATATTATCTGCTATTCATAAGACCTATGCCATGTGGATTCAGAGTGAAAATTGTTTCCACTACACAATGTGGCTGCTCAGTTCAAAATATAAGTACAGTAATGTTTGATGTTTCCAAAAATTGAGAGGATAGAAAATATAATGCAGAAGAGGTAGGCTAATGAGAGACAAAGAGAGAAAACACCAAGCATCAATAAGTAATGTCCTAATTTCACAATCTAGAAAAGGCCATTCGCATAATTCATATGATCATAAGTTAATTAATAATTTAATTATGGTAAGATTTTGCTTTTTTAAAGACAATCACTTTAGCCATCCAGAACTAGGTCTTTAAGGAGAGCTTAGATTAGAAACACAAGTTTAGTCACCCCCAAGAAACCTGAATTTGACCAAAGGGCACTTGACACTTTTTGTCAGGCCCGATCCACTCTGGAGGCTGCAACACATTTCCAGTCTCTAAATCAAAACATGGTGTGAGGTACTGACATGGACTGTAAAAGAAGAATTTGATCACTCCAATCCTGGTAGACATGCCCCCCTCCCCTTAAATTTAGCAACATAAGTAAGTTTTGCCATGGATTATAGATAAAAATTATATCATTTCTTTTTCAATTACAGGAAAAAGTTTTAAAACTTTAAAACAAACTCAGAATTACGGTCTTAATACACTAGTAAAGATAATACTTTCAGTTTACTTATGAAGGATTTCTTGCCATATCTGTTATTATGGAGATAAAACTGCATTTCATGTAATCAATAACATATTATTAAATGTATAATCAGAAAAAATGAACTGTCATGAGACTAACTGCCTCAACATTCTTCAATGCACAGGATTATGTTAAACTAATTAAAGTAATGCACTGCTAAAATGATGGTGTAAATCCATTATACATGATCATGTCTTTAATGTACCACAGTAAATAATATTGCATGCTTTAATCCAGTTTGTGAAGGATTCCTGTTTATTTTTTTAATTAGTATTTTTTAATTGTTGATATTGTATAGTTTTCTGTCTTTTACCCCGCCCCCAGCCCACCACCCAGCCCTCCCCACCTCCCTCCCATTTCCACCCCCTATAGTTTTTGTCCATGTGTCCTTTATACTTGTTGCTCTAAACCCTTCCCCTTTTCCCCTGAAATTCCCTCTCCTCTGCCCTCTGGTGACTGTCAGCCTGTTCTCAATTTCAATGTCTTTGGTTATATTATGCTTGTTTGTTTGTTTTGTTGATTAGGTTCCTGTTAAAGGTGAGATCATATGGTATTCCTGTTTATTTTTTTCACTTTTCATAGAAATGATTACACATACTGAAAGTTTAAATAGGAAAAATGTGTCCAATTATTGGGGCTCAATTATGAAGTAGATTTAGGGTGATTAGCTGAGACATTCTTTCTTTTTAAAAAGACATGAAGACAATACGATAAAAAACAATAAAACATCAATTGATACTCATTCTGGAATGCATCTGAGGGGAAATCAAGATATTTTCATATGAAAAATAGGCAAAGTAATGTTTACAGGGCATGGAGTGGTGCACTGCAACACAATAAATAGTGAATAAAAGATTTCATAAGGTAAAGTTTATTTAAATAAGCCATGCAAATATTTAAACTTTAAACATCTCATTTATATGAGACTAAATTACTTTATTAAACTGCAAAATGTGTATATGTATTAAAACATTACTTTGAAAATTATTTCAGATAATACTCTACTTTTTAAACAATGCAGTTACCTAAGTATAATTGCATCCTTTCATGTACATTTTAAATATTGAATCTTATAAATTTAGTTCATTTGCATTTTTATATGTCTAGGTTTAGCGTTAGAGTTATAATCAATTTTAGTTGTAAATGCAATGCTTCTGATATCTGTTTGGTCTGCAGTTCATCCAGTTCTGTCTTTTCTTGGTCTCATTATGCTTTTCCTCCACATCCTCATACTGCAGGTCTCATCAGATTTGATCTTGATCTATACAAAATTATGGAATTTCAGCTTAATATTCAGACTGCACAGTAAGTCATTTCTTAAAGCTAGACTAGTTTTGATTTTTTCTATTTAAATTTAGAGGATATTCATTCTGTTCCTCAAATTTATAACCTGCCTTATAATCTGATTAACTAGATCCCACTTTTGTTTCCTATGCCTGACATCACTTCCTTTGGTAGCTTGCCAGTATCTTTGTCCCTGTAGTCCGAGGAGTCTGTTAAGCTTGTGACATTCTCTTGATGAACTGTAGTCATACTGAATTTATTCTGGTGGCTTTTTCCCTACTACAATAAGGCAGATTTTTGTAATGTAGATTAATTGTCTACACAGCTATCAATTCTAGAATTGTCAAATTCAATTTCTTAATGAATCCCAGTTTTATATTTACTATCAATACATCTGTCTCACCTCATGCTAGTTTTTAAATCTGTAATACATACTAATACCTGTGGCTACCACATGTATTCCATTATCTATGATGCTGGTTATCATATTCTGAATGTTGGACTTAATTTTCCTCCATCATTGCTACTCCTAATGCCTCCCATTTTCTAGCAAAAATGCCCTTTTATATAGGTTCCTTCCTTAACTCTCTGATTATTCCTGAAAACTTACCGTGCTAAACCTAGCCATGTGCTAAGATATGACAAAGCTATGCAACATGGACCATTTCCCAAATGATTAAATTACTGCTTCTTTTAGATGTTATGATATTATCATTTCAGAAGTTGCATTGTATTTCTAATTTTTGCAGAGATTTTATCTTTATAAATATGATAGTTATGTGTATTTATATTTAATAGTAAATGATAGTTTCTGCATTCTGAAGTACAATAGGGTAGAAAAAAATTATAGAACATTTAAGTCCTCTTTTATTCAACAGGATTTGTGTTGATATGCATTTGATTTGTAGTTTTTCTAATAAATAGTACTGCCTAGGTCCATAACATGGGACATGAGAGTAAAACACAAAGTAGTTAAATGCAAAAATGATGTTCTGTTTTTAGCTGACCTTGGCATAAGAAAGATTGCAAAAATACTTAGTAACATAATGATCTCTTAAGAGAAAGCTAATTCTTAATGGTGGCATACCAAATAGTTGATGATAAAAATGATAGCCATTGAGCGTTGTAGAGTAAGTCAGTGTCTGATTATTTCATTTCTAGCTGAATGTGTGTGCCTCCTGAATTTTTCAGTAATATCCAATTCTATTGAGTTTATGATAACAGGAAAGTACATGGGGTAATGATTTAAATATTTTCAGGGATGATGATATTATATATTACATTAATTACATGTTTTCTATGAAGTGTTTTCACAATTTAAACATCAAAATTAATAACTGAAAATATTCTAAAATATTCAAATAAAAATTTATGAACCCATGATAATTTTCTAAATATATTATTTATTTATTTTTAGAGAGGCGAATGGAGGGAGGGAGAGACGGAGAGAAACATCAATGTGTGGTTGCCTCTCACACATACACCCCCCATAGGGGTGATCTGGCCCACAACACAGGCATGTGCCCTGACTAGGAACCAAACCAATGACCTTTTGGTTTGCAGGCTTGTGCTCAGTCCACTGAGCCACACAAGCCAGGACCCATAATGGTATTTTAAAAAGATAGAGAAAAGCACAGAGAAAAACTCATTTGCCACCAAAATTATCCCAACTTTATTATCAAAAACTCATTAATTAAAGAGGAAGAATTAAACATAAATGCTTCCTTTTAATCAAAAAGCTATAAAACTATGTAATTCATCTCATGTTGATAATCAAAAGCTCCATTTTAGAGGGGCCAGCTAAAAATGCAGAAAGAATGATATAATTAGAAAACATTTCTTATTAAATTGATGATGCCATAAATAATCATTAGTGTATACAAAAAATGTGAGTTTATTTGGGATCAGATATTTTAGTGTCAAAGTATCTTACAGATTTTTTTGCTAATTATAAAAGGAGGAAGATATACAACTATAATAGAGACATATGATGTGTTAGCATACGAAGAAAGGAGATGAACATTATAATCACCTATTTAGGGACAACATAATGCTGTGTGCTGACTGCCAGGATGCAATATATAACAGTACATAGCATTATTTGTGCCACATTTTAAACAAAATATTTCATATAAATTATATCAGACTTTTTTAGACCTAATTCCAGTTTAGAGGTAATTCAGAGTGTACAAAATTGTTAAATGACATCATCATAAATAATTAGGCAAATTCAGCATTTAGGGAATTCTAAAAGAAACAGACTTACTTTCTTAAAAAATTATGTCTTAAATAAATAAAAAAGTTAAGGGTTTAATATAGATTTTAAAACTAATAAAAAGATAAAATGCAGTATGTAAAACTTTTGGATCATGTTTGAAAATAAAATAGCTATAAAAGATATACTGGCAGACATTTAGGGAATTTTGATCATGGTTTATAAGTTAAGATATTAGGAAAGTATGATTAACTTTTAGGTAAGATATTGGCCTTGTGCTCATGTAGGAGAATATCCTAGCTAAGAAATGCATGCTGATTTATATATAGGTAAAAATATTATTAGTACATAACCATCAAATGGCTCAAAAAATATACATAAATATCAATGAAAGGCCCAAGCAATTATGACAAAATGTTAAAGAATTTGTAATCTAAGTAATGAATATGGTATGCTAGTGTTTTTATAATATTCTTTCATTTTTCTATATATTTCATGTTTTCATAATAATAAAATAAAAATGAAATGTTTCTGAAGCATTTCTTGGAATAAGCAAAGTAGGATTATGGTGATGAGTAATTTTTAACCTTAACATGCATATTTCCGTTGGTTTAATAAATCAGAATTTAAAAAAATATATTTAAATGTCACCTTCCACTTGAAACATAAAAAGTCAAAATCTCAAAGGTCTAACATTAACAAAAGAATATTACTTAAGCATTTAATAGATTAGTCTCCATTCTCCTTCAAGCATTTCTAAATGTACAATACTCTTCTCTAACCTATGAAACTGCCAAGGCCATTTTAATTTCAAGATTTTATGGATAAACTGCTTCAAGTTGAAGCAAGAGGTTTGTTTTCCCCCTGGGCCTTAAAGAAAAGTTACTTCTGTTTTCCATTTACTTCACTCTTTTCTAATACAGCTCATTGAAAGTCATCTTGTGGGCTGTTGATACAGACTTTGTTAGACAATAAATCAGTAAAATATTTTTAAAAATTAAACAAAGAAAAATCATGAATAATGGATAGTGCTTTTGTGAGCAAAAATAATCAACTTTCTGCTTTTTTTGAAACCAAAGGATGACTCTGTGCAGTAGTCATATTCCATTGTGCATTTGATATATTGTAGCATCAAAAAATGTTGAAAACAAAATATATTTCACTGAAAATTAACAGGGTGTTCTAAGAGCATATTTACTTATGTAAAAATATCTATTGTACTAAGAAACTTTAATGGATAAATACTTCTTGCAATTTTTAATTATGTTACTCCATTTAAAACAGAGAGCACAATGTGTATAAGATGGAAAGAGGCAGAAAATGCCAGATGCTAGCATCCAAATAGCTGGTCATGCAATGGCTTAGGTTCAGCTGGGATAAATCCTTGCAATTTGGAAGAAGTTTAACTAAAAATGACTGGACATGGTTTTAAACGTAATTAATGAAGGTATAACACAATAAGACTAAAATGTGATATAACAGAATCTATCAAATATATTGGTGCTTACTAATAATTATTCAAAATTATCTCACTTTATTGGGAAAAATCAATTTGCAAATGTTCTAAAGAATTTCAGAAATAAACTCAAAATGGAAAAAAAGACAAATATGTCGTGACACCATAAAAGTCCTAGAGGGGAACATAGGGAGAAATAGTTCAAATATTCCACACAGCCATATTTTTGCCAATATGTCCCCTAGAGCAAGGGACATAAAGGAAAGAACAAACAAACGGGATCTCATCAAAATAAAAAGTCTCTGGTATGTGGGGGCGGGGGAAAAAACAGCTTCTGACCGGCTAAAGAAAACATCAGCAAAATGAAAAGGGAAACAACTTTCTGGGAAAATATATTTGCAAATGATACCTGGACAAGGGTTTGATCTCCAAAATATATCAAGAACACACATGATTCCACATCAGGAAGACAAACAATCCAATTAAAAAAATGGGCAAAGGACCTGAACAGACACTTCTCCAAGGAGGACATACAGAAGGCCCAAAGACATATGAAAGGATGTTCAACATCACTAGCCATCAGAGAGATGCAAATTAAAATCACAATGAGATAACACTTCACACCAGAGAGAATGGCCTGCATAAACAAAGCAACAAACAACAAGTGCTGATGAGGACGTGGAGAAAAGGGAACCCTAGTACACTGTTGGTGGGAAAGCAGACTGGTGCACACACTGTGGAAAATAGTGTGGAATCTCCTCAGAAAACTAAAAATGAAACTGCCCTTTGATCCAGAAATTCCACTACTGGAATTATACCTTAAGAATCCTGACACACCAATTCAAAAGAACCTATGCACCCCAGTGTTCAAAGCAGCACAATTACAATAGCCAAGTGCTGGAAGAAACCTAAGTGCCCATCAGTAAATGAGTGGATCAAAAAATTGTGGTATATTTACACAATGGAATGCTAATCAGCAGAAAGAAAGAAAGCACTCCTACCCTTTGTGACAGCATGGATGGAACTGGAGAGCATTATGCTAAGTGACATAAGCCAGGATATGAAAGACAAATACCATATGATCTCACCTTTAACTGGAACCTAATCAACAAAAGAAACAATGAAGCAAAATATAACCAGGGACATTGAAATAAAGAACAAACTTACAGTAACCAGAGGGAAGGTGGGAGAGGGTAATGGGAAGGGTCATCAAGGAAGGTGTATAAAGGACACATGGACAAAGCCAAAGAGGGGTAGGATCAAGGGTGAGAGGTGGGAATGGGTGGGGTGGTAGGGTGGTGGGGGAAAAAGTGAGGCAACTGTACTTAAACAACAACAACAAAAAAGAGACAAAAGAGAAAAAATAATTTCAAATGTTTCTGTATTTTTATTTTTTCTCTTGAAAACCTTAAAGCATTTAGAACTAGAAAACCAAACTCTGAACAACACCTTTGCTATTCCTGTTGTAAAAGCTGGGTTTAATTTACTGTTGAATAAAATTTCTGAACTATAGCTGAGAGTTGTCAGTAATACTGATTTAATGTTTGGTTATTAAGAAGGAAATGGTGAACACATTTGACATAGTTATGTAAAACTATAGATCTGAGTATCAAAGCCTTTTTGTCAATTAAAATAATTATATTTCCTGAGGAGATATATTAGAAAAATCTAAGAGAAACATTTGAGATTTTATTGCCTGTGTTTTTTTTTTATTTCCTTGGTGGAATTTGTATTTATTTAATTTTATCTCTTTTTTTAATTTTAATATTTTCTTTTTTAATATATTTTATTGATTATGTTATTGCAGTCCCATTTTTCTCCCTTTACTCTCCTCTTCCCGGTATCCCCCTTCCCTTCAACAAACTCCCCTCACTTAGTTCATGTCCATGGGTCTTGCATATAAGTTCTTTGGCTTCTCCATTTCCTCTACTATTCTTAACATCCCCCTGTCAATTTTATACCTACCAATTATGCTTTTTAATACCTGCACCTTTCCCCCCATTAAATTTATTTAATCTTTTTATTATTGTTGTTGTTGTTCAGTTACAGTTTGTCCCACCTTTCCCCGCCATTGCTCTCCCCTGCCCTCCCACAGTCAATCCCTACCCCATCGTCAGTGTCCATGAGTCCTCTATTGTTTCTTGACTTGCCCCTTCCATTTCTTTCCCCCGTAACCCCTCTCCCTCCTCCCTTCTGATCATTGTCAGTTTGTTCTTCATTCCATGTCTCTGGTTCTATTTTAGCTTGTTTGTTTCTTTTATTGATTAGATTGAATTTATAAGTGAGATCATATTGTATTTATCTTTCATCACCTGGCTTATTTCACTTAAAATAATGCTCTCCAGTTCCATCCATCCTGTCCTGAAGGGTAGGAGTTCCTTCTTTCTTTCTGCTGCATAGTATTCCATTGTGTAAATGAACCATAGGCAAGAGAATTTCAGCTATCCCCCACAAAAATATTTTCACACATACTTCCCCTGGGGCAAGAGATGTAAAGAAAAGAATAAACAAATGGGACTATATAAAATTAAAACAAATTATTTAATCTTTATTGTATTTTTTTCCATTAACATTTACTCCCCTTATACCCCCTCCCCTCAGCAGTCACCACACTGTTGTCCATGTCCATGAGTCCTTTTTCCTTTTTGCTCGATCCCTCCACCTCCCTAACCTCCCTGCACCACTGCCTATGTTTTCTTCAAGGATTTTTAAAAGAAAAAATAAACAAATAGAACTACATCAAACTAAAAACTTTTTGCACAGTGGGTTGTCTTTTCAGCAAAATGAAAAGACAAACCACTGAATGGGAGAACATATTCACCAATGATATATCTGATAAGAGATTAATATCCAAAATTTATAAAGAACTCATATAACTCATCACCAAAAAAATCAAACAATCCAATTTAAAAATGGGCAAAGGACCTTAACAGATACTTCTCTAAAGAGGGCATATAGATGGCCAATAGAAAGATGCTCAAAGTCACTAATCATAAGAAGGATGCAAATTTAAAACCACAATGAGATATTGCCTCACAGCTGTCACAATGGCTATCATCAGTAAGTCAGCAAATAGCAAGTGTTAGAGGGAATGTGGAGAAAAGAGAACCCTCATGCACTGCTGGAGGGAGTGTAGATTTGTGCAGCCACTGTGAAAAACAGTATGGAGGTTCCTTCAAAAATTAAAAATGGAATGGCTTATTACCTACTGATTCCACTCCTGGGTGTATACTCAAAGAAATACAAAACACTAATTTGAAACAATCTGTGCACTCTTGTTCTCATTTCAGCTTATATAGCCAAACTATGTCAGCAACAGAAGGGCCCATCAGTAGATGAGTGGATACAAAAGTGATGGTGTGTGTGTATATATATGTATGTGTGTGTATGTGTATGTCTATATGTATATATACAAAGAAATATTGCTCAATCATTAAAAAGAGTGAATCTTACCATTTGAAACAGCATGGATGCCCCTAGAGGTTATGATAGTAAGCAAAATAAATCAGTCAGAGAAAGACAAATATATGATTTCACTTACATGTGGATTCTAAAGAACAATATAAATGAGTAAACAAAAGAGAAACAGTTGTACGGATACAGAGAGCAAAGTGATGGTTCCCAAAGGAGAGGGCTTTGGAGGACTGTGTTAAAAAAGGTCTTGGGATTGAGAAATATAAATGGGTAGTTAAAAATAGGTATGGGGATGTAAAGTGTAGCATAAAAACATAGTCAATAATATTGTAATAACTATGTAGGGTGTCCTTCACATACCCAAAATATCAAGGACAATCCTTTGTAAAGCATATGATTGCCCAACCACTATGTTATCCAACTGAAACTAATACAAAATAACGTTAAATGTAAACTGTAATTTAAAATTTTAAAAATAAAAACAATTGAAAGAATGAAATGTTTTCAGATTCAGTAAAAATATATTTATAGGTACACACTTTACTGGATTTTTCTTCATTGATTTCAATTTCTTCCTAAAAATTTATACGATTAAAGATATAAATTCTGCTCATGGAACCCTGGTTGAGGACACTGAGTATGTTTGTGGTATCTTCCCAGTCCACAGAGACAACATTTCATATGGCTTAATGAGGCAGCACCTTTATCTTTTTTTTTTTTTTTAAGATTTTATTTACTTTTAGAGAGAGGGGGAGGGAGTCAGAAAGAGAGGGAGAGAATCATGCCAGAGATACACCAATAAGTTGCCTCTCACATACCTCCAACTGGGGACCTACCACAACCCAAGCATGTGCCCTGACTGGGAGGAACTGGCCCTCAGTCCACTGAGCCACACCAGCCAGCGCAGCACCTTTTTCTTACTCTCATATCTCTGTATGCGTTTAAGGTATTTTATTTAAGTGAATCACTTTCACATATGACTATGAAGAAATTGAACTCTTTCAGTGGTGGATCATGCCTTATTCCTCTTTTACTGCCTATATCCAGGCACAGGACCCTACATATACCTGACTCTCAATATATTTGTGTAGAATGGATGGAGAGAGTTTTTGATTGTGCCTGTGGAGACTTGGTTTGTGTACCTACTCACCTACTTTAAGGCTTCCAGTCACCTACTTTAAGGTCTCTAAATGAACTTGAGAAAATAACAGCTTCTCCACTGTATTAGATTCAAATTGTTAATAAGTTAGCCTCCTAATGGGGTTGTTGTAAGGATCGATTCTAATGATTGTATCAATAAGTAATCTTTAAGTAGTACCTTTGTTGAGTGCCTACTATTTAATATGTATGGTTCTGAGTATGATGTTAAAAGTTCTGTACATACAGAATTTTTTCTCTGCATACATAATTTTTTAAATTCTAAACAGCTCCATTAATTATGCATTATTATATCTCAGTGTTATAGATTAGAAGATGAGACAAGTAGGATTAAATAAGTTGTTTAAGTTCAATTAGAAAGTGAACTGGTAACAGAGGGGGTTCGATTCCTGGGGCCTGTGGGCTATGTAAAGTACCTTCGCATAACACACAGTCCATAAAGATTAATCTATAAAACAAAACAAACAAAAACACTTCAATCACTATTCATGAGATTCCTTTCATTTTTTTTTTATTTTTTTGAGAAAAATGCAAATTTTCCTTTGGTCTTCAGTAATTGCTAATGAGTCTGTCATTTTTATGAACGTATGAATACACTTAAGCTTTCAAAGATACTCACTTCACCAAGCTGTTGAGCACTAAATGGATGTGACTAGCTATAGGGAAATATTTTCTGCATAATAGGAGTGACTTCTCTATTAAAGAAAACCACGTGTGACTCAGTTGGATATGGCACTTCTCCGATATGATTTACAGCAATATATCTATTTCTTTAATTCCTCCTAGCAATTTGAAGCCAACTTATTTATGCTTTTGGCTTGAATTGCCCTTGCCTTTCAATGGAGATTTGACATTTGAAAATTTGAAATAACAAGTGTTATTTCCATCTAATTCTTAAAAAGTTGGCTTCCATCTAGACAGGCACCTGATTTGGAGAAAAGCAGAGGGTCTGGCCAGCTGGAAAGAACGAGAAAGTGAAAGAGTCAGGTTTCCAAAAATATAAGTTGCTCCCCATTTAAACTGTTCCAAACCACACTCACTTATATCATAGACCAGAAAAATCTTGACTCTTTTTCTACAGAACCTTTTTAATCATCTATGGCAGGCCAAGGGCTACAGCTTGAGGCAGCCACATGGCCAGAATCTCTGTTCTCATGTCTTTGGTTATAAGAAAAGTCTGTAAACCAATTTCCAGACTGTGTTAAAAGGAGTTTAACTGTCAGAAGAAAAAAAAAAAGTGCCTTTGATGTTCAATATTTGAAATTAAACATTTGGTTTATATATCTATGTCCTTTTTGGGATTATTAAACATAACCAGTCACTTATAGTTGAGACTCATATTACTATAGCTAACTAACAATTATATTATTTTCAGCTGCCTCCAGTGTTAAGATTGCAAGTGCCTGTTATAATTAAAAGGAATTTTTGAAGAAAATTCACTAAACAGTTTATTTACAATGCTGCAAACATTTACTTCTCAGAATTCCCTACAGGTAAGCTCAGCTAAACAGGTACAGTTCTTCTAAAAACTGCCCTCAAATTCTTTTTTTTCCCTCCAAATATGGACAGCTTTCAGAAAACTGTTTTTGGTTATTTTGTGACTTGCAGCTGCTACAGCATATAAGAAAGACCCCTATTTTGAATGACTCAGTTCTAGGAGAATTCATATGTATTTTCCACAGTATAGTAATATTTTTACTGTCATGATTATTTCTTTCATTACCACTAGAGAGTCAGGGCACAAATTCAAACGGGTAGAAATGAGATTTTTAGTATCTGAATAAAACGGAAACTAATCAACTTGGTCCGTCCCAGCACACCAGATGAGCTCTTTATGAAAAAGTTTGTTCTCTGTATTGCAAATCAACTTTTGGAACGCATTCATAAGTCTGTTTTTATACATCGCTATTTTTATGGAATACTATTAAGTGGCAATGATAAGGACGCTTGGGGGTTCATTATTTCACCTCTCCATCAGTTCCCCTAGTTAACATCATCTAAATACCACACCGAAGTACAGTGTGCTTACTATTCAAATATATCCTCCAGACAAGTCCCCGACAGTCCCTTCCATTTTGACTGGCTCCCCAGACCTTCTTACATGGGAATTCTGAAGCTGCCATTGGTAGTGTTCCTTCGATTTTGAAACAGCTTAATCAAATAAATATCTAATTCCTATTTGTGCGGCCTCAGTTAGAATAGTTACATTTATTTTTCTTCTATGAAATTAGGGAAAAGGTTTTTAATTTTTGTAATAGTCATAAATTTTAAATATAGCAAAAATTTGCATCAAGATTCATCTTGACAGAATCATTTCTAAATTGATCAAAATATTCAAAACTGATATATGAATTTTATTAATAATTAGACTTTGTCATAGCCCAAATTTATTAAATTATTTTAAAATGAACTCTATAATAATATTTACCCCAATGATATTAGCATATTTGTTGTCTTTTTGTACACTAATATAGTATTTAAAATGAAAAAAATGAGAGAATAATATGTAGTTATTCAGCAGGTACAAGGTGGTTACATATTTAATCCAAACAATAATTCATATATTACAGAAATATGATATTTATTTTTGGCTTGTAGACTTTTCCTTTATAATTCAACTGAACAAAACTATCAGAGTCTCTACATAGGGGTAGTATATTTTGTAATATACTTCACAAAGCCACAGATTTTTAAATACCCATTATTTGATTTTTTTTTGGGGGGATACACATATCCCTAATTTCTCTTAGCTCTATTATCCATTAGCTTGTAAATATAGAATATGATTCAAGCAAGAAAGTTATCTTCAAGCGTATTGAGACAGTAATTTCATGAATTCAATATAAATGTTTGTTGCCAATAGTGCATGTGTAATGGACTGGTGGCTTAAAAAACAATGAGTTTTTACTCTAATTTCTTAATCTATATAAATTATTGTAAAATTAACATAACCATGTTAAAAGTATGCATTTACAAAGCTATGCAGTGTGTTCTTATATTTAACATCAACTTTATTTATAACCATGTATAACATACATAAAGGTAAGTGAGCTTCAAATAAGACTGCTATAAGGGTTTTGAGTTTCTTTTGCTAAAGTAAGAATATCTATATAACTATTAAACAGTTAGAAATAGAACTATATCCATATCCTAGAAACCTCTAATAATCTTCCTTCTAGTTATAATCCACACAAAAGTAAAAATTTTTATTTCCATAGATTTCGTCACCTGGTTTAGAATGTTAAAGAGTAGAATCAAAAATGGAGTTTGCATCTTTTTGTGTCCAGTATCTATTGGTCAAATATTTTGATTGTGAAATATTATCCTTCTCACTACCTATTATAATATTATTTTTATTTTCATTGCTGGATTGTATTCCATTGTACAAATAGAGCCCAGTTTATTTACCTACCAACTCTTAGTGAACATTAAGTTGTTTGCACATTCAGACTATTCTGAATAATGCATGATAATTTTATGCATGTTGTTTAATGGACATATGCACATGTGATTTGGTGTACATAAACATGTATGTAGAAAATATAGATAGGGTTTCTAAGTCACATGGCATTTGATGTTCAGCATTAGTAACACTTCCGTTTTCTAAATGTATTTTACCAATGTATATTTAGACCAGCAAAGTATGGCAGTTCCAACTGCACCACATCTTTGGTAATTCCTAATATGGTATTCTGTTTGTTTTTTAAAGAGATTTTATTTATTTATTTTTAGAGAGAAGGGAGGAGAGAATGAAAAATAGAGATAGAAACATCAATGTGCAGTTGCCTCTCACACACCCACTACTGGGGACCTGACCTGCAACCCAGGCATGTGCCCTGACTGGGAATGGAACCAGCAACCCCTTAGTTTTCAGGCCAGCACTCAATCCACTGACCCACACCAGCCAGGACTTGGTTTTGGCTTTCATATATGATGATATGAAAATTGCACCGGGATGATATGAAATTGCATCATATTTTAGTTTTAATTTACATAATGCTCATCTGAAATATGTAATCACACATGTACTATTTTAATATGGTGTTTGATAATTATGTTTTAAGTTGTTCTCTGTAATTGATCCATAAGCAATCTTAATCTATCATATTTTGCCATGTATAATGCAAATTTTTTGAGAAAAAAATAAGGATGTGCATGAAACACAGGTAGTACCAATTTGTTACAGGTACCTAAATTTCTTGTACCTTGTATACATTTTTGCGTTTTGTAATTTCTTTGTTACATAAAATTTCTTGTGCCATAATATGTTCAAAAATAAATGCTAAGATTCCTTTATAATACAAAACAAGTATCTAAATATAAATAAATAAAACCAGAATTAAAAAGTTAAAATGAAAGATTTCTTTTCTGAGAGTTTGAGCCAAAAACATATGTGCTCATTATACAGAGTAAATATGGTAATCTGGTTAAACTTGTCAATTACATATTGAAGATATTTTCTTCCAATTTAAGACTAGATATTTCATTCAATAATTCTTTATTTTTTAAAAATCTTTATATTAATGCAGTCCAAAGTATCAACTTTTAATTCATGATTAATGCTTTTTGTGTCTAAAATTGTATTGTATATCCCTATGGTTATGAAGTGTTCTTTTATGTTATTTACTAGAAACTTAATTGGTTTAAAATTTACATTTCATTGTGAAAATTATAAGGAATTAATTATTGCAGTTAGGGTAATGTAGAAACCAAGGTTCTTTATTTTTTTCTCATGAAATTATCAAGTCACTCAGGAATGTAATTGTTTTAAGACATTACATACCACAAAATTCACCTTTTTAAAATGTACAATCTGGTGGTTTTCTAGTATATTCATAAAGTATTGCAACCATCGCCACTACATTTTTATCATCTTTAAAAGAAATCCTGCCCTGGCTGGTGTAGATCAGAGGATTGAGTGTGGGCCTGCCAACCAAAGGGTCGCCAGTTAGATTCCCAGTCAGGACACATGCCTGAGTTGTGGGCCAGGTCCCCAGTGTGGGGCACACAAGAGGCAACCACACATTGCTGTTTCTCTCCTTCTCTTTCTCCCTTCCCCTCTCACTAAAAATAAATAAAATCTTTTTTTTTTTTTAAAGAAAGAAATCCAGTATCTATTACGAGTCATTCTTCTTTTACCCCTTTTCTATGTACCTAGCAACAACTAATCTACTATTTCTGTGAATTTGTCAAGCCCGGACTTTGCATATAAATGGCATCATACAATATGCCATTTATTGTGTCTATTTCACAATATAATACCTTCAAGGTTAAAACATTTTATAGCATGTAATATGTGTCATTTCTTTTTATAGCTAAATAATTATCCATTCTATGGGTAAATCATAAATATTCACTTATCAGTGATGGGTATTTTAGTAGTTTCCAATTTTAGGTATTATTTAACAGTGCTGCTAGGAACATTGATGTACAAGTTGTGTAATATAAATTTTCCATCCTCTTGGATACATACCTAGAAGTGAAATTACTGGGTCATATGATAACTCTACATATAAAGGTTTGAGGCAATGTCAAATTGTAATTCAAAGTGGATACGCTACTTTACATTCACACTAACAAGGCATAAGTGTTACAATTTAGTAGTGCCCTCACAATTGTTATTGCTTATCTATCTCTTTGAAGAGTGGTCCTAGGGGTTAAGTGGCATCTCATTGTGGTTTGACTTGCATCTCACTAATGATTCTTGACTTTGAACACCTTTTACTGTGCTTCCTGGTCATGTCAATAGTTTCTTTAGAGAAATATATTTAAATAAATATTTAGCCTTTCTTAAATTTGTTTTTTCTCTTATTGAGTTGTAAGTTTTTTATAGTGTGTTGACACTAGTCCCTTATGATTTTCAGATATTTTCTTGATCCTGAGTTTTCTTTTTCAAGTTTTTGACGGTGTCCTTGAAAACAAAAGGCTTTTAATTTTTAAAAAATCTAATTTACCTATACTTTTTCTTACTTTGCATTGCAGATAATATCTAAGAAACCATTACTTAATTCAACATCAGACAAGATTTACACTGCTGCTTTCATCATGGTTTTAAATTTTTAGTGCTTACTTTTGGCACTGTGATCCATTTTGTATTAATTTTTGCATATGTGTGAAGAAGGAATTCAACTTCACTCTTTTGCTTGTTGATATCCAGTTGTGTTATTATTTGTTGAAGACAGTATACTTTCTCCATTGATTTTTCTTTGCAACTTCGTTGAAAATCAATTGATCCTAATTTAAGCATTTATTTCTGGACTCAATTATCTTGTGTTGGCATATATATTTATATTCATACGAGAACCACATCATCTTGACTGCTGGAGGTTTATGGTGAGGTTAGAAACAGGGGGGGCTGTGTCCTCCAATATTATCCAAATCCTCCCCTCCCACCACAGGATATTTTTTTGGCTAATCTACATCCTTAAAATTCCATATAGATTTAAAAATAATCTTGTCAAATTCTGCAAAGAGGCACCTGGAATTTTTAGTGATAATGCACTGACTCTGTAGAACAACTTTTGGGAGTATAGCCATCATAGCAATACTAGTCTTCCAATTTAGATATTTTCCTATTTATTTATTCTTCTTTAACTTCCATTAATAATCTTTTGTATTTTTCAATGTTGAAGTCTAAATATTTTATTAATTTTGATGCTACTGGAAGTGAATTGTTGATTTAGGGGTTGTTTGCTGTTTAAGTATCAAAGTGAAATAGATTTTTTATAGTTCTTGTGTCCTGAAAATTTGGTGAACTTGTTTATTAAACATAATACATTGTTATATATTTCTTAAGTTTTTCTAAATATAAGGTCATACAACATATGAATAGAGATATTACTTCTTTTGCAAACTGGATACTTTTTTTCTCCTTCTCTTCTTTTATTTTTATTTTTTGCCTTATTGCCTCACCTATAATCTTCTGTTCAAAATAAAAGGCAAGAATGGACATCCTTACTATGTTTTTGTTATTAGGATAAAATCATTCTGTCCTTCATAGTTAAG
Source organism: Glossophaga mutica (assembly GCA_039655065.1). Taxonomy (NCBI): domain Eukaryota; kingdom Metazoa; phylum Chordata; class Mammalia; order Chiroptera; family Phyllostomidae; genus Glossophaga; species Glossophaga mutica. The sequence goes on from CM077306.1 coordinate 158,784,346, forward strand.
TCTGATGTTAGCTAAGCCTTCATATACATATTTCCTTCCTCTGCTTGAGGAGGTTCCTTTCTATTCCTATTTTATTGAGTTTTTCTATTATGAAAAGGTATTTTTGTCAAAACTTTTTTACTACACTTATTGAAATGATCATAAGGTATTTATTATTTATCCTGGCAATGTAGGAAATTACACTGATTAGTTTTGATAAGTTGAACCAACTTTGCCATCTTGGGATAAATCTTACTAGTTTGTGTTGCTGGATGCAATTTGCTAACATTTTGTTGACAAGTTTTATTTTGCACTTCTATTTATCATGCACTTCCATTTATCTTGCACTTATTTATTGTGATTCTAAATAAGGCTTTAATTTTAGGATGGTACTGACCTAATAGAATGAATTTGGGACTACTCTCTCTTTTATTATTTGGAAGAGTGTGTGAAGGATTCATGTTAAATATTTATTTTTTTAAATTCACCAGTGAAGTTTTGTGTGTCAGGCTACAATTTGGGGTAAGCATTTTGATCAAGAATTGAATCATCGTGCTTGATGAACAGGTATTCAGATTTCTATTTCTCTTAGAGTCATTTTCAGTAGTGTTTGTCTTTCTAGGCATTTGTCCATTTTATCTATGTTATCTAATTCATTGTTACATATTTTTCACAGTATTCTCTTAGGTATTCCTTTATAAACTTCTTTTAAATTTTACATAAGGCCAAGAGTAATGTCTCATCTTTCATTCCTTATACAGTAATGTGGGTGTTCTCTGTGCTTTTCTTTGCCCTCTGGCTAAAGATGTTTAAATTTTGTTGAACTTTGTGAAAAAACAACCTTCTGTTTCATTGATTTTCTCTATTTCATTTATCTGCTTTAATGTTTTCATTTTTCTGCTTGTTTTGGCTTTATTCATCTACTTTAGTATATTCATTTGAGATATTTATTCTTTTTAAAATATGCATTACAGCTACAAATTTTCCTTTAAGCACTACTTTAGCTACATTCCAAATGCTTGAGTATGTTGTGTTTTCATTTTTATTCATAGCAAAGGATTTTTTAAAAGTTTTCTTTCAGCCCATAGATTAGATAGTAGTTTATTGTTTAATTTGCACATGCTTTGTTAATTTGCCAAATATTATTTTGTTATTGGTGTCTAAATTTTTATTGTGATTGAAGAACAGACTCTGATGATACCTTTTAAGGTTTTTGGGACTTGTTTTATGGTTTAACATATGGTCTATCCCCCAAATATGCTCATTTTCTTCATTCACTTTTTATTATTTCTCAGAGTGAATGTTGTTCATTGCTGTATCTCCAAGGTTTTATTTTCATTCTCTTAACTTTTACCTGTAAATATACTGTAACAGAGGAGAAGCCCCCAGCCACTCCACTTCAACATAAAATATCTGTTAAGATTTTTGCATGTCTTATGTACCCACATTCCAGAGTCATCACTTGGTCATTCTGTGGGAAATATAGGTGCTACCCTGCTGGTGACTTAGGCACTCCTTTCAAAACAAGAATTAAATCAATTATTCAAACGGAACTTGGAAACTTAAAGCTTACTGACTTAGGGTGAGGCTGTACTGGAGGCATTCTCAATCCACACTCTCCCAATGGATATTAGGAAGACCCCACAACTTTGATTACTGATTTCTTTCTAGGGACCCCATGTCTGTTTCTGGCATCGTATTGGTAATGGTGTTCTAACTTATTCTCTCCTAAAAACACAGTGAGTTATAATTTAGGGGTAATTGTAAGTTATCCTCAGGGGTTTCATGAAACACTAACAGCAAATCATGCAGCCCACATATGACTGTGGATATCTTTTCAGAATTGAGGCCACTGTTGGTTGCTTGGGGAAACTTCCCAGAGGGATAACTGATTTATTATTTATGTATTCCTTGAAGACAGTTATCTCTGTAATGTGAGTAAACAAATTAGAATCCTTAGTATCAAATTTATCCTTGACTTTAACTGAAGTTATCAATTATACTCAGTGGCCCTTAAAGGCATTTAGTTCAGCCTGGACTCACTGGGCATGGTTGTTATGGATGATTGCCTGAACTGTATTCCTTACAGGCCAAGACAGAGTCTGTGCAATCACTGATGCATCTGCTATGCCTAAAGTAGTGCCCCAAGCCAAGTGGAAAGGTCAGTGCTGAAAATTATGGAGAAAGACACCAGGCTTTCTAAGTTAAAACCTGATTTGTTCATTCAGCTGTGTCTGGAAACTTGGATGGCATATTTTAGTCAATACTTGAGGTTGTCCTCATTAGGCTTCTTGAATCTTATTGAGAATAGCCATAACTAAATGTTATAAGCAAAAAATGAATGGATTTTGTTCATAGCCCCTCTAGGTCAGATTAATAAGAGTGGCCAATGAAGTGGTATATTTGGAAAATTCCCCAGAATGCAAGACAGAGCAGACATGAGATGTAAATACTATTGTGAGACAATTCTCCTCAGATCTCTCAAGTCTCTAAATGTTTTCCTTGATGGCTCTTTTCTATGACATTTGCATAAAAGATCTCTTTGGAAGAGAGAAATAGTACCCCCCATAAGAACAAGGTGAGACATACTTAGTGTCCAGTGCAATGAAGACAGTGTTTCCCTACAGAGCAATGAATAGGTATAATTACTGCTACAGAGAATGAAGGTTTCCTAAACCTATGTTTACTTTACTGCAGCACAGTGTACTACTACATGTGGCACATGGTACTGAATGTGAACATGGGAAATTATACAGAACAAATTAGCTCATTTACTCAACTAATAAATGGCTGGAAAACAACAAGGAAAAAGGATGGATAATGCCCCAGAGTAAGAAAGACACAAAGAGACACATTAAACAAAATGCAATGTTAGATCTTGTTTGATTTTTATTCACATAAATTAATGATAAAACTGTATTTTTAAGCAATAGCTGTCTTTAGAATATCAGCTGTGTAGTTGATGATATTAAAGAATTATTATTAATTGTTTTAATTTTGGTTACTACATTAAGGTTGTATGTAAAAAAAAGGTCTGTTAGAAATACTTCGTACATACTAAGTACTAACGCAGAACATATTTTGGAATTTGTTTTGTTAACTTTTAAAATAAAATATTTTGCAAAAGAATTAAGACTTAATAAGGGAAACAAATTATGTGCAGATGAATATAATTAAGTACTATATATTTTTAAGTTGTCAAATTTCTAAATGATTTGGACATTACGATTCACAATGTCTTTAAGAATGGTGTAGAGGCCCTGGTCTAATGGTCCGACATTTGACCAGTGGTTCTCAAGGTGATGCGGTATTTCTGTCGGAGGATATTTGGCAAAGTCTGGATATAATTTTGGTTGTCACGGTTGGGAGGTGCTACAGGCATCTAGTGGGTAGAAGCCATAGTTGCTGCTAAACACTGCACAACACATGCCATCATCTCAAACAAAGAATTATTCAGCTCAAAATATCAATAGCACCAGGTTTGAAAAATCCTAAATGAGATGATTAAAATAAGGTGGAATTATACACTGTTGTCATGTTTTAATTAGCACCAAGAGTTAAAGTAGGAAAGGGTTTAATGTCTCAGGTTTGTAAGTCACGTTCTGGGCACTTAGAAACCTCCTGAGCACACCACTGCGATTCTCAGTTGATTCCAGAGAAGTACTTAATTCTGTATCTGCAGAGAAGAGAAGGAGGGTTTAAAGTTCACGTTCCCTTAATCCTCAGTGAATGTGAGCGCATTTCAGCTAGCTGTATATGAGTGTATAAGAAGGAATTGCTGACTTTTCTGGATCCATGATGGTCTTAGAGCTTCTTACAACTTCTCTTCCAAGGACCAGCAAACCAGTAATCTGTCTATTTCTTTGTTTGCCTTGCTACTGGGTCATGGCTACAGTGTGAGTGGCCAAGGATTTTTGCATTGGTTTTACCACTTTAATACAGAGAAAGATGGGTGGGGTCTTGCTTTTCTCTTCTTTCGAAGAAAGTATATCTTCACAGTGGGTACCTGAATTATCTTTAATAGCAATAACTGCATTTCTCATTTATTGTCCACTTGTGTATCTTGGCACCTGTTATCTAGGGTAGATTTCAAAGAGGAGTCTACAGATTCTTTTCTTATATTTTCTTATGTTGAAGAGCTCAGCTGCAGTGGAAGGGACTCTCTCTCCCTTTCACCCAGGTTTCATCTGGCTCTTTATTGTTCTTAGCTCAGGGATCACCTGCCTGGGGAATAAAACTGCTAAGTGTGATGTCTATTCCCACTGGTTCAATATTTTTTCCCATCACTTAATTCTGCCTTCTCCAAGTTTTCATATAACTGTGACACTTTTTTTGTTCTCATTAAGGCAATATTGAATGAATTTAACTTTATCTAGGTCTTCATGTATGTTCAATGTTCAATGGTTTTTCTACCTGGTTTTCTTGGGTAGCAGCATCATATCTTGCCTCTTATAGATTTCTACATTTAGGTTCCCCTTTATTTCAGCATCACTTTCCGTTGCCGAAAAGTTCAGGGCTGACAGTAACTGCATTTCCATAGCAGAACTGATTCTTTGTGACTTAGTTTTCCTTAGCTACTGAATCAAAAGAAAGGTACTTCTTTGAGGTGTTCCTATCTTTCTAAGAAAGTTCTTCCAATTCAATAAAGTTATCTTCTTCCCCTAAAAAGGAATTTTCTTTGGCTCTAGATTCAAATGCACCATAAGTATTAGAAGGTCCTTGCTGACCTTAGTCACTTAGTCACTTCTATTCCATCAAAAAGTATTAAAAGTAAGTTTATGGGACAGTGCATAGTTGAAACAAAATTGGAAAAATATGCGTTTCTAATGGTTGAAATGGGGTAATGGATATGTAAGGATTCATTTTGGAGAGGTAATAACCTCTCCAAACAAAGCAAAACAAAACAAAACAAAACAAGCATGCATTCTGGAGTGTCCCAATTTGATTCAAATCCCTGGTCCACTGCTAATAGCTGTGTGACCCCTGGAAACTTCCTCAACATTGTTTCCTCAGTTTCCTAAGCTGAGGGTGGAGATAAAATCACTATCTATTTCACAGAGTTGTAATGAATTTTAAATGTGTAAATATGTTTAAATATATTAGCATGTGAATAATTCCTTGCTATATGTATTACTTACATATAATAATTATACAGCAAGAAATTTTGCCACAAAACCATATTTAAATAATTAATAATGCATATAGTAGAGTAAATACATACAATATTAAGCACATAAATGTTAAACCTCTGTAAGGAACCAAATGATGTAATGCATTCATAACGATTGATGCATTTTTGTATTTTTTTACCCATAAATGGTAATGGGTGCCTTTTAGAGAATATGATTCTAATGTAGGATCTTCTAGTGTATGCACTAAATCTAGGAAGTAGTGTAAAAATTCCATTTTACTTACATCCAAATTGAAAAAAATCATTTTACTTCCCCTCCAGGTCTGAATACACATATCATTTTTGTGAGAAAAAATCCCCAGAGAACAAAGAAGTGTTTTCTTCATTAAAAAAAAATTAGTGTCATAACTCCAATGCCTAGCATATAGACAGCATTCCGTTAATAACCAAATCAATCAATTAATCAATCAGTATTTTTAAATATTTACTTAATAGGTATCAAATGTTTCCTGACTCTAGGTAAGAGCTACTAAAACTGTCTACTTCATAAAATTCCCCTGTGAATTCATGATAGAAAATAAAATTCACAGCACAAAATCACTTTATCTGTATCCCCTTTCTCAATAAGTTAAAAAGTGGTTCTTATATCTACCTCTGCCAGAACTGCATTTCCCACTCACTGCTGAATGCTCTTGCCTCAAATACACTTCACAGAGGGATAATAATTTACCTTTCTCAGTAAGAAATGCATGTTCAATGGTTTAGAGTAAAGAAAAGTCTCATCGCCTTGTCCTTTCTAACTGTTTGCACACACGCATCCCTGTTGTAGCAGCCTTCTCTGAAGATGGGAACAGAGAGTCCTGGAGGACAGGCCCCATTTCCCAAGCTAACTGATGCACGTAGTGGGTTTGCAACTTGAGTAGCTGAGGTATGCATTTCATTTTGCTTTTTCTCAATCAGGATAATAAACTATGGAACCAGTGAATAGTTAAGAGCTACTAAAGAAAATTAAATAAAAAAGAAAGAAAACATAAAGATACAAAGTTCAAACAGAACAAGTCCACTTAAATTACCCAATGAAATTAAATGAAATGCTAGAAAACACTTTTAGGGCTATAAATATATATATATATATATATATATATATATATATAAAGATAATATATAATTATATATTATAATATATAATATATTAACATAATATTATATTATATACAATGATATAATATATAATAATATATAAGTATTATTTTTATATAAATGTTATATATAATATATTATCAATTATATATAATATAATTTTATATATCAAATTTTGATGACTGTAATTAATACCCTGAAAATAAATAAATTTTTACTATAGAATTTGATGCAAAATTGAAAAACTTTAACATTTCATCCCAGTTTTTATTAATGATTAAGTCCTTTGTTTTAAGCATTTGTGTCTGTATAAATTTAGAGAATGTTTCAAGAGTTGCCTCCTGAATTTTGATAATTTAAAGTACAAATAAGAATATTAAAATACATGTTAAAAATTACCACATTTATAATTACTTTAAATTACAGTACTTAACAAGATCTAATGTGTAGTATTAAAATGTTTTACATATGATTAATTTTCTAATGAGAGTGTGACCATCTCACAACAAGGTCTGTGAGGATATAAATCTGTATATTGTTTTAGAAAAATATTGTTTAGAAATAATATGTCCTGGGTTCTAATTTGCTCCATCATTAAATAGCTGCAGAAATTTAAGAAACCACTTAATATTTCTGCAGTTTAGATTTTAAACTTCAAAATAGTTCAACTAAAAGGCAAAGACCATCAGAAAGGATTAAAAAATCAACAATAACAAAAACCCAAGACCCCACTAGTTTTCCATAAAGACATCCATACGGCTATTCAGGGCCATTTGGTCAAGTAAAGTTTATTCCACCTTGAATGACCTGAATGCGTTTGTCCAACCTTGTTGTTTTCCAAGGTTGTTCTGGTTATTTTATGTTATCTGACTTATAAAAATTTTTAAATGAGCCTGTTTATTATTTATGAAAAGGCAGGATGTTGATTGCAATCACATATTGACTTAGAGTTGCAATTGAAGGATTTTAAACCCTTCAATCCATTAATGCTACATCTAATTTTTTAAAATTTTCTTTAATTTTAAAGTATATTTTATTGATTATGCTATTACAGTTGTCCCAATGTTTTTTCTACCCTTTATCCACCTTTGCTCTGTACCCTCCCTCCCTCCAGCATTCCCCTCTCCTTAGTTCATGTCCAAGGGTCATACATATAAGTTCTTTGGCTTGTGCATTTCCCATACTGTTCTTAACCTCCACCTGTCTAAAATTTTGTGTCGTTGCCTCTCACCCACCCGCCACTGAGAACCTGGCACACAACCCAGGCATGTGCCCTAACTGGGAATCAAACCAACACTTTGGTTCACAGGCCAGTGTTCAATCAACTGAGCCACAGCAGCCAGGGCCCCCTGTCTAAAATTTTGTGCCTACCATTTATGCTTTTTCTTCCCTGTACCTTTTCCCCCATTCTCCCCTCTCCCCCTTCCCGCTGATAACTCTCCATATGATCTCCATTTCTGTGATTCTGTTCCTGTTCTAATTGTTTGCTTAGTTTGTTTTTGTTTTTGTTTTTAGGTTCAGTTGTTGATAGTTGTGAGTTTGTTGTCCTTTTATTGTTCATATTTTTTATCATCTTCTTTTTATTAGATAAGTCTCTTTAACATTTCTTATAATAAGGGCTTGGTGATGATGAATTTTCTTTAATATCTCTTTGCCATGCTTTGTAGTATCTTGCCTTAAGTATACATCGCTAAACATAGTTTTAGTATTTTATCTTGATGCTATTTTAATTCTTTCATTGCCAATATTCTGAATTGCAAATAGTATTTGCATATTGATCTATTGTCCTTTGGCATTGCTAAAAGTAATTGCAAAACTAATTATTCTAGTGCCTTTTATCTATATTTTTAGTGCTTGTATCTATAATATTGATACAACACAGTTCCTATAATAAATTTTATTACCATTATAATCTTCATTATTTATTTTTCTTCCCTTATTGCACTAGTCATTATTAAAGTTAAATATTGTAGAGAGCTATAATAATACAAAAACTATTATATTTTAAACACTATATTATAGATTATAAAATATGTATATTATTTATAAGTCTATTTAAATATATTTACATAAAATACAAAAATATTTAAAATAATCAACACACTCAAACAGATACTTTTAAAAGGAAAATATATGCATGGCCAAAGAGCATATGGAAAAGTACTCAACAATACTTACTGGAAGAAATGCAAATTTTACTATGGTGAAACATAGTAGATTAGCTATGATTAAAAATGCTGAATCCCAAAGTGTACATTAAAGTTTCTCACATTGTTGTTGAAAGTATAAAAATTACACAATCCACTTTGTAAAAATTATTTGATAGTTTTTATAGCCATTCATTTATCTTATGAATTAGCAGTTTCATTCACATATTTATCCAAGTGAAATAAAAACACATTTACAAATTACTTCTGAAATCATGTGCATAGAAGCTTTCTTCATAATGGACAAAGAAAAAGGAAATAGTGTTATAAAAATAATGAATAGACAAGTAGATTGTGAAATAGCCATACAATTGAAAGCTTGCAACAATTAAAAAGAGTGAACACCCATCGTAGGCAATGAAAGGCTGAATTTCACAAATTCATACTACTTTTATATAAAGAGCATTTACCTTCTAATACAATTAACATAAAATTCCAGAATAGGCAAAACATAACTAGGGTAATAGAATTTGGAAGAGTAGCTACCTGTTGCAAGATCTACTATGCAGAGGCATGAAGGGACTTTTTGAGGTGAAGAATTTGTATATATTAATATAGATATGAATTATATGAGTATATTGATTTGTCAAAATTCAAACTCTATACCTAAGATGTACATTTTTCTGTATTGTTATATTTAAGTACAAAAAGGAGATATAAAAAACTGAAAGGGATAGAAACTGTTATTTAGCAATTTACAGTTAGTAAACTGAACTACAGTTAGTAAACTGAGAAATTAACCAAAAAAAATTTTTTTGTAAAAAAGGGACAAATCTTATGTTATACTCATTTAGATGAAACTAAGATATTCTTGGTAAATTTTGTATGTTTAAAAATAATATTGAATTTATACTAATAAAATGTATTTCTAGAAATACACAAAAAGTTTTCTTAGGTAAGTTATAGATCTTAATTTGAACAAAAAAAGAAAAATGGTGTTGGTGTGTGGGTATAAAGAACAAATCAGCAAATTAATGATAATTTTTGAAATGTTATATAGTGGTTCATTTTTAATTTATCTTTTAGGTACATTTGAAATTTGCCAAATGCAAAGTTAATTTTATTTTTTTAATGTATTTTTTTACATTTTTTACATTTTTCATTTAGAATTTATGTCGTAAGAAAAATTTCTCCACTCTAAGATTTCAAATGTCTCTCATTATTTATTCTAGCTAAATGCTTTAAAGAAATCATTCTTTTTCATCAATAAATATCAATTGTAGATAAATTAATCTGCTAAAACACAAATAGACCAGAGGAAAAGGATAAGCATGAATGATCAGACTACTTAGGGAGAAGCACGAAGTTGTTGCTTTTCAATTATATAAGTAATACATCTTCTTCATTGGAGAAATAACGTAAAAAATTCTAAAAATATCCTATTTTAAATGCTATGGTATATTCCATAAAGGACACCGATTAACTTAATTATTAGTGTATTGCAGTGTGTGTGTGTGTGTGTTGGTATTTGTATCTGTGATGTGATGTGTGTGCACACCCAAATGTGTCTGCAGAAGTGTTAGACAGATCTTTTGTTAGAATTACTTACAACTCAGTATCAGACACCATCCATTCATATTTTAATGTAAATATAATTTTAGCTCTAGACATAATAAAATGACTTTCAATCATTTTGGCAATTTTTTTCATAAATGACTCAAAGTATATCAAATGACATTTTGGTATATAAAAAAGTGATTGTAGTGCAATCTTATTATGAGCAATTTTAATTGAACTGAATAACCAGATAAAAAAGTGAAATATTAGCAAATTAAGCAGATCTAAAGAAAGGAATCAGAGAGCTATAATACTAAAAATTTATAATATCATTTAAATATAACTGATTTAAAAACAATTTTAGTGGCTATTCTATTTTTTAATAATAGCAATCAAATAGAAAATGTAAGTTAGCATTTTAGGATCGCAAAAATGAATATAAGACAGTAATCATTTAGACAAAGTCAAAAATACAGTTCAGTGAACAATCTACAGCACTGCATTTAACAAACCCAATAAAATACTAGATTGGAGGGTGGCTTTTGTTATAGTCTTGTCTGTGTGATTTTGTGCTTATTCATGTTACACATAGAGATTTGAGCCTATAAAATTGATTGAGATTGTCTTTGAATAAATATTTTAGGGGTAAATATTCCACTGGTATGAAATATATAAAGAAGGTACAAAAATGCAAAGTATATTATTCCTTCAATAAATGAACATTATTTATATCATTAAATATATTCTATCTTTGTAGTTTGCCAAGTTAATCTGCTAAAGATACAGAACATAAAAATGTGATATTGCTTTTTATTTCTGTCTGTTTATATTTGCAATTCCCAAAAGTTTTTATGCTATATATGTTATGAATTTGCAAAATTTTTCATTACAATTATATTTTGATTATGAGTTGTACCCTTTGATACCAGGTATAATCTTCATTATCTCAAGTTCTATTTTATGAAATATTATATAGATTTTGGGGGGGGCTCTTTACATTAGTTAGACATGGCTGTGCTCAACATTTTGTTTTTAATATCTGTCTCTTTTTCTTGAGATCTAACTTTCTTTTGCATAGGCTATATCATATATTTTAAAACTTAGGAAACATTTCTTAGTAGGAGACTTTAATCTGTTTAATTTATTTTTACAAGCTATATTAGTTTATATTTTATCTTGTTCAAAATCTTATATTTTTGACTCTCATAGAATTGTTATATGAAATATATATTCAATGCCTTCATTTTTAATTTTGTTATGTTTTATCATCTTGTTCAAAATTTTATATCTCTGACCTTCATAGAATTATTATATGAAATATATATTTTGTGTTTTTATTTTTGACTCTAGGCATTTTATCATTTAGATGCTTTTCCTAATTGCTAGATAAAAGATTGAACAGCATCTTTAGAGATAGCCTTCCCTTTAAAGGAGAACTTAGATAAGCTCTTTCCTAGGTGTCTCTCAGTTCTGTTCACTTTTCAGTAATTGTTGACATTATCTGGCCTTTAAGTTAGAGTTCACTTTTATACATGACTTCTCCTTTCGAAAAAGCTTATATTTATATTGCTAATAATAAGATTACCATAAATTGTTTTACTTTTTATATATTTAATTTTGTATATATAATTTATATATAATTTATATATTTAATTTAATGTTATATATTTAACTTACAATTTGATTATGAAATTGCATTCACTTTTTTGTGTATTAATATTGAAGTCTTTCTTTGTCACTTGGAATCTACCTTCAAGTCATTTTTTTAAAAAATAAATACGTTAAATGTTCTGTGAAATCTTACTTATCTAAAGCTCTTTCTCTGTGACTTTTGTGTATGAATACTTAGTTGGGTATGAAAAGAATCCATGGTAGACATATTGACATCCGTGGTCAGTGCTGTGCATGTGCTGACATGGTGACAGTCTGCATGTAAATTCGCAGAAGAGATTTTGACCTTGTCTGAATTTTGTGTCCTTGTAGGTGTTTGTATACAGTAGATGTTTCTTTATTCTTCTAATGCAACCAAAGCGTGCGTTAAAACTCCAAATGATTTCTTCTGGAATATCATTTGGTGTTTTTCAGTTTATTTTTTACCTCGTTTATTTCATTTCCTTTATTTGCCCTGTTCTATTGTTCAGGAATATCAATGAACTATTAATTGTTACTCCACTTCCTGACTTACACATATGAACATAGGGTACTTATCGTCTTTCAAGCAGTGCTTTGGCTTTCTTCAGATATATTCCCTGAAGTGGGATCTCTGGGTCAAAAGGCAGTTCCATTTTTAATTTTTCGAGGTATCTCAATACTGATTTGCACAGGGTTTGTGCCAGTCTACATTCCCACCAAAAGTGCAACGGTGTCCCCCCTTTTCTCCACATTCTCAGGAGCACTCGTTTGTTGATTTCTGACAGGTGTGAGATGGTATCTCATTGTGGTTTTAATTTGCATTTCTCTGATGATTAGTGATGTTGAGTATCTTTGCACAAAACTAATGTTTGTGCAAGTTCATAAGCTAGTTGAAAATAAAGCACACTTCATTAACCAATGGACAAATTAGCTGTTGAACATTGAGTGTGAACTTGAGATATAATATTACAAATATCTAACCTCTCAATGTTCACAAAATAAGCCTCATAAGCTTTGGTAGCTGGGTAGGAATGCATTTATTAAACACATCTCCTTTGATTCCTCTTAGTCTTGTCCTACTTTTCACCCTCTGAAATTCATCCAGCACCCTCGGATTACTTCTCTTAAATCCACCTACCGGTCTCCCTTTGCTCCTGTGGGCTCCACTGACAGGGCCTCTGAGAATGCATATCACTCAGTGTCTGAGTGGTTGATTTGAGATTTTCTTTCTGTGCAAAAAAATCTTTCTAAAAGGCATGTTTTCTTTTATATGGAAAAAAATTATTGGAAATCAGAACCAACACAGTGTTTTTTTTTTTTTTTTTTTTTTTTTTTTTTTTTTTTTTTTTTTTTTTTTTTTGGAAAATGCTATTACAAGTATGGCAATGTGCAAAGTTTATTAAATGGAACTCATTTAAAGTTCAAATGTTAATAGGGAGTGGATTTTTACAAAGCAAAGTAGAGGCCTTTTTGGAGTTCTGGATTTTGTTCAAGGTCATACATATGATTTTCTGAGCAATCTTCAACAAAGTCACTTTTGTGACCTTAACCTAAATCTAGTGGGTTTTCCTCCATCTGTAAAAAATTAGGTTAATAACACATGCTTATTTGTAAAGTGCTTTGGTATGCTCAGAGTAAAAAAAAACGGCACTAGTGCAAATGTTGTCAGCATTGTATTTATTAATTGCTGAGGATGGCTTCAGTGCACCTTTCCTATTTCAAAATCCTGCTTGCAGCTGTGAAAACATTATGCTTAACATGAGCAATTATCAATGGGGATTGGTGCAGAACTCACAGTGAAGGCAGCTGAGGGAGGGGCCATTTATTAAGAGTAGTGAGAAAGGAAAATAAACTGCAGATATTATTTAAAAAGTGAGTTGTAATATTATATCTGTATGTTATAAAATTATGTTACATATACATCATATATTTATGTTATATATATTACTTGTTATATATTAATTACACACACATAGAGAGAGAAAGTGGAAGATATGCAAAGATACAAACCAAACACTCCTATACCTATGATTAAACTCTGATTAAATCACATTAAAATTTTTTGTTTTGTTATGGTCAACCTTTTGCCTTTTACCATCTTCCACTAGGCCTATCAGATCCCTTACCTTCTACAGTTTGCTATTTTATACAATGTATTACTGCATTTTTGTTTCTCAGTAAAGATAAACATATTAAATATTCTAATTAAATAAAAAGAAAAGAGAAAAACCTAGACAGAGTATTGGAAAGACCTTCCTTGGTGAAAATTACATTTTTCTATTATTTTATTGCTGTAAGTCCAGTAATATTTGTTCACTTTGTCACCAGATTTAAACTATTTGTTTCTCTTTTCCTGTAATGTTTCTTTTACTGACCTTCTCTGTTGATGTGTTATCTTATTTACTTTACCCAATTTTACTTACAGTCTAGAACTTTTATTGTAAATTTTCCTGAGTGGAGCATGTGAACACTTTGACCTTTGAACTTCCTGACATCAGTTGCTGCTGCACATGGAAATGTGTGGATGGACAGAAGATAAGCCCCTGGCATGAGAGTTAAAGGAGTGTAGCTCCAGCAACTCCTGGAGCCACCTGCTTCCTGTTCATCATCCAGCCAAATTAAAACTTCTCTATAAAATTCCCTTTAGTGGAAGCAAAGTAAAATTTTATATGCAAGGGGGGATATTATTCATAAAACAAATTCTTCCTTTACAGAAAGGAAGGAGATAAGGAGAAATGGAAAAAGAGCACCGTAGAAGGGATGGAACTGTACAATGCCCATCTTGTCAATGACATTTCTGCTATTTCTTCTCTCCTACATCTGCCCCCTACAACTCTCATTTTTCCTTCTTCTAGTTTTTCATTCCCATTCATCTTCTTTGTTCTCTGTATAGACTGTGACGTTTTACTTGTGGCCTCTGATAAGAAAAAAGAAGTTATCTGAGCCATGTGTCAGCCACTAAGCTACAATGAAACCATGACAAATTGAAGCGACTCTACAGATGATTCAGGTAAATTAAAAACAAGTCAATATGCAGTGCAAGTTGATGCAACACATTGATAGTTTACATAATCAAATGAAACACTGTTCACGACGGGTTCTGCTTTGGTTTTGTGGGCCTTAGCTAATAGACATCCTTGCAAACATGGTAATGTTAAGCCATTTATTTTTAAACTCATTTGGGGAGGGATGGGTTAAAAATACTCTGTTCTAATTTTAGGATCACAGTATTGTCTTTGGTCAATAGAAAGACTTTCTTATTTCATGTATACTTCCTTCCACTCACATACTTCACACTTCTCCCTACCCAATCCCCATCTGCTATGGTCTTTCCATACTATAGTTTTTGTTGTTTATTTCTATATGTTATTATAAAAATGCACTGTTGCATGATGTTATTAAACTTATGTTGCTTATATTTGATTTGTTGAGCATTACGATGATTGAGATTCATTTGTGGGCTGAAGTGGACTTTTGATATAATGCTCTTAGTAGTGGGATTCCTTAAAGTGAGATTTTTACAAGGCAGCCAAATTATGTAAGGATCAGTTTGATACTTTCAAATTTTGTTAGGGTAGCATAATGTAGTCTTTACTCTAGAGTTAAGCCTTACTATATAAGGTATGGCCCTCCTGGGGTCTCTACTGAATATTATAGTTGTTGAACTAATTTTCTCTTACCTGGCTGAGTGAAACTTGGACATTATACTGTCCTGTTTGAATTTGAGGAACACTTAATCTTAAACCACCCAAATTGTTCTTGCCCTTGACTTTGTTCTTTGCCAGGTCTTATGAAGTGTTACCCCATTCATGTAGTCCTAAGTATGTACTCCAAGACTTGATACTACCCCTGCTCTGATTTTTATTCTGGTGCTCTTTCTTTTTTCTTTATTTTTTTTTTAAATATTTTATTTATTTATTTTTATTATTTATTTATCTTTAGAGGGGAAGGGAAGGAGAGAGGGAGAGAAACATCAATGTGCGGTTGCCTCTTGTATGTCCCCTGCCGGGAACTGGCCTGGCAACCCAGGCATGTGCCCGGACTGGGAATCGAACCGCGATCCTTTGGTTCGCAGGCCCGCGCTCAATCCACTGAGCTACACCAGCCAGGGCTCTTTTTTCTTTATTTTTTAACTGTCGTTCAAGTACATTTGTGTGCATGCTCTTTCTTTATGTAGCTTTCTCTTCTTTCCAGTAGTCTCCTTCACAAGTTCCAGCTGCTGAGCTCCCTAAGCTCTGATATCTGTCTCATTGGCACTGCCTATTGTCCAATATCTGAAAATGGCTTCATATGTTTTATAAGTTTTCTATAAGAGATGGTAATTTCAGTACCATTTTTCCACTTGTCTAAAAACAGAAGAAATTTGGGTTGCATATCTTTTCTGCTGAGTTAGTATGATATTAATAATCAAAACTTTAACTGTTCGTGTAGAAAAAATCTTCAAATGTAAAATATTTTGCTGGATGCTGAAAAATGCAAACTAATACAACTTACAGGCAAATTAGCTAATGTTGTATCATTTGTCTAATATTAACTAAATAAATTTGTACCAGTGCATCCCTAGTTGCTTGATTTCTTCCAAGAGCACCATAAGATTACTGTACACAGAATATTTCATTGCCCACAGCAAAATTACATTACAAATTAAGATGGAAATTTGTCTGGAAAATCCCCAGATCATTTGAAATGAAACAGTACCTTGAACTGAGGGGTTAATAAACAACATATCAAATATTGTATGATAAAGCAAAAATAGTGTTTTGTATAAGTTGTGGTAGTGTAGGTAAAATTGAAGGAATCTAAAAGTACTATAACTAACAAATCAATATAGAAAAAACACAAACATTATTTCAATATAAAAATCAAGTATGTTTCTACATACTGGTAATAAATAACTGAACATAAATTTGAAAAGATAATGTAATTTACACTAACATAAAAATATGAATTGTTCAGGGGTAGATTTACAGTATTTGAGCAAGATATAGTCTGAAAGCAAAGTTTTCATGGATTTGAAGAATCAACATATTTACATGTCAATTACCACTAAATTTGCCCATAGACTCAATGCAGTTCCAATTACATTCTTAAAATAATTTCTTAACAGAAACCTAATCAACAAAACAAATGAGCAAAATATAACCAAAGACATTGAAATTGAGAACAGGCTGACAGTCATCAGACGGGAGAGGGGAGGGAATTTCAGGCTAAAAGAGGAAGGGTTTAGAGCAACAAGTATAAAAGACATGTGGACAAAAACCGGGGGGGGGTGGGGTGAGGGAAATGGGAGGGAGATGGGGAGGGCTGGGGTGGTGGGCCGGGATGGGAGTAAAAGAAAACTGTACAAGAAAACAATTAAAATTTTAAAAAAGTATTTCTTTCTTATTTTCCCATTAATAGAGATCACTCTAAAATACACATGGAAATTCGAAGGATTTATAGGAAGCAAATTTTTCAAAAATAAAATATACAGAGCATTTACTTTTTCAAGTGTTACTCTAAAAACACTGGAATAAAAATAATGTGAAATTGATGTTAGGATAAACTTGTATACCAATAAAACAAAATAGAGACCCTATAAATAGAACAACATGTATAAGGTTAATTGATTTTCAATGAAGATGTAAGATTAAATTGAACAGAAAAAGGTAAGTTTTTTAACAAACGATGTTAGTCAAAATGTATATACTATTATAAGATGAGCTAAATAACTCTTACTCCTTACCATCAACAAAAATGAATTCAACATATACCATACACCTAAATTTAAAAACTCAAACTATAAAATATAAGGAATAAAGCTAAGGAGAGATCTTGTAGTACTTCAGGTAGTTAAATATTTCTCTGACAAATCACAAAAGAACACTGACTATAAAATAAATAATAGATTGAACTTCAAAAATTAAAATGAAAAAATTTTCTCTTTGTCAGACATTAATAAGAAAATAAAAATGCAGCCTGGCTGGTGTGGCTCAGTGGATTAGTGCCAGCATGCAAAGTAAAGGGCAGCCGGTTTGATTCCCAGGCAGGGCACATGGTTGGGTTGCAGGCCACGCCCACAGTAGGGGGCTCTTGATATTCTTCTCCCTCTCTTTCTCCTCCCCTCCCCCTCTCTAAAAGTAAATTAAAAAATGAACAAAAAGAAAAGAAAAATGCAAGTCACTGACTTGGCAAAACGGTGCACAATACAAAGGACTAACATTCAAAATGCATAAAGAAAAAGATTTGCAATTTTGAAGTCAGTAAAAAAATCTTTTACAACTAGATTGAATAAATATGTATTTAAAAGGAGCAAAGATATGAATGGACACTTCCCAAAGGAAAACATGTGTCTTACATTCCCTATAACATGTGCAAGCATGGTTAAACTATTTGGTCACAAGGAGAATCCAGATTAGAACCCCAAAATTTCCTCTATAGATCCTCTGAAAAAATTATACAGATTAAGAATACCAGGTATTGGTGAGTTTCACGAACAACTTGAACACTCACACATTGCTACTTGGATAGAAAGTGTTATATACTTTTAAAGCAGTTTTAGCACTTAAAAAAATAAAGTCAAACATTATATAACCAAAACATTTTTATTCCAAGGTTGTTACCCAAAAGAAATGAAAACATGAATTTACACAGAGACCTGGAGGTCATACTCACAACAATTTTGTTCATAATAACCAAAAAGTCAAAAATATTCACCAAAAAATTAATGAATAAATATTGCCTTTTTTCATACCATAGCATTACTCAACCCTTTTTAGAGACAAATCACTGATACACAAAAAATTCACACTTAAAATACATCCATATTACACACAGGATACCTAAAAATTCACTATAAACACATATTAAAATGCCAGGGCAAAAATGCATAACAAAACAAAACAGATACCACAACCGAACACATTTTTTAAATGAAATTCTGGAACTGCTAAAATCAATCTATATTGTCAAAATATTTTATTGTTGGCTGGGACCAGAAATTGGGGGAAGTGGGAAATTGATTGACTGCAGGTTATCGTGAGAGAATATGTTTTTGTTAATAGAAATACCCTGTCTTAATTGTTGTGGTAGTAATTATATGATAATATGCATTTGTTCTACCTCAAAAAAGTTCAATTAAAGAAGTGGGATCCAAACTAGGGTTATTATGTTACTGCAAATTGCCAGAGAACACACAATTATTTCATGAATTATTGGCCTAGAAAAAGTATATACAGCTATTAGATCTAGTTTCTCCCATTTTAAAATTACTTTTGTATTATAAAACTTGATTCAAAAATGAGAAATAATTCTACCTTATAAAGGTTTAAAACTAAGGCATCCAATGTTACTTAAACATTTTGATCATGTATACATTAAAATTAAGAAAAAATGCTGATTAGTAAAACATATGTCTTGAAAATGAATAAAACATTAATAT
Source organism: Glossophaga mutica (assembly GCA_039655065.1). NCBI lineage: Eukaryota > Metazoa > Chordata > Mammalia > Chiroptera > Phyllostomidae > Glossophaga > Glossophaga mutica. The sequence continues at coordinate 158,803,352 of CM077306.1, forward strand.
TTGAAATTAAGCTATATAATATGGCTTAGAAAAGCTTGCTCATTTATAACTAACCAAAGTGTTTACTATTTATTTGTATGTTTATCTATCTATTTGTTTATTTATTTATAGAGAAAGGGTAAGAGAGGGAGAAATAGAGGAAGAGAAAAACTGATGTGTGAGAGAAACATCAATTGGTTGCTGGACCTGGTCCAGAACCCAGGCATGTGCCCTGACTGGGAATCGAACCAGCACCCTTTCCGTTCACAGGCTGGCACTCAATCCACTGAGCCACACCAGCCAAGGCAAAGTGCTTATTTTCTTATTATGCATTGAAATTTTATTTAAAACAAAAACTTCTTATAATTAGAAAGGCATTATAATTAATTGATAGGCTTTAGGTTATCAGAGTCAAAATCAAACCGTCCTGATAGCTAACTAAGTGCCTGAATCAATGCCATACAATAGAGAGATTCTTATATAGTTAAACTGTGCTGAAGTAAAATTTCAAAAGCTCATAGTTATAAGCTAACACTTTAAGCTGTATCACATCGATAGGAAAGTGCCCCCACCGCAAAAAAGAGGCTATCTTAACCCTTCTAAAATATATCATATTATTTTTAAAAAATGAAATCTAATTCTGTTGCTAAAATTACAGCAACGTTATTTATTTAGTAAATTTTTGTAGCACATTATTAAGATTTATTTTATCTTTATTTAGCAATATAATCAAAGGATCAACAAAAGAAAATATGTCAATATCAGTTATCCATGTATATAAATTTATTTATTTATTTGTTTGTTTTTGCCTTGCACATATTTTTCCGTCCTACACAACCTTCGTCAAATGACTGCCTCGGGGCTTGGGCCACACAGGCGGAAGACCTCGACCCGCGCACCGTTGTGTGTAGCTGGTATGTCAGTGCGGTCTTGGTAGCTTGTGAGAATTCACATTTTTGCAGGGCTGTTTGTAGGCAGATGCTGACAGACAGATGTTTCACTGAGAACAGAAAGTGTCATGAGGGCCTTATCCAAAGATGTGACTCAGTGCACTGCAACACTAGATGTAAGAATATAGACAAGAGAGATTGAAATAAATTTCTCTTAGCATGATACACAGTTCTCAAAACAGCTAAAAAAAGATTTAAATAATTTTAGTCAAACTATATGATTCACACAGTAGGCAATTTATTATATTCTGAGGAAGAGAGTTATGAAAATTTTTGTTTTGGGTTATTTCTATCAAAATTTGCATTTATATTTGCATGATGAGTGGCCAAGTGCAATCTCAGATATTCCTGTTACAGATGAGTTAGAACAATTCCTCAAATATCATATGTGATTTTAGCAACCCTTCATGACAATTACATAAGGATATATTCATGCAAAATTGAGTTTATTATTTTTTACTGATAGAAAATAACTTGAAACTTGAGTCTCATGTTAACAAGCATAGCTGATAATGTCCTATTTATAAAGTGACATCACTTTGAATTAAAATCAAACACTATATTCTTGATGATCTAGAGAGTTCGGACATCTGTAGCACTCACTTTGTCCAGAATGTCCTTATATGCTAATTTTCTTGTTCAATGAACTAGACCAGAAATTGGGGATTTTTGTGCACATCAACACAGAACAACTTCACATACATAACATATGCTTTACACAAGAGCTACGATGGACCGTGTACTATTGATAAAATGTAAAAGCAGGAGCAAGAAAATCAAACTCCTGTGCTGATTGATAGTCAGGACTTTCCAGGGATACATTGAATGAGAGAGCAGACTTATTTTGTGATAAGAGAGAGGAACATATTAAAAAAAAAAAAAAAACTTTTTCTACAATTTTTAAAAGTTCTCTTTGAAGAAAAATGTCATACATGTCTATTATCATTTATAAAATACAAGAAAATAAATTTACATTAAAAAATTACTGGTACTTTGTATATCCATGACAATATTGTGAACAGTTTTATGGAATACTCTGCAGCTTTGCTATCCAAATGTAAAATTAACAATTTATAGCTTTTATTACATATATTGGAGAGAACTAAAGTATAAAAAATAACCTGTGATTTTTTATAATAAATACAATTTGTATTGGACAAATTTGTTTTCAATACAAAATTATTAGTAAATGACACCTCATACCTAATGAATGTCAATATATAGTAATTTTATATATACACTTCCTCTGAAATTAAATTTGGCTTTCTTACAACACTTTAAGACATAGTCAACAAGATTAGCATTTCCTTGTTCTAAATTTTGTGTGATATTTTTTTTGATCCAGATATGATATTGTGAAAAACAATTTTCTTCTTTTTACTTTTAATTTCATAAAAACTATAATAAATAAAATGTGTTTAAGATGTTAGTCATGTACTTCACATTGTAAAAGTATATAATATTATTTTACCAATTTTCTCATAATTTATTCTTTCCTTATATGTACCTATATGAAAAATGACATAAACTGGACATTTTATATTCATATTCATAAGAATTTAGTATTAGAGTTATTATATAGTCATATACATATGCATGTTTAATATCTTATTAATGCTTGGTTAAAATATTCAAGAATTTAGATAGAATCATCAGTTGGATGTCAGGGGGTATTAGAACAGACATAAATGACAGAAAAAAACATAGAAATAAAATTTTAAAAAGTAATGACAACTTTAGAAGGATACATAAAATAAAAGTTGGAACAGATTAGGCAATCCAGTATGCAATGTTAGTGAATATTCTCTATTTCTAACTTCATCTTAGAGTGATTTTATACTTCGTATTGAGAATTTGTCTTAAGTTTCTGAATATAACTCATTGTTGTTTATACTCCCGATATTGTCTCTCCAATACTGTAAACTATGCCTCTTTGTAGATAAGTCTGATTAGTACTACTCTTTTGATTTTTCTGAGCTGTAGAGGTATAACATAGCTGTGGAGGTTGAAGAAGTTGAGAAAATAAAGGTTGTTTTGTAACAGGCACTAAAGGGTTTGTTATGTCCTTTGAAAGGCAATTAGGTGAGGGAATTTTAGTTTTAATAAATAATAAAGATATGCAGGAATACATACTCTTCCTTTCTTGATGCTATAAAATTTCCCCGAACTTATTCATCTTAAGCATTATAGGTTTATTTCATGAAAAGGATTCCTTATTTATTCTGAAAGATACTTAAACTGGTTCAGATCTAAATGGTCTTACAGAAGTAACTGAAATACCTGTTCCAGATTTCAAACAAGTACCAGTAAGTTTTGGACTGGAAGGTTAAAGGCAAAAGACAGATTCATGACCTGGGATGACCTCATCATATGTAGTATTTAATTTCAGATTATCTACAGTTAAGCTATTAAGATAAGTTTACATTCTATAATAAACTTATTACAGAATAACTAATATTTACTTTTGAAACACCTCAGGCATTATCGAACTACCTACACATATACTTCAACTTCCAAAGCTATGTTATACCTCTACAACTCAGAAAAATCAAAAGAATAGTACTAATCAGAATTATCTGCAAAGAGGTATAGTTTCCAGTATTGGAGAGAGTATAGTAACAGAAAACATGTAACACTTAGAGAAGCAGAATCTGGTATAATTGAAGGAAGATATCTTCCATCTCTGCAAACAAATACTAAATTATACATTAAAGTAAATAGATACTGAGACCAAGTGTAATCCTTCCTCATATTTTCCTATGTTGTAAGCCAAATATTCTGACATTCAGGATTTAAATTTACACATTGTATTTTTTTTTCCATTTTAGTTTCGGGTGTTAATTACATCTTCAAATATTAATGATCTAAGATTAAAATAAAATCAGTTGTCTTTTTACTCCCTTTCACTTCAGATGTAACAAAGTTTAAGTAAAAATTTAAAATATAAAAGTGAAACTTGGAAAGTTTACTTTTTAATATAAGTCAAATAAATTATTTTTTCTTTTAAGAATTAAGACACATAGTCCTAGCCACTATTATACATGATCCAAAGGATAATTTTCTCCTTAGCCTTTTCAATATTACACTAGCCTCTTAAAAGCTTTATATATAAGTCATACTGAAGATTATCCCCAGAATTGGTCAATGACTAAATTTCAATTTAATTGGCAACATATTGGTTAGGCTAGTGAAAGTAATTTTAATGCTTTGAACGAAATTACTATAGACACAAATATTATGCAAAGTAAGCAAAATGAGCATTATATTTTGATAATGTATAGACGGGCTTGAAAGCTAAATTCAGTGTCAACATACCCAAATTATTAACAAGATTTTTTTTATCAGGAATGAAAATGTTTTAGCAACACAAAAACATATATTTTAGCTATGTACTAAGACATGAGCAAACAAAACCTGATTCAAGCTAATCAGATATATGATAATAGGTAAACATGACATAACACCCTTCTCAATAGATTTATTTTTTTGTAATATTTAATGACTTTAGCTCACTGAACAAATATATTTTTATTGAAAATGAGTACATTGAGTGTACAAAACTGAGTTCTGCATAAGATGCAGCACTTCAGGAGCCACTACTCTTGAGAGAATCACTGATGTAACTCAATTGAATGTTAAAGAAAAAAGAAAAACTGCAAAAGAGGGGCGAGCCAAAGGTCAACAGTAGAGGAAGATGTGATTCACTCCACCAGGAGCACCATTAATTTTTGTGAAGAGAAGTTAAATAAAAATAGCAGCATCTCAGTAGTAAAGGTTGGCAGAGGAACTGGAACACATAAAGAGAGGGAATAAACATGGAATAGTTGGTCACCAGGTGACAGACACATGGCTATGCACTTTATATACACAGTCATTTAATCCCTACACACATTATTTGAGCTGAACAGTAATATCTCCATTTAAGGGGTGATTTACACCATTTCCAACTACCTTTGGTTATGCCAGAGTCCGGTTCTTTAAGGATTTAAGCAGCCTACTCTTTATGATGAGAGGAAAGCAGCATTTCTGGATCTTGTGCTGACAGGCTCACCTTGGCCATCATGTCAGAGCCAGTCGGTCTTTCTATCAAGTTAGGTCTACAGTCATCTGTGTACATCCATTCTCATACCTTTCACTTTTTATCTGTGTGTTTGACATCCTATTTGAACTTTATGGAATTCATGATCTATTCATAAACTTTGGTGACTTGTCATCAAAATAGAAAGTGAAAATAAATCTAAGAACAGAACCAAATTCAATATAATGGAATATTTCTAGCTAAAAATCTGACCCCTGTGCTTATTTCATTAATATGTTGTGTGGCATATTTAGATTATATTAGGGTCTATAAATACAAAAGGAAGCATTAAAGTCATTTTTAAATGAACACCAAAGTAAAAAGATAACAGATGATTCAATTATCAATGTTTAAATCTGATCCTTCACTCTGAGAATAGTAGGAAAGCCTCCAGTGCCCATGTATCTGACAGGATCTTCATTTCTTTTTAGCACTGCTGTAGAATGAGGATGGTCTTTTCTATTGGGAATCAACAGAGACCACCCTAAATGTTCCTTTTTACCAATGTCAATTTGTGAACCAAATAATAAAATATTTTAAAGATTTGTAAAAAAATTAAAAGATTAAAATTTAAAGCACATGGGGGGGTAAGTACATTCTAACCTTCTCCTCACTGGTATAAATATTACATTTTCTTGAGATTGTGCATAAAGAACTCTGTTCCATGTTTAGTGATTTTTTGGAAGGTAACCAATTCAGCTTCTAACTAGGTACATACACCCTTGGGAAAATAATTCAAACCCTCAGATACACAGTTCTTTCATATGGAAACTGAAAGAATTGAAATACATGTTCTTTTTTTTTGTTCTTTTTTTAATATATTTTATTGATTATGCTATTACAGTTGTCCCATTTCTCCCCCATCATTCCCCTCCACACTGCACACCCTCTCCCACCCACATTCCCCCCTTTAGTTCATGTCCATGTGTCATAAGTTCTTTAGATTCTACATTTCCCACACTATTCTTGCCCTCCCCCTGTCTATTTTCTACCCACTGTCTATGCTACTCATTCTCTGTACCTTTTCCCCCTCTCTCCTCCTCCCACTCCCCTGTTGCTAACCCTCCATATAATCTCCATTTCCGTGGTTCTGTTCCTGTTTTGGCTGTTGGCTTAGTTTGCTTTTGTTTTAGGTGTGGTTCTTAATAGCTGTGAGTTTGCTGTCTTTTCACTGTCATATTTTTATCTTCTTTTTCTTAGATAAGTCCCTCTAACATTTCATATAATAAGGGCTTGGTGATGATGAACTCCTTGAACTTGACCTTATCTGAGAAGCACTTTGTCTTCCCTTCCATTCTAAATGACAGCTTTGCTGGATAGAGCAATTTTGGATGTAGGTCTCTGCTTTTCAAGATTTCAAATATTTCTTTCCAGCCCCTTCTTGCCTGGAAGGTCTCTTTTGAGAAATCAGCTGACAGTCTGATGGGAACTCCTTTGTAGGTGACTGTCCCCTTATCCCTTGCTGCTTCTAGAATTCTATGCTTCATTTGAATCTTGGGTAATGTAATTATGATGTGCCTTGGTATGTTCCTCCTTGGGTCCAACTTCTTTGGGACTCTCTGAGCTTCCTGGACGTCCTGGTAGTCTATTTCCTTTGCCAGACTGGGGAAGTTCTCCTTTATTATTTGTTCAAATAAATTTTCTGCTTGTTGCTCTTCTTCTTCCCCTTCTGGTACCCCTATAATTCGGATGTTGGGACGTTTAACGATGTCCCGGAGGTTCCTAAGCCTCTCCTCATTTTTTTGAATTCTTGTTTCTTCCTCGTTTTCTGTTTGGTTGTTAGTTTCTTCCTTCTGGTCCACTCCATTGATTTGAGTCCCAGTTTTCCTTCCATCTCTATCGGTTCCCCATGCATCTTCCTTCATTTCGCGCATTGTAGCCTGCATTTTTTCATCTAATTTGTGAGCAAAATCAACCAATTCTGTGAGCATCTTGATGACCAGTGCTTTGAACTGTGCATCTGATAGGTTGGCTATCTCTTCACGGCTTAGAGGAATTGGCTCTGGGGCTTTCATTTGCTCTCTGGTTTGAGCCATTTTTGGTGTTTTGTTTTGTTTTGTTTTGACTTTAGTCTGGTCGCAGCTATTACGTATTAGGGGTGGAGCCTTAGGTGTTCCTCAGGGCGGGGCAGCCCAGTCGCTGGGTTGTGACGCTGTATGTGGGGGCGGGGTCTGAGAGGGAACAATGGCCTCTACTCCGCTCTCTCCTGGATTCAGTCCCTTCCGCCACTTCCCCTCTGCCTGGACCGTCTGTGGGCTCGAATGTGGGACCACCTGGTCAGCCAGCCGCCTTGTGAGGCCTCACTGGGTCTGCACAGTTGCCCCCCTGTGCCTGGGGTCTGCCAGCTGCCGCCTGTGCACCTGGGAACTGCCAGCCGCTGCTGCTTGCGTTCCCGGGTCTGCACCTCCACTTTTTTCTGCTGCGACTCTGCCCCCCTACCGGTCTGGATGAATGGTTGTTGGGCTTCCGTACAGTTCAATTTTCTATGAGTTCTGGTTGTTTTCTTGTTTCTAAATATTTGTTGTCCTTAATTTTGGTTGTAAGAGGAGGCACAGTGTGTCCGCCTACGCCTCCATCTTGGCCGGAAGTCCGAAATACATGTTCTTTAAAGCCCAATCGACTTCAACATTTTGCTGGAAGTAGATTTTTTTTTTACTTGCAACTATTATAGCATAGAAGGAAAGATGCACAGTTAAAGTAGACTGGTTAGAGTATGATTAGTTGAAATTAGTAAATAGGTATATATTGGGACTTTTTATTCTACCCTGGTTTTGAAATACCTTTGATTTTTTCCTATATATTTCACTCTGCCTAATTTCTTAGTTTCTCAGTTTATGAACATTTTCATGCACTGTAGCCAATATTCTAATTAATCCACATAATCCACATCTAATTAATCCAATGATTAATTTTATGTTTGGAATTTCATTATATCTCCTTTTCAATTCAGCGTACGTAGTAGACCTTTTTTGTTCGTGTTCTTATCCTTTCAATTTTTAAATATTTTAATCATTTAAATATATTTATTTTCTATTATCTTTCAGATTACTTTATTACCTTTTAGCCTTGGAATTACAGTACTCCTGTTTGATTAATCTGCTATCTCTCGTACAGTGACTTGCTTCTTTATGCAGTTTTACATATTCATTGTTGAACTCATTCTCAGTGGGAGATTATATGAGATTCCAATATTTTCCTGAAACCAGAAAAATCACTAGCCCCAGGGATTTTGCTCATTTTTATGGCCTGATCTCATCTCCCAGATGCCAGCACCTGCGGACTGTAGAAAGTCTGTCCATGTGCCCATGCATGGTTTAGGCATGGAGCTTCTCTTACTTAGTGGAGGCATGTTTCTCTATTTACAGTTCCATTCAGAGTCAAGGTTTCCTGAGTCACAGAACAGATTATATATATTTTTAATTTGTTTATTTAGTTATGCGAATTCAGTTGGAGTCTGGCTTAGTGAATATGCCATAATGTAACCACTCCAATCTCTAGCTTCTAAAGCCTTTATCTTAATACAATATTTCTCCAGGCTTCCAGAGCATTAATTCACACAAATGATTGCTCAGATCATGACTCCCCGTGTCAAAAATTGCTAAAGATTAGAGATTTACCTCATCTTCAGCCTGTGAAGTCAGCCTGCCAGTTTCATGCATGCTAGTAGGAGACATGAGACTTTTGGATCCTAGGTGAAGGATAGTTTATTGCTCACAGCAGTAGTCGTAAACAGAGTATTGGTATTTTCCTGTGCCGGTTTACTGAGCCTCAAATTCCACAGGGTTGCTAGTTTAGCATCTGAAGATGGACAGGATTTTCCCTGCAATAGTAATTTTGATAGATCATACAAACATGTTAGAGATTTTTTTCTCCTCATTGAGCTTCAAAATAATACAAAGTAGTCAAAATGTTTGGAGGCAGGAAGTGTATGGAAATCACCTTATTTCTCCAGTTATCTTTACAAAACTCTGTTAAATTGTCTTTTTTTATTTTCTATTTTCTTTGGATATCACATAATATTACTTTCTTCTTTGTAATATTTCTATACTTGCAAGTTAACTTTCATGTCTTTAGATCCATTAATATACCTATTGAGTACAATTATTAACTTTACACTTTATCTTCAGAGCCCAATAATATTCCTGTGTCTGGATTTACAAAGTTTATCTATTTACTCACATACTGAAGACTATGTTGGTTGCTTCCAAATTTTGACAATTGCAAATAAAGCTGCTATTAACATTCATGTGCAGGTTTTCATATGGACATAAGTTTTCAACTCATTGAGTAAATACCAAGGGGTACCATTGCTGTATGTATAGTCAGATTATGTTTAATTTTGTAAGAAACTATCTTCCAAAGTGGTGGGACCATTTTGCATTCCCAACAAAAATGAATGAGTTTTTTTAACTTTTTGTCCATAATATCATCTGTATTTGGTATTGTATGTTAGAATATAGTCATTCTAATAACTGTGGAGGGGTATCTCACTGTTTTGTTTTTAAATTTCTCTAATAGTTTATTTATATTTTTATTGTATTTTTTCTATCATCATTTATCCCCCTTACACCTTCGCCCCTCTCCCGCAGTCACCACACTGTTGCCCATGCATTATAGTTTACTCTTGGTGTTATATATTCTTGGTGTTATATATGTAGGTTTAGACAAATGTATAATGACATGTATCCATTATTATAGTATACAGTGTATTTCCACTGCCCAAAGATGTCTCTGTGCTCTACCTATTACCCTCCCCCTCAACCCCTGGAGACTACTGACCATTTTACTGTCTTCATAATTGCATCTTTTTCAGAATGTTATTTGCCTGGAATCATAAAGTATGTAGCCTTTTTAGATTGGTTTCTTTCATTTGGTAATATGCGTTTATAAATTAATATTTTTTTGCCCAAAGTCATTCAGTTGTTCCAGAACTATTTATTTAAAGAACATCCTTTCCCCATTGAGTTGCTTTTGATACTTTGTCAAAGATGGTTCACTTTCTTTGTGTGGGTCTGTCTTTCTGCTCTCTATCCATTTACATTAATCTGTCTGTTCTTTCCTGCATTACATTTTATTTTCTAGAAAATTATTTTTAAGAAATCAAAAAGTGAGGGATAAAAACCCTATTAGAAAATTAAAGGGAGACCTAAGCAAGCAACTTAAATACTAATAATCAGTAAAACTGTAGAGAATGTGTTTAATGATAAAAATGCACATTAAAATAATGATAAAATACCTTATTTTATTCTTCACATTGAATTTTTTTATTTTATTATTAAATGTTGGCAGATTGCATAGAAGTTAATAAAAAGAATTGATATTTACTGAGCATTAACTCTGAGCCAGGAAATATCACTTATGTCTGCATAAGTTACCAAGTACAAAAAAAAAAAGTCATAATAAAAGAACAAAACTCATACAGTATAATTTGTTTCATCACCCAATATTGTTTTATAAAATCATATATTTAGAATGTTGCCTGCATTTTTTAACCCTGGATTTAAGGTTGTTTGATTAGGCATGTATGTATGTATTTATGTATTTATGTCATATGTATTTATGCCATACCTTAGTCCTTAGTAAAAGCTAACTTAACTTTTACTTTGTAAAGTAACAGTATTAAATTTAATTTCTACACTGCTATTTGTTTAGTTTCTCTACCTGCAGAACAGAGTAGGAAGATGAAAAATTTATCATGGTTCTGTATTTCCCTAATTCTTACTGTTTTAATTAACTCACTGTTGTGCTTTCTTCCCAACTTGTTCCAGAATCTGTACAGTTACAGCAGCAGGACACTGTGATATAATCATATAATAAAAATTTAGACATGGTTGGGTAAGAGGAAAATAGAAAGCTGTAATCTGAAACTTGCTAAATTCTTTTATAAGAGGGACAAGAAAATGGGCTGCAGACACGTTTTTACTGTAAATGACCCACTGGGGGCCTGTAGTTTCTGAGTTCAGTAAGAAGCACTGCTAATCAGTCTCAATATGGTTTTTATAACAAATGTCACTTTTATCTGAGACCCTACATATGCCTAGGCCATGACCAACAGTGTTTTCAAAACTTATGTCATACTAGGAAGACTTTTATCCTACTGGTTCACCCTGGAACATGAAATGTGCTTCTATTAAGAAAAGCACAGGATCAGTACAGTCGTGACCATGGACCATGTATGTATATAAGAATGCTTTCTCTTCTTCCATAGAAAATTTGGGGGATTACATTCATTATTCATAAAACTAATATTTATTGAGCACTGGTTATATGCAAATTTACTGTTCTAGGTGCTTGGAAACATCAATGAAACAATAGACAAAAATACCATTGCTGACTTTAAATTATAGCAAAGGAATAACAACTCTCTGTACAGAAAATTAAATAGCATGTTAGAAGGTGATTCGTAATACAGAGACAAGTATGCCTGGCATGCTTCAGGCTCATGGGAAACAGTGTGGCTGGAGCAGATGTGGGGACAGGGCGGTAGCAGAAAATAAGGTCAGAGAGAGAGCGAGGATGAGGGTGTGTAAATCCTGTGCTGGATTTCATAGGCCTGTCTAAAGATTTCGGAATTTACTTACTGAAATGTAGAGCCACTGGATAGTTCTGAGTGAAAGACTTAAATATAATTTGTAAAAGCAATTTCATTTTGTGTTGCAAATAAACTGTAGACAGGTGAGGTAGAAGGAGGAGAACTGCAGTGATCCAGGTAAAAGGTAATGGTGCATAGGGTCAACCCCGAAATGCAGAGAAAGTGTTAGATTCTAGATATATTTTTAAGGTAGAGCTAACATCTTCTGATGAATTGGAACTGAGGTGTAAGAGGGAGAACATTTATGAGTAACCTGTTTTTCACTTAGGAGAGAGACATTAATTTCATATTCCAAGGCTGTTCATTACATAAACATCCCTGAAAACATGCCTAGAAATGGCAGTCAGTGCCTTGCTCTCAAGATATGCAAAAAATGTGACCCATGGACAATTATTTCTCATCTACCAATTTTCCCCTCATACAATTAACTTGACTTGGCAAAAACAGTACTGCTGTATTATTTTGCCATACACATTGCCTCAGTCAGAGACTTAAGGGTCATTTTCAAGCCCTGCATTTTGCTGGGAATATTGCAATAAAGCTAAGCATTCTTCCCACTATAGCTAGCTCGCCATAAAAGATCCTTCCACTTGTAGTGGGAGCTGGGATCAGCCTGGGATCAGCCTGAGTGAATTCAGCCTTTGGAAGAAGCCACTTCTAACAGGACACAGTAGAGAGGTAGAGAGATTCAGTGTAACTGAACTTCGATGACAGTGTTCAACAGGACTTTCAAGTCACACCTGCAGCCACACTAATCTTTAAACTTTAGTTCCTACACTGCTTGTAGATTTGAGTCAGATTTTCAGTTTTTTAAATAATCGAAAGTATACTCTTTTTATTCTTCAAAATAAAACTTAAATGGCACTTTTTTCTGCTATATTTTCCTAATCATTAAAATGCATTTTTATCCCCTTTAACCCATAATTACTGTTTTTAGCATATAAAACCTTTGACCTACTTGCTTTTCAGTTTTCTGAAAATTTTGGTGTTATTTTATTTGCATTTAAATGTTTATGAACTCCATGTCAATGTCATAAACCATTTAACATTTTAGGTAGAAAATATATCTCTGCCCTGAGATAGTAGATGTGATTATAACTGATAATAACATTTGGTCATTATAGATATGCTTTATCCAGTAAAACTACTTATTAAAACTAAATCTGCTAAAGTGACATCTCCAGAATAGCGGAGAAGGAGATCGCAGTCTCCATTCCCCCACAAAGACTACGGCCCACAAAATGGTTGATTTAGACAGCTAGGAAGCGGGTAACAGGGGAAAGAAGGGGAAGGGTCAAGTCAAGGAACTTATATAAAGGACCCATGGACAAAGACCACGGCGGGAGGGGAGGATTGTATGTGGAAGGTCGGGGTATGGTAGGGCAGGGGAGAGTAATGGGGGGAAAATGGGGACAACTGTAATTGAACAAAAAATTTTTTTTAAAAAGAAAAGGAAAGAGAAAGAAAGAGAAAAAAGAAAGCTATCCATAAACAAAAAGAGCCCTGGGATTGCTTGAGATCCTACTTAAGAAGCTTCAGCAGCACAGTGGAATAAAAACCAACTAAACAAAAAGAAAGGAAATGCAGCTGAATTCTGCCTGCATTGTTCCACCCACCAGGCCAACACTGCTCAGCTCTAGGAAGGAACTCTTCAGGAAGCAAGAGCCTGTCTCACCTGGACAGGGAGAAGGGGCACTACATGAAGGACATGCCCAGAGGTGGGCAAAGCTGAAACAGAGAGATGGTTAGGAAAAAAGGGGAGCACAGTCTACCAGAGTCAACCACATTTTGGGAACATGTGACCTGTCTGTAGAAGGCCCCATGGCTTTTACCACTGAAGACACCAATGGACAGCACAGCTACTATAGACCACCTGCAGTTTCCACCCCGCCATAGGTGTTCTCAGTCGTTTGCAGGCACAAGCATTCTGAGCCACTCCCTGTTCCCTCTTCCTTCCAGAATGCTAGAGCCAGCCCCAGATCTACAGCAGCAAACAACCCAGGCTACTATGGCTGTGTGAGTGCAAGGAACCAACCTAGACCCCTGTGACTGGCCTCTATTGCTATGTCTGCACTCAGGGCTAGACCTTCCGGCTGTGCACCTATATACTATACTCTGACTTCCATCACTGGGCCCACTGCCATGTGTACACCTGTGGTCAGATCCTGTAACCATGAAAGTACATGCTGTCAGCCAATGCTCCCAGAGCTAGCTGTATGGATGCAGGCCTGAATTTGGTCTTTTATCATGTCACTGGCTTACATCATTGAGTTGCCTGAAGCTAGTCCCCTAGCTATAAACCTGCCTGTCATTGGCCTAATTCCCATCATCAGCCTCCACTGCCATGTGCACACCTGTGGGGGTATACTGCAGCCACAGCACTTCACAGCGACAGCCAGGGTCCCTCAAGCTGCTTGTGGGCACAGAGTAGACCCTGTTTCCTCTACTGGTCTGTACCACTGCCAGCTAGCTCCACCCAATGTTTACTTGAACACACCCATCCAACTGCCTTCACTACCTATCACTTCATGAGAATGTCTATAGGGAGACCTGACAGAAAAGCATGCTTACAGCTAAGGCCTCAAAAGTTTCCTGTGGGTTCTTCTGTGGCACTGTCTCCCATCACTAGCCTGTGCTTCTGGATTTGCTTGCAGCTAGACCCTATGGCTGTGTACCTGCTCCTTGCGGGCCCAAATTTCAGAGTCAACCTTCACTGCCATGCACATGCCCGTGGCATAACCCTGTCCTACGGAAGTGCAGGCGGACAGCCAGAGTCCCTGCAGTTGCCAGTGTGCCCATAGTTGGCCCTTGCTTTTACTACTGGCACTGATCCTCAACCAACCATTATGGGAAAATATATTTGCCAGTGATAACACTGACAAAGGTTTGATCTCCAAAATATATAAAGAACACACACAACTCCACTCCAGGAAGAAATCAACCCAATTAAAAAATGGCCAATGGACCTGAATAGACACTTCTCCAAAGGGGAAATACAGAGGACGCAAAGACATATGAAAGGATGCTCAGCATCACTAGCCATCAGAGAAATGCAAATTAAAACCACAATGAGACACCACCTTACACCAGTCAAAATGGGCATCATAAACAAATTAACAAACAACAAGTGCTGGCAAGGTTGTGGAGAAAAGGGAACTTTAGTATAGTGTCGGTGGGAATGCAGACTGGTGCAGCCACTATGGAAAATAGTATGGAATTTCCTCAGAAAATTAAAAATGGAACTGCCTTTTGACCCTGCAATTCCACTGCTGGGATTATACCCTAAGAATCTGGAAAACCAATTCAAAAGAACCTATGCACCCCAATGTTCATAGCAGCACAATTTACAATAGCTAAGTGTTGGAAGCAACCTAAGTGCCCATCAATAAATGAGTGGATCAAAAAAACTATGGTACATTTACACAATGGAATACTATGCAGCAGAGAGAGAGAAGGAGCTCCTACCCTTTGTGACAGCTTGGATGGATCAGGAAGGTATTATACTAAGTGAAAGAGGCCAGGCAGTGAAAGATAAATACCATATGTTCTCACCTAGAAGTGGAACCTAATCAACAAAATAAACAATGAAGCCAAATATAACCAGAGATATTGAAATAAAGAACAACCTGACAGTAACCAGAGGGGAGATGGGAGGGTATAACACAGGGGATAGGGGGAAGAATCATCAAGAAACACGTTTAAAGGACTCATGGACAAAGCCAAAAGAGGGTAGGATGGGAGAAGCTAAGGGTGGGAGAGAGGAATGGGTGGGGAGAGGGGAAGAATGGTGGGAGGAAAATGGAGACAATAGTACTTGAACAACAATAAAAAAAGTAAGAGGAAAAAAGAAAAAATACTCAGTGGAGAAACAACATCTGTAATAAACAGTGTTTATTTAAAACTGGATATTCATGTGCAAAAGAATGAAATTCAACTCCTATCATACACTACTCATAAAAACTAACTCAAAATTAACTAAAGGATTAAACATAGACCTGAAACTGTAAAACTCCTGGAAGAACTCATAAGGAAAAAGCTTGTAGACATCAGTTTTGGCAATAATTTTTTGCATGTGAGACAAAAAGCACAAGTAGTAAAAGCAAAAGTCAAATATGGGACTACTAAAAAGTTCTGCACAGCAAATAATAATCAATAGAATGAAAAGACAGCCTACAAAATGGGAGAAGATATTTGAAAAACATGGTTAAAAAAGTGTTATCACCCTAAATATACAGGAAACTCATACATCTCTTAGAAAAATAGCATAAATACCCCAATTAAAAATAGGCTGAGGACTTAGACATTTTTTTCACAAGACTGGCAAAGGCCAACAAGTACTTGAAAAAGAGCTCAACATCACTAATCTTCAGAGAAATGCAAATTGTAACCACATGAGTTATCACCCCATACATGTTAGAATAGCTGTTATCAAAAAGGCAAGTTTCTCAGAGGGAGTGAGTCTACTTTAAATCCTAAGTCTGCTGCAGGCCCTTTAAGAAGAGACTCCTGAAAATTCCACAATTTCTTCAGCCACCTCAAGCCACACTGGTTTTTACAGCCTGAAGTTATGGGAACTTATTTTCCTGGTGCTCGAGCCCTGGGCTGAGTGGGTCTGATGTGGGGCTTGGATCCCTCACTCCCGAGGTTCCCTTCTGATTATTATCCACCACATGTGGATATGGGAGTATCTGCTTGGTGTCCCCACACCTCTCTGCACCTCTCCATGTCTCTGCTCCTCCTCTTCATCTGGATGAATGTGGCTTCTCTAATTCCTGCTTGTCAGACTTCCATACAGCTTGATTTTCTGATCATTCTGGGTGATACTTCTTTTTTAGTGTAGATGTAATTGTTTGCAGGGCAATAGCTAGAAGGGCACCAGTGGCATACAGGGAGAAAGTGAAGTGTCTGGCATGAGGGCAAGTGTCAGGAAAAGCTTCCTCCCAGACAAAAATGCAGAGGCCAGGCAGTGGCATTGTTCCCTCTCTGAGCCCTCTACCACACAGAGCCACAGAGTGGCCACATGGGTTGTCCCACCCCGGTGATTACCTAAGGCTCTGCTCGGTCCGACTTACCTGTGTGCTTATCTAAAATAGACCACCCTACTAAAATGTGGACTCAAAACAGCTCTACCTAATACACAAAACCAAACACGGGGAGGTTGCCAAAATGAGGAGACCTAGAAATATGTCCTAAATGAAAGAAGAGAAAAAAACTCCAGAAAAAAAAATAAACAAAATGAAGATAATCAATCTACCAGGTGCAGAGTTCAAAATGCTGGTTTTTAGGAAGTTCAAAAAGCTTTAAAAAAAAAAAGACCCAGGCAGAAATGAAGCTTACGCTAAGTGAATTTAAAATATATATAGAACCAACAGTGTGGTGGATGAAGCCAAGAGTCAAATCAATGATTTGGAACACAAGGAAGAAAAAAACATTCAATCAGAACAACAAGAAGTAAAAAAAAAAATTAAAGAATGAGGATAGGCTAAGTAGCGTCTTGCACATAATCAAATGTACCAACATTCAAACCACTGAGGTGCTGGAAGGAGAAAATAAATAGTTGGGAATTAAAAACTTATTTGAAAAAATAATGAAAGAAAACATCCCTCATTTTGTGAAGGAAATAGACATACAAGTCCAGGAAGCACAGAGAGTCCCAAACAAAAGGGACCCAAAGAAGACCACACTAAGACACATCATAATTAAAATGCTAAAGGTTAAAGATAAAGAGAGGATCTTAAAAGCAGCAAGAGAAAAGCAGAGTTGCCTACAAAGGAGTTCCCATAAGACTATCAGCTGGTTTCTCAAAAGAAACTTTGCAGGCTGGAAGGGACTGGCAGGACATCTTCAAAGTGATGAAAAACAAGGATCTACAACCTAGATGACACTATCCAGCAAAGTTATTTAGAATCTAAGGGCAGATAAAATGCCTCCCAGACAAGGTAAAGCTGAAGCAATTCATCATAACCAAGCCATTATTACATATAATGCTAAAGGGACTTATTTAAGAAAAAGAAGATCAAAACTATGAACATTAAAATGGCCATAAATTCACAACTATAAATAACTGAATCTTAAAAAAAAATAACAAAGTAAACAAACAAGAGTAACAGAAACAGAATCATATCTAATGGAGATCACTGAGAAGGTTATCAGTTGGGGGTGGAGAGAATGCAGGAAAAGGTGCAGGGATTAAGAAACACAAATTGGTAGGTACAAAAATGGCAGGCGGACATTAAGAACAGTATAGGAAATGGAGTAGCCAAAGACCTTATATGCATGACCCATGGACATGAACTAAGGAGGGGAGTAATTCCTGGAGGGAAGGGGGGTAACCAGGTGGAGGGTGTCAAATGGGAAAAACTGGGACAACTGTAATAGCATAAGCAATAAAATATATTTTATTTTTTAATATATTTTTAAAAGGTTTTTTTAAAAAGGCAAGAAATAAATATTGGAAATATATATATGTATATTTAAAAAGGAGCCCTTTTGCTATTGATGGTATTGTAAATTTGTGCAGCCACTATGAAAAACAGTATGGATGTTCCTCAAAATGAAATCTGGATCTACTGAATGATCCACCAATCCAGCTTCTGGATATATATTCAAAGAGAACAAAACCACTATGAAGAGGTATCTGCATCCCCATATTCTTTGCAGCACTGATTACAATGGGCATGATATGGAAACAACCTAAGTGTTCATCAATGGATAAATGGATAAATAGATAAATAGATATGCACAACCATAAAAAAGAAGAAAATTATGCTATTTACAACTACATGTATGTCACTTGAGGGCAATATACTAAGTGAAATAAGCCAAATAAAGAAAATGTAATATGGAGACAAAATGCAGAGGCAGAAAGACAAAAACTGAACAATCTCACTTATATGTGGAATCTAAAAATATTGAATCCAGAAAAAATGAATGTAGAGTGGTGGTTGCCAGAAATGTGAGAAAAATGGGGTGATATCGGTCAAAGGCTACAAAATTTCAGTTATAAGATGAGTAAATTCTAGGGATTTAATATACACCATGGTGACTATACTTCATACTACATCATATATGTGAAAATTTTATCAGAAGAGAGCTTTAATTTTTTCACTACAGCAACAATAACAAAATAGTAATTGTGTAAGGTGAAGAATGTCTTAACTAACCTTAGTGTGGTAATGTTTCACAATTTATATGTGTGTCAAATCATCACTTTGTAAATCTTAAACTTGCATGATGTTATATATTATTTATATCTCAATAAATCTCAGATAGTTCTTTGTGCTCAGTAACACACACTATGTACATACCTGAACAAAAACAAAAATATTTTTTCTATTGATGCCTAACAGTTCAGGGGTTTAGAATGTAAGAGTAAAATTATCAACCACCACTACCCCTCCCCGAAAAAATTAAATCTGCAATGTATTCAGTGACAGAAAAATTTCATTTAATGTAAATATCTTTGAAAGTGCAAGTTATATTTGAATTATGAAATTTAGGGAAGAGGGAAACAGGAAGTAGAAGAGGGCAGGACACTTCATTTTCTCTGTCTCTTTTAAGATTTTATTTATTTATTTTTAGAGAGGGGGGAAGGGAGGGAGGAAGAGAGGGAAAAAAACATTGATGTGTGGTTGCCCCTCACATGCCCCCTACTGGGGACCAGGCCTGCAACCCAGGCATGTGCCCTGACTCGGGGGATTTGAACCAGTGACTCACTTGTTCACAGGCCAGTACTTAATCCATTGAATCACACCAGCCGGGGCTGCATTCTTTCTTTAATGAAGGAAGAGTCAGCTTGTAATTTTAAAGCCGGAAAACTATCAAGAAATGGTATTTTATTTTAATAGCATGTTTCCAAATGCCCACCATTGTCCCCCTTAAAAATGTGAACTCACTTAATTCTTATTACAGCATCATGAGTTAAAAAGCATGTTTGTTATCACTGGGGCACTGAGACACAAACAAGAACTCGGTCAGGGCTGTACAGAATTCATGCCCAGGGTCCCTGCTTCAGCTACTCTATGTGTTGTTTGTTATCCGTCATGGTCCATTCTGCTTCTTCTGATTTCATAATCTAGCTTGAGAATATTATATCATTCTCTTTGAATTGTTATCACTTTTCATTACTTTTAATTTGTTATATTTTATGTGTAACTGTAATGGAAGAAATACATATATAGGGGATGAAACGCAAATTTTCATATTAAAAGAAAACTGAAAGTTTACCATATTTGAGCCTGAATTTTTGATGTACACAGAGGTATTTTGCAGGAAAGTTTCTTTTTTTAAAATTTTAGTTCTTCCTGTACAGTTTTCTGTCTTTTATGCCCATCCCAGCCCACCCCGCCCCAGCCCTCCCCACCTCCCTCCCATTTCCACCCCCCTTAGTTTTTGTCCATGTGTCCTTTATACTTGTTGCTCTAAACCCTTCCCCTTTTCCCCTGAAATTCCCTCCCCTCTGCCCTCTGGCAACTGTCAGCCTGTTCTCAATCAATATAAGTATAAGGATGAAGATGAAAATCATAGTGAGTCTAATAATTTTTCTACACTACCAGGCTATTCTATCAGGAGAATAACACTGAAAATCCTCACAGGAAACTAATGTTTCTGTGCCTGCCAAATGAATGGGCACCTTAGAAACCAAAACAAACAAACAAACAAACAAATAAAATAATGAAAAATAAAAAAATGAAATCACAGAGTGATAAGAAAATTCTGACAACGTGTGTTCATCATTGGTGTGAAATTATGAGTAAAGCAATGATACTCCCTCATCTGTACACTCAATGTTGACTATAGCACTACAATAAATATATATTAGTGATTGAAAAATTCCCGAAGAGTAGACTCAAGAATAATTGATGATGCTGTGTTGCCAGCTCTTTGTATGGCCAGAATTAATAGCGAGCACTTGCACTTTATACATGTATTTCTAGAAGTTCCCACTTAAGGGAAATATTAGTATTTCGCAGATTATAACTCTTTTTTTTATCTTTTGAACTATCCTGTCTCAGTTGTGATGTTGTCATTATATCATAGTGTTGGATCTACCTTAATGACCTGGTTCCTGGCATTACTTGGAGAAACAGAAATAGCTGTATAATTATTTAATTTGGAAGACAAAAGCCCTCAAGGGAATTTTATTAAGAATCTTAATTTGAAGATGTGCAGAAATATTATTATCTTATCACAAATGAGTTGAACTGTGGTTAAAGAGCAATACAAAACACTTATATTAACACAGGCAAAAAGGTTACTGAAAGCGCTACACAAAAGCAGATAGGAGAGGTGCGGTGCTGATCCTGAATGGGTACCGAGGTGTGGGGCAAACAGCCTCCTTTACCTGCCTGGTTTAGGTCCCTGTTTCCCCTGTTTATGCTGTATCTCACAGGCTGAGGCTGCTGCAGGCCTAAATTGAGCTGTTAGAGTTTGACACTAATGTGTGTGTTTATGTAAAATTGAAATCATGAATCCTGACCCTGTGGTAGCATATACATACATATTCTAATTTATATATTTATATATATATATAATTTACTTAAATTAGAATACATATACATATACATATACATATACATATACATATACATATACATATACATATACATATACGTATGCTACGGGCCAAATTCAGCTGTTAGAGTTTGGGACTTGTGTGTGTCTGTTCGTAAAATGGAAATTATAAACCTTGACCCTGTGGTAATATATACATATATTCTGATTTATATATATTATAATATATATAAAATGTATTCTAATGTACACCTAATTCCTTTTTCTTATCTTAAAAGTTCTGGTACTTGGAAAACAAAGCAAAGCAATAACAACAACAAAAATCTAGTTTTCCCTCAACCACCTGTCTATAGATGCCATGGGTTTTTGAAAGAGACAGATGCAGCATCTGTAGCCAACCTGATTCATTGGCACAAAAGCTATTTATTTGATTCTAGAGTATAAATTAAATGTCTGTTGAGAGTGGAAGTAATTTGAGGGAGTTTCAGACTCCTTTGAACTTCTGAAAATAAGGTCTGTTGCAGCGTGCTTAATTCACCATTACTGTTTTTCTGAACCTTACTATTATTCCTTTTCCCTCTAAAAGCTTAAAGCAAAGGGGATAAGGGGGAGGGTCTTACCTTCAAATGGGGCTTCTCTGGCCTCTTATTATAACAACCAGTCCTCTACAAAAAAAAATTCAAGGGGCCCATTCTCAGAAACAGAATAAGAAATGTCCTATGTATCATATTTTGTACTTAATGCATATAGTTCTTACTAAATTTGTAAAGTATAGATTAAAACTAACTGTATTACCTCAAAAAACTACACATATATTTGAACAACAAATTTAGGACATTGTATTACATTTCTTACCACAGAAGAATTTGCTTTGGTATATAAATTATAAAATGCATGAATAAATGGGCATAAGCCAAAATATCAATCAATACAATACAAGGTGCAATTTTCATAATTACAAGTTGCACTAAGCAGTACAGCAAGATTTAAGGTAGTCTTGATGATTATTTTATGATGAATACATGCCTGTCTGTTGTCCTTTATGAAACATAAACACAATTATTCAAGGAAAATTTCTTGTTTAAGGGTGCTTTAGAGACAGTAAAACTGGACAGCATTTGAGAAAAGATTTAGGATTATTATTTTCTTCTGTACAATCATTACTGTCTGTGCTTTTGGTTAAATAATTCTGCCAATTAGCAGAGGTGGATTGGAGACACAGTGGTGCCAGGGACACCTGTCTGAAAATTTTTGAGAAGGTTTTTGAGGGAGTGGGTAAATGTCTGAAGCAAGGGAGTGGGTAAGTGACTGAAGCAAGGTATCTTGTCGTGATGGTTTTGGATAAGAAAAATCTCCCTGAGGCAGAAACTGCATACCACTGGAATGTACTGGGAAGCCTGGCACAGAACTCCACCCCAGAAGAAATGCAGCGATTCCTTCACCAGTGAACTTTTCATGGTGATAAAAATTTGCGTAATCTTTTCTGTAGTACCGTATAGCAATGACATCAACACAAACTACATAGAATCATTCAACTTGCAATCCCCCTCCAGGAATTTATTCAAGGAAATAAACTGAGGAAGTAGAAATAAAGAGAACTCCAAAACATGTGATAGGCCCAACGCAGGACAGGAGTTCCCAGTCCTTCCATCTTATAGAATAAGAAGTGCTCTTACCTGCAACCTGATCGCCATTTCATTACTGTTATGGAATAGTGCATGTGTGATGCCTCGTCAGTTTTTAAATTGCACAAAGGAAATGAGATGCTGCCTGTGTCATAGTAAGAAATTATATTAAAAATCCAGATGTTAGAATCAGTCAGCATGGGTTGCTAAAATTATTATAAAAATTTCAGCATTACCTGGTTGGACATTGAGATGTTGGAAGACCACACTCAAGATTTTCCACAACCTTGCAGAAAGTCAACCTAAGTAAGCTGACGCTAAGCACCACTGACTTATGTTTCTCTCTCATGAGGATCTTGAAAAACAGAAGTCCTGACTGATGAACCCATCTGTTGTCTTTTCATTGCAATGAATCTTTCTAGCTATTGCATATAACTATTAGTTATAAAAGAAAATATCGCAGTGTTTATATTTTCCCAAAAGTAAACATAATCCTCTGTGGTACCCATATGAGATATACATGAAATGGTAAAAGCACAAACATACTTAAATACTATCAATTAGCATTGCTTAAAATATTACAATTATAGTCACAATAGACAAAAAAACATAATAGCAGTTCACATTTATTGAATACTCACTTAAGAGCATGCAAACATACTACTTTAAGGTTTTACATACAATAACATACTGAAGCCTTATGAAAAGTCCTTGAGGTTAGTCCAATAATATGTTACAGTATTTGAGATGGAGTTTGATTCCTCATAACTTGAGTTTAAATCCAGGACTTCATGTGATATCACTCCACTCATCATTAAAGGAGTTCACGATGGACATTCAGCTCTCTAAGCGCTGCTTCGCTCCTATGTTGTTAGGCCACTTGCTGTGCTCTCTTTCTAAGTGTTCACTTTTGTTTTTCTCGTAGACTGCACTGCCTGCTCTCCGAAAGCAAATGCATCGTCTAACTTGTTTTCACTTCTTCCTGGCTCCAGGAGCCAGAGGCCTCACTAGACCTTTTATTCAGCTCACCCCAAGTGACAGTACATTCACTTCAGCACTGAGTCTGTTCTGGAAAAACCATTTACAGTGATTCATTTGTGCCACATATATGCAGTGCCTGGTTTTGGTTAAATAGAGAATAATGACTTACATTCTTGAGTAAAATTATGATATTGAGTTGGTGAAATAGTTTTATGTTCAGTGTCACATTTGTGTTTAGTACTAAAAATGCTTCTCATAGAAATGCTGAGATACAACAGAAATAACATTGAAACAGAGTCATAAGTTGGCTATGCGACATCAGTGTTTAGACGGCCTGCATATCTAAAATGGGATATAATATCTTAGGATCAAATAGGATGACATGTTGGAAATATTTTCCTCAAAATAAGGTTTTAGATTATAAAAGTTAATTTTAAATTTATCATGCCTGAAATGCAAATAACCACTACCAGGGTATTCTGTTATTTTTAATGACTTGGGCTTTGGAAATCAAATATCATCATGACTATAATTAACATTATTATTCTTATTATCCCAATGATAACAAGAATGGCAACTATATGCATTTTGTAAGGGTTTTCTAGTACTTAGAATAATATCACTAATCTTTTTTTAAATCCTCACCCAAGGATATGTTTCATTGACTTTAGAAAGAGAGGGAAAGATAAGGGGGTGGAGAGAGAGAGAGGGAGAAGGGGAGGGGGAGAGGGAGAGGGGGGGAGAGAGAGAGAGAGAGAGAGAGAGAGAGAGAGGGAGAGAGGGAGAGGGAGAGAGAGAGAGAGACCTTCCATAGATGCCCTGAGCGGGAATTGAATATGCAACCTTTTAGTGTATGGGAGGATGCTACAACCAGCTGAGCCGCTCGGCCAGGGTAATCTGTAATCTTTTGCATTTGCAACATTGGTATTTTTCTCTCCATTTAACAGATGAGGAAATAGGTTCAAATAGGGCGGCTTTAAGCAGCATGACATACAGGGTATGGCAGAGATCAAAATAGAATTGCAAACCCATATGTCCTCATCTTGATTCACCAGGTGACTGGAATGATCAGAACATAGAGACATTAGCTTTTCTTACAAATATAATACTTAGATCAAAACATATGTGGATAAAGGGCAAGCAATTGGAGAGTACTTCTTGATCTGCTATTTGGGATTCTGCATGCACCAGCTGTCCACCCATCCTCTGAAGAATTTCTCATGCCCCTGCCAGGGTCTCAGCTTGTGTACTGGGGAAGATGAGTTCCTTGGCACAGGAGTTACCCAGCTGGTCTCGGAGGGACTGACCATGCTTAAAGCACACCAGTTACTCAGAATTACCTTCTCCATTGACTTACAGCTTACTATTATCAATGGAATTAAATTGAAATAGGATTTTATCATTTGATTTCTCAACACCAGACTTCTTTAATGTTTTAGCTATCTACATTTAGTTTGCCTAAGGACAATATTGGAGCTTGTAGTTGGTATAAATTCATGTAAACATTCTCCTTCCATTCATGTGATAGTTAGGAAAAATTGCCTTCACAATCTCCAGAACAATCCCCAGAGCTTTATATCACCATTACTTCAGGGAAAATTTAATCTTCCAAAATGTTATTCCTCATTGTATAACACACAAGAAATGTTATTAATTGCACTAGCTTCATGGTTCACATGTATAAAGTTTAGAAAATATTACTGCTCAAAAACTTTAAAAATTAAATAATATCTGCAGAATACCAGCAGCATGCCTCATACATATACTCCTGCTTGTTAAATTATAATTATTTTCCCATTTTTCCCCCACTTAGAATGCATCAACTTCTGGAGAAGATAAGAGCAATAGAAGATTTGATTTCAGGATGTATATGTGCATGATTTTCTTGAACCACAGTAATTTTATGCTAAAAATATCAATCTAATAGAAGCGTATTTCTTAAGGAAAATTTTTGAAATATTTTACGTTTAACATGAGGTGAGGTTTTACATAAAGAAATGTCCTTAAAAGTGAATGAAGGCTTATTACAACTAGGTCCTACTTAAGCCCTCTCTTGAGATTTGGGAACTAACATACCGGCAGCTTCACTTCATCCCTTTTAACCACATCCACTTAACTTCTCTATTAAGTAGTTCTGCCTCATTTGACCCAGAGACTCTTAACCCTATTTCACTTCTCTCCACTTTAAATGGAGAATAATAATAACACCTGTCTTACCCCTCAGAGGGTTGTTCTAAGAAGCAAAATGAGACTTAGTGAAAGTGGAAGGACATTAACAAGCTGAAAATGTTGAGATAAATATGTTAGGATTATTCTTAGGAACTGCCTTGCATACATAGCTCCCTTAATCACAGATTTCAGGGTCTAAAAAGCTGAGGCAGAGATTGCTAAATACATCCCACAAATCTATGTTTGCTTCTTTTCCTGGGAAATTTGTTAGAATACATTTTTAGGTCTTCCTTTATTTGCATTCCAGTGACTAAATCATAATCAGCAGAGAATGAGGAGAATGATGTATTTCACCCCTAAATCTGGTCCATAGAAACCTCCCATGTAGACTCCTCTATGTTTTTTTTATTTTTTATATACACTGCTGTTTTTCCTTCAAAGTCATAGAATGGAGATAAGCTGCAGGGTGAGCTTGGGCACTCTGTTCAAAGTGTCAAAGTTTCTGCGTGGGTCCATGAATGACTCCAAGAAAGAGAGATGCATCATGGACACATGAGGAAAAAGTAAACTTCTATTGTATGTAAGCCATTACACAGATTTGGGTCAATGTGAGTGCAGCCAGAATAAACCTAACCAAGAGAGGAATCAAGTCTAATTGTGTTGAGAACAACCTTCTTTCAGATATTTTGATTCAATTAAGTCCTAATGAAAACTTAAAAATTAAACAAATTTTGCGGTCAATATAGAACATTTGCTGCCAGCAACAAAGCATACAAATGTTTCTGAATACTCATATGTAGAAACCGTGGATTTAAATAATGCCTATTGTACTCATAAAGTTTTACAATGTTATGAGAATCATTTTTCATATTTTATGCAAAATGATTATGTTACCAGGCTCACAGTTAGAATTCATTAAATGGTGGCTAAAAGTTCAAGGGAATCATTGGATGTTCAACCTTTCATGGAGGTAATAATAATAATAATGAGCATAGGTAATATAATAAGTATTACATGCTTGGAATATTAAACTTTTACATGCATTTTTTTTCATTTAGCTCACATAACAACCCTCATGGTGAATACTATTATCACTCCCATTCTACAGACTAGGAAACTGAAGGGCTAAGTGGTTAGGCAATGTGCCTGAGGTCACGCATAAGGTCGGCACAGGCCAGTTTATGCTGCAATGAACACAAATTTCAGGGACTTGAAAAAACAAAAGTTTCTTCCTAAAACTACATGTTAGTACATTTACAGGGGTTTACACTCACTATTGTTGCTCAGGGATGGAAGATGATCATGTACCCATTTGGACAGCAGCTCTCCCTTTCACTTTAACAAGAGAAAACAAATATGACTAAGCATACACTGGATCCTAAAGCTTTGTCCTGTAAGTAACACATGTTCTGTTCGCATTTCTTGTCAAAGCATGTCCTAGGGTCATGCCAGCTTTCCAAAGGGAAAATGCAGTTCCACCACATCCCTGAGAGACATGTTCTTATGAACAGCCTTACCATCCCAAGGTTACAGATCATAAGTGGTGAAGGCAGGATACAAAACCAGGCAGTCAGAGCTTTTGACCACTGATCTCTACTCAGATAACAGAGGTCTGGAGTATAACAGGATGAAATTCAAGCAAGGAGCCAGTAAGTATTGCCCTCCTGATGGGAATCTGGTTGTTTCCTTGTGACTGGGTACCACAGATCAGTGACTTCAGCTCACAGGGTTTCAGCTTTGTTCCATACACCTTGTGGAGTTAGAGCTGAAGGCATCTAGGGCACTTTTCTGTTCCTGTCAAATATCTTCTCAAGACACGATCATAAAATGTAGCCTCTTTACCAGGAATCCTTCTACGACTGGTTGTGTAGAATATTCTTATTGAATCACACCTTATACTGATTCATATTCTCCTTTTAGTTAACTGAGTGAGAATGTCATTTTGCATTTGAACAGTAGTGTGCCATCTACAAGACTTTTTCACAGTCCCACCACCTACCTTGTCCATAAGTGTTGAAGGTGTGAGAGAAAGTAATTTATAGGCTATAAGCAAACAACTTTTCATCAGTTTTCCTGTTGAGTTGTATAGCATTTCCCACCAACAGATAGACTATAGTATGTGAGTTGTTGCTGATATAATGGAAATGAACTATTTTGTCATTTTAAAACTTCTTTGGATACAACTTAATATGTTGCTATTATTTAATGAAATCTCAATGTAAAATAAAATAAACTATTCTTGACCAATGTGGCTTAGTCGGTTGGAGATCCTCCCATAAAGCAAAAGGTTGCTGGTTCAATTCCTGGCCAGGGCATACGTGAGTGGGTTATGGGTTTGGTTCCCAGTCAGGGCGCCAACGAAGGCAACTGATCCACGTTTCTTTCTCACATTGATGTTTCTCTCCTCTTTCTCCCTCCCTTCCCTGCTCTCTAAAAATAAGTAAACAATATCTTTAAATATTAAATAAAATAGAAAACAAAATTAATTTTTGCCTATGTTTAAAAAGTGGCTGAGTATACATATTTATTTCCACTAAGCTTTCCCCTTAACCTCTCCCTTCCCTCCCCCAAGTCACTAAAATGATGGAATATTTTAATTTATTTTTTAAATATATTTTATTGATTATGCTATTACAGTTGTCCCATTTCTCCCCCATCATTCCCCTCCTTTTTAAAAAATTTTAAATAGTATTATTTATTTATTTTTACTTTAAATATTTATTATATTTCTAAATTGACAGATGGCATACAATATTATATTAGCTTCAGATGCTCAACCCAGTGATTAGACATTATACAATTTACTAATTGATTATCCCAATAAATTTTGTATTCTTCTGACACCATGCATAGTTAATATAGTGTTATTGACTGTGTTCCTTAAGGTAATGAGACTGTACTTTATGTCCTCATTACTATTCTGTATCTACCAATTTGTACTTCTTAATCCCATCACCATTTTTGCTCATCCTCCCAACCATCAAAATATTCTCTGTATTTATGAGCCTATTTCTGTCCTGCTTGTTCATTTATTTTGTTCTTTAAATTCAATTATTGATAGACATGTGTTTATTGTCATTTTATTACTCATTTTTAAATCCTTCTTCTTTTTATTCTTCTTAAAGAAGACTCTTTTACATTTTATGTAATACTGGTTTGGTGGCGAACTCCTTTAGCTTTTTCTTATCTGGGAAATGATTTATCATTTATGTAAATGATAGCTTTGCTGGGTAATCTTGGTTGTAGGTCCTTGCTTTTCATCACTTTGACTATTTCTTGCCAGTCCCTTCTGGCCTGTAGAGTTTCTGTTGAGAAATCAGCTGACAGTCATGTGGGAGCTCCCTTGTAAATAACTGCTTTTCCTTTGCTGCCTTTAAGATACTTTCTTTGTCTTTTCCTTAGACAATTTAATTATGATGTGTCTTGTTTGGGCCTCTTTCAATTCATCTTGTTGGGACTCTCTGTGCTTCCTGGATTTGTAAGTCTATCCTTCACCAAGTTAAAGAAGTTTCTGTCATTATTTTTTTTTTTTTACATAGGTTTTTAATTCCTTGCTCTCACTCATCTCCTTCCATGGTGCAAATGTTAGTATCCCTGAAGTTGTTCTAGAGGCTACTTATACTAACTTTATTTTGTTGGATTCTTTTGTTGTTGTTGTTCTGACTGGATATTTTTTATTTCCTTATCTTCAAAATCTATGATTTGATCTTCTGCTTCATCTACTCTACTGTTGATTCCCTGTAATGTATATTTTTCATTTCAGTTAATGTGTCCTTCATTTCTGATTCTATTTTTATGTTTTCTGGTTCTGTTTTTATGTTTTCTCTCTCTTTTTTGAAGTCCTCAATAAGTTAGCCCATTTCACTAAATTCATTTAGCATCCTTATAACTAGTGTTTTGAACTCCGCATCTCGTAGACTACTTCTCTCCATTTGTTGAGTTCTTTTTCTGGAGTTTTATTCTTTCATTTGGGACACAATTTTTGTCTCCACATTTTGGCTCCCTCCCTGTGTTTGTTTCTATGTATTAGGTAGAGCTGCTATGTCTCCCAGGAGAGTGGCCTTGTAGTAGGTGACTCTTATGGTCCACTGGCACAGCCTCACTGTCCACTTGAGCTGGGCAATCCAGGTGCCTCTCCCGTGTGGGCTGTGTACACGCTCCTATTGTAGTTGAGCTTTAATTGATAATGGCAGATAAACAGGAGGGATTTAACCCCCAAGCTGATCAACTGCAAGTACTGGCTGTGACAACTTTGGGGGATCAGCTGTGCAGGAACTGTCCCCAAAGAGCACTACTTACTTCAGCAGGGATTGATTTCCTCTGAGTCTACCACTTGAGCGTGTTGCTTGTGTAGGTGGTTTTGTAGTGCCTCGATGTGTCTGAAGCTTTCACCAGATGCACTGGCGGTGGTGCTTCTCTGGAGGTGCTTGCTAAGCTCAGCTGTCACCTGTATTCTGCACAGGGCTACTTGGCATGAGCTATAAAACAATCTGCTGATGACTATTGTTCTGCACTTGGAGATGCCAAGGAAAAGCCAAACTGTGAACCAAGGTCAGCTGCTACTAATGCTTTGCCTGGAGCCACTTAATGGGAGGTATGGGGCATGCTGAGGCCAGATGCTGCTTGTATGAGAGATTTTAGAAAAGTCTGAAGCCTCATCCAAGACAGGCTGTTCATATGGTAAAGACACTGGAAGTGGCTTCAGTGGGTCTACAAGTTGGGTGGGGCAGGGTCTCAGATAATTCCCGGGTGGAATGAACGATGACAGCCAAGTTGATGGAGACTGAGATATGGTAGAAGGAAGGCTCAGAAAAAGGAACAATAGCCTCTGCCAGCACTTCCCTCTGGGAGATAGCTCCCTCTTGAGCTCTCACCCTGATGCCAAATAAATCAGTTTCTACCTGTATGGCCCTGGTGCCTTTTGAGATACTGCCTTAGTGCTGGAGCTCAGAGAAAGTGAGTGCAAGTAACTCCATGCTCTGACCCTTTAAGAGGAATGGGTAGGACTCCAGAAGCCCCAGGTTTTACTCAGCCACAATCCCCACAGGTTTGCTCAGCCAGAAGTTTTGGGGACTTCTCTTCCCAGCATTGTAATTCTGAGCTGGGACCCCTACTTCTCAGGGGAGTCTCTGCAACTCTGATATCCTTCCCAATACTTATCTGCCACACATGGGTGTGGGACTAGGCCTTTTTGGGTCTCCATCACTCCAACCTGTCTCAATGAGGCTTTTTCCGTATATCCTTAGTTATTGAACTTCAGTTCAGTGAGATGTCCTGCAGACTGAATGATGCTTGTTCTATATTTTAGTTGTAATTTTGATGTGGTTGTGGGAGGATGTGAGTATCCCATTTACTTACACCACCATCTTAACTAGAAGCCCCTAAAATGATGGAATTTTTAAACAGCAATGTTTTCCCTTTTTATAAATATTTATTGTATTTTTACCATTACCATTTAGTCCCATTTTACCCCCTTCCCCAAGCAATCACCACACTGTTGTTCATGTTCATGTATCCTTTTTCCATTTTGCTTAATCCCTCCACCCCCTAACCTCCCCTCACCACTACCTGTCATCCTACTCTCCATCTATGACTCTGTTCCCATTGTCCCCGTTAGTTCAGTTTTTTCATTAGATTCCACATGAGTGAAATCATATGGTATTTGTCTTTCTCTGACTGGCTTATTTCACTTAGCGTAATGTTCTCCAGGTGCATCCATACTGTCTCAAAGGGTAAAATTTTCTTCTTTTTTATGGCTGAGTAGTATTTCATTGTGTAAATGTCTCATAGTTGTTTTATCCACTCATCTACTGATGGACACTAGGGCTGCTTTCATATCTTGCATATTGTAAATATTGCTGCAATGAACATAGGGGTGCTGATGTTCTTTAGAATTAGTGTTTCGGGTTTTTTCGGATGTAATCCCAGGAGTGGGATTGCTGGGTCAAAAGGCAGATCCATTTTTATTTTTTACAGGTATCTTTTACTGCTTTCCACAGTGCCTACACCAGTTTGCATTTCTGACAACAGTGCAAAAGTGTTCCCCTTTCTCCATCCTATCCAGCACTTGTTGTTTATTGATTTATTAGTGATAGCCATTCTGACAGGTGTGAGATGGAATCTCATTGTGATTTTAATATGCATTTCTCTGATGATTAGGGACGTTGAGCACCTTCTCATATGTCTATTGGCCATCTATATGTCCTCTTTGGAGAAGTGTCTATCCAGGTCCTTTGCCCTTATTTTAATTGGGTTCTTAGTTTTGGGGGACTTTTTGGTGTTGATATTTGTAAGTACTTCATAAATTTTGGATATTAACCCCTTATCAGGTGTGTCTACAAATATGTTCACCCATTCTATGGATTGTCTTTTTATTATGTTGATTATTTCCTTTGCTATGAAAAACTTTTTAGTTTGAAGTAGTTCTATCTGTTTATTTTTTCTTTTGCTTCCCTTGTCTGGGGAGATATAGCTCATACAAAATTGCTATAAGCAATGTCTGAGATTTTGCTGCCCGTGTTTTCTTCTAGGATTTTTATTGTTTTGAGTCTAACATTTAAGTCTTTGATCCATTTTGAATTTATTCTTGGTGTGTGGTATAAGAAGGTGGTCTTATTCATTTTTCCACACATATATGTTCAATTTTCCTAACACCATTCATTGAATAAACTTTCTTTAGCTCATTGTATAGTCTTGCTTCCTTTATCATATATTAATTGACTATAAACTTATGGGTTTATTTCTGGGCTCTCTATTATGTTCAGTTTATCTATGTGTCTGTTTTTATGCCAGTACCAGGCTGTTTTGATTACTATGGCCTTGTAGTATAGTTTCATATTAGGTAGCCTTTTCCTCCATTTTGTTCTTCTTTCTCAGGATCATTGTTGCTATGAGGGACCTTTCGTGGTTCCATATAAATTTTTCAAATATATTTCCAGTTATGTGATATGTATCATTTGAATCTTGAAAGGAATTGTGTTGAATCTATAGATCACTTTGGGTAGTATGGACATTTTAATGATGTTAATTCTTCCTATCTATGAACATAGTATGTGCTTCTACTTATTTTTATCTTCTATTTTTTTCTTCAGTGTCATAATTTTGCAAGTACACATCTTTTATATCATTGGTTAGATTTATTCCTAGGTATTTTGTTCTTTTTGAGGCAATTGTGAATGAGATTTTTTTTTTTTAATTTTCCATTCTGTTAGTTCATTATTGACATATAAAAATGCAACTGATTTCTGGATATTAATTTTGTATCATGCTACCTTGCTGAAATTGTTTATCAGTTCTTGTAGTTTCCAGATGGTATTTTTAGGATTCTTTATGTACAATATCATGTCATCTGCAAATAATGACAGTCTTACTTCTTCCTTTCTAATTTGGATGCCTTTTATTTCTTCTTCTTATCTGATTGCTGTGGCTAGGTACTTCAGTACTATGTTGAATAAAAGAGGTAGAAGCAGATATTCCTGTCTTGTTCACAGCCTTAAGGGGACAGTTATAGTTTTTGCCTGTTGAGTATGATGCTGGCAGCGGTTTGTCATATGTGGCCTTTATTATGTTTAGGTATCTTCCCTCTATTCCCACTTTGAAACAGCGGTGTTTTATAAATACAAAGAGAACAGGAGAGAAAGTACTTTTTTTCTTAATTCCATTGGCTTGTTTAGCACTGTGTTTACAGTTTGAAATATTTTGACATCTGTGCACATTAAGATTATCATCACTATCTAGATAGTGAATTTATACATCACTGAAAAGGTTTCTTGTGTTCCTTTGCAATCTTTCTGTTCCTAACCTTCCTGCTACCACTTTAGGCAAACACAGTTCTGTTATGTCACTAGATTAGTTTGTATTTTCTAGAAATTTATATGAATTAAATCATATAATACACTACTTTTTAACTTTGGTTTTTAACATCATGAACATTCACCTATGTTTTTGCTGTATGTTCATTTCTTTAATTGCTAATTTATGTTACAATATATGGATATACCAATTTAACCATTGACTACTGGTGGATATTTAATTTTTGTCCAAATTTGGGATTTTATAAATTAAGTAGCTAGGAGCATTGATGTACAAGTTTTGGTATGGACACGTGCTTTCATTTCCATTGAACAGATATCAGAAATAAAATAGTGAGGTTATTTGGCAGACGAATGCTTCACAATTTAAGAAAATGCCAAATTCTTTTCTAAAGTGATTGTACCATTTTCATTTTTCTTAACAGCTAGGTATATACTTTTATTTTACCTATTCTAATAAGAATATAGTAGTATCTAGTTGTGATTTTAATTTTATATTTATCAAGTATCATTTGATATATTTTATACCTTCTTTGCTCAAATGTTGGTTCAAAATCTTCCAATTTTTTATTGAATTTTCATAGCTTATTTTACTCTGATTGAGTATTGAGAGATTTCATAGCTTATTTTACTCTGATTGAGTATTGAGAGTATTGAGTATTGAGTATCTACAGATATATATAGATAAATAATATATATAATTATCTGCCTATCATATATTATATATATCATATATGAGCTTATATATACTATGTATAATAAATGATATATAATATATAATATATACACACTTAAGTTTATATATATGAAGTTTTTAATTTTGACTAAAGACCATTTTGTCAATTTTTATTTTATGGATCAGACTCTTAGTGTTATATCCAAGAATTCTTTGTTTAATCCAAGTCCCTTATGTTACCTTCAATAATTTTTATAGTTTTACATTTTACTTTTAGGTCTATGTTGTATTTTAAATTTTTATATGGTACCAAGTTAGGACAAAAGTTGACTTTTTGTGTATGTATTTTTAAATTCATTATCATTAAATATTGAAAACATTTTTCTCTCTCCACTGATTATATTTGTAATTGTACCAAAAATCAATTGTATGTATGTGCCTGTGGGTCAATTTCTACACTCTCTATTCTTCCATTAACTTGTGTTTATTCTTTTGTCAGTACAATGATATTTTTATTATCTGTAGCTCTATATTAAAGTTTATAAATCAATTTTTGTTAGCCTTTCAACTTTTATTTTTCAAAGATTTTTCTGGCATTTATCAACCTTTTGCATTTCAATATAAATTTAGAATCACCTTATCAATTTCTACCCAAACCAAAACAAAAAAAGCCATATAGAATTTTAACTCATGACATATATTTATGGTATAGATCAATTTGGGAGACTTCATGTCTTAGCAATATTAGGTCTTCTGATAGGGAATAAGGTAAAGCCCTTCATTTATTTAGATGTTTTTAAATTTGGTAGTTTTCATTATACTGTTTTTTCATATCATTGTCAGTTTTATCTGTAAACATTTCGTATTTTTATTCTATTATACATGCATTATCATTTTATTTTCAATTTTTATTTGGTTTTTGTCGTATAAAGAAACATGAGATTGATTTGTTGTTAATTTCTCATCTCTATATAGCTCTTTGTATTACTGTCTTCTAAGTCTAGGCAATTTGGTCCCCTTGGACTCTCAGCTCTTTCTCCTCAACTCAGAGAACTACCAGACTCATCTGTTGTTTTTCACTCTCTCTGGTGTGCAAATATATATCTGCATGTATATTATTTAGCCAAAGACAGAAAGCTGAAATCTGTTTATGAGTATGGGAATCGATGTGAGATAGAATTAAAGTTATCATTATTTGTTTACATCATTGTCTCTAGTGAGGAAGGAGATTCAGTGGTACCAGATGCTTTTGAAGGTGGGATGCTTTTGAAAGTGTTGTCTGAAACTGAAGAATTCATTGAAAGTCTTCATAAAGACAAACCCAAAGTTTAAACCCAAAGAGGAGACAGCTGTTCAGAATCATAGTGAAAGTACTCCTTGGGGCAGGTGACCATTCAGTTCAAATCAGTGAAGGGAAGCAGAGGATGCCAAAAAGTGGAGGTCTCCGGAGATAGGAAGTAAAAGTGCTTGGCAGATTAACTATGTGTTTTACTGTGTTGCAAAGAAATTTGTAATTTGCCAGGATACTTGGGAATGAATTAATGGTAGGTATTTAGAAATCTAAGAGAATAAAATAAAACAATTAGCAACTTCAGGAAAAATAAATTCTTCAAGATGAAAATGTAGTATATGTGGCCACTTAACCATGTTCAAAGGTGACGTAGCATGAAGTCATTATGAGTAATTATTTAACAAAAAGATGAAACACAACCATTGGTGGGATGACAAGAGTAGACATGTTGGAAAAGCAATGACTCTCATCTCTCTGTGTCGTGGACCCTGGCTCATGGGGTCCACAGCGTGTTGTAGCTGAAACAAACAAAAAAAATTCACAGGAACTACCGAATCCTGTGAGGAAAAAAAGGGCGAGTGGCTTCTCTCTCAAGGGGAGCAAAAGCCTTAACCCTCGCTTGGACAATCTTTTATTGTCTTACTGGGCACATTACCTGAAGGTTCTCATTAACTATGCACAAGTTCGCTTTAGGGGATTACCTTATACAGAAAACAAAGGAGAGGATGCCAGTAATCACAGCACTGAGGGGGGATATTTGCAAATGAAGAGGCAAAAGTGGTTGAACCAGTTACTTTGGTCCTTGGACCAAAGTTTAGCATGGATTTTAGGAAGCTTTGCAGTAAATGTTTGCTGCAAATCAGGGTGAAGGGTTTTTTTTGGCAAAAAGACACAAAGTGGCCTCGGCACATTACAAACCTGATTTTCCACGGGAGAACCTATCTGTGGGTATGGGTCCTGTACATCTCCGAGTGGGAGCTGGGCCTACGCCACACAGAATGGTCTCCTACATCTTTGTAGCACGTAGAAAATGGCATGCATTTAAAAATCAAGAAAAATAGTATAAGCAGGTTTTGTTTTGTTTTTAGAATCACATAGATAAATGACCGAACATACAAAACATACAAGTGGTCTCTTTGAGTCAATAGGAATCTGATGAGTAGTAGTGAGTGGGAGGCTGCTGGTTACTGGTTATGATTATTTAGTTTATAGCTCTGTACACATATGACTTAGAATAATTAAATAAATCATAAAAATCACAATATCAGCTCCACCACAGATTAAGTTATATTTGAAACTGTTACTTCACCTATTGATGCTTAATTTCCTAATATGCAAAATGGAAATAGCATTTGTATCTGCCTCATAAAGTAGTTAAGAGAACCAAAGAGGTAATATTTGTGAAGTGCTTAGTATTGAGACTGGCACGTAATAAGTGCTGTCTTCCAATCTATTATAGTTTTTTTTTAAAGGACATAGCAGTCAAGAATGTTACCTTGGATTTATTTTTGAATCTGTACTGAAGAATCAATGCCAAGAATATACAGAAACATTACCTAAACTTCTTTATTAACTGTCCCTAGATTTAAAATATTCAAATATATTTTCAAAAGTTGGTGTTTCTGTATCTACTTAAAGAAATGTTTTCTAGCATCTTAGTGAGATTCTGATTGCCCACTTTATTCAAACTATGTATATTCAGGAATTTTTCCCAAAGCACTCAAACCCTGGAATATGATTTTTCAAAAGCATCAGTGTGGAGAAACAGCTGGCCTGGCCACGCTTCCTGGCCTAGTGTGAGCCTGCGTCTGAGACAGATTACCAGAAGGCAAGTTGGCCTATTTCAAATCTTTAAAGAGGAGGAATCTGTTAAAGCAAAAATGACCCTGAAGGTCATTACTGGTGTAAAAAAATAGTTTATTCCAGTTTCTACTTATTTGTCAGACACTAGGGAAAATACAAACTATGTTAGTTTTTAGCCTCAAGGCAATCAGTTTATCCTATGGAATCCCAGCAAAATTATTCCAAAGTATGGATTAAAACTAGCGACAAACTAAAATCAGACTTTTCCTATCTTTTCCTTCTTTTAGTAACCTTTTTGGGGGGATATTTTAGTTGTGAATATATATTGCTGTGAGGAATTCAGTATTGTAAAAGGAACATTATTGCCTTGAGGGAAATATACATCATTAACTCAGAAAAAAGAGATTTAAAGACCAATATAACAATGAAAATTTCAGACTACATATTTTTAAAATATTTGGTATATCATGAGCTCCTCAATGGCAGTGACTTTAACCTTTGTGTGGTTTTCTTATTCTGTGCAATATCCAGGACATATTGAATGTTCCGTAAATGTTTATTTCGTTGAGTTAAATGTTGGTTATTTTTTTTTCCTGGGGACATTTTATTTTCATTGTGACTCTGAGGGTGTCTAGATGAATATTCAGTTTATTCATAGTGTTGTACTGTAAAGGTCGCCATGACAAGACAGTAGAAAAAATATGAATATAAGAACTTGAAGAGTAGTTGATTCACTTCACAAAGGTAAACACCAAATGCTGGATAACTGCTTGCTTTTAATTAGCTTGTCAAAAGATTTTGACAAAGGCCTCCAGTGGATTTACTAAACAAACCCAGATGCAGATTACTTCTATT
Organism: Glossophaga mutica; assembly: GCA_039655065.1. Taxonomy (NCBI): domain Eukaryota; kingdom Metazoa; phylum Chordata; class Mammalia; order Chiroptera; family Phyllostomidae; genus Glossophaga; species Glossophaga mutica. The sequence goes on from CM077306.1 coordinate 158,841,675, forward strand.
GAATCATTTATTGTCTTTCATAGTTTTAATAGAACTGATCTAATCATGTGCATTATATTCTCTTACCAATTTTACACTCCTCTTTTGTTTAAATTTGTAACTATAAGGTTTTTCAGAGATAATTTTGCCTTCTCCTTGTTTGATCTAAAGGTTGTCAGGTTGAATATATGCTTTAGATCTCTCCTGATATTTCTATTTGGGTCTCCATATTATGTCTCTAGTAGTATTTATATTTTTATTTCTCTCCCTTGGTTTTTGACAAATACTTTTACAGGAGCCAATTCCTTTTTCAATTTGCTATTTTAACAAAATTAAAATATGGAAATTTTTAAATTCAGGAATATAATGCCTTTCGTATAGTATTCAATCTCTTTGCTCTTCTCTTTCTCATAAATCTTTTCTATCTCTTTCTCATTACAAAAAAAAAGAATGAAATGTTATGAAATTAGCAAGTTATCTACAGAATGAGATGATCTGATACAAATCAATTTTCATCTTCACAGTATTAAATGAATTAATTCACCAAGTAACTTGCAAGATAATGAAAGCAAAATGCAAGCAAAGAAATTGAATGACCTTTAACAAGTTTCAAATAGAATTAAATGTCAGTGTCGAAAGGAGTTCCCTCTGTTTATTTCTGACAACTACACATTTGAGCCTAGACACAGGATGGTGGGGACTTGCTGGGTGATTCTAATAATTTGGAATTTGTTTATGGTAAAATTTTACTATTTCCAGCAGAACCACAAATTATTTTTATTTGAACTATTTTTTTCTCTTGAACCCTTATAAATATTATATATTTTCTGAAAAAATCATTGTTTTGTTAGGTATGTCCTTTTACTTGGCATATTAAAACTATATACTTAAATCAATGGTAATAGTGTGTGATACAGGTATTTCAATATGTCAGAAATATTAGGGTAATTTTTGTGATCAAACAGCAAGAGTGGACAATGCTAAGCAAATAAACTGCAATTGTCCACATCAAGATGAGGAATCTTAAAAAATTCAGCCCTTAGAAATTATATCAAGAGGTTGGAGTAAGAACAGAAATGAACAGAAGCATGAGATAATGATGACCTGGACATTATGTTTGGTGAATAAAATGGAATCCGATTCTAACATCAAATTATTAATATTCCTCCAGCATATTATAATTGATTGCATTCTATATAGTATGTGAATAGTTGCTGAGATTTGCATCAATCAATTTTATTATGCATTTGGAAATTTATATATCATCTTTCACTGGTGCTTCATTTTCAATTATAAAGAGATAAGACTAAAAAAAGTAGGAGAAACGAGCTACTATTTCACAAAATCATGCAATGTAAGAAGCAGTGGCTATGTCCTGTTGATCTAAATACATTAAAATACAACAACTTCCCTCAGTAGTTTACATCATCAAAAGAAAGCACTTAAGCCATTAACTTGATCCACATTTGAGAGCACAAGGTATTACACATAGCATTGTAACCACCAACTGTTTTCAGCATAAACGAATACGAATAGAGTAAGAATAAAACTATGGACAATCAGGCATTAAGCCACTGATTATTAAGAGCAAAATATTATGCCTACTAATGCATGGACAGTTACACTTAGTTTTTTTCCCCAATATCTAAAGCACCTGTTCTTACACAGCAGTATTAGAAATTAAAATAAAAAAGTGTCGTGGATAAACACTAAAACTACAATCCATGGATAATTTAGCTTTATGTTACTTACCTTGGTAACTGAATTACAGAAATTTATTTCATTTCATTATGCTTAAAATATACAATATTAGTGTAGATGATATGCTGGTTTAAACCCTGGAGAAAATACTAATTGACGGTGTAGGTGAATATAAGCCAATGTGTGTGTGTTGGGTGGGTTATTGTTTATTTGATCATATTCCTAATTTAGCAAGATACCTACCTAAATTAACTTTTGATATCTCCTTGATTTAAAAAATAAATAAAATATAAATATACAGGGTTCCGCAGAAGTAATACCTTCTTGAGTATGGTTTGGTTGGGTAATAATATGGGTGTAATAATTTATAGTTTTAATTTGAACATTCACCTAAAATGTCATATGGTATGCTTGAGTGTGATATTGTTATGTTACAGATAGCATGCTTATGATTTTGTAGTGGAAAAAAGACATTATTGGACACTGTATATTGAGAGCCTTCTATGTAAAAATCAATGTGCAAATGCATAAGGGATACAGTTAAATACGGGACATAGTCCTCTTTTTAAAGAATTTAATATATATAACGTGCACATAAAAAGCAAGTATAATAATGTGTAACATTACATTCCTATATTAACTTAGCAAATATGTACTGATTCCCTGCTCTTTCAAATTGTGTAAAAATCCAGTAGAGAATACTACCTCTAAAAGTCCCTACCCTAGTAACCATTATAGATTTTGGAGTAATTAGGCAAATGAGCACAGTGTAGTAAGTATAATGGGGTAAATATTGTGACAATATCCATAAAAGAGGCCTGTGTTTTCATTGCCATGGTTCCAGACCTTTTACCTTCTCCTCCTCAACTGACTTCCTTACCAAAACTTGATGTTATTACTACAATCTAAGAACTGATGGCTTAAGAATAATATGTTCTTCAACCAGAACTTGAACATTTGTAGTAACATTTTGACAGATTCAGTAGCATTAATTACTCAATATAGTTTTCAGTTCTGCAAGTTCTAACATTTGTATGTCAAGATTACTTGTGCATGTAAAAATACACATATATTGCCAAGACATGCCTTAGAATATAAAAATATTTGAAAGAATGATGCCCTGTTGATAAGAATTTGAAATAAATCCAGTCAATTATACATTCCTTTTTACTTCTAAAATTATAGTTTCTCTACCCTTGGCTGAATTTTGGAGATAGGAGAATACAATGTGCAGTTCTTAAGACTGAGATAAAATGAAATATTTTTTTTGACCAAATTCAATAATTTCAGGAGCAGGCATCTAATCTGGATATTTCATTTTTGTGTGAAGGTGCCTTTTCTGCTTCTCATGCAGTGGGCATTTAGTCCTGATGGATGCTATTTGCAGACACTGCCTCACCATAAGTAACTGTTTCAAGGAGGTCAAGGCCCTACATGTTCAACTTGCAGTCAGTGTTCTTGTGAATGGCGTTTGTGCTTACATGTGCTTCAGGGAAAAACCACACATGTAAAATAAATTTCAACCATTCCAAAAACTACATCTCCATTCTACACATCATTATTTGGATCAAGGAAGCTTGGTCAGAATGAAGCCAGGTAAATTGAAAATGACGAAATTCCCACGTTTTCTAGTCAACAATCAGAATGTGTTGTGCTTTCCTGTACATCTGCTTGCATCCATCCTACATATTTTATTTATTTTCTCATTTATTTGTAAATAACCAGATCTACATTTAAATTTACAAATACAGAGTATGGAGCCTCTGGACACATTTAAAATACAAGGAAATAAATAAGCATTCTTACAAATCTGCTCTAAAAATCACGATGAAGCTCAATTTTCTTTGTATAGCAAAAAAATAGAGAGAAAAAACCCTGAGCCTGAATAGACCAACTAAAGATTTAACCATATTGAAATACAATTGTGGTTTCATGAAGTAGCCTGTGTTACAAAGAAGGGGAATGGCTGTGTGATGGAGTAGTGTGAAGAAAGACGTGGTTTGAGAATGACATCAAATTTGTTTCCCACGTAGTGAATGTGCCAAAGATTGTCATTGTTACTATTGCTACTATTATAATTGTTCTAATCGCTAATATGAGTCATTAAAATCCTTATATAAGTTAATTATCTTTGAAGGAGTCATTAATATCTCTTCAATGTACTTCATATAGTAATTGTTGAATGATACTGTCATAATTGAATCATAATTGGACAAGCATCATAATTGGCAAAACAAATGCAATAGATCTTATTCCAAGGTAATATATTATTCAAACTCATGTATGACTATGAATATTGGACCTCAGAATGTTTCTAGGAAGAAGAGACTTTTCAAAGAACAATTTGCCTAGGTAAATTAATTGTACTAGTAGTATAGCAGTTAAGAAGAAAACAGTGATGCCACAAACCTGTAGTGAGGAGCAGAATAGTTTGGCACACAATAAATGTTGTTGCTGTTTTTATTATTTTAATTTTTAATCTGGCTCACTAAAATTATTGTAGAGTTTAATAATTCCTCTAATAACTATTAACATCTCTTATAGTCCATTTCATGTAATAATTAAAAAAAAATCTTGCCATTATTGGAAAAAATGTAATATTAATTCTCACTAATTACTATGATTAATGGACCTCTGGATGTTTGCAATAAAAAGGAATGTTTACCAAAAAACTTCATAAGTTTATTAATTATAATGTAAGCAGAATTAAAGACAACTTTAAATATGAAAAGACCGCTAAGATTTTTTTAAAATGTGGTATCTTTGATTTGGTTCAAAAGGAATGAGGAAAATGGCCACACTTATCCCTAATGATTTTACTTTTTAACCAAAATACACATTGTGGTAAATTTTAAATTGTATCTTTTTGAAAAATAAACTATAGACAACTAAAAGTAAAAAATATATCCTTCTGATGAAAAATGATTGGGAAGCTTCTGAGACTTGTTCCTAGTGAAAAGCACTAATTTTTTTTTTAAATCCTCACTTGAGGATATTTTTTATTGAGTTTAGAGAGAAAGGAAAGGGGGGAGAGAGAGTAAAAGAAAGAGAGAGAGAAAACAACATCCACGTGAGAGAGAAACATCAATCGGTTTGCCTCCTATACGCAACTTAACTGGGGATTGAACCCCCAGAACTTTGGCGGATGCTCCAACCCACTGTGCAACCCCACCAGGGCACTGATGCTTCTTTAAGTAATTTTTCCTTTTGCACTTATTCTAGGTAAGACTTATTAAATATTTACAGTTTGCATTATTTTCTTGATTTGAATTAAAATTGTCATGTATGATCACCTTGATGTTTTTTCTTTAATTATCTTTTCCTGTGTAAGAGAAAAGTGCACAACAGAACACAGAGAACCTTTTCTATGGTTTAAATAGTTTAAATGTCAGGATTCTATAGAAGCTAATTGTCAGTATTTCAAAATTTTTCAGTTCCAAAGGAAAAGAGCGCCCTGGTTATAAATGAAGAGAAAAAAATTAAAAGCCAGATAATTTTAACTGTAATTTAGAAAATAAAGTTCTCTGCTAAAAACAGTAGGTATTTATCTTCAATTACCCTAGGCAATTTGCTTTCCTTAACTGCAGGAAACTAGTTTTTAGTAATTAATAGTGCTTTAAAGTTTATCTGGCTCTCCTTCTTAAGGTGTTCTTCTAAATGACATAGAATTTAAAAATTAACGACCCATTGTAAGAAATATAACATATTCAAATCCTTAATTTAGATAATTGTTGAAGTTAACTCATAGGAAACATACAGAACAAACAAGAAAACATAACAATATGAATGAAATAAAATAATTTAAGTATATTTATGTATGTGTTTCTATACGTACATATATATTTTTTTGTGAGTGGAGTGTTAACAGTGAGTGCCCCATTCCTTTCATTCTATTGAGAATTTAAGTGACTTCAGAAGGAAATAGTGTTTTATAAAGAAATGATTGACATGGCAAAGAATAGAAAATATCTCATAATATACACAGCTCTGATTCTGGTTCTGTCATTTCCCTTCCTTGATGGTTTAAGAAGGGTGATTATTGGTAATCTATCTCCTTATTCATCAAAGTGCAATTCATGGATAAGCAATATTGTGTAACCTAATACTCAGAATCCCAAGTCCTACCCCAAACCTAATGTATCAAATGCGGCATTCTAACAAGATGCCAGATGATTTGAATGCACACCTTTGTGTGTGAACCATTTTAGTTTAAACCATAATCTCCAAAAATAGAGGCCACAAGAATTTAGGTTAAAAAGCAGGAGCAGATTAGGGAAGGCCTTGCCTGGCATGTGTAAAGAGGCAGGTAAGAGAAACCCTCATTTAGTAAATTTTAATAATAATGACATTTGTTCAAAGTCCAGAGTCAAGATGTCCTACAGTCTTGATAACTTTATGGTCTGGGTTAAGTTCTACTGCAATTTAGGTTGGCCTTGTTCTCCAACTGATAGTATAATGGATATAACTTTTCCAGGTACAACATCAAGAGGTATCATCTCATATATCTTTTTTAAGAGTAAAGACAATTTTTCCAAGTTTTCCTTCAAAAGACACTTGTTTCTCATTTGCCAGAACTGGACCACATGCCTATCCCTAAAACCATTAGTGGAAATGGAATAAAAGGCTGCCTTTATTCTCTCAGATAGTTAACATCAGTTCTAAGCACTCAACTTGAGGTCATCTTCCCTGCAGTCACATAAGATTAGGTTGAAAACTTGAAAATGGTGTTTTGTAGAGAGAAAGAAAGAGAGGTGATTTGTATATAACTTTCTCCTGTAGTCAAAGTAGAAACACTGAAAGATTTTTAAGCAGGAATTGATATAATTAAATCTGTTTATAAAAAATATAAGAAAATATCTTACATTTTTTTACATTATAATTACTTCAATGAAACTGACCTGGTGTTTGTTTTGTTTTTTTTTTAAGAGATAAACAAAATTAACAAACTTTTAGAATTCTCCAAGAAAAAGAAAGGACTTAAAATTTTCTTAAAAATTTAAAGTTGAAAAAGAGATATTACAATTGATAACACAGAAATACAAAGAATCATTAGAGACTAATATGAATAATTATATGCTAACAAATCTATCACCCCAGAAGACATGGATAATGCCTAGAAACATACAACAAATCAAGACTGAATCATGATGAAACAGAAAATCTGAATAGATGAATTAAAATTGAATCAGTTATTAAGAATATCTCAACAAAAATAAGTTCAGGATCAAATACCAATCCTTCTCAAACTCTTCCAAAATAAAGAAGAGAAGTGAACTCATCTTACAAGGTCTGCATTATGCTGATACCAAAACCAGACAAGGATACCACTAGAAAAGACAAGCATAGGACAATATCCCTGATAAACATAATTGCAAAAATCATCAACAAAATATTAGCAAACCAAATTCAACAATACATTAAAGTTATCACATAATAAAATGGAAAGGGATTTATTCCAAAGGATGCAAGGATGGTTCAGCATCTGCAAATCAGTCAATGTGATATACCACACTAACAGAAGGAAGGATACAAATCATGTGATCAACTCGATAGGTACAAAAAAAACCTTTGCAAATTCAATATTTATCATTTATGATTAAATCTCTCAACAAAATGGGTATACACATAACTTACCTATAATAAATGCCATATAAGACAAGCCCATAGCTAACATCATATTCAATGTTGAAGAGCTAAAAACATTTTCTCTAAGATCTGGAATAAGACAAGGATGAGCGCTCCCAACATTTTTATTCAATATAGCATTGTAAATCTTTGTCAAAGTAATTAGTCAAGAAACAAAAAAGTATCCAGACTGGAAAGAAAATAAAACTATCACTATTTCAGATGACATGATATTAATAGTATATACAGTAAACCTTAAAGACTCCATCAATAAACTGTCAGAAATAATAAATTCAGTAAAGTTGCAGGACACAAAATAAATATGCAAAATTATGTTGCATTTCTATACACTAATAACAAACTATTAAGAAGAGAAATAAAACAATTCCATTTAAAACTGCTTAAAAATACTTAGGAATACATTTAGCAAAGGAAGTGAAAGACCTCTATATTGAAAACTCTAAGACATTCATAAGCAATATCATGAAAGATATTGCAGAACACACAAATAAATGGAAAAATAGTTTAAGCTCATGGACTGGAAAACCTAGTATTGTTAAAATGTCCATAACGTCCAAAGTAAAATACAGATTCAGTACAATCCTTATTAAAATTACAATGGTATTTCTCACAGGAAAGAACAAGCAATTTTGAAATTTTTATGGATCCTAAATAGCCAAAAGACTATAAATAGGCAAATCAATCTGGAGGGGAAAAAAGGTGTAGACATCACACTTTGGATATAAAATTATATTACAATGCTAAGGTAATTAAAACAGTATGGCACTGGCATAAAAATAGACACATAGATCAATGAAACAGAACAGAGATACATGAAATAAACTCATGCTTATATGTTGTCAATTAATTGACTAAAAAGGAATCCAAGAATACACAAGAGGGAAAGGACAGTCTCTTCAATAAATGGTGTTGGAATAATTAAATAGCCAAATGCAAATGAGTGAAACTGAACCACTATCTTAAACCATACACAAAAATTAACTCAAAATGTATTAAACACTCAAAAGTAAGACCTGAAACCATAAAATTTGTAGAAGAAAATACAGGCATTAAACTACTTGATGTAGGTCTTGGCAATGCTGTTGTGAATCAGAAGCAAAAACAACAAAAGAAAATAAACAGGTGAGATCACATCAAACCAAAACAATTTCGCACAGCAAAGGAAGCTATAAAAAAATAAAAAAGGAAGCTAATGAAAGGTAAAAATATCGGCAAACCATATATGATGTCTGTCCAGAAGGTATCTAGCCATGCATTATAAAGTATAGAAATATTTATTGAAGAATTTACAAGATACAAGAGACATTGTAAGTAGGGCAATGATGCTTCAGTCCCCTTCAAAGTAGGCACCTTGGGACCTCGCACAATTCTCCCAATTGCCATCAGTTGCCCCATTGTATTTTCCTGAATCTCATCAAAGATCTGAAATCTCTTCATTATATTAACAATAGCTGGACTTTTTCTGGACAGACCTCACAAGTATTTTGGCTACTATCCAAAACATATAAGGGTCTTATACAACTCATAGCAAAAAAAAAAAAAAAAAAAAAAAAAAAAAAAAAAAAAAAACTTTGATTTTAATATGGGCAAAAGATATAAATAGACTTTTTTTTCCAAAGAAGACATACAATTGGCCAACAGGGAAATGAAAGTCAGAACCAAAATAAAATCACAATTTGAATAGATATTAATAAATAGAGTATATATTAATAAAAACTAGAAATAACAAGTGCTAGCAAACATGTGAAAGAAAGAAAACTGTTGGTGCACTGTTGGTGGGAATGTGAACTGGTGCAGACACTGTAGAAAAACAGTATGGAGGTTTCTCAAATTATTAAAAATAGAACTTCCATATGATCCAACAATTCCACTTCTGGATAGGATACTTATCCAAAGAAAATGAAAGCACAATTCAAAATGGCATATGCACCCCCACATTTAATGCAGCATTATTTACAATAGCCAAGATATGGAAACAACCTAAGAATCCACTTATGGGTGAATGGATAAACTCTGGTATCCACACAAAGAGATATTGCTTAGTCTTTGAAAAGAAGGAATCTTACCATTTACAACGGTATGGATAGACCTAGAGAACACTGTGCTAAGAGAAATACATCAGGCAGAGAAAGATAAATACCATAAGATCTCTCTTGTATGTGAAATCTAGAAATAAATAAATAAATAAATAGTTAAATATCAAGCTGATAGATGCAAAGAACAGATGACTAGTTGCCAAAGGCAGGAGTTGGAGTAAGAGGGAAATGGGTAAACAGTTTTTAGTTTTTGTTTTTAGTTTTAGTTTAAATAATATATAAATAAGTAAAATAAGAGCCCTTAGTATCTGGGATAACACACCATACATCCCTAGTAGCTAGCATGAGATTTTCTTCCCAGAAGTTAAGCTTTCGCTCACGCAGGGTGGAAGATGGCCCTTCAAACCTCAGGAGATAAGATCTGGGGCCAAAGAAGCATGCTTGTCAAAAAATTTCCGGCAAAATGCCATGTTCTCCTCTGTGTGACCCCCATCTATGTTCTTTTTTTTTTTTTTTTGCTTTAATTTAATTTTATTTTTTTCCATTTTTTTATTTTATTTTTAATCAGTATTTTTTAATTGTTGATATTGTACAGATTTCTGTCTTTTACCCCACCCCAGCCCACCACCCCAGCCCTCCCCACCTTCCTCCCATTTCCACACCTCGTAGTTTTTGTCCATGAGTTCTTTATACTTGTTGCTCTAAACCGTTCCCCTTTTCCCCTGAAATTTCCTCCCCTCCCCCTCTGGACACTGTCAGACTGTTCTCAAATTCAGTGTCTTTGTTTATATTATGCTTGTTTGTTTGTTTTGTTGATTAGCTTCCTGTTAAAGGTGAGATCATATGGTATTTGTCTTTCACTGCCTGGCTTATTTCGCTTAGCATGATACTCTCCAATTCCTTCCATGCTGTCGCAAAGGGTAGGAGCTCCTTCTTTCTTTCTGCTGCATAGAATTCCATTGTGTAAATGTACCACAGTTTTTTGATCCATTCATTAACTGATGGGCACGTAGGTTGCTTCCAGCACTTGGCTACTGTAAATTGTGCTGCTACGAACATAGGGGTGCATAGATTCTTTTGGATTGGTGTTTCAGGATTCTTAGGATATAATCCAAGCAGTGGAATTGCTGGGTCAAAAGGTATGTCCATTTTTAGTTTTCTTAGAAAATTCCATACTGTTTTCCATAGTGGTTGTACCAATCTGCAATCCCACCAACAGTGCACTAGTGTCCCCTTTTCTCCACAACCTCTCCAACACTTGCTGTTTGTTGCTTTGTTTATGAAGGCCATTCTGACTGGTGTCAAGTGGTATCTCATTGTAGTTTTAATTTGCATCTCTCTGATAGCTAGAGATATCGAGCATCTTTTCATGTGTCTCTGGATCCTCTGTATGTCCTCCTTGGAGAAGTGTCTGTTCAAATCCTTCGCCCATTTTTTAATTGGGTTGCTTGTCTTCTTGGAGTAGAGTCTTGTAAGTTCTTTATATATTTTGGAGCCATTCGATATAGCAAAAAGAAAAATAAAATACCTAGGAATAAACCTAACCAAGGAGGTAAAGACCTGTATGCAGAAAACTACACAACACTGAAGAAAGAAATCAAGGAAGACACAAACAAATGGAAACATATACCATGTTCATGGATCGGAAGAATTAATATCATCAAAATGTCCATATTACCCAAAGCAATTTACAGATTCAATGCAATACCTATTAAAGTTCCAATGGCATATTTCACAGACATAGAACAAACACTTCAAAAATTTATATGGAATCATAAACGACCCCGGATAGCGGCAGCAATTTTGAGAAAGAAGAGCAAAGTAGGAGGGATCACAATACCTGATACCAAACTGTATTACAAAGCCACTGTAATCAAAACAGCCTGGTACTGGCACAAGAACAGACACGTGGACCAGTGGAATAGAACAGGGAGCCCAGAAATAAACCCAAGTCTCTACAGTCAATTAATATTCAACAAAGGGGGCAGCAACATAAAATGGAGTAAAAATAGCCTCTTCAACAAGTGGTGCTGAGAGAACTGGACAGCTACATGCAAAAAAATGAAACCCATCTATGTTCTTGCAAAACTTCAGGAAACTTATAAAAGCCATCACATAATTAGTCAGATTAACTTTTTTGTGGAAACTAGGGATGGAGTCAACTCAACATTAATATGAGATTAGGGCTGAGATTGTCCAAGAAATTCACAGATAATGAGTGTAGGTGGAAGCATTTTATAAAATGTAAAGTACCCTCCACCTGCTGGTGGTTAATCCTTTATCTTTACTTTTATTTGTGATAATGGAGTCTCAAGTCATATTAAAATATTGTGGAAGATATGTATTGAGTACAAGGCAAAGAAACTATTGTTAAGAAGTTCTATGTTGCAATTCAAGTAAAAATAGAGCCTAAGGTTTCAAACCAAAATAATTGTAGAAGTAGAGAAGAGATAGACGTGAGGGACATAATATTTAGGGAATAGAATAAAAAAGGACTAGTGACATAGTATTTGAGTGGATGTGAAAAATGCAATGATAAGGGCCTAGGAAGATGTTTGGGCCACACAGATTATTTCCTCAAATTAGATATTATGTGTATTTTGTTCACTAGAATATACCCAATACCTCGCATAGTAAAATATGTAATCTAGGTAAATAATAATATTTGTGAAGGAAAGAAATGTGTAACTAAAGACATTAATACAGGTAAAGGCGAAAATTTAAGAATGCACAAAAATACCTGTGGATTCATGGAACAATGTTGTTCAGTAGGCAATTAAAAATTTAAGTCTTGGGGGAGATGTTTAAGCTCAAGATATTATAGATGCTTAGATAATTTCTAGCTCTTTTAAATTTATATTCTCTGTTTTTCTTTTGTATTTCCTTTATATCTTGGTCTTTACAATGGGTGTACTTTCCCACACCTATGAAGTAGGAAATCAGGATATTATTGAAGGCCCATCAGTGGGAATCATGGTCTCTAAAGTTCATGAGCCAGACTTGCACAGCTTTTCACTGTAAGTATGATTTTTCATGTGAGGATAAGATAAACTTGGCAAATTTTCAGAAATGACATTCATTTCAGAGTCATGTTATAGGAAGATCTAATACTATATCATCTCACAACTCACTTTTTTCACATTCTGTTTCTTCTTCCTGGAATATTCTTTCTACCTTTATCTACCTGATTAAATGTAACTCATCCTTGAAGTTTCAAATAAATGTTACCTGAATTCAATTTTGAAACTTCTATTAGGTATCTACTATGTAACCTCAAATTGTGCTAATTGCTTAAGTCACAAAGATAATGAGGTATAATCTTCGGGTTCAATGAGCTTACCATGTAGTGAGGAAGACAATCTTAACCCAAAGCATAATGTTCAAATGATCTTAATACAATCATCAGTGTTCATCAAATTTTACAAGAGATGAATGGCTGCTAACCAGACTTTAGATTAGGATCTAAATTAGGTCAAGAAAATATAAAATAAAATTACCAAAAATCATGCCTAAATTTTAAGACAATACTTGAAGAGTAGAATCAATCCTCTCCTGGGAGATGGCATGAGCCAGTGCAAACAAGTGACCGATAACAACCTGTGCAGAAAGGAGTGTGAAGGTTGGTGGCAGGTTATTGAATTTTGGACAGGCTTTTTTTTTCCTGTACATGCACATCAGGGATGAGGCATGTGACTGGCATTAGCTGAGGCTGGAAAGTAGGCATAATCTAGTTTGCGGAGAACTTTGATGGCAGATCAGTTTCTTGGAATTTATCAGAAGGGTAATGAGATTTGTTTCTTAATTGTCCATTTCCCCTCCAATCCCACCAGGTCATCAGAATGATTTCCAAATCCTTATGATCTTTTACTATAAGACCACATGCATAGCACTGTCAGAATACTCATTTTTGTTTTTACTTTTCCTTACTATATGTGAATGGTTTGTCCTAATTATTTTAGTCTTTTTATAGTAAAATCACTATGCATATTGGACCTTCAATAATTGTTTCTTGAGTGTATAGATAAGTATACCTCTATAAAAACAAACTTCCTATGCCAAATATCTATTTTACAATTCACCAGATTGTTAGGCTCTTGAAGTCAAGACCTGTAGTTTCTTTATTATTGCACTAAATTATTCAGTTATTTCACACAAATATATCCAATATATTTATAGTTTGCATGAAAGATACATGGAATAGGAGATTAATTCTATTTTTTAAAGATTATTATGTCAGGAGAAAAGCTTCATTTTTAGTATTTTATATACTCATAATATAATTAGTTATATTCCTTTTTCACTTGAGGATAAAAGAGAAGATGAACTGGTGCAACAACTCCTAGGTTTCAACCTTCTCTATTAATATTTGTATATATGCTTTCAAGATCTTCCCCATACTCCAAGGAAATTAAGGTAAAATAAATTACCACTATCATTTGCTTGAGTAGTTTTGATATCATTTAATAGCCCATCTGCATAGATTTCTGCTACAGAATCTATGACCTAATACAGACATTAGATTAACCTTCAGGTAGGCTCAATAGAAAATGCTATTAAGCATGCATGGATGGTTAAAACAGGTATACAAGCAAAGTTTATAAAGCAGAACAAATGAGAAACACCTGACTTATTTAACAGAACTGTTTTGCCATCCGATCAAGATAGCAAACACTTAATAGATTATATTCTGTATTTTAAAATACTTCACTCTATGATTTTGCAGTACATTGCACAAGCAATAGCCATGTCAGACTACCTGAGAAGTTCCTGGAAAGTGTTAATTGACAGGCATCTAATGGAGTACAGACTTGAATATTGGCCAGATTAGTTCTTGAACTAGCACTACATAGACTGGAGCAAGGCAAAATATCAAATTATCTTACAAAACAAATTCTGTCTGGCAGGTGAGGTCACTATGGACTTTAAAATACATTAAAAAATCTTTGTGAAGTTATGTTCTTTCTAATACTATGTTTTATAAAAGTTACATACAAAATGATGTAGTAGAAAAAAGTACGACTTTACATAATTATGGTCCTTAGATTGAATCTCTGTTCACGTACTGTTGGCTGACCTTAGGTAAAGTACATCTTTATACCTTCTCTCTTATTTAAGGTGGGTTGATAATTCCTATCTTGCAGTGTTGTGGAGATTAAAACAGCAAATAAAAAGAGCAATAGAGAGACAAAGATAGGTATGGTGTCAAGCATTGTGCACTTAACCAATGGAAGCTTTACTATTATTGCCAAATATCTATGAACTTAGTGTCTCACTTCACCTTGGATGATACTAGATCTTTTGAGTAGGATGCATTAGCATGTAACATAAATGGAGTCCCTGGTTCTTATTATGCTTTGAGTGGTCTATAAGAAAGACATTTAATTTCTTCATAACTTTGATTTCTATATGAAAAACTGTAAAAATAAAAATGAGAGAAAAATACAGTTTTGTCAAAATATTTTACTAGGATTTTGTTTGTTTGTTTGTTTTTAACAGCTTAACAATAAAAGTGGCAAACTACCAGAGTACTTATTAGATAGTAGGCACTCACTTGCTACGTATTTTCACATATAACTAATCAATTTAATCATCAAAAACCTCTATGATAGAGTTAGTGTTACTATTCCTTTTTTTTGGATTTGGGGAAATTGAGCCATAAAGTTAAGTAATTGGCCAAGATCACACAGTTATTAAGCGATGGAACCATCACTCATTGTCAGTTCCGAAGCCCGTGCTTTAGCCATTACATAGTACAGCCTTTTCAGTGTGATTTGTTCCTATAAGTTTACAGTTGGTATGTATGGGTTTTTTTTTTCAATGTAAATACCGAAATTAGTAATTATAATTCCTGTCAATCGATTCATGTTTAAAATTTTTATATACATTCATTTTAACAGACTTAATAGGGTAATTTCAGTATTTATATGATTCATTAAATTTATCAGAGAAATACAAAATGGATAATCTCAGATTGGTCTCAATATCATCTCACATTTATATATACTTTTAAATTTGATTTCCCATTAACTTTAATTTTATAAAGATTTCAGGCACTGGATTCTTAAAAATAATTGGGAAATCTTTCATCATTTGGGAAAAGGCCGTTTATGGAACAAAGTTCATTTATCTCAGAAAACATCTTATACTGGCAAAATTATTTATTTTTAATGTAACAGCTAGACAGCTAACTCCAAATTTGTCTCCTGTATGAAAGTAATTTAGTTACTTATGAACCATAGAAAAATGGGATCTTACTTTAGCAATTTTCTTTGTTAAATTTCTTTGTTTGTTATTTCTTTGTTTGTAATTTCTTTGTTATTGCCTTAGCAAAAAACATTGTAATTGAATTATTTTATATTTGTAATAGGAATCAAAATGTATTTAATAGTAAATTGAATTATAAAATACTTCTGCTTTAAAAGCAGCAAATCTTTTGAATGATGCTATGGTAATAAAAGTGCTAAAATTTCTGATGGGTATAAGATGAACTCGAGATGTGTGCTCTCCAAGGCTTCAGCCTTCCCCTTTGTCATTCTACTATAAGTACCTGTAAATACTTTTTTTTTCCTTTAATGTATGTCCTCTTCCCTGAAATGGGTAGGATGTTTGTTGAAGCCCTGTTCACCTTGCCATCCAACTTCTGAGAGATTGAAACCAATACTATGAACTATCTCTATGTCAACCCAGTGGAATAAAGTCATTCTAAACAAAGTAATGACCAAAATGAGTGCAGTGCCATCCATCTGAATTCTCA
The DNA here is from genome assembly GCA_039655065.1 of Glossophaga mutica. Taxonomy (NCBI): domain Eukaryota; kingdom Metazoa; phylum Chordata; class Mammalia; order Chiroptera; family Phyllostomidae; genus Glossophaga; species Glossophaga mutica. Next base: position 158,857,791 of record CM077306.1, read on the forward strand.
TGTCACTTATGCCTAGAATGTTCTGCTCTCTTGTTTCACTGACACACTATATTCCCTGAACTCTGGTGTGCACCATATTAAACTGTGTCACTGGTCTGCACAGAGTCTAGATTCCTACCTGAATCCTTGTTACCCAATAACACAAAATTCTCAGTGTGCCTCAAATCCAGATCAGAACTGGCTGTAGTAGGATATATAACAATAAATATTTAAATTTCATAAATGTAAAAGAAACATCTACTGCTTCAATCATTCTTACAAACTGTGGATATTTAGTTCACAGGCCAGTGCTCAATCAACTGACCCACACCAGCCAGGGCTCAAAATATGGATATTATTATTATTTTTAAATATATTTTATTGATTATGCTATTACAGTTGTCCCATTTCTCCCCCATCATTCCTCTCCACCCTACCCACCCTCTCCTACCCACATTCCCCCCTTTAGTTCATGTCCATGGGTCCTAAGTTTTCTAGCTTCTACATTTCCCATACTATTCTTGCCCTCCCCCTGTCTATTATTTCCCCATTATCTATGCTACTCATTCTCTGTACCTTTTCCCTCTCTCTCCTCCTCCCACGCCCCTGTTGCTAACCCTCCATATGATCTCCATTTCTGTGGTTCTGTTCCTGTTCTAGCTGTTTGCTTAGTTTGCTTTTGTTTTAGGTATGGTTCTTGATAGCTATGAGTTTGTTGTCTTTTCACTGTCATAGTTTTATCTTCTTCTTCTTAGATAAGTCCCTTTAACATTTCATATCAGAAGGGCTTGGTGATGATGAACTCCTTGAACTTGACCTTATCTGAGAAGCACTTTATCTTCCCTTCCATTCTAAATGACAGCTTTACTGGATAGAGCAATTTTGGATGTAGGTCCCTGCTTTTCAAGATTTCAAATATTTCTTCCCAGCCCCTTCTTGCCTGTAAGGTCTCTTATTAAGGACATTAAAATACATACATATAATCTGAGTATGGAAAAAACCCTGCAAATTAATACTTTCACATTTGTACATAGATAATCATTATAATTATATTTCTTCTCACAGGTTCAACAATATTTGAATATTTTTCAACATTTCATTTTTTCCGTATGCTTTTGTACAATCCTTTTATAAATACGCTCTAAAAGATTTTTTTTTGAAATTGACTTTGTATGTATGTATTAGTGAAATTAACATATATATTGAGGCATCTCAAATTAGCTTGTGCTCACTTAAAACAGGTATCATAGAAAAATTATTAAGAAATCAAATGAAAGGGTTAATATAATAAAGCCTTAGGCTTTAGAAATGGAATAAAAATATACAGAGCTGAGAATAAGAGAATATTGCAAAGATAGTTCATTCTAAGAACATAAAAAATGTATGGGATAAATGGAAAGAATCACATGGGTATTGTAGGAGAGCTGCCATGTGGTTATATTTCCCTAAGAATGAAACTTCCTTATTTATATATTATATATTTTCATTAAATTTTTAATACTATTGAAGTATAACAAGTATTGATTTAAAGTATAGCACAAGATTTTTCAACATATAATAATCTGTCACTAAAGGTAAATTCGTTGTCCATTACACTTTATATTTTCGCTCAGAAAAGACCTTTTCCCTCAAATTTCACAGGGGAAAGAAGTTTATGTTTCTGAATTTTAAATTGGCAGTAGTATTAAACCACATAAAAATTAAGAATGAGAAATTGGCCTGGATCTATAATGTTTCCATCCCACATTTAGCTGAAAGAAGGCCATGTCAGCAGTAGAACTATTCTACTTGTGGTGATGAATAACTTTTGCTAACAGCAGCTACAGAGGCAGGACCATTAGAGAGATGGATGAATGTATCAGTAAATAGAGGCACACATATCCGCTGATGGGAAGGTCACAAAGCAAACATTAACAATTAAGAACATTAATACCTTTTCCCACACCAAAGCTTTCTCAATAGTGACTTTTGACAGGTACAATCTGGCTCCCATATGTCTCTTGCTAAACCTCAGGGACAATTTTAGTTTAGTACACAAACATGTCCACAAATTTACCTTTCAAGATGATAGAACAGCAGAGATGAAATATTTAGCTTTTTTTGTGTTTTGTATACTGGTAACATTGAAACTAGTCCCTTCCCCGAGTAGATAGATGAGGAGTGTCGTCTTTGAAATACTATGTCATAAAGCATGTATTAAAAAATCACATTTTTCAGTAATTATGTATATTTTTACCTACTGGCATTGCACAGATAGATAGAGTGATTTCAGATTTTTTGAAATGAAGTGATCATGATTATTAAATAGGAAAACCATTCTTGTACTTTTTGGGACAGGGAAAAAATGGACAAAGAAAATGCAGATGTTATAATCAGTTTCCCAGCAATTATAGTTTGTCTATTTGTTTTATTTAAGGGCTCTGAGCAGGTCATAAACAAGGAAAAACACAGATTTCAGGGCAAATGACACACAGTCACCAGTGAGTATGAAAAAAAGGCATAGGCACTAATTAGTATGAAAAATAAAAAGGCCATTACATTGTAAACAGCAAAGGACTCTACACAGAGAATGGCTCAGGTTCTCCAGAGTGAAACAAGGGAAATGGAGTTTGGCAACTGATTTTTATTTTGGCTAGGAAATGGTGCTGGCTTTTTTTTTTATGTACCTTGATTTTTATTTTTTAATATTTATATTACTATTTTATTTTAATTTTTTTTAATGTAATTGTTGTTAGAGTACAGTTGTCTCCGTTTTACCCCCTCATTCCCCCCACCCCAACCATCCTTGCCTCCCACACTTGATCCTACCGCCACTTGGTTTTGTCCATGTTTCTTTTACACATATTCCTGAAAATCCTTCTCCCTTTTCCCCCTAGTCTACCCCCACACCTCCCCTCTGGTTACTGTCAGTTTGTTCTTCATTTCAATGTCTCTGGTTATATTTTGCTTGCTTGTTTGTTTTGTTCATTAGGTTCCACTTATAGGTGAGATCATATGGTATTTGTCTTTTACCACCTGGCTTATTTCACTTAGCATAATGTTTTCCAGTTCCATCCATGCTATTGCTAAGGGTAAGAGCTCTTTCTTTCTTTCTGCTGCATAGAATTCCATTGTGTAAATATACCATAGTTTTTTGATCCACTCATTTACTGATGGGCACTTAGGTTGCTTCCAACACTTGGCTATTGTAAATTATGCTGCTATGAACTTTGGGGTGCATAGGTTCTTTTGGATTGGTGTTTCAGGGTTCTTAGGGTATAATCCCAGGAGTGGAATTGCCGGGTCAAAAGGCAGATCCATTTTTAGTTTTCTGAGGAAATTCCATATTATTTTCCACAGTGGTTACACCAGTCTGCATTCCCACCAACAGTGTACAAGTGTTCCCTTTTCTCCACATCCTCTGTAGCACTTGTTTGTTGATTTGTTTATGATGGACTGGTGTGAAGTGGTATGTCATCGCGGTTTTAGTTTGCATTTCTCTGATGGCTAATGATGCTGAGTATCTTTTCACATGTCTATAGACTTTTTGTATATCCTCCTTGGAGAAATGTCTGTTCAAGTCCTTTGCCCATTTTTTAATTGGGTTTTTGTCTTCCTAGAGTGGAGTCCTGTGAGTTCTTTATATATTTTGGAGATTTAAAAAAAATGTATTTATTTATCTTTAAAGGAGAAAAGAAAGAGAGGGAGAGAAATGTCAATGTATGGTTGCCTCTCATGCACCCCCTGCTGAGAGCTGGCCTGCAACCCAGGCATGTACCCTGACTTGGAATTGAACCATGACCCTTTGGTTCACAGGCCCACACTCAATCCACTGAGCCACACCAGCCAGGGCTATAATGCTTTTTCTTTAGCTGTGCAGAAGCTTTTCAATTTGATGAGATCCCATTTGTTCACTCTTTCCTTTATGTCCCTTGCTCTAAGGGACATATTGCTCTAGGGGACATATTTCTCTAGGTGAAAACATTGCTGTGTGGAATATCTGAGATTTCCCTGCCTATGTTCTCCTCTAGTACTTTTATGGTGTCACAATTTATATTTAAGCCTTTTATCCACCTTGAATTTATTTTCGTGTATGGTGTAAGTTGCTGATCAAGTTTCATTTTTTTGTATTGTAGCTGTCCAGATCTCATAACATCATTTATTGAAGAGGCTATTTTTACTCCATTTTATGTTCCTGCCATCTTTGTAGAATAGTAATTGACCATAGAGACTTGGGTTTATTTCTGGCCTCTCTATTCTGTTCCATTGGTCTATGTATCTGTTCTTATGCCAGTGCCAGGCTGTTGTGATTACAGTGGACTTGTAATATAGTTTGATATTGTCATCCCTCTTATTTTGTTCTTCTTTCTCAAAATTGCTGAGGCTATTCAGGGTCATTTGTGGTTTCATAAAAATTTGTGAAATGTTTGTTCTATATCTGTGAAATATGTCATTGGTATTTTAACAGGGATTATGCTGAGTCTATAAATTGCTTTGGGTGGTATGGCCATTTTGGTGATGTTAATTCTCCCAATCCATGAACACAGTATGTGCTTCCATTTATTTGTGTCTTCCTTAATTTCTTTCTTCAGTGGTGGGTAGTTTTCTGAGACAGGACTTTTTTCTCCTTGGTTAGGTTTATTACTAGGTACTTTATTTTTCTTGTTGCTATAGCAAATAGGAATTTTTCCCCCTGATTTCTCTACCTGATATTTCAGTTTTGGTGTACAAAAATGCCTTCGATTTATGAATATTGATTTTGCATTCTGCAGCTTTGCTAAATTCACTCATTAGGTCAAGTAGTTTTTGGTGGAATTGATAGAGTTTTCTATGTACACTATCATGTCATCCACAAACAGTGACAGCTTTACTTCCTCCTTTCCAATTTCAATGCCTTTTATTTATTTTTCTTGTCTGATCACTGTGGCCAGGACTTCCAATATTATGTTGAATAGAAGTGGTGAAAACTGATATCCTTGTCTTGTTCCTGATTTTAGTGGGAAAGATTTTAGATTTTGCCCATTGAGTATGATGTTGGCTGTAGGTTTTTCATATATAGTCTTTATTATGTTAAAGTATGCTCCCTCTACTCCCACTTTGCTGAGTGTTTTTATTATAAATGGGTGCTATACCTGATCAAATGCTTTTTCTATTGATATATCTGCATTCATTGATATATCTGCATCTACTGATATATCCTAATTGGAATAATAATACTTATATCTATACTTCTGTTTCTGTGTTGTTTATTAGTTTATTTTGTTTATTAGATTTCACATATAAGTGAGATCATATGGTATTCATCTTTCACTGACTGGTTTATTTCACTTAGAATAATAGTCTCCAGGTCCATCCATGCTGTTGCAAGAGGTAAGATTTTCTTCTTTTTATTTTTACCTAGTATTCCATTATGTAAATGTACCACAGCTTTTCTAGCCACTCATATACCAATAGGTACTTAGACTGTTTTCCAGAGCTTGGCTATTGTAAATAAAACTGAAACAAATATAGGTGTGCATATATTCTTTTGTATTGGTGTTCCGGAATTCTTAGGGTATATTCCCAGGCATGGAATCACTTGAGGAGACTCTATACTATTTTCCAGAGTGGCTGTACATGTCTGCATTTCCACCAACAGTGCACGAAGGTTCTCTTTTCTCCATGTACTTGCCAATGGTTCTGACAGGTATGAGGAGATATTTCATTGTGTCTTTAATTTGCATCTCTCTGATGGCACAGGGGGGATATCAGGGACAACTGTAATATTATAAACAATAAACATAATTAAAAGTAAAATATAAATAAAGATAATAAAATTTTAAAAATGTTTACTTTTGCTTCTTCATGAGTTGGGGGGCTCCCCTGAAAAATAAATTACATTCTGGAAGGCAGGGCCCTTGTAGTATAGGCTTCCCCATGCTATGTGAGTATTCTAGGAATCCTTCATATCAGTGTACTAGCTGGCATTGTTGTCAGAGCCTACATTTGGCTCATTAATTTCTTTGAAGACTGTTTCAGTGCATTTGCCCATTTTATGATGGGTGAATTACAGATGGACCTGCCCATACTGTGCTGAGAGTTCATCAGTTTTTGATGAAAAATGTCATGATCACCATGCCCCATCCTCATTATTCACCTGATCTCAACCTGAATTAATTTTGGGGGGGGGTTCTCAGATTAAAAAAATAATAATAAGCCCTCAAAGGAAAATGTTCAGCTGGTGTGGAAGAAGTGAAACAAACAAATACCCCCCACAAAAAAAAAATACAGTAGAAGCACTAAAAGGCATCAAAATCAGTGAGTTCAAAAACTGTTTTGAGCAGTGGAAAAAACATCTCACTGTACTGCTTCAAATGGAGAGTACTCTGAATTTGATGGAAGTTTAAACATGTCAGAATAATTAGATACTTTTTAATAAATAAATTCTGAGTTTTGGGGGTTCCCCTCATATTTTGCCAATGTTACCTCATTTTAACCATCACAAAATCTGAGGAAGACTTAGACCCCAATTATTTTTCTCAACAATTAACATTTTCCAAATATCAATGCATAATTTTCAGTTTTAAAAAAAGCTTTTGCAATCATTATTCTCTTGAATGAGAATTTATTTTTATCAGAACATTGCTGTTTTTAAGGATTAGCAATTGAAATTCTTTGCACATATAGAAACTAGGGTTAGACCTTACAACAAACACTTTTAGCAGTAAATGATAAAGATATTTTGAGGAAATAGGTGTGAAATATTCAAATCATAGCAATAATTGTAAAGAGTAGGTATATTAGCATTTTTAATGTGGGGTGAAGGAAATGGAGAGAAGAGAAACCTGACATTCAGTATGTGCCATGATGTGTCAGACACCATCAGATGTTTTCCCTGTTTTTCATACCTCTTTCATATTAGGAGAAGGTCATGTTTCACAATTTATCTTTGATGAAAATACGATGCAGAGAGATTAAGAAATCTCAAGGCTGTTCATGTACAAAGTTAAAACTAGGACCCACACAACTTCAAAAAGCCATATTCTTTATGTTTTTTGTTTGTTATACCAAACTGTATTAACATACAATCTATGAAATTATATTTCAATAAAAGGCATAGGACAATCACATACATATGCACACACACAATTTTTTATCACTATCCTGTGCCCTAGGTAGTCTGTTTTAATCACAGTTTAATTGCAAACATCTGAAATTTCATAACAGGAACTACATTATTTTTTCAGTTTTTTAATTGTATTTTTTCATTATCATTTATCTCCTTTTTACCCTCTTCCAACTCAACACATGGCCTACCCCCACAATCACCACACTGCTTTTCATTCTTAATATGCTCCCTGCGGTTGTTATATATCTTTGTTCTCTGTATGTTTTCAACATTACATTATTCTGGAAAGATGATCATAACAAACTCACTCAAATTATCATCCTCAATTATTTTCTTTCTTTCACCAGAACATTATATTAAATCCCTTTAACAATTCTATCAGTGTCTAGATCTTAAATTTTGTGAAATTCACCAATTAATCTGATATTTCCAAATGTATTAATTTTTCCATTACTATAACAAATTTGTACAAACTTAGTGGTTTAAAACACAAATGTATTCTCTTATATTTCTTCAGATTAGAAGTCTGAAATTCATGGTCACATGACTGTATTTCTTCTGGGAGCTCTAGCTTTTTGTCTCTGTTTCTGTTTTCTTGCATTTTTCAACACCTAGAGACCACCTCCATTCCTTTGCTCATGGCCTTTTCCTCTATCTTCAAAACCTGAAGTTACATCATTCCAACTCATTATTTCCTCATTAGGTCTCTTTTGTAACTCTCCTTCTTTCTTCTGTAATTTATAAGGACACTTGATTATGCTGGGCATACTCAGATTATTGAGGAAAATCTTACCATATCAGAGCCTTTAACTTAATCACATCTATAAAGTCTTTTGCCATAAAAAAGCAATATGTGTATTGGACATTATTGGGGTGAGGGAAAGGACATTATTCTCTTACTATACAAGGTAAGTATTTAATATATTTTTGATGTATTAATTTTTAGTACATAAAATTGAAGTATTGCCTATGATGTTGATATATTTGACTGGTACATACCATGATATTAAAAGTAGTGTTTTAATCTTTACTATCCAATGTCAGACAGATGAGCTTGTGGAAAGTGTGCTAGACTGGAAAGTGAGGATACTTAGATTGTTACCTAAGAGCTTATACTGACTCTTCTTGTTTAGAATAGTGAATTCCAGGGACTTTCAGTTTACCTATTGATTAAAGTAGACCAGAAATCATTTCATAGTAACATTTTTTAAAATTTAGTGTTTACTATGTTTATCATTCTCCCATCACCAACAACTTAAAATAGTTATTCCATATATCTGGCACTTATATTCAGTCTTCAGTTGGCTTAATAAAAACAGCATTTAGATCTCATGGCCTTAAATTAAAGCAACATTTTACAAACTTTATTAAAAATATTTGTCATACTTCAGGTTGCTATGGTGAACAGATAGCGTGCCTTAAACAACACACTTATGTCTCAGAGTTCTTGAGTCTGGGAAGTTAAAGTTCAAAGTGATGACAGGTCTTCTGTCTAGTGAGAGCCCTCTTCCTGGTTTGCAGATGGCCAACTTCCCTTTGGCCTCACATGGCCAAGGGCACAGAGAGAGGAAGTAAGCTAATGTTTCTTCTAATAGTGACACTAACATACTAATGAGGGTTCCAAAGGCCCCACCGACTAATATCATCACATTGGTATGGTTTAAGAAAATAAATAATTTTTGTGATTTTCCCATTGAAATGATTAATTACATTAGCACCTTTTATAAAGAAGTCATTCCTACAACACTAGTCTTCATCAATACTTAGGTCATATAAAAATTATGTATATACAAAGCCTGTCCAGAAAGTATCCATCATCCACTATAAAAAATGCAGACATTTATTGAAGAAGATACAAGATGCAAGAAACATTGTACATAGGACAATAATGCTTCAGCCTCCTTCAAAGTAGGCACCTTGGGACCTCACAGTTCTCCCAATCACCATCAGCTGCCCTGTCATCTTTTCCTGAATCTCATCAACAGTCTGAAAACTCATCCCTTTCAAAAGTGATTTCAGTTTTGGTAAAAGCCAGAGGATGCAGGGCACCAAATCAGGGCAGTAGGAGGGCTGAGTCACCTGGGTGATTTTCCAAAAAGCTCTGCACAAGGCATGATGAAAAAGCAGGCAAGTTGTTGTGATGAAGCTGCCGATTACCAGTTGCCCATAGCTACAGCCTTCTGAATCATCCAAATACTTTCTGTGGATGAATGTTCAAGCTTATGAAACTTGATGCAGATTTGTTGCTCTACTTGCTCAGTCATTTTTAATGTGATGGCCACAAAGTACACATGATCCCTCAATAGCACCTACCTCCCTCACTTACTAGTACAGTAAAGTCATCATTGTTCACACTTGCACATTCCTGTCCACACTCCTTGGCTGCCAGTTTACATCAATGTTGCACAAACCACTCTTGTTACGTTAACAATCTTTGGCCTTTCTCTGGACAGTCCTTGTATACGTGAATCTGTATCTGGACTGTATTTCATTCTCTTGATTTGGATTCCAATTCCTTCACTAACATTGCACTTTTTAAAAAACTATAGTTATGAAATCTTGATGTATTATGGATATATTCACTCTTTCTTGTTCAACTTAGCAGGAATGTGAGGATATTTTTATCCCACTGCTTTTCCATACACACACACACATACAGTCAACCTGTTAAGATTTTTTTTAATTCTTAAAATTTTTAAGTCTTTAATTTCTTAAAAGTTTTCCTAGTCCTTGACTTTAATGTCAATATTTTTACTAAAGGCATTTATATATTTTTGAAAGTTTTATAAATTTTTAAACTTTTAAATTTATAATTTTTTTCTGTAAAAGGCTGTTATGTTTTTGTTAGAGATAATTAAATGTATTTCAAATTTGGGTAATCTCATACATCATTTTTAACTTTAGTGTCCTAAATATTTCTGCCTTATATATTAATGTGATTTTATATCTTAGGTAATATATTAGATTAATGGGACAGTCTTCATAAACCTTCCACAATGTGGTAGTATGTGGAAATATTTTTCCACAATGTGGTACTATGTTTTTACAGAGATAATTTTATTGTTTTGTATAAAAATATTTATTATAACTCAATTTTTCTTCTCATTTGATGAATAAGATGTCTCATAAAATATAGGATTTAAAAACATCCTGATCTCATTATTGACTTTAGTGTTAACATTTTAACTTTTAAAAATTACATTTAATGATTGGCATGCTTTTTAAATTTTTATTTTTATTTGATTAAGAAATATTGGGACATGAAATTTGAAATTTTTTAAACATTGTGCATCTCAAGCATTTTTGTTAGTTTTATTTGCTTTGTTTTCTCAAATAATGCATGAGGTTATATCAATAGATTCTCTAATATTGAAGTAGTCTGTATTTCTTTGTCATATAACCAACTTTGTCATAAAGTATATGCTTGTATATCTCATTTAACTTGAAATATTATGTTAATGATTTTTGTATAACAATTTTGTGAGTCAGAGTAATTTGTAAAATCCTTTCCCTACGACGTGTGCTCCATACTTTGTGATAATCATTCACATTTTGGTGTGTCAGTAGTTCATTCCTTTATATAACTGCTTGATATTACATTTATAAATATACAATGTAGCCATTCAAGAGACTCAGAATACGAAAGGCAATTATGAGGCAATCTTGAAAAAGAAGCACATTTTGGTTTTTTTTGTTTTTGTTTTTGTTTTTTTTTTTAATTTTTTTAAAGATTTTTATTTATTTATCTTTAGAGGGGAAGGGTAGGAGAAAGGGAGAGGGAGAGAGAAATATCAATGTAGGGTTGTCTCTCGTGTGTCCCCTGCTGGGAACTGGCCTGCAACCCAGGCATTTGCCCTGACTGGGAATCGAACCACGATCCTCTGGTTCGCAGGCCCAGAAGCACATTTTGGAGTACTCATATTTCCAAATTTCAAAACTTACTATAAAGCTTCAGTGATCAAAATAGTGGGATACTGTCATAAAGATGGACATATAATTCAATGGAATAGAATTGAGAGTCCATAAATAGACTCATATCTCTGTTGTTAATGCATTTTCAACAAGAGCGCTAAGATAATTCAATTGGGGAATAATAGTACTTTAAATTGTGCAAAAACAACTGGCTATACATATGCAAATGAATGAAATTGGAACCCTATCTCACACATACATAAAAATAACTCAAAATGTATCAATGAACTAAATATAAAACTGACACTATAAAATCTTGGAAAAAATAAGAAATTTTGTATTTGGCAAGGCTTCCTTAGATATGACATCAAAGGATGAGCAACAAAAGAAAAAAAATAAAAAAATTGATAAAAAGTGTTGGTAAAGAATAAATAAACCATCAAAATTAACACCTTTGTGTGTCAAAGGAGATTAACAATAAAATAAAAAGACAACCCATAGAATAAGGAAATATTTGTAAATTATATAACATACATGATATCATTTATATATATGAAATGCATATCCAGAATGTGAAAATAACTCTTACAAGAACAAAAATATAATAACAATTAAAACCTACCCAATGGATAAAGAAGTTCAACAGACATTTCTCCAAATAAGATATACAAACAGTCACCAGGTACTTGTAAATATATTCATCACCTTTAGTCATCAGAGAAATGAAAATCAAAACCTCAATGAGAAACCACTTCACATCACTTAGATGTTAGTAATCAAAAATGTGGGAAATAATTAGTGTTGATTGGGATATAGACCATATTGCCATCCTCATACATTGCTGGTGGGAATATAAAATCATGCAGCCATAATGGAAAATTGTTTGGTGGATCCTCAAAAATTTGAACAAAATTATCATGTGATCCTAAAATTGCACTCCTAGATATACGCAAAGAACTGAACACACCCACTGTGAACACAAGTACACAACTGAACAAAGTACAGAGTTGAATTCATACATAATCAAACACTGCACATGTGTGAATATTCATAGAAGCATTATTCACAATAACCATAACGTGTATGCAACCCACACTTCTAACAATGGATGAATGGGAAAAGAAAATGTGACATATACATAACCACAGAAGAGTATCATGTCATAGAAAGTACTATATAAAGTACTATATACTATATATGACATGAAAGTAGTATATCATGTCATATATCAGTACATAGAAGTACTGATATATGCTATGTGGATGAATGTGAAAACATGCTAAGTGTGAAAATACAGACATAAAAGGTCACATATTATAAAATTTCATTATGTTAAATATCCCAAATAGGTAAATCCACAAAAACAGGCAGGTGTTTGTTAGGTAGGGCACAAGGTAAGGGTGAAATGTGGAGTGACTTTAATGGTATGAGAATTCCTTTGGTAAAAATGTTTTGGAACTTGGTATTGATGGTGCCACTGAATTGTACATTTTAAAATGGTTTATGTTGTGGAAACTTCACTTCAAAAAATAAATTCCAAACCCAATGGTTTTTCAATTTAGTCATTTTTCCTTCCAGAAGTTATTCTTCCTCTCCGTTCAGGTCTAAGAATAGAACAGGAAAATTTTCTTAACATCTTCCTTAGTATGGTAGTCTATTCTTTTTTCTTCCCTACAGCACTCGTTGTGGATCCTGCTTTAAGGTGATTCCAGATTTATATTGATATTTCCATTTGCGCAGGTCTTCAGGTTTTTGTTTTCTCCTTTGCCTCCAGCCTGTAACAACCTGAGCTCTAGGAAACCAAGCAACTTTAGGATTCATCCATTTAGATTTTGACCTTTCAGGTTTTCTTTAACTCTATTGCCACTCAGCTCTGATGTATCTTGTGTTTTAAATAGCATTTTAAGTGATTTATACCAAGCTTTTTTTTTTTTTTAGGTTCTCTAGTTTACTAGATTGCCAAAAATTAAGAGTCATACTTCTTTGCCGTTCACTTCAACTGGTGATGCTGAAAATGATATTGCCAGTCTTAAAATAATTTTATTGCAAAATATAATTTTATATTAAAACATTTAATGGGAAATTTTCTTCCTTGTTCTTTTTTATTCTTCTGTAATATCTGAAGATTTTCCTACTCTTTTCTCATCATCAAGATTTCTACTCTCTCTTAATTTTCATTCCCATTATCTGAACACCAACTTTCCTTATATCTCTGCTTCTTTGATCTATAGCAGTGATTCTCAACTTTGGTTACGTACTAAAATTACCTAGAAGCATTTGAATAATATAGTCATGAGTACTTACTATTAGGTTTATTATATCAGAAGATACAGTGTTATATCTGAGCAACTCTATTTATATTTGTGATTCCTAAATTATTCTGATGAGAAGATCAGATATGCCATACAACTTTTCAATTTGATGATAGTTATTCCTGGTTAGTATTTAACAGTATGTATACTTCAAATTCAATAAGTGAAAGTCTGAACTAATAAACTTTTAACAGCAACTATTTGTTTTCCTGTATTGTCTGGTTAATAGCAACCCTCCATTCTGTATCTAATAAAAATATTTGGTGGTTTTAAATACTTTCCCTCATTTATTAAATGCATTTTATGGCCACTACTGGGCATCATGAAACAATGAGTCAATTTCTGAAGATAAGAATTTAAAAATTATGAACTTTAAGAATGAAAAAGAAAAGCGTCTATCCAGATTGAAGCAGCCAAGTTAAATTGACATTGGAAGAGTCAGGAAAGCCATGTGCAAAACCAATAGCCTATGTGCAAAGATAATTATTGGGTATAGACTGGGATGTCTCTTAGCTGTTGAACAAAAACCTTTCCAATGTATAAAGCTTTCTTGTGGTTATTTTCAGCAGAGTGACCTACAATCTAATTAAGAGCGTGGGCAAAGTGAGAAGCCAGCTTCTCCAACTCAAAATCTCATTCACTAAGTGGCACTAGAGGGTCTCAGAATTTGCCTGATGTAAAACATTACTTGGCTTTTAAAATTTTATTTATTTCATTTTATTTATTTATTTTAATTTTTTATTTTAGAGAGAGAGAGGAAGGATGAGAGAGAAAATTATTATTTGTTGTTCACTTCTTTGTGCATTCATTGATTGATTCTTGTGGTATCAAATCCACAACCTTAAAGTCTTAGGAACAATGCTCTCCAAAAATGAGCTAATCTGGCCAGCTATATGGCTATCTTGCTTTTTTATTTCCAAGTTTAGGGTTAGGCTTTCATGACTGTTTCATGACTGTTAAGACTATCTAATACGAATTTTAGTGTTTTAGATTCCTGGGCAGGAGATGGTGTATAAACAGGTGAGGCAGCAGCAATTTCTTCAATGCAGATTTGTTGTTCCCATATGGAACATCATTGTAGATGAGAAGGTTTATGATAAAGAGTGAGATTTTGTTGAACCAGATTTAGAGGTGATAAAATGTTTCTGTGGGTTCTCATAGTGATGGTAAGGATACAGAGAACAGGTACAGAGGGCATGGAGTTTATGATCTTTATACTTACAGTGATTCAATCATTTGCTTCTGGCATAGTGGAGTGCCTCTCACGTGGATATTACTTCCTACTCAACCTCTTCTGGGCATAAATGCTTGGAGCCCCATGGTATCTTTGTGGGTCTGTGGGCATCATCTAGATTCCGTACCTGTTCTACGTGCTTAGAAGTTGACAACTGTGAGGGATCAGAGGCTGATGGGAGAGTAACTGCAAAGGAAATGTATTAGCCTTAAGATTGTGTTCCTGAGTGGAAAAGCGCAGTGAGGATTATATTGCTCCAAGTGTAGCTTTTGTGCTAAGTCACATGTATTAGTTCAGTTCACCAGAGTTACACAGTGACATTTCTGGCACAAAAACAAACAAACAACCGCTAACAATGAAAGAGAACATTTTATTCCATTTTCCATTAATCACTGTCTATTTCCATCCAGAATATATGGGGGCTGAATGGTGATTCTGCCAAGACAAGATTAAAATGCTCCTACACCATGGCATAATACCAGGCATAATCCCATCAAAATACCAGGCAAGTGACACTCCAATTTTTTCCCTAATTTTTAACTTCTAAGAAAAATAACCAACTGGACTTACTGACCAATGGAATCTGGAAGGTGGGGTGAAAGAGGAGTCTGAGATAACCTCCACAGGTCAAATGTGAAAGGAGAGCTGATGCAGTGCTCCCATACACCGTATCACAGAAGACATGTCGCCTTGGTGGACTATGGAGAAAATTGTTTTTTGTGGTATAGGAACTGCTCCTTTCTACAGGGTTATAAATGCACATTTACCATTACTGACAATGTATGTTCATTACCAGTTTCAGTGATAGTATGTATTATTTTACCCATGCTCTCAGGGACAGAAACAAAGTTCTCCTTATTTCGCAATTCAATATGTAGGATATTTTGAAGTGCAATGTATATGACTTCTGTCACAGCTGAGTATCAGTTTAGCTCATCATCGCATGCAGAGTGTTAGAGTTCGCATACAATAGACAAGTAGGAGATGAAACTGACTGACCTGAGAATGAGGGCAGGAGAACAAATTGTAATTGGATATACTGAAAGGTGAAAGTTGGAAAAAAATTATCGTTTTAAACACCTTACAAGTTAAAACTAGCTGTGTTCGCACTTATAGGATGCTTCTTTCCACAAATAATTATTAACAATTATTATTTAATTATCCTAACTTTGAATGGATCACTATATTTCCAACATTTATCTTTATCATGTGTATATTTTAAATTTAACGAAACTTTAAACAAAATTTATTTTAATAAAACTAGCTATACATATTCATGTAGCTTCTAATATAAACTAAAGAAAAAAGCTCATTTTACTTGTGTATTTTTAGCATTTGAATTGTCTAATGTAATTTACAGACTGTAAGTGCTAAACTGTTAGTGTGTTATTAGAATTTCAATTAGTAATTGTCCATCAGTAATAAGCAGATAGCCTTATTCTTGTGTTATTTGTAAAACAAATACTAAAAATAAAATATATATGATCCAAATATTTTTTAACTAAATTTAAGTACATATCAATGAAGCATTGGCAAAAGCTTCCTCAAATTCCTGGAACAAAATTGTACCCACATTGTCATCTGGAAACCACAGCTTGTGAGCATTTAAGAATCAACAGTTGGTCTAATCTGCTGAAAAATTTATTCTAGTTAGGTACAATATCTTCCTGCATGATTAAAGACAGTTACTCACTGTCTACTCTCATCTTCTCACCATTCCCCATACCATAACATGTTTTTTACAATTTTATAAATATTTTTTGCAATCTTAGAGTGGTTTGGTTACTTACAGAAAATTGCAAAGATAGTGCACAGAATTGTCATGCACCCCTTATCCAAATTCCCTCTGTGAACTTCTAACACTATTGTGGGAAACCTGTCACAATGAACCAGATCAATAACATATTTATTAATGAGATCTGCACTTTATTCAGATTTTCTCAGTTTTCCCAAATTATATTCTCTCTCAGGATATCATCCAGGCTAGCATATTACATAGTCAGAATAGTCTCTTCGTAGATGTGACAGTTTATTACTTTTTTATTTTTGATGACCTTGAGAATTTTGAAGAAGACTGGTCAGATATTCTGTCAAATGGCCATTAATTGGGAAATATCTGTTACTTTCTCCATGATAAGATCGGGACCATGTGCTTTCTGGGAGGACAACCACAGGTATGGTGTCATTTTCATCACATCATACCAAAGGTACATCCTAACATAACTTTTCATTGTTGGTGTTGGCTTTGCTCAACTGGCTTTAGTAATGTTTGTGAGATTCTCTACTATAAAGTTACTTTTTTAACCCTTTTCACAGAAGATTCTTTGGAAGGAAGTCACCCCACTGATGGAGCCAAGGGTCATAACCTTCCTCCTTGGTTGTGGAATATTTAGAGTCTTCTGCATAGGACAATGATCTAATTCCCTCCATTTATTTATTCAATCAATAATTTATATCAGTATGGATAATGGATTTTTCTTTTATGCTTTGAGCATAATCCAATGCATTTTTTTGCCCACACTTCCACTTTAGTACATTAAGGGCTCTGTCAGTAGGCTCTAGTGTCCACTTGGCTTACCTCATCATTATTTCTTTTGTTTTCTCTTGTTTGTTTTTTCATGTTTGTTTATCAGGGCCTTGATTTTGGCAATATGAGGTGCTTTAAGTCCTCTTGCATATTGCCTGTCCCAGTTCTATAATCAGCCATTTCTTTTACCAATTATATTTTTTTTGATTGGAGAATGATAATAGACACCAACACTTGGGCGTTAGTGGGATCATTCTATTAGTAGTAAATATTTTTTTCTAAAAAAACAGAAAATAGTTTCTTTTCTCTGTATGCATCATTCTTGTATGAATATATCACAGAGCATCTTTAATACTTTGTTTCTTCATGGAATTATTTAATTCAAGTTAATTACAATTGTTTTATGCCTCATTCAAAGACTCTTAAAGTTATAGTCCATTTATTTCTATGAGTATGTGAGGAACTGCAGTTATATCATTCCATGATAATGAAATGGTAATTGGAAGAAAAACAAAGGAGGGGCATTTAACCCAGCCTTAGTATGGAGAGAAGGTCTCTTGAGAAGTGATACTGAATTTTTTATTAGTTTTCTACTGCTATATAAAAATAATCACAAATGTCATGGTTTAAAAAAATCATTCATTTATCATCTCTCAGTGTCTCCAGATCAGAAACTGAGTCACAACTGAACTGTTCATCTGTTCGGGCTCTCACAACATTATCATAAAGGTGTTTGACAGGCCGTGTGTACTTATCTGCAGTTTGCAATTCTTAGGCTTATATGGTTGGTAAAACTCAGTTCTTAAGCCTGTAAGACTGTCATCCAGGCACCACTCTTAGCATTTAGAGATCATTCATATTCCTCACCATTGTCCCTCTAACTTCAAAGTCAGCAAAGAAGAATCTCCCTCATGTTGAATTCCTCTCATGCTTTGAGTCCCGTATTTTAAAGAAAAGTCTGGTCACTTTTAAGGCTTAACCTGATTAAATCCTGCCCACTAAAAGTTAAGTTTCCTTTATTAATTTCCCTTTACTAATGATAATTATTCCACATCACAAACATAATCATAGGGATGAAATCCATCATATTCACAATCCCCTGGATTATACAGGATATATAGACTGTGGGCGGAAATCTTGGAGACCGTCTTAAAATCCTGCCTGCCACAGCTTTGTATTTTGAAGAGTAAATAGAAATTTCTCCAGTTGCAGAAATAGAGACAGCAGGCACCAGGCAGAGAAGAGATGACAATAGCAAGATATGTAAAGTAAAATGATAAAGTAACTTGAGATTAAATACAGTAGATTTGCAGGGCATTTGGGAACCCAAGACTGTACATTATGTGTTGGCTAGTATTATGAATGACTTCATTTCATGATAAGCAGTCTGCAATTTTTCTGTTGTAGGTGGAGTATTTTAATTAAGGTAGCAACATGGTAAATTTTGTTATACTGATAAAACAGCTAGGCAACAGCAAAAATGATAGCTCTGCATAGTACCATGCTATAGTCAGCATCAGTAAATAGGACCAAGCAAGAGTCAACGAAGATCTAAAGTAGGGAAATTATAGTAGGAAAAAAGAAGCTTCAGCAATCAGCCTTGAAAATTGGTGTCTGCAATACCTTCAGTGGTGTAGCCATGGAAACATTGTCCAGGGGAGGCAGGACTACAGTCACAAGGGAGGGAGACCTTGGGGTATGTTGAGATAATTTAGAGTTATTGATTATGAATAACAGGATGTATGTGAAGGTTTGTAGTAAATAAGACTAGAAAGCTGGAACCAATCATTCTATAAAGTGTCTTGAATGAAAACATTCTGGAAAATAAGTATTCATGTGCATTTGTGATTATTGACATGTTCTAGTATTTTTTTTAAGGAGAAACCATGAGGAAACTAAAATACAAAAGACTAGAAAGTAAAAAGAAATATATCAACAATTACAGAATTGAAACATTCATTTTACTTAGGCTTCTGTGACCAGAATTTAAGTGTTTAATCTTCCTCTTAGTTACTAAATAATCTTGTCCAAATTATTTAAAAAAAATAGTTCATATCATGAAGTTTCCCATACACTATATTTAATTCTGGAAAGAAATATTAAATAGGTAGTATTTTGTCTTTGAAAGTTACTTGGACCTCCCCCACCATCCCCACACCTCAATACACTCTTCCTTCATGCCTAACCTGAGGAAAAATGACTGGGGACAAAGGAAAGCTATAAAGAGTGACATAGTGGAGGAAAACACACTACCTTCCTTCATGTTTCCTCAGTTCTAGAGCCAGGCAGGGATTATGAACAGACTTGCAACAAAGACTTCTCAGTTTTATAAATGACAGGTTTCTATTTGACAACCATCATGTCAAAACTAAAATAAATTTTGTCACTAATTAGAATGTTATATGCACCCACACAGAAAATACATCTTTTATTGCATTTTTATTTTTGGAACTAAAGTTTCAGTGAGTATACAAGCATCTTTCAGTTTAGTCAAGCTTCAGAGATGCTTGTACATTGCAATGAAATTAGGAATAAATAAGCCTCAGGTACACAGAGTGGAAAAAATGGTAGGCATATGGCAATTATCCATTTCGTTTTATCAGACTAGATAATTTGATTTTCTTTGTTTTGATGTGGTTTGGCTATCTAGATGGATCTAGGTATCTGATAATAGTTAAATTTCCATATTGCTTTATGTTTATTTCATCTGAGCCAAGGAAATGTTTTTGTATTCTTTTAAGATACCTGCTTAGGAACCTGGATGAAGAGAGAATTGCTATGAACAGGCATAGAAGGGTAGACAGTGGAAAAGGAAGATGTATGGATATTTCTAAGTTGATTTCAGAATGTACCAACAGGGTGAGAATAAAAAACTGCCCAAGATAAAGTTAATAGACCACTTAGTGAGGACCTACGATCACTGAGAGCACTGGGACTGTGTATATAAAGAGAACATCTTTCCTCAGCACACAACTGTCTGTGACTATTTCCTAATCCCCCCACCTAAGCATTAGAGATAATACGAGTGTGAAATTCTTATTTTCCAGAGCATTCTATGTTGACTTTATGTTTAATTTTACTTTACAAAGTACTGTATGTAAATCAGCATGTGACTTAAAATTTTGATAAATTGAGGAAAATGTGGTATGGGTGAAAAATGAAGTGAAATCTTCAAGACTTTAAGATCATGTTAAAAATTTCCTTACACTTTGTAGTTCATAAAGCATATTCAGAAGCCTAATTTGATTTGGTCAGGATAATTGTCATGGAAATAGAGAGAATCTCCACTGTTACTATTTATTTGCTGAGATTTTTGTAAGACTGAAGGAACATCTTGAGAATCTTGCTTCTCTTCATAATAAATAGATAACTGAGATAGTTTTTGATCATCACACTTCCAGAACCTTTTATTAGTTTTCCAATGTAATTTGTCCTTAGGTAGCATCGTAGGTGGTGGCCCCTTCTTTGAATTTCACCCACTTGTACCTCTTTATCGTTTTCACTCTTGTAGTCCTTATCTAATCTCCTGAAACTGATGTGGGGAATTCTAAATTTTAAGCCTGAAATTTTTAGCTTTGCTTTGGTTCAGAAATATTTTCTCTGTTTCATAAATCACACTCTTACAAAGTAAAAGGCTTGCATTTCAAAATTCTTGTCTGTGTCATGATCTTGAAATTCTCTCAGACGTAAAGGAGGTCAGATTAAAGTCAACCTGACCAATTTTAATCTTGCCTGATTACATGGGTTTCTCTGACTAATCAGGAAGTGGGTCACCTACAAGTGAGGGCAGGAAAACACAACGTATTTTTCAAGATACTATTCCATTACAATGACTTTACAGATAAGGAAAGTGAGGATCACAGTAATTATCTTGCATATGATTATAGAGATAGCTTGAGTTTCCTGTGGTTGAATCTCCTGGAAAGATCTTTTAATACAACAATCTGATTTATTTCAGAGAGGAATATTCTTAATTGAAGAAATGTGGAATTTGTGTTCTTCTTTTGCTAACTAAATTTTGATTCGATAGAGTATGACAGATATCGGTAGAGCAGTGACTGGAGCAGAGTAGGTATGGAACACCGAGAAGGGTGTAACTCAACAGCTTGAACGTTGGGAATTTATGGAGAGCACGTGGCATTTTGAGAGAATGGCAAAATAGAAAACTGGATACATGGAGTTTCATATACAATGGTATTCATGTACCAGACATTGTAAGTAATTTGATCATAGGTTACATTTAGGGTGGGAAAATGCAGGATTGGTAAAAGTTGTGGAAATAGGGCTTGTATGTATGTCAGGAATAATCTTATATATTATTCATTTCAAAGTCAAATGATTTATAATTTCAAGAGACACATTAAAAAACATGATTAAATCTGTCATTTGGAAAGAAAATTAGTGATGGCAGATGTTGAAATAGAAATTCTTAGCAGGCGGAGAAGTTAGGAAATAATCTGAGTATCCCAAGAAGAAGTGATGGTTTATACCTGAAATAATTTAAGGGCAAGTAGTGTTATGAAGAAAAAAGGGCAGGTTAAGATGTGTTTAGTAGGAAGAACCAACAGAGCGTAATGACTGATGGTATGAGAGATTGTGTGTGAAACATCTGATATCTGGCACATTCAGCTATTCAATAAATGCCCAATCTCTCCTTTCCTGTGACCTATGTTGAATTGCCTCTAATATGATTGATGACTCAAACAAGTCTGCCATAGAAGTTATGTCAGTCTAGCACCTAAAGCAACTGGAATATTATTTAAAGAAGTCCCATTATGTAAAAAGCTGATAAAAAGGAAATAGTATCCATTTACACATTTGTCTGGTTTAACCACAAATGTTGAATTTCCTACACTTCCACAAATAAATGTGTTATACTAGAGTACTCAAAATGTGAATGTTACATCTGTAAATTTAGAATGTCAGAAAACCATTATGATTTCAAACTAGTGTGAAATTAATATTTGTAAAACAAAATATTGGTAAATCTTGCTACTCCCTGTAGATTTTCATTTTGCATGTTAAAAGAATAGGATTTGTAGTAATAAACTATATTAGTATCCAACAACCAAAATCACAAAATTTCCTTTGTTATTTCTCACACCACTCTGCAGTTTGTGCATTTGTTTATTTTTCCCAATTTGGATTGTTAAAAGTTTTAATGGATTAAGTTGATAAGTGCTATTAAGAAGATTAAAGCAATTTAGATAAGAAAGGAAATAGCAATAAAAGAAAAGGAAGTCAATATTATCCCACTCAGAGTTAAATATGAATGATAAATTTTCCTCACCCCTTCTTTGTAGTTATTTATTCTTAATTTCATTTCAAATGTTCTGTGCTTCTCAGTCAATACTGTTGGTAATCACACTTCACTGAGGTTCTTACTCTCTGCTCACAATATTAATACAGTTGGGAAATTCTTTTATATTACCTTAATAAAAATATATCTCAAAATGGCATGGCAACACCCCTTAGAAGGATGTATCCTGCTTTCTAGTGGTGAGATTATAAATAAATTATATCAGAACATTCAGTTGCATTACCATTAAATGATTTACATACTACCATATAATTTGCTTGTTAAGTATAGGAGGTCCAACAGCTTTGATAGCCTAATTACTTTCATTTTCAGTCCACACTGTGCTTACTTATAAATTAGATTGGGGAAATTATGTAGAGAACTTCAGGATGAGAACTGGAGTGCCTAAAAAATTAAACCAAAATATAAATAGAATGTAAGAGTTACAAACTCATACCAGATAATATAGTAATATACATGATTATCTGTTTAGTAATATACAGATAATAGTAATAAATATACACAATGATGTTAATAAAATAATAAACAATATATTAGGATTAAATAGAAGTTTATATTTTAAAACAGTGGTTCTCATTACTAAACACTGGTTTTGATGGTGCATCAAAACCATCTATGGAATATTTTGAAATACAGGTTGGTGGAATTTCCAGAGACTACATATAAGTAAGTAATGCACAGGCAGGAGCACTGGTAGTGGGATTTATGATTTCCTAGATCACAGGAAATTACAGCCAACGTTGAGTATTACTGTTTTTAGACAGAGGTTGCTTCCACTGTTAGGTCAGATATTGTTAGATTTGGCTTCACATTTGGATGCTTGGGGAAGTCTAAACACCAATTTCCAGTGACTTTCAAAATCAACTAGAACTTATACCAGTATACGGAGCTATCACAGTTCCAATTAAAATCTCTGGGTGCGGAATCCAGAATTGGTATTTTTAAGCTCCCAGGTGATTCTATGGTGCAGCCAAGATTTAGAACTATTGCACAACTTTATTAAATTAAACTACAGTGGAAAGAAATCCAGTGAAATGTAGCTATTTGAACACTTTTTTATTGAATTATCTAAATATAAAGGACTTTGCCTAGGAATAAATCTTTGAATTTATGTTAGAGATTACTGATAAAATTTGTTATATGACTAATGTAAAATTTGAAAGATATATATTCAGTATTTGTTGCTCTAGACAATTTCATTGATCTCTAATTACCCTGCCATTCATGACAAAGTTATTGCTGATATGGTCATTATTTTTGAAACTGATTTTGTCATTTACTTTGATTTCTGGTCACCAATAAAGTCTATATCAGTTTGAATATAAGGAATTTAAAAGATAGTGTTTCAAATTAATTTCAATTAATTTGAGTAGAATTCAATATTTATTGTGATCTAGAAAAATGTGACTTTGAGTGACAATTTGATTTTAAAGTAGTCCCTAGAATATTGTGTTCATTTTTTTTTTTTTTTTTTTTTTTTTTTTTGAGAACTAGATGATGAAAGTCTTAATGTTTTCAGTAGTGGTTAGGTATACCTTTCAGCTAAACTGGGACAATTCTATGTTTATATCTACCAAAATGAATGTCCCATATACTCTTCCAATCCCATTAATAACTTGGGCTACAGCTTCCAGAAATAGTGATGTGTGTCCATGATTATACTCACCAAAAGTAGAAACAGAATAATTCTATCAACTATGGAAGCAAATGTGTTCATTAATGTATTTTTTATTTTTGTTGTTGTTTTTTGATTTAATATTTATTATATTCTTTCCATTACCATTTAGTCCCCTTATATCCTCCCCCCAAGCAATCACCACATTTTTGTCTATGTCCATGAGTCATCTTCCCTTTTTGCTCAATCCCTCTACCCTCTAAACCCACCCCCTAGCTGTCATCCTGCTCTCCATCTATGCCTCTGTCCCTATTTTCCTAAAGGAAAGCAACAACAAAATTAAAAAGATAACTCACAGAGTGGGAGTACATATTCATCAATTCATCTGATAAAGAGTTAATATCCAAAATTTATAAAGTACTTAGAAATCTCAATACCCCCAAAAAACAAACAACTCAATAAAAAAATTATGGGCAAAAGACCTGAATAGACACTTCTCCAAAGAGGGCATACAGATGGCCAGTAGACATATGAAAAGATGCTTAATGTCACTAATTATCAGAGAAATTCAAATTAAAACCACAATGAGATATCTCACACATGCCTATCATCAGAATACTACCATCCATAAATAAACAGGTGCTGGCATGGATGTGGAGAAAGAGGAACCCTTTTGCACTATTGGTAGGAATGCAGACTGGTGCAGCCGCTGTGGAAAGCAGTATGGAGATACCTCAAAACATTAAAAAAGGATCTGCCTTTTGACTCAGGTACCCCACTTCTGGGAATATATCTGAAGGAACCCAAAATACTTGATCAAAAGAACATAAGCACCCCTGTGTTTATTGCAGCATTATGTACAATCGCCAAGATATGGAAGTGGCCCCAGTACCCATAAGTAAATGAGTAGATAAAACAAATATAGGATATTTACACAAAGGAATACTACTCAGATGTAAAAAAGAATAAAATTTTACCCTTTGTGATAGTTTGGATGGATCTGGAGAGCACTATGCTAAGTGAAATAAGCTAGTCAGAGAAAAATACCATATGATATCATTTATTTGTGGAATTTAATTAATTTTATTCCTTTTTTTAAGATGTCACTGTTCAGGCCAAAAATAAAAGGATTGATTACTTCATTTAGCTTATAAAAATACACTTAAATGTGGATAATTAAGCATGTTTTGCTTGATGTTCTCTTCTATGTGATTTCATTAGTTTGATTAGTATTAACTTAGAAAATATTTAATATTATACAGAAATTGAATCAACAAAATAATTTGTAAAAACGTGGTTTTGGACTGAACTTTTTAAGACTAAATAATAGCTTACTTTTTAAAGGTAACTTTTTATTAGAGGTATTTGAATACAGGAAGTATATGAATAAAAATATTTGTTCAATTACCATTTATAATTTCCCAGACACTTCTAAAAATTTAAACAGTGCAGATATTCAAGTTTAAGGGATGGCTTCTATCGTGATAATTACAATTACTAGATAAATTTTAAAATGAAGCGCTATAGCAGCCAAGGTGAGTCAAAGCATAACCATTTTGATGTTTCACATGAAAGATAGATTTTTAAAAATTGGCTGAGTTGAATCATGTCAGATTGCCTACCGTCTGTCACTGCTTTGTCGAAATAAAAGCATTCATTATGTTATATATGAAAGTTCTGCTATTCAAATCAAGCTTCTTTTCCAAGTGGCTATGCGGCCCATTAGCTCACAACGCAGTGGCTCATGTGCTGAGGATCCATGAAGTACATAAAGAAGATGGAGATTTGGTGTTCAAGTTTGATGAAACTCAGGAAATATGTGGATTGAAGATGGATGGTTTGTTATGGGCCACTACAGCATTCTCATTGCTCCGTTTATCTTTATTTCAAGCTAGCCCTAAATCAAGATAACTAACAGACAAATATAACAGAAAATATAAAGAAGGAACGTTGACTTACAGTATTAGCTTCAGATGAGTATTGATCCTTGGCCTACATTCTGAGATAAATGGGGATCAAAAAAGTAAACTTCTTTTTTTGTGAATCATTTTAGATAAACACATTGGGTGTTTGGTGTCAGCCAGGATTACTTCTGGACTGAGAACCTGCAGGGAATTTATGTCTAACTCCTGGCTTCAGTTGACTAGCCTTTTGTTTTCATACATTTATTCCTTTAAGTGGCAGGTATGTTCAGTTTTGGGGTTTTTTCCAGAATTTCTTTTATGTTTTTGTCTTCAAGTTTCACCTTCCACTTCATAAAATGGAAAATTTAGTGTGAATTACTCAAACTTTAGGTTTTCACTTTTTAATTGTAAAATGCGTCTGAATCTAAATTTTCAAACAATACAAAATCCATACATGAGTTGTGCTCTTCTTTGATTATTGCTCCTTACAGAGGTAATGACTATTAACAGTTTAGTGTGCAACCTTCCACATTATTTTTTTTTCCTGATAATACTCAAACCTACCTTACCAGATATTATATCTGTAAGCTTTGTTTTGTAGCTAGGATAATGAAAACTAAATGCTTTCATTTAAATCATTTTTTGCTAAATGGACTCTGCAAAAACTGTTTTCTTCTTAAAAATTCTAGAAAGACTTGTAGAAATATCTTAGATTCCATAACTGGGGATTAGGTTACTAGGGTTGTAGCCATAAGAAAGTGTTTTTCAGTAGAGGATGAAATAAGCCAAGAGGGATTATTTACCTCTCAGTGTGAGGTACAAATAAGACAATAATGACTTTTTTAAAACAAAAAGAAGTCACTTACCACTTGCATACAACTTCTAAAAAGCACCCTGCTTGGCATGGCTCAGCAGACTGAGTGCCCTCCTGGGAACCAAAGGTCTCCGGTTTCATTCCAATCAGGGCACATGCCTGGGTTTCAGGAGAGGTCCCCAGTTGGGGTTATATGAGAGGCAACCACTCATTGATTATCTCTGTCTTTCTCTTCCCCTTCCCTTCTTTCTAAAAATAAATAAGTAATATATTGAAAAAAAAACTTCTAAAAAGCTGTTGTAGTTTTTCTACTATGTTTTACCTTAATTATATTTATATTTATGCTATTTTAGTTATCTTCACTTCCCCCCTTTTGCCTACCCCCACTCAGCCCTTCCCCAGCTCCCTCAGGCAATCCTCAAACTGTTTTCTGCATCCATGGGTCATCTTTTATTCAGTCCTCCTGTACGCAACCCTTCTGACAGCTGTCAGTTTGTTCCATATATCTATGCCTCTTTTTCTATTTTGCTCATTAGTTCATTTTTTTTTCATTAGATTCCATTAATAAGTGAGATCATGTAGTATTTGTATTTTACTGACTGGCTTATTTCACTTAGTATAATAGATTCAGGTCCATCCATGCTTATGCAAGAAGTGAGAGTTCCTTCTTTATTTAACTGTCGTGTAGTATTCTGTTGCGTAAATGTACCACAGCTCATCTACTGGTGACCACTTAGGCTGTTTGAAGATCAGCAAAATGGATAAACTTCTAGATACATAAAATCTTTCAAAACTGAATCAGAAAGAATCAGGAAACCTGAGTAGATTCATAACAACTAATGAAATTGAAGCAGTAATCAAAAAATTCCTGGCAAACAAATTCCTGGATTGGATGGCTTCAGAAGTGAATTTTACCAATCATTCAAAGAAGAACTAACAACTATCCTCAAACTATTCAAAAAAATTTGAGAGGAGGGAAGATTTCCAACCCTTTTGACAGTACAAGGCCAATATTACTCTAATTCAAAACCAGATAAGGACACAACAAAGAAAAAAATTTTAGGCCAATATTTCCAAACATAGATGCTAAACTCCTCAACAAAATATTAACCAACCAGTTCCAGCAATACATTAAAAAGATCATCTACCATAATCAAGTGGGATTTATTCTGAGGATACAAGGTTGGTACAATTTTTGCAAATCAATAAGTGTGATATGTGACATAAACAAAATTAAAGATAAAAGGAAGAAAAAGCATTTGATAAAATCTAGCACCCATTTATGATATAAACTCTCAGCAAAGTGGGAATGGAAGGATCATGCCTCAACATAAAAGGGTCATACATGAAAAACCTACAGCCAGCATCATGCTCAATGAGCAAAAACTAAAAGCTTTCCCTCTAACATCAGGAAAAAGGCAAGATGTCCACTTTCATCACTCTTATTCAACATATTATTGGATATCTAGCCACAGTGATCAGACAGAAAGGAGAAATAAATATCATCCAAACTGGAAAAGAGGAAGTAAAACTGTCATTATTTTCAGACAACATGATATTGTACATAGAAAACCCTATGGACTTCATCAAAAAACAAAAAGCAAATAAATGAATTCTGCAAGGTAACAGGATACAAAATCAATACTCAGAAATTGATGGCATTTTTATACACCAATAATGAACTATTAGAAAGAGACACTAAGAAAACAACCCCACTTACTATTGCAACAATAACAACAACGACGAACAACAACCACAACAAAAAGATACCTAGGGGAAAAATTAACCAAGGAGATAAAAGATCTGTACTCAAAAAATTATGGGACATTGAAGAAAGAAATTGAGGAACATACAAGCAAGTGGAGGTATATACCATGTTCATAGATTAGAAGAATTAACATCATTAAAATGCCCATACTACCCAAAGCAATCTATAGATTTGATGCAAATCCTGTTAAAATGCCACTGGCATATTTCACAGATCTAGAACAAGTATTCCAGAAATTTGTATGGAACCCTAAGAGACCCCTAATAGCCTTAGCAATCTTGAGAAGGAAGAATAAAGTTGGAGGTATCACACAATACCTGATATCAAAATATACTATAAATTTGTTGTAATCAAAACAACCTGGTACTGGCATAAGAATAGGTGTATAGATCAATGTGATAGAACAGAGAACCCAAAAATAAACCATACCTTTATGGTCAATTAATATTTGACAAAGGAAGCAAGAGTATACAATGGAGTCAAAATAGTATCTTCAATAAATGGTGTTTGGAAAACTGACTTGTTGCAGATTTTTTGATGAATAAGAGACATCCAGAGAAAATTCTAAATGGATCCACACATCTTGCATACATATACAGACACCCATATTTATACACACTAATAATGACTGAAAGTTCCGTTCTCATTTATGCATGATACATGCCACAGGGAGCACTAAAATCTCATAAGAATGCTACTTGACTAAATAATTTTTCAACAGTTGATATTAAGCTTCCTTGTTTCCTGGGTTATTCCGTCACATTTATTACCATACTTTCATTCCTGCCTTATCAAACAGAACAATAGAAACAAAATTTTTAAATGAATAGAAGGAGGGTGAGTTCGGTAGTAAAGGGTAAAATGGTCAAATATAAGTGATGATAGAAGATTTGAATTTGGGTGCTAAACACAAAATGCAATATGCAGATGGTATGTCTTAGCATTGTACAATTGAAAACTATATAATTTTATTAACCAATATCACCCCAATAAATTTAATTTACAGAAATGAAAACAAATAACCACCAAGAGGTACTATTGTTACTACACACTTTCAGGATACTGATAACTGAATACACCTTCCTGTTAAAGGGAGGTAAGTGAGCAAACTCCTTCAGAAACACTCCAGTGTTGCTCAGGTATTCGCTTAGTACTCAGATGGTAGTCAGGTCCATGTAAATTCAGGTGCAGCAAATAACATATGTCTAGAAAAAATACAGCATCCAAAATTATTACTGAGTATTTTGAAGTGAATATATCATTAAAATTTCTGACTTTAGATAAATTAGATGTTCTAAAAAACTCTTCCAACAAAAATCCTTTAAAATTCTGAATTAAAACTTTCAAAATCCATTTTTACAATATAAGGCTAGTTGGAAAGGGAAGCAGTGATAATCCTGGAGTACAAAACTTTTTTGAAGCATATGTCTAAGTTTTAAAACAATTGAAACCAACTTAATTATGCTCTTTATTCATTTTTAAATCCAACGCCACCAGGTACCCAGGACTCGCAGCTCACTCCACCTCCTGAAATCTCATCCCCTGGAATTTAAATCTTTCATTCTAACTCCATTTTCTAACTCCTGAAATATTTCTGTACCTTTGGAAAAATATATTAGATCTAAATTTTCCAAATGTTTAAGTGTTTGTGCTTTATTATTCCTTTAAAAAAACTATCTTATTGATTTATTTTTAGAGAGAGGGGAATGGAGGGAGAGAGGGAAAGAAACATCCATATGTAGTTGTCTCTCACACACTGCCTAATGGAGACTTGGCCAGCAACCCAGGCACTTGCCTGACTGGGAATCAAACAGGCGACCCTTTGGTTTTCAGGCCAGCACTCAATTCACTGAGTTACACCAGCCAGGGATTGTTATTATTTTACCTGCATTCTCAGCTGAGAATGCAGCTGCCTATAATCCTCTTCAGCAATGGATATTTGTATTTCTCACCTCCCGTTCCATTATCCTGGAGGTTGAGTAGCTCCTTTTTCCTCATGGCCAAATGTCCAGCTCAGTGATGCTGTTTACTCCCTAAAACCCATATGCTGCACCAAATCAATGATTCTGGTCTGTCAACTTTCAACCATATTCTTCATTTCCTGACATGGTCCATCATTATTTAAGCTGCCAAGTATCTGGTGCTTCTCCCTCCTCTTCATATATCCTTGGCAATATCCTATCCTGGCTAAAACGATTCTGACTGCTCTCTGCCTAAAACAATGCATCTAAATTTTTGGAAGGGAAAAATGAAAAAATTAGCTTAATTATCACCTCTAGAACATTAAATCAATATGTTGGAAATCATCACTCCATCTTCATGTGTTTAAGTTTTTTTTCTTATTTTCCACCTTTTTTGATTCATTCTTCGGGTCTCATGGTTACTTCACTAATTTTCACATCAGTTCTTTCATTGCCATTTAGCCCATCCACTGGGTTTTAAATTCTAGTGAATTAATATACATACAATGGGGAAACCCCCAAAATGGAATTAACTTCTGGAAGGCAGACCCTTTATAGTACAGGGTTCTTCCCTAGGTGATTGTTCTGGGCACCCATCTGTATCAGTGTACCACCTGGTGTTATTATGAGAGGATGCCTCCAGCTTCAGTGAATATTTTTTGAAGTCTCTTTCAATGCGTCTGCCCATTTCCTGATGGGTGCTTTATGAGCATTCCTGTCCACACCGCCCTTAGTGTTCAGTGGCTTTTGACCAAAAACAGCATGACCCCCATGCTCCACCCTTCCCATTCACCCAATCTTGCTCCAAGCAACTTTCGTCTCCCCAGATAAAGAAAGTCCTCAAAGGGAAATGTTTTGCTGATGTGGAAGAGGTGAAACAAAAAATGGCAGAAACACTGAAAGTCATCAAAATCAACAAGTTCAAAAACTGCTTTGAGCAGTGGAAAAAAATTTTCAATAGGTGTATTGCATCAAATGGAGAGTACTTTGAAGGTGACTGAAGTTTAAACATGTGAGAATAAATACACATGTGTACACATGTACATGTATACATGTGCATGTACTACACATGTGTTGCCATTGACTATGACAATACAGAAATATATGTGTGTGTGTATTATAGAAGTGCTATTTATCTGTTTCTTATATCTGCCTTGTCTTATGCTTGGATTTAATACCACTGATCTCTTTTTTAGTGGGTTGATTTCCTTTACATCTTTCTCATTTTAAACATTCTGCATAATAATTTTTTTGTGACAAAAATGTATCCTTTAAATTTTTTTGTGTGCTTACCTTAGCTCATAATAGCTTATTTTATGTTTTTAACATTGAACAAAATTAAATCATAACCTCTCTAGGTTTATTTCAGGATATGAAGTTGATTTAATAGGAGAACATGCTCGATGCAAGAAGCAAATTTACCAGTCTCATTAAGGGTGTATAACAAAATCTCACCATACATATAATTAATGAAAAGAAATTGTGGAAGCCTTTTAAAAAGCAATGTCAAGTAAGTCAGCTTTATTGATATTTAGTTTTCAGTATTTTGACAGAGGTAGCTAGTCAACACAGTACAATTAAAATAAATATTATCACAAGAATTGGAATAGAAAAAAACTAACTTGTTTGAAAATAATTATATAAATTGACGGTCCAAATTATAAGAAATAATTGAAGCGGTTAATGAGTTGTTTAGTTTTATAATTATCACATAAAATCAGTTGATTTCCAATCCCAAACCAAAAATGATGTGGATGATACTTACAAATATAGTGCTCAGTTAAAACAAGCAAGTCATAAAATTTGAATACAGTGGATTTGGGGGAATATTTATTAAAAATTTAATATAATAAAAATACACACAAGAATATTTAACACACATTTCAGATGACTTTTTATTATGTTGAGGAAGAGGCCCACAGGGGAATTGTCAACAATTCTGGAATATTCTATTTTTTTATCTGAGTAGCAGGTACTCTAATGTTTATGTTATTTTATCTTTTAAACAATCTACAATAATTTTACAATATATAATGTATTATATATATTTTATGTTTCACCACTTAAACTTATATGAAACAATGCAGAGCTAAGAATGGCCATGAAACTCTTAAAGAAGGTTTGGCCTAACAGATACAAAAAACTCATTTTAACCATATTGAATTAAACACAATCTTGTCTGAAGAGCAAAGAAACAGAACAAAGTAAAAAAAATACGACAAAACACTGATGAAAGAATAGTACTAATAATACAAAATAAATAACCTTTATAAAGTTAATAGCATATACCAGGAAGCTATGTAGCAATGCAAGCTGCTGGGAGAAAAAAATTGTATAACCACTTGAGATACTAATTTTTCATTTACTATAAAAATAAAAATTTGAAAATTGTAATGTGAAATTCCAGTCCCAGCTGTATAAACTAGAGAAATTTTTGAGAATTAGCACCAAGCACCAGATAGAGGTTGTTCTTAATATTCTTAATTACATTGTTCTCATGAGCAAAAACAAAAACACAGTAAAAGATCATTTTTGTTTATGGAAATATTACAAATGTTCAATGAAGGAAAATTGAATAATAGATTGTAGCTGATTCATGCACACAATGGCATATTTAACTCTAAAGCCATGAATATATCTTGAATGCATAATAGTATGTTAAAAACACAGGTATCATAAAATTCTCCATTAGTTTCTTATGTCTGCTATAATACAAATTAGTAGGTCAGAACAACACAAATTAATTATCTTACTGTTATGGAGATCAGAAGTCCAAAAGGCATCTCACTGGGCTAAAATCAGAGTCGACAGGCCTGAATCCTTGCAGAGACTCTAAGAGGGAGTGCATGGCCTTGCCCTTTCTAGGTTCTAGAGGCTGCCATACACCTTGGCTCATAATTTCTTTCTTCCTTCCCAGCCAGCATTTACATCACTCCACCCTCTGGCACCAACATCACATCTTCTTCTCTGAATCTGATTCTCCTCCCTCCTTCTTTCACTTATAAAAGACCCTTGTGATTGCACTGGGTCCACACTGCGTAGTCCAGGAAAACCCACCTATGTCAAGGTTCTTAAATTAGTTATATCTGCAAAGTCTCTTTTGCCACATAAGGTAACATGTCACAGATTCCAGTGATTAGGAAGTGGACATCCTCTGCCAATCACAAAGTAGATTGAGTGTTACAAAATGTTTATAAAGTCCAGAAGCAAGTAAAAATGTACAGTATGCTGTTTTGGTTGAAATAACTTCTATAGTACAGTTCTATATTTAAATACAAGGGAGTGATGAAGATAAAACCCTATCTATAGACATGGGAAAAGGCTAGGAGGCAGGAGCGCAGAAGGACGTGACTAGCTAGAAGGGATTGGCAGTGTTAAAATTCATAAGTTCGGCAGTATGTTCATGGCTTTTAAACTTTCCTTGCTAGCTTAGTGTACTGTTACATAAATGATTTGTAATACATTATATTGTATCACCTATTACACTAAAATAGTTTAACAAAAATCAAATACAGAAATTGAGAAATCTATACATTATTTTCAGAGTGTACATATTTGTTTGTAGCACTATACATATAATGCATTATGTACTTTAGCATGCATAAACAGAAGCAAACTAAATTATAAAGGAGGCACTATGAGATTACATTGTGAGTCTCTCTGCTGTTATAACACTCATGACAGCCTTTAATTCATGTTTTATTTGTATACCTCATCTCAAATATTTAATGCCTAAATTACCTAGCATACACAAAATTATTTACTAATCAATATGGTTTTATGACTTGGGGGGTAGGTATATAGTCAAACATTGCCTTTATAATCTTACTGCCATAATAAAATGCCATGAACTGGGAGCCTTAAACAACAAAAAGTCTTTTCTCACAATTCTGGAGACAAGAAGCCTGAGGTCAGAGTGCTAGCATAGTTGGATTTCTGGTAAGAGCTCTCTTTTTGTCTTTTAGATGGCCTCCTTTTCTCTGAGTCCTCATGTGGAGGAGGGAGAGAGGGAAGGAGGGAGGGACCAGTTTGTTGTTTCACCCCTCACTCATTCCTTGGCTGATTCCTATATGCAACCTGACTGGGGATTGAACTGAAACCTCACAGTATCAGTTCAAAGTTCTAACCAAACAACCCACTTGTCCAGGACCCATAGTTTCAATTTTAAAGTGCCATATCAAATGAAGTACTTTAGTATGTTAGAGCTGCTATATCACAAATACCAGAGGCTGGGTGGCTTATAAAACACAGAGTTTATTTTTCATAGTTATGGAGGCTGGAAGTCCAAAATCCGAGTGTCAGCATGATTGGGTTCTGGTTGTGATAGTAGAAAATTGTAACAGTGGAAAATTATAACCCACCCCACCATTCTTTTGACATTGTTTCTCTAAGTACTGACTCTGACTAATATGTAGCTTGTAGATGAACAGAATGTTTATGTAAGAATCCTAGGAACTAGTTTCAAAAAACATAGACTCCGACCTTTAAGCATCCCAGCTCCTGAAGATTTGCTGACTTCATCCATGGAGCCAGGATGATGTGAAACCGGGATGACGTGAAGCCAGGATGACTAAACCGGAATGATGTACACTGGACCACCACTCGCCTTACCTGAATGGACGGTGCTCATCCCCAGGTAGAGAAATTTGCAATGCCTTCCTTTGATCTCTTTGTTCTGTTCCCATCTCCCTTTTTATAAAAATCTCTGTCTCCACTGAGAGGTGAAGAAGGGTTTTGAGACACGATGCCCCCATCTTCCAGATGGCCAGCAGCTGCCAATGAACCACTTTTCCTTACCCGCCCCTGGAGTATTGGCTTTCATAGTGGCAGGCAGCCGGGGCTGCATTTGGTTACATGGTGAGGTCCCTCTTCTGAGTAGTAGACAGATGGCTGCTGGTTGTATCTTCACATGACAGAGCAGTAAGAGGAAGCACACACTCTGGACACTTACAAGTACACTGATCCCATTCAAGAGGCTCCATCCTCATGAGGGCATCTAAACCCCAATTACTTCCCAAAGACCACCACCTCCCAATACCATCACTTGGCAATGCAGGCATGGTTTCAATGTATGGATTTTGGAGGAACATGAACATTCAGTTTGTAACAGAAAATGTTCTCTAGAAAGTCCCCTATTACTGAGTGATGTGAAATTCTTTATTCTTAGAGATCACTGTCAAAATCCCTAGTTTGCCTACCAAATGATTATTGATTATTATGAAATAAAACCTGAAACAAGTTTTGTTTACCATTTGGGTTTTGTTTGTCCTAGCACTATGGTGCATATAAGGGAAATAAGCCTATTTGTAGTGCAGACAGATTTCCTGATGATTTTTTCAGGTAATCTAATTTTGGAGGAAGGTGAAGGAAGAAGAAACAAAATAGGAAGGATGACATCTTAACGTGGAGAGCAATTATGAACATACAACCCATAATATGTAGGTCAATATTAACCGATAAAATTATTTCATAGAAGTATTTTCTTCCTGCGCCAACAAATCTCTTGAAGTATGTTTTAAACTTTAAGATGTATTTTCTCAATTTAAATATCATATCAATCTGGTGTTTTAAGAAATATGCAGAAACTGACCTCAGACTATAAGTATTTCAAATTTTAGTTCTTGAAATTAATAAGGAAAACCATGTCTGAATGTGCACTATCCTGCTGCAGCACTAAATTATTGAACAAGCAACAGCAAGATCAAATTACTGTTTGACCCAAATAGACAGAGGCTGATCTAGATGCACGCACAGCGGATCAGTCAGACAAGCTCATTCCACGACCCATGCCTTACTTTTACTCTACTTTTACTAGCCCCCCAGTTTGATTTATTTTAATTAGGACAGAAAAAAGAGATTAAAAGCCTTTACTTAAGTAGCTAAGAATCTTCATATAAAATAACAGCTACTAGCAATTCTCCCTTCAATAATAAATTCAAGTAACTATCAGTGTCCGTGTTTATGGCTTCTGTGTGCCACTTACTTATCAATCTCTGACATCCTTTCAGTTTAGAATATTTAAATAATCCACACAGAAAAAACCTATAAAAAGACTGATCATCATGAAAACAGGCATCCTAGAAAAATGTGCATATGTGTTAAATTGTTACAAATCTGAGGCACACTGATCAAACGCGAAGGAATTCCACTAAGTGCTAAACAGTTGGAAAAGTTCTCCCCACCCCCAAGTCCTACTTTTAAGTTCCTTTGATACAAGGTGGCACAAAGTCAAGAGAGAACTTAAAACAAGCTTCACATTAATATTTGAAAAAGGGCACCCACTGTGTTTGATGTAGCGCCCTTCATGCAAATCATGTAGTCCAAGAGAAATCCCAGTAGGAAAGATACTGCTTTCTTCTTAGCATGCTCCTTTCTTTTTTCCTGCTGGATAATAATGAACTTCTCACACTCCCTTTGCAACCCCCCTGAGCTATACAGAAATTAAGTTATTACTTGCTAGATGAAGACTCTTTTGGCAAATTACAGGGACTTATTATTATTATTATTATTATTGATCTTTTGGTTAAGAGAATAAGACTCAAATTCTGAACTTCATTAGAAGAAAAAAATTTAATTTTCTAATAATAAGCAACATAAGGTCTGAGGAAATTTTGTGGAAACAGGGTCTATTCATTTCAATTGTTTCAATATGTGACTGATACTTACAAAAAGCATTCCTTGATGCAGTGGCAGCATGCGGGGACATTGATTTAGCTGGCAGAAGTTAGAATCGCTGCTGTATTGACGGTACCCACTTGGTTGTGTGCTGGGAAGCTCTAAAATTTTGGTGACTATCTACATGTCTTCAGGACTACTTAGAGAACAGGATGGAAGATAACCCTAACCATTTCCTCCTTTAATAACAATATGGAAATATTTAATGCTCTCTCCCTACCACCACACCCATACCAAATTCATCTAGGGGAACCCTCAGTGATTTTTCTTTGGCGTCTGTAAAATGGCAATCATGCTTTGTTGTATCTTAATCTGGAAGTTCAAGTTCATGTTATTAATACAACAAAGAAATTATAGCAGGACTTCACTAAATAGTTTATCAAACACTTGTGTTGTTCCCTGCCCCCATGGGAGCTTTACCATAACTTGTTGAAATTACTCTTACTTTTCAATAAATTCTACAAATAAAGAAACTGATTTTTAGAGAGATTATGTAAATTATCTCTGTGTTATTAAAGTATGGTTAGTACTTTTGTCCTCTGACTCAAGATCATTTGAATTTCTTAGAACAAGATAATTTCTTTGGAGTTAAATAGGAATAAAGAATTAAGATCAGTTCCTTGGCCTGAAGGGAATGTTGCTTGGAATCTCCTTATGACACTGAGTGAATGAGTTCTCTCTATGTACCGTTCACATCAGCTCCATCCTGGGAATCTCAGCACTTAGGGGACTACAGGCTACACAGCAACATCCAGGGCGAAATGGTGCGTCTTAATTTACTTCAAGTTAAGTCACCTGAAAGTTTTATCATGAGGCTCATTTTAAAAACGTCCCTCTACCTCCATCGTGGTCCTTCTCCCAGTGCCCCTCCATACTTTTACTCTAGTGAATACGAGTACTAGATAGGATGTGAAACTGATCACTTTCGCTTTTATATTATTATTTTTTGTCTCCTGTACTATTTGCTTAAGAATCCTCTCTCTTGATAATGGTGTCTCATTTCTATGATGCTGCTGACTTGTAAGTATACACAACTTTGGCAGTATCTGAATTTTTTATCTGGTTTATTTGCATAACCGTCTGACAAAATAAGAAAGTAGGTATCATATCATAGCTATTTTTAAATATTGTTTTTATAATGATCATTATGGTTGCAAATAATTTTAGAAACTACTTGCATATGTTCTGGTCAAAATAATTGCTTTACCATATAAAATATGAATATTCCGGGATCTTTTGTTTGTATACAAATAATTAGATTCTCAATAAATATCGTGATAACAAAAACAACAAGGACCTCATTTGTTTCTTTTGCAGTGAGTCTACACACTTTCTCGTGAGTTCTTGAGTTTGCTGATTTTGACTGTGCTACTTTCTTCATGTGCTTTATTGTGCTGTTTCAAACATGATATTTTAAAAATTATTTTGGCTCTTAAGCTATTTCCTGTGTAGAATACCACGACATCATCATTTTTTTCAAAAAGAGGACACTGGATTCCAATTTAAAATTAAGGTCAAGGGAAATTAAAAGGTCTACTTTAATATTTTACTCAACATTCTGCAAAAATCATTATAGTAAAGCTGCAAAAACACATCAGTAGCACTGACTTTGAATTTTGGAAAACCTTGGACAAAGGATTTAGTTTCCTCCCTGAATAAGATTAACATATCTACTAACAAAGAAAAATAAACCCAAGGAAGTAAATAGATGTTAATAATGATAAAAAGGATATATTTCTCAAAACATGGTCTCTAATGATTGTTTTATACAATTACCTTCACTTTGATATCCTTTAAATAATTATTTCTCATCATCTCTTCAAATAAGACCATGAATTTTAATATAATGGATCAGGCAATTAGTGCATCTGAGCTAAAACCTCCATGTGGTAGGTGCCAGTGGGCTGTTTGAGGGAAAGGCTAAACAAATTGCACCTATGCACTGCTCTACACAGCGTGTGATACTGTTCCTGACTTAAACAGATGATAAGGCATATGCCTAGCAGCTTCTAATTACTGTTTTAATTATCTTATCTTTTATAGCTAGCACACAGTAGCCATTGAAAGACTGAGGAAATAGATAGGCTTTATAATCATGTGTCTGCACAGTTTGCTACCAGTATTTAAGATTTCTTTCTTAGACATTTACTTTAAAAAAACTCATATACATGTACTGTTGATTTGGCTTAGAAAATGAAAGCATCTTGGAGCACAAAGACAAAAATTACAGTTACCATAAACTAATGAAGGTGCTGGTGAGCTACCAAGTGAAAGGGTTTGTGTTTGTTTTCTTTAGCCCTCCCTGAATGACAGAGTGTGCGCATTTGGATGGGATAAAGAATGTGCTCCACAGTTCTGTTGGGTTTTGTGTTTCTTTGTTTTATTCTCTTAGAAAACATGAAGGATGTTTGCTTAAGCATGGAGTCACCAATTAAAGAGGTCATGGTATCTTTATAAGTTCTTTATGTCATCTGCCTCCAGGTTAATGAATATTATTTCAGCATATGATTTAAGATTTATTCATGTTTAAGGTGTTAGTATATAATAGCCTGTAATCAAATTAGTAAGTAGCTACAGCCTCCATTCTCAAAACTGTACTTTGTAGGGAGAGGTGGGGTTAAGTAATAATCTGGAATATAATATATAATTTTTAAATCTATTGCTTTTGAATATTCCCTGTATCTTTTAAAATGATATTATTTATTTAATTAGTGTTTAAATCTAGACAATGAAAAAAGCTTCTCATGCATTACTTACTAATCCTTATAAAACTCCCATGAAGTCAGGAGTATTACTCTGATTTTTCATATGTAGATGCTTGACAAAATTAAGAAGTTCCTTCATTGTTAAATAATGAGTTATTAGGAATAAATGTCATCACTTTATTGCTATTTCTCTTTATGTAAAAACTCACGTGAGTACTGTATTAGGTAAATATAAAAGTTGGTCATCACACCCAGGGGTGGAGAAATGGCATGGGCGTCCAGCCAGTCAGATGCGCAGTGCAGGTGGAGAGCGGGTAAAGCGAGAGGGGTGGGGTGGGCAGAAAGATGCAGGGATGCACACGAGCTCGGGAACGAGGAAAACCCCTAGATTTGAGTCCCCGGTCTGTTACAAGTCAAGTGAGTAGCTTATGACAGTTGTACTCTCTGACTCCCAGTTTTTCTCTCTGTGATCTGCAAGCAATAGCACCGACCTCAAATAGCTGTGAGGGTTAGAGCTCCTGTACCTAAAGCCTGACTCAGAGTGACCATGAATGAACAATAGGTCTTAGGAAAAAACAAAACAAAAACAGATAGAGTTTTATGTTAGCGCATCAGTCCTTATCCAGTGAACATCTCTGAAATATTTTATATTAATAAAATAGGAGGAACAAAAAAGTAATATTAATCATTTTGTGTATGTTGTTTATTTATGTTACAAAGAAAACCTTTCTTTGCCAGGTAGGGAATTTCTGTCCTTTTTCTTTACAAATCGTTTGCTTTATCTACAAGATATAAGTAAAATAGCCAGGTGTTCTCATGTTTACAATTACATTGGTCAGAGAAGAAGTATTGTTTCATTCACTGTATGCTTTCAGGTTTCAATGAAGTAGTTAAGGTCATTTTACTTTTTCACTCCCCTGAAAATAATTTTGATACTGATCAGTTTGGGGATGCTGATTTCTCCACACACTTGTCTTTGCCTATAACCCCAATTATGATTTGAAGAAACCAGACTATTAAGCTTCATGGCTTCTAATCAACAGTAACACTTGCATGAAAATCAAATAGTATTAATGTATTGAATATAGTCTTGTTTCTATTACAAATCCATATCTAGGCTTGGATAAAGATAGTTGAGAAAAAGTTTGAGGCATTGTTCTTTGTTAGCTCACTCAAATTTCTCCTGTTTTAAATCACTCAAATTTCTCCTGTTTTAAAACAGTCTGAGAGGGAGTGGGGAGATAATGGGATGAGCTAAGTAGCTGTGGAAATAAGATGGAGTCTTTAAAGGTAAAAGAAGCTATACATGAACACAGCACTGTAAGTGGTAAAGTTGAATCCCATATGGAAAAGTGTTAACATTTCCGAATGTTAGAAGTTAGTTAGTTCTAACTTCCATGCTAGAGCAACGGAAGGTAAGTAAGTGGGTATTGGATGGTTGCAGCCAGGTTTCTATCTGTGTTGGAATAGGAAGCTATACAGAAGGAAGGGGAGGATTCTAGACTGATCCATGTGGTAATGGATTATGTTGGAAACATTAGAATGAATTCATGTTTACCTTAATACAGATATTGATGATTACATACAGAAATATTTATAGATACACAAATATACAAGTTAGTATGCACATATATGATTCCCTGCTGAGAGGGCCTAGAAACAATGACATCCCAATAGCAATAAGCATACTTAGCACGCATATTTTGGGTTTTAATACTGCTCTTCTGGAGAACAAGAGATCCTTAGGCAAACGACTGCTTCTAATTCTGCAATAGAACGTATACGAAATGATCCCAAAGTATCCTGTAGTACCAACAATTAAGTGAGTCTCTCTCTCTCTCTCTCTCTCTCTCTCTCTCTCTCTCTCTCTCTCTCTCTCTCTCTCTCTCTCTCTCTCTCACACACACACACACACACACACACACACACACATCAAAGGAACACAGGAGCAAAGTGAAAGAGCTCCTAATGATCAAAACTGGAAAAATTTGAGCAACAG
This sequence comes from Glossophaga mutica, assembly GCA_039655065.1. NCBI lineage: Eukaryota > Metazoa > Chordata > Mammalia > Chiroptera > Phyllostomidae > Glossophaga > Glossophaga mutica. The sequence continues at coordinate 158,899,603 of CM077306.1, forward strand.
AATTGAATTATAAAACAAAGTATAAAATTTGTGTCCTTGAGGCTATATGATACAAATAAAATTATTCATTCATTCAGTTATACTTTCATTTATGGGTAGACTAGAGCAATCTCTGATTCAAAATTCCAAGTGATGTAGGCACTTTTTGTCCTCACAGAGGTGGGCACTCAAATTTGGGCTGTATACAGTGATTATCTTCCACAGAGTACAATTACAGTGTTTTAAGGACCATGGGAGGTTTCCTTATGGTAGTTAATTTTAACATGCAATTAAATTATAAATTGGAGTTAGCAAGGCAAAACAGGAATGAAGTGGGAGGGAAACTGTTCCAGACAGACAAAACTGTTTCTTTGTGTCTATTGATAAAAGCGTTGAAATTCAAGAGCTCGGCACCGGAGGAATCAAACAAAACCAGAAGTCAGAGCCTAAAAAAAATCGAACGATTCAACGTAAGGCAGGCAGCTACGCAGAAAAAGTTCTGCAAGTGTAAAGCACATTTAATTGCTATTATAGTGGTAATCTGAAGCCATAAAGTGTTTTGGGCCTGTGAGTAAACATCTGATAGAATTCAGCTGCTCTATCCAGTGTGGACGGGAACAGAGCAGGGATGGATGTAATGTTGTACTGTGACAGTAATTGAGGCAAGGGGTAATGGTATCTCAAACATCTTCTCTGTTTGCATAGAGCAGTGTTTCTGAAACTTTAGTGAGCATCAGAAGACTAGTAAAAACTCAAATTGCTGGGCACAAGGCCCAGAGTTTCTGATTCAGTAGAACTGGAATGAAGCCTGAGAATTTGCATTTCTTACAAGTTCTTAGGGGATGCTGCTGCTGCTGTCTGTTGCTGCTTCAAATACCAACCTTTGAGAACCACTGGTGTAGAGAATAAAAATTTCATTGCCTTCAGTTCTCAGCTAAGTAATTTACATGGGTCCTTATTAGAGTTGCCAGATTTAACAAATAAAAATATAACACTCCTAGTTAAATTTTAATTTTAGATAAATAACAAATAAATTTTCAGTGTAAGAATGTCCCATGAAAAACTTGGAGGTACTTACACTAGAAGTTTATTCTTATGGTTTATCCAAAATTGAAATTTAACTGAAGAGCCTATATTTTAACTGGCAACAGTGCAGCTCTGACAGAGGAGTAATGGAATCTTCTGGGGAATATATTCAGAAATGTATTTGCTAGGTCAGATGGCACTGCACACTAATTTTATTAAGAATTATCAAAATTCTTTTCAAAGTGATTGAGTAAGTATATTCCCTCCAGATACATTTGCTACGTTCTCTCTCTATAACTGCTCAGTTCGTGGTGTTATAAGGTTAGTGTTCCAAATCTTCTTAATCTTTGCCAGTCTTCTGCATTTTCTATAAAAAAATTTAAATCTAAAATTTACAAGTGGGTATCAATTCACCATTTTTAAATAAGACAAGGTCTTTTCATTATGACTGCATTGAGTATATTTAAAAAATAAATATGAAATGTATCAGTCATATAACCATGTTATTATTACATATAAAATTTATATTGAACACTCATCTATTTATGGTTGAAATTAAGAAAGGAAACTTTAAAATCTAGTTGAAGTGCTCCCCTTCATCTGCTCCTTCTCTTCTATACCAGGAGATAATTTCTGTCTTCAGAGTTGATGTTTTATTTAATATATTATATCTTTCTTTAACAGATTAATGTTTTTTTTTCCCATTTATGACTAACCCTTAAATGTTGAGTTGTATTTCTCTATTCCTCCACATTTTTATTAGGTCTACATTATGTTTGGAAGGCAACTTTATCTTAATAAATGTGGCTTTCCGTCATTTACTTTAAATGTTGCATTATTTTCCTTTTAATTACTATTGATTGATGAGTTGTTTAATTAGAGAGATCTTTAAGTTCTTTCACAGTATTTGCTATGACAAACAACATTATTAGGACAATTTTTGTTTATGTCCCTTTGTGAAAAGATAAAAAAGGTTCTGTTAGGTATATGCTAAGGAATCATATTTCTTGGCACTAAGATATTACATTAGCTTAAATAATATTTCCAAATTGTTCTTCAAAGAGAAGTAGAAACATTTCTTTTTTAAAAAGATTTTATTTCTTTATTTTTAGAGAGAGGAGAGGGGAAGGAGAAAGAGAGGGAGAAACATCAATGTGTGGTTGCCTCACATGCCCCCTACAGGGGACCTGGCCCAGAACCCAGGCATGTTCCCTGACTGGGAATTGAACTGGCAATGCTTAGGTTCACAGATCCGTGCTCAGTCTACTCAGTCCCACCAGCCAGGGTGAAATTATATGGTTCTTAACTTTTTCTGTCTTATTTCACTTACCATAATCAAATTAAGAAGTAAAATTGTTTATATTTAAATTGTACAATATAAATTTGTTTTTTGTTTGTTTTTGTTTTAAGACTGATTTTTTTAGATCAATTTTAGGTTTAAAACAAAACTGGAAGGAAGGAACAAGATTTCCCAAATAACTTTTCTCTCCATAAATACATAGCCAACACCTTTATCAACATCGGCCACCAGAATTCTACATTTTTCACCATATATGCAACTACTTTGACACAGTATAATCACTCAAAGTCTGTAGTTTCCCTGAAGGTTCACTTTTACTGTTGGAAATTCTATGTTTTTTGACAAATGTGTAATGACAGATATCCATTGTTATAACATCACAGAGTATTTTCACTATCCTAAAAATTCTCTGTTCTCGGCCAATTTTTCTGCCACCCTCCCCATCCCTGGTAACAGATCTTTTTACTGTCTCCATAGCTTTACCCTTTTTACAATGATATGTAATCAAAATTATACAGAGCATAGTGTGTTCAGGTTGACTTCTTGTACTTGTTTATACGCATTTAAGGTTCTTCCATGTCCTGTCATGGCTTGATAGCTCATTTACTTTTGGTGTTAAGTAATATTCTATCTCTGGATATACTACAGTTTATTTATCCATTCATCTACTAAAGAACATCTTAGTGGCTACCAAATTGGGACAATAATAAATAAACTGCTATAAACTTCATGTGCAGGTTTGTGTTTGGACTTGAGTTTTCAACTCTTTTGGGAAAATAAATACCAAGAAGTACAATCGCTGAATCATATGCCAGCAAAGGATTAGTTTTGTAAGAAACCACCCAACTCTTTTCCAAAGTGGCTGCACATTTTGCATTCCCACAAGCAATGTCTGAGGGTTTCTGTTGCTCCACTTCCTTGCCATCATTTGGTGGTATCAGTGCTCTGGAGTTTGGTCATTCAAATACGTTTCTTGTTTTAATTTGCATTTCCTGTATGACCTACGCCTTGAAACAACTTGTCATATGCTTAGTTGAAACTACATCTCCTGTTTGGTGAGGTCTCTGTAAACATCTTTGGTCCATTTTTTAATAAGGTTGTTTGTTTATTGTTGAGTTTTAATAATCTTTTATATTGATGGATAACAGTCCTTTACCAGATGTGATTTGCAAATATTTTATAATTCTTTTGATGTTACCTTTCAAAGAACAATTTTTTTTAATTTTAATGAAGTCCAGCCTGTGCATTACTTTTTATGCATCATGTCTTTCATAGTGTATCTAAAGAGGCATCACTAGACTAAAATCATTGTTATAGTTTGGATTCCTGCATCCTCCTAAAATTCATATTTAAATTCCAACCCCCATAGGTGATGTTATTAGTAAATGGTACCTTTGGGAAGCATTTCAGTCATGGGGGGTTAAATCATGATGAACGGGATTAGTTTTCTTGTTAAAGAGATTCCACAGAACTCCTGTAGTCACTTTTGTCATGTTGGATACAATGATAAGTGTGTGACCTGGAATAAAGCCCTTACCTGACTCTGCTCACACCATGATCTTGGACTTCTAGCTTCTAAAACTGTGAGAGATAACTTGTTATTATAGCAGCCCAATTGGAATATGGCAGTCATCTTAGTTTTCTCTCAGTCTAGGAGTTTTATGGTTTCGTGGTTTAAATTTAGGTCTGAAAGGGGAGACTCCTCAAAATGGAATACATTTATAAAAATTGTGTACTTATTATTATTATTACGTGTTTAAGCTTCAATCACCTTCAAAGCACTCTCCATTTGATGCAATACCCTTAGAGAGACATTTTTCCCACTGGTGAAAACAGTTTTTGAACTTGTAGATTTTGCTGCCTTTTAGTACTTCTGACATTTTTTTGTTTCACCTCTTCCACATTGGCAAAAGTTTCCTTTTGAGGACTTTTTTCATCCGGGGAAATAAAAGTAAGTCACTCTGGGTGAGATTGGGTGAATAGGGAGGTCAAGGGATGGGGGTCATGCTGTTTCAAAAACTGCTGAACACTCAGCACAGTATGGGCAGGTGCTCTCATAATTCACCCATCATGAAATGGGTAAACATGATTAAAAAATCTTCAAAAAAAATTCACTGAAGCTGAATGCAGCCTCTCATAACAACAGCAGCTGGAACACTGATACAGATGGTTTCCTAGACCACTGATCCAGCAGGGAAGGCTGTGCTACAAGGTACCTGCCCTCCAGAAGATAGTTTCAGGTTTTTTTTTTTTTTTTTTTTGGTTTCCCCTTGCATTTTACATACCCAATTTATTTTTGTGCATGGTATAAAGTCCGTTTCTAGTTTCATTTTTATCTTTTGCATGTGGATGTTCAGTTGTTCAAACACCATTTGTTGAGGAGATTCTCTTTGTTCCATTGCTTTGCCTTTGTTTTTCAGGAGTCTATTTCTGAGCTTGCTATTCTGTTACCTTGATCGGTTTGTCTGTTATTTCACCAAGAATAGATAGACACAGTGTATTGATTACTGTGGCTTTCTACTAAGTCTTTAAGTCAAGCAGTCCTTTTTCGTTCTCTTTGTTCTGTTCCTTCAATATTGTGTTGGATATTCTGGGTCATTTGCCTCTACATGCAAAAGTTAGAATCAGTTTATTGACATGCATGAACTAACTTCTTGGGGTGTTGTTGGAGTTTGCACTGAATCTATTGATCAATTTGAGAAGAGCTGGCATATTGACAATATTGTGTCTTCCTCTCCATGAATGTGGAATATCTCTTTATTTAGTTATTTGTTTCCCTTCATCAGAGTTCTACAGTTTTTCTTACAGAGATCTCATATGGATTTTGTTAGATTTATACCTATTTATTTCATTTGGGGGAGTGCTATATAAATTCTACTGTGTTTTTAAATTTTAAATTTCATTAATTCATTGTTGGTAATAAGAAAGCCATTGATTTTTTTTATAAATCAACATTGTATCTTACAGTTTTGCTGTAACTACTTATTAATTCCAGGGACTTTTTCTTAATTTTTTTGTATTTTTTTTTGCATAGACAGTCCAGTCATCTATGAACAAAAATAGTTTTATTTACTTAGTCTGTATTTATGTACCATTTATTTTCTTTCTACTGTATAGCTAGAACTTCCAGGATGATGTTGAAAAGGAATAGTGAAGGGGTCATCCTTGCTTTGCATTTGATCTTAGTGGGAAAGCTTTGAATTTTTCACCATGAAGTTTGATGTTAGTTATACTTTTCTTGAAGCTATCCTTTGTCAAGTTGAGGAAGTTTCCTTTTATTTCTACTTTACTGATTTTTTTTTTTTTTTTTACCATGAGTGGTTTTGAAGTTTGTCAAAGACTTGTTCTACATCTATTGACAAAATAGTGGACTTTCTTTTTTAGTCTGTTGTGGTGAATTATATTAGTTGATTTTTAAATGTTGAACCAGTCTTGCATACATGGGACAAATCCCACTTGGTCATGGTATCTAATTCCTTTCATACTATTTTTTGGGGATTTGATTTGCTAATATTTTGTTGAGGATTTTTCCACCTATGTTTATGCCATATTGGTCTGTAGTTTTCTTATAATGTCATTCTCTGATTTTGATGTTAGAGTAGCGCTCCTTATGTTTTATCTTTTGAAAGAGATTTAAATGATTGTATAATTTATTCCTTAAATGTTTATTAGAATTCACCAGCAGACACATCTGGGACTGTAGTTTTGAATATGGAAGGTTATTAATTATTGATTCAATTTATTTAATATATGTAGACCTCTTCAAATCATCTACTTTTTCTTTTCTTTTCTTTTTTTTAAGATTTTGTTTATTTATCTTTAGAGGGGAAGGGAAGGAGAGAGGGAGAGAAACATCAATGTGCGGTTGCCTCTTGTATGTCCCCTGCCGGGAACTGGCCTGGCAACCCAGGCATGTGCCCTGACTGGGAATCGAACCTCGATCCTTCAGTTCGCAGGCCCATGCTCAATCCACTGAGCTACACCAGCCAGGGCCATCTACTTTTTCTTATATGAGTTTTGACAGATTGTGTTTTTCATGGAATTGGCTCATTTCATTTAGGTTATCATATTTGTGAGCATAATTGTTTATAGTATTTCTTTAATATCCTTTCAATTTCCATGGACTCTGTAGTGATATTTCCTCTTACGTTTCTGACATCCGTAATTCCTATCTTTTCTTTTTGTCTTAGTTAACCTGGATAGCAGCATATTCATTTTATTTACATTTTCAAAGAACCAACTTTTGATTTTTACTATTTATTCCCTGATTTAACATTTATTAATTTCTGTTCTAATTCTTTTTTCCCTCTGCATACTTTGGATTTAATTTCCTCTTCTAGTACTCTAAGATGGTGACTTAGATTATTGATAGAAAAAATTTCTTTTCTAATATAAGTTATTCAATGTAAACACTGCTTTTACCCTAGTTTATAGCATTTGATAAATTTTGCTTTTACTTCTATTTAGATCAAAATATTTTTAAATCACTTTTGAGAGTTCTTTAACCCATGTCTTCTTTAGAAGTGTGTTGTTTAATTTCTAAATATTTGGGGATTTTCCAGTTATCTTTCTGTTATTGATTTCCAGTTTACTTTCACTGTGGTCTGACAGCAGACATTCATTGCATTATTTTCAATCTTTTAAATTTGTTAATGTATTTTTTTATGGCCCAGAATGTGTCTTAGTGACTCTTCCATGTGAGCTTGAGAAAAATTTGTATTTTTCTGGTTTTGATTGTATCCTACAGATGTCTATTATGTCCAATCAATAGATGGTGGTATTTTCAACTGATTTTCTGCCTGTTGGATCTGTCCATTTTTCAGAGAGGGATTTGAAGTTTTAAACTATGATAATTAATCTATTTCTTCTTGTAATTCTATCAGTTTTTCCTCAAGTCATTGATGCTCTCTTCTTAGGCATATACACAGTAAGAACTGTTACATCTCCTTGGAGATTAACTAACTCATTTATCATTATGTAATATCCTTCTTTACCTCTGACAACTTTCGTTACTTTGAAGTCTGCTCTGTCTAAAGCCTGCTTTCTGTTAATTAGTGTTAGAATGGTATATTTTATCCATCTATTTATTTTTAATCTGTGAGCTCTTATATTTAAAATGGGCTTCTTGTAAACAACATATAATTGGGTCATATATTTTGATCCACTCTGACAATCTGAGTTTTAATTGGACATTTCGACTACTAATGATCAAAATGATTATCTACATAGTTGGATTTATATCTACCATACCCATTACTGTTATCAATTTTTGCCTTTTTTCTTGTTTTTGTCTTCTATTCTTTTTATGCCTTTGGTTGTTTTAATTGAGCATTTTATATGATTCCATTTTTTCTCCTTTTTAGCATATCAATTACACTTTTTAAAATTTAATTTTGTGGTTCCCTTAGTATTTGCTATATATATTGTCACAATTAATGCCAGTCTACTTTCAAATAACTCTATACTGCTTCACAGTTAGTGTGAGTGCCTTTCGGTAACAAAGTAATGTTAATTCCTCCTTCCGGTCCCTTGTGGCATTGATATCATTTATATAACCACAAACACGTGTGCATGTGTGCGTGTGTGTGTGTGCATTTTCTTTTAAGAATTATTTAACATCTCTTGCAAGGCACATCTACCTGCAACAAATTCCCTCAATTTTTGTTTGTTTAAAAAAATCTTTATTTCCTCTTCCCTTTTGAATAATCATTTTGCAGAGTACAGACTTCTTTTTCAGTGGGTTTTTCCCTTACATTTTAAATATTTCATTCTATTCTCTTCTTGCTTGCATGGTTTCTGAGGGGAAGTCAGATATAATTTATATTTCTGTTTGTTCTCTATACATAATATGTTTTTGTTCCAACCCTCTGGTTCTTTCAGAATTTTTCTGTTGTTTGAAAATGATATGACTAGATGTAGGTTTTTTTGTGGGGGAGCGAGGGTAGCTTTATCCTGCCTGGTGTTCTCTGAGCTTCCGGGGTCTATGGTTTGGTTTCTAATATATTTTTCTTGAAATTCTACGTCTTTATTGTTTCAATAATTCTTTGTTCCTTTCTTTTTCTCATTCTTCTTCTTCTGGTATTCTCATTAAGATTTTTTTAAGTTGACCCAAAGTATTTATATATTCTGTTCTAATTTTCATCTTAGTCTTTGTTCTCTTTGCTGTTCAGTTTTTGAGGATTCTGTTGATATACCCTGCAGCTGAGAGTTTCTTCCCTTAGCTATGTTCAGTCTGCTAACAAGCCCATCAAAGGCATTCTTAATTTCTGTTAGTGATTCTTATCCTAGCATTTATAAATTCTTTCTTAGGATTTTCATTTCTCTGCCTACATTGCCCATCTGTTCTTTCATGCTGTTAACTTTATCCATTAGCACCCTTAGCATATTAATTATAATTGTTTTAAATTTCCAGTTTGATAATTCCAGTGTTCTTGCATATGCAATTCTGATGTTTGCTCTGCTTCTTCACATTGTTCTTACCTTTTGGTATGCCTTTTAATTTTTTCTTGAAAGTAGGTCAAAATTGTACTGGGTAAAAAAAAAAGAAAGGCTGTATTTGACCTTTAATAATGTATTAGTGAAGTCTGGGGGGAAGAGAAGCACATAGTCCTATGATTGGGCTTCAGTCTTTTAGTGAGCCAGTGCCTCTGGACTATGACCTTTACAAGTGTTTTCCAGTTAGTTAGTTTGTTTTTACTCTACTTAAGTGTGACAGGATTGATAGAGCCAGCTGAGTTGGGTATTTCCCTTCCTCAGGTCAATTAGGCTCTAATAATACTCCAGCCAGTTAGGTTCTGGTTAACTGGTTTCTCCTGAAGGCATGCTAGTTTCTGGTTAATTGGTTTCTCCTGAGGGCAGGCCTTGTTAAAAAGCAGGAAGCTCTGGTACATTTCAAAATGGTTCCTTTTCCCAGAGAGGGTTTTCTCTGATATTTACTGCAGGAATCTGGTGCACATCCTAGGAGTAAATCTCACAAAGCTGTAGGAGGCCCCTGTAACTAAGTGCCCCTGGAGTTTTTAACTCTCAGAATTGCCCACACTGAGCCACCAGCAAGCTGTGGATTACAGTTCAGGTTTTCTTACTGTGACGCTGGTTCCCACCGTTGTTTCTGCTGGTGAATCTCAGCTCAGGTAAGCCACAGCTCCCTGCTTTTGTCTGTATGTCTACGGGCTCTCTCATTTTGAGAGCAGTGGTTTATCTTGTGTCTTTCCCTTCCTTAGGGATCCAAGAAGAGTTGATTTCTCAGTCTATTTAGTTTTTTACTTGTTAGGACAGAATGCTGACTTCCAAGCTCCTTATATGTGGAAACAGAAACTGGAAGTTTTATAATGATTTTGCAGGCTTTAAGAAATCTTTACATCAAGTAGTCTTTTGTTTTTCCAAGAATTTTGATTTTACTTGTCATATTTAGGTGTACAAATTCTGTATTTGATATGGTTAATATAATCCTAGAGCATACTTTTGTATGTAGCATGAGTTAAAGTTCTAATTTTATTCTTATGAATTTCTAAACATGTTAGGGAAACATGACTAGGTGATTCGTACTTGCTGAAGTGTTCTAACGTATCATCCTATCATATATCTATGTCCTACATGTGGGTTCATTCATGTTCTGTCCTTTTGTATACTGATCAAGTAGTCCATCTCTATGCTGAAATTATTACATTTTCATAAACAATGTTGATAATTTATTTCATGCAAAAGCCTCCAAACTTGCCTATTTCTTCAAGATTGCTTGAGCACCAAAACCTTATTAAGGCCTAACAGTTCTGTTTTTCCCAAGTGTATTTTAAACAGCTGGCTTTTCTATTACTTAATGTATGGGGTCTTTGAAAATTATGCTGTGTGTGTGTGTTTGTGAATGACTTCTAACTTAATTTTGTTAGTGTCTAAGAAGGTGGTTTATAATAATTGTTTTTCAATTTTCTGAGATTTATTTGATCATCTAATATGTGGTCTGGATTTTAAATGCTCCATCTATTCTAGTAAAGAAAATGTTTTTTTCTAATTATTGAATACAATAATTATATGTCCATGCCAGAATAAACTGTTAAGTATGTGGTCCCAATCTACTATACATATACTTTTTAAAGATTTTATTTATCCATTTTTAGAGAGAGAGGAAGGGAGGGAGAAAGAGAGAATCATCAGTATGTGGTTGCCTCTTGTGTGCCCCCAACCTGGGACCCAGCCCACAACCCAGGCATGTGCCCTGACTCGGAATCGAACGGGCAACCTTTTGGTTTGCAGGCCAGCACTCAACCCACTGAGACACACCACTCAGAGCTCGATCTACTATATATTTTTTTTCTGATTTTTATTGGCTTGATCTTTAATTACTGTGAGGATTAATTGACAGCACCTTAGTTTCTCTTTGAAAATATCTTAAAAATTATATATATATATATTTAAAACTAAGTATATCTATATACATTTATAATTTTAATATATTATGTAAAATAAACTGAGCTGCATCATCTTTATTCTTTCTTTTAGGGCATGATACCATGTATAAGACAAGGAGCATATTTATTGAATTTTGAAATAGGGAGTGGTTTGCCATTTCTGTTTATTTAGTAGTACATCCAATTGAATATTTTTTCACAGTCTAATTTTAGAATTTTAACTTTTCATAAATCAACTTGCTAGGTTACTAAATTTAGTGGCATATCATACTGCATTTTTAATTTTAATATAATTTTTGTTAGAAATACCTCTTGACAAATAGCTATTTTATAATATTCTTATTTATTGCATTCCCAATATGAAAATACCCTGTTCATGCCTTCGAGATACTTATATTGTATTGGGTAATGTTAGCTCATGATAGAAATAGACAATTACACATGTAAGTGGTTTGGAAAGCAATATAAGCAAGGTAGGGGAGGATAGAAAGTGCAGGAGAAAGGAGCACTTAGTGCTTTTGTTATTCAATAAAAGACTTAAAAAAAGGTTCCATTAATAAAGTTACACTCATCAGAAGCCTTCAGAAAGAAACAGAGGGTGTCATCCAGTTGTCAGGACAAGGAGCCTGCCTGGCAAGGGAACACTGAGTGCGAAGGACCCGGGCTGAGGAGTTTTGGAGGGTCGAGGGGGAGCAAGGAGGGCCATGTAGCTGAAATAAGAGTAAGAAGAGAGTAGTTAGCAGATGAGATCAGAGAGATAGTCAGGAGCCAGTCTGGAGGGCTGCTTAAACCACTGTAAGGCCTTTACTCAAAACAGTTCCTTTCTGGATGATAAATTTTATTTACTGTAGCTGCACTAGTTTCCCAGGGCTACTGTAGCAAATTACCATAGTATGGATGGCTTAAAACAACAAGATATATTCTTTCACAGTTCAGGAAGCCAGAGTCTAAAATCAACAAATCAGCAGGTTAGTTCCTTCTGGTGGCTCCAGCATGAAACTATCCTGTGCTTCTCTCCTAGCTTCTCATAGAGCCAGAAATTCTCGATGTCTCTTGCCTCTTGCAGCTTCTGCTATCACTAGGCATTCTTTCATTTGAGGGAACATAATTGCAATTTCTGCTTCACTTTTCAAATGGACTTCTCTGTATGAGTTTATGTGTCTTCTCCTCTTTTTTAAAAAAGATTTTATTTATTTTTAGAGAGAGGGGAATGGAGGGAGGAAGAGAGGGAGAGAAGTATCAATATGTGGTTGCTTCTTGCATGCTCCCTACTGGGGACCTGGCCTAACTTAGAATCAAACCAGCAACCCTTTGGTTCTCAGGCCACAACTCCACCCACTGAGCCACATCAGCCAGGGCCCTCTCCTCTTTTTTATAAGGACAGCAGTCCTTGGATTTGGGCCCACCCTAACCCGCCATAACCTCATCCTAACTAATTACCTTGGCAAAACTTCAGTTTCCAAATCAGGTTACAGTCTGACATGAATCAGGAGGGAGAGGGGTAGAGTGTACAGAGAAGACTATTTAGCCCATTGCAAGAACGAAATGAATCGAGCACAACTTCCTCCCCAGTGTCCACTCCAGTATGCAGTGAACATCTACCACTGCTTGCTGTCAGAGACGTTTAAACCAGCACACTAGGCAGTGCTCTCTGCTTTGCTTGTTTTTTAGGGAACTCCAGCCATGTGATTCTCTGCAGGAGTTTAGTTGACGAGTTTAGTTTGTAATCTACTCTGCAAACCAACCCCTACAAACTACAGCAGACACAGATCAGACTCTTGTCACATTCTGCTCTTTGGTTTAGAGGCATTGGGACTTGTTGTGAGCGATACTCTAACCTTGTGAGTATTCACACTGTAGTCTTTCCTGTAAGTCAGCCTTTGTCACAGACTGCAGGCCCTGGGCTGCCTGTACGGCCAGAAGCCCTACAGGCCATGCCAGCACCAAGGAACAACATGAGACTATGCTACTCACTCAGCTTTTATTAATGCAGAATAAATCCAAATCTATAATAATCCAATGACAATCACTCAGAAACAACCAGCAATAACATCACACAAGAGAATTGGGGGATAACAAACCTGAGTCCCAAGAGTCCAGAATTTGGGCCCGGGAGACAGCCAGTCCGTGTTGTGCAAGACAGAGAATTCAGCACTTTGGAGTCAGCTACAGCAGAGTTGAATGGAGCAGCATGGTGTCACTCTCTCCCTCTTGGCTGTTTTAGCAGTCCATCAGAATGCTTCTGCTTTAATGCTCCTCTTGCTTGCAAAGTCCTGTCACTATGGCTTTGCATGTTGTTTTTGCATAGTCTCTTTCGAACATATTCCCTCGGTCCTGATGGGCACATGTTGTTTCCATCAGCTCTGATAGGTGCATGTTGTTTTAGTCACTCTACTGCCCATGCTCTGAGGGGGTGGAGTTACCCTCCAGATAAGCACATGTTGTCTACTACATTGTACTGTGCATGCTGGAGGGGTTGCATCATTTCTCTGAGTCATTGCTCTATTGTGTAAGGTAGCTTCTTCATTGACAGGACTGACACCATCTTAGTTAAGTTCTTCGCTTTACAGGGCTCAAAGAGTTCTACATCTCACTGGATATTCAGTAGGTGGGAGGAGCTGATCGCTCCTTCTTGTAAAGAACCTCCACTCTGTGAGTGGGAAAGGGAAGAGAGGGGAGAGAATACACAACATTCAGGCAACTTCCTGCAGAGAAATTTTCTATCCTGATCTTCATCTATCAGCCCCCACTTTCATACCCTGTAGATGTGCTAAGAGGCAAGGTCAACTTTTTCAGTCCCATTAGTTCTCATAAATGGCCTGGTAACTCTTAGAATGTGTGTGTGATCACGTTGAACCATTTGTTTTAATCTCATATGCCTCAACCCAAACTAACACAATTAAAGGTTTCATTTAATATTTAGATATAGAAGCATTAAAAAATAATAATAATGCATTCTTTCCATTTACCCAGTTCAGAGATCTTTGAGCTTATGAGTAATATGGTCCCAACATTAATATAAAACAACCACAACATAAACAAAATATCATATTCAAATTCTAGGATTCACCAAAGGCTTTTGGGAGGCTTCATTTTAATTAATATGGCCTGAAATAAACATAGATCACATTGTAAGAAACAACAGTGTTAATGATATAAATTGAAACAAATTGTTTGTTATGAACACATGAAACTGTAACTGCTACCCAAGTAGTTTGAGAATGATAATAAGACACATTAAGCCATGAATTTAAGAATTTCATGCTTCCCCAAAGTCTAACCTAACTAAATATGGGTAATTGACTAACACAATTATAAATAAATTTTAACTTTTGTATTCTAATTATAAAATTTATACAGATAAATTATTGAAATGCTAAAATACATAAAAGCACAAACCAATTTTATCAGACAAGCATTAACATTTTGATATATGGAGTATTTCATATACTCCATATTTCATATACATATTTTTATGAAGTAGAATGTTTTATAAAGCTACACTGAATATCAGTTTGTTTATACCATATGTGGCTTTGGGGTCTCTATTTTCTTTTTTTGTAGGGTTTTGAATTAATTTTTCTGTATTGTTTAAGTAAGCTAGAACAAAAAATAATCCATTTTCAGTTTAGAAAAAATGTTCCAAAGGAAAATATGTGATAATTAAAAAATAATAATCTACACTGTTCTGACAACACCAAAAGCTTTTTCTTTGCTTACCCAGCCTGGTCTGTTGTCCATCAGAGGGGAAAAATTCTTTTTACTTGCTTAGCCCAAAGTGGCTTCTTTTCTAATTTGCATTTCTTCATGTGCATTTGCAACAGTTCTTACAGAGGGAACTCCTAAGCTTCGGACCTCTAGAATTTGTCTGAGCCTGGATCTACCATTTACTAGCTGTAATCTTTTGGACAGGTAAAACAGTCTCGGAGTCTTCACTTTGTCACTTGTAAAAATTTCCATTTTTATAGGTCAGAACATTAATTTCTGGAGGACCTAGGCTTAGGTCTCTGTTTTCCTCCTGAAGTCAGGTTGGACCTTGCAGTGCTCTCATGAACTGGGACAGGAAGTAGGGCACTCCTGAATCTGATATCTGGTAGGGACATTGTGCTAGTAGAAGGCTGTACTCACAGATAAATTTAATATAGTCCAGAAATGGCCCCACAGAAAGATTTGGACAGAGGTTCCAAGGCAATTCAATAGAAAAAAGACAGATGGCACTAGTGTAAAAGCACACAGCATGCCAAAATAATAATAATAATTAAAACAAAACAAATAACCAAAAACTCAGACCACACCTGATACCTTATACACAAATTAACTCAAAATAGGCCATAGAGTGAAAGATGAAATGTAAAATTATAAAAATAGAAGTATAGAAAATCTTTGTAACCCCGGGTTAGGTGAAGATTAATTAGATGCAATACCAAAAGCAGAGTGCGTAAAATGATTAATTGACATATTGGGTCTTACAAAGGACTTGTAAGCACCTTTTATAAGGAACTCTGAAAACTTTACCATGACAAAGCAATCCAATTTTTAAAAAATGAGCAAAATATTTGGACAGACATTTCACCAAAACAGATATTCTGATAGCAAATGTGCAGTGGAAAAGATGTTCACCTTCATTAGTTATTACAGCAATGCAAATTAAAACCCCAATGAGATGCCATTAATCACCTATTAAATTGGCTTAGAACAGATTGACAATACCAAGTACTGGTAAAGATTTCCCAAAGTCAAGTTTCAGATATGCTCTTTATTATGTAATCTAAATAGAGTAATCAACTTTTCTCATTGTCAGTTTCAACATCTGCAAAATGAGGTTGCTAATGCCTCCCCTGTATATGTTATTGGGCTATTGTGAGGAACAAATGCAAAACATGTAGAAAACATTTTGTGAAGCAGTAAGTACTTTACTAACATAATGAAATATTACTATAGTATAATTTATGTGAGTTTAATGGGAAATATTCCAAAATGCTGACACCATGGTAACCCACTGATATATAAGGTATTCTTATATCAGTGATTACACAAAACTCTTGAAAGACATAGGAGAGTAATAAGAAGCATTGTTATCAGTTAAACATGACAGTGATACCAGTACTAGCCACAGCTTTTTGAGCTTAGAATCATTGTCCCAGAATATCTAGAAATGTTACCAAACAAATGAAAGATAATACTATTAATTATGCATGTATAAAGTATCTCTATGTTATTTAAGGCAAACCAATATCAATTATATATTTTTAATCAAAATCAATCAATTATATATTGATTGATATATATTTTTCAATCAATTATATATTTTTCTTTGCTTCTGTATCTGATTATTCACTATAAAGCACACTGATTTTATACTGAGCTGTACTGTTCTGCAAAGAAAAGATAAAAGGAAATAAAGTAATGACTCTCAATCTAAAGAAAAAATTTAAATGTCTACAGTCCTTTGGTGACAGTTTTAAATGAATCTTTAAAAGAAGCTTATTTTGGAAAGCCTTCTGGTCACCCCCAATTACTATGGTTGCCTTGGTTGTGACAGCTGGTGTGTAATCTTTGATTACACTGTCATTAAAATGTCTTTTATACCTTTTTTAATGCCATCAACACACCATTTGCTTTTCAAATCACACCCTAAAGTGGGTGGATCATGGGCATTGAGGTATCTATGAAGTTTCTAAGCCTCTTTCACACTTCTAGGAGCTGGTAAATTCAGACACAATATGGGAATCTGATGCTACTCAGCTCCAATATATAAATTTATCCTAGAATATTTTTAACATCTACTCATATTTTTTAATCTTTTCCTTCCACCTCTTCCTAGACAGGAAAAATAGATTTTAATTTCATTAGAGCTCATCTATGTACCTCTTTGAGAATGGTAATAATGAGGTCAGGACAGAGGTACACCACCAAGCAAATCAATTACAGCTTCACTGGGAGGAAAACATGCTAGTTTTATAGCCTGAGGCCATTTCTTTAACTCAGGAGCCTGCTTGAAAATTTGCAACAGTGAACTAGAGACGCATGCCGATTCAGCTGTGTGGTGTTTAATGAGGAATCAGAAGGTTTTCTTTTTTTGATCATGTGGTTTAAAAAATAAATTCATGTAATTTTACTGAGTTCCAGTTTCTTAGACAATAAAATGAAAACAATAACTGTGTTCTTTTACTTTTTGGAGTTCTTCTGGTTATTAAGAAATATAAAACAACTCCATAATGTGATACATTGCTTGTGGTGGTGGTACCTTTACAAGTAAATTGATCAGAATGAGTGTGTCCCGTCAGTGACCTGAGCGCTGCAGAAGGAGGCACTTCTGTCCACGTGTGTCTTCAACCACACTGCCAGGCAGGAATTATGTCTCAGTGTTTAATTAAGAAAAAAATGAGTGTTTTAGTCAGTTTTTATTGGAGTAATTTTTAAATACTCTGAAACAATATGATAAAAATCATAAATTTGTGTTAGTAAAATGTTTTCAATAAGAGATCTTCAGATACTTAGCACTCTGAAATGCCAATAGAAATGGGATACAGAAGGTGCTTCAAGATTTCATTCAAGATGCCTGAATGAAATATATTTAAAACTACATAGGCCAAAGTATGTTGCATTTTAATGTAATTACCCATGTTTTGGTTTTTGTTGTATAAACACTGGCGTTCTAATGCTGATTAAATATTTGCATGGCAATGTCTTAGCATAATGCAAACCAAACAAACTTAAAAGTAATGTAATATATTTGGTTAGAGATAAAAGATAATTTAAAGTCATGAGATTCATGTGGGAAATAGGAGTTCTTTATTCAGCATAAGGCTAGTAATTTCAGTCTCAAACCTTAAAGCAGTTATCTTTGCAGTGTGTTACAATCACATTACTTGAAATAAACCATCTGTATTTGCTATATTATGTACTGTATTTTCTAGTTTAAGCTCAGTTTTAGCTGAGGTTTCTAGACTACCTTTTGAGTATGGGAAATTTTCCAATCATCAAGTGCTTATTGCTTTTAAGGTATATATCCTTGTCAATATTTCTACTATTTCACACCATATTTCCTCCATACCACATTGCAGAGCCCTCATCCAGTTCCAGTGAGTTACTGCCAGTGAATTTCTGAAGTTGCATCATGAATTCTTTCATAAAGACTTCACTCTCTGTTAAATCCATACTGATTTTGATGAAAGGTGCATTTGAAAGTGGGATTTTCCCATTGCTGTATATATAGTAAATTCTCATGTAAAATATTGAAGTTTTGAACTAGCTCCCTTTTTTGCATAATAGATATATAAAGGATCTATGATTATGAATGCAGCCTTTGTTCAAGAATACAAGCATAGTGGTTCTGAGATAGCTTCACATTTTAAACCATATTCTGAACAATGAAATATATATGAATTGTTCATAATAATTATGTTAAAATAATTCTAGAAAAAACTCAAATTCTGGAATCCTGTCACCTGTTATTTATTTCATAATTTGTAAAAGACTGAAGTAGATACTGTAGTAATTACTTTTAAAATTTGAATCACAATGTCTTTATAGTAGTGAATTCTCTCATTAGTAGAATAATTTAAGTGAATGCATAACTACTAATCAGTATCAGAGAAATGACTAAATAGAGACCTTAAGAGTCCTGGCATGAATTTTGGAATGACAGCACTCCACTGACACTTCCCTTGTTTGCCAAAAAGAGTTTCCTCAATTCTGGGGGATCTAATATTAAGAAATAAATGTTATAGAACAGAGATGAATTCTTTTGCTAAATTTACTTGTGTTTTGAGCAGAACTGTTACACAGTTCTCTGTCACTGATTAAGGTTGACATAATTGAAAGTTAGGAACGGATATCATGGAAGCATTAGAGTGAGAGTGTATTTAGCTCTTGACTGACCAAAGCAGTGTTTGGAAAACGAGCCAAATCCCAGGATTTCCTGAAGGCTGAGTCACCATCTGCTTGAGGGCCAAAAGGTCTGGATGTGATGACATGTATATAGTTCATGCAAGTGAAGCAGTAAGGGCCTCTTCTCCTTGAGATGGTGAAGTCTTGATCTTTTCTCAGATATAAACACAGAGTCCATGTCTGGGGGCATGTGATGAGTCAACATATAGTGAGAATATCATGAAAGAAAATGAGGTAATAACATAAATAATATAAAAATGTGTACAGATGCAAGAATGTGAAAAAAAGCTTTTACTCTATGTGAAGCTGAATCTTTGAGAATAGCACAATCTCCTTTTCCTGCATGGATTAAATCTACTTACGACCACAGTTGATGGATTGCAGTAACTAAATGAGTTTCTCTACTAGTTGAATGAATGTGTGCATTTTCTTTTGGAATCCAAACATACTTAAAATGGTATTATGAGTCTTCCACTTCTTATATTGTTTATTTATATCAATGTAATTCTCTTAAAATTATCTAATTTTGCTCAGCAATTATCTAAATCTAGGAAGATAGTGTTAGCCACTCTTTGGTGCTTCTAATACATTGTCAACTATAACACTTACTATGTTTTATTGACTAAATACTCACAGGTTTAATATTTTGGTGGGGAATGTGAGCAAATATTCAACTGCTTAGCATAGCCAGGCAGTCATGTCTCCTTAGCTCGCTCATTCTTCTTGGTGTCCATTTCTTTCCACTCTTAGGCACTGAGATGTCTAAATCCTTCTACCCGTCTCTGAATATTCTTCCATGTCTTCAGTTCAACACAGTGAGAAATAACAGATTTAGCCTGAGTGTCAAGTAACTAATAATGTAAATTATTATGTCACCATGGCTCCAAAGCATGTGTATTTACACATTTGTTTAATTAGATCTTTTTTTAAAGCACATTGAATTCTGAAATTTAAAGTAGGCTTTACTTACAGGTTGATTTGAAAAAAATATACTCACGAGTAGACTGTATTATTGGTTCATCTCAAATAAAAGTGTTTATCAGAATACCTTTCACTTGACCCATACAGTTTCAGTCCTCAATAAAAGTTACAGTTTGCTTTGAAAAGATATTTCTCCCAGAATCAAGTCAACACTCATCGTGAACATCTGCTTTGTTCTTGGCCATATCAAGTAAAAGGCTTGACTACCAGCCTTTTACTTTATAATAACCATGCTATATTTTGCTCATTCTTTCTAATCATATTACCCCCAAATTGACCACTTTCATTATCTAAACTATAATGCTTTGATAAGAAATTGAGGAGTTGGGTTGAACATGTGGGAAATAATGAGACCAAGGACTAAAGTTGGAAGACATATCTGTACCATTTAAGTATATTTCTATAAAGTCTTTGATTTATTCTAATTCTTAAAGCTCTCAATTCCTCTAACATTATAAACAACATATATCAACTCTGATCTCTTACATTTTGCCTTTTATTCTTAGCTTATTAAGTTATAGCTTCTATCAATGTTATTGTTTTGAGACTCTGTCTTACCAACTTAATTATCCTCTAGGTCTTGTTTCAGCATATTCTGTATTCTCATGTTTTCTCTGGAGATCTTGTCTCTGGCCTTTATTCTTTATTGACTAAAAGCTCTCCTCTTTTTTCTGTGATAGCTCATAATATTGCAGTCACTCCCTTTTGAGTTTCTCTTTGGACTTTTTTTTTTTTTTTTAATCTATGCAGTCCTTTAACTGTTGGTGTGCTTCAGTTGAGGTTCTCCATTTTTTTTGCACTTAACATTCAGTCACCTCGTTCCTTCTTAAAACTCCTTGTTTGAGCTGTGTGCTGATGACTATGAATCCAAACTCACAGGTCCAGCCACTGACTGCACAGTGCCACGTAGAGGCATACAGGCACCTCATTCTCAGTACACCCGAATGCAATCCATGATTTACTGCACCAGTCTCTTTGCCCAAAGAAGTATCTCTTAAGGAATGAATAATTTGATGCTATCAAGGTTTCTGTTGTATTAAGAGCCAGGTACAGGAAAAATGTGTTTTGAAATGTTTATTTCATTATCTCATCATCCTTCAGTATTTTTCTCTTCTTTTTCTGTGTCCTCTACCCATTATGTGCTTCCTTAATCATGTATATTTCATATTAAAGTGCATATGCATAAATGTATTTGTGTATATATGTGAATATATGACATCTACCTATATGATATAAACATATGATATATGATATCTAGCTTTATATGATATCTAGCTTTATATGATAGATTCATAGATATTCATCAAGATTTCTGAATAGCCCTGAGATTATGGTTGATAGCACAGAGTGAGAACAAGTTTATTAAATGTTCATGCTCTGTGTTCTGAAAGGTCTCAGATCTTGGTGTGAGATGCCAAGTTTGGTCCTGTGTTCAAAAGAAACCAAAGTGGAATCTTCTGCCTTTACCTGCAGGAGACATTAGAGAGAGTGACAGATCTGAGAAGAACATTCTAGGTTCCTGAGTGTAGAGTCTAGAAACCCTGATATGGACATCAAAACAGATGGACTCATCCCTGATCCTGGTCTTCAGTGGATGAAAGTTTATTGTGCTGGAGATTGGAAGTTGTATTTCTTCCTTTCCAGTTCACTCTTAAAAGTTGGAAATAGAACTGGACTTAAAATTAATGGCATGGTTGGTGTCACAGTTGTGCTAAGGGAGAAAGCATGTGGAAAACACTTTATAAATTGTTAATGTGACTAAGGTATAACTTAGCCTGTGGAGATGTCCCATGAGGAAAGGACTTTGCTGACATGTCTGAGAATGCCTACAAACAACACGTATACTCCTTTCTTGATTCTATTCCATTATTTCATCAACATACTCATTCTGGGCCTTCAGGATGCGTTAGATGAACTTATTACCTAATATATATTTCAAAGTGAGATTTTCCATCATGATTTCTACCAGTAGAAATTTCTATTATCTGAGGAACATAAGAATTCAAGACATTGTGGTCAGGCGGAGAAGAGGACTAAACTGATTCTTTTCTCAACATCGACTGTGTGGCAGACAGTACTCTCAACACCCTACATGTGATACATTGCTTAATCTTTACAACATCCCTATGAAATGATATTACTATTGTTTTCCATTAGATGAGGAACAGGTTGATGAATGAATGTGTACAAGATCACACAAAAAGCTACTTGCAGAGTCAGAGACAGACCTAGATCTGTCCTCCTTGGGAGTTGAAATGTTTTTTTGTTCTGACAGACTTCAGCTCTGACAGTGATGTTTCATCAGGGGGCCTTTTTATTGATTGCATTTTAAGTTTTCTTCTCCACTTATTTATTAAATTATTGCTTTCAAGACCTATTCTTTTTAAAATTTTTTATTTTAATTGTTGATCTTGTACAGTTTTCAGTCTTTTACTCCTGTCCCAGCCCACCACCCCAGCCCTCCCCACCTCCTTCCCATTTCCACTCCCCTAGTTTTTGTCCATGTGTCTTTTATACTTGTTGCTCTAAAACCTTCCCCTTTTCTCCTGAAATTGCCTCCCCTCTCCCCTCTGGTGACTGTCAGCCTGTTCTCAATTTCAGTGTCTTTGGGCAACCTAGGTGCCCATCAGTAAATGAATGGATCAAAAAACTGTGGTACATTTACACAATGGAATTCTATGCAGCAGAAAGAAAGAAGGAGCGCCTACCCTTTACAACAGCATGGATGGAACTGGAGAGCATCATGCTAAGCAAAATAAGCCAGGCAGTGAAAGACAAATACCATATGATCTCACCTTTAACAGGAGCCTAATCAACAGAACAAACAAACAAACATAATATAACCAAAGACCTATTCTTACCACATCTGTATACATATATTATAAATGCATATATTTAAATGACTTGCAAATTTTGGTTATTAAACATTTTAAAAAGATTCTAAATGTATACACGTATCTGTCGACTTATAAATTATATTTGATACCATTTATAATAACAGCTAAATATGTCGTAGAAGATTCTATGTAATGGTTAAGTGGGGGGGGGGGGGGCTCCGCCCACAGAGCCCCATCCACCCATCACGGATGAAAATAAAACTACCAAGACATGATCTGCTTGGGGAGGAGACGTGGTCAAACTCTCAGAGGAGAATGACCCAGGGCCCCTTCCTCACTGGGCTTTTATTGGGTTCCAATACACCGAAACAGGAATACAGGTATGTCAGGTGGCAAGGATCAAACAACGGTTAACATGTCAAAGAAATCTGAGGGCTTAATCTGAGTCAGTGTCTGTCAGGAAAGGGGGTTGCAAAACTTTGGGAGACAAACCCATTTCCTCCTCAGACTCTTATCATTTAAATGAGAGCACTCTTAGCAAACAAAGTAGGTTTCACAGGATTTTACCAAATTCTTTCTTATGCCCAATTGCCCAGGGAACTGTTCTGGCTGGCACAGGGCTGCATCGCTTGCCCTCATAGTTTCAAGCTTTAAGTGGATTAGGCCCAGGAAGCAGAAGACATCTCCCAGATGGAAATGGGGACTCAGGCTATGTCAGAATAGTGGGGGGTAAGGGTCTATCACCCCCTCTTTGCTGCAGCCTCCCTGAGTCCTTCCATGAGGGCCTTCCAAGTGGTCGTGTCTGGCTTAGGTTGCCCCTCCCATGATGAGTCTTACCCGTTATTGACTACCGACTAAGCATTGGGGCCAGAGATGGATGAGGCAGAAGCAGAGCTCCTGCCAGGGAAAGCTTTGTCTCCTTAGTGGCTCATGTCCTCTTGACAGAACAGACCCAGATGAAGCGGGTCCCTAGGCTCTTACTCAGCCCACCATGGGGTGAGGGTTACAACTCCTGAAACCAGGCTGAATGGTCCACAACAGGTAAGTATCAACTCAATCCTCACATCACCCATGAAACAGATACTATTGTTTTTACTCTATTTTAAAGACACAGAAAAGTAATTTTGCCAAATTAACTTATTTAGCAAGTGAGGAAGGGAAGATTTAGACCTGTTATTAAGTTCCAGAAGTACACACTTAAGTATGAATTGCATGAATGCTATACAATGTACACAAAAATAGAAATTAAGAAAGTAATGAAATACAAATATGAAAATATCTCCTGTTGCCTTTTTACAAACTGGAGTGGATAATTTTATGCATCCCAGTTTGAAAAATACTGATTTATTTTCAAGAAATTTGATCTGAACTTTAAAAATACTGATGCTATATTTAGGTATATCTTGAGAAGAGGAGTTTATTCCTTTACAAAACAAGCAAGAGAAAGGTAGGATTTTTATTTCCTCCAAAGGTTTTGTTGACTAGACTCTAAAGATCATCTTTGGAAAGGAAATATGGAAATTAGTAGCAAACTGTCAAAAGAACACATTAAAGAATCAGTAAGCTGGTTTAAAAACCATCTGTGTACTTATCAAATATGCCTATATAATAAACCTGCTTTGTAGGAGGTCAGCTGCGTTTTTAGGAGTGGTTTTATCTTCATTGTCTGACTTACTAAAAAATGTATTCTCCCCTTCTGAAGAATGATTTACTATCAGGTTTAGGAAACTTAAAAAAAAAGCAGTAATTAAATATTTATTTCTATTTATTACATAATCCTTAGCACTATAGAAACAGAAAAAATTATTTAGTTTAAAAATTCACATTTGAAAGAAATTTTCATATAATAAACTATTAGATTTCTGATACTTGTTCAATTTTTACTTTAGACAAAAAACTTGAGTTTTAGCTCCATCGCACATTTTCCTCCATGTTTACCCAGCCACAAGTAGACAGGTAATCTGTATGTCTCAGTTGGGGGTGTTTTGGAGCATGTTTCATTCATGATTTTGGAGAGAGAGGCAAATGAGATAAACAGGAGAAATCTCAAGGGCTAACTCTTCCTAGGCTGAATCTCCATTTAAAAAAGCATAAAATTATAATAAAAATTAAAAATGCACAAATTGCCTTCAAGTCATGTTTGTGGTTAGAGGAAAATAAGCCTAACTTAATCAATCTTTTCAGTAAGAATTCTATTATTTATTGCAGATATGACAGGGAATCATTTTAGGTGTGGAATTTAGCTGGGAGACAAATGTCAACATGGAATTGCCAATTTAAATCATCAATTTCAGTTGTAATATTCTTCATCCTGAAAGCATTTTCAACTAAAGCTGCTAATAAACAGAAGGGAAACTATTCAATTCCAAGTGCTCTGACTCCATATATTAACAATATTTAATATTTAACATTTCAAAGCTTGAGAACATGTCATATTTCTCTACCCTTAGAAAAATCACTTTAATATAGCTTGCTTTGTTTATAATCATATTCATTTTCTAAAAATAAGGGTTACTCATGGAGAGGCAATTTTGTATAATTTGTGCATTTTCTATAATTTTTAAATGAACTTGGAATATAAGTCTGTCTAGCACATTTTCACATACACCTAAGCCCACAAAGCTTAATATTAGATTATATTTTCTTTGGAAGGTCTCAGAAGTTATCTCCTAGAAAAGGGAGATATACTAAGAGAAATAAAATTTTTTCAAAGATGTTTTAAATTCAATATATATGTTTGATGAATATTAGATATAGTTTTGTAAAAGAGCAGAGAATTACCCTACTGATTAAATATGTTCTCATGCTAACTAGTCCTATGACCAAGCTAAACTAGATATGCACATTCTTTAAATACCATACTTTATCAGCAGCAAAATAATTCTAAAGCAAAGATTCAAAAACTTATACTTTCCTCATATTTTGAATTATTATTTACAATAATTCAATTCAGAAAAATGAAATCTAGAAACTATCCAACCATACAAAATGTTTAACCACTTATTGATAGCATACAGATAAGAAAAGCATGAATAGAACAAGATCTATTTTAGGTACTGATGTCAGCCAAAGGCAACATTTTATCTGGAAATGTTGCTACTCAAAATTCTCAGGGATTAAGTATTGTACTTTCAGAACAAGCAACCATATTTATATAATTCATAATCTAAATATATTCCTTAAAATTTACTCTCTAGAAGATTTTAAGAAGAAAATATTTTTAAGGATGGATCTTCTTTCCCAAAGAAGGCATCTTCTCTTTCACTGTTTTACAATATATTATTTTTCCAAATGCTATTTGTATACTGAAGCATTCAACATTGAAAAATCCTAATTGGTTTATTTTAGGACATTTATTGTTAATTCTCAGTGCTATGAGATTACACTGATAGTGCCTTCCTTCTTGCATGTATTGTGTTTCAGAAATGCCTTCCACACCTTATAATTTACTTATTACAGAAATTGAACACATTACTAATATAAAAATACAACAAATTATAAGTTCCATTTAGGTCATCAATATTTGTTACATATCTAGTAAGTGAGAGACAATGTTTAAAAACACTGGATTCATTTAGGCATGTCATGTTGACTCATTAAATAATCTTTAGATATGCCCAGTTCCTTAGCCTTTTGTTGCAAACGTACATTGGTTTATTGTCAAAAGCATAGCCATTCTTGCTCACTGAGTATTATGTACTCCAGAGCTACAGAATAACCTACATAGCCGTCCCCAATTTAAACAGATTTTTCTAATTACTCTCAAATTTACCCTAGCTTGAGCTTCCAAATGCCTTATTTTTTTTTGTTTTAATCTAATTATTTGAAATGTAAGTACACCAGTGTTACCTCTAAACTCTATCTTAGTGGAATTACATTTAAAGCACAGATGTTTGTAATAGGATTATTGATCATATTTCACTACTGTTCTTTCAGATATTGTGATTTACTATTTTCTTACTTTTTTACATTCTATCTGTTGTCTCTCAGGCTAGAGGAAAAGAGAAAAATTCCTTTCAACAGGGGAAGGGTCAATGCAAACAACTTAAATCAACCCAACAAGCACATCAGCACCATTTTTGAGGCCCAATTTTGTGTAATCCTTGGAAAGAAGTACCACATGTTACAGCAGAAGCAGCCTTCTCCCTAATCCATTCTCCCCAAACCATCCCAATCCCAGGCTCTCACTGTAACCCCAGCAGTGCACCCAAGGGCCTCTTGGAGCTTCTGGCTGACTCCACAGGCAGAGGTGGAGTGTGCTACAGATTCACACAGCACCTTGAAGGGTCCCAGTGAAAACATGGGATTCCTTATTTGTACAATGTTTTCTATTCTGGCAGATTCAGGACACCAAAATGAAACTTAGAAATTTTGAGAAAGACCATAGGCACAAAAGCCCATGGAAGCCAGGGCCTGGAATAGAGGCATAGCTTCTTATATTGAAGAGTGATAAACCTATGGAAGGCTTGCCCTCCCTTTTTAATCAAGTTCTTCAATAACTTTCTTTCGTTTATAATATAGTTGTGTGACTTCAATAAATCACAAGTACTTATTTCTCTAACTTTTTTCCTCTTTCATCATTGTAATTAATACTGAACAGTTCTTCTTTTAACTTGAGTTTTAGCTTCGAACTTTAGGTCAAAGTGTGTTTTCCCCTAAAGCACTTAAATATAATGCGAACTAAGAAATTTTAAACATAGTTAAAATGAATTCCTTATAATTGTCCTGCTTTAATTAACCTTACATAATCCCTTTCTTTGAAAAATATTTGGTAATGTTCATGATTCTAGAATTCAGTTCTTACAGGGCTGAGTTTAGCCAAAATTATGAAATAGTTATTAAAGCCATAACATATTGAGTGCAGTAAGTGCCCCAACACTATGCTAAAAGTTTTAATATCAAATTAATTTTATTTTCATTGTCATATATTTTTTGATAACCACCCAGCTTAGTCAGTTCATTCAACAAACATTATTTGAATGCTTTTTTTGTGCAACACACTAATCTATACCTGATTACATATCACATGACAGTACAGAAGAGAAGATGCTGTACCTTCACTTCCATCAAGACTCCTTTGGGCTCCCTTATTCCCAACTTTTTGTTTTTTTTTCTTTACATTTCCATATGAATTGTACATTGTTTGTCACTTTTTATCATGGAGGGGAATCTTTTAATTAATTATTTCATCTACTTTAGGTGTTGCATGGTCTTTCTGAGTTTTTAGGTTTCTGGGACAGCTTTGAGAAGGTATGCCTTACTAGGAATTTTTCTATTTCACCAACATTCAGATAAATCAAATCTACTGGCAAAAAATTGTCCACGAAAAACATTTGCTGTTCATTTATGTCTGAAAGATCTGTAATGAGTCACCTTGTTTCTTTCCTAGTATTGGCATATAGATTTTTTATCAATTAATTTATTTTTAGTTTATTAATCTCATTTATTTTATATCTAGTTTTAAAAATTTAATTTTTGTCAGTCTAGTGGAGAGTTTATTGATATTTTCAAAAACTTAATTTAGGTCTAATTATTTTATCTGTTTAGCTTTAAATTTAATAGGTTTCTGCTCTTGTAATCATTATTTTATTGCTTCTCCTTGAGTTTGGTTTGCTGTTCCATTTCTACCCTCTAATACTGTTAGATCATTGATTTGAGATCTTTCTTTTCTGATACAAATATTTGAATCTGTTATGTTCATTTTGCACACTATTTTGTTGCAGCCAACAAATTTTCATTTTTCTTCATTTTTGACAATCACTTCAGAATTTTTCATAATTTCTTTTTGTATACTATATATTTTCTATTATTTTGCTTTTTCTGTGTATTTATATTTAAAATGAATATGTATATTTATAGTATATATTTGACTCAGTCTTTTCTTAAAATTTACTATTCTCCCTATTTAATTGGAATGTTTAGACCACTTATATTCATTATTGTTACAAATAAAATTAACAGATTTTTGATTTTACTAATTTCTTTTTATTTAATATTTAGCATTTATTTTATCTTTATTATTGGTTTATTAGCTATACCTCTTTTATTTTTTTATGGTAATTCTGCAGTATTTACTGTGTACTTTTAACTTATCATAATCTACTATCACATGACACTACATTTTCCCCATGATATGTACATTTTTACAACAACATGCTTTCATCTCTTCCCCCTTTCCCTTTGTTTTCCTACCATGTAATTATATAGTTTGCTTGTACATATGTTGTACAACCTGTAAGAATCAACAAGACTTTTAAGAAAAATAAAAAGTAATACGGATTTTATATTTACTTACATATTTATTATTTCTGGTGCTTTGTCTACCTTTATATTATTAAAAGTTTTCAAGTTATGTCATTTTCTTTTGTTTTAAAGATTCCCTTTAGCATCTGAGACTACTGGTGGTAAATAAGCTTTGTTTTTTCTCTATAAAAGTCTTTATTTTACTAAGTTGAGAGCTTCATTTTTTAATAGCACTATAGGTAGGGATGCCATTTCTTCGTTTTCTGGCTTACATCATATTTAATAAGATGTTTATGGTTTTCTAATGTATCTATAGGTGATATACCTTTTATATTTTTTAAAATTATTTTATTGTTCAATTACAGTTGTCTGCATTTACCCCCCCCACCAGTCCCCCCACCTCAGCCATCCCTACCTTCCTTTTATCTTGAGTGGCTTTCTTTTAATCAGAATATTTCAGTATTTTGATTATATTGCATATTAGTATTGTTCACATTCTGTTAATCCATATTAAACTATGTTGAGTTTCTTGGATATGTGAGTTTATAGTTTACTTCAGATTTTGCAAATTTTATATTATTTATTCCTTGAAATATATTTCTGACATCCCTTTATTTCTAACATCCCAACTATGTATGCTGAACTGCTTCTTATATTACCAGAAATCAATGAGAATGTATTCCTTTTGTCATTTTTTTCTTTGCTATACTTTTGAATGGTTTCTATTGCTTATCCTTCTAGTATATTGGTATTTCATTCTGCAGTGTCTAAGCTACAATTAAAACTATCTATTTTTTATGTTTTAGATATTGTATTTTTACCTTGTTATTTTCTTTTTATATCTTCCATTTTTCTTTTTATCATGCTGGTTTTTTTCTAGTAAATCATTGAGCATATTAAGCTTATTCTTGAGAGTTTACCAACATCACTTTCCATCTTTATTATTTCTGGATTTAAACTAAGTTTCCTCCTGGTCATTGCTTTATCTACATTTCCCATTTCTACTAATTTTATTTGTGTTCTGAACTTAATGATTTTATTATAATGTTGTGTTGAATTTTTGTTTTTTTAATTAATTATTTTTTATTGTTGTTCAAGTACAGTTGTCTCCATTTTCACCTTACCACACCCCCAGCCACTCCCATTACCCCCTCCATCCTACCCCCTTTAGCTTTCTCCATGTGTCCTTTATGACCCTTGATGTTCCTTGATGACCTTTCCCCTGTTTTTCCCCAATTATCCCTCTGCCCCCTCCCCTCTGGTTACTGTGTTGAATTTATTTATTGCTTTAAAGAAGGTTGTACTTTGAGCTTCGTGATAGTAAAATGTTACATGCAAATTATTTTGATAATTTCAAGGCATTTTCTTTGGGTTTTAGTTTTTATAAGATACTTTTAATTTTACTTTGAACCAATATAGCTTTGAACCAGTTTAGCTCTACAACTGAGGCATAACCTATCTGAGATGTTTACAGAAAGCTCCATGATTTCAAATAAATTTTCCACACTTTCTGGTGACAATTAAATGGACTCCAAATCTGTTAATTCAGGTGATTATTATATCTCCCAAAATTTGTCTGTGGCTGGCCTTATCAACTTTTACTTGATGTTTGCATTGATTGTTATTGTCAAAGATTAACAGGTTAGTGCTCCAAAAAGTTCCCTTTCTTATGCTGTGATCAGGAAATTTTTCCAGGAGGAAAATTAGAGCAAATGCACAGCATACCTCATTTGTTTCCCCCTTTTCAAGGATCATAGTCCTGTGTTTCCTTACTCAATATCTGAAAACAGTCACCTTGTATTTTTTTTTTTTTGCCTAGTTTCTAGAAATTTATAGTAGAAAGATGTCTTGAAACTGTTACTTCTTCATGGCTAGAATTGGGAATCTTACCTTCCTTCTCTTTTGATGATGATGATGAAGAAGAAAAAGGAAGAAGAGACAGAAGAGACAGAAGAAGAAGAGAAGGAAGGAAGGAAGGAAGGAAGGAAGGAAGGAAGGAAGGAAGGAAGGAGGAGGAAGAAGAAGGAGAAGGAAAAAGACAGCGATGATTACTTTGATTCTAATTTTTCTTTTTGACTAGTTAGGAAAATGGAAGTCATGTATATCCTTGATTGGAAAAAAAGTGAGAGTAATTGGTCTAAAATAAAAGAAGTTGTTTTATTGACCATATGAAAGATCTGGCTATACAAACACACATGAGCATAAATTGTATCTTATACAAGATATTCTGGCTAACAGAATCTGAAGACTCTCATGAGAGTATGACAGTGTTTCAAATAATCCCTTGGGTGTCAGAATGTGGCTATTTGCAATCTGCAATAACCCATAGAGCTTTGGAGTTTACCCAGTGACATTGTAAATTCACAGCTTTGCTGTGCTGTGAAGAAAAACCTTTCCAATGTCCACTACTAATTTAATGTAATGCGCTTCCTACTCTGGAAATCACTAGAGGTAATGACTGAATTATCCTTATACAGCACGACATCATAAAGAATAAGCAGATATTTCTTGTTTTAGGGCTATATACATAGCTAAAATGATACTTCTTTTGAACTGAAGTATCATAACTAATTCCAGTTGTAGAGTGGCATAACGCCTAAACAACTGTTTTGAAGAGCAAATGTAATACTGCCATTCAGTTAAAAACAATTTGATGGTATCAACACAATAATCCACATATCCTGAATTATAAAGTCTATCTCGCTTTCTGGAGAGGAATATAGAGAAATGATATTAATTTTAGGGACTCCAGACAATTTTAGCACCCCAAAATGCTTAACTTTATGTTAGATATACATACAGTGTCCAAAAAGCCTGATGTGACCCTTGCTTGGGCTATTATTAATTTATGGTAGAACTTCTCTCCTGAGAATGCTTTGAATTATTAGAACAGAACCTTTCTCTCCATTTCAGGGAAAGATGGAGGAAAAACTGTGGTCCCTTAGCAGCCACAGGGCAACTTGGAGGTTCTCATGTTAAATACGGCCATGTCCTTTCTACCATTAATCATTCCCAACCTGTTAATTTAAATAATACTTGACACACCCTATCTTAGAAATCCTATCCTTTGTTTATTTTAACATTAGCTTACACAATTTTATTGGCATAAGTGACTGGCAAATATTATGGAATGACCATATCTTGTTTTTGTTGAGATTCCAGAGGTCAATAGCATTCAGATTGAATCAGGAGAAAAGTTACTGGGAGCACGACTAGAATATAAAGTGTTTCCCGTACTTGCCAAGCACCTAACTGCAAAATTCACCATTAATCACCCTTTAAAACTTGCCATTTGATGTGTTTCTAGAATTTGACATACTATAGGTTTTCATTAAGTCCAACTAAGGGAACTGGGCATTCACTGTTACAAATAAAATAGATGAAGCAACAATATAGTATAGAATACATAAAAATATAAGGACATGGGCCAGCACGCATGTTGAAAATAATTTCCACATGAACTGTATTCGGTTTTGTTTTCTTAATTCCTTAGACTTCTAACTCAGTCCCTAGTTACTCTACTCCTTTTATAATTGCAGGTATTCAAGCATTTTATCTGATTTGACAGCCTGCATTTAAAAAAAGAAGAACCAAACTGTGTTGGTTTTCATTTTCTTTGACTGTTCACATTACAAAGGACTGCATTAATGCTGCATTTTATAAATTAAAGTAGACCCATTGTTTTCTACAGTTGATCTTGCTGAAATAGTATTGCGTGAATTGTAGATCAACTGATTCCGGCATGATAGAAATGGCAACTCAGAGTTACATCCAATGTAAGCAGAAGTATATACAGAATCTAGACAAAAGAGCCATTTATGGCATGACCATATTGCCTCAATAACATTCAGAGGTCTGCATCCATTCGCAGTTTTATCGCTGGAACCCCTAACTGGAATGGTCTGCAACAGCGTAAATTTAGCTCACAACTGAACCATGGATACAAAACAATCTTTGAAAGCAAGTGGCCCTCCCATAACGATTCTTTTCATTTCTCTGAGATGTTACAAATAATAGCACAACACAAGTTCTGAAACAGTGCCCCGATCACAGAAACAGAGCACTGCAGTAGAGCCTCGATTTTCAACCTTTGTCATCTCATGGCACATGCACTCATTACTAAAATTCTGCAGCACACCAAAACTTACATTTTTTTTTTGCTAATCTGGCAAAAATAGGTATAATTTTGGTTCATTCATACTGCACAGCTATTGTGGGTTGGCTGTGTTCATTTTTTATTTGACAATATAAGGAGAAGAAGTCAGTGCCCATGTCTAGTCAGGTACTAAATGTTCTTAAAAATTATTAAAGAACACTAGTGTGCCTCTGCACACCTGTTGAAAAATCACTTCCACAGAGGGTAGAAATGGTGCACAAAAGATGGGTCCCCTATGTTACCCAGTCCCTCCACCCTGTGGGGAAATACCCTTTTACTTCTGCCTTACTAACTGTGCCCAGACAGCATATATTGAATACAGTCTGAATGATGCAATTGAGTTTATCATGAGGGAAAGCCTCAAAGAAATTAGAGAATGGACAAATTTACTACTTTCCCCATGCTTCTGTATTACTAGACTTTTGCTTCCCCAACTTTTTTTAGAAAAATAAAAATCAAAATTTTGCTTTACCACTTATATAATACAGTGTAATACAGCATCTCAATAGGGCACATTGGGGATACACGGAAGCCACTGGTTGGCTATAGTCAGGTAAAACTTAGATGAGAAATAAGAGACCTGCCTCCTTTCTGCACCCTGGCAAAGCACAGGCATCCTTGAAAGAAAGCACTGACCACATCGCACTCTAAAAACCAGGCAATTTACTGACTGTTGAAAAATGTCTAGAGAATGTGGAGAACTGAATTCATTTATTTATTTTTTAATCACTTTTTAAATTAATGTTTGAATACAGTTGTCTCCATTTCCCCACCACCACTTTCCCCCATCCCACCCACCCCCACCTCCCACCCTCAATCCCATCCCCCTTTGGCTTTGTCCATGAGTCGTTTATACATGTTCTTTGATGACCCTTTCCCTTCCTGTACCTGTTATTTCCCTCCCCCCTACCCCCTCGTTACTGTCAGTTTGTTCTTTATTTCAATGTCTGGTTATATGTGAAGATCATACCTTTTTAAGCATCATCTCTTGGGTCAATATACCTTTATGGCACATGTCTTCAAGGGATGTATTTTTAAATAGTCCCCAAACATTTTTAGTATTTATATTTTGTTGAGGAAAATAGGGAGTGAGGAGTGAATGGTAATACCAAGTCGGTATATACATGTATTTACGTCCAATTTATTGTCGTAGAATTGGAACAGCTGTGCTACAACTTGTCTTTCCAGCCCTCCTTTAGGAATCTTGCTGAAGTAACCCAAAGTAGTGTCAAAGAAATAGGACTCTTTCACATATCCAAGGGAGCGAAAGCAGGAATAGGATATCCTTGAAGCACACTGTCCCGTGTGCCATTCTGTGCTTACAATTGGTTTGAGATTACCAAAGACTTCCCAAAGAGATACTCTGGTCTGATTGGCCTCCCCGATTTTCATGCATATCCTTTTAAGGCAGGTTTATTGAGTCCAAGGCCCATTTTTATTCCCCTAGTTACCTTATCTAGTACTTGACACCTAGCGAGCAATCAATGTACATTTTTAATTAATAAATGAAGAAATCAATCACATGTCCTGCCATCCAAGATTTTGGGTTCATTTTATGTCATCTGGGATCAGTGGGTTTTGTTATTTTGTAACAGTTATAGGTGGAAGGCAGGAAATCCTGTTATACCTTAAGCCAGAGCTGATGTGTACTCTTGCGTGGGAAAATACATAAGGGGTCTGGGATTCTTTGGATATATATAGTCCTATTAAGGGCATCAAATTGTCCTGCTACATACAAAAATTACTTGAAAATAATTATATCCGAAGCTGATTTCCAGGTCTGTGTCCTCTCTAAACCATCAAGGTTTTGAGCACATGACACTATACGCTATGTTCAGTGTGTCCTTCCCATAGATCTGTAGCACCACACTACCCTAGAGTTAAATAAAAGCGAATGTCAGAAACACAGATGCCGCATTAATATATGGATGGAAATGCACCCCTCCAACATTTACACTCTACTGCTGACAATTGTAGGAAATCATAAAAAGCAAGGAGTCTTTATTTATAAATTATTATTTTAGTTCTAAATTCATTATGAAATTCTGAAAAATACTAATAGGTGGTAAATATAATTTGACTAGAATTAAGCTTATAAATAGAATTGTTATAAACATGGGTACATCCAGGAAAATAATTATGGCAGTGTGACTATTTGGGGCACTGTTAAAGAGTGTACTAGATGAAATGTGTTGCTGAAATAAGTTGAGTAGCTATTGATACAAGTATATGTGGCCAGATCATGGGGAAGAGGGGAGGGGCCATAAGAGGAGGCTGCTGGAGGCAGTGCAGCATCATGACATTGCTTGGGTAACCAAGTTAGTGCAGCAGTGAGAACTGATTCCTTGGCTCTCAGACAGACATACACGTGACAGGAGGAAGTCATTGTGCTGAGTCTGTGGGAGGCTAGGAAAAGTGATGGACAAAGGGAAAAAAACCCTGTTACCCCTTGTAGTTTCTCATTGAAGGGAAAACCAGAGGACAAGGCAGCATATGTACCTTAAAGGTCAACATGGGTGCAGGGGGAGGTGCTGTCCTGTCAGTCTAGCCTGGAAAAAGGACGAGATTGGCTGGGGGAACTTGACCCTTCTGGATTGTGTGGAACTTTGGGCCAGGAAATTTAAACAGGGAATGATGCAGACACCAGCCTGCAGTGTCCGAGTTATTATGAATGATATGAGACATTCACATGGACTACTGAGTCCGGTGGGGGAAAAAGTACAGCATGGCTTTTCTCCCAAGGGGAGCAAAAGCCCGCAGCCTCCATCATGACAGCCTTTATTGGGTTTCCCCACAGATTACATCATGGTCATCATTTACTGTGCACAGGTTTGCTTTAGGGGGTTACCTTCTGTAGACAACAAAGGAGCCAATGCTGCTAATCACCTCACAGAAGAAGGATATTTGCAAATGAAAAAGGGAAAAGTGGTCAAACCAGTTACACTCATCCTAGGAAGGTTTAGCATGAATTTTAGGAAATTACAATAGGCACTTGCTATCTCAATTCAGGTTGAGGGAGTTTTAGCAAAAGCAAGACTCAGAGTGGCTTAGGTACAAATGCAGGCCTGATTCCCCATGGGAGAACCCATCTGTGGGCATGGGTCCTGTGCATCTCTGAGTGGGAACTGGGCCCATGCCGTGCAGAATCGTCTCCTACAAGGGAAGGCAGAGACTCCTACTCTTCCTTCTGGGATCCACTGGCACGGACATGTGGACATGAGCTGGAGCCCTTGATGGACCATCTGGTCATAGAAGCTGTATAGTGATGATGGTGCTGGCCGCACACATGGGTCCTAGGGAGGAAGGAGTCTGAAGCCAAAGAGCCATCCACTTAGCAGCCTCAACCTCAAAAGATAGATAAGGATGGGGCAGGAATTCTGGTCATTATTTCTGGTTCCTGGGATGGTTGGATTTTGTCTGGATTTTGCAGAAGAGATTGGCCTGGAGACAGGGAGTTATCCATCCTCCCAAGTTATGCAACCTTTTAATAAAGACCTCTTTCCTTCACCACCCCTTGTCTTTGGAATTTGCCTGTGGGTCATGGGTAGCTGAACTTTGCTTTTGTTCAGTAACACTACCTCTTGGGAACTCATAGCATTGAGCAGCCCATTTTTCAACCTAGGGTTCCATTCAGCCCTTTGTCTGATCCTTTCATTGCTTAAATTCTCAGTATTTGTGCACAAGTCTCTCTACCAATAGATTATAAATTCCTTGTGTACAGTGAATAGTTACCTTTGTATCATCTCATATGCTTGAAGAATATGAATTACATTGTAGTTGCTCTATAAATTCTAGTGAGATAATTCTAAAAGATGACACATAATACATATATATCTTATTTAGGTAAACCATTCCCAGAAGAGAGAGACAATATAGATGTTCTGTTAGGCCTTTTTATATGTAAAGGATTAGAGTTTTATATATTCTTCACTTCTACTTTTCATGAGATTATTGCCTACTTTCTCGACTAACATCAAGTCTGTATTTTTCTAGACTATATTTTTCATAAGATTGATGACTCAATCTCAGGCAAGATTGCCAAAGCATCAATATACCATAAAATTGGCTACTTCCTCAATTTAAACAATAAAGCAGATTAAAGCAGCTTGAGTACAGCAATGAAAATATTATGGCATTGGAATGCAAATGCAGACAGTCTGAGGCTGTTTGATTCATACCAACGTAATGACATTTAAACAATGTACAGAAATCTTTTTCCCTTAAGGGAAGATCTATTCTTGCCCAGAAATAAGTTGAGTCCTTCAGTCTAAGCATGGTAGTACAACATCTCTCTATTAAGCCTGTATTGACTCTACATGGTTATGTTTGGCTAAAACATGAAGGAGTATGAGTCTGTTTTCTACTTAAAGATTAGGTCATGTTAAACACTCTAATTCACTGTCCTTCCAGCTCAACAATCAACATCAACCATGTTCCTATGAAACCTAATTTCATTCTCTGATCAAAAACCAACATATCACATACAAGTAGTTATGAAAATAATAGGCAGAAAGAATTGCTTATTTTAGTCAATTAACTGAGCTAAATCAACTGTTCACTAGTAAGTAATCAATAAAACATTTTTGCAATTATAATGAGGAATTGGTTGTATTATAGAGACAAAGTCTTTGTATGATTCAGCCTCATTCCATTGCTTTGCTTATGTCAGAGCAATAAAAGCACAGGTTTATACAATGACAAAGAAAACCAAACCTGTCTAGATGATTAGTTCAGAATGTTCAGGAAAAGAAATCTGCCCCACATTAAAAAACTCTTTTGATGACTAATGCAGATATCTCCTATGAAGAAAAGAAAAAGCACTAAGTAATTGCTAACACAAATATACTAATACATATAAACATATCTGTGTAACTATATGAATATATACTCCTGCCCATTCCAGTCTCATGATATTCTATAGAGATTCAAAAGAAATAATATTGAATCCTACACAAGATAATAATCAACAGTTCAATTATTTTAATAATTTTGTATACAATTTATAAAACTGGTAAAAGGTACTTTTTAAAATATATAAAAAGAAAGGTTGAAAATTAGGCTATTTTATAAAGTTGAATTTTCTGGTCAACTGAGAGAAATTATATATTTATGGATTATTACACTTTTAAATTGTAACTGGAGTTAAATTAAAAAGCACTTATACCAAAGTGATATAAATGTTTCAGGGGCATTATTATGAACACACATGGCCTATGTGTGTCTGCCACTGTAGACCAAGGAAGAGATTAACCTACATCCTATGTTATGGCACGTCCTAACAATTACATTTTAAAACACACTCACAAATATAGTTTATTTACTATTTGTTCTCACTCATAAAAATGTGGGTGAGAGTCCTTTTAAATCCTTAATCTTTCTAGAGGTTAATATTTAAGACAGTGAAATTTACTATCAGTTTTATTAAAAATAATGTAGTATATGGAATATGTTATGTGTTCTCTTAAGCATCAGTGTATTATATCTACTTCACCTAAAGATACACCTTCTTTAAAATAAGCATGTTAATTAAAGTCATTTTTTAAACTCATTTCAAAAAATAACAAGTCCACTTTGAGAATACAATTTTTGCATAAAACAGCTACTTTCGTAAGTTGTATATGGGCATGAACATATGAACATAACTGTTAGAGAAAAACCAATTTAAAAGAGAAACAAGTTCAACAGCTTTTTCTAAGAACCTACATTGAGTCAATCAGGTTGATAAATCCTGTGTGGGCTTTGAAAGCTACATAAGCTGCCCTTCACTCCCCAGGCCTTTTCTCTCTGAACAAGGTGAGAGGGCGGTATAGGTCACACTTCTCTGCTTTGGAAGCTTACACTCAAGTTGTTGAAGTAAAACAAACATGCACCAAACAGTTGGAGAACAATAAAAAAGAGAATATAAATATATGCAGAAGAATATTGAATAGGAAAAAAAAACGTTCTAATCAAGTGCATATTTTTCTGTTTCAGGCTGAAACCATGTCGTTACCAATGTAAAATGGAAAACCAGGAATAAAAGCATCCATTTACATGGGAAATTACCCACGTGCCCCCACACGCACTGCCTTCCGTGCACAATACAAAGTGGTCCCATTTTCAGAAGAACATATGCTAAATGTTTAAGCTCAAAGATGATTTAGACAAAATGGAACAGATTTTTTAAACATTTGTTTTACACTCTACAGGATTCATTTAGATTGGCAGATGTTTTGAAACCCTGAGAAGTAAGTTAACTAGCTAGTGAAAAAGAAAATGTTTGAGGAGGAGGTAAGAGGGATAAAAAAAAATCCCTCACCTTCTAGCATTCAGTATAAGAAAGCATACAAATAAATCAATAAGTAATTAATAAATAAATAAAATTCCAGAGGAAATCTAATGGTTAAAATATTGAAGGGCTTCCCAATTCTTTCAGGTACCTGCAGCAAATGATGTATTGATTTTACTGTTAAACTGCACAGCTGTAACCAACACATTAGACATGGAAGATAAAAGCAATGACTAAAAGCCCCTTATTTCATTGGTCACACCTGAGGCACTGCCTTCTTCAGACCTGTAGTGTATTAGCACAGAAAATCAATTACGTAAAGAGCTAACCAAATGAAGGCGAATAATAAAGGTCTCATTCACAAAGTGTCAGGGATGTCAACAAACTCAGGAGACCTCAGTAAACTCTATGATTTCTCCAAATAAACCATAACAACTTTTTCTGAACTTTTAAAAGTCAACAATTATGTATCATGGATTCCTTTAAGCCTATTTTGGAAGATCCTCAGCCATTAAACAACACATACTAACTCTAAATTGCTTATGGACAGAGAGGAGCCATCTGGGACATACACGGCAGACTTTTATTTCAGCTTATAGTCCATAGATATCCTTTAAATCATAAAATATTTTGTGAGTCCAAAAACTAAAATTCCAGTGTAGTTACTACCCTAAGGGATTTTTTAAATGATTATGAAGGTGAATCTTCAAATAAAGATCATTGTTACTCAAAATGTGCATGGCCTATGCTTGCTCTTGGCCCCACAATGCAGTCCAACCTCGATGATTACTTTTCTCAGCCACATAAATAGTCAGTTTTTGTCACAGCACATAGCATGGGATCGATCTCAGGGACTTTAAGTACCATGATATTAATCCTTCTTTAATGAACTTCTTTTCTCCTACAAAGAAGCTCAAGATGCTTCTTAAAAGACATCTGGTACAGTATCAGCAGAAATGTATGGAAGCCATACTTGGACCCTAAGATTAAGTTCTATGACCAATGCTTACTCCTTTGTGCAATGGGCCCAGATTATAACACTATTTCTTCTTTATATTTCTAATTCTGCTCTCATGGATACATATCAACTCACTATTTTCAAGCCACTGCCTCTTCATCTCATTTACCCATAGCCAGTAACCTAGAATCTTCTCCCTTCTTTATCTTCTTCCCATAAAACACTTTATACTTCAGTTTACAGCACTCCACAAGCTTCAGCTCGACCCTGATTACATTCTTACAACCTCGTGTATTTCCTTCTGCTTCTGCCTTTTCATATTAACCATTAATGTCTAGATATCAGGACCTTTCTCACTGAAACCCAGTACTCCCTCTTCCTTCCTCTTGGTTTTGCATTTGTTTCCCAGGCTCAATACCAGTCACTAACTCTCTCCATCTTCTTCCTCAACTGAGATTTAAATCAACAAATATTTATTGAGCATGCTCTATATTTCAGTTACTGGGATCCCATGTTGTATGCACAGTTTAGGCTTTTGAATCTATAATCAATCTTGTGACTTATTG
Source organism: Glossophaga mutica (assembly GCA_039655065.1). Lineage (NCBI taxonomy): Eukaryota > Metazoa > Chordata > Mammalia > Chiroptera > Phyllostomidae > Glossophaga > Glossophaga mutica. Next base: position 158,940,215 of record CM077306.1, read on the forward strand.
GTTCATTTTAACAGAGGACAAAATGGAATTACACCATTTAAAACCTTGCTCTTGTAAGCTCCTTCTAGGAGATGCCTCAAGATTTTTAACTTGGTTACCTGATAGTTTATCAGATGAGCTCCTTGCCATTTGGAATTGTTATAATGCCCTGAGAAGAGAAATTGAACTTCATCTTCAATGTATTTAATGTGTCACAAGAAGAGTTAGTGAGTGGTAGAAATGTGGGTAATGTGGGAGAGTGGTGATGAGTGCTCATGGCCCTTTGGAGATAATGTTTGGGTGTGTGTGTGTGTGTGTGTGTGTGTGTGTGTGTGTGTATTTAGAGCTCCACAAGTTTACACATACACCTATACATAAAGATATGCATATATTCATTTCTGTGATATATATATAGAGAGATATATATAGATAGAGGGTGAAAGAGTGGGAGAGACAGACACAAGTTTACACATACACATATACGTAAAGATATGCATATATTCATTTGTGTGATATAGATATATAGATATAAAGAGGGAGAGAGAGACAGACACAAGTTTATACACACATATACATAAAGATATATATGTATTCATTTGTGATATATATCTTCATATGTATATGGAGAGACAGAGACAGACATAAGCTCACACATACACATACATAAAAATATATAGATATATATTCATTTGTGTGATATATATACACACACACATACATACATACAGAAACGGGCAGGCAGAGAAGAAAAGAGAAAAGTAAGGTTAAAGAGGAAGCAGTAGGATAGGTCTAATGGTTGTGACGTATCTTAAAAAATCAAATTAGGTTACTCTTCAGGAAATAAAAGAAAATGGGTTTTAACAGGATAAGGGCCAAAACGGAAGCCTCATTCACTTCATAGTATCCCTAAAATAATATTCTGAGCTATAGGAAAATTTTAATATATGAAAATGCATCAATTAATACAGAAAACAACTAGATTAGAACTTAATTCTTTTATCAATGAATATACTGTGAATTTGAAAATGTATAAATTCAAACTTTCTAAGATCAAAATAGATACTGGAGAATATCTACTTTTAGATATACTGTTGAGGAAACTCTTAAAGTTATATTAATAAAAATTTAAACTTTGGAAATGTGACATGTGAAAAACTTAATTTAGTATTCTCTGTGAAAGACACATTTTCTTAAATTTATTGAGGTCTGTTTTGTGTCCTAGCAAGTGGTCTATCCTAGAAAACATTCCATGTGCACTTGAAAAGAGTGTATATTCTGCTGCTTTGGGGTGAAATGCTCTAAAGTTATCAAGCATCTTCTCTGACCACAGCGCAATGAAATGAGAAATCAATCACAAGAACAACACTGAAAAACACACAAAGACATGGAAGCTAAATAACATGTTATTAAACAACAAATGGGATAACAACAAGATCGAGGAAGAAATCAAAATATACCTTGAAACAAATGAAAATGAGGGCACAACAATAAAAGATCTGTGGGACACTGGGAAAGCAATACTAAGAGGGAAATTCATAGCAGCAGTACAGGCCTAGCTCAAAAAAAACAAGAAAAAGCTCAAATGAGCAATCTAGCTTTACACTTAAAAGAACTTAAAAAGGAACAACAACAAAAAAAGCCCAGTGTGAGTAGGAGGAAGGACATAAGATCAGAGTAGAAATAAATGAAATAGAGTCTAAAACAGATACAAAAGATCAATGAATCCAAGAGCTTGTTCTTCGAAAAGATAAACAAAATTAACAAACCTTTAACCAGACTCATCAAGAAAAAAAGAGGACCCAAATAAACAAAATCAGAAATAAAAGAGAAATAACAACTGACACAAAAATAAATATGAAGCGATATAAGGAAATATTATGAACAACTATATGCCAACAAACTGGACAACCTGAATGAAATGGATAAATTCCTAGAAACATACAATCTTCCAAAACTAAATCAGGAAGAATCAGAGAATCTAAATAGACAGATTATAACTAGTGAAATTGAAGCAGTAATCAAAAAACTCCCAACAAACAAAAGCCCTGGACCTGATGGCTTTACAGGTGAATTTTACCAAACATTCTGAGAAGAACTAACACTTATCTTTTTCAAATGATTTAATATGATTCAAGAGGAGGAAAGGCTCCCAGACTCTTTTTATGAGTTCAGCATTTTCCTAATTCCAAAACCTACATGACACTACAAAGAAAGAAAGTTATAGGACAATATCCCTGATGAACATAGAGCCAAACTCTTAGATATATTAGTAAACTGAAAACAGCAATGGATCCCAAAGATCATACACCATGACCAAATGGGATTTATTCCAGGAATGCAAGGTTGGTACAACATTACAAATCAATAAATGTAATTCACCACATAAACCAAATGAAGGATAAAAGCATGATCATATCAACAGGTGCAGAAAAAGCATTTGATAAAATCCAGCACCCATTTATGATCAAAACTCTCAGCAAACTGGGGTTAGGTATATATTTAGGTATATATACCTAAATATAATAAAGGCCATACATGACAAACCCACTGCCAGCATCATACTCAACAGGCAAAAACTACAAGTGTTCCCCTTAAGATAGTGAACAAGACCGGAAATGTCTGTTTTTACCTCTCTAAGTCAACACAGTACTGGAAGTCCTAGCCACAGCAATCAGATAAGAAGAAATAAAAGGCATCTTAGTTGGAAAGGAAGGAGTAAAACTGTCTTTATTTGCAGATGACATGGTATTGTACATAGAGAACCCCAAAGATTCCACCAAGAAACTACTAGAACTGATAAATGAATTCAGCAAGTAGCATGATACAAAATTAATATCCAGAAATCAGTTGCATTTTTATATGCCAATAATGAACTAACAGAAAGTGAAATTAAGAAAATAATGCCATTCTCAATTGCTTCAACAAGAATAAAATACCTAGGAACAAACCTAACCAAGGATGCAAAAGAACTGTACTTGGAAAATTATAAGACACTGAAGAAAAAATTGAAAAATATATAAATAAGTGAAAGCAAAAGCCTTGTTCATAGATAGGAAGAATTAACATCATTAAAATGTCCATACTACTCAAAACAATCCATAGATTCAATGCAACCCCTATCAAGATTCCAATGACTTATTTCACAGAACTAGAATGAATATTTCAAAAATTTATATGAAACCACAAACAGCCCTGCATAGCAATAGCAATCCTGAGAAAGAAGAAAAAGTTGGAGGAAACATGCTATGTAATATGAAACTATACTGTAAGGCCATAGTAATCAAAATAGTATGGTACTGGCAAAAACAAACAAACAGATGTATAGATCAATGGAACTGGACAAAGATCCCAGAAATAAACCCACACCTTTATAGTCAATTAATATTCAGCAGAGGAAGAAAGCATATATGATGGGATAAAGATAATTTATTTACTAAATTATGGTGTTAAGCCAGGCAGTAAAGACCAATAACATATGATCTCACCTATAAGTGGAACCTAATCAACAATACAAACAAGGGAGCAAAATACAACCAGAGACATGGAAATGAAGAACAAACTGACAGTAACCAGAGGGAAGTGGGGAGGGGGTAACAGGGGGAAAAAGGGGAAGGGTTGTCAAAGGACATGTATAAGGGTTCCATGGACAAAGACAACGAAGAGGGGGAGGACGGAATGTGGGAGGTGAGGGAGGGTAAAGCAGGGATAGAGTAATGGGAAAAAGGGGACACCTATAATTGAACAACAATAAAAGTAAATAAATAAATGGTGTTCAGAAAGTTGGACAGATACATGCAGAAAAATGATACTAGACCATGTTCTTACACCACACACCAAGAATAAATTCAAAATGGATCAAAGACTTAAATGTTAGACCTGAAACCATAAAAATCCTAGAAGAAAACATAGGCAGCAAAATCTCAAACGTTGCTCATAGCAATTTATTTTATCAGATATATTTACCCAGGCAAGGGAAACAAGAGAAAAAAATAAACAAATGGGACTAATCAAACTAAAAACTTACACAGCAAAGGAAATTATCTAAAAATAAAAAGACAACCCAATGAATGGGAGAAGATATTCACCTGCATATCTGATAATGGGTTAATATCCAAAATTTGTAAACTACTTACAAATCTCAACACACACATACACAAAACCAAACCAAATAACCCAATTAAAATAATGGGCAAAGGATCTGAATAGATATCCCTCCAAAGAGGACATGCAGATGGCCAGTAGATATATAAAAAGGTGCTCAATATCACCAATCTTCAGAGAAATGCAAATTAAATCCACAATGAGATACCATCTCACATCTGGCAGAATGGCTATCATCAATAAATCAAGTAACAACAAGTGCTGGTAAGGATGTGGAGAAAGGGGAACATTTGCACTGTTGGTGGGAATACAGACTGGTGCAGGCACTGTGGAAAGCAGTATGTAGATACCTGTAAAAATTAAAAATGGAACTGTGTTTTGACTCAGCAATTCCGCTTTTGGGAATATATTCAAAGGAACCCAAAACACTAATTTGAAAGAACATAAGCACCACAATGCTAGTTGCAGTGCTATTTACAATCACCAAGGTCTGGAAGCAGTCCAAGTGTCCATCGGTAGATGAGTGGATAAAACAACTATAGAACATTTACACACAATGGAATACTACTTGGTGATAAAAAAGAAGAAAGTTTTACCCTTTGCAACAATATGGATAGACCTGGAGAACATTATGAAATAAGCCAGTCAGAGAAAAAACAAATACCATATGATTTCACTTATGTGTGGAATGTAATGAACAAACCGAACTAACAAGCAAAACTGAGACAGACTTACAGATGGAGAGCAGATTGACAGCTAATGGTTGGAGGGAGGTTAGCGGGTGGAAGGATTGAGCATAAAGGGAATAGGACTCAGGGACATGGACAACAGTGTGGCGATTACTGCGGGGAGGGAGCATAAAGGGACTAAGTGGTAATGGACAAAAATACAATAAAGATTAAATTAAAAAATACCTTTTTTATTTTCACCATTTACTCTATTGATTTGGATGTTTTAATTATGTCTGCTCTCTCTCATGTGTTATAACGATTGTTTTCAATTAATGTCTCAATTTGATTGTCCTCAACTTCAACTGTTCTACTGGACAGTGGAGCATCATCCAGCAAGAAATGTCCAGCCCAAAACTTCACAAACCATTTTTGACACATTCGATCAGTCGCAGCGCGAATACACCATACACTACACAAATCTTTGTGTTTTTGCATTTCAGTTGCATTTTTACCTTTCTTGAAATAATCAAGCATAGCATACAAAAATGTGTAGTTTCTTCCATCTTAAATATTAAAATGACTTCACAAAAATTCACCAATTTTGATTTTTTTTGAAATGTATGCTGATATGAGAGCTGTCACAACACAATGTAACAAAATTGTTTTGAATGAACTTAAAGACAAGTAAGCACTACTAGAGTCATCTTACAGAAAAAAAAATGAACTTTTTAACCAACAATACTTGGTGAGCACCTAATAAATATTTGGTGACAAAATAAGGTGGTTAGTAGTATTTGCACAATTTATGCATATTTTATAGATTTATATTGAAAGAAGAAGAATAAACTCCTATGATTTTGGTACCTGTATTTTATGACTATCAATTGCTGGATTCAAAAGTATATAATATAATCAATTTAGAGTATATATATAGCCAGAGGTTTTAAAATTCTACAACTGATGATGTAACTCTCATGTTCAAACTTGAGAACAGTCTGACAGTGACCAGAGGGGGAGGGGAGGGAATTTCAGGGGAAAAGGGGAACAGTTTAGAGCAACAAGTATAAAGGACTCATGGACAAAAACTATGGGGGGTGGAAATGGGAGGAAGGTGGGGAGGGCTGGGGTGGTGGGCTGGGGGCGGGGTAAAAGACAGAAAACTGTACAATATCAACAATTAAAAAATACTGATTAAAAATTAAAAAAATAAAAAATAAAAAAATAAAAACAAATTTGATATTCTCTTTGCTAGTGGTAGTACATTCATAGTTCTGACCATGAATTGCTCAGAAAAGTTGCTAAGATTTCTAAATATTTTGTAGCCAAAATTTACCATGTTCTTTTTCATAATTTCTCATGGTATTGCCACTTAAAATTGCACATAGTTGGTTTTATCTGAAATGCATGTCTCTGTGGCATCATTTAAGCACTTGCTCTCTGAAGAAAAGATCCATGTCCGTTTTAAGTTTTAGTAGTCTTCCAATTGCTAAATACCAGCAAACATCTTGATCTGTCTCTGAAAGTGAACAATTCTGTTGAAACTGATATCCTCTGATCACCATGCACATCTAATTTGACAAGGCAATTTAAACCAGCTCTAGGGGTCCTACACATTTAATAGTTCTTCCTTTACCAGGATGACTTGGATGTTATGACTAAATACAGGGTAGGGGCAAATGATGGTTTACAGTTGTTCATATAGAAAATAATACAAGAATGATGCCCTGGCTGGTGTAGTTCAGTGGATTGAGCGCGGGCCTGCGGACCGAAGGATCGCGGTTCGATTCCCAGTCAGGGCACATGCCTGGGTTGCCAGGCCAGTTCCCGGCAGGGGACATACAAGAGGCAACCGCACATTGATGTTTCTCTCCCTCTCTCCTTCCCTTCCTCTCTAAAGATAAATAAATAAAATCTAAAAGAAAAAAAAAAGTACTTTTTTAAAAAAATAAAAAAAAAGAAAATAATACAAGAATGAAAGAATAATAATGCAAGAATATACTCTTCATTTGCAAGAATGCAAGAATATACACTTCATGCACTCCCAACTGTAAACCTACTTTTACACTACCCTATACATAATAGGCAGAATAGCACAGAATGACTTTCTAAATGACTTCAGATATTAGGTAAGAGGCCTACTCGATGCCTGAAAGACTCTTCATCAATATCAATTTTTTCCATAAATTAATTTCTCCAAAATGGCTCTTATGAAACACAACTCTGTTAGCTGGAAAGGTAGTACAGTGTTCCATTAGCCTGTGAAAAAGAATTACTTAGCAAAGTCCTCAGGGAGTGAACACCAATAAATACATTTTGATGAAGGAGAAATGAATTTCAGAAAAAAAAATATGAGCATGGATCTTTGCCCAACTAAGTAGTTCCAGGTCGCTCACTCCAAAAATCCTCTGAAGGGCACTTGTGACAAAGCAGAGATAAAGATGAAGTCATGCCAAAGATAATGTTTCCCACGCTTAACAGGACTCCACAGGGAAGACTGTAGGATCATTCTTTTTTTTTTTTTTTTTTTTTTTTTTTTTTAATCCTTACTCAAGTAGTACTTATCTCCATCGATTCGAGAGAGAATGAGGGGGAAAGAGAGACATCAATTGGTTGACTCATGTATGCACCCCAACCAGGGATCGAACCCTCAACCTATGCATGTGCCCGGACCAGGAATCAAACCAGCAAACTTTCAGTATATGGGAGGACACTCCAACCAACTGACCCAAATGGCCAGGGCTGTAAGAACATTCCTTATGGTTCAAAAATAGATGGATTCACTCTCCTTTGCCTTCACTCCTCTTCTGTAAAACCGGCATAGGAATAGAATGCATCATCATAGATAATTCACTGAAATTATATTATGTAAAGGATTTAGAACTTTACAATATTAAAAGTTTTTAAAGCATAGAGGTGCATTAACATTGTAATGCAGTGTCCTGACACCTTCCTCATTTTACATTAAAAGAGCATTATTATTTTTATAAATTACTCACATTCCCAATAGCCAATGCCCCCAAAAGAAAACAATAAAATGATTTTTTACAAGTTGTTTTGTTTAACATGATTATGGATGCTTGATTTTTATTTTTTTCTTTAACATGGTGAAGTATCTGAAGCCTTCCTTTCTCATGTTAGAGAATGAATTTTAAATGAATTATAAATAGCTGTCCTTCAATCTTTATTCCTGGCAAATGAACATATTTTTAATTGATATTACAGGTTTTTTTTTTTTTTCCCACAGTCCTAGGTGATAGGTAAATTCTCCAGGCACTTCTCTCCACCAGGAAATGGACACTCTTGTTGCTGTTCCAATGAAGTGAGCAACATGAGAGTCTCCAGGAGACTATGATAATCTCACACACAATTTTATTTATCAGCTCCCTGTAGTCTGTGTGCTTGTCTTCAAGGAGAACTTCACCTGCATAAGGATTTCAGGATTAGGCTTTTCTATGTAATTTCACTCTCTAATAATAGGATTCTGTGGGCACTTTGTCAATTATTTCTGCTTCCTAGGGTCAGGCTACAGGGGTAAATGCAATTTACGCACTTAATTCACTTTGGATCAAGACAAACATACCCACTTTTATTCTTACTTTTTATTTATTAGACTTTTGTACAGCTGGTATTTCTTCCAATTTGCAGGCTAACAGGTGGCTTTATTTTTTTCTCTTCTCTCCCTTCTCTCCTCCCATTTCCCCCTGTCTCTCTTACTCCCTCCCTCTCTTCTCTCCTTTCTTTCCAGTAGTCAGAAATATGTATTAGTGTTTCAGTTCCAGAATATTTTCTTTTGAGAAATAGCCCTGCCTTTTATGTGTTTAAAGACCCTTATGTTATAAGCTGTCACAGAGAATCAAGCAGAAATAAATATATACACAAAACTAAGTCAGTGATCAATTAATTACAATAAAATTAGTGGAACATGAACTGTCTCCCCCTTTTGCCATCAACCTCAAAAATCTCAGTATACATATTAATGACTCTTTTAAGAACATAATGTCACATGTATTTTATCTCCAGTGCTTTTTGTTACTGTCATCAAATTCAACATTCACCATAGTCATCAGACACTCTGTTTCCTTCTGTGAATCTAACTTCTTTTCAGTCACCTTTCTCATGCTCTTATATAAATAAAGCAAGTTCTTAATTCTCACTACATCTTTATGAACTCCCTTTCTTACTCTTTTCTCACTTCCAAAGGAAGTGGAATGTCTTTTAGAATCAAATGGACCTGTCGTTTAGGGCTCCCAGTGGAGGAAAAAATAAGAATATATGACGTATAATTTTCAATTTTGTCAAAATGCTAAAGATAACATCTGTAAAACAACATAGTGCCTGGCACTCAATCAATCATTACAAATATGGTCAACAGTTATCAATCTTGCCGTTAGCTACAGCAGTAAGTCAGTATCCTCTTCATCACTAACTAGCCCATAATCAAGTATAAATCATACTTCAGAATACTTGAAGGTAAATTTATTGAAGTGTAATTTATATTTTGTAAAAACCTGTTTAACTGTGCAGTACTGTGAATTTTCTTATATGCATAAAATCATATATTTACCACCACAACTAAGATGTATAATGGTTTCAATGACCTGAAAAATTCCTTTGGAAGTTAACTCCCCATCCTGAACTCCAGCCAGTGGCACTCACTAATGTTTTTCTTTATATAGTTTTTTTTTTCCCAGAATGCTATATAAATAGAATCAAAGAACATCTAGCTTTGAGGTCCCCTTTACACTTCATTTTAATGTTGAGTAGTATTCCAGTGTATGGATGTCTCCATGATGTGTACCCTTTCTTCTGGTAATGGACATTTGGCTTATTAAAGCATATTGATGATTATGACTAAATTAACTATAAATATTCACGTATAAGTTTTTGTGTGAACATACATTTTAATTTCCCCTTTGAAACATTTCTAAGTAAGATATTTCATAATCATATGTTTTTTATTTTTATAAATGTTGTCAAACAGCTTTGCAAATTGATTGTAACATTTTGTGTCCCACTGAGTGGTATGAGAATTCTGATTGACCCACATTTTTGAAAATCTTGTCAGTTTGTTCTCTTGTTTTGATTAGCCCACTCTAATAAGTGTTTAATTGTATTATACTATCTAAATAATAATAATAATAATAATAATAATAATAATAATAATGTTGTGTATCATTTCATATGTTTATGTGCTACTTATAGATCATCTTTGGTGAAGTGTAGGCTTAAGTCTTTTGGCTCTTTTTTAAATTTGATTATTGGATTTCGATAGCCTATATTTTGTTCCACCTTTTTTTTATTTAGATGTGTTTTTCACAAATATTTTCTCCTAATCTGTGCATTATCTTTTTTATTCTTTAAAGTGCTTATGAAAATCTAAAGTTTTAAATTTTGATTAAGTCCATTTTTTTCTAAAAATTTTCTATAGTTCAAAGTTCATGTATCCTAACTATGAAATATTTGCCTAACACAATGTTGTAATAATTTGGACATTTACCCCTGTAAGTTTTATAGTTTTAGGATGTGCATTAGATTTGTGTCCAATTTGAATGAAAAATGTTTGTGTGGCATAAATGTATAAGGTATGGATTGAGATTATCACTTTTTTTGGACATAACTGTCCAGCGTTTAGCACTGCTTGGTATTCTATCAGTTCTCCATTAAATTTATTCAATTCCCATGTTGAAATCAGTTAAATAGATCCATTTGTGTGTCTCTTTCTGAATATTTTATTATTTTTTTGGTAATATGGCAACTTTATCTTTTTCAGTTACAGTTTATATTCAACATTATCCTGTGTTAGTTTCAGGTATACAGTATTGTGGCTAGACAATCATCCTTTATTCGGTTTCACTGATCTATGTTTAGTCTTGCAACAGTTCTACAATGCACTAATTATGTAACTGTATATCAAGCCTTGGAATCAGAGAGTGTGAGTTCCCAGACTCCGTTCTTTCAAAAAGTGCTCTCATTATTTTGGTTAATTTGCTTTCCATTTATGTTTTACAACCATAAAATGCTGCATGGTGGGAATTGGGGTGTACTCTGTTTTCTTGGTTGAATATCAGTCATAAAATGCCACTGTGTGCCTGCTAGAAGGTTGTCAAAAGGAGACAAACACACAAGCCAAACAGCCTACTTCAGATATTCATAATTCTCTGAATTCTTGATTCATTATTTCTCTAGACTCCTGTTCCATTTTATTTCATAACCTTTGTATATATTTTGTAATTCTTAAATTAAATCATGTCATTCCTGTGCTCAAAAACTGCCAGGGGTTTCCCAACAAAAATTGAGTTGTTAGTACCCTACAAAACCATTCATGATCTTTTATCTCATTCACTCTGACAGTTGCTTGCATTATTTTCTCCCTTGCCTCATTGATCACCTTGCTGTTTCTGGAGTACGTTAGGCACATGCCCACACAATGCCTTTTTTACTGGTGGTCTCCTTTGCCCAGAATGGCCTTTCTTTCTTGCTCAACTCCATTTAGTACTCTGAGCCTGTGCTCAAACATCCCCATTTCAATGAGGCCTACCCTGACTACTCCAATTAATGTTGATCTCTACTCCTTTTCCTCCAACCCTCGATTTTCCAAGTGTTGTATTTACCTGATTTCTTTTTTCACTGCATTTATTTCTTCTAACATATGGGCAATATTCCTGTACTAATTTTGTTCACTTACATTCTTCAGACACCTATAATATTGTCTGATACAATGTGCGTACTCTCTAAATAGGTGTTGAGTGAGTGAAGGTATTAATAAATAAAAAGATATGTGGCAGAAAAACTAAATTAAAATAAACTTATGAACATAAATATGTATCAAAATTCAGAGTATCAGCAAAGACAGTAATAGAACACTATGGATTTTTTATTCAAGTGAGAAAAATAAAGCCACTAATTGAGAGAAGGCACACTATAGTGCCAAGTACTCTGAATTAGATGATGGGCATTTAGATCCATTTCTACAGTACCCTCTGGTGTAAACTTTAGAATTTCCTACAGTCACCCAGAGTTCCACATAATTAATCTTACATCATTAGATAACCTCTAAATTCCTTCCATTTTGAGTGCCATGGCATGTCCCTACCATAGGGAATGACATCTTATTGGTATATAGAGCTTTTCTTTATATCACATTAATTCTTCATGAGATTTTTCTCAGAAACTTTACCTGAGGAAATACTATTTCAAACATAGAAACTTCAATTTTTCAGAGCAATTCTACTTTTTTTGTCCTATATATTTTAATAGACCTTATCTACTTTATTATCTTAGAAGAAAGCAATAGAGGGGGGAAATAATTTGAATGCTTATTATATAATGGAGAATGAGCCAAATCTAGCTTAAAATGCTCAGACACAGGCATTTTCTATTAGACAACAATCTCTTTCTTGACCAAAATCTGACCATCGACTTTTCTCTTTCAAACATGACATGTTTTGTTTCTCAATTTAATGGAAACTTCCCAAGTAGCTCATCCATTTTCAACTTAAAGATGCAGTCCAGCATTTTATGATTGTCTGCTTATTTTGAGCTCTGAAAAATGAACAAAATTTGGACAAAATTAAAGGGGCATCAGAGTTTAAAGCAGTGTTTTGTTTGATGTTTAAGTCTTCTTAGAGAAATCATGTATTCATGTATTTTGTTTTTATTTTTAAAAAAAATGTGTATATGGTTTACCCTGAAAAATAGTTTATGCTATAAATACTTTATGTTCTAGAAACATACAGTATGTTAAAGGATTAAGGATTAATGCAGTCTGGTTGAGCAGTATATCTAAATATAAATTTGATATTTTTAAGCTATCTTACAATTTACATATATAATACATTTGCTCTTTCAGCAATAAAATATATCATCCTGTAAATAGAAAAAATTAAATATCTTCATTGTATGTATCCATGAAATAGGAAAGGAATAATGTTTTGTATAACTAAGTTTATTAGGAAGTTTTAATGAAATACTAGTTCTAATCAATGATCAATACCTAATTTAAAACTCTCTGTCCTATAAATTAGAATAACCGTTGAAGTATAAAAGACTAAAACAAGTAAAATTTTGATTAGTAAATATTAAGTAATAATATTTACTTTTCTGAGTATTATTACTTTGATAAATCCATAGTTGCTGCATTGTTCTAATTAAATTAAAGATAAACAGTTTTTGAACTCCATAGAAATAGAAAGACTGAATAGAGGAATTTATTACTATCACAAAAGAGTAAACTTTTACTTTCTCTTCTGATGTGTTCTTTAATGTTCAAAGCAAATTCCAAGCCAGAAATCTATATGTAGAACAATCTTCATTATCAGTAATGCTTTAAAATTTTGGCTAATATGATTAATAAATGTCTATGAATGCTAAGAATTAAGTCCTTAGTTATTTCATGTCAATATCATTACTTTAAAATTGTCCTCAAATGTATTAGTTTTTTTTTTGCCCACCTTAGCAAGTTCATGAGTCTGAAGATGCTGTATTTTGCTGTGTACAATGAGTATCCATGATTTCGGCCCAAACTTTCAGGAAAAAAATCTTTTATTTTAATTTTTCAAATGCAATTACTTATTTATTTATATTTATAAACAAAACCAATTATTGTATTCCAGGGTATTATTTTGCATATGGATATCATTATTGTTTTCTGGAGTTACACTTTTAATGCATAAGCATAAATAAAATAATTAAAAACATTTGTATAGATTCGGCATTAGCATTACCAATGTATAATGCTCATCCTTATATTTTCGCTCAAAAATTTGGGCAAAAAATGCTCATTATATATGGCAAAATATGGTAATTGAATCTGTGATAATTCAGGATTTACAAATGCTTTAGCCTCATCAATCTAAGCATCAGTTCTCACTGGATAACCATAAAGATGGAATTATAGAGAGGGTACAAAATACTGGCTTTTATCCCCCCTGACCAAAAGATAAGGCCTAAAAATTATTTATTTTCAAGTAAATCTGTAAGACCCAATAATTCATTTATTATCTACTACATATACCAAGTATGATAAAGTAGATAAAAACAGTTAGGTTAACTGAAGTTTTAGTTCATCACGCTCAAATGTCCTTTTGCTACATATTCCCTTTTCTCTTAAAGGCTTGGCATTTTATGTATTCAAAACAGTACTTCTTAGGTATTAAGAGTGGAAGTATTTCCGAATGAGGGATTGGAAAGAGCAAAGGCCTTGGGGTGAGGACTTGGTTGGCACGTTGAAGGACCCCAGGGCAGCCGGGGTGGCTGGGGCATAGGGAGCCTTGTCGTGAGTGGGAGGATGCACTCAAAGACGGGGCAGAGCGGGGAGGTAGAACAGACCATGAAGAGACCTGGAGGCCCTGTTAACTGTCTCAGCATTTTAGTTTTTTAAATGAGAGAAAGGACATTGGGAGAGTCAGACTTAAGACATAACTTGATTTACATTTGGATAGATAAAATAGCTTGGTGTGAAGCCTAAGTTAAGATGAAAATTGGAGAATGAGCGGGAACACGAAACTAGTAAGAAAGTTACTGAAATGGTTCAGGAAAAACATGATCAAGGTCTGGGCTAGAAGGTAGCAGTGGGAATATTGATCTTGGACCTAGAAATAGAAGTATTTTTTGAGAAGAAATTTAAAAACATTTTCTATACCCTTGGAAGACTGAATAAAACAGAATAATATAGCACTAAACACACATTAACATTGGATGTGAGAATTAATTTCTTAAACAGAGTCATGGCTGACACACAAAGTAGTATTCATGTGCAAGGCCAACTATTTCCCCACTAAACAATCATTGAGAAATAGTACTATTCCTTTTCTCTTTCCTGCATGTGTTCATGCAAAGAGCCATTTGATCAGAATGAGCTTCCCGCTTTTGGAGTCTCTTTCTTATCATTCTTCACCTGAAAAATAAATATAAAATACAAAAATTTTAAAAATAGTTTATACAAAATTTATAGAGATACTAGAGAACTAAACTTGACAATCTCCATGAAATAGATACATGGAGATATTTGTACAATACATTCATGCATGTAGATAATTATATACAGCTAGATAGATAAATATAAATAACATATACATGTCCATGTGTCATAAGTTCTTTAGCTTCTACTTTTCCCACACTATTCTTGCCCTCACCCTATTTTCTACCCACCATCTATGCCACTTATTCTCTATACCTTTTACCCCTCTCTCTTCTTCCCACTCCCCTGTGGCCAACCCTCCATGTGATCTCCATTTCTGTGGTTCTGTTCCTGTTCTAGTTATTTCAAACATATTATACTTATTAAAAGTCTGTATGTTTCACTAAAAAATAAAAATAATAAATAACATATGCAAATGCATAGATGAACAAATATATAACATATATTCAAATATGCACATACATATATATGCATGTACATATATGTATGTATGTGTGTGTGTGTGTGTGTGTGTGTGTGTGTGTGTAGTTAAAGAGGTAGAAATAGGATCTTATTTGTATGGTCTCTTCTCTTTCTAATCCTACTTTTGCAGCCAGAGGGATCTCTTCCTTGCTTATTTTGTCAGATTGCTTTTGTAAAAAAAATCTATTATCTAGAATCTCTCTCTCTCTTTTCTTATTTCTCCTCCCCCCTCTTCTTCTTTTATCTATCGACTTGTCTTTCAACAAATTATTTATTTTCTAAGTAATATTGATAAAAGGCCTCATTCTCAAAACTTCAACTTCTACATTATGCTTCTAAATCTAAGTCTCTGGTCTGGATCAGTCGCTCCTTTTTTTCCTAAACAAAATTTTCATATATCTATCAGATAATCTTATCGATGTATTCTCTTGGGCTAGTTGCTCACAATTTATTCCTCATGCTTTCTATGCAAACTATATGTTCTTTGCAATATGAATTTGAGATGCTTTTAACCAACAAGAGGTTCAGACAGGAGATTAGAGACTTGGAAGCCGACAGCAGTTTTTCACTCTTCCTGCTTTAGGGGTGTCTGTGGAAGTGGTCTCTCTTCCATAGTCGCATCAACGTCCAGGCAGGCCTGCCCTTCATGTGTAAAAATGCAGCCAGTGATCTCTGCTCTTGACCTCTGTGAACTTTGTTTTCTTTGTACTTGCAACCATTGGGGTGCCAGAGGCTTCTTGCTGTCACTGAATTCTAGATTGTTTTCTTTCTCTTCTGACTTTTCAGTCCTTCCAATACCTTAGAAAGTATCTTCACCATCCACGTCAGCTACCTTTCTCATTATTATAATGACATTATGGTTATTATGACCCCAGCTTAAAACAAAGAGGTCAGTTCTTAATTTTAATGTGGGAGGGGCAAAAGTGCAGGTACATAGGACACAGCAATGATTCAAGCAACCAAAGAATGTACAATCTAGTGTTCTTTACATAGCCATTATATATATAAACATATATAAAATGCCCTGCAATGCGACTACTAAAACACCATTTTACTGATCTAACTAAGCTCTAAGAGGCTAAACATTCTAAGATCAAACAAGCAGGTGAGGAGGTTAGTCTATACAATTATATATATAATTATATATAATTATATATATGTAGGTGTTTTAAATAAAATATGAAACATAATCAAATGAATGCAACTAATTAGTTAATAATATTTGTTACATTTTTGTGTAAAGATGTGACATTCAGATACAGCAGTGGCATTCAAAGTGACTCCTAATTTATTAGCTTCTTAGAAATATTTCAAGTTCTTTCATTTTGGGGGCTAATATAAAGTGAGTAAGAATTAGCAACAATCTCTAGTGCTTTGATATATTTTTTTCCAAACCCAGGGGAAGCAATAAAATTATGCCAATTCCAAAAGCTGATTTATAAATTATTAGATGTTAGGCCCTGGCTGGTGTAGCTCAGTGGATTGAGCGCGGGCCTGCGAACCGAAGGATCGCGGTTCGATTCCCAGTCAGGGCACATGCCTGGGTTGCCAGGCCAGTTCCCGGCAGGGGACATACAAGAGGCAACCACACATTGATGTTTCTCTCCCTCTCTCCTTCCCTTCCCCTCTAAAGATAAATAAATAAAATCTAAAAGAAAAAAAAGTACTTAAAAAAATCTTTAAAAAAAAAAAAAAAAAAAATAAATTATTAGATGTTTAAAAATAAAAATATAATTAATACAATACAGTTAATACAAATAAAATACAAAATAAAAACAATAAAAATTTTTTTTCCAAAATATATTCTGCAAATTACTTTCTCCACTAAATACCAATAATCTTTCTTGACAAAAAGAATGCACATTTATATACAATTATATAAATAATGCAAAATTAAACTTCTGTTTGAATTTCATAACACCTATTAAATGTTCAAGAAGTCATAGAGAACTATGTTTTATTCAACCTTGAATTCAATGATATCTCTGAGAGTTTAATATACATTTGCATACATATGCACTCACACACACATAGAAATATAAAGATGTATAGAACATCCAACTTGAGAGTGGGAAATGATGCAAGTCAATTCTATACATAATAGAACTGTGTCCTTATCTACAGCATTTTATTAAAATTTTCTTAGTCATGCTTCTAATTTTTGACAGAACCAAGATTAACACCCAAGTCTAAGAACATTCTGTTGATCATTGACCAAGTCAGCCAAGAGTAGTAGAAAGAGAATAATATTTTAAGTTATACAATTCAGCTTCATGTTTTGCCTTTTTACTCACTAAATGGGCCAACAATTTCTCATCTGTAAAATGAGTATAATAAAATAGTAATATTTGCTATATATTTTTGTAAAGACACTTGACATTCAGATTCTTTACAGTGGTGGCATTATGGTACAGCTCAAATAAGAAAATGCCTCTAAAAACATTTTGAAGTCAATCTTGTATTATAATTTTAATTTGATTAGAAAGATAATACCATAAAAGCCATATCATTTTATAACCAACAGTTTATATTTAATATGATATACCCCAATTTTCTTTTCTGAATACAATATAAAGTACCCAAAATTAACTGAGATTTAAGCAAATTTGTTTTAAGTTAGAGTGTTTTAAGTGTTTTGTTTGTTTTTGCATCTCATTTATACTTAGATTAACTGATTATTTGTACAAGTTCTTTGCAATTTGAAGAAAAATAAAAATATTTGTATTGGAATAAAATGCAGGGAGAATTCAAATATTCTGTTACTTTCAAGAGTAGAAAACTACGTGACTCTCTGATCATATCTATTTGACAGTTCTGAGTTGACATTTTTTTTAATATTTATTTATTTATTTATCTTTAGAGGGGAAGGGTAGGAGAGAGGGAGAAGGAGAGAAATATCAATATATGGTTGCCTCTTATGTGTCCCATGCTGGGAACTGGCCTGCAACCCAGGCATGTGCCCTGACTGGGAATCGAACCGCGATCCTTTGGTTCACAGGCCCTCGCTCAATCCACTGAGCTACACCAGCCAGGGCTGAGTTGACATTTTTTAATAAACTATTATTTTTAGTCAATTTAATGACTAGTTTGAGTTGAATATATTATATAGTCTATCAATTGTGTCCAACTCACTCTGAGAAAGATTTAGGAAGGTCATTTTAACTAACTATAAAAACTTCTCAATTCTGAAGTTTCACATGGAAAAGTTCTCGGAATATTAACTCTCTCATCCACCTGAACCATTTTAGATATATCGATTGGACAACAGCATTTCATGATTCATTCAAATCTCAGTTACTCTTGTTAATGGGAAATAGCAGAATCCAGATGAATGAAAATCTCAAATGACCCCTCATCTTGTGGCAATCATTGATGCTCACATTCTTAACTTCTGGCCAAAGGTGTCAGAAAAATAAGCAAATGGCAGATTTTAAGTTCATCCCAAACTTGTTTCCTTTTCCCCTAGACATGAGACACAAGTGATAATGGGCAGAGATAAATGATGAAAATCTAGGGAGACAAATAGAAAAGAAGACTAGGAAAAATAGTCAATCCAATTGTGTAAAAGTTGGAATGTTTCATCTCTAAATTAATGATGGACTATATTGTTTTACCCAAGTGATTTCAAGTTGTTTATTGTAAATACCACAATATATTCTGTATCAATCAAAGAATAATTTAGAAAATGCTGAAGGCAACACTACATAGTGAAAATATCATTCATATTAGGCCAAATTAAAATATCTTAGTCAGTTAATTTAATAGCATAAGGATAGATTTCCTGACCAATCAAAAAAGGGATTTGGGTATAGATAACTTCTAATTTTGCTCTAATGAAAAGGACTTTGTTGGACATCCTGGAAGTTTAGAATATTTAATATATGGTTCCTAATATCAAGAAACTTAAGAATTAGTTGAAATAGATGTATTCACAGGAAGATGGTGAGAAATGTTCTCTAAATAAATAAAGATTTTATTAGGTAAGTACATCAGGCCTTTTTGTAACTATCTGCCTTTGCTCACTTTTATTTATTTTGAATGTCCTTTATGTCACATACTCACCTAGAAAAATCATAATTATACTTCTAAACCTAAATAAAACATTAACTTCTATCCCCAAGTGTAAATATGTACAAGTAATATTTTCTGTTTGTTCATGTTTCTTTATTTATTTAGAGAATATTTCTCACCATCTTCTATTTACCAATTACTTGTTCTTTTGTGTCCTAAATAATTAATTTTTGTTTTCAGTTTTACTCATTTACTCTTTATACTTTGCATTTAGGGCTTACTTTGATAATCTCAAATAATATATCACTTATAAGAGGAATCTAAGGAACAAAATAAACTAATGAGCAAAACAGAACCAGAAACATGGAAACAGCAGGTGGAGGGAAGTGTGGAAAGAAGGAGAAGGGAGTAGCCAAAGAACATGTATGCACAACCCATGGACGTGGACGACAGGGTGGGGATTGACTGTGCATTTGGGGGATGGGGTGGGATGAAGGAGGGAAAGGGGGGAAATTGGGACAACTGTGATAGAATAAACAAGGATTAAAAAATAAAAATAAATTAAAAATAGTCTGATGCCATTATTTGAATTTTTATCTTAAAACATGGAGGCTAATCTAGATCAGTAATTTTGAAATATATCTCATGGTTTACAAAAGGGCTTTAAAGGGCTATGTCGGCTTTAAGGTCCTTCTGATAACGATTTTTGGAAAAAATGAGTGTCTCTTTACACCACCTTTATACCACTTACCAGAATCTGCACTCACATAGGCTGCCTTATTGCTTTATAGTATGGATGAACTATTCTGGTTCCTCTCCATAACTAATTTTTCTATTCATCAGGTATCTTTACTATCAATATTAATTTCTTACAGCTGCTATAACAAAATTCCACAAACTGGGTAGCTTCTTAAAACAACAGAAGTTTATTTTATCACAATTCTGGAGGCTAGAAGTATAGAATCAAGGTATAGCAGGGTCAAGTTCTCTCTGAAGTCCCTAGAAGAGGAACTATTATGTGAGTTTTCTAGCTTCTGGTGATGTCTGGCAATCTTTGGCGTTTCTTGACTTGCGGATGCATTACTGCAACCACTGTTTCCAGCTGTATGACTGTGTCCAAATTTCCCCCTTCCCGTGAGGATTAGAGACCATCCTGATTACAATTGCAAAGACCCTGTTTCCATATAATGTCACATTACAAGTTCTGAGTAAACATCAGTTGGGGGGATACCATCCAACACGTTACACTGTCTCACTCACATCATTATATAAACACAATGCTGTTTCTCTCATGTCAAAAAGTGTGCTCTTTACCCCATTTTCTCCATTTATCTTCCTTTATTTGCACAGAACTCTTTAAGGCATTGTTCGTATTTGCAGTCCCCAATATGTTTCCCTTCACTCTTAGTTATAACCACCCCAACTGCTTCTTTCCAGATGATGAATGGCCTGTACGTTGCTGGTTTCAATGGTCAGTACTCAATCTTTATTTATTTGACTCATGATGTCGTTTGATTCTTTTCTTGATACACTTTCTTTACTTGGCTTCCATGATACTAATGTATCTTGATTTTTCTCAAATTACACTGGATGCCTCTTCCCAATTTTTTGAACTTCATGTTTCAATAGCAGTCTGCATTCAGCATTATTTTGCATTACTTTCGGGTGTACAGCATAATGGCTACACAATCAGGTACTCTATAGTGTTCTGTCCTATATTCCCATTACCCACACAACACCATACATAGTTATTATAGCTGTATTTTACACCCTATGACTCTTTCATAAGCACCAATCTGTACTCCTCTATCCCTTCACCTTATTCCCCTCATCCACCAGTGCCCTGTCTCTGTTAATACAACTTTGCAGAGCTGGCACAGCCAGTTCTTTTGCAGTTGGAAGATACTTAAATCATTACAGAATAAGAGTTTTAATGCTGGCACAGAAATCTTAGTCAGGACTCTATTTCAATATGAATAGACTATTCAAAGTCATTTCCTGTAAATGCAAACAACCTTATTTTTATGGATTTCATTTATTAAAAAGTGCAATGAAACCAGGCACCTGTAACTTTTCCCATCCTACAAGGGCAGAGAAAGCCCACCCATGTGTTACTTTCTGTTCTGAGCTTAAATTTGAAATTTGTTTTACTTTTAAAAAGGTTTTGACTAACTTCCAGCCAAGATGGAGGCATACGTAGACATACTGTGCCTCCTAGCACAACCAGAAGAAGGACAACAACAATTTAGAAATAAAAAACATCCAGTACAGACAGAAAATTGAACTGTTTGGAAGTCAGACAACCAAGGAGTGAAAGTAGACACATTCATCCAGACCAGTACAAGGGGTGGAGTGGGGTGGCCGGGCAGAGAGGGGTCATGGGAAAGCGGTGGCTGGTGGACCCGGGTGAGCAAGGTGGCAGTGGGTGGACCCAGCGAGACGGCATGGGGCACAGTGCACAAGGTGGTTGGTGGACCAGGTGGTCCCACATTTGCACACAGATAAACCAGGCAAAACTGGGGAGCTAGACAGACTGGGCAACCTAGGGTACCAGTGTGGGGAAATAAAGCCTCAGAACACCAATTGAACACACCTGTGGGGTTTGAGGTGCCTGGAGAGACTCTCAGCCTCACAGGAGAGTTGATTGGAGAGACCCACAGGGTCCTAGAATGTACACAAGCCCACCCACCTGGGAATCAGCACCAGAAGGGCCTAATTTGCTTGTGGGAAGCAGGGGAAGTGACTGAAATATGGCAGAGAGTGGAGCAAGCACCATTGTTCCCTCTTGAACCCCTGCCCTACATACAGCATCACAACCCAGCTACTGGATTGCCCTGCCCTGGTGAACACCTAAGGCTCCACCTCTCACTACATAACAGGCATGCTGAACCCCCCCCCCCAAAAAAAAAGGCTCAAATGAAAGAACAGATCAATGTTCCAGAACAAATACCATTAAGCAATTAAGAGATAGCCAACCTATCAGATGCACAGTTCAAGACACTGGTAATCAGAATGCTTACAGAATTGGTTGAATTTGGTCTCAAATTAGATGAAAAAATGAAGGCTATGCTAAGTGAAATAAAGGAAAATGTACAGGGAACCAACAGTGATGGGAAGGAAACTGGAACTCAAATTAATGGAGTGGACTAGAAGAAACATCCCATCAGAAAAGAATGAAAAAACAAGAATTCAAAAAAATGAGAAGAGGCTTAGGAACCTCCAGGACATCTTTAAAGAACCCAGCATCCAAATTATAGGGGTACCAGAAGGAGAAGAGGAAGAGCAACAAGTGGAAAAGTTATTTTAACAAGTAATAAAGGAGAGCTTCTCCATTTTGGCAAATGAAATAGACTTCCAGGAAGTCCAGGAGGCTCAGAAAGTCCCAAAGAAGTTGGGACTCAAGGAGGAACACACCAAGGCACATCATAAATACATTGCCCAAGATGAAAGCTAAGGAGAGAAACTTAAAAGCAGCGAGAGAAAAGGGGACAGTTACTTACAAAGGAGTTCCCATCAGACTATCAGCTGATTTCTCAAAAGAGACCTCACAGGCAAGAAGGGGCTGGAAAGAAGTATTCCAAGTCATGAAAGGCAAGGACCTATATCCAAGATTGCTCTATACAGCAAAGCTTTCATTTAGAATGGAAGGGCATATAAAGTGTTTCTCAGATAAGGTCAAGTTAAAGGAGTTCATCATCACCAAGCCCTTATTATATGAAATGTTAAAGGGACTTATCTAAGAAAAAGAAGCTAAAAAACAGGATCTGATGGCCTAAAGATTGGAAGAGCATGCATGAAAAGAGATAGTTGTAAAAATGAAGGGTGTTGCGAAAATCATTCTTCTTCAAAATATTCAACAAACATTTAATTTATGGTTCATGCTGCATAGGAGACCTTGGAATGGGCAGAAGTAGTCCATATTCTCAGGGATTTTATAGTAATGTTAAAAATTTAAGCTTCAGCTAAACCCTCAACCAAATAATAGCAAAGTAGATCCAGCAATACATTAAAAAGATCACACACCATGATCAAATGGGATTTATTCCAGGGATGAAAGTTTGATATGATACTCACAAATCAATAAATACAATATACCACATAAGCAAAATGAAGAATAAAAACCATATGATCACATCAATAGATGCAGAAAAAGCATTTCATAAAACCCAGCACCATTTATAGTAGAAACTCTCAGTAAAATGGAAACAGAGGGAATGTACTTCAATATAATAAAGGCCATATATGGCAAACTCATAGTCAACATCATACTCAATGGGCAAAAACTAAAATTGTTTCCCTTAAAATCAGGATCAAGACAGGGATGTCTACTTTCACCCCTTTTATTCAACACAGTACTGGAAGTTCTAGCCACAGCAATAAAATAAGAAGAAAAAACAAAAGGCATCTAAATTGGAAATGAAGAAATAAAACTTATTTAAAGATGACATGATAATGTATACAGAAGACCCTAAAGACTCCATCTACTAGAAATGATTAATGAATTCAGTAAAGCAGCAGAATACAGAATTAATATTCAGAAATCAGTGGCACTTTATACACCAATAATGGATTATTAGAAAAAGAAACTAAGAAAACAATCCCATTTACAATTGCAACAATAACGATAACCAAAACAAAAAGGTACCTAGGAACAAATTTAACCAAGGATGTGAAAGATCTGTACTTGGAAAAGTATAGGATACTGAAGCAAGAAATTGAGGAAGATATAAATAAGTGGAAGCATATACTGTGTTCATTGATCAGAAGAATTAACATCATTAAAATGTCCATACTACACAAAGCAATCTATAGATTCAATGCAATACCTATCAAAATACTAATGGCATATTTCACAGAACTAGAAAATCCCAAAAATGCATACAGAGTCACAAAAGATCCCAAACAGCTTCAGCAATCTTGAGAAAGAAGAATAAAATTGGAGGTGTCACACTACCTGACACCAAACTATACTATAAGGCCATAGTAATCAAAGCAGCATGGTACTGGCATAAAAACAGGCATATAGATAAATGGAACAGAATAGAGAACCCAGAAACAAACCCACACCTTTATGGCCAATTAATACTTGACAAATGAGTTAGTCTATTCAATAAATGTTTTGGGGAAAATTGGACAAAAACAGACTCATAAATACAGAAAACTGACAGCTGTCAGAGGGGAGGAGAATTGGGGACTGGGTAAAAAAGATACCAAAAAAAAAAAAAAAACCCAGACAAGAATATGGTGATTGCTTGAGGGAAAGAGAGTTGGGGGAAGGTGGAAGAGGGCAAAGGGATGACAATAGGTGACAGGAAGAAACTTGACTCTGGGCAATGAGAGCACAATGCGGGGTGCAAATGATGTTGTGTTGAGTTGTACACTTGAAACTGGTATGATTTTATTAACCAATGTCACCCTAATAAATTCAATAAAAATATTGAGGGCTTCATCTAATGGCCCCATAGGGGAAAAAGGTTTTAACTTATTAAATAAAATGCACAGTTTATCAGTTATCTTTTAAATGGCGATGGATAAAAGGATAAAAACTATGGCATGAGTGGCCAGATAAACTTACACTAGATTTCCGATTCAGTCGATATGATAAATGAAAAGCCAAGTTGGGTATTTCTAGTTCTACAGTTACAAGAAGCCATTTCCAAAGACAAAAAAAACTCATTATATTAATTTGAATTTTATGTTATGTCTATACTAAAATATTGTCCTTTTCATCTACTAGCTTTTTTGTCTTTTGGGGATTTTGCAAAGAACTAGACTGCTGCTAAATATAGTCTAGCTCTCATTCTACCATTTTTGACTGCTTTCACCTCGGGAAAAAAACTTAATCATTCTGTGTCCCGATGGATCACATTAATCTGTTAAATTAGGAGCTGCCACACTATAGCTGATTGCTATTTTTGTAAATAAAGTTTTATTGGAACAAAGTTGCATTAATTTGTTTACATATGGTCTGTGGCTGCCTTCATGCAGCAATAGTCAAATTGAATAGTTATGGGAGGAAAATCTAGCCTGCCAAGATTGAAAGAGTTACTATTTGAACCTTTATAAAAACTATTTGCAAGCTTCTGGTCTAGGTGACTTCCGGGATTGCCTTAAATTTTAAATTTGTACAACTGTAATTGAACAACAATAAAATAATTTACAAAAACAATTCTCTAGTTCTCTTTGATCAATACTGCAAAAAACGATTAAGTACTTACTACTCATCAGACTCATGAATAAATGGCTTTAAAATATATTTAAAGGTATAATGATCCTCAACAATATCTTATATGTCTTACTTGAGGAACACAGGTGCTATCAGTGGGCATCGCGACATACCAGGTAGCACCTGCTAAGAAACTGTTGCCCAAGGCATGGGCATCACTGAAGTAATCACTAAGTAATAAGACTGGCAGGTAAAGCTTTCAAGCAAAAGCAGAACTTGAATTTTAAGATAGAAAATGAATATATTGAATTATCTACTATTTTCTCCTCCACCTGTAGCGAAGTACTGCTAAATATTATAACTCTCAACTGGAGGCCACAGTGCCACCTCACAGTCACATTCTTACAGTTAGTCAAACTGGAAATCTTAAATACAGATTTCATGTCTGCTGTTATTACTGGGGCATATTAAACGGCCTGAACTAACAAAGGCATAAGTGTAGCATGTCTGTATATGTGTTGTGTATGTGTGTGTATGTAGAATTATATGATACATATATTTATACATATATATGCATACACACATTTTACCCATTTGTAATTATTTAAATGATTCTAAGCATTATTTAACAAGGCTGAATTTCATACAAAGAAATAGAATGTCTTAAAAGTAGTCAAAAATAAAAAACACAAACTGAACTCAAAATAACAGTACATCTTCTTTTGATTCTAGACAGGTGTGGATAAATCAGCATTGCTAATTTTTCGTGAAATGATTTCTGTCTAAAACTGTTCTATATTTTTCTCAAGGTAAATTCAGTAACTGGAGCCAGGATGACTATAAAGCTGGTGATTATTTGAAATTTAAGCATTATATTAAATACAATTGCTCATTTTGTTATGTGTGTTCATTTTTCCCAAGGAAAGAAGAAAATGCAGAGACACTGGGGGGAGGGGGAGATAACCCCCATTAGTCCAGTGAAGAAAAGCATTGGTGGAAAGACTTCTTTTCAAATACATTATAAAAATTAAGTTATATTATGCTTGTGTGTTACCAAAGACACTGAAATTGAGAACAGGCTGACAGTGACCAGAGGGCAGAGGGGAGGGAATTTCAAGGGAAAAGGGGAAGGATTTAGAGCAACAAGTATAAAGGACACATGGACAAAAACTAAGGGGGATGGAAATGGGAGGGAGGTGGGGAGGGCTGGGGTGGTGGGCTGGGATGGGTGTAAAAGACAGAAAACTGTACAAGATCAACAATTAAATTTAAAAAATGAAGTTGTACTGTAAATAGAAAATGCTCTGCAAATGTAACATACCAAACCATCAACATCATTTCTTTAGTACAGAGAAATAAAATGATATTGCTTCCTACAATCTGAAATTGCTATAAAGAGAATAAAGAGAAAGTGACATATGGAATAGCAAGTTTATAATGCTTATTCAAGTTCTTCAGGTGACTGGCCTAAATATTTTCTATACATTTTCTTCTGTCCTCCTCTACTTTGCATATATGATTTAAAGCCTTTTTTATTTGTATAATCTTGTTTACCCAAGTTCTTTTCCAAAAATTTAGAACCTCACTATAAACAGCAAATATTTACAAAAAATTATTTTGAATTTGACCCAGTAAAAACATATAGTCCCTTTTGATCTAAGAAAGAGAATACTGACTCCACTAACAAATGTTTTTTTAAAGTTTTAAATAGTTAGCAAAGGCATGCCTTCTACGTTCTAGGCACTATTCTAAGTTAGTTTATGAACAGTAAGTCAACGAATCATTTTGTTGCTATTAAAGGATGTAAATTCTGATTCATTACAAGTTCCTTCATTGTTTCTACAACAATAGATTATTATAATGAGATTTAATACATTTAAGTGCGCTATAAAACTTTTGACATTTGCTTCCTTTCTGTTGACACATGCAGTTTTTCTTTAATAATTATTGAGTAGGATGAGAGCAAAGGGACAAGAACCTTTGGCTGTCAGTAGTTCTTTAGTATTGTCAATTATTTTAAAGGATCAATTTTTGGCTCATTATATAGATGATTGTAACATGAGCCCTATGGGTGATGCCAGAACAGATCAAAGTGCCCAAACTGGCTTCACATTTTCTAATTCTGAAACAAGTGTGGTGAAAATCTTGGACACCAGTAGAAAAATCTGTCAACTCCCTCACCAGCAGCTGTCACCTGCAGTTAATGTTTTTATTGCTATTTGCGTATTCCCTGTCACACCTCTCTATCTCCCACACACTATGTCACCATCTGCCGCCACATTTTTCTGCATCCAGTAGATCTCTCCAAACACGGTCCTGCTGGCCTTTTCGGTAAGTCAGGCATCACTATGTCGGTGACGGCAATGTCCTCTGAAAATAAAAGTAAATATTGTATAACTGAAGTAGCCATACTTGCCCACATTTTCTAAAGACCTAAATGTTTTTTTTTTTTTTTTTTTTTTTTTTTTAAGTGGAGGTACATAGGGATGGGGCTCACTGAATGTTCTAGCATGTAGGAAAAATATATCTGAATGGGGTACTTATAAAGAATAAGGGTAACTAGACTTTTTTTCTTCACAGGACCCTTGTGCCCAGTGAGAAGTAGTAGAGAAGTCAATCAACCAATTTATACACAAATAGTCAATAATATAGTCAGCATGGTGAAGACTGTTAACATCTGTGCCTATTTGGTTCATCTCTCCTTTCATGAAAAGTATACTTTTTTTTTTAAGATTTTTATTTATTTATCTTTAGAGGGGAAGGGTAGGAGAAAGGGAGAGGGAGAGAAATATCAATGTAGGGTTGTCTCTCGTGTGTCCCCTGCTGGGAACTGGCCTGCAACCCACAGGCATTTGCCCTGACTGGGAATCGAACCGCGATCCTCTGGTTCGCAGGCCCGCGCTCAAAAAAGCATACTTTTATTTCCAACTTGCTGTTAAATGTCATATGACCATTCTGACCCATTTTTTGAAGGATACATGCATTGTTTTTTCACTAAAGCATTTGTCTTTTTGGGTAGCTGGGATCCCAGGATTAATTTAGTTACTGTAGCATAAACTAGCCTATTTTGACTAATACCACAGGTCACCAGTAACTAAAGAGTTCATCTGCACCCCCTATTCCCATTATCTGCCTCCCACAATAAGAATTTTAATGATCAGCCATGCTGTTTTTTAGATATTCTGCATGTCCAGCTGTGTCTGGTTACTCTAAAAGCACTGAATCTTACTATTCTGTCAATTTTGGAAAGGGTTTGCTGCCTTCACAGTTGGGTTAGTAGAAGGGAAATAATACAGAGAATTTTCTGTAAGTTTCCTTTAGCCTTTTAACCTCAGCCAGAGAGCCACAATGGTAACCAAAAAAGTTTCACTGGACGAAGTACTAGAGACTGTTGCCAGAGAACAGTGCTCGCTGCCTGATGTGACAAAAGAGGCAGAAGAAACAGAGGACCAATGTTAAAGTCTCAGGACCCGCACTTCCTCCGCATTATGATCAGAAAATAAAAGATAACCACAGATTGCACAGAAGACTAGTAAAACACAGAATTGTTTTCTGAAGACATTATTGAATTCTTTTCTTTCCTTAAAAAGGAAGTAAATAAAGTAAATTTGGAAGAATTCCCAGACTGCACATCTGCCTGCCTAAATTGCACCTGAGAAGTAGCATCCAAACAGATGGGAGTGAGGAGAATTAGAGAACAGTTTCTTTTGATTTTATGTGCCTATAATCACAATAGCTTACCCGCTTCAAATAAAAGGTCTTTAGGTTGGCAGACAGTCTTGTAAATACAGACTGTAACACCTGTGTGTCAAACAAGTGGCTACAGGTGCAATAGTGGGTTCCCTAGATAGACAAGATAAACTATGCTGCATCTGATATATGCACAACACTCTAGCTTTCATTGCCTCTTTCTCTAAACAAGTCATTAACTACAGTATACAGAAATAACATTGGTGTTATTTAACTTGTGTTCTTTGCTGCATTGGAGGGGATATCAGTCTCTCACCTTCAATTCCATGTCTTCTCTTGTTCTGCCCCTTCTTTTCTCCTAAGCCAGCTCAGACATCATTTTTTTAAGTTATGAGTCCCCTAAATAGGATGGAAATATTTCAAGCACATTTAGTGGTCAGTATTATTTTCTTCATTTCCAAAAATCTTTGATAACACTTAATGGATTTTGTGAGTTGAGCAGATAAAAAATTCTAATAATCTTAATATTGTGGAACCGTTGCAAATAAGACTAAAATATCATAGTATTATCTACCTTCTAAAGAGGGCAGCAAGAATTGTGAACTTGGCATTTAAAGGAAAGAGAATGTAAAGAAATAACGTATCATGACAAGTAGTTTTTTTTGGGAAAGTGTGTATAAGTACTTATTAATGTTTAAGAAATGCTAACTCCCCTGTTTTGAGTTTTACCAAAACAGGGGAGATTAAATATCAAAGTGTATTAGTAGAATTGTTAATAAAATATAAAATGTCTCATCATTGCAATGGATCAACAGCTTAAAATTGAGCTAAACAGGGATTAGCATGAGGTAAGGCTGACAGTGAATTAACTGACAATGGGAAATAATTTTTCAGCTTTGACTCAGATACTTGACCATTGTTCAACTTAATCATGTATTGTGGTATTGGTTAGCATTAATGGATCTTATGCATCCAATTTATTAGTTGAGTTTCTTTTTTTCTGTCTCTATATGGTCAATAGCCATTTTATGAAATATACTGGAAGTGTGAAGTGCACTGAGACCTGCCAAGAACAAATAATAATATTCTGACTCATTGTGACTATGAAATCTACCTTAAGAATAAGGAATGGTGTTTAATAATTCTCTATAAATTATAAAATACCATTCAATGATCACTTTAAATTAGATCAAACACATCTCTTATTCACATAAGATTTTACTTCTCTTTAATAATTTTTTAAAAATCAAATAGGCTTTTATACTTTTATATTGTATGATTATTGGACTTTCTACCAAAAATTTAAATTTTTTAAGTAAATGATTAAATTTAGACTAAAGACTTGGGTCCTTTGATCAGCATGGTTACAGAAAACTGATTTGACTGAATATACGACACAGCAGAGCTGGCTTAATTGTCATTTGGAAGGAGTCTATGAATCAGACAGGTCAAACAAGTTTTATTGCAGTTTACCATAGCTCATTTAAAATGCCCATGCTGTGAGGAAAAGACAGACATGAAAGTACCAATCTTATCATTTTCCCTTACTACATGTTTATTAAATTTGATCGCATTAAATAAAGACACGGCAAATCACATGGACAGGTTTCTTAGAAATCTGTTTGCACAGAAGTCATGGATATGTACAATATTCATCTTAATAGGATTCATTAAAAGTAGCTGAAATGTACATACTCACACATATATACATACAATTTAGAATATCCCTCTCTCCCTGTTTGCCTTTGACAATCCTGGTTTTTGCACTAAAATTTCTATATCTCAGGAAATGCCCTGTTTCTAGACAATTTGGGGTAGGTGGTTACCGTAAAACACACACATGCACAAACATAGTGCTGTCTGATCTCACTTTGCATGTATAACCACAGCCTTTGAAAGAGTACTATACACTTTTGGCCAAGGTAGAAAATCAGAAATAAACAATGAAAACATAACAAAACATATTACATAACCATCTCCAAGCGATTGAATATCAGACAATAAAGATACTGATTTTTGAGATATGGGAAATGAGTCAGTTGAACCCAATGATTACCCAAGCTTATTGCCTTGAGAGAGTTCTGGGCTTTTGAGAAGCAAGGATAAATGTAAGCAGAGAATCCTTCAAAAATCAGCTTTCCCAAGTTTGAGGTTTCTCAACTGTACAAAATCCCTCTGTGCCTAGTGTTCCATGAAGCTAACTTCCACATTCTTTCTATCTAGGGCTTTGATGGCATAAGCAACTGAAGCCCCTCCTGCTTCCTGTGCCATAAGTGACAGAGTCCTTTGTATCTGATCTGGGTACTTCTTGTGCCAACATGTAGAAGACTGTGGCTGACTAGTAGGGTAAGATCCCAAGTCTTTCATATTTTTTGGCATAAAGACAGTGAACAAATAAAAGTTTAGAAAGGACAGAGCATCAGATTTCATAGAAAAAACACTGAAAGCACAATTCATAAAAGAACAAATTAATAAATTGGGATTCATCAAAATGAAAAACTATTGCTGTTTAAAAACACTGTTAAGAGAGGACAGAGGCAAGCTTTGTACCAGGAGAAATGCATTTGCAAATTTTATATCTGATAAATTACTTGAATCCAGAATATATAAAGAATTGTTAAAACTCAAGAATAGAAAAATAACCCACTTAAAAAATAATAAAATATAGGAACAGACACTTCACCAGTGGAGACATACAGAGAATAAATATTTACATGAACATATGCTAAACATTATTAGAAAAATACACGTTAGACCTCAATGAGGTATAACTTATACCTGTTGGATCAGGAAAATTTGAAAAGACTGACTATACAAAGTACTGACAAGGATATAAAGGAACTAGAACTCTCATATTCTGCTGGTGAAAATGTAAAGGGATACAATCACTTTGGAAAACATACATCTAACATGTGATGCAGTCATTTTACTCTGAGCTGTTTGCACAAGAGAAAAGACAGCATATGTCCACATAAAAACTTGTACATGATATTCATAGCACTTTATTTGTAATATCCAGATTGGATAGAACACATATGCCATCAACAGATGAAGGAATAAACAAATTGTGGCCTGCTTGTATAATGGATAAATGAAATGGAATGAACTCTTTCTTGATAAAGTAATTTAAAGGATCAAACAATTTATATATGCTGTAACATAAGTGAATATCAAAATAATTGTGATAATTGAAGGAGCAGATCAAAAATATAAAAATCAAATACTGTAGGACAATTGATTGTTTCAAATTAATAGAATTTGTGACAGAATGCAAATAAGGGTCTAGGAATCTGAATAGGAAATCAATGAACACCTTACCACCTTCAAAACAGGAATCATGCAGCCAGATAACTCTCCCTACCAACATCAGATAGATTAAATAACCTCGAAGAAATAGCCACCACACTTTGAAAATTTAGAATTTCCAGGATAATAGTCAATTACTCAGGAAATCAACTTAAAAATATACCATTAGAGAAGATGAACCCATGAATATAGTACTCACAGTCAGATTTTTAGAGTTTCTCTGAAATATGAATGTACAGTCATAGTTTGTGATACATTCATGGAAAAACATCAAAAAAGGAAAAAGAGAACTCAAAAAGTTAAACATAATAAAATCATCTCAGAAAAAATAGAAAAAGAAAGCTCAAAGCAGATTTATGTTTAGAAACTTCTGATTGGTATACTGAAAAAATGTGAGATATTTCATCCATAAATAAGATTAGGATCCATTAGTTAAGAAAACAAGATAAATGTTTTGAAACCTATACAGAAACACAAATAAAGCTCACTGACACAAAAGCACAGACATAGTGTAAATGAGAACAAATATTTCATGTTTGAAGCAAGAACATAGGATATCCAATTTTCAAGTGAGAAAGATCACAGATGAAAGAGAAATGATCTCATTAAATGAATAGTGAAGATCTTCTTAGTGCTTAAGAATGTGTCTCCAAATTCAGAGTACACTTCTGGAAACAAGAATTATAAATGCAAAAACAAAACAAAAAGACTTAACATAGACCTATGTCACCTTCAATTTTACTACAAAGATAAATAGTAGATTGCTAAATCTGAAGGTCTAAGTCCCTACCTTAATCTTTCATAAGTGCTTGGTCCCTGGCTCATTCCTTCTGTATATTTTTAAACTAGATTTTTAATTTTAGTTTTTTAAAAACAGTTACGTTGAAGTGTAATATCCATTTCATTTTCAATATTCACTTTTTAAAATCCAATGCCTTTAAAATGTTTACAGAGTGATGAAAACATTGACATTGTCTAAATTTATGGAAAGCATTATTCTAAGCAAAATAAGCCAGACAGTGAAAGACAAATACCATATGATCTCATCTTTAACAGGAACCTAAACAACAAAACAAACAAACAAGCAAAATATAACCAAAGACACTGAAATTGAGAACAGGCTGACAGTGACCAGAGAGGAGAGGGGAGGGAACTTCAGAGGAAAAGGGGAAGGGTTTAGAGCAACAAGTATAAAAGACACATGGACAAAAACTAGGGGGTGTGGAAAAGGGAGGGAGGTGGGGAGGACTTGGGGGGTGGGCTGGGATGGGAGTAAAAGACAGAAAACTGTACTTGAACAACAATTAAAATTAAAAAAAAAACATTGCCATCAAACAAAAAATGAACTGTCCTAAATATTTCATATGAGATAAATTATACAACAGATATTCTTTTGTGTCTGGCATTTTTTTACTTAGCCTAGCATTTTAGAGGTTCACCCATGCTGTAGTATGTATCATTACTTTGTTCTTTTTAAAAAAATAATATTCTGTTGTATAGGTATACAATATTTTGTTTGCCCATTCATCTTTTAAAAACAATTGGGTTTTGTCCACTCTTTGGCTTTTATAAATAATGCTTCATTGACTATTTATGTACAGATACTTGTATATGTTTGTTTTCATTTCTCTGGGAAAGATAACATAGAATTGAGAATGCTGGGTAATATGGTAATTTTATTTTTAACACTTCGAGAAACTTCCAAACTATTTTACAAAGTGTAGAATTTTACATTCCCACAAGAGGAAAAAAGGAAAAGAAATATACTATTAAGCCATCTTTTATAATTACCAATATGATTACCTCTTCCTGTATTCCTTTTTATTCAAAACATTTGAATTACTGTTATGGGTCACTTCCTTTCAACCTGAAGAATTTCCTTTGGTACTTTTTGTAAGATAGGTCTGCATGCAAAAATTCTCAGGTTTTGTTCAAAAAGAAATGGACTTATTCTTCATTTTTAAAGAATGGTTTTGCTGGATAGAGGATTCTTGGGTGGCAGTTTTTTGTTTGTTTGTTTTGTTTTTTCTTTGAATGCTCCATTTCAGGCTCTATTCCAGGCTTCTAGGCTCCATTTTTTTTCTGATAAGAAGTTATAAGAAGTAGTTACTAATTTTATTGTGGCTCTTTTCTCATTGTTTAGTTGTTTATTTCTTGCTTCTTCTAAGGTAATATCTTTTTTTTGCTTTTGACAATTTAATTATGATGTATCTGTGTAAGGATAATTTTTTAAAATCCTACTTGAGGTTTTCTGTGATTCTTGGATATATTGATTAATATATTGGGAAGTTTTGGAAAGTATTCAGCTATTATTTTCTAAAATATTATTTCTTCCCAATTCTTTCTTTTTTCCCTTTTGCTACTAACATTGATGCACTT
The DNA here is from genome assembly GCA_039655065.1 of Glossophaga mutica. Classification (NCBI taxonomy): domain Eukaryota; kingdom Metazoa; phylum Chordata; class Mammalia; order Chiroptera; family Phyllostomidae; genus Glossophaga; species Glossophaga mutica. The sequence goes on from CM077306.1 coordinate 158,974,899, forward strand.
AACAGTGTCCATGTTTCTTTTAGTCTGTGTTATATTGTATTTATTCTCTTTTTTCAGACTATATGAACTTTATTGATCTATCTTCAAGGTCACTGATTATTCCCTTTGCCAGCACACATCTCCTGTAACATCCTAGGTGAAATTTTAATTCCATTTATTATATTTTTCAAATCCAGAATTTCCATTTGTGTTTTTTAAAATTAAATTTTATCTATTAACATTCTCTATTTGATGAGACTTCCCTTTAATTATTTAAAAATGTATCCTTTGATTCCATGGCCATGTGAAAAATCTTTGTCTGAATAAATCTAAGTCAAATACCTGGGCTCCTCAAAGGCATGTTTTGATTGCCTGTTTCTTTCCCGTATACAGGCCACCTTTTTCTCCTTTGTTTGTCACATATTTTGTTTAAAATTGAACATTATATTTGTTGTATTGTAGCAACTCTGACTCTTATTCCTCACTCCTCAGAGCCCGTTATTGCTTTTTTTTTTTTTTCATTTGTTTATTCAGTGAATTTGCTGGACTGATTCTGTGCAAGCTCTATCTCCCATGGTGTACAGCCTCTGATGCTCAATTTATTTTCCTTATTTTAATTTTTAAGCAGAGCTACCTAGTGTTCACCCGTAGGTCAGCACAGATTAATGATCAACCACAAATCTTCCAGAGGTGTAGCTAAGCACCCTGAGCCAGAAAGCTTTCACCATGTTCGACTGGATTGATGTGTAACTTGGGGTGTGATTTCCAAGTTCAGGAAGTTTGCAAGTGTGTTCCACATTCATCCAGGGACTTGGATGTACTCTCTTCATGAGGTCCTGACATGATGCACTAAATTTTACAGGACACAATATGTAAGTTGAAGATTTTGAATTGGTTTTCTTACAGATGCCCGTGCCTAAACACAGCTTAAAAATATTCCCATAGTTATGGCATTTCTAGAACTCATCTTGTGCACTAGATCCTCAACATATTGAGGATATAGAAAAGTTTACTCTCTCACAGAATTTTATAAAGTGAAATTATTATATATTTTGTATATATACATATACATATATATATGCAGTTGTGTTTCGAGAGTCCTATATATTCCAAATGTAACATTTTTGTCATATTGTTGTTTGAAAACATTTTCTGTCAAAATATAAGTTTTTTAATCTTTTCATCCTTTTCATAGAATTTCTCACAGAGTAAAAGTTTTTAATTTTGATGAAATCCAATGTATTTTTTCAGTTTATACATTATGCTTTTAATACATTCTAAGTATGCTTTGCCTAACCTTAGATTCCAAAGATATATACTAATTCTGTGATCCAACTTGTTAATATTTGTGTCTTATATAATAGATTGTTTAGAATTGATGTTATTTTTTTTTGTTTTAAAGCTGGTGGAATTTGCCAGTAAAGTAATCTGATATTTTCAGCTATGTTTGAAGAGTTTTAAATTTATGAGTTAAATTTTAAGTATAAGGCTATTCAATTCTGTATTAAGTATTATGTGAGTTGTAATATTTTTGAAAAATTCATCTATTAGATTTAAATTTTCAAATTAATGTATGTATAGCTGTTCATAGTATTTATCTTATCTTTTTGATGTCTGTTGAGTCTGTGGTGATATCTGCTATGTAATCTTTAAGGTTTGTGTCTTGTGTCTTCTCTTTTATTTTCTTTGTCAGTATTGCTAGGGTTTTGCCAACTTTACTGATTTTTTCCATGTTTTCAAAATAAATATAACTTTGTTTAGAATAAACTAACATTCATATATAGAGAGAGATATGCACATAAATTAATACAAAATCTTTTAGAATATTGTCTCTATAATTACATTAGAGGAAAGAAAAATAAATTTGAAGCTTGAATGTAGAAATGCCTATATTCAGCAAGTTTGCATTCCTTTATAATTTGGATAAATCTGAACTATCTAGACTGAAATTTTATTTTTGTTATTAACATGAAATAAAATGTTCCTATCTTTAAGGTTTCACTCTCAGTGAAACTGTCACTGATCACTCTATTTAAAATTGTTACATTTATATGTCCCCTCCTCCCTATTTTTTTCATTATACTATTTACTTATTTGACCTATTTTAATTTTGTTAACTGTCTCTCCTGACTAGAGTGTTACCTCCATGAAATAGAATTATGAAAATTAACTGAATAAACACATAGTGACATTTGACAGCATCTTGTAGACAGTTTCACATGAACATTTTCTAATACAAACTGGGGTAAAAACACATGTATTTGTTTTTTTGTTTTATTTTATACTGTGCATCTGCTTTGCCATAATTTCAATTGAAGGGCCCCAAGTGTAGTATACCTAATGTAGTTAAGCTATGAGATAAACAAAATTCGGTATGTTGTAATTTCAAAGCAAAATTCAAGGGACCTAAAATAATTTCCATACTACACTTTTCTCTGCCTCTTTTTATTAATTTTTTCTCTCAGTAGCCCATTCACTATCATGCTGACATGTGAATTTGGACTCAGATTTCAAATTTCCTGCTACACCATTTTTATGAACATTAGAATTGTATTTTCAATGACCTCATTAAAACTTCAAATTCATTGGGGTGCACAGGTTCCTTTGGATTGGTGTTTCAGGGCTCTTAGGGTATAATCCCAGCAGTGGAATTGCTGGGTCAAAAGGCAGTTCCATTTTTAGTTTCCTGAGGAAATTCCATACTGTTTTCCACAGTGGCTGCACCAGTCTGCAATCCCACCAACACTGTACCAGGGCACAATTTGCAGTAGCCAAGTGCTAGAAGCAGCCTAAGTGCCCATCAGTCAATGAGTGGATCAATGAACCATGGTACATTTACACAATGGAATTCTGTGCATTGAAGAGAAAGAAGGAATTCCCTATCCTTTAAAACAGCATGGATGAAACTGGAGGGCATTGTGCTAAATGAAATAGGCCAGGTGGTGGGGACAAATACCATATGATCTCAACTTTAACTGGAACATAATCAACAAAAGAAAAAAGCAAACAAAATATGACCAGAGACATTGAAATTAAGAACAATCTAACAATAACCAGGGGGGAAGGGGGGGGCAATGAGAGGAAGGGCTTTTAGCAACTACTGTAAAGGACACATGGACAAAGCCAAGAGGGAGGGTGGAGGCAAGGGAGGAAGGTGGGTTTGGCTGGGGTGGGGGGCAGTGGTGGGGGAAAGTGCAGACAACAGCAATTCAACAACAATAAAATAATTTTTAAAAAATTTCAAATTCATATTCAATTTCTCAAAACTGAGCTTAAAATTTTCCTCTCAATTACCATTTTCTTATATTTCATCTTATGAAGGTATTGTCCAGTTGCCTATTTCATAAATAAGGTGGTCATCCTGGACCCTGTTATTGACCTTGCATTCAATGCACACTTGCTGCCCAGCATGTAACAGCGCTGCTCTCACAGGTCCCTGCCCCTCTTCCCATTCACAAGGTTCCTGTCACTCTACATCTCTTCTCTGTTACAGTTCAGTAGAAGTTTAAATAAGAAATTCAGACTCAAGACAACACTTTTTCAGATTATGCTCCATAGATGGCTTCCTCTGTCACCCCGCCTGATTTCACTGAACAACTACAAATACAGAGACATGCTCAGAGAAGCAAATCTCCGATTTGGTGGCCCATCACCTTTAACAAAACCTATATCGAAGGGTCATCCTTGCATTAGTTATCTGTCTTAGAGACACCTATAGTATCTGTATTTATGTTTTTGAAATGCTTTTGGAAATTTCTATTCACTGTATTAACCAATCTGTGATTCTAATAGCATTTCAGGCATGACTGGAATAATTTAAGTGAACAAAAGGCAATATAGTAATATCAGATTTCTAGGCATGACTCGAGTTCTGTGTATAGGTGGTAATAAGAAACAACGAGAAGTTCAATATGCTCTGCACTGTTTGATATTTATCTATCAGGTATTGCAATGTGCTTCTGTTTCCCAAAAGATTATATATAATAATTACACTTGTGGTGAAGCACATATTCCTAAATAACTACTCTGATTCTGTTGTAGGTCAAAATGCAGAGCTAGAAACTGTGTTCTCATAAAAAAATATATTCAATATGATATTAACTGCCTAAAGTTGTATACCTCTCTTGAGATCCCTACTTTTAATAACCTCCAGTATCATAGATAAAATTGAGGGAGTAATCATTACTGAAATGGATTTTCTGGCAGAATTAGACATCACCTCCAAGAATCAATAATCATTTGAAGCTAACAGGGTGATTAAATGACCTCCTTTTTATTGTACCTCATGTTGAGTTGCTTTTTAATCTTGATTTAGAGTCACTCTGCTAGAAACAAAGATAAACCGAGGACTGAGAACATTACAGCAGCAACATGAGGCCTATTCATTATGAAGGTTAAAGGCTCCTTTCCCTCAGCCAAAGCTTTTCTGGCTAATCAATGCATTCTAAAGGAAAATCTGAACACTCCAACAGCAGACTGTGTAAATACCACCACCTAAGGCTACTTCTTCTTTTTAAAGATCTTCACCATTAGCTTTGCTATGGCAGGAGCTATATATTTTTTAATTTAATAATTTACCATGCCAATGATTTTGAGGATATCTTTGTATTGACTGATAATATTGTCATTAATTCTTTTCATCCATGTAGTTTATACCTCCCATCTCCTTAAAGACAAAAAAGAAAGAAACGGAGGAAGGAAGAAAGAAAGACCTGTCTCAAGTAGGCAGCAAATTAATTCTGCCAGCCAACTATTTTTGATCACATGGAAGAAGTGCAGCTAGTCACCAATTAGAGTTCTACGTAGTTTGCATTGCTAATCACTACATAAATGCCTGTAGGGGCCAAAGGATTATTCTATACATATACTGATAATGCAAACATAGGAAAATATGAAAATGAAATTTGTTAATATGTTCATATGTAAAAAAGTAAAATTTGAAAAATATAAACTTTGGAATTCAATAAAATTCAAAAGCAAAAATTGTTTTATGTTTATTACAAGGAAAATTATATAGATAGATAGCAAGATAGATAGACAGATAAATATAGTGGGTCCCCATGTGTACATCCACACGTGTGCACAGGGAACAAAGAGATAAAAAAACAAAAATACCTTTACTATGTCTTAGGCAGATATAATAAATATATTATTAAAAATAATAAGATATTAGCTAAACATTTATATATTTAAAACTTACATATATTATTATCCTAATACCCTTATTTTTTCTGATTTGAAAATAATGAATTATTATTTACAAGTATTTCTTAAGCCTTGGTTTATTCATAGATTGAACATGTTTAACTTCTTTAAAATATATATTACATGTTTAAAATATGTATAAGTTAATATAACAGCAAGTTAGATACTACAATTATTTATTTTCTCTGTAAAATGTTTCAAAATATAACATAATTAATGAATAAATTAATTATTTTAAAAACCCTCACTGCCAAAGAGATTTGAAAGTGTTATTTACTAATAAGGAGATAATTTTCTAAATGTAGAAACTGGATACCATGAGCTTGAAAATTTTCACTACTGCTATGAGAGTTACTTACAGAAAGTATTTGTCTTTCTAAAGAAATTTATTGTTTAAAATATTGTTTTAGAATTATAACTGCCTAATGTTTCTCTTCAAGTACAACATGTATTTAAGTTGGACAATTAACAATTAGAAAGGAAATATTCAACTAATAAATTTTAGAATTTTGTTTATTCATTCCCACATCTCTAACACTGTACAGTATTGACAATAATAGCATAAAGATGCTCTGTACTTCTTAGGACACTTTATCAAGAGACACAGCTGAAAATATACCCTAAGAATCCTGAAATACTAATTCAAAAGAACCTATGCACCCCAAAGTTCACAGCAGCTCTATTTACAATAGCCAAGTGCTGGAAACAGCAGAAAGAAAGAAGAAACTCCTCCTACCTTTTGAGACAGCATGGATGCAATTGGGGAATATTATGCTAAGTGAAATAAGCCAGTCAGTGAAAGATAAATACCATATGATCTCACTTATAAGAGGAATCTAATGAACAAAATAAACTGAGGAAAATAGAACCAGAGACATGGAAACATGGAAGAGACTGACAGTGGCCAGAGGGAGGGGAAAGGAGGATAATGGTAGAAAGAAGGGGAAGGGACAAAGAACATGTATGAATAACCCATGGACATGGACAATGGTATGGGGATTGACTGGGGAAGGGTGGGGGAAGTGAGAGGGGCTGAGCAGGGAGAAAGCGGGAAAAATTGGGTCAACCATAATAGAATAACAATTAAAAAATGGAGACATATGATTCCTGACTCTATCATTTTTTCTGAGGCTAATTTTGATCGTTGTGTCCGGATGTTGTCAGTTGTCTCTATACATACAAAATTCATTGTCAGCCTTTGATCTAAGTGATTTAGCTGTCATCAGTTATGATTTTCAACATCATTAGTTTTTTAGGGGTGAAAAATCATTAGTTTTTTAGGGGTGAAAAATCATATTCTAATTCTATCATAACTTTCTCATTCATTATATGGAAATCTTTACACTATTCTAGGTATCATGAAGTATAATTCACAGAGGAAATGCAGAATGGACCCTTGAATTATTATCATATTTACATTCAATGTTTTAAGATTATAATTGGTTTCCAAAAATGTCAAGCGATATATATTTTATTATATTAGCATGTTTTATATGTTTCAATCTATTGCATTTATTGTTTTAGATGCTCATATTGTCCCATTTTGACTGAAGGCACATGGTAAAAGTTTGTTCTGTTTAATATGAGACCACTAGTCTTTACAACGTCCATGTTATCTTACATAATAAGATGTTCCAGGCCTATTCTGCTGCTCCAGATTTGGAATCAGCTATTTATTCAAGGAATTGTGATTCCAATTAATGAAGTTATTTTACAGATCACAATCTGGGAAGAACACTTTCTCAATAGAAATTGTTGAGGTGTTTGTTCTTTCTAAACTTTCAATAAAAATAATAACAAGAACACATGCTTTTTTTTTTAACACCATGACAGATTTGAAGCTGTCGATATGGTGTCACTAAAAACAGAGTTGAGTAATGTTTTCATTACTTGTCGCACAATCGTGTGTAATGTTTTCACCATACATATACAGTAGATGTAAATAGCATCAATATCATAGATATTAGAAAAATATGAAATAAAATAATTAGGAACTGATGACTTGTTTTAGTATTTCTTTGTTGCGGACTGTTCAGCCTGGTTTCAGGAGTTGTAACCCTCACCCCATGGTGGGCTGTGTAAGAGCCCAAGGGACCCACTTCATCTGGGTCTGTTCTGTCATGAGGACGTGACCTACTAAGGAGACAAAGCTTATCTCCCTGGCAGGAGCACTGCTTCTGCCTCATCCACCTCTGGCCCCAATGCTTGGTTGGCAGTCAATGATGGGTAAGACTCCTCATGGGAGGGGCAACCTAAGCCAGATGCAACCACTTGGGAGGCCTCATGGAAGGACTGGGGTGGGGGGTACTTCAGCAAAGAGGATGTGATGGACTCTCGCCCCCCGGCTATTCTGACATAGCCCGAGTCCTCATTTCCATCTGGGAGATGTCTCCTGCTTCCTAATCCGCTTAAAGCCTGAAACTGGTGGGTGAGCGGTGCAGCCCTGTGCTGGCCAGGATGGCTCCCTGGGTGATCGGGCATAAGAAAGAATTCCTAAAGTCCTGTGAAACCTGCTTTGCTAAGAGTGCTCTTCCTTAGGTGATAAGTGTCCCAGGAGGAAATGGGTATGTCTCCCAAAGTTTGACAACCCTCTTTCCTGACAAACACTGGCTCGGATTAAGCCCTCAGATTTCTTCGACATGTTAAATTTGTATTCCGGTGTACTGGAACCCAATAAAAGCCTAGTGAGGAAGGGGCTCTGGGTCATTCTCCTCTGAGAGTTTGACCCCTTTCCTCCCCAAGCAGATCTTGTCTTGGTAGTTTTTATTTTCATCCGTGATGAACGGGGGGTTCTACGGGCGGAGCCCCCCACATTTCTTACCTTCATTTTTAATATAATTTATATAATTATATGGTTATATAATTAAATTTTTTAAATGGTGGTATTTAACACTGGGATCACAAAATTACTGAAAATTCAACACCAGTTCAAATACACCACTCTTTTAGATATACACATGAAAAAATGAGACAATTGATGACAGATTATTAATTAGATTTTTCATGATCATTTAGGAATTATTATAATTTTTAGGTATGCAAATGGTATTCTGATAATTTGACAACACAGGCCTTATCTTTTAGTGATATATACTGAAAATTTATGTATGTTTGTAGGTATTGGTGATTGTGTCATATGTAATTAATGTTTAAAATTCTATCCTAACTAATCTCCTTTACCCAAAATGTTTTCAACAAAATGTGAAAAACATAATATATTGATTTTCTAAATTCTAGAGATACACAAAGCACAAAGTGAGGTTCTCAAGAGTTTTATTATAAGAGTCTAGTACTCAAGCTCATTAACAATTAGCGTGCTTTTGAGAAAACTTTTTTTGATAAAACATTTTAAAAATGCTTACATTGTAGAGTGAGGAGAAACTAAATTCATCTAGAAAATTGGAAAGATATTCATGAAGAGGAGAGGCTTAATATACGTATGTCAAGTTGGCAGATGAGAAATGGAGATAACAATTTAGACAATAATCCTTGAGTGAAGAAATTTTGAAAATATGAATATTAGAAAATAGTAAAAAAACAATTTGAGCTTATTGTTTCTTTTTTTTCTTTTTATTCAATTTATTGGAATGACATCAGTTAAAACTATAGAGGTTTTAGGTGTACAATTCTATAATACATTATATACATACTGTATTGTGTGTTCAACTCTCCAAGTCAAGTCTCTGTCCATCACCATTTATCCCCCCTATACCTTTTTCTACCTTCCCTCCTCCTACTCCCCCTGGCATTCACCACACTGTTGTCCATGTCCATGAGTTTTTTTCTATTTTTTTCTTTTTTGAGACTATTGTTTCTTTCAAATTATATAGTTTATTGAAAATAAATGTATTTTGCTGGGTCAAAAGGTAGATGCAGCCCTGGCTGGTGTAGCTCAGTGGATTGAGTGCGGGCCTGCGAACCGAAGGATCGCGGTTCGATTCCCGGTCAGGGCACATGCCTGGGTTGCCAGGCCAGTTCCCGGCAGGGAACATACAAGAGGCAACCGCACATTGATGTTTCTCTCCCTCTCTCCTACCCTTCCCCTCTAAAGATAAATAAATAAAATCTAAAAGGAAAAAAAAAAGTACTTAAAAAAAAAAAGGTAGATGCATTTTTAGTTTTCTTAGAAAATTTCATACTGCTTTCCATAGTGGTTGTACCAGTCTGTACTCCCACCAACAGTGTACTAGGGTCCCCTTTTCTCCACAACCTCTCCAACACTTGCTGTTTGTTGCTTTGTTTATGAAGGCCATTCTGACTGGTGTCAAGTGGTATTTCATTGTGGTTTTAATTTGCATCTCTCTGATAGCTAGCGATATCTAGCATCTTTTCACGTGTCTCTGGATCCTCTGTATGTCCTCCTTGGAGCAGTGTCTGTTAAAGTCCTTCGCCAATTTTTTTAATTGGGTTGCTAGTCTTTTTAGAGTGGAGTTATGTAAGTTCTTTATATATTTTGGAGATTAAACCCTTGTATGAGGTATCATTGGCAAATATGGTTTCCCATACAGTTGGTTCTCTTTTTCTTTTAATACCGTTTTCTTCAGCTGTGCAGAAGCTTTTTATTTTGATGAGATCCCATTTGTTTATTCTTTCCTTTATATCCCTTGTTTTAGGATTATATCCTAAGAACCCTGAAACACCAATCCAAAAGAACCTATGCACCCCAGTGGTCATAGCAGCACATTTTACAATAGCCAAGTGTTAGAAGCAACCTAGGTGCCCATCAGTAAATGAATGGATCAAGAAACTATAGTACATTTACGCAGTGGGATTCTATGCAGCAGAAAGAAAGAAGGAGCTCCTACGCTTTGCAACAGCATGGATGGAACTGGAGAGCATTATGCTAAGCGAAACAAGCCAGGTGGTGAAAGACAAATACCATATGATCTCACCTTTAACAGGAACCTAATCAACAAAACAACAAACAAGCAAAATATAACCAAAGACCCTGAAATGGAGAACAGGCTGACAGTGGCCAGCGGGGAGAGAGGAGGGAATTTCAGGAGAAAAGAGGAAGGGTTTAGAGCAACAAGTATAAAGGACACATGGACAAAAACAGGAGGTGGTAGAAATGGGTGGGAGGTGGGGAGGGCTGGGGCAGTGGGCTGGGATGGGAGTAAAAGACAGAAAACTGTACAAGAACAATTAAAATAAAATTTAAAATAATAATAAAAAATAAATGTATTTTACACTATGATTTAATGTATTTTTTATTTTACTTTATATCAGTCAAGTTAGAATTTTTGGCCTATATTATTAAAATTATCAAGTATTCTTATTTAAAGCATAGTGTTATGTGCTTTAAATAAATCAGTGATGTCATTGCACTAAAAGGTAGCTATTGAAATGGCTTTCTGTTAACTAAATTATTCAAAGACCAGTTGAGATATAAGTGATGTGTTTCAGTAATAGAAAGGTACTTAGACTTCCCATTATTGGGTTACTGACTGAAGAACGTTTTAATCTCTGCTATCCAAAGGATTCTCAATCATGCTCTTTAGAGCATTTGGTCATTTGAACATAAAGTATAATTCAAGGAAAGAATGAGACCTAAAAAAGTCCGTAATGAAACATCTTCTAAAATGCTATTAGAATCCTCTGTTCCATTAATTTACTCCTTCATTTTTGGGGCCACATTATCCTCCATCTTCAGGAGAAGGATTCTATAGGAGATCAAGTTTCAAAATATTAGTATCTGAAAGCACCTTTAGTTTACTTTCTGCCTGAATGTTAATTTATCTGGACATAAAATTTTAGATAGGAAATTATTTTTTTTCAGAATTTTCAAAGAATTTCTCAGCTGATCTTTACCTTTCAATCCTGATATTATTACAAATCCATTGTAACTCTTGAGCTTTAATATAAGACCTTTAGTATCCTTTCTGAAGGTTAAGAGGGTATTTTTTCCCCTAGAGTTCTAAAATTTCATAGTACCATATCATATTGGGGGCATTTTATACTTCCTTTTTTCCAGGCAATCAGTAAGCTCTTTCAATCTGAGCACTTATTTCTTCCTATTATAATAAAATTTCTTGACTAATTTCTTTTATAAGACATCCTTTATCTTTGTAACACTGACACTCAGAAGGATGACTGCTTGGTTGTTTGGACTGATCATCAAATATTCTCTTCTCTTCTCTTTTTTGGGTGTGCTTTTGCAATTATTGTAATGTTTCTTAGGTCTTAATATTTTATATTCAATTTTAATGTCTTTTTCTAGATACATTTATAAATAAATAGAAGGATATCTTTCCTTCTCCGTCCATGATGAGAGAGAGGGCTGGGGGGAGTGGGAGAGGAGGGGGAGGTAGGGGCATGCAATATGTTGTGCTTCTCCCTCCCATCTGCCTTGGTCTTTGAGAATTTATGCCCAGTGTAAATATAGTGGGATTTCAAGGAAGAGTGGATGCAAAGACACATATTCCACCTGCCATGTTTAAACAAAAGGCACTGTCATACTGAATATATTCAAAACCACTTTCCTTGCCCACAACCTTATCTTTTGTTGTCTTAATGTCTTATTTGTCCCATTTTACTATTTCATTTATTCAGTTGTTTCTGCTTTCATTAGCATTCTTGCCAACAATACACAAAGTATTTTGCGGACTCTCCATTCAAGACCATGGGCGTACTCCTTCATCCTACTTTTCTAACAACGTATTTTTTCACTTCTCATATATTATTTTACTGACATTTTTATTTGTGTTGTGACACCTTTTATGTATAAAATTTTTTAATATCTACAAATTAAATAAAAGTAGTTAAATACCCTCCACAATAATCAATAGAATATTTGCAAGTACCTTTGAAGCCCCCTAAAGTAGTCCATTCCTTTTTCCTTCAAAATTGAGCGCTATCCTAAATTGTATGTTTACAACTCTCTTGTTAAAATTAACATTTGTTTCAATTTGTTTTTTTTTTATGTGCTCTTTTGTGTCTTGATCCATTCACACACTATAATGAATTTGAAATCTATTCATGCCAATGAATTTAGCTAACTTTCATTCATTATTGAGCTTAAAACATTGCCTTGTATGTACATACCAGAATTCAGTAACTCATTTTATGATTAATAGATATTTATATTTCTAGGTTTTTGCCATTATGAAGAATACAGCTACAAATAGTTGTCTATGTGTCCCTTGGATATATGTTTAAGAATTGTTATAGAGCATAAGCAAATAGTTAAGAATAATATGTGAATGATTTATTACATTTAGCGAAATCACTGAATGATAAAAACAAGTGGATTTTCAAGTAATGGGTAATGACAAAGTTTTAACAAAGTTGTTTAGTAACATTTTTCATTCCCATCAGCTGTATAATCCATTAAATTGATAGACCTTTTTCAGAAAAATTTATATTAACAGAATAATACTGATGGTATTCATCCTTGGGGTCTGATATTTTTCGCAAAGTCTCCTGTAAAACTCATTATTTTGAGGGGAAGGGGCAGAGCTCTAGCCTTTATTGGTGACGCCCCATGCCAGATATTGCTGGGTTCTGCAGAACCTCCCTAATGAAAGCCATGCCCGCATGTGCTTACTTGTTAGACTTTCGGATTTTCTTTCTTTTTTTGTATGTGAAGAAGAAATTAAAATGATTTTTCTTAGCTCCTTTACCAGCATGTAATTGTTTAGGTAGTCCTTCAGAATACCCAGTCTGTTATAATGCAAGAAATAGAAGTTTGCTGTATTATGTATTGAGTGAGATCAAGTAACAAGGCAAATAATTCTGACCAAAAGAAAAAGAATTGGAATTTAAAAATTCTAAATTTTCCCATTCTTTATTGGTGTTGCATTACCATGCATTACAAATAACAATAACAGTAACAATAACAAAACAGCAATAATAAAAGAGATTTATCAAAATTTAAATATGCACCTCCTTAATCCTCTATGCCTCATTTTTTTTTTTTTTTTTTTGCCTGTACATGGGTTAGTAACAGTATTAACCTTGTGAGATTTTAGAAAAGTGCCCACTACTCACTTTTAACTAGTACTGAATCCATCATATGCTCAGATGTAAAGTATGTAAACTGAAATGCGGGATACTGTAAATTTCTAAAAGCAGACGTTGAAACATCTGCCTTACTTTTATTCTCTGTCTCACACTCTCTCTCATGAATACATACACAAAATCATATGTGCACTCTGGAATTCCTGGAGAAAGAAACTGAATTTCATAAAACAAAACTTGAAATTGCTTTAAAATAGCAACAAAATTATATGCCAGTATTGCAATAAATTTAAACAATTAAATTCCTTTAGAGCTAATCAACATTTGCAAAGGCTGAAAAGACATGTCCCTCAAAATCATAAAATAAAGGACAGCATTTAGGGTATACAAGCGGAGATGTAGATAAGCATTGCATTAACAAAAACAAAAACAAAAACCTCAATATCTTTAGAAAATCCTTATCAGGGAAGTCTTTATGCTAAAGCTTATTCTTGATTATAGCCTGGCTTTTTAAATGTTTAGCATATAGCCTGGCCAATCCATCATTCAAAAGCCCACTAAGTACCTACTATGTATCCAGCATAAGAGCAGCAGAATCAGGCAAATCTGACATTTTGATTGCTTGATCTGATTTTCTGTCACCTGTCTTTCAGGATCCCCTAGAGAGAGAAAACCTGGAAGGAGCAGGCTCTGTCCCTCCAGGGAAATCTTAATGAGACCTAGCAGTTCAGACTGACAACCTAGAATAATACCTGGTTTTTAGTGCATATCTTTTAGAATAACCATTGGTCTTGTCTTTACAAGACCTTTTTCTTCACTCTGTAAAGCCTTTTTATTCACTATTACATGTTTTATTTCATTGTTACATACTTTTATAGGAAGAAAATGCTAAAAGTTTTGATTTTTCTCAGATGAATGATTGCCGTAGATGCTGGCCTCAATTATTAGCACAAATTTGTTAGCTCCGAATTTGAAATGCAAACTTAAAAATCTTGTTCCCCTTCAAAATGCTAATATTTACAATGTTTTTTTTTCCAGTTTTCACTATTTCATTTCTTCAGAGTTAATCTTAAGTTTTAGAAGGCACTATTCATAGTATTTTTCTTTGGTTGTGTTTCTTCTCCGCTTATCTTTGTTTCCTAATATATCTTGTCTGATATTAAATTCTTCACTCATATGTTTGTGTTGCCACAATGGTAGGTTATTTTCCATTATTTGATACTATTAATGCTATTTAATATATCATTACTCTGTCCATATAGTTTTGAGAATCAAGCTAGGATTCAGATCAGGTTTTGTACAATCTTCAAGCACAAAGTAAAAATCTCTACTTGTACCTGGTCCTGAAGTGGATCTCCAGGACAAATGCCTGAAATTTCAAGCTTTGCGATCAAGAATGTAAAGGAAGGTTATCAGGTTATCAGATCAGAAGATTTTGGAATATTGCTGTGGGAGCTACATATTAAAACAACATAGAGGTTTCAGTATCAACTGTGCTTTCTTGGCAAGGAAGTATCTAGATTTTGTGGTACCTGAAGTCTATAGAATTTGGGTACCTTTTGAAAAAAAAGAAAAGTATATTAGTAATACAAAAAATTTGGGCCACTCCCAAGGCTTTGGAAAGGCACTATGCTAATTAGTGACACAAAAGCTTAAGGTTATACGATTCACGATATATCTGCTTCTGCTCTTGGATGAAATTTCTAGTGAAGATAATTTTAGATAGGGTATATCATCTCCCTAATCAACTCTCCCTAAGGCGAGTTGGCATCTCCTAATATATCTGATTGATAAGAAAGAAATCTCATACTAAAATAAGTGCTGAGACTTCTTAAAATTGTTCTAAAAACACAAATTGTGGTGAACACAGGCATTGTATTAAATTTACAGGTGATAAAATTAGCATATTTCTTTGTGGGGGACCAGGAAAAGTTAAGGTGGTAGAAATGAGGCAAGAAATGGAGCCTAGGGTTGTAATGGGAAGACAGGACAATTTCAGTATGCCACAAAAAGAGGCAAACACTGCAGAAAATGATGGTGGTCTTGTGTAAACTGTGTTAACAACTTCAGGATATGTTTAAATGGTGATAAAAAAAATAACCTTTATGTAGGGGAGGCAAAAACTCCCAAATGCAAAACTAGTAGCAAAAGTACTGTCATTTTTAAATACAAAAATAATATGTCAAATGGTTTAGATTTAATGAGAAATCATTCCCTTTATTATCAGATGAGTGTCTTAAGGGAAAACTAAAGCATATTTGTGTGGGCTATTTTCTTGGCCTATATTTGACCTGCTTTTTTAAAAATTTCAAATGTCACATTTTTTCACCCTTAGAAATGACAGATTCGTCTTTTAATGACTTAATCCGAGGGTTAGCAATTCTACATAGAAGCATAAGTCCATGAAGAGAGAATAAATCAGGAAAAAGAGATTTGTAAAAAAAGAAATGATTGGTATTATGAAAGTTATTCAGAAAATTGTGAGTATATCAAAGGGACAAATAATTTGTACCATGTCATGCAGTGAAGTGAAATAACAGTGTTATAAATGTGATTATGCTTCTTGAGATAACATTTACTTGATTGTAAACTGACTTAAATATTATCATTAGAAAGGCAATTTAAATTAAAATATATAAGAACTAAGCTTGGAAACAGATTGGTTGAGAATCTTAAAATATCAAGCTGAAATATGAAGTTATTGTGTATTTTTATGAAAGTTTTAAACAATCATAATCCCTAAGTCAAAATAGCAGATTAGGACAATGGATGGGCAATTTATGTCACAGATTGAATACCTAGAAATCAGAAGCACCCACTTGGAAAACCAGGGAGAACTGATTTGATGCAACAACTAAATTATTTGTTGCACATAGTAGAATGGTGAACATTTATTTTTTAATCAGAATTAAGAAAAAGAGACAAAAATAAAGTATTGTAGTGAAATAATTAAAATTAGCCTATAAAACCAAATTATTGAAAAGCTACAAGAAATTTATCAGTTTCGATTTATGGGGAAGTATTTATTCCATTTACCTATTGTAAAGGACTTTGCTAAAAGTACTGAATGTTTATATACCAGCTGTTTACTTAGCATATCTATTATAAAATCATATATTACATAGAAATACAAATATAAAAATATGTAAATAGTAGTTTATAACTACACTGTTCATTATGAATGAAATTATACAAAATCGGATGCTCTGGGAGTATTTGCCTATGTTTTCAGTCCAAATGTTAGTAAATATAATACTTATTTTCCTTTTGATTTTGAACCTCTGTTAAATTGATAAAAAAGAAAAATATTTTTTGTTAACTTTGTCAAATAATATACTAACATAAAATACAAATAGAGCAGAATTTATCACAAAGAGATTATTTTAAATGTCCAGGTTATTTCAGTGGTTAAATATTCTATTGCTACTCAAAAAGAAAAAAATGCAACTTTGAAAAACATACTATTCCACTTAAAATTTTTATATATTGTAGATATATGAATTTTGAGTAATACTTGATTCGTGGCAACTAATTTTGGCAGAGAATAACGGCCTAACACAGAATGGGACCAGCACTCTAGTCCCAGTCCTGTCACAGTGGGCACCAGGGAGTGATTGACCTTGAAAGCCTGTATTGATTTTCTGCAACATGCCAATGGCCTGTATGGTCTAATATATTTTGTGTATATTTTATAGTCTATATGTCTTTATTACTCCTAAAATTTTACAATGTAATATAATGGGAATATAACAGTTAATGAAAAAGCAAGAATAAATAGTATCAGTGGTCAGAAGAATAGCAAAGCTTTAGTAGGATGCTATAGAAACATTATCAGAGACAATATTCCACATACCCTGCAGATGGCCTGAGATACTTGGAACACAGAAAGCCTAAATTCTTACTCTTCAAGTAAAGACATTATAAAGTAATAGGGAGATTTAAATCTTTCCAGAAACAACAAATTGAAAAATACAAACAGAAAAATATAAATTGGAAAAGGATTTGTGTTTTAAATATCACCTTCTAGTATGTGTGATGTAAGATCGTTATTCAAGTAGTTCTCTTCTCTTCTCCTCTCCCCTCCCCTTCCTTTAGCTTCCCCTTTCTCTCCTCCCCTCCCCTTCCCTCTCTCTCCTCCCCTCCCCTTCCCCTCCTCTCCCCTTCCCCTCCTCTCCCCTCTCCCCTTTCTCCACCTAAACACACACAGAGCAATTTATTGCTAAACTTTTCTTCCTTTCTAGTGACAGCTTATGCTTAGGGGAACTTGTTTGCATTTCGACGTGTGCCAGTCAGCCCTTATTTTCAAAGGAATAAAGTGACAGCTTCTTCCTCTAGTGATACTCAGGTTATCGATATGATTGGACTCCTTAGTTACATATGCTATGATAATATATAATGCTTGAAAACCGTAAATTTCTTAAAGAATACGGAAGCAACAAAACCAAACAACTTATTTACAAAGTAATTAAGCAAAATAAACAGTGTATTTGTATGTATTAGTATTTACTGTGGACAAGTGTATTATGAAATCCCCTGTTTGGTAAGAAGATTGGAGGAAGAGCCCTAGGAATTTTAAAATATATATATTTTATGTTAGCCTTTGAAAAATAAAGACTAAAAATAATAAATAGACAGAAATGTTACTAAAAGAAATATCTCTGATATGAATGTTCATATTCACTGGACAAGTGTTAAAATTTAAGAGCTACCAAACTCTAGGGAGATGATTATTTCAGGAAACAGAAACTAAGATGTTCATGTTTCTGCCCACATGGGGCATAATTTCATATTAGGGCCTAATCAGGGGGAATTCTTTGTGATAACTGGGAAGAGAATTTGATGGTTTCTACTATCAAGTTTTACTTGACCCAAATAATTTGGAATGCATTTACAGTGGAGATATGCAGGGCTATACATAGAAAAACTGAAAATATTTGTCTAGGTGTTATTAAAATGCAATAGGAGGCTGCAAATCTCTGTAGAAATACCAATGGTAAAGGCTTCTTACTGATACTGAACTTTGAACAATTAAAGAAATAGGGTTTGAGAAATTCTGACAGAAAATAATAATACAATGATATCAGGGTAAGGAAGCTTCTGTCAGCATAAGCTGCAAGAAATATCAGAAGGTATTAACGAAGAAGAGAGAAGAAAACAGAATGAATCTAAATGAACTATTACTTTGTCACCTGTTAATTTACATTTACAGTTCTTCAGTGAGTAAGGAATTGGAATTTGGCTTTGGTGCACCTATTGCTTCGTGGATTGTATATATTAGTTTCAGTAAGTTTTAGATGAAAATATATGGAGCTCTCTTTTAATAATGAGTTCACCATTCTTTTTAACTTTCTTTTGTCCAGGTAAGGAATATTCAGCCCCTGAGAGATGAAGGCAGGCCCAGAAATGTCAGCCCCCAGGGCTGCATTTTGATGATTTAGTTCTGGTGTTCACAGCTAGACTGTGGTGTGTTCCTGATGGACATAAACTGCTCCACACAACACTGACATCAGATAGGGCCACTCTGTGACTGTGATGGATCAAGATAAAAACAGGACCACTCTTTCATCAAGTTTCAGCACAAACAGAAATAAGAATGGGATCCAAACCACAGACATGCCAAGTAACCCCTGAGCTATATCACGAGTGACTGGTGCTTCTTGAACAATTATTTCTTGAACTGAGCTTCATTTTCCTTCCTTCTGGATGCATACTTGTATACTACCACTTCTTCCTGACCAGGTAGAATCCATAACAAAGCCTTTTTTCCTTGACGCCACTCCTGGATCACCTAACACAAACCCCAAATCCTAGAAGTCCCTTCTAACACCTTTTCTCCATGGTGTGAGATCACCAATATTGTAAGTTCAATAAACCAACATGGATGAGTTGAATCTGCACTGGTATTTGGCTCAAAGGTGCTGACAGATATCATAAAGAAAAAGTCATTAGAAATCCCCTTCCTCACCCTAATGTCATATAAGTGGCAATATTTTGCAATTTATTGTAGTCAAGATTCTCATCTCTCTGGGTGGCTGACCTATTGTTTCTGCACATTTTATCTAGTATTTAATGGGTATGTGGTTTTAATGGTTAATAGACCTAAACTGTGGTGATGATGTCCAGAGATCTGTGACTCCTTACAATTCTCGTATGTGAATGCATATTCTTCCAAGTTAAGCCTTGCTATGTCCTTGAAGAAATACTAGGCACTGATTTTTACAAAAAGTTCCAAAAGAAAATTGAGGCTTTTGAAAGTACATAAAACTCATGTCAGTAAGTTCTAATGTAATACATTTCTTTCCCCACGCACCCCCCACCCCGGAAACAACGCCTCGTGAATAAAAACTGATGGAACCTGCCCTGGCTGGCATAGCTCAGTGGATTGAGCACGGGCCTTCGAATCAGAGGGTTGCTAGTTTGATTCCCAGTCTAGGGCACATGCCTTGGTTGCAGGTCAGGTCCCCAATGTGAGGCATGTGAGAGGCAGCACACAGTGATGTTTCTATCCCTCACTTTCTCCTTCCCTCCCCTCCCCCTAAAAATAAATAAAATGTTAAAAAAAAACAAACTGATGGAACCTGTGTCCGATTCCTACCCACGTGTTTCAGTGACTTATCTTTAGTAACCTATTTTCAAAGCCTATGCAGAACATTTGAGACACTGTGATTTGTCTTTTTCAATACCCACTTATCCGTTTATTTTTGATTCCATAGGTTATTTACAATTGCGCATTTCTACAAGTTCAGAGAGGAACTGAAGCATAGACAAGCAACATGGCTTCACAGGTAAGGGCACATAAGCTGGAGCAAGGCTGCCAGGTTTGAATGCCCCACTGACCACATACAATTAAGTGTAACCTCGTCAAAGTTATTTTTCATCTTCGTACCTTAATGTGGAAATAAATATAGTATCTACCTGTTTTGGTTTCTTTGAAAATTAAATGAATTAATTTGTGCAAAACTACAGAACTGTGCTAGCGCATGTGTTTACACACATTTATGTGTACAAAATGCATTATTGTAAAAAAGTAAAAGGCATCATATGTTCTTAAATAATTTTAGTTAGGTTTATAGAAGATATAATTTATATACAGTAAATTTAGTCTCAATGTGGTATGCAGTGTAGGTCAACATTCACTTTTTTGCCTATGGATATTTAACTTTTCTGTACCACTTGTTAAAGTGCCTTCCTCTTCCCTTCAAATGGTGGTTGATCCTTTGTCATGACAATTGAGCATATAACCCTAAAATTCTTCTCTAGACTTTATTCAAATCAACAGGTACATAAATTTCCTGTAACTGCAGTATCTCTATCTAATTGCTCCATCTACGTACTAATGTGAAATCAAGTGTGGTTAGCCCAATCGCATTGTTCTTTTTTTTTAAATTTCTAGCTTGTTTGGTTTTCCAGGTAACTTTTAGCATATCCCTGTCAATATCTATAGAAATTATTCCTGGAAAATTCATTCATTCATTCATTTATTCATTCATTCCCACTATTTTTTTCCTAATATAAGCATTGAATGCTATAAAATTTCTGATAAGCCACTATTTTTCTCAACACACAGTAGAATTGCATTAAACCTAAACATCAGTTAGGGGAAAATTGACATCTTAAAACTATTGGGTTTCCAATCCATAGACACTGTATGTGTCTCCAATAATTAAATTTTCTTGAATTTTGTTTGTTCAGGGTTTATAGATTATCTAGAATTGGTATCATTTCTTGCTTAACTGTTTTGTAGAATTCTTAAGAATAAACATGCAGGCAGATATTTCTATTTTGAGAAAGTTTAACTATAAATTCAATTATTTTAATAGATATAAGAATATTCAGGTTATATGTTTCATGTTGACGAATGTTCGTAGTCTTTGCCTCTTTTATGTTTTGAATGTTATCTTTGTTAGTGAATTGACTTGCATAGAGTTGTTTGTGCTATCCTTGTCATTATTTTTGACCTGTGAAATCAGTAATGACTTTTATTCTGAATATTGGTAATTCTTATCTTCTCTCTTTTTGTTTTTTTTGTTAATTTAACTGGGGTTTTCGGAATCTAATTGATCTTTTCAAAGAATAAACTTTTGATATTATTTTCCTCCATTTTATTGTTTTCAATTTTATTTATTTCTGTGCCTATGTTTACTATTTTAACAATTCTATTTGATTTTGTTTTAATTTGCTCTACCTATACTGATTTTTAAGAGGGAGATTGAAATGACTGAGATGAGACTTTGCCTCTTTTCTAATATAAATATCAAATACTATAAATTTCCCTATAAACATTGCTTTACCTAATCCTGTAATATTTTATATACTGCATTTTTATTTCAAATTATATTCTATTTTCTGTGACTTCATATTTACCCATAAATTTCTTATTTATCTCATCTGACACTAACTTGTAATTTGGCCTGTTTACACAATTTACATGGTTTGATTTGAATTTGTCATGTTGATAGCTTCTTTGTACTATTTAACCCATTTGTTCTTTGATATTATTCCTATTTCCTGCCATTTTTGAGGATTGATATTTATTTTCTAAATTAATGTAAAATATATGGTCTTATTTTCACTGTCAGCTTATTACTTATAACTCCCTTTTATTTAGTGTTAACTCTAAAGCTTACAGTATATTTCTTTAATTTATGAGACTTTGCCTTCATATATTATCATATCACTTCCAATAGAGTGTAAGAAGCCTTAACATATATTGCCTCCCACATAGTGTGCTATCGTTTTCATACATTATTCTATATATATTATAATCCT
The DNA here is from genome assembly GCA_039655065.1 of Glossophaga mutica. NCBI lineage: Eukaryota > Metazoa > Chordata > Mammalia > Chiroptera > Phyllostomidae > Glossophaga > Glossophaga mutica. The sequence continues at coordinate 158,996,811 of CM077306.1, forward strand.
CAAAACAGATTATTATTATTTGTATTATAGGCAGTCATTTATCATTTAAAGAAAATTTTAAATATGTTTTGTTTATTATTTTCATATTTCTGTGTTTTTATTTATAGTGTTGCATATATTTATTTTATTTACATTTCCTAATTTACATTTGACATCATACTCCTTCCTTTACTATTTCTTATAGGGCAGTCCTCTCAGGATACATTTTCTTGTTTTATTTATCTGAAATGACTTTGACTTCAGTTTTGAAATATATTTTCATTGCATATAAAATTCATAGTTGTCAGTTTTATTCAAAGTATTTTTATTTGTCACTGCATTATCCTCTGGTCTTTATTTTCTTTCTTTTTTTTAACCAGAAGCCTACTCTATTTCAAATTTTTGTTCTCTAAATAAGTTCTTTTTTCTCTCACATTGCCTTCAATATTTTGTTGCCATCAGAAGTTTTTACTAAGTATGTGTGTGTGTGTATGAATGTTTACGCCATTATATCTTCAAATATTTCTTCTGCCCTCTCCCATCGCTCCTCTTCTACTAAGACTTCAATTGCACACATTGGGACTATTTAATGTTGTCACACAGGCTTTGGATGTCGTGTTCTGAATGGTTTCAAATCTCTTCCTTCCTTTTCTTCCTTTCTCTCTTTCTTTCAAGTTTGGATCATTTTTCTTGAACTAAATTTTTAGTTTCTGCTGTGTCCAGTCAGTTGAAAATACCATCAATGGAATTCTTTATGTTTGATGTCTCTTTCTGGTGGAACCATTTCCATGGGTCTCTCTTTTTTGTCTTTTTTCTCTCTCTAACAAAATTCCCTTTCTATATTGTCATGTTGTCCTTTTTCCAAGTATTTCCTTTAAAATATTTGTTATTGTTGTTTAGAAGTCCTTATATAATAGTTCTAATAACTTGATGATCTCTAGGCCTGATTCTGTCAACTATGTATTTTCCTGACAGTTGGTTCTTTTTAATTTTATTTTTGGGAAACTTTTTATTAAATAATGGGCAGTATGTGCGAAAGAACATTATACACCATAGTAAGCAGAATCTCAGACTCTTTGTGTGGAGGATTCCATTCAATCAATAGTTGGGCTGGTTTCTGACTTTTGTTATTTTATGATTATCCCATTACCACAAACTTCAAATCCCTTCAGTGGCAGGATGCTCTTAACCTGTTCTTCACGGTTCACCCTATGCTTCTCTGAAACCTGTATGCCTACCTCATGGTGGTGTTCTCTTTCAGTCTTGCCCTTCCCCACTCCCCCACAACACTCCCAGCATAGATTGCTGTGAATTTTTACTAATTTAGTGTTAGGATGGGGTAGTTCTCAGTTTTTCTGGCCTAGCTGCAGGCTCTGTATGTCTGGGCCCCAGAGCATTCAAATTCCTATTTGTCCTTCTGGCAGCCAAGCTGTGTTGGGTAGAAGTTTGTTTACATAGCCTTTCAGAACAGTAGTGGAACTGTCTTTTTTTTAGTGCAGAATCCTCAGCCCAAGTGAATTTTCTCTCCCTTCCACAGTAGAAGACAACTTATGTTCCCCCCGCCCCACCGGTCAAGTTAGTACATAATCCATTGGGCTTCTTAGTTGGGAGAGTTCCCTGCCACTTCTCAAGCAGTTTAAGAATTATTTATAGGAAACCAGGGTCTGGAATATGATATTTTGTGTCCATGCACTACTATGGGGCTTAGCAAGTGTCCTGCTCTGCCCCCTGCATTTCTTAAAAACACCTGGTGTTGACCCATATTAATAAGATGGCATATTAACCATACAGGTGACCATGGAGAAATTAATTATATTTTTGTTTCTTTTTCCTCATTTATAAAGTAGAGATATTGATAGGATTTATTTTGAAAATAATAATTTCAAACTTAAAATTAAAATTAAATAAGGCAATACATGTAAAAAACCTCTAATACTATGCAATAAAAATGTTAACCTGTATTATAAGAACACAATTTTTTATTGTTCTCAGTTGATTTACTTGCATGCACAGTCTTCAAACATATTATCTAGAGATAATGAATTATATTTCTCACTCCCAAACTACTTCCATTTCTTTATCTATAATTGTGTTGGCTGCAATCTTCTACACAAATTTAGTATCAGTGGAGAGCCCACATTGGGTCTGTTCTTTAATAAAATATTTCAAGTATTTAGCCATTATATATGATCCTTGCTGTTACATTTTTGTAGACTCTTTATGTAGAAAGTTTGTCCTTTTTTAGTTTACTATGAGATTGTTTAATTAAAATTTGTATTTTTTACAACCCATTGGATATAATGTATTGAATACACTTTGTGATCCATTGGAATAATTTTGTTATGCCTTCCTCCTTTCCTCTATTAACAGAGTAGATGTCACTGCATATAACATGTTATTTAAATGTTAAATTATACCCATATTTGTGAATGACCCCAATGTGGTCAGGTTTATATTTTTATTTAATATATTGTACTTATGATTTTGACACTCTCTGCTTCTCTATTTGTAAAATGGATCTGTAGCTCCCTTTTCTTGTCTGGTTTTGTTATAATAGTTAATTTAAACTCACAAAATGAAATGAATAAATGAAACCACTCACTTTAAAATAGCACCCCTTTGTTTTCCATTTAACATTATTTTTGAATTAGACCTATTGGTAATGTTAAAGTTATCTCATTATTTTTAATAGCTTCATAGTATTTATTGTATGGATTGAAATTACTGACTTAACTAATCATTTATTCACTTGTTTAAGAAATATTTACTGAGTACCTACTGTGTATTTAATACCATTCTCAGTGTCCACTATATAGCCACATACAAAACAAAACCTCTGATCTCATGACACTGATGTACTTTTTGGATGAAACAAGTAGTAGATTACTCAGTGAATAAATATTGAATTCTAGGCAGTGATATTGATTTCAGAGATATATTTTAAAAGCAGGGCAATGGGATAGAGGATGCCAAAATGTGCTGTCTTGAATAGGACAATAAGCAGTAAACATTGTAGAGAACAGAGAAGTGAATAAAACTTGAAAGCATTGCTAAATAACTGCGTATTTCCAGTTTTCTCCTGGTATCCATTTCCTACATCTAAGTTGACATTATTTAGGATTTCATTCTGTATCATTATATATTTTTGATAAATGTATGACTAATATTTATGTAGACTTAGTACTAATCCTCCTTTTTGCTATGCAAACAACCTGCTTACCATTTACTCTTGAATTACTTGCTCACTTGGGTGAAATACATTCTCAATGATGTTTTATAGAAGATCTGAAGAGTTAAATTGTCTAATTCCTTTTACTTGGTTTTAAAGTAAATTTATTTTGCCCTACTAAGATAGCAATGGTCCTAGAATCTTGGCTGTAATGTTCATTTCCTTAGAAACGTAAAAAAAACTTAAGTCCCATATTATTGTTATTATTATTAATAGCAGTAGTTGTAGTTGTAGTACTAGTAGAAGTAGTTTGTCTTGCTGATGAGAAACCTGAGAAAAAGTGGATTCTTAATTTTTTTAAATTTTCAACTATGGTTGAAATCTTATTCTTATTAATTGGTAAATAATCAGTATTTTATCCCTCTTTGTTCAGCCTTACTAGTGCTTAACAACAACTATTGTAGTAATTATTAATGTATCCTCCTCAATGTGTCAGTCCTTATTGGACAATTTATATCTGAGTTTTCTATTTACCCCTGACTTTGGAGATTTTATATAAATTGTTTGTAAATTGCTTTTATCTGTATTCTCCAGTCACTCCTTGTGGAATTTCTCTTACAAGTGGAAGGAACATCAAAGGCATATTTCACTTCCATTAACCTTTATTTCTTGTTCTATTAATTTTTATATTTCACAAATACCATCTTTAGCCTTGTCTATGAAAAACATTTATGTTTTTATTAATTTAAATGATGAGAAATTTATATTTTATGACCTCTTTGGAATTTTAAAATGTGTTCTGTATTTTAATGTATCTCCCTGAGAGGTATTAAATACATGGACCTTATGTTCTCTTCTGTTTGCTCAGTTATCTCTGTTATTTTTGTTATGGGTTATTTCTGTGTATTTATTGCCATGTCTTTCTGTGATGCTATAAGTTCCCCTCAAAATAATAAATATATGTAATCATGTCATATATACTCACATGCATTACATATGTGATATATAATGTATGCATATCTACACATGCATATATCCACTGTGTGTTGTGTGTATAAAATGTTTGTTTACTTGTAAACTTTGATAACTATGCTTAGACAATTTCCATATCAATATTGGGCTGTCCAGGATTTGCTTTAGAGTTAGAACTACCGTTTGTATAAGCATAGAAGTAGACAAGTGAAGGAAATACATTTGATAGGATGCAGCATTTTCCTAACTAGCATTTATGGACAGGAAAGCCACAGTTCCTCCTGGTCCATCCAGAGCTATCTTGTTGTCCCTCACAGTAAAGAGAAAAATGTGACTGTAGTTTTAGGTGAGCATATTTGTAGATGAAGGCTCTTTGCTCAGGACCTTCACTCCTAGTGACTTGGATGGTCAAAATAGTCAGTTCTTGGTAGCTGCTACCTGCATGACCACTGTCTCTGTGAATAGATCACTCCCCTTAATGTCACCATCAACCTTTCAAGTAGCCCTTTCTGCATATATTTTGGCTTGTAGTTTTCTTCAGTCTGATTTCATCTGATTTCCTGCTTTCACAGGTTCTTTATAGCGTCTGGTGGATAGTAATCTCCTTTTTGTATTTTCCAAATTGTGTTTATATATTTTTATTTTGTTAGTGAAATCACTCATATCTAACACATTCACTGGAAAAGGGGAGCTGCAATGTGGGTTTGGTTCTCAATCTCTGCCTGAAACATCATATATACTATTGTACAAAGATGTTTAAGTCTATAATAAACTATAGAATTAGATACTTTTTGTTATTAAGTAGAATGCTAAATGTATGTTATTCTTCACACATAAAGGCCTAATATGAAAGACCCATACATATAGTAGGCAGATTTTATAACCACATTATTTAATTTAATATGTTGTTCATACTAAACATACATACCAAGTCTTTCCAGAAGGTATTCAGCTATGTAATAGGAAAAATAGAGACATTTATTAAAGAAGATACAAGATACATGAAACGCTGTATATAGGACAATGACACCTCAGTCCCCTTCAAAGTAGGCACCTTAAGGCCTCACAGAGTTCTCCCAATCACCATCAGCACCCTCCTTGTATTTTCCTGAATCTCATCAATGCTCTGACATCTCCTCCCTTTCAAAGGTGAGTTTAGTTTTGGGAAAAGCCAGAAATCACAGAACAGCTACTCTTAGCTGTATGAGGGCTGAGTAACCTGGGTGATTTGATGTTTCATCGAAAAACTCTACATGAGGCATGATGCATGAGCAGGTGCATTGTCATGATGAAGCTGCCAGTCACCAGTTGCCCATAGCTGCAACCTTCAGAATCACCCAAATAGTTTCCTTGGAGGAATGATTAAGCTTAACACAAAATTTGATACAGATTTATTGCCTTATTCACTCAGTCATTTTGAATGTGACAGTGCCACAGCACACATGGAGTCACTCAATGGAGTCTACCACCCTCACTGACTGTACAGTGAAGTCATCATTGTTCATGTATGTGCTTTCCAGTCCACTCTCCTTGGCTGCCAGGTTACATCGATGTGGTGCAAATCATTCTTGTTATATTAACAATGGCTGGACTTTTTCCGGACAGACCTCATCATATATCTATTGAGCAGCTCTTCAGCATGCAATTAATTGCATGCTTTCGAGTAAAAGTTCATGGAGTGCCTATTATGTTCTGGCCTAATATAGTTTTATAAGAAGAATTTTACTTTCCCAAAAGGTTTTCTATTATAAATTCCATCTGTCAGTGAAAGAATTGAAAAACAAATAGTTATTTTTTAGAGTTATACATAATTACTACTACACCAGTAATATACTAGGCCAAAACATATTATGTGCTTTTTAAAAATCCATGATGTACATCACTGCATACTAGGGGTGGACAAACTTTTTCTCTACCAGATAGTAAATATTTTAGGTTTTGTCAGCCATGAGATCTTTGTTGCAACTCCATTCTGCTGTTTTTCTCTGAAAGAAGCCATGGGTAACATATAAATGAGTAACGTGTTGTGTTTCAATGAAACTGTTTCAGGAAACTGAGCAGTGGGCAGGACTTGGCCTGCAGGCCATGGTTTTCCAGACCCAGTGAGAGATGGGCTACTACTTCTGAGACTTAACTTGAAAAGAAATAGTTTTACTACTAATTTATAGCTTATAATACTGTTTCTGATTCTTTAAAAGAAGATTAAATTGGCACAACAAATTTGATCTTCATCAATTCCACAAATATATCTTCCACAAAATGGAGCATGTGTTAATAAATTCAATTTTAGGGTAAAGAGTAATTCAGAATATTTTTAAATGCTTTTATGTTTTTCTTCTTTTTAAAAAAATGTTATTGTTGTTCAAATACAGTTGTCTGCATTTACCCCCCCACCACTCCCCTCTACCCTAGCCACCCCACCTCTCTCCCCTGATTGGTTTTGTCCATGTGTACTTTATAGTTGTTCCTGAAAACCTTTCCCCCCTTAAATTCATCAATATTTTTTGTATTGCTGCAAAGTTCATGAAGATGAAAAAAGAAGCCCCAATCTTAAATTTCTGAACAATGTGAAAAATGAGTCATAGCTACCTACTCTGATATAAATATGACAATAAAATCTGTGGTATATAAAATAATTTCTTATATAAAATACCATAATATTACATGCTTAAACAAGAGGAAAGAAATGGAAATATATTCCTCACAAATGCTTGGGAAAAGGCTCATGTAAATACATTTAATCTATGATGATGCAAGAGATACTAGATAAAAGACACCAAGAAAATATTTGTTTTTACTAAAAAAATTTGTGAGCATTAATAAAAATATTAGTATATTTAACTAAAGCATCTCTTATAAGCTAAGGCAGACTTAATTTACATTTTTAAGATAATTGTATGAAGTTCTGGGTTTCACCCTAGATGGCAGATTCATTCTTTGTATATGAGTTGTTCCAGTTGAATCGCCATGACTTGCTTCCCTCTCTTCTTCTGGAAGTATTCCAGTGTGTCACATGTGTTTTCCTGATAGAGAATCAATACTTTCACTTTCATTGCTTTACACTTTGCTCTTGAATGCTGGTCATTGTCAATTTGGTTTGTATGGCTATATGCTCACTGTATTGTCACCACTGACCTTAGTCATTATTATCTCTCTACTCTATGAGTCACTTTTGCAGAGGAAGGTGTATGCTGGAATTTTCCCCTTCCAGATCTATTCTTTATTTTCCTGCACCCTGATTTGTGACCTGGGAGTTTGATCTGTGTGCAAAGCAGTACCAGAACATTCTGACTGGCTGCCTTCCAGTTAGGTTTAATTTGTTGGGGGACAGGGTGGGGTAGGCAGGAGTTTGGATATAAGCCAAGTCAAAAGGCTTTTTCTCTGCCCTCTGTCTTTTTCAGCAGTGTGTTTCTTGCAGTACTCGTTACGCTCTAGGGCCTCATCTCACTGGGCTAACCACTCCCGCACAGCTCCAGCTGTCACTGGGCACCAGCAGCTCCGTTTCCTCTCTCCACTCCTTCAGTCCTGATAGGCACAAAGTGCTACTCTTTCATCCCCTTTATGCTGCCTGCCACACATTCATGTTTTCTCTTTCCTAAAATTTCTTCATTTGAAATGTCTGTAAATTCTCTTCTTTTGGATTATTGTAAGAAGTAAGTTTCCAAATTTATTTCTTCATTTGAATTGTTTCTGCAATTTTTAAATACCCCAAATCCGCAACTCAACTTCAGAAAATTAAGTTAAAAATTTCTAGGATAAGCATTTATAGGTTAATTCAACACCAGGGACCAAGGATAAAGACACAAACATAAATAGATAAAGGATGTATGATGTTGTGATTTATAATCAGAAATACATACTTGGTTTTCATCCCCTTGTCCTGTATAGACCTCCTACTACCCATGGAATTTTTTAAGTGATGAGAGCAATCCTTAGTTTTGTGAGTGAGATGACTTTTGGACTCCACCTAAGATGAGATGGGTTGCTAGGAAAACCAACTCTATAATTGGAGGGTTGAAACTTTCAATCTAACCCCTTGACCTGCAAAGGGGGAGAGGCTAGAGATGAAGTTCAACCACCAATAACCAATGATATAATCAACCCTGCTTGTGTAATAAAGCCTCCAGAAAAACTCAAAATTTGTAGAGCTTCCAGGTTGGTAAGCACATAGAGATTTGGGGGAAATGGCTCACCTAGACAGGGCATGTATGCTCCAGGCACTTTCCTCATACCTTGCCCTATGTATCTCTCCCATCCAGCTGTTTCTAAGTTGTATTCTTGTATAATACACAGATAATCGAATTTCCTGAGTTCTCTGAGTTACTCTATCAAATTAATTGAATATAAGGTGGAGGTCATGGGAACCTCTGATTTATAGCTGGTCAGTCAGAAGTAGTATAGGTAATAACCTGGGCTTGCTACAGACATCTGGGGCAGAGATGTGAACTGTCTTGGAGGACTGAACTCTTAACTCATGGAAATTCTGATGCTACCTCCAGGCAGGTGGGCATCACACACACACACACACACACACACACACACACACACACACACTAGAACTGTGTCCAGAAGCCCAAAAGAGGACCTTTATAGAGTATGGATTCTAGAGGATGACATGATTTAGGTAAGAATAATAAGCATTTTGATTTAGTATCTCCCCAAACATTTATTTTTTCATCACTCATTAGCCAGTGTTTTTAATTTAGTCCTATGCAGTCTGATGCTCTTCTCAGACTGAATTCCACAAAAGTTTTGGATTTAGTCTTTATTTCTCTACCTTGAATATTTCTGCCATGTGTAAAATTATGTATTAGTTGAACTTTAATCTATTAACAGATTATCCTACGATGATATCTTTGAGTGTTTTATAATAGATTATTGTTCACATACCTTGAATTCCACGGCGGGTGAGCCACTTTCTTTGAAGTGATGAGCCATTATGCCCTTGGTATTAAACAATACCATACTTTCCTAAAAACTCTAAATGTGTAACATTTTTACTTTTAGCAAGATAGCAAAGAAATTACTGAAAATTTAAAAATCTTCTTTTAGTCTGTAATGTTTGTTGTACATTTGTATATAAACATATATACAAATGTAATACTCAACATTATTGGCTAGGAGCTCAAATAGGTGTTCAGATGCCTTGAGGTAAAATTTAGGGTTCTTCATTAAAGTAGACCACTGCTTTTGTTATAGTTACTGTTGCCATATTAAAGTTTCATGAAATATTTCCTCTAAAATAGCAATAATTTATACCATTAGACTATATGGTGTGTAAAACCTAGGAGAAAGCATTTCCTTGTTGAGTAATTTAACAGTTTGTCAACATTGTAATAATGGGGTACAACAACCTGGAGACAACCCCTCAAGTGTGTTGCATTATTTTTTCACAATTTTTTGTTGCTTTCCATTTTTACCATAGTACACTGTGGGCAGAATGTATATATATTCTTACCCCATTGGACAGTGGAAATTTAGAAGAGTCCTTAGTATGTTCTCGAGATTTTTCCTGCCCCCTGGTGCTCCTGCCCTTCACCATGGTGAGCCTCGCCTCATGTAGCTACTTCTCACAGAATGTAGCTCTTCTGACACAGACCAGGCTCTTCTGACACAGATCTGCTGCCTCACACAGAGCTGTCCAGCCTAACTCCATGATCTTCAACTTTCTTCGTCTCATGGCACACATAAACTAATTACTAAAATTCCGTGGCACATCAAAATATATTATGTTTTTGCCAATCTGACAAAAAGGTATAATTTTGATTAATTCACACCAGATGACTACTGTTGTGTTTGCTGGTATCATTTTTTGGTGTGACAATCTAAGGGAAAAGAGGTCAGGGCCCCTGACTAAATAGTCAGATATTATATTTTTTAAAAATTCTTGAGGCACACCAGTTGAAAATTGCTGCCCTAAGTCACAAACTTGTGTACAAAAAAGGAAGTGCTACTTTATAAAAGCCATTGGAATTTTGGAATTGTTTGTTACACAGCATAATCACAATAGTTGAATAATACAAACCCATTAGCAGAGACATAATCAAGGAAATTCTGTAGGCTAGGCTATCCCCAAGATGGTGGGACAGATCCCTACATTGTCTTTCAAAATAAAAATAGGCATAAATTGGTTTATATCAAAAACCATCAATTTCCAACATCTTTTCTGACAACTGTGGGAAAGAAAAGAAAGAAAAAAGCTGGGATGCTTCTGGCCTTGGATAAAAATGTGTTTGGTGTGATGCAGAAAAATATTTCTGCTGTTTATATTGCCATTCTGAAGGGGATTAAGACAGTATTGTTTGTATCCAGGCTTAGTTTGGTGAAAAAGCCCTTTCAGAATGTTTTTATTTGTTGGGTGGTTTTCTGTAAAGCCCTCTGTCTCCCTGGAATGACGATTTGAGGCTGCTGGAATTCAAGTGGTAACCACCATGCTGCACTCAATTGTCCTTATAGAGACTAGGATTCTCTTATTGGTTATGTGTTTGCTTTGGAATAATTCACAACAAAACCAGTAGGGACACATGAGGAAAGTAGATATTTGCAAAGGGAGATGGTGGCAGCATCTGTCATGGGGCTTTGGAGCTAAGTGTGATGAGGAGAGAGACTGCAGGGTAGGAAGTGCTAGCAACCTAGTGAAGGTTGAAATTATCTGCAGTGTTTTACTTCATTATTCAAGGTTTCTCTACGTGCAGGTAGGTCATATTAACACTTTCTAAACAGGCAGGAAAATGTTTTCTTTTCATCTCATTAACTCAAGCAGCTCTACCGCAATGTACCCTTTTTTGTGTGTGTCAAATTAGTACTATTGTTTTTTCTTTAATAAAACCTGACAGAACTGAAGGGCTTTTGGGGGGCTGGCAAGAGCAACCTTTAAAAACAGTAACAACCAAACAAACAAAAACAAATCAAACAAAAACTCCAAGTTGTGATTTAAAGTTGATTTATATAATCACTCTATGACTGGTCTATTAGCAAAAATCAGCACAGATTTTTTTTTACCACAAAGGTAAAACAGTTTGGTATATTTCATTGTAAAACTGAAAATATAAAAATAGACTTCATAAAATATTTAGACAGTCATACCAGGAAATTTATGTGTTGAACAGAAAAATTGAGAAGATTTAAAAGAAAAAAAATTAAAGGTGGCATGCATTTCACATTCAAATTACATTACAGAAAATCCTTTGCAAATCTTAATTGCGGTTCTCAAATGCTGAATCCCTAATTCTTTGAAGATGGTTGTGGTCTGGGAAAGTCATTAGCATGCCCAATTCTAGGTAGGACTCTGTTGTATTTTAATGCCAATGGCCTTGGCAACAATAGCTTCATGTCATGTTTGCTGGGAAAGGGTAGCAAGATCCGAAGCATTTGTATTATCTCCTTTCCTCAGGGATCCCCTCGTCTGTGCACTGTGCCAGTCATAAGAAATTAATTTCTTTGTAGCTTCTTCTTTCTCCCTAACCCAAGCAACAAATTTGTGTTTCATACAAGACCAGACCATCCCCATACCCAGCCTTGTGTACTTGACTGCCTACTTGCCCTCACCACATGTTTCCAGTGACTACTGAGAAGGAAGAGCACACTGGGCTGCAATAGTGAGTGACCCCTGTTAGAGAAATAGCCATGAGTTTGTGTTGTTTTATTGGTAAGATTGTTGCTCCCCCCTCAAAAAACGACACAAAGAAAATTATATCCTCATAATACAAGGTAAGCTGAAAGTAAGGATTTCTCTGACATTTTTCCTTTTATTATTATCCTCAGAGTTCTCCTAGAGAATATTTCTTAAATTCATGTGTGCTTGTTCAATTTTTATTTTTAACTAACTTCCAAGACAATTAGAAGTTTGATGTTTTCCTCATTCAAAGAATTTTTTATTTAAAAAGTAGCTTTTTTCCTCTCCTATGAGTGTGTCTTCATCAATTAGAATTTTTTAATATAATTTTCTGGCATTGATTTTCCCCTTTCAGATATCAATAAGGTATTTTTAACCAGATTTTTATCTTTTTATTTCACTCTGTGCCTTTAATTGCATAATAAAAACTGAAAATAATAATCACCACTAAATTTATCGTGTATTCTCTTTGTTCTAAGACATTGCATTAACATTTTACATCTAGGACCTCATTAAAATTTTGCAATACCTCATGAGTTAGGACTCATTAGTAATGTCATTATGAAGATGAGAAACTCAGATTCTGAGAAGTCAGTGGCTTCCCCAAGAGCCCTTGTAGTTGACAGCACCAGAATCTGACAGAGGCTATCTGCTTCTAGAGCTCGAGTGTGGCACCGTCTCACCAAGAATTTGTTGATGAGTTTCTTTGCCTTTCTCATTTTTACTATGTTTGAATTTAACTGCCCTGTGATTAATGTCTTGTTGTAGGGAGCTGGCAAATATCCCTAGCATTTTGCTTATCATCACCCCTGATTAATGCTTATTTTTTTAAATTGTAGAGAAGCAGAATAGGAAATATGTAGGTATAGATCAGTATGTATATTGCTATAGATATACAGATATGTGATTTATCTACAGCTGTAGCTATATATACATAGTATAGATTTATTTTATTATGAGGAATTGGCTTACATGATTGCGAGGGCTGGTGAGTGCAGAATCTGTAGGGGAGGCTGACAGGCTAAAACCAGGTAAATGTTACTACTGCAGTTTTGAGGCAGAATTTCTTCTCCAGAACACCTCAGCTTTTGCTTTTAGGCCTTTAACTGATTAGATGAGGCCCACCACATTATGAAATGTAATTTTCTTTACTTAAAGCCAATTGATTGTAGATGTTAAGCACACCTACAAAATATGTTTACATCAATATCTTGATTGTTGTCTGATTAAAATAACTGGTACTAGAGCCTAGCCAAGTTCACACACAAAAAATGTCTAATCACAACACTACCTATAATAGGAAGCTGTCATTTGTTTCCTGAGAAATTCTAATAACTCAAATTAAAGTCATAATTTACCAAGCTACATGTGTAAAAAACAAAACTTACCATACAGTATTGCTTCACAGATCTGTACATACCTTAATTTAAACATAAAATGTTGGATTAGTTGCGCATTCCTTGTCAGAATAGCAAATCCTATTTATGAGTTTCAATTATTTAATTAAGGGAGGTTGAATAACAGTCATTCTGAAGAACTTTTCAAAAATATAATTTTTATTATTGCTCTTACTTCAGCCTTCATACACATGCTCTATGTGTTAGTATCACTTTTTCCTACTATCACACTATCCCAACAGTGAAACTGTGAAAACATTTTGACGTTATATATTATTTTAAAGTCCTTGTTGCCAAATACTAAAATTTACCTGATTAGTTTTTTCTTTGTGACATTATTATAGGTTTGCTTTCATTTGATAACTTTCAGGTGTGTTTAGATTTATGAAATTGCCCATTGATTCATTTATTCAGATTGTTGAGCACTTTACAGGTGTTGAAATGAATGGTAGGGAAGAGCGGAGTTGTTCTTCCCCACAGGGTATAGTTGTTTCAGAAGAAAAACATTATGTTACTGCTCTGAGAATACTCTCTTCATTAACTCCCACATCTTATGTATCAAGAAATTGTTTTGACACCTTCTTTGTACTCTTTTCTAGAGCTCAACAAAGTCTCCCCACCTCCACGGCTATCCCCTGATACAAGCTCACATCATCTCTGATATGCCCTGATAACTACAGTCGCAGCTTTCTGAGTGGTCTTCCTGATCTTGCCTGTGTTTTCTTGAACATTTTCCTTGTTTCAGCCTCTAAAGAAAACTTGCTGTCATGTGAGCTTATGAGAAGAGACTCAGAAGGGTAAGAACTAAAGTTGAATACTGACTTTCTTTATCTTTAATATTTTCCAAAATACTGAAAATATAATACAACTAAAATGTTATTGCCACTTAGAGGAAACTTGGAATATCTATAAAAAATGTATTAGTGCCACACATTTAAGATTAGGTACTGTACTGGGTTGAATGGTGGTCCCCCCTACATATGCCCACGCCCTGATCCTTGGGACCTGTGAATGTTATCTTATTTAGAAAAATGATCCTATCACCATGTAAGAAAGGGGCAAGCAGATATTGAAGCATATAGTCTTTTGGATTAACTCTGCTACCTGGGTATTCACATTAAAAAACAAGAACAACAACAAGAACAATCAAACTTCTGTTGCTGATCCTTTAACTTTACATTTTACTTCATATGTTTGTTTTAAATCAACATGAAGATTAAGGTTTATACAAACTAATGTAAAATAATATTGAATTTAGCCAAGATTAAAGCCAAAATATTCATTATGAAATAAAAATTGGTACTTTAAAGAGCACTCACTATAAAGAAAAGAAGATGCCAAATTGGTAGTTAATGATAAAGATTCTGTGTTAAATCTATGATTTGGAATTTTATGTTACTTTATTTCTTTTAATTCTTTGTGCTACTATGATAAGAAAATTTGTATATTTACTAGGCATTTTCCAGTCATAATTTACTGGACACCTAATAATAGTCAGCAATATATCAAATTTTCTCATTTTCTTTCTACTTTTTGTATTGATTTTTTCCAAGTATAAATGGATCAGAATTTGAATGCCTCTGCATATAATCTTATCTATAGTCACTCCAGACTGCTTGTACAAATGAGCATCTAGCCATTGAACTAAAACATCATTCTTGGCCACATATATATATCTAACAAGGAGTAAACATCCTTGTTACTCCTAGACAAGAACTCAGGAGTTTACAGAAAGCACTCTTTAATCTGCCTAAACTTGCAAAACCTCTTATCATTTAGGTGAACTGATCAACTAAGCAAAGAATAACTCATAACTATCTTAAACATTTTAAAGCAGATGTTTTTAAGATTTAAGAAAACAAATAGAATACATCCACTCTAAAATGTTTGAATCTTAGAAATGTATTTAAAGTTTTGTATATTTTTCAGGGTGCCTACCATCAAAGTATTTTGGATATTGACAATTTTCTTCTAGTTCTTAAAATAAGAATATTGATTATTGATTTGAAACCTTTGTTTTTCTGATGGGAGCATTTAATGCTCTAAGTTTTGCTCTCTGCACTACTTTAAATACATCTCACGTTTTGATGCATTATATTATTTTAATTTCCTTCTATGTATTTTTTTAGTATTTATTTGAATACTTTTTCAGACCCACATTCTTTCTCCTTTCCCCTGAGTTTCCAATACTGTAATATTTGATATTTTATTTTGTCCCACAGGTCCCTGAGCCTGTGCTTAGTTTTTGTTGTTGTTGTTGTTTGTTTGTTTTTTAATCAACTTAGTTTTTGTAGTTTAGATTGAATAAATTCTATTGATTTCTTGTCAAATTCACTGGTTCTGTCTCCTGTTACGTCCCGTTTATTGTTAAACTCATGTAACAAGTTTTAATTTTGATCTTGCGGATTTTTAGTTCTATAATTTCTATTTCATTCTTTTTAGTTTTCTATTCATCTGCTAACATTTCTATTTTTCATTTGTTTCTAGATAATTTGTAATTGATCATTGAGGCTTTTTAAATAATGATTATGTTGAAATGTTTGGCAGATAATTTTAATATCAGCTTTACCTTTCTTTTATTGTTGTTGTTCAATTACAGTCATCCCCATTCTCCCTCCATTACTCTCCCCGTGCCCTACCCACCCCCACCTCCCACATTCAATCCTCCCTCCACCTCCATTGTCTTTGCCCATGGATCCTTTATACATGTTCCTTGATGCCCCCTCCCCTTCTTTCCCCCATTATCCCCTCCTCCTCCCCTCTGGTTACTGTCAGTTTTTCCTTTATTTCAGTGTCTCTTGTTCTATTTTGCTTGCTTGTCTGTTTTGTTGATTGGGTTCCACTTACAAATGACATATCTTTGTAATAGCATCAGTTGATTGCCCTTTTATTCAAATTGCTGAATTTTCTGTTCTTTGATGTAATGAATTATTTTTACTTCATTCAAACATTTATATCTTACATTAAGAGACTCTGAATTCTATTTAAACATCCCCTTGTAGCAGACAGCCACCCTATTTTGGTTTATTGTGCAGGTCCTGTACCTCTTTGGGGGCTGTAATTCCATTGGCGATTTTTCTTTTCTGAATCCTCACAATGCTATTCTGGTCAACTCTGTTCCAGTTCTGCTGAATCCTGGCTAGTTGCTGGTTTTCTGCTGGTGCTGCCAACAGTGATGGGAGGTACTTTTCTGGGCACCCAGGACTCTTAGACAAGGATCCCTAAATCCCCAAGGTGTAACATATTTTACCAAGTTCCATCAGATTTTCCCTTATATACCTGGTGTTGGCATGGGAGGAGGGAAATACCTACCTGGATGTCTTCTCCCACTGGATGGAGGGCTCAGAGATTCCTAGCCAATATCTATTTTCACCACTGGAGTGGAGGGCCAAGAATGTGCATCTCAGCCACTGGACAAAAGATAGAGAGACACTGGCCTGTGTCCATGGCCTGCACAAGTGAAGGGGCCAGTCTGTTGCCACTGGATGTAGGACTTGGGTTGAGTGTACCTGCCACATACATGACTGCTGGGACCTTAGGGCAGGGTGTAGGCTGGTCCTTGCAGATGCTGCTGCTGCTGTTGGGAGATCGGTCCCACTATCAAGGATGTGAGGTCCAGGTGGATAGGCAGACCTGATTGCTGCAGCCACTAGGTATAGGTCCTCCCATTAGGTCCCTATAGGCCTTTCTATGTTCTGGTTTGGGCCAAGAGACCAGGCTTTCTTGTGTTTTGTTTACTGGTGTGTGCATGTGTATGTGTTTTGTTCTGTTTTTCTGAATGCATGTTGTTTTATTTTGTTTATTTTTGTGACTATCAGCACTTTGGGTCTGGGTTTTTCTCCAGCATTCATTTAGGTTATATGGAGTTAGCAAAGAAAAGCCAAGAGAACTAGCTGGGTGTTATTCCAGTCCTCATATCCCCAGCTATTCTACCAGCTTACTTCCATCTATAGAGTTCTTTTATGTTTGTAGAATTATTTCCAAAGTCATATTTCATATTTAGATGAGACAGAGAAAAGTGAATTTAAATAATCTTGTCCTAGTAACAGAAATCACAAGGTTGTTTTGACATTTTAAAAATATTATAACAAGCTCATCTATTTGGTGAATTATGAACAAGATACAGTGTTTGCTCTTGTTTGGATTAAATAATATGATAATGTAAAAGCCACTATAAAGGTAAAAAACAAGTGAACTAGTATTATTATTGTTAATATCTTCATGAAATAAAACGAAGGTTTACACTTTATAAAACATTAAGTTCTGATATCTATTACTTTTCTTTGTAGGTATATTCATTAATGTGACCATCATATTATCTAGATTTTGTGATTTTTACAATGATTTCTATAATTAATATTATCTCTTTTACATACATTTGTTAGAAAATTGAAATGTCTCATATAGTAGAAAATTAGTTTTAGATATGTTTTATTAAGTGTTTTTAAATGGTTATTATTTAGCTTTCAGAATAAATTGTTCTTTATTATTGGATTGACTGACTTACTTGTTTGTTGACATGCTCTATAATTTATGCTATTTTTCTACCTACACACACAAATATGCATTTTTGTACATTTTTGTTTTCACTTTGTGCTCCTCACTTGTGTAAGATAATTTATACTTGAGGATATGATTCCTCAAATCGAGGTTTTCTTTAAGATAAAATTTATTTTTCTATTGATTTTGTTATAATATGTTTCTTTGATTGTAATTAATTTTTGGAATTTTGTTTTAATATTCTGGCCAAAATAGTTTATACATTCTGATATCATCATATTTGGCAATTTATGTCAATTTTAGTTTTATTAAAAACTCAGAATTTTGCATTCAGTTAGGATCTTGAGTAAAGATCCTTATAAATAGACATGTATCTCTGATATTTAGTTATCTAAATAATGGGGATTGATATCAGCAATATGTTTATGGTTTTGATAATATTAGTTATGTTTTATACCTGAGTAATAATCTTGATTATTTATGAGACACTCCCATCATTCCAAAATTACCAACTTGGCACTTTTATTGAATGGAATTTTGCTATAATAGATAATACAAATGCTAGACTATTACAATAAAGAGACTCCAAAGTATAATAGTTTTGCTAAAAGAGGTGACTTCTCATGTAATAATTCACTGTGCGGTTACTCTACAGCCTGTGGCTTTTTTCCTGGCTTCCTGGCAATGCCGGACTGCTTGTCACATCCAGGCATCAGCTGTGGGCAGGGGAAAAGAGAAGTAGAAAATCCAGGATGAGGAATTTTCCATAAAGTTGTTTAGGTGGAAGTTATATCACTTCCTCTCATATCATTTTGGTGGTAAAGTAATCTCATGGCTATATCTGGCCACAAGGCAGCCTAGACAGTATGCTTTCTAACTCAGTATTCATATACTAAGAAAAAAGTGAGAGACTAAATTTAGAGGGACAAACTGAATTCGCAATTCACAATTTCTCAATATATTATTTTAGATATATCTTCAATAAACTGAACACTTGAATGTCTCATGTTAATAAATAGTAGGAGAAACAAGGAGACTTTAGACAACTATTTGACTATTAATCCAAATTAATAATAATCCCATTTTTTCATACTCAATTCTTGTCTCTAAGGTCTAGGTTTAGAGAATCTTTAAAAGCACTTTTATGGTAATAAGTAAATACATGAATAATATAACATAGTTATTGTCTGCACTATGTCTTCTGTTTCTTAAAAGTTTTAGAATCTAAGGAAAGAATAAAGGTCCTTTATTAACCTTATGGAAGCCATTGTGACTCTCAGAGAGTGTCTGTAAATTTTTTATTTTCTTTTAAATGATTTTCATTGCACAGCTACATGGCAAGTCATTAATCAGACAACCAGTAAAAACATAATAAGAGGCCTTGGACCTCAGCAGACTCCCCAGGCCTCTATAAACATGTGCAGAAGCATTTGGCTATCCTAACTGCCACCAACCAAATGCTTACTTTGCTACAACTGGGCACCAATTTGGAAACTCCATACAAATACGAAAGCCAAATTTTCTGCTAAAACAAATGTTTTCAACTGAAATAAATGCTTGGATTGTTCACATGTGCCCAAACCAAATATTTTCTTGTAACAGTAAATATGCTTCCAAGTCATTCATACTCTGCATCATTTATTAACTAAACAAGATTTGATATTATCCCATATTTCTATTCTGCCTCATTTTGAAAACTATGGTAAAATATCTACTGACCATAGACCAGGATACTTGGTCTAAAACACTATTTGAGGAACAAGGCTTTCATACACACTGTGCCCTCTGCCTGGAATGCTTAGCATAACTTCTGCCTATCTCCTATTATTTGTTAGGTTTTCATCTCAATCATAAATTCTTCAATAAAAACCTTCCCTGTCTAAGTTAATCCCCCCAAATCTATATTTCTTCTTGTTTAATATGCATCTCTTTCACTACACTGATAGTAAGATATGGGCAGCCACTGTGTGTGATATATAAAAGGCAAGCAATACCCATGACTAAATAAATGGTGCTATCATATCAAAACCACATGTTTGATTTGAGAATTTAATGTTATTGCATGTAAAACACTGAGGGACTAGCACATAGAAAGCAGTTAATTTTCCCTGTAATAAAGTCTCAATGAAGTAAAAGATTTTACACTCTAATATATTGGTTAAACTTAGAAGAGTATCTACATCATATACATTTTTCCTTTTTATAGAATTGATTGGCTTGACACCAATTAACAAGACTTGGGAAACAGGGAAGGGGCACAGTTCCACAACACATCATCTGTGTGTGCTCACCACCCCAAGTCAGGTCCCCCTCCAGAACCATTTACCCCCCTCTACCCTCCTCCACATCTCTGACTCCCTTTCCTCTGGAAATCACCACACTGCTGTCCATGAGTTTTTTTCTCTCTCTTTTTTCTCAATCCCTTCACTGCCCCCAAACCAGCCCTCACCTCTCCAATAAATAAATCATAAATGAAAAAAAAAAAAGATTAAAACCCAAAGGATGCAAGCAAATTTAGAGGGAAAATATCTCAACTTAATTAGATGGCTTTTGAGAATGAATAAATTATTTTTCCTGCCTTTGATTGATATAATAACTCCAGAGAGAGTGTGAAAACAAAGATAAATTGATGAAGTGTGAGGTTGTTTGGGCTAGAAAATTTCAGACTGGAAGTACTGTATATACTTCTAAAACTGTACAGCCATTTGGTGAGGCTCAGTCTTGAATTTATTATATTTCAGTACAGTTTAATAAGATTATTGTCCTTTGTAAGATATCTGGAATGAAAATAATGTGACTAGACTTAATTGTAAGAATTTCTAAACCTGGAAAAAAAATCATTGGTTGATATCATGGATTAGGACACATAAAAATGCTTGAAAAAGCTTTCGGTATAGATTAGACATAATAATTATAAACACATGTAATGTAACAACAATATAATATATATTATACAATAAAAAGAAAAATAGTGAAAAGGGAGGAAAGGAGAAAGAGAGAGAGACAGAAACAGAGACAGAGAGAGAGAAACTCTGTTACCAAAAATATTGCAAAGTCTATTTTTCCAAAACATTATAAAAATACACAGGAGACTGGAAACTTAGGTCCCTTTGTGGCATTTCTTGTGCTTCTGAGATACGATGGAGTTTTGCCCTGGCATGCTATTGGTGAAATGCTGATGACCTGGTAGGGAAAGCACATTATGAAGTTGTGTGTAAAATGGATTATTTATTTTCCTTATGACAATAATAGCACTAAAGTCCTTTTCAGATAGCTCCTTTCAAAACTGAGGCAGAACATACACACTCTCCTATTTACTTCTGAAGAAAAGAAAGGCCCAAGGTGAAAGTCACCCTCTTAAGAAGATCCAGCCTGCTGCCCATGGGCCATGCAGCCCCCATGGCTATGAATGCGGCCCAACACCAAATCATAAATTTACTTAAAACCATTTTTTAGTGCTCATCAGTTTTCATTTGTGTTTAGGTATTTAATGGGTGGCCGGAGACAACTCTTCTTCATTCAGTGTAGCCCAGAGGTACCAAAAGTCGGATGCCCCTGCTACATGGTGCAAAACAAGAGGTTGGCAGTAGTCTACTGCACAGACCTATCAGTGCCACAGTGTCAGTTTTTCAAATGTTTGTGAGAAATTTGTTTGATTTTCAAAATTGTGATTAGAGGCTGCAAAGTTTTAAACCAATTTAAACAGACAGCTCTCCATTCTGTCTTTTTAGACACAAAGGGATATAGAATTTTTGTTTTGTTTTGTTTATATCTTTTTTTAAATTTATTTCTCTCATTTTCCGTAATGGACATGACTGTGTACTTTATGTTAATATCCATTGTATTTCAAATATGGCTTCTTGATAGTTGTCTCTTTAAGAGCTTTTGAATGTGTTTCTATGGAGAGCCTTTTATTATATGATTTTTATAAATATTTTATAAAATGCACTCATATCCTGAATATACAATATTGAAACTGCTGTAATTTTGCCAGTACCATCAGTACAGGGGAAGAGTCTCAAAAATTCAGGTTTTGATTTTTTAGTGATAAAAGGTACAGAGAGTCACAAGTTCTTTAAATGCTGTTTTCAATGTTTTAGAGACAATTATTTATACCCCGATTCATTCAAAAAAAGAATATGCAATGGCTTCTACATGATATATGCAATGTATCCACATCATTAATATAGGAGCCATTTAGTGAGGAAATAGTTCTTAAAAAAAACAACTAAGTACTAAGAAAAATCTCTTTCGTTAGTCCTGATGAGAGAATACTGTATGATGTAGTGAATGTTTAGTGCAAGAACATCTCAACTATGAATACCATGAATATTTTATAGTAGCTTCCTCTTATTAAGTATCAGTAAATATAATGTCACAGTTTTAGTTCACATGGAAGAAAAAAACCTAAAATATAATCAAATTGTTGTCTAAGTACAAATGAGGTGTTCTGATTAGCTACAATAGCCTGATTAAAATATTTTTTAGTGGAAGCTAATTTTATGAGTATTTGATACAGTTTTTCTTTTTCCCTGGGGCATAGAAGACATTTGTTAAATATTAAAAGATGCAGAGGAATATTTGCATTTACATATATGCATGTATACATATTTAATCATATTACTTGATAATACTGTGAATACCTATCTCTAGCCATGTTACTAAGAAATAAAATATTTCCTTTACTGTGAAATCCCTTACATGACTCTTTTCCATCCCATTTCATTTTCTTTAGACATGTAACTTCTTTTGTTATTTTTATAATTTTTTGTATTGTTGTTCAAATACAGTTGCCTCCATTTTCCCCCCACCACACCCGCCACCCCACCCATCCCCACCTCCCAACCTCAAACTACCCCCTTTGGCTTTGTCCATGTGTCCTTTATACATAACTTCTCTCCTGACTTTCATGTTTCTTATTTTCTTGTGTTTATTTAATATGGTACTAAAGTTATTTTTATCCTTAATGTATTATTTAAATTTTCATGTTTTGTGAGTTAATATAAATTGAATCAAATTTATACATTTTTCTGCAATTTGTTTTTGATGCCTTTAGTTCATTCCTGAGATTAAAACACACTATATATTGTAGCTGTCATTTATTCATTTTTACTGATAGAATTCTGTCATACATCATTATTTATTTATGGATCTACTGCTGATGGACATTGATTTTGTTTCCTATTTTTGACTGACAAATAGCACTGCCACAGACAGCCTGATACATGTCTCCAGGTACACATCCATCTCTGAGGTGAATACCAAGAAAAGTATTTGTGTGGTCATGGATATGCTCATCTTCAGCTTTACTAGATCATGGTAATTATCCCCCTGACCTCCCAAAGTGGTTTTACTTATTTAAACTCGCCAACAGTAAACCACATTCCCGTTTGTTCATATCTCCATTTTTTTCCTATTGCCAAACCTCTTTTCATTTTCTAAAAAACTCCTGAGTAAGAAGTTGTATTTTATTGGCTTTAAATTGTATTTCCTTCATTATTAGTAGTTCTAGACTATCTGCATTTACATGGTTCGATTTTCATATGCTTATTTAGGACATGTTTATCTTTTGAATAATCATTTTTCATACACTATAAATTTTTTTGGTTAGCTTTAGGTGTTACAAATATTCTTTCTGTTTCTCATTTGTCACTTTATTTTCTCTTTGATAGTTTGAACAAAAGCTTTTAAATATTAGTGTTGTCTTTTTTTCCCTATCTTTTTTAAATTTCATTTTAATTGTTCTTGTACAGTTTTCTGTCTTTTACTTCACCTACCTCCCATTTCCACCCCCCCCCATGTTTGTCCATGTGTCCTTTATACTTGTTGCTCTAAACCCTCCCCTTTTCCCCTGAAATTCCTTCCCCTCTCCCCTCTGGTGACTGTCACCCTGTTCTCAATTTCAGTGTCTTTGGTTATATCTTGTTGTGGACCGTTCAGCCTGGTTTCAGGAGTTGTAACCCTCACCCCATGGTGGGCTGTGTAAGAGCCAAGGGACCCACTTCATCTGGGTCTGTTCTGTCACGAGGACGTGAGCTACTAAGGAGACAAAGCTTATCTCCCTGGCAGGAGCACTGCTTCTGCCTCATCCATCTCTGGCCCCAATGCTTGGTTGGCAGTCAATGATGGGTAAGACTCCTCATGGGAGGGGCAACCTAAGCCAGACACAACCACTTGGGAGGCCTCATGGAAGGACTGGGAGGCGGGGGGCTGCAGCAAAGAGGATGTGATGGACCCTCGCCCCCCGGCTATTCTGACATAGCCCGAGTCCTCATTTCCATCTGGGAGATGTCTCCTGCTTCCTAATCGGCTTAAAGCCTGAAACTTTGGGGGTGAGCAGTGCAGCCCTGTACTGGCCAGGACGGCTCCCTGGGTGATCGGGCATAAGAAAGAATTCCTAAAGTCCTGTGAAACCTGCTTTGCTAAGAGTTCTCTCACTTAAGTGATAAGTGTCCCAGGAGGAAATGAGTATGTCTCCCAAAGTTTGGCAACCCCCTTTCCTGACAGACATTGACTCAGATTAAGCCCTCAGATTTCTTTGAAATGTTAACCATTGTTTGATCCTTGTGGCCTGACATACCTGTATTCCTGTGTATTTGAGCCCAATAAAAGCCTAGTGAGGAAGGGGCTCTGGGTCATTCTCCTCTGAGAGTTTGACCCCTTTCCTCCCCAAGCAGAAAATGTCTTGGTAGTTTTTATTTTCCTTCATGATGAACGGGGGGTTCTAGGGGCGGAGCCCCCCCGCAATATTTTGCTTTTTTGTTTGTTTTGTTGATTGTTGTGTTTTGATGTTAAATGTTAATGTATTTTTAATATTCCTCTTTTACTGTATTTTTTTTACATTACCCTTTATTCCCCTTACACACTTTTTTACCTCCAATCACCCCCTTCTGCTTCATAATCACGACACTGTTGTTCATGTCCATGAATCCCATAATCCCTATTTAATTTTATTATTTACTTTTTTTTCTTTATCCTCACCTGCGGATATTCTTTCTTCATTGATTTTAAAGAGAGAGAGGAAGGGGGAGAGGACCTACAATCCAGCCATGTGCCCTAACCAGGAATTGAACTTGTAGCATTTTGGTTATAGAACAATGTTCCTGCCAACCGAGCCACGTTGGTAGTTGTGTGTTATTTAATTTTTTTTCCCTAAGTAGTATTCAAAAGTTTTATTTTTAAAAAAATGTTATTCATTTTCGATAAAGTATTCAATTATAGTTTTCTAGATAATGTATTATATTCCCTTTTATATTAAAGGTTTTAATCTACTTGGAAATGATTGTTGTGTGTAGTGTAAGGCTCCAGCTTTACTTACATCTCTATAAGTGAACATACCAATCATACCAGCACCATTTATTTGAAAGTTTATTGATTTATACAGAACCAAAGCCAGTTTCATGATAAATCAAAAATTCATATATTTGTAATTTTTTTCTGGGTTTTCCATTCCATTTCTTAATATTTTCTCAGTTGGTGCTCCAACCCTACTGTCTTATTTACCATAGATCCATAATCATTTATGATATCTGAAGAGGAAATTCCCCTTTCCTGTTCTTCACAGGAATGTGTTGGGAAATTCTTGTATTTTTATCTTGCATATAAACTTTAAAATCATCTTGACAAAATCCACAAAATTAACTACAGGGATTTTGATGTAAAAAGTATAAAATCTATAAATCAGTTAGGGGGATATTGACATTTACATGTAATGGAATCTTCTCATTTATGAATCTGGCACATGTCTCAATTTATTTATGTCTTCTTATTTTCTCCCAGTGAAGCATTTTCATTTTCTTCAAATATAAACATGTTATTATTTTTAGATACTTTATTTCTGATGTAACTATAAATGGTATCCTTTTAAAATTATACCATTTAAATGTTTATAGTAGTTATTGCTTGGGTATAGAAATGCAATTGGGTTTTATATTAAATATTTTAATGCAATAAACTCAGTAAAATTTTTTACTAAGAAACATTGCTTATTTGTATATTTTTGGTTTTCTGTGTAGAAAATTATGTCATCTGTGAATAATTCTATGTTCAATTTTTTGCATTGAAAAAGTTGAAAAGGCAAAACAAAAACTGATACCATTTTTTACATTCAGAATTCTTGATGTTGCTATGAGACTCAACCAATTTTTAAAATGATAATGTGGAAAACCCTATTGTTTTATAAAATTCTATGTCTAAGACTTTTAATAATTACAAAATTTACCACAGATTTTTCAGAATCACAAAATTGAGCATGCTGGAAAATCAAATTGCATCACTAATTCTTAATAAGACCTTCAATGCTAAATGTCTATATCATGATTTGCTTTATAATTTAATGGTTCATTTGGAGTACTTTTACAATGAATATTTTATGTTTAATCTTCTTTCTTTTAGCCACTTCAAAACTGCTAATTTTAACATGTGTCCTTGGAATAGAAAAATTGTTATCTGATATTTTCACAGTGTTTTATATTTTCCCCAAAAAACATTTAAGTCAATTATGTGAATTGACCATAAGGATTCCAGGAATAGACATTCCATTGGTTTAGTTCACAGGCAAATTTAGTGAATTTTATTTAAAAATAGAAAGAAAGGATGTTAGAAGCCTCTACCATATTTATTGCATGTTAAACATATTCAGTACTATACTGTGGTTAAATTATTATTACACTGATTCTTTTAAAAAATAAAGATGTTATTAGAAATACACCAAGAGTAGCAAAAATATTGTTCCTAATCAACCTGCATCTCAAAATATCTGTGTCTGAGTAATTTCAGAAATATCAGATGTTCCTATAAAGCAAGTATCTCTCCTAAATAAGTAAGGGCTATATTGATCAAGACTCAAAGGAAATAAGCTAGAAAGAGGTATTTACTCTTAATCTAATTCCTCAAAAGTAGATAAATGAAACTGTATTTACTAGTGCACAATAAGTGATAAGTTCCAAAAATGCATTCAGTGTTCATTCATAATGTCTTACCAAATCCTTGTGGCAAATAGTGATATTTAGGGACCAGGGACCATAATTAGAAAACATGCAAAATACATGATACATGGGGTTATTGACCTCATTATTTTAGCTTTAAAAATATTTATTTTTATATTCGTACTGAGCTAACTTCTATGTGTTGCTTTTTTGCCTTTTACATGGTTTTCCATCCAGTGCATACAATATTTCCCTTGTAATAGCATTTTGTGTGTGCTGTTGAAAATCAATAACCTTGAATGCTCCGTGTGATGGCGAGTCCACCAACTCAGTCCGACAGGGAGGCAGAAGAGAATTAAGATATTGCATTTTAGGCATGTGTATTAACTCACCATCTAACACGGCAAAAATAATGAGTGTAACCCTCACAATGGTCGAGTATAGGGAGCTTTTAAATAGGGAGTTTAATCTCCTTTAGAGCAAAGACACACTCTCGGTTGCCCTAGGTTTTTGGCAAGATTCCCAGAAGCCGCAGTCATTCATGAGCCACACACTCTGTTCTCAGGAAAACTGCATTGAGATCTCCACACAGTGAACCAGTGCTCTTGTTTGGATGCTTCATCTGTTAAAAAAAAAAAAAAAAAAAAAAAAAAAAAACCCACACATGTATTTACACGTGCGTAGTACTTAGCCACCACCAAAGAATGTAGCACTACAGGGATTTGAACCTATAGTCGCAGGAAGTCCAAGAATTTCAAACCTAATGTGTCAACTATAAAACCCTTCCCTCTGGCTGATTATTCCGGAATTAAAATGTAGTTTTAGCTAAGCAAGCTTGGAAAACTCCCAAATCAAATAAGCATGTTTAGAGAGGTGTTTCTATCCGCCTTGCAAATGCCGAAGCCACAGCTTTACACTACCTTGATCATCTTAGACTTTTGTAATGTACTCCACATTCTCATTCCTGCTCAACCCCATAATTTGAGTAAGATTTTCCCGTGAGATACATTTATTGTGATTATAAAATATAATCTAGTACATAATCGGTGCTATTTAAATTCTTGAACTAAAAAATATTATCTGTGTATTTCATTTTGAAGGCAAGGGACAACCTCTTTTACTATGTATTGTCCATTTAACAGAAAAGGGCTTGATAATGTATCTTGACTGGGTAAACCTAAATGGCTACTGAGACCTGTATATGAGTTTTCTTTCTGTGATATTTTTGTGGCTTTTATATATTTGCTTTATATATTGATCGAAGTCTTAATTTGAATAATTGTAGCTGCACTATATTTTCATTTCATATGTGCCATTTTGAAAAAAATATATATTTTTATACAAATTTCATCATTTTAAAAATGCATAGTAGGAATCTGTGTGGGTCAACTTTTAGCTATATTCAAGTTCCTGAATTTATATAATTATCATTAAAGAGAACAAATTAGAATTAATATATGCCACAACCACCACCAACAGCAAAAGCAGAAGACAGTGTTTATTCTACCTTTTTATGATACACAATCTTGCTAATAATTTAAATGAAAACAAACTAATTTATTTTAAGCTTTAGCCAAAAATATTTATGGCAGTTAAATTATTTAGTTATCTAAATTGATGATTCTCAGATGGCATCAACTGGGGAAGATAGGGGGCTTTACAAAGCTTCAGGTTTGCGTGAAGCAAAGTCAGATACCCTAAAATTTGGCTTTTGTTGCATACACACTGCTACAGTTAACTTCACACAAATCCATGTAGTTTCTTTGTTAAAAGACATTTTCTTTGATATCATCATGTAGTATTTCCTCAGAGAAATCCCTCCCCCCTTCTTCCCAAGGCTGAATGAGTTTTTGCAAAACTGATTTTATTAATTCTTTTCACATTCCTGTAATTAAAACAAAACAAACAAAAGAATGACAGAATGGGCAAGTGGCGCTTTCTTCATTTGATATACAGAGAAACTGAGGCATACAAAAGATGAAGGAGTTTGCAAATGGTTTCACAGCAGGTAAAGAAAGGGAGGAGCCTAATCCCCTGCCTGTGGCTTAAGTATTTGATCTGTTCCTAGGCAGTGACACATTTAACTTTAATTCAAGAAAATAAAAAGAAAGTAAAATATAAGCAAAAATTCAGCAAGTCGTCATACCTAGCTTGTTTTATTTATATTTTGTACATACATGTATTATGCAGCTATATTTGCAATTTCCATGTGTAAACTGAAGATGACTTCCTGTGTCAGGTTTAGTGCATTTTCGAAACTGGAGATTATGAAAACACCAAAAACTAGAGCCAAATTCTGTGTAACCTAACACAACTGTCCCCAGCAGGGTCCATTGGCATTGCTGTTGTATTTATGATTGGTTATGAGGCTACAAATTAGAACACATGGGTAGAGATAGGGGGTTTCTAGGAACACATCTAAATTTTTATATAAATATAAAAACTGTGAAAGATTTATAGAAATAAAATATCTATTCTATAAATATTCATCAATGCTAAAATCTTGCTTTATGGATATTTGTGACTAGGAAGCAATAATAAAATATCAGCTAATTGGAAAATATAGAATGCTATGTATGTGCCAATAGTATGCTAGTATAAATGGATGAAGATTTTAATACCATGTAAGAGCCTATACAGGCTAATAAAATAAATGAAAACCTAAAATATTGTTCTTCCTATATAATTATACAGACCTTTGACAAAATTTTTCTACAAAATTTTTCAAAATAATTAGGAAAGTATAAAGAAATACAATTTTTACTAATGTTCAAATAATTCATTAAATTATTTTAAAGTTAACTATTGAAATGTTACACAAAGGAAACTTTAGTAGAACATAGAATTGTTTTCATTTTAGTAAAAAATGATAAGAGGGAGGAATTATCATTTAATAGTCACTTTTTAGGTTTTTAAATGAAGTATATGCTATAAATTAAGTATTTTGTGCAGTAAACACGTCATCAAAGTAATTTAAACAGGAAAGGTAAGTTAGATCTGGTTTTGAATTGATATTTTCTGTTGTACTTTTTTCATGATGTTAACCTTTGTCTTTCTGAAATGAATGCATCAACATTTTAAGCTCTTAAACTATATAAAAATGGGATCTTATTAATGGGATGTATTTGATAGTCTAAGCTGATTTAATATGTATTTTTATACTATGGTGTAATTGGAAATGTTTACTTTAAAAATATATTAAAGAATTGTAGCATTAATTCCACTGATAAAAAATGTTGCCACACAATTCAACTCCCTTAAACGGAATACTGGAAACATTTAAATCTGATTAGAACTTTGTTCTAAAAATCTTGCTTCTTATCTTATTTTACAAAGACCACTTTGTCTTACTCATCATTTGGCAGACAATTATTGCAGAGTAACAGGATACTAAACATGTGTAACAGTTACTGCAAGTATTATTTAAAATTCTATAATTTTGATAAAAGCCTTTTTTACATTTTGTTTTGGCATTTTTCTATAGATTAAAATATATAATATTTAATCTAAGAAAAAACATTAGAATAAGAGTTAATATTTGTGCAAATATAGTTATTATTCAGATTCAGTGTAAATTTATTAAAATAACTGATATAAAATTGAAATATGGGTTTAAAGGGTCAAATGGAAGAAACCTAGAATGAGAGATTAACTTTATTAATAATTTCTTAAACAAAGAAGGCCATCAGAAACTAAATTTGAAATTAAATCTGCATACAATAATTGGAAATAAAGTAAAGCACATTATTATAAAAATAAATGCTGATTCAAATGTGGTTGCTAGAGAGTTTATTGCCTTCATAGAGAAAATAAACCTGAAAGAACCACTTGAATTGTTACATCCAGTCATTTTGAAAAGCATTGACATCAAAACTTTTACATTTTAAAATTGGAAGCGAACTTCAGTGCATGGGGAAAAAATCGTAGAGGTTTCAATTTATTAGATGGTATGACCATGCATTTGAAAGATTTCCTTTTGTATTTGACATATGTAAGAGAAATAGATATCTAATTTGTAAATGTCAACTTGCACTACACAAAGCGCATAATCAGTTTTGTGTCCATCTCACAAGTGTGGTGGTCCTCACCCAGGCTAACTGGAGGCAGAAGCACAGTAATTTTCCACCATTTCGTGAAACAAAGCAAAGTAAGAAAAGGCAAAGTTTCCACAGAAAAGATGACATTTGCCTCAGGTTACTGATCTTGGTCCCTGTGTAGCTATCAAGGACAAAAACAACAACAGCAAGACTATTAAAATGACATGCTCTTTCTTGGGGGGTAAAATTGCAATGTAAATAAACTTTTATTTCAGGAATGACTACACATACCCTACACATGCCAGAAAAGCAAAAATCAGAATTTGAGCTTTGGAGATGTTCATATTGAAAGAGTCATACATTTAGGGCATCTTTGTTATTTCCTCAGGTAGTTGTTACCTTTCCCTCCTGTGTGATTTAGATGCAAGTTAAAATAAAATAAACTAACAGCTTGAAGAGTGCTAGTTAGAGCCCATTATAATTTAAGTGACCTGCCCTGGCTCACACTGTCCAGGTGAAAAAAATCATTTTGCTTTATGCACACATTGATTGGGGAAGCTTAATATTAAACACACTTGCATGAAATAATTAACTAGAAGATTAAAGAGGACAATGATCTATGCAATTCCTTTAGTTAGTTTTTCGTTAATATGATTATTTAAAAATACAATAATATTTCATATGCAACCACTTAATTCATCAAACTTAGTGGCTATCTGGTATATAAAATTGGTTTTCATGTTAATAAAATGATAGAAAACAATTTATAATTTATTCATCATGAAATCATAAAGCTGACTATGCTGGCAGTATGAAGAAAGTTCCTTTGAATCAGTTCATTTTCCAGGAATTCAATTTTAATGTAACCTACACTGGTTAACAAAAGGTATTTCATGAGCTTTGGTTAGAAATGCAATACAGTAACCTAGAATTACCTTACATCTAAGTTTAGCAACCACCATTTTCACAGTGTGCTAATGTATCTTAAAAAGTTGTCTACTCCCATCTAGTGGTCATATCGTTAAATGTCTTTTCAAAAATGAGCAGTGAGGTCTGAATCAAGGCAAAATGGAACTGCAGTTTTATTGTCAGAATTAAATAATTAATGCGGTTAACAACATCTGCATAGATTAAGTAATTTGGGCTCATGGGTTTTGTTGATAGCAGTAATTTCAAAAGCAGTATAAAATGGTTTTAGTCTGATTTATGGAGCGTAGCTCATGCTGCCAAAGCCGCATGGAGCTCATTGACTGAAAAACTCCCAGGATCACTCAAGAGAATTGCCATAGTTCTATAGTCAACAATTTCTTATGAATATTTTATTAAAATGTCTATGTATAAAGAGAAGGAAAATTCAAGCAATGAGGTCCTCTGTGTACACCAAATTTCCAGAATATAAAAATAGATGATCAATTTCTTGAAATCCTTGTTAGAAAAAAAAAAAATAAGACTGTCAGTATTTAAAATAAGGTGGACTTAAAAATTTTTATAATGTAATCTTGTCTTTTTTGTACCAAAATTCAGACTACAATTACATTTGTTATATTTCCTGATTCCTACCTTTCAAAAAAAAAGTAAAAGCTTAAAATAAAAAGCAAATTCAGTTTGCATTTTAGCAAAAGAAAGTGGTTTTCTTTTAAAAATCATACACTAACCTTGCAGCACAGGGCTTGGTGCTGATATAATGAAGTATATTCACACATGTTTGATTAATTAGGAACAAGCAGGGTTCAGCTCCCTGCAATTCTGAAGACACCAAAACACAATTCAGGAATCTTCTTTGGCATCCAAGCCAGGCAGGGAAGGATTGACACAGAGCGGGTAGATTGCTCCATTTCAACTGACAGGATCGAATCTTTGTGGTGTCTATGCAATTTCTACATGATACCAACTCTGCGTCAGTGAGGAGAGATGTGACCGATTATGAGTTAATTATCCAGCAGAGCAGATCGGTTTATTTTATACACAAAAACCTAATGAGCATCTATATACAAAAGCTGAGCTAGTTTTCTACAAGAATCTACTGTTTGTGTTTCTATTTAGTGAGACAAGAGAAACATACATCACAAGCACAAACAAAAGAATGGTTGAGTCATATTGTGCGGGAATTTAGAAGAGAGTAAGAGATCACAGTAGAAGCTTCCTGGGAGTGTAAGGATTGGGTCGGGGTTTAAAGCATTTGTGTAAGAAAGAGAGAACATAATGGATTCAATAGCAACAAAGATGCAAAGTTGAAAGAAAATTAGATATGTTTGAGGAAGTGGATTATTCTTTTAAGAATGGAGAGAGTTCATGCCCCATGCCAGTGAACAGTGGGAGAAAGCATTAGAAAGGTCATTTGAGACAGAGTAGGACGGGTCCTGCTGAGATTGGATATATGTTTTCCTTGGAGATGTAAAGCTTAAATATGAGAAAAATACAATGTACAAATCCTGGCAAGATGACTAGAGAGAGAAAATATTAGCAACATGTTTACTCACGTTAAAACCATGAGCTATACCAGTGGTGATTTAATCAAAAATTAATTGAAAACTTACACTATGGAATTTACTTATCGACTTATTCATATATTCATCAAATATTTTAGCATCTACTATGTGTCAGGCAGTGATATGTGTATTTACATAAGATTTACATTTAAGTATTATTTTAAAAGATTTCTATTAGAAAATGCATATCAGTGACAACATGCAATAATTAATTTTTTTCTGAAAGGCAAGTTAAACAACTAAATATTGTAGAAGTTTTAGGATTGAATACAAAACCTAATGCAGATTAGTCATATATAATTTATAAAATTACTTTTCTTACCCAATTTTGAATCTGATACCTGTGAAATGGAAACACCACCAAAAACAAAATGAGAACAATTATAAGGAACTAAGATAATAAAAAGAAAAATGAGTGCAAATCATTTTGAAAGGATCTAAATTATCTTAAAACATGGGTAACAACTGTGAACCAGTGACTCCTCACAGGCAGCTCAGGTGAATAGTAGATAAAGCGTTCATTTATATATATGAGAGAAATATAACAAGAAATCTGTTTAAATAATGTGTTGTGATACATCACATAACAAAATGCCTAGATAGGTAAATAAAACATAGATGTAGAGAGATATATAAAAATAGATATATTATAGGTATATAAATATCACTGAAGTATTTAAATATATAAAATGAGTAAAATAACCCTGGCTGGTGTGGCTCAGTGGATTGAGTGTCCGCCTGAGAACCAAAGGGTCGCTTGTTTGATTCCCAGTCAGAGCACATGCCTGGGTTGTGGGCCAGGTCCCCAGTTGGGGGCACATGAGAGGCAACCACATATTGATGTTTATCTCCCCCTCTTCCTTTCTCCCTTCCCCTCTCTCCAAAATTTAATAAGTAAATTTTTTTAATTAAAACAATAATAAAATGAGTAAAATAATTCTAAGCCTTATCATCTATAAATCAGAACTGAGTTTTTAAAAATCCAATTTCTAAAATATAATAGTATAGAACTTTATTCTCACAAATATATATACAAATATATTCATATTTAGTGAAAAATATTTCTGAAATATTGAAAATGCATAGATAGGAATAAAAAATTTGGAAGTTATATTGCATAACTCTAATTTCATGTTCTAACATAGTTTACATTGTTGACAGACACTAGGTACAGAGAAAGAAAAACTTAAACCATGAAAAAATCTCACAAACACATTTTTTAAAATAGAATAGTAAATTAATTTCAACAGGATAATATTTTATTTATTTTTTGGCTGAGCAATATTACTAAGCTGCTATAAAGCATATTTCCTTTTGCCAATAGGTCAAAAATGTAGGATGATTCAAGGACTTTGATGTGCTTTTACCAAGACACATCAAGCCTAAAACCAACTCCATCAAACAAAAAGATTTTTTTCTTAGACCGAAAAGAAAGAATATGACTTTGCATTAGGAACAAAAAGCAAACCAAAACAGTAAAGTTTGCTTGTAACAGACAAGTGAGTAGGAGAAGTGAGGTCTTGCATAGTGAATCACTCAGAGTGGCATTTTATTTACCTGGTTTATTTCAAGCTTTATGATTCCCCCAACCTTTTTTTTTTTTTTTTTTTTTTTACTTTAGCAAAGAACAAAGACAATCAAGAGGAAAAGCAATATAGTCATTAAGTAGTAATTGTTAAAAGATGCTGTGGGGTTAAAATTAATAAAACCAGCATGATATACATTAAGACTGTATAAATATTTAAGGAACTACAGCCTGCTTAGAGATGTAAACCGATTAGCAAAACTACTTAAGCTAGAGATGCAAATGTTTCAGGTAGATAAAATAAACACAGACTGGTTGCTGGAAATGTGATCAGTTTTAGTTCTGGGAGTGCCCTATTTCATTAAAATTTTAATTATCAAAATAAAGCACTTTTGATGTTTGGTGTAAAAGGTTTTATGTTGCATCTAATGCAATTTAGGTAATAGAATCTCAAATAAAATCATTGCATATGTTTTTCTTTTCTTGTCAGGTCATGTATTATAGATGTAATTTTGGCTTTTCACTTTGAAATTAAAGGGAAACTATGAAGCAAGCAACCAAAGATTCATCCATCAGGATTATCTTTGCTGATAATATGGATACAAAAATAATCTTGTCTACAGGAAGTTACATACTTAAAGGTAAAATATTTATTCTTCATTTACATCATTTCAAGTAATATTAAAGTAATTTAAAATAATTAGCAATGAATTATTTAATGAAAATAGTTCCAAAGAACTGCTTAATCCATTTTCTCCCTCTTAAAAAATCAATTGTAGAATTTGTTTAATATGTTTCAGTAGTTAATGTTAAATATATAGATGAAAATTTAAGAATTAGAACTCGACTAAATGCATGTAAATATATGCATTCTTAGATTTATTTAGACAAAATGTCTAGTAATTTACTATTATGTAGTTCTTATTTGAACCATTTTGTATCACAGAGCCATAAATTTGATATTTACAATTAATATAATATAGACATGACACCAAATACTCACATGAATAAGAACAATTTCTAATTATCTTGATAAAACAAAATGTTCAAATATGTGGAAATGGTCCCTTAGATCAGCACTTTTATCATCTCACAGTTAGTTGGCAGCAGGTGTAATGTAAACAGATAACTGTAGTGTGTCAGGATCCCTTACAAAGATCTACATCCACGGCATTTTTAAGCTGAATTGCTGGGAAAACATTAGCTCTTACAGAAGACTGCATCTCTACAGAACAGATATCCAAATCCAGGCCATTACATTCAAGTCCCTACGTGCAAACTTAAATCTGCATTTGTATAAACCCCAAATAAATGTTTTGAACAGTGAAAAGTATGACACAATAGACAACAATGGTGGATGAATAAATTAAAGCAGCGCTCACAAATGGGGCTGTTGTCAGAAGACTTTGGGACTGATATTAGATACTGTGCACATCAGAAAACAAGCCAAGACAATGATCCGTCCAGAGTGCCTTGACCCAAATATGTCAAACATTTAAGTTCTGTTTTTCTTCTTCCCGTGTTCCACAACCTCTCCCTGGCCTACTTTTCTTACTTAAACATACAGATACACACACACAACCAATCCAACTATCATTCTATAGCATTAACTTTTAGCTTTAGGCAATACTCAATATTAGACTATTTTCTTGACATTGATTTTATTTTAATATATTCATAACATGTGTAGTTAATAGAAAAAGAGAAATTAAAATTTCTTTTTTAAAATATAGCAATTTCTTTTTAGGGGTAATTTATATAGAGGGTTATTAAAACATTTATTTTTTCTGAATTCTAAATTCTGCTTCAAAGTTTCACATATGTATATGCTTATGATTAAAATGTAGATGGAGTAATCATTTGCATTTTACTTTTACACTTTTTGTTGTAAGTGAAGCAAGAGATCTTTGCTGACCTATCACTTTGCCTATAATAGAAAATCACTAAATCATACAAAATAAGAACTTATATTAACTGTCTAATAAAATTGGTCCTTTGAAATCTGTGAATCTCACACTTGTGGACTCAACCAACTGTGAATGAAAAAAACGTTTTTAAAAGTTATGTTCCTGATGATGTGTAATATGTAGTTAGAACTACAATGATTTTGTCTGTATTGAATATGTAGGGAAATTTTTCATGACCTTGTTCCCATAACAATTTAGTGTAACAGCTATTTACATGGAATTTATATTGTGTTAGGTATTGTAAGTGATCTACAGATGATTTAAACTATACAGGAGGATATGCACACATAAAATACAAATACTATGCCATTTCTATATAACAGACTTAGGCATCTGTAAATTTTGGTATCTGCAGGGGTTTGGATCCAATCCTTTATGGACAGTGAGGAATGGTTATACGTATCAAAGAGAGAGTTCCTGTTAATTTCCACTCAATTTAGGAAAGCAAATTATGTCTACCAGTATCTAGTACATAGTAGAAAAATAAACTTAATTCTACACTTTGCACAAAAGGCAAGTTCAGAAAGTCATGATCATCTCCAGCATCCCAAGATAAAATATATACCACCAAGTTACATGAAGTATAAGAAGGTCTCTCTTTACATATAGTGACATATATAACTCCTGGTGTAAGTTGCAGTTCTCACTGGCAATGAAAAGCTCAGGCACATATGTTCAAAATAAGAATACCTCTCTGTAAGCTTCCCACCAACATACTTCTTGTCTCTTGATTTACAACTACTCAATTTCCACCAGACACTTTTGCAAATGTTCTAAAACATATACATGGTAGAGAAATAAGGCTTGAAAGCACAAACCTGCTCATTCAGTGCTCCTGGGATCAACCTTCCACCTCTAATGCATAGAGAGTAAGATGGTTATCCAGGTAATTCATTCAAAAATCCCACTCATGTAAATAGCATAATTTTTTTTTATTCTTTACCATTTGAAAGAATCATTGCCCTTCTGTTGATAGAGAAATATATTACATTATAATTTGCTCACGATAGGAAAAAGTTCTGTATGGTGTCCACCATCATCACATATTTCATTGTCGCTCAACTATTCTTTCTGTAATGATAAAAGTTACAGCTGAGATTTACTGAGCTTTTACTATGTGACTGTGCCAAAAGTATAAACTAATTCTTATAAGCCCATATGTTCTAGGGTTAGACAATAAGAACGCTAAAATATTTAAAAATGCAGTCATTTTAGTTGCTTTGATTTAAAATGACCTAACATAACGGACAAGGAAAAGATAGTGCCATTTTGTAGTTTGCTCAAATTAGCATATGGATAATTTTTAAATGCTTTTACCAAAAACATAACACTAAGAAGTATCTCTCCTGAAAGATTCTCTGCTTTAGCATTCTGAAGTTAAAATAATTTCACTGATATTTTCAATATTTAAAAATTTATAATTGTCCATTATTTAAAGTTTCTACTGAGATTACATAAGCTCTGGGATATTCTAAGAATAAATATATATATATAAAGGCCCTCCAACCATCTCTTGGGAGATGGAACAGAATGAGAATGGCTAAAGAAGAGTAAAAATTTTCAGAGTGAAGGCTCGATCTGTAGACAACTGGGCCAAGGTGGCAGGGAAGTCATATCATAGATTCTTCCTTCAAAAGGCAATACATTTAGACAGAAAACTGCAGTGACCGCAACTACAATAGATACACACGTATGCACACATACCAGAGGTAGAGAACCTGAGAGGGAATATCAATGTGATCAGATTTTATGAATAGTATATATCTTTCTTAGTATGAAGTTAAGATTTTACCTAAAATGTTTAAATCAATATAAAGTAGTATAAGCATATTTGATTGTATTTCAAACAATTAAATTATGTTTAAAATAAGGAAATTTAAAAATATAATTGCAATTTCAGAAATTGAATTAGATAAGGAACAACTTGGAAATTAAAATTAGTTTATTTTCTTATACCTCATAACAGAAGACCTATTGGTAGTATGTAAATTTATAAGCAAAGGATATCTTTAAAAACATATAAAGTCATTATGCTAAGAGCAACTTTAAAATGAAATCTAAATTTGACTATAGCTTCAGACTATTTAATACGAGTTACAAGATCTGGTATGAGGTAAGAGTGGCTTTTGTTTTTCTTGACAAGAACAAGGAAACACAAGGCATTAGATGTTTTTGATGCCATTGAGGGAGTTACCTACCAGATAGTATGTCAACAAAGATGACTCGAATGGTAAAGGATTATGGAATTCAGGCCAAGGTAGAAGTGACTAAGAAAATTCAAGGCACCAGGAAGTCATTTTATCAGACATTTCTTCTTTCATTTTATATGATAAAAGTAAAATCTGAAGTCATTTGTAGAAGTAAAATTTCTTTATGTTATCTTGACCAGTTGGAAAAAGAATAGCCAATATTGTACAAATATGTTTTGGTGTGTGTGTGAGTTTTTTCTTTGTGTGTTTGTGGGTGCATGTGTATGTGTGCATGTGAGAGTACATCTTGTGTGGTATGTGCTATGCAGCAGTTCCCAATCACATGTGATCTCTAGTCGTGATGATGAGGGGGCAGAAGCTATTCCTCAGCACCCTCGAGGGCACTGGAAAACGGGAAATAATGAGCCTCTGAGAGCCTATATCCCTGGAGTAGTATCTGAATCTAAAATAACAGAGAAGGAAGGTTTAGTCACTGACAGAAACAGGTAACATTATGCAGAGACATGGAAGGAGGCACCTAGATGTACTCCTGTAGTGGTACATTTTGATGGAAAAGTAAGTGCCCATCAGTAGATGAGTGGCTATAAAAACTCTAGTATATTTACATAGTAGAATACTACACAGCAGTAAAAAAGGAGTTCCTATCTTTTGCAACAGCATGGATGGAACCGGAGACCATTTTGCTAAGTGAAATAAGCGAGTCAGTGAAAGACAAACATCATATGATCTCACTTATAAGTGGAATCTAATGGACAAAATAAACTAATGAGAAAAATACAACCAGAGGCATAGAAACATGGAACAGACTGACAACTGTAAGAAGGGAGGGGCGCAGGTGGGGACTGTT
Organism: Glossophaga mutica; assembly: GCA_039655065.1. Lineage (NCBI taxonomy): Eukaryota > Metazoa > Chordata > Mammalia > Chiroptera > Phyllostomidae > Glossophaga > Glossophaga mutica. The sequence continues at coordinate 159,036,445 of CM077306.1, forward strand.
TGAAAGAAGGTGAGGGGATTAGTCAAAGAGCACGTATGAAGGACTCATGCACATGGACAATGGTGTGGGGATTGACAATGGAAGTTGGGGGTGGGCTGGGTGGAGAGGTGTGGAGGGGGAAAATTGGGACAACTGTAAGAGCATAAACAATAAAATATTTTTAAATAGTAATCATATTTGGTACTAGAAATTATTAAGCATATAATAATAGGTATAGCTACCAGCTTGACCACCACCTAACTATGCTGTATCAGTTGTTAAGAATGAATAAAATTGGCAATATGATTCACAGTTGTGCCTCCAGTGTCACATCATTTAAGAATAACGATCATACAGCATTTCTATTACATCATTCACTGACACTACAGTAATAATACCAGACTATGCGTGTAGGCAGATGTTGTGTGAAGCCTGATACTGTCTCTTAATAAGCACAGGCAAGCGTCAGTATTCTGTGTTTGTTTCCTCATCTGTAAATGTGATAATTCTGACATTATTTACTTATGTCTATCAAATGAGATAATATAATGAAGCTCTATCTTACTTTTCATAGAATATAGCAAGTATTCCATAAGTGGTAGATGAAAAAAAATGGAAGAGAAATAAAGAATACTAGGATGTTAGTATTAATAACAATAACAATAATAATAATAAACTATATACAAACATAATTTTAACTTCTGTTTCCAGAAGCCACTCTTTGAGCATTCTTTTCTGAAAGCACTCTTTGAGCCATATTATACATGTGTGATCTGAACACACCACCATGTTGTGTGAGACCTCAGACCCCTCATTTCTGAAAGAGGTGTGAGGATAGTACCTAGCTCTTAGAGTTATGAGGATCAACTTATTAAGCAAATGAGAAGCACTTAGAGGGGAATGACATAAATAAGTGCTCCATTAATGTTACTTATTAAACCTCTTTATAATATTTTCTCCCTCCAAAACCATTATTTTAAAGACAAAACATCTAGCCTCTGAGGAATGTAAAGGGAAGTGTGAGAGAAGGAAGAGAAAGAGAAAGGAAATGAACAGATATGATTTGGAAGTAACAGTCACTTTCAAATTTGCTGTTCTTCTAAATTTTGGGTCTAGATCTGCTGTTCCTAACCTCATTAAATTATGTAAATAAAAATGACTTTTATTGAGTTAACATTACTGATACATATTGAATACTTAGGCTAGGTAATTTGTGGAGAATTATACTTGATATATAGGATTTAATCCTCACAAAACTAGAAGTAGGTACAGTAATTCCTCCAGTATGGCAGAAGAGGAAATCAAAGCTCAGTTGTTAAGTAACATGCTGTAGTTCTTTTAGCTAGTAAGTTTACAGAGCTGAAATTCAAGGATAGTTATAATTAAGCACAGCTCAGTTTAAGTATTTATGCTCCTGTTCACATAACCCCAAAAGATCTCCAATTTCCAAGTAATGATGAATGAAGAGCTACCTGATGTCCAGGTGGAGGCAATTAGCAATTAGAAATTGTTTGGATAAGCCTAAGAAAGTCTTCGGCTTAACTTGTTATCCTACCTGTAAATCAATTATATAATTGGTTTTTAGGCAATAATAGTTCTTAAACTCTCAAAAAATGATGTGAATTCTTATTTAAGAGGGTTAAAAATGTTTAATGTCTCTGAACTGTCCCCCAAATAAACAACTTTTACAGAAAGTTATCACAAATGACCTAGAATTCCACAAACATTGACTATATATTACATAACACTCCAACTATATAGTCTAAATTCTCAATAAGTAGCTTAGTATAATATGTGTCTTATTTCTTTTTTTTTTCTTTTATACTCATTTTGAAAGTAAACTCTGGTTTTCTGGCTGTAAACTAGAATGTAGCTTAACACAGCCAATCAAAAGAAGCCACTGCATGATAAAGGAGCGGAGAGCTCCACCTTCCAGATATCCAGTGATGGAGAAACCACGAATCATCCACGTAGCCAATGATCTACATTTTCTGTTTTTCTTTTGTTTTTTAGTCCCATCTACGTGGAACCACTCCCAATACCATGCTGTTCCATTCATTTCTCCACATCCAGAGATTTGAGAATATGAGAAATATTTCCAATGTCATTCCCTCCCAGTTTCCCATAATTATGTACCTTGTGTGGAAAATCAAAACTTTATACATATATCTCCAAGGTAAATATGAAAATCCTAAGTAATAAAAGCTAATATTTAGTAAGTGTTTGCTCTGTGACATAGACTTTCCTAAAAATCTATCATAATCCCATTTCTTTTAAATTAGATTTATTTTTGTATAACTGCATGTAGTATCATTCACGTTTTTTAGGCATCCAGTTTCATGAGTTTTGTCACATCACCACAGTCAAGATATAGAATATTTCAATCACTCCCAGAAGCTCTCCAGTTCCCCTGCCTGGTCAGTTTCTTCTCCTCCACTTAAAATAACCGGCAGCCATTAATCTGAAGTCTGTCTTTATTGATTTGCCTTATTCCAGTTTAAAAGTGAGAACACTCGTTTTTTCAAAGGTCCAAGGCTAGTTAAGTGGCAAGTAAGGGGAAGTACCTCAGTTCCACATCTGTCTGACTCGGCAGCTCTTTCTCCTAACTACTCCGTGCTTCTCTGTCCCTGCAGTGCAGCTTTCCCCATTCATTCACAAATAATCGTAAAGACCCTCTTTTATTGTGCTTAGTGCACTCCTTAAATTAGTATCTTTGGATGTATAGAAGTTATACATAATAGTATGAGGTGAATTAATGTATGGATATGATTCAGCTGTGGATTGCTAAAATTACACTAAAATAATTGAAAATGTAAAGTGAGTATCTCAACACAGCAGGATCATTTTTGAGATATTAATTTTTGTTTTCTTCTGTATTTTTCCTTCCTCCCTGTTTAAAGTAGGATTATTCTAAGCAGGCCCTTTGAAATGCTATGCCTCAAGATGCTTTGCAGGAATAATCACAGAGAGTCAGAATCCTTTACAAACTAGAGATTCAGAAAAGACCATGGCATTTGCCTGGTTGGAGGAAGACAGGTGCTTTTGGGAACAAGGTGAGAGACAGGAGGACCTTTTCCAACATGAGGAAGAGACAGAAGTTGAAGAGTTCTAGTATAGCTAAGATCTGTGTATCACTTAGTGCCAGCAGCCCACAAGACTTGCAAGGATTGATGATTTACAAAGAAAGACAAAATTTTCTAGCACTAGGGTTTCCAGTGATACTCATGCATTAAAACTGGTGCAGAAGTAGATAAAGTGCCAAATTACAAATAGCCATACAAGCTGAGAAATTGGTTTCTTATTGGTAACCCGTGGACTGACAAAAAAAACCCTAACATATACTGACATAAACCATGCATATATAAATTTAATCCTCACAGCTATATAGTAATAGTATTAACCTCATTTCACAGTCAGGGGAACCTAGTCAAAGAAATACTAAGTTATTTGCTCAAGACCACACAAGTAACTAAGTGGCAGAGGCATGTTTTGAACCCAACAGACTCAGTATTGTAGCCTGAAAACTTATGATATACTGCCTAAGGCTACCTAAATTTTAATGACCTTGTTTTGCTGGGAGAAGGGAAGAACCGATATTGACAAATATTGGATTTTCAGATTTACAGTCTTATTTTGATTTTAGTTTATTTAAAAAATAGCAAAATATGATATTTCTATACCACTGAGTGGTTAGCCATAAATGTATTCTTACTACATTAGCAGTATGAAATTTGATATGCTTTTAAGGATCGGTTAAGCATTTCATTGGAAGTTTCTGATGGTATTAAAAATTAATCACAAGATATTTCATGTTCATAGATTTGAAGAATTTGTGTTAGGAAGTCTATATTACCTAAAACAATCTACATATTCAATGTTATCCTCATTAAAATCCCAATGAAATGTTGTATAAAAATAAACAAAACAATCTTATAATTCATATGAAACCAGAAAACACCCAGAATTGTCAAAGTTTTCTTGAGAAGAAGAAAACTAGAAGCATAAAACATCTTACAGTGGAACAGACTAGAGAACCCAGAATTAAATTCATACATGTACAGACAATTGATATTACACCAGGTGGCAAGAATACACAATGAAGAAATGATAGCCTCTTCACCTAATGGTATTAGGACAGCTGGGTAGGCACCACCAAAAATAAAGTGTACCCCTATTTCCTGTCACACACAAAAATCAACTCAAAATCAATTAAATAACACCTGAAAATGTAAACTCCAAGAAGAAAGCATAAGGGAAAAGCTTCTTGACATTGATCTTGTCAGTGGGTGTGACGCCGAAAGCACAGGCAACAGAGCAAAAACAGACAAGCAGGACTACACCCAAGTGAAAAGCTTCTGCGTAGCAAAGGAGACAAGCAACAGAATGTAAAGACAACCTAAAAAAATGGAAGAAAATATCTGCAAGCTCATAAGAGATTAATTTCCAAAATATAAAAGAAAACGTCTGCAACTCAGTAGCAAACAAATAAATAAATAATGCAATTTAAAACACAAACCAAGGTCCTGAATATACATTTTTTTAAATATATTTTATTGATTATGCTATTACAGTTGTCCCATTTCTCCCCCATCATTCCCCTCCACCCTACACACCCTCTCCCACCCACATTCCCCCCTTTAGTTCATGTCCATGTGTCATAAGTTCTTTAGCTTCTACATTTCCCATACTATTCTTGCCCTCCCCCTATTTTCTAACCACTATCTATGCTACTCATTCTCTGTACCTTCCCCCCCTCTCTCCTCCCACTCCCCTGTTGCTAACCCTCCATATGATCTCCATTTCTGTGGTTCTGTTCCTGTTCTAGCTGTTTGCTTAGTTTGCTTTTGTTTTAGGTGTGGTTGTTACTATCTGTGAGTTTGCTAACTTTTCACTGTCATTTTTTTTATCTTTTTTTCTTAGATAAGTCCCTTTAACATTTCATATAATAAAAGCTTGGTGATGATGAACTCCTTCAACTTGACCTTATCTGAGAAGCACTTTATCTGTCCTTCCATTCTAAATGACAGCTTTGCTGGATAGAGCAATTTTGGATGTAGGTCCCTGCTTTTCAAGATTTCAAATATTTCTTTCCAGCCCCTTCTTGCCTGCAAGGTCTCTTTTGAGAAATCAGCTGACAGTCTGATGGGAACTCCTTTGTAGGTGACTGTCCCCTTATCCCTTGCTGCTTCTAGAATTTTCTGCTTCATTTTAATCTTGGCTAATGTAATTACGATGTGCCTTGGTGTGTTCCTCCTTGGGTCCAACTTCTTTGGGACTCTCTGAGCTTCCTGGACGTCCTGGTAGTCTATTTCCTTTGCCAGATTGGGGAAGTTCTCCTTTATTATTTGTTCAAATAAGTTTTCCACTTGTTGCTCTTCTTCTTCCCCTTCTGGGACCCCTATTATTCGGACGTTTAAACATGTCCCAGAGGTTCCTAAGCCTCTCCTCATTTTTTTGAATTCTTGTTTCTTCCTCATTTTCTGTTTGGTTGTTAGTTTCTTCCTTCTGGTCCACTCCACTGATTTGAGTCCCAGTTTTCCTTCCATCTCTATCAGTTCCCCATGCATCTTCCTTCATTTCACATATTGTAGCCTGCATTTTTTCATCTAGTTTGTGAGCAAAATCAACCAATTCTGTGAGCATCCTGATCACCAGGACTTTGAACTGTGCATCTGATAGGTTGGCTATCTCTTCACTGCTTAGAGGAATTGGCTCTGGGGCTTTTATTTGTTTTCTGGTTTGAGCCATTTTTGGTGGGATTTTTTGTTGTTGTTGTTTTGGTTTTAGTCTGGTCGCGGCTATTACGTAGTGAGGGGTGGAGCCTTAGGTGTTCCTCAGGGCGAGGCAGCCCAGTCGCTGGGTTGTGACGCTGTAGGTGGGGGCGGGGTCTGAGAGGGAACAATGGTGCCTGTTCCGCTCTCTCCTGGACTCTGGCCCTTTCCACCGCTTCCCCTTCACCTGGATTATCTGCACACGCGCGTGCTGTTATGTAGTGAGGGGTGGAGCCTCTGGCGCTCCCCAGTGCGGGGCAGCCCAGTCGCTGGCTTGTGACGCTGTATGTGGGGGTGGGGTCTGAGAGGGAACAATGGCGCCCGCTCCGCTCTCTCCTGGATTCAGTCCCTTCCGCCACTTCCCCTCTGCCTGGACCGTCTGCGCGCCGGAATGTGGAACCACCTGGTCATCCAGCCGCCTTGCTCGGCCTCCCTGGGTCTGCACAGTTGCCCCCCTGTGCCTGGGGTCCGCCAGCTGCTGCCTGTGCACCTGGGAACTGCCTGCAGACGCTGCTTGCGTTCCCGGGTCCATACCTCCACTTTCTCCTGCCGCGACTCCGCCCCTCTTACTGGTCTGGATGAATGGTTGTTGGACTTCCGTACAGTTCAATTTTCTATGAGTTCTGGTTGTTTTCTTGTTTCTAAATATTTGTTGTCCTTAATTTTGGTTGTTAGAGGAGGCACAGTGTGTTCGCCTACGCCTCCATCTTGGCCACATTTTTACATGAAGACGAATAAATGGTCACAAGTATAAGAAAAGGTATTCAACACCACTAATCATCTGAGAAATGCCAATCAAAACCACAAGGAAATATCACCTCACCTCTGTTAGGATGGCTGTTATCAAGAAGACAGGAGATAATGAATGGTGGTGAGGCAATAGAGAAAAGTGAACCCTTGTGTACTGTTGGTAGCAAAGTAAATTGCTGCAGCCAGTATGGGAAAACAGTATGGAGGTTCTTTAAGAAATTAGAAGTAGAACTACATATCCAGCAGTCCCTCTTCTGAGCCAGAGTGAACAAAATAATCATTTTGAAGAGATATCTGTGCTCCTATCTTCATAGCCACATTATTTACAATAGCCAAGGTATGAAAACAACCTAAGTGTCTGTCAGTGGATCAATGGATGAGGAAAAGGTGGCATATCTACATAACTGAGTATAATTCTGACCTTAAGAAAGAAGGAAATCCTGTCATTCACAGTAACATGCATGAATCTGGGGAGTGTATGCTAAGTGAAATAAGCTAGACTGAAAAAGACGAATTCCACATGGTATCACTTATTTGTGAAACCTACTTTTTTTAAAGTTGACTCACAGAAACAGAGTAGAAAATTGGTTGCCAGGGGCTGGGTTGGTGGGAGAAATAGGGAGAGGTTGGGGGAGGTTGGTAAAAGCATAGAAACTTCAGTTATAAGATGAATAAGGTCTAAGGGTCTAATTTATAACATGGTGAATATAGTTGATAAAATTGTATTGTATAATTAAAATTTGCTAAGACTATAACTTATACGTTCTCACTAAAAAAGGGAAATATATAAGGTAATGGATGCATTAATTATAGCAAATCATGTCATACACTTTGAATACCTACAATTTTGTCAATTATACTTCAGAATAGAGGAATGTTTAAAGGATATAAGAAATGCTACAGTTGTTAACTCATTTAACAAATTTATTGAGCATCTATGCACTGTCTAGATGATGGGAATGGTAGGGGGAGAGAGAGAGAGAGAATGAGAGAGAAAGGCAAAGAGATAGAGATGGAGAAACAAAGCCCTACCCTTTTAGACATACAGTACTTTTAAGGGGGAACCATAAAGAAACAAGCAGTATCAGATGATAGTGTCATGGAGAAAAAGAAGTCTCAAGGGAGTACTATGAAAGGCCTTATTAATAATGTGACTCTGAGCAAAGAGCACAGCAAGCCTGATTGGTCAGTCTTTAAAATGGCTCCAGGGGAATCTGCAAACACATGATTCTTGATCACCCTCTGGGAGTGTAAGCCACAGAATGATTGTTGTTACTGATACATAATGTTGATTACATTCAGAGCAATAGAACATGCATCATCAGCTTGTCAGGACTTCAGGTGATTTTGTGCAAAACATCCAGAATGATAGTACGCCTGCCTTCATTGTCTGGGTCTCGAGTTTCAGTTGCTATACTATGTGACCAGTCTCACGTAAAAGCCTGGGACCCGGAAACTGAAGCTGGCTTCCATGGGCAAGATCCTTCACACATGTGCCTAGTTATGTTTGGGGAGGAATTAATGGTATTTTGAAAATGTTCCTATAGATTGGGGCTGTCCGCTGAAGGAGGGTTCATGTACAGGTCACAGTACCTTCAGGGAGAATTATTACCTACAGATTTTTTTAAAATTCTGAGTTTACCCTCATGTTAGTTTGAAAAGACTGTGCCCCACCCTGCCTGCCAACCATAATTGATTAAACTAATTTGACCAGTGACCTGAAAATGGATCTGACTGATTCTTTCTCTTGAATATTAGGATTTAGGACAATATGAGTCTCAGCATTAAAATGTGAAGAATACAGAATTGGAGGGAGGCATATATTCATAATGAGAAAGACTATTTTATGAAAACAAAAGTAGAAAATCTGAACTGCAGAAAGAGAGAAGGACAAAGTTGCATAGAATAGATATTTTAGTTTCAAGGTAGAGATGAGAAACCAATCAGCTTAGGGGGCTCACAAAAGCCAACAGGTAATTCTAGTCTCTGGTCAGACTCAGCTATATCTTTGGCCTTGGGTCTTATGACAGCTGTATATATTTTCAACAATTTCTTAGCTAGTTTAAGTGGGTTTCTTTTCTTTTAAAATGATCCTTAAGACAGCCCACCAATGTAGAAAGGACACCCTCCATATTTGGAAATCTGTTGTCTATTAGTAATTCTCAAATGAATCAGCTGGGCAGCTATTAAAATGTAATAGGCTTGGAGTGGTACTGATCGAGATGTTTATCGACTGCCTGGTGATGCCGGTGCTCCTGGTTCATGGGCCCTTTTCTGGACTGGTCTAAATTTGGATTTGTAGCACAGTGAGTATTAATGGCTACCAATGACATTTAAAATTAAGTTTGGTCCCAATTCTTAATGACTGCATGTACTATGCCAACAAGATTGCAGATTATCTGTCAGAAGTGGTATAATATTCTAGGGGGGTGAAAACAGAACAGCAACAACAACAAAAAATCCAGTTGTAGAAAGATAAACCCAGCAGCAAGTTATAAGTGGGAGGGATGGAGAAGAGACAGAGAAAAGGCGATCCAATAGGAAAATACATTGAATTACTGGGAAATATGTTTCCATGCCTAATAAAAATAAAGTTTGGAAGACTTCTTTTAAATTTTAGACTAAACACAAGTTTTATGTTTATTTCTGCCACTTGAAAAAATCAGGGTGCTGGTTCACGAATGTTTGCAGGTGTGGAGAATTAAAATACCACACTTTCTGGTGTTTGATTGTGTGGGCCCTCTTCTGACTACAAGTGTTTCTAATCAACTTCACTAAACATGGGGGGAACCTCTATAATTAACAAAACTTTATGTACAGTAATTATGGTGTAGAATTATAATTCATATTACATTCTATTTTTTATCCACTTTAACTTCCATTTTACATAGGGAACACAAATTTATGACATTATTAAAATCATTTTTATTATTTTTCATAAAATAATTTGGGAAATAAATAGAAAACAATCAGGTATTTCAAATAATAAGCCTATACCCACACATTATAATTGATTAGGTAAAATGACATTTCAATTTATTCAAGTTCATTCTTTATTAGATTTTTAAGGTTATTTTAAAATGAATATCCTTCATCTTCTTTACCCTTTCTCCTTCATCTTTAAATGAAAGTTCCTTCATCTTGCAACTGATCCATATTATCTGAGAGCAGGAAGTTTGCACTGGGTGGCTCTGCTGGCGTTCAAGGCATCTGTTCTGTCTGTCATTTTATGGGGCCATGCATATGTTTAATCCAGCTAAGGAATGCAGAGAAAGCTTTAGAGTTATGAAGACCAAGAATCAAATGTTTAGTCCACTTCCATAGTTTCGTGTCATTATCTATGGATTGAAGTGATAATTTCTTCTTCACAGAGCTGCTGAGAATTAAATGAGGCGATATATGCACAGACCCTGATGCTGACTGAATCCTAAAATGTGTACTTGCCATGGATACAATTCCTTTAACACTAAAGGAACTATAGTAATGTAATAATTATAACCATGTTTCTTGACATTTTCAGTTTATTTCAAATTGCTTGATTTAAAAAAATGAAATGGAACAGATGGGTCAGAAAATTTCAAATACTGAATTTTAGAAGACAGTCAACAAAAGTTAATTCATTAAAACTAACCATTTTTGATGGTGAGTGTCTGGATCCACTAGAAAAATGAACCTCAGACTGGAATGATTTCAGGATCCTAACTCCTGAAATTGTTATGATTTCAGTAGGCATCATAGAGAAAAAAATAATGTTTTTATATTCACAGCAATAGGATGTGCTTCTTCCACTTGTCGGGACTTATTAGGTTTGTTTTATGCAAACATCCATGTTGGTAATACACCTGGTTTTATTGATGGGGCCTTGAGTTTTAGTTATCGTACTATGAGACCAATCCTACACTAAAGCCCAGGACCCAGAGGCAGAATCCCCAGAGCAATATGACAGGCACTGTGTAGGAATCTCCATTTGTAACGAATACGCCAAGTAGATTTTGAGGCAGGTCCTTCCCAGGACTCACCCTGAGGCACACTGCACAAATCTGAACTGTTTCCAGGAACAATGCTGTGTTCATCTCAGCACACTTGGTGCCTGATTTTGTGCCTAATATGCAATAATCATTCTAAAAATAATGATGAAATATTATTATACACAATTAACACATCAAAACCAATTGGTTGATACTATGACTACTTCAATAATGATATTGTTATTCAGAGTTGCACAAAATTTTAATTTTTATTCTGACTGTGAGAGTAGACTTATATTCAAATTAATTGTGATCTGGGACAAAATGTAATAAGGCAAATTTACTTACTTCAAAATAGAAAAAATATTTAAAAGTGCTGTTTAATTATATTTATACACACTTATTCTAACACTTTCAAAATATTTGAAGCATCAAGCCATGAAATTAGTAACTACCTTGTTTCAATATGTGACTCTATTCATTTTCTCTCTGAGAACCAGCTTTAATTTCCTACTCATACAAAACAGAAGGCTATTCTCTTACTTCCCATGGACTAGTACACATTTAGCAGAAAAAGGAGGAAACTGTTACACCTGAGTGTTGAAGAAGCCAAGGATGCAAGCCAACGGAGGGTCGGTCTACCAGCTAAGCAGGCAATTAGTATACTGTTAAGTATCCTAATGTTAAGTTTGTTTCCTAAAAGGGATCAATATTATACTTAAACTTGCAACATTAAAATTGTAAAACTCAATTTTTAAAATTAGATATTTTATTTAGCAGTATTTTAAAATCTTTCAAAAACATTAAATTTTATTTCATATGTTGGAAAGGACTCCAATACCAGCCCTGAACCTGCTAACATTTTGAACTTAAACAAATAATTAAATACCCCAGCCCTGATTTTTTTTGCCTAGATGTCTCATGATACTGTATTGATAATTACACTTTAAAAGTATTTCCATGGCCCTGGCCAGCTCGTGCACTTAGTTAGAGCATAGGCCCGATGTGCCAAGATTGTGGGTTCGATTCCCAGTCAGGACACATACAAGAAACAACCAAAGAATGCATGAATATGTGGAACAACAAATCAATATTTCTCTCTCTCCCTTCCACTCTCACTCTAGAAGGTATTTCTGTAAATGTGCTTGAAAAATGATAATGGAGAGTAGACAAACTACAGGTGCCACTTTTATATTTTCTAATATATATTCAATGATCCACAGTGTGTATTTCTTCATATTAGTTTTGAGATTTTTATTGTTCTGTGACTATGTATTGTTGATTATATCTTTAGGAAATATATAAATTATATGACTGAAAAATTCAAGACAAGCTTTTGAGGATGCATTTTGAAATAAGGATAAAACTGAGTTAAAAAGTAAGAAGTTAGGCATACATAGTTCCAATAAGGAGTTTAAGTTTCGAAGAGACTTCTGATCACTATGTTCCACCAAGTGAATGTAATTAGTCTCTCATCCAATCCCCAAATAATTCAAATAGACAGTTGAGCTAAAAATAAAGAAAGGACAGTGGTCAGAGGGGAAGGAGGAGAGACATAACAGGGGAAAGTAGGGGAAAGGGCAAGCAAAGGAACATGAATAGAGGACTTATGAGTATGGACAATGTGGGGGGATTGACTGTGGGAGTGGGGTGGGACAGGGGAAAAAGGCAAGACAACTGTAACTGAACAACAGTAAATTTAAAAAATGAAAGGATAATACCTAAAAATGATGAGGAAATAATTCAAGACTGGAAATTCCATGTATTAAACAGAATAGGTCATAAGATTACTAGAACCTGTTATTACCTGGTATAACCTGGAAGGTGACATAAAACCTCAGAGCTGAGAGTTACCTAGCTTGAAACCATTTTTAAAAATATCATTCCTACTGTTATTTTCATGGGAATTAAAAAAAGAAGAAGAAATATCTAGGGGAAGCTGTGACTCCAAGCTGCATCATCTGTAAATGTGGAGTCCGATATCATGTTATCTAATTAAATATACAAGAAAACCAGCTCCCAAATTAACCTAAAAACTGGTAGAGTTTATCTGGAAAAGCAGGCCAGTAATTGTTATAGAATGATGTACATGCTTTTTTGATCTTCATTTATCAAGACTGTTGGATCTCAAAGACACTAAGATGAGTAGCTGTAAAATGATAAGCACATACTACATCACATCATAAGAGACTTCAAAAGAGACCTTGTTCTGTCTAGAGATCTGCCATTCACAACATACATATACAACAACCTATCTTACTTATGGATAAAAATTACACTAATTTAACTATTAGAATGTGAATATGAATCAATCTCCAGGTCATCGCTGCTTTTGTGAAGAAAGGAGTGGAATGAGACCAAGGACCAGTGGAACGAGACATCATAGCCTCAAATTTATCCATAGCATCTTTATTTAAAAATAATTTTGTATTTATCAGGGTAAAACTTTAACCTTTATTAGAATTTGGCAGTGGTTATATGGGTGTTTTTAGTGTTAAGCCTTGTACTTTTTTGTTCTTAGCTATATAATTATAAAATTTTAATGAAATTCTGAAGTAAGAAATTTTTCTTTCCTTTTGTGTGGAATATTGGAGAATTACTTTCTCTCCAGGCAAGTACTGGAGTAATAGAGTAACACGAGCCTGCTCCTCATGAATAAATCATGGGACTTACAGTAATTTATTTTTTTCAATAGTACTATTTCTGACTTTGAAATTACTAGTTCGTAAGAAATGTCTGCTTACATGTGTCTAAAATTCCTAGGTTTGGCTTAAATCCACTGGTATTTGCCTAGCCCAAAATTGCAGGTATTATTTATGACATGTACAAGAAATGATTGATACATGTCAAAATTGCCTTTTCTCCTATTGTCTGAAATCACTTGGAATCATCTTCACAGTTTCAAGGATCTGATCCCCTACCAGCTCAGACTCTCTTAAATCAGGGAATGTCAGCTCTAAAATGCATGTCACTTCATAAATGAAAAATTCATCTGTGGGAGTTTCACAGAGAAGTACCATCTTCCATGATAGATATGAAGCTCTCTACAATTATGAGTGAAAGTGAGGGATAAAGTTAAGAAACTGTACAATTACAAGCAATAAAGACCCAAATGAAATTAACTGTTAATGAGTCTGGCCTTAATTGAGTTTTTACTTCCAGTGCTAAGCTCTTTAGTAAAATATTTTATCACATCATTTCTTTTATGATGCCTTAAAATCTGTACTATATTAAAGGATTAGTTATTATGATACTTAAAAATATATGACTTGCTTCATTTCACAGTATTGTTTATCTGTCAAATGCATTATCGCAGCATTGCCGTTGTTTGTCAGAACTCCTCAACCTGGGAAATAAGAGTTAATTTATCTATCATATTCACAGAAATGCCATTTCTAATGCAAGATTTATTTGATTTTAATATAAAGCCCTTAGTGAATTTCCCAGTAGAACTATAATTCCACATTGGAACACTCCATTTACATGGGGCCAGACATGCAGATTTAAAGGAGAACCCTTCTTTCCAGTGAATTGGGCCTTTCAGTGAATTATTCACACTGAACACTGTATCCCAGTGATTACACTGAAGATCTTGGGAAAACAACGTATCAAGAGAGGGTAAATTGTCCTCCACACTTAGCCTTTATTGAAGCAAGTCTTCCTTGGGCTCAACTCAACCCCAAAACATCACAATCAATGGCAACAAGATCAGAGTCCAAAAGCAAAGAGGGAATCACTGTGCTGCTGCTCAGGAGCATGAAAGCTCCCAGTCAGTCCATCAGAGTGCATTGTGAACCACTGGGATTCTCCTTAGGTGCCAGAGACTACTGTGATTTCAACACTTGACTGCAAATGGAAACTTCAACTTACCTTCGTCTTTACAATGTACAGGGTATTTTGGAATCACAAGCCCAAGATGGTGGTTCTCTGTTTACAATCCTGGGACTGCCATTTACTAGATTTAGAATTCTATTAGGAATGTTTTAAAATATTTTTGTTGAATTTATGGGGGTAACATTGGTTCATAAAATTATATAGGTTTCAGGTGTACAATTCTCCCATCCAAGTACTAACCAGGCCTAACTCAAGTGTACAGTGCTATTATTATATATATAATATTCATCTGTATATTGTACTGTGTGTGCACCACCCAAGATCAAGTCTTGTTCTGTCACCATTTATACCCCCTTTACCCTTTTCTACTCCCCCCACCCTCCTTTCTCTCTGGTAATCACTATACTATTGTTGGTGTCTATGAGGATTTTGGGGGGTTATTTTGCTTAGCTCCTTCAATTTTTTACCCAGCCCCTCAACTCCCCTCCCCTCCAACAGCTGTCAGTCTGTTCTCTATGGGTTATGTTTCTATTTTCTGTGTTAGCTTATTTTGTTTATTAAATTACATATATAAATTATATCATATGGTACAAGAGGGAGGTTCAAAAATGGAATTATTTCTGGAGCATAGGCCCCTTGTAGTACAGCCTTTCCCCACTAGGTGAGTATTCTATGAACCCATCTGTATCAGTCTACCAGCTGGTGTTGTGAGAGGCTGCATTTGGCTGCAGTGAATTTTTTGAAGACTCTTAAAACAGTTTGCTCATGTCATGATGGGTGATTTATGAGCACACCTGCCCACACTACACTGAGAGTTCAGCAATATTTGACCAAAAATGGCATCGCTCCCATACCACACCCTCCCTATTCACCTGATCTCACACCAAGCAACTTTGTTTCCCCAGATGCAAAGTCCTCGAAGGGAAATATGCTACCAATGTGAAAGAGGTAAAACAAAAAATGGTGGAAACACTGAAAGTCATCAAAATCAACAAGTTTAAAAATTATCTTGAACAGTGGACAAAATTCCTCAATAGGTGCATTGCATCAAATGGAGAGTACTTGGAAGGTGACTGAAGTTTAAACATGTAAGAATAAATTCACAATTTTTTATAAATATATTATGTTTTTTGGCGGGGATCCCCTCTCAAATTTGCATTTCTCTGTCTGGCCTATTTCACCTACCATAATACTCTTCAGGTCACAAGTAGAATCGCTGAGTCATAAGGCAGTTCCATTTTTTATTTTTTATTTGTTTTCCACAATGACTGCACCAATCTGTATTCCTACCAACAGTGATGAGGATTCCCTTTTCTCCACATCCTTGCTAATATTTGTTTGTTGATTTATTGATGCTAGCCCTTATGACAGGTGTGAGGTGATACCTCATTGTGGTTTTATTTTGCATCTCTCTGATGATTTGTGATGTTGAGCATCTTTTCACGTGTCTATTGACCATCTGTGTGTACTCTTTGGAGAAGCGTTTATTCAGGTCCTTTGACTATTTTTTAATTGGATTGTTGGTTTTTTGGGTGTTAAGTTGTATAAGTTCTTTATAAATTTTGGATAGTAACCCCTTATCATATGTATCGCTGGTGAATATGTTGTCCCATTCAATGGGTTGTCTTTTCATTTTGTCAGTGATTTCCATTGCTATGCAAAACCTTTTTTGTTTGATATTGTACTTGAAACAGTCTCCTGCACAGAGATAGGTAATCAAAGCATCAAAAAGGTTTGCAAATAGATAAATGATTTATGTATGCATGTATAAATAAATGAATGAAATAATTTGAATATACCTAATCTTTTTAAGTCTCAGCTTCCTCAAGTACAGAGAAACAAGATCCCTAACATGAAGAACCATTATTAGAGAAAGAAATAATATATGTAAGGAACCTAGAATAAAATAGAAGCAAAAATAATATAAAACAGAACTCAAGTACACTCCTGTTACAACCTAGTTATGCATTGATTTATATTAATTGTTGCCCAAAATGTTGTCCAAAACAGGACAGTGGTCCAGTATAAGGTTATGTTTAATAGTGTCCACTGAAGCATGTTAGTAGAGATCAAAGTCCTGCCACTGTCTACATGGTATACTTTTATCAAATGGGAAATGTCAGCAACATTCTGAACAATGAATATGAAAAATCACTGCACATCACTGCACAGCCACCCTATGCTACTTAACACTGAAACTCCTAACTTTGATCTTTTTACATGTCAGATGTAATGGGGGGAAGGCAAAAGTTCTGAAATACATACTGAGATTCACTGTAGAATACACGATATACTTATTTGATCAAGAGGATTGAATTGGCTACTTTTTCCAGGAGTGCTGGTACAAATTTTGTTAAGGTGCAATATCTAATGAAAAAATAGACTCTGTGTGTGTGTGTGTGTGTGTGTGTGTGTGTGATCACAAAATGTGCAGAAACTGGGAATTAAGTGGCACTCCTTTTGGGATTATCTTTATTTTCAGAAAGAACTAAAGTTGCTGTTATCATACTTCATGAGTCTATTTTTCAAACTATGATCCAGAGATTTGGATTTCTTTTGAAAATTAAAAAATAATATTTTTGTACCCATAAAATTTTCAACTTATACTACTTCTTAACAGAAGTTATATGGTATATGCTGCATTTTTAACTATAATAAAAGTAAGTGAAATGATTATGAGGTAGAGCTAATGCTTCAGCTGAATCTTACAATATGGTTACAATTTTAATTTATGTCTACTATCTTTAATTTAATCAATTTTACTTAGCTCAAAAGCAGTGTGATGATTCTAAATGAGAAACTAAATTCTAGCTTTCAAATTTTTTTGAAAAAAATTAACATGTTCAAATTCTGTTAATTTTAAGATGAGTTTTTTATGAAGTTGATATTTTAACAGATCAGAAGGAATCATTTAGTCTGCTTCCCCCTCTTCAATATGAAATGCCATGTATCACTCATCTCCTAAAAAATGCTAAAAACATACAAACAAAAGAAATCCAGATTTAATTTATTTCAAATCACTTCTTTAGTTGCAAATTTTAAGTTGTTTTTGTTAAAATTGAGATACATCAATTTTTTTTTAGATGTTAAAAATGAGTACAGAATTTGGGGTTAATGATTAAGGAGAAAACTAATTTCACAAAATTAATTGCTAAATAGTAGAATTGGCAGTTGACTTCTTTTTCCCCCATTTAAGTTAATTTCCTGTTAGTAAATAGCACAAGACAGAGAGCAGTGTCTTCATGAGGCCCTGTTCACAGGTGTGATCAAGACTACACCAAGGAAAGCTGCCCCACTCCATCTATAATGTGGCTCAGGTGTGAATGAGTAGGTTAATCATGTGAAAACATAGTTCAATTGTGAATCAATCTCTTACTGAGCCTACTTGACTAGATATCAGAGGCAAAAGCTGTTGACAACGTGCTTTTTCTTGATTGACAAAAGCTGGGAAAGGAAAATAAAAGGTGGTTCATTCTCGTTCTTATTCTTATCACTAACGTATAATACAGCCAGAAACAACTCTAAGAAAATTAAGATAAGATATACACTGCCTGTCCTCTGATATTTCTGTTTAGCTGTTCTTTTTATGCCTTGTTCTAAGCCTTAGAGGCTCAAGAATGAAATTTGAAGAGGAATTGCAAACCACATTGCTGACTGTAGACATGGCCTGCCTCAGTGAAATCTTCTCACACCTAAAATCCTCTAAAGAATGAGTACCGACCAAATGCTGCAAAAGGATTTAAAAGAAATTTCTTCAGCCACCTTTCTTAGCTGTCCTCAGATCCAGGTAGAGCAACATTAACTTCACTGGTGGATTGTCATTCAGAGGGGACCCTCACTCATGACCAGTTTGCTGCTTAAAGTTTGGCATTTTCCATCCTCAGAACATAGATAATTTACCTTATCTTTTACTTCATAAATGGCTTGTATTACTTGTGTACATACTAGAACATGTTTTCATCTTTTTATTTAAATACATGGCCAACTAAAAATCTTTTTTAAAGACCATCTCATTTTATTCTACAAAGTACATACTCAGTGCATATTGGTAGAACGAACGAACGAACGAATGAATGAATGAATCATCTCTACTTTATGAATGATTCTACACTTATAAAATGCAGTTTTTTTACTAAGCATGTATTCATTTCTTTTCTCTATTATAAAAATTTTAAATCCTCATGTTTATTTCTACAACATTATGAATACCACTAATTCTGATTCATAATGGGCACACATTAATGTTTGGGAAATGAAGGAATAGTCAATCAATATGTATCTGTTATAAATATACTCGTAAATATATGATCTATTAAATTGCCAAAAATATGAAATATATGATTCTTAGTGAACACGAGCATGTGTATTATTTTACTATTGCTGTGTGACAAATTAGCACAAGAATAGTGGCTTTTTAAAACAGCACACATTTACTGTTTCAGAGGATCTGTGGTTCCGGAGGTTAGGCAGATCTCATTGGGTTTTCAGCTTAGTGTCCTTGTAGGCTGCAGGGCAGGTGGACCATGAGCTAGGGGCCTCTCTCAGTTCCTTTAGGCCCTTCAATTTCTTGCCACATGACCTTCTCCAAAACTCTCGTAGACCATCTCACAATATGGCATCTTACTTCTTCAAAGCTGGGAAGAGTCATCTTAGGAGGGGTCTAGTTCATGTTTTAATAATGATTACTTGATTGATTCAGGACTACACAAAATGATGTCCCTTTTGACTGACTCAGAATCAACTTGTTTGGGACTTTAATTATAGCTGCAAAATTTCATCACCTTTGCCTTCTGATGTAGTTCAATTGTGGGAATAAGTTCGTATTTACAGATCCTGCCTACACTCAAGAAAAGGAGACAGAACTAATTCTACTCCAGAGATGGGAATCTTGGAGTCATCTCTGAACTCTGCCTACCACAAAATGTAGGAATGGAACTTAAGGTCTGAGTACAAAGACCATGACCTGTTACCTAACATATGGTCATTTTTCCTCCCGCCCAAAATTAGCTTTGCACTTTCTAGAAGATCCCTCTTTGAACTTTTGAAAGGCTATTGCTTTAATCTTGGCAGTGACATGAGAGGACAAATGCATGTGTAACTTCTACAGGGAAGCTTTAAAAACCAGCACACAACTCATATATTCCTTTCTCTCTGCCTCGGTGATTGTGAAGGCTTGTGTGGAGATAAACCCTCTCTCAGCCCCCTTCTTAACCCTAGCAGCGTCAGTCCGGAGTGATTAGGTGTAAAGTCTTTCTTCCAATCAGTGTTAGAAAGGCAACGTGAATGAAAAGCTTTGTACTAAAATCCTGAGGACGCTGTTGCTGAATGACAATTTTGCCAATCCTGGATTGGCAAGACACAATCCTAAATTCTACACCAAATGTGTACCATTTTGAGTTCATGTGTTAAGAGATATCTTAGTGACTTAGGGCCACAACAAAGCAGCATACCCTTACATAGACTAAAAGGGAACTAGTAACAGGAATATCTTGAGAAAGGAAATAGAATAGATTGGGTATACTAGAGAAAGGAGCAAGGGATTGTAAGATAACTATTGAATAGAAGTCACATTGTGAGAGATGCACAATGGACTGTAAAGAAAAGTGTAGGGACCTAGTTTGGAAAGTCATTAATATGGGAGGCAACTTTCTTGAGGTTCATAACATAAGGCACAGCGGTTCAAATGAAAAGAAAAAGGAAACAAATATTATCTTCCCATCTATTCATGTTTGTACAGAAAGCGATTTTAAAATTATGTGATGCAGTTGTTTATCATTCTCTCAAAATTCTATCATGAGGAGGAAGCTGTTTTCCACCTATGATTATCTAGACGTTAAACAGCAGACAAAGAAAGCAAGGAAACACATAGTCTGGATACTGTCTGTTAAGGTCTGTAGTGTATAATAATCACCGTTTCCCTTTTTATTGACTAACCTTTTAAAAAATAGACTTTCCATTCCTCAACCTACTCACTAAAAGTAATCATAGCAATAAATACTAAATGATATAAATAAAAACTAGCGGGTAGGGATTCAGAAGAGCCATATTCTTTATCTAGGTCAGTCATTACTAAGAAATATATAAAGTCAATAATTCTCCTATGCTGTTTCTTTCTCTATACAGCGGTAGAGGTGTGATTATCTGACCCCAGATTCCTTTCTCATCTGAAAGTCTAAAGTTCTACATATGAAGTAGTTACACATAAAATGGTTTGGGTGAGAAAATAGGTGGAATATGCGCCTGGAAAAAATTTAAAGGCTTTTAAATTACTTTTCACTTTCTGTGCTCTTTGTTTTCATGTCTACTCACTATGGTCATATACAGGCTTCCTAGGATCTTCAGTCTTTTACCCTCTCTTATGTCTTATGAATCATCTGTGGTTAGCAGACTGCAAGTTCAATAATATTAGGTATAATAAAAACTTTGCTGAGAGCTACATTCAGCTTATTACTCATCTAATCTGTTGACAAAGAAAACCAAAAACCTATTCATCAACACCCGTAATGAGAAAGCGGGAAAGTATTAGAACTGTGTTTACAATATCCATTGAACAAAGTTAAAGTTAATCCCCAAATTTCTGTAGGTTGTCAAATTGTTTCTCCCCCAAAATTGATTTAAAGTAAAGAATTTGTTAAATTATTCTGTTCTCCATTTATTTTTGTAAGTCATGTACATCAGAAATTATGTGATGCACTGTGTTCATCTTAGAAAACTCTAAGATAAGAAAGAAGCTGTTCTGTAGCTATAATTATTTAAGGACTTTTGCCTTTGCACCAGGACAGTTAAAGCTGGAAAAGAGATGTGCTTTTTTTAAGAATATGATTATAATATGGATATAAATGTATGTGACTGCTCTTTTGGTCGTTTCAGTTCAGGAGACTGCATGGCTCCATGTTCCAGTTTCCAGGAATGAAATAAGCTGACTTTGACTTTCTCATAAATAGCAAACTGCTCTCTTTCAAGCCATGCTTACCCAAAGCCCAGTTTCCCACATTATGTTCCAAGATGTTATACCTATGTCCTGAATGAGAATTTCAAACCTCAGAAAAGGCATTATACAAAACCTTCCTTTACCCTCTCTTTCTTCCTCCTGCTGTCCTATTTATTTGGAGCAATTATATCTCCATAAGGATGATTCCTGTTACAAAATAATTTGTTGTCAAAGAAATGTGCTTGTCTAGGAATTATAACACTAATATAAATTTAAATTTTAATAGGCAAAGGATAAAAAGTACACTTCGCCAATTGAGAAAGTTTGTATTTTTCTATTTAATATTAATATGGCAAGAAATTGTAAAACTTTTTAAAATTACATATTTCTTTTGTATTTGTATAATATTAAATATGTTTTATGCATTTAGGAATTACACGTATAGCATGACCAAGTGCATTTAAAACCAAGTTCCATAAATATTTTAAATTTAGTAAGTGTATTGTTTCTTTATGAGGCTGTGAAATGGTGAAATTTCAGTTCAGGTTGTTATCACAAAACAACAAAAATCATCTTCAGTATTTAAACATTTAATCAAATATACACAACATGCACAATAACATCAGTTGTTTTGTTTTTGACAGATTTAACTTCCAAAGTGTTTTACTTTGATTCAATAAAATGTAGGGGGGAAAATGAACCATATGTTAAAGTTCTATATATAACAGCTGCTGATACTAATAAAAAATAAGTAATATTTAACTATTTGAGCAGGTTTACTTGTGCCATAATGAGGCACGATCACTTAATTATCTGTAAGCGCACAAGGAAACTTGAAATCAAATGAGTGAAATGGCTTTGAAATAAAATAGTCGTTTGATCCACATGAAAATTTTAGTTATTATAGTAATATACAAATGCAACTTACACAAATTTCTTAACATGATGACTGTTTTTTAAATATATAATGAATCTTCAGATGATTTGTGTCTTCTGCTTTTACTGTGATCAGTAACATTTTCAAGGCCGACATGGATGTGAAGAAATATTTTATGAAATCACATAGGTTCATCCTCAACTTTTTTGAAACATGGAATAAATTCCTTACTTAATTTCTAATTAAATGTGCATTTTTTTTTCATTCATGGTATGCAAAAGTGGTTATTTCATGTTTTCACTTCTCCCATCACCATCCAGTCCCGGCAGAGTGAGCTGTCACAGAGTGCTCTTTTATTACAAGGACTCTGCATGCTGTCCTTGAAAAGTAAACTTTAGTTACAGGGTTGCTGGGAAGGGCTGAGAGAAGAATGCTGAGTTATTAAGATTTAATTGTACATTAAAATAAAAATTCTATTCATCGCACTTTCATTTCACTACTAAATAATATTGGAGAGGAAGGGAGATTTTCATCCCAGATTACATAGGTACAACTATGAATAATGCTATTTATTGTTTTAATTTTAAAATGAGAAAAATGATAAATCAGACTTGATGTTAGGATAACAAGCATAATTCTGGTTTCCACACCAAGCTGACTACACCAGGATGTATTGTCCCCTGATATTAACTAATAAGGTCTCTTCCCAAACTAGCTAGAAAGCTAAAATAGTAAACTCCCAATCTGGTTTACACGTTAGTCTACTTGGATTATTTAAATAATATTTTGAGATAATTGCTCAATATCTCTTTATTCTACCTTTTCCCCCTTAAAAACAATTACAGGGAACTGGAGCTGGGAGTCCCAAATGACCTTGAGGTGGTAGAGTCTCAGGTACCTTTTTGTCTGCATTTGGCTTTCCATGATATAGGTGGTGATAGGTTAACCCTTGCTGTGATTTTTGTTTGTTTGTGCTGGTTTCACCATGTCAATAGCCCTTCCTGGCTGATCTGACTTCCCCTCAGCTTTTGATGTTGTTATAAACCCCTCCAGTACCTGTCTCATTCTCTGTCTCTCCGTGACTCATACAGTTCTCCTCAACTTTTGTAAAAGATTAGCTCTGTTATTTAACAGTAGATCCCAAGGGAGATTAACCAGCCTCACCTGATACTAGTAAGTGAAAAAGGAATGCAAAAATAAAATACTTTCAGAATAATTATGGACTCACTTCACTATTGTTTTGCTAAAAAGGCCAAGTAACCAACTTTTTATATCTTATATATTTCTGGCTTCAGAAGTGGAATCGCAAGGCAACAGTGATGTAATAAAAATTAAAACATACCATTTATAGTTGTGGGATATTTCCACATTTCATTCAATAGAAAATAAACTTTATAGCCTAAGAAATATGTTCAATGTTATAGATATAGTGTCTTTATACATTCCCAAGAGATCCTAAGAGTTTCTGTAGGATTTTATTCTGTAGGATAAAACAGAATCGTTTGACCTGCTTGCTGGAAGGCCTACAAACACTTACTCTCTATGACTTTCAATTTAGTTTATAAATGTATCAAAAACAAAATGATGATATATTTGATACTTTTAATTCCAGTTTTTTAAGACGTGCAATTTCAATTAACATAAATCAGCTAACTTGGATTTCTTGAAATTCACATGTAGCATAAAGCAATTGTCTACATGCCTGAATCAGTTAATATATAAGCTCTGTCCGGAAAAAGTCCAGCCATTATTAATATAATGAGAACAGTTTTTGTGGCATCAGTGTAACCTGGCAGCCAAGGAGAGTGGACTGGAATGTGCATGTGTGAACAATGACAACTTCACTGTACTAGTCAGTGGGGGTCATAGACACCACTGACTGAGTATATGTACTGTGTAGAATCACATTCAAAATGACTGAGTAAGTAGAGCAATGAATGTGCATCAAAGTTTGCATTAAGCTTAAACATTCCTCCAAAGAAACTATTTGGATGATTCAGAAGGTCTCAACTGTGGGCAACTGGTGATTGGCAGTATCGTCATGACAATGGGGCCGCTCATGTATCATATCTGGTGCTGAGTTTTTTGGCAAAACACCGTTATCACCCTGGTGATCAGCGCCCCCTACAGCTCAGATGTGGCACCCTGCAACTTCTGGCTTTTCCCAATACTAAAATTACCTTTAAAGGCAAGAGATTTCAGACCTTCGATGAGATTTAGGAAAATACAATGGGGCAGCTGATGATGATTGGGAGATCTGTGAGAGGTCCCAAGGTGCCTACTTTTAAGGGGACTGAGGAGTCACTGTCCTATGTGTAATCTTTCTTGTATCTTGTATCTTCTACGATAAATGTCTCTCATTTTCATTGTACATGGCTAGATACCTTCTGGACAAGCCTTAAAAATTCAATTGTCATTCAAAACTAATTTTATGTTAACAATACACTTTGTACATTTTGTACATTTTTGTACATTTTGTACAAAAGTGCATTGTTACTTAGTTAAAGTGGTTGGTGTTACCATACATGAACCAAGCATTTTGACTGTATCATTTATAGAGTTACAGATAATTCTTTCTAACAGTGGAATTCTTTGTGTGACTATTTTGTACAACATTTCATCTATCAGCTAATAAAGCTATCTGGTAAGCCTCATGATACAAGATACACATAAGCAAGAAAGATAAAAGGAAAGGTTAACACTTTTTCAGCATCTGTCAACACTGTCTCCTGTTACATTTGATCAACTTTAAAGTAAATGCAAACACATGATATCATTTACAGTAATAAAAGCGAATGACATACAGCAGCTACTTTGCTTTTATCCATTCTGCAGATCACTCATCACAAGTCTTCATGGGGTGGGGGTGACATTGCTTCGTGGTGCATCTTTGTCAGCAAAGTACCCTGCTTCAGCTCTTCAAGGCTAATTATTCACCCTGTAACTAATGCAAGAATCTACCAGTGTGTTTCCTATTTAAAATCTTGAGAAGGAAGCTGAATAGAGAAACCATGCCACATTATTTTTTTCACTTAAAAGGTAAAAACAACAAAAAACAAAAACAAAAATAAAATAAAAAAGAGTAGCAAATAAAATGTGAATTAAAGGCACTGGATGTGCCATCACTTTCTCAAGAATTAAATGCACTTTTAAAGTGAATCAAGTACACTTTGACCTAGAGCAGTGGCCCCCAAACTGTGTTTTCTGGACTAGCAGAATCAGCATCACCTGAGAAATTATTTAATATGCAAATACTTGGGTCTTACCCCAGAACTACTGAATCAGAAACTCTGTGGATGACACACTTCCCAGATGGTTCTGATACACATTCATGTTTCATACTCAGCAGTTTAGGGGAATTCAGTATGGTGTAGATTGCTTGTAAGTTTTGTCCTGTTTAACATTATACTTTTAATTATAAATGACAAATATTATAGATTGTAAAGGTTTGAGTTTATTTAGATAAAAAACAAACCAGAAGGTACTTAAATATGTGTATCTTATAAAATTGATCTAGTAATCTCCAAAGATTTAATTTATTTTTCATATATTTTATAAATTTTTTTTTATTTTTTTAAAGATTTTTATTTATTTATCTTTAGAGGGGAAGGTTAGGAGAGAGGGAGAGGGAGAGAAATATCAATGTATGGTTGCCTCTCATGCGTCCCCCACTGGGACCTGGCCTGAAACCCAGGCATGCGCCCTGACTGGGAATCGAACCGTGCTTCTTTGGTTCGCAGGCCCGCGCTCAATCCACTGAGCTACACCAGCCAGGGCATATTTTATAAATATTTTAATCTGATTCATATTATTAAAAATCTGGGAAAATTGTACTTTCTTCCCAATCAGTGTAATCATGTATCATAAGTCTATTTGAATGGGCCCTGGCTGGTGTAGCTCAGTGGATTGAGCGCGGGCCTGCGAACCAAACGATCCAGGTTCGATTCCCAGCCAGGGCACATGCCTGGGTTGCAGGCCAGTTCCCAGCAGGGGACACATGAGAGGCAACCATACATTGATATTTCTCTCCCTCTCTCTCTTTCCTACCCTTCTCCTCTAAAAATAAAAAAAATAAAAAAAAAGATTTAAAAAAAAAAGTCTATTTAAATGGTAGTCAATAACATGAACAGGATTAGTATTGTCATGATTTTAAATACTGAATTTAAATTGCAGTCCATGTTTTAAAGAATTTTGTTTTCTATTTTCACTTATCCTTTCCAGTTATAATACAAAATACATATGATCAATGTAAACAGATGATATTTCAAAGTCTTTTAAAATGGGTTTAGAAAGAAAGAATATTGAACTTTTGGATTCTGGAATACGGTTCCTAACTCTGTTTTTTCGCAAACACTTTCTTAAGTGATTTTTTTTGTAATTAAAAGGCAGAGTGCGTTTTATTCTGGAGAGTGTGTTTCAGGACTTATTTCCTAAGAGTTGATGAAATTGAAAATTAATGTTTCTTTGAATGCATGGGGGATCCCAAAGACTGTAAACAATAAGTCATGTACTAAGTACTTAATTAAAGGCTCTCTGCAGCATATCCAGCCTCTGGAGATCTACAAATTTTATTTGGAAATAGTTGAACTTTTCTGAGCTCATAGTTTTTTGCTAGCTGTGACCATCCTTTCTTGGCCCTGAGGTTACAAGACAGCTGCTCTTTTCATTTGCTGATATCTGGGGGCATAGACACCTCCCCCACACACCCGAGCAGAAATGATTTATTGAATTATTTTTCACTACCAGACATTCAATGAGACCCTAGCTTGGCCTGATCATACCATGACTAAGCAGAGATGATAGCTGGAAGGATGGATAGATAGATGATAGATAGATAGATAGATAGATAGATAGATAGATAGATAGATAGATAGATGATATATATAACCAAAAGAAATTCAATAATCAATAAAACAAAATAACAAGCTTGAATCCATAATATGTGACCTTATTGAAATATAACTGTTTTAGAAAAAAGGTAAAAACTTTACCAGAAACATTGGCAATAAAATATTTTCAAGTAGATCACTAAAATATTAACTTACAAGTAACTTTCAGGCTGCTTATACTAGTAATATAATGAGAAGATGAACAGTGTTGACAAGTAAACAGTGGCCTTGAAGACTTATCTCATGAAACTGAACAAAACTCCAATAATAGAGAAATCGAAAATACTGGATGGTGGATGGAGGAAATGGCTCACAAAAAATATTTTAAAATATAAAAGAAACAATCGGAGAAAAAGCATCTAGAGAAGAAACACTTGCTGATTTTATGATAGACCTAGATCTGCTGGTGGAAAGTGTTCACTCAGAATTAGCAAAATCACAAAGGCCTCTGGACGTGCCCCTAAAACTCCTAAAGGATAAAGCAAACCTCACACACTTCTTGGCATAAAGGTAAGGCAAGGAACAGAGAACCAGGCTAACAAGGGCTTCCGATCTGCAACACTGAGAACCACAGCAATGCAATTTACTCAGAAATTCCTGAGCAAAATGACTGGGACCCAGGAATAATATACTGTCTTGCAAAGGGGAATTATGTGCACACACACGGTGGGGCAAAAGTAGGTTTACAGGTGTGAGTACGCAAAAACAGTTTATTCTTGTATTATTATTTATTATTGCATTATTTTACATATGGACAACTGTAAACCTAGTTTTTCCCCACCCTGTATATGTAGGAATTCAAACGGCATTTTGACAATATGCCCAGGAAAAAAAAAGCTCTAATATCTTCATGATGGAAGAGAAAAAAAGGAATATTATCAGTAGATTGTAATGCATCTTACAACAAACATACAGTTAAATGTAAATTTATTATATGTATGATTGGAAAAATATTTAACATAGTGTTTCTGAAAGTGAAGTGAAACTTGTGACCAGTTTAATCGTGTTACAGTGCAGATGACAGATATTCTAAATAACAGAATCGACATATGCATGTTTTTCACATTACAGGAACTTCAGCAGGTAGGGCCCCGTTGCTGTTATCATCTCTGTTGCTGTTCTCTGTTTGTGCTGGTCCCTCCTGTCCTACCACTTTGTCATTTTTATCCTGTCATCATCTCATTGTCCGAAGATAGCCTCTGTAGAACCAGGTGTCATATTCTCAAACAAAGAGGAAGTTTAAAAAAGAGGGCAAATGGTTATTTTCCTAATGCATCTTTAATTTTTTCAGGGAAATTATATGTTTTTCATAATTATCATAATAGATTTACCTTAATTTTTCAATGGTCAGAACCAGGTGATATGACCATAAGACAATTCATGGCAAAAAGGACTACGATTGTGATTGTCTTATGTTAGCGAGGATTTATTCACTGAAGCTGGCTGTTTCACTTCTCAAAAAATAATGGAATTCTATGATTAACGATGAAGTACCAAGTGGCTGTTAAATAAACAACCGGAGGTGTTTCTAACACACATTATTATGTATAATATAGAATTAAAATTTAAAACATAGCACCAAAAAAGAAAAATATTGTAAATGATGTGAAGAGTAAAGGAGTGACAGCATTGTGAAACTCTCAAGTATGTCTATTTTTTGTGTGGGAGAGGAAAATAATAGTTATAAAGATTTTTATTTGTTAGTGTGAGGGAGAAGAGAAAGCAAATACACAAAGTGTACTGTGGTTCAGAATGATTTTTATTTTTTTCTAAAGCTGCAGTCCATATAACATGGGGCAAACTGGAAAAGCAGCAATGAAATGTTTTAAATTTGATCATTGGAATCTAATTAATTGTATTGTTTCTGTCGAGAGAAGTAGCCTGAAAGAGAAATGAAAGGACCCTCAGTGGTCCTCCACTTTTACTTTATAATGTTGATAGAATTTTCTGGGTGGCTTTTTACCACACTGATGCTCTGCCACCACCCCAAGACCAAGTGAATCCCAAACCTACGGGGTTGGATTTAGGCATAGGCATTTGTTTTAATGATCCTCTGGTGATCTTAATGAGCACTCAGAATTGAGAACTACTCTTTTAGAAGATACATGTCTAGTACAAGACCTACTATAAACTCTATAAAATTCACAAATTATTTCAATAGTCACGGTTTGAGCACCCATGTTCTATACACTGTTCTATGCACTGGTGATACAGCAACAAATGATATAATGTGCTTATTCTCAAGACTTTGACCTACCAATGGGACAGGCAGGCAATATTCATATAACATCACATAGTGAATAATTATAATACATCATATGATAAAGTGAGGGAACGTGAAGGTGGATGAGCCCAGAGACATGCCCTTTGAGGAGGATAAACTTGTGCAAGACAGAAATAAATCGAGTAAACAAACCCGGAGCACCCATGAGGAAGGAGGGATGAGGGCAGAAAGAGGGAGGATGTACAATGAATGCCTTGTACTAGGAGCATGTTTGACCTGAAAGAAAATAATGGTAAGTAGAAAACTATATTATTCACACTAGAATTCAAGAGTAATGGCAAAACAAATTTGCTTTCACACAAAGACTTAGATATTTTACCATTTCTGGATGATCATTCTGAACTTCTAAAGTATATTTCAAGAGGAAGGAAACACAGCCCAGAAAGGGAAAAAAATGTTTGGTAAACTTGAAAAACACACGGTTAAACTCTAATTGAGCACTTTAGCTGAAAACAATGTTTTTAATAGATTAATTTAGGGTACAGAATTATAAACAAGATGGAACAAAATTACTACAATAAAATCCCATAAAAGATAGCAGAGTAAGATCAGAGTTGAAATCTTCTAATATCCTTAATTGTTCTGGAGATGGTCATTTTGATGGTCTTCAGATTTCAAGTCAAGCATATAAATGAAATCACATATATTATCTTTAAAATAATATAAATAGAATTAATAACTTATAAATGAGTTGAAAATGCAATAGAGAAAATACAGTTAATCAACTAGGGAGTAGGATGAAAGAAAAATCTTAAAGAACAGTCAAGGAAACAATAAAACAAAGATGGTAGAATATATCTGGGTTACATATTCATGTATTATTATTATTAATAATGTATCATTATTATTTTACTATTCTCTCTCTTTTCGTGTCTATCAGAGATATTTTGTAGTAAGTATAAAGAATATAAAAAAAGATGTTAGGAGTTGTCATAGTGTTACCACTGTTAAAAACCACACTATTATATCTAAATTACAAAGTCAAACAAGTAAAACAGAATTGAACCCCCTTAAATAAATCTAGGTATACATGGAAATTTAATATAAAACAAAGTGATACTTTAAAGCAATTGAAACAGATGGCTTACTTAAACTTAATCAATAATGTAGAAATATATGTATCTATAATGTGAGGTGGTAGCTGGCTGGAGGAAAATAACTTGCTAAAGTGTAAAAGCCTATCCATAATACTATTACATTTATGTAAAAATGAGTACATCCATAATCATCAAAAGTAGAATGTATTGTGGAGAATTATGATGGCAATATAGTAATATTTGCTATGAATCACTTTAATTCCCTTAATACAATCCTTTGCAGTGAAATTATATTATAATAATACTTATACTAATATATTTATATATATATTAAAACACCCCCCCAAAAAAACTTAAATGCAAGTGCCTCTAAAGGAGTAAGCATTAAATGAGAAGCAAAATAAAGTATAAACAAAACTTATATCCAGGAACAGAAGCATAGTGATATTAATTTACCATGGACCACATTTAAATTATAATCCATCTGTGAGAAATGAGAACACAAGATTATTTTTTGAATATAGTGGATTTACTTGCACTCGGAAGACATTTTTCAAGAATGTAACAAAATTGCCTATCATTCTTACAAATGGCCTCTTGGCCAAATACTACAGCATGTTGCCTTGTCCACTTTGTTGCAGAGACTGGGTACCTAACGATAAAAAGCAGTAGAATGAGAAACCTTCCATAAGCATACTTCAAAGCAAATAAAAGTGATTTTGTGGGCTACACATATGCAATTGCCTTCTTTTTTTACAGCCACTTGAGAGCTCTTTAGTATCACTTGAATTAGGACTTTGAGCAAAGAGCCTGCTGGAAGTGAAACTGCTATGATAGTTACTCTTGACCATGGCACATTGCTTTTCTGTCCCCACTGCCAGGCACTCCAGCGGCGTGAGCAGTTGGGGAGACCGCCAAAAGTATAGACAATAAAAGCTATGAGAGTTCCCTGAAGCAGATTAAAAAAATATGTTTGCCTTTTTTTCTCTTATTTTAAAATGCAATACTGAAAAGAAGAAAAGCTCATCAGAACTCAGGATATCTTTTGCATTTCAGAGATTATCCATAAACATCACATAGTTTCTAAACAAGGAGATTTCTCTTGCTATTTTGTTGCTACATTTACTATTTATGATAATTCAGAGACATATTTCAGACATGACTGTTTACTTCAATCAATTGCATAAATGTATCTTGATTACACTGGTGGAGAGCTGAGAAAAATGGCATTAATTTAAGGATGGGTCTGCAAATTGGCAGTTAGTACAGTTAGTATCACTCCCTTATGTCTGTATGGCTATACCACTAAGGGCATAAGTTAGGGGGTGAGGTTAAAAGAAGAGAAAGGGGACTTCCGGCCAAGATGGAGGCGTAGGCGGACACACT
Source organism: Glossophaga mutica (assembly GCA_039655065.1). NCBI lineage: Eukaryota > Metazoa > Chordata > Mammalia > Chiroptera > Phyllostomidae > Glossophaga > Glossophaga mutica. The sequence goes on from CM077306.1 coordinate 159,068,151, forward strand.
GTGCCTCCTCTCACAACCAAAATTAAGGACAACAAATATTTAGAAACAAGAGAACAACCAGAACTTATAGAAAATTGAACTGTACGGAAGTCCAACAACCATTCATCCAGACTGGTAAGAGGGGCGGAGTCGCAGTAGGAAAAAGTGGAGGTGCGGACCCAGGAACGCAGGTAGCAGTGGCTCGCAGTTCCCAGGTGCACAGGTGGTGGCTGGCGGTCCTGGGGCCCACAGGCGGCAGCTGGCGGACCCCGGGCACAGGGGGGCAACTGTGCAGATCCAGTGAGGACGCACAAGGCAGCTGGCTGACCAGGGGGTCCCACATTCGCACACGCAGACGGTCCAGGCAGAGGGGAAGTGGCGGAAGGGACTGAATCCAGGAGAGAGCGGAGCAGGCGCCATTGTTCCCTCTCAGACCCCGCCCCCACATACAGCGTCACAACCCAGCGACTGGGCTGCCCCACACTGGGGAGCGCCTGAGGCTCCACCCCTCACTACGTAACAGAACGCACGCATGTGCAGATAATCCAGGTGAAGGGGAAGTGGCGGAAGGCGGAAGTGACCGGAGTCCAGAAGAGAGCTGAACAGGCGCCATTCTTCCCTCTCGGACCCCGCCCCCACCTATAGCGTCACAACCCAGCGACTGGGCTGCTAAGGCTCCACCCCTCATACGTAATAGCTGCGACCAGACTAAAACCAAAACAAAACGAAACAAAAAACCTCACCAAAAATGGCTCAAACCGGAGAAAAAATGAAAACGCCGGAGTCAATTCCTCTAAGCAGTGAAGAGATAGCCAACCTATCAGATGCACAGTTCAAAGCACTGGTCATCAAAATGCTCACAGAATTGGTTGATTTTGCTCACAAACTAGATGAAAAAATGCAGGCTACAATACGTGAAATGAAGGAAGACGCATGGGGAACCGATAGAGATGGAAGGAAAACTGGGACTCAAATCAATGAAGTGGACCAGAAGGAAGAAATTAACAACCAAACAGAAAACGAGGAAGAAACAAGAATTCAAAAAAGTGAGGAGAGGCTTAGGAACCTCCAGGACATCGTTAAACGTCCCAACATCCGAATTATAGGGGTCCCAGAAGGGGAAGAAAAAGAGCAACAAGTAGAAAACTTATTTGAACAAATAATAAAGGAGAACTTCCCCAATATGGCAAAGGAAATAGACTACCAGGAAGTCCAGGAAGCTCAGAGAGTCCCAAAGAAGTTGGACCCAAGGAGGAACACATCAAGGCACATCGTAATTACATTAGCCAAGATTAAAATGAAGCAGAGAATCCTAGAAGCAGCAAGGGATAAGGGGACAGTCACCTACAAAGGAGTTCCCATCAGACTGTCAGCTGATTTCTCCAAAGAGACCTTCCAGGCAAGAAGGGGCTGGAAAGAAATATTTGAAATCTTGAAAAGCAGGGACCTACATCCAAAATTGCTCTTTCCAGCAAAGCTGTCATTTAGAATGGAAGGACAGATAAAGCGCTTCTCAGATAAGGTCAAGTTCAAGGAGTTCATCATCACCAAGCTCTTATTATATGAAATGTTAAAGGGACTTATCTAAGAAAAAGAAGATCAAAAATATGACAGTGAAAAGACAGCAAACTCACAGCTATTAAGAACCACACCTAAAACAAAAGCAAACTAAGCAAACAGCTAGAACAGGAACAGAACCACAGAAATGGAGATCATATGGAGGGTTAGCAACAGGGGCGTGGGAGGAGGGGGGGGGAAGGTACAGAGAATGAGTAGCATAGATAGTGGGTAGAAAATAGACAGGGGGAGGGCAAGAATAGTATGGGAAATGTAGAAGCTAAAGAACTTATGACACAAGGACATGAACTAAAGGGGTGAATGTGGGTGGGAGAGGGTGTGCAGGGTGGGGGGAATGATGGGGGAGAAATGGGACAACTGTAATAGCATAATCAATAAAATATATTTAAAAAAAAAAAAAAAAAGAGAAAGTTTTCCTTCAATTTGCATATTAATTTTTATGGGCTTGTTGCCAAAGAGAAATCTTTTCAAATTTATTCCAGAATCCCAGGGCCTTTACAGATTAACATCATTTTTTTCTTCTTATCCTAGCTTCCCATTTTAATTGAAGGCTATTTCTGATGGCTGTATTCCACTTACCATAAGACAAAGTAAATTTCCTTTAGTCACTTCCAAGCTATTATTAGTTCACTTTCCTAGAATAACCCCTCTGTTTTGGGCCATACCATATGGTTTGCCCTGTCTTACCCCCTTCCTTTTTGACCACGTTCATATGCAGTATTTGTTTCAGGGTAATTTCAAAACTCATGTGAGAGGTTCATCAGTCTCAGAAGTGAATGCCCAGTATCTCTTCTCTTAAGAGGTACTATCTCTGTCCCCAGGCATACCCTTGACCTTGCCACAATCTGGAGCTCCCAGGCTTGAAAACTGTCAACTCTAATGGCCATTCTTTAGCCATAACTTTCCAAGCTCCTTTTTTTTTTCTCTCTAAAACCATGATCTTTAACCATATAAAGAACTTCACTTGTCTTTCTGCATGTTAGTTTCCTCTTGGCTTCATGTCCCTCCCAGAATTCTCAAGTACTTAACCCTTATAGTGAAGTGATTAATTGAGTAGACTCTGGAAAGAGACTACCTGGGTTTGGAATCTGAATCCAACATTTATTATCTGTGTGACCCTGGGAAGATATAAACCTCTCTGGCCCTCAATTTCCTCATCTGTAAAATGAGGTCAGTATACAAGTACACGTTTTTTTAAAGAAAATAAATGTTCAGGATTTGTTGGATCTTTTATAAAAGGAAAGGTGGCAGATCATTTACATGTTAAAGTGGAGAAAGAAAATAAATGACCATGAAAAAATTGTCTTTTTAAATAAAAAATCAGGTTATAAATGCAGAGCTTATCCTTCTTAATCCTTTTTTTCCGAGCATGAAGAATCCGTCTCAAGGGCTTCAAAATGATTATATTTAAGAGTTTGCCCAGACATTTTTGTTTTTAAAAGAACTAAACCAGTCACAACATTTAAAAAAAAATCTAGGCTCTTGCATATAACAGTTTATCCCCACCCTTGCCTTTTGTATCGTTTTTCAGTTACCCTAACCTACACCAAAGGAAGAGGAACATGTCCAGACTGAGATCAGGACACTGAACTTGGCTTTTTCTGACAGCAGTGCGGCCGTCTTTTTGCGTCTCTCCTGCGTGCACAGGCAGAGTGACTGGCAAAAAAGTTAAAGACTTCCTGAGACAGATGCTGATTATTTTCCCTCACTCCAGTTTAGTCCTTGGCAAAAAGAAAGAGAAAGAGAGAGAGAGAGAGGGAGGGAGGGAGAGAGGGAGGAAGACTTTGGCATTACTTCAGGACAGGAGGGTAGTGAGAGAACAAAGGTGTTTTAAAAAACATGTATCTGAAAAATGCCAGTTTTTGTGAGTATATCTGCTTTTCTCTTGAACAGTATATTTTTCCTAAGTTCTAGCTTTACCTGAAATATTACAGGGCTACATGAAGCATTATTTTTCCACTCTACCCACTCAGCCTGTCAAGACAGCCTCATTTCAAGGAAGAGTAGGAGTGAGAATTATTGTTTTAAAAACAGCATAGTCGTGAAGTCTTCCTGGAAGAAAGTTCCTTTGTAATTTTTGTACAGTAAAGTGATAATGAAGTGAATTCAGATGTCCATTTTTTCTTAATCTAAAAAGTTAAACTCATCTTAAATTCCAAAATTAAATTCCATTAAGAAATGTGAGGATTTAATTATGCTTTACTCTAAGGCATTTTGTATACCAAATCATAACATTTTAGACTGGGGAGTCTGTTGCTCCTGATTTAACCCTGAGTTTGCCCGTTGAGGAAGTATTAGTTTATGTTTAAAGAAGCAGATAATCTGACTTCTTAACCCTACCAATGTCTACTTGTGAGCTATGGACAAATTACATAACCTTTTTATTCCTTGTTCAATCACTTTGTGAAATAAAAAGTTGGTTTCTTATCTTTCCTTTTCACAAAAGAGTTATGTTGTTTATAATGTTTACTTACAAAGGACTGCATATTGCCCTGTGTTTCTGCAAAAAGACAGCAGTTAAAATATTGTCCTTTGGTTTGTGAGAAAAATAGTAATGACAGCAGATGAAACTGTAAATTCTTCAGCTAAGAGGCTATATTCTTTATATAAAATTTTACCAGCAATCAATTTGGTTTAACAAAACTGTTGCATTTGTAAAGTACATCAGTTTTTTTTACACTCTTGACATGTAGAAAATAGTGGTTATGTTTTAGTACAAACATACATAAAATATTAATATCAAATGTTTTACAGTTGTGAGAAAAAAACAGTATATTCATGGGTTCATATCAAACATTGCCTTGTGCATGAAAAGCATCTTGGCAGTGACTCTACATCTATCCTACACATGTGTAAGAAAATTAACAGAAACCAGTATTAAAAAATGAAACATGAGTATTTTTACTATAATCATTAGCCATGTTCAGTTGACTTGTTTCAGCATGTGACTGTTAGAATTAGTGATTGAGAAATAAGGAATTCCACTAATATTCATAAAGAAATATATTTAAAATTTTTTTAACTTATGGAAGAAAAATGGCAGTTTTTACAATATCTGAAAAATGGCAGATATTTACAATATCTGTAGCTTTTCCTCATATCTTTATTCTACAGACTAAATCATATACTTAAGACCATTTAAAAAAGATATTTGAGGATGTCTCACCCAATGTGCAGATTTATTTACAATAAATTCTTCTTAAACTTTAAAATGAATTTCTTCATGTCACATTGATTCACGTGGCGGTGAGCTCGTCTCTCACATACCACAGTCCGGAACTATTTCATTCCTGACATCTGAGGTGCAAGGTGATCTCTTAGTCCTGATTTAAGAACTATTCTCATATATTAATATATACATTTTATTTCTGAAATTTCTGATAATTGACCCACATCCCCCTTTATTTAGAGAGTCTTTCAAAATTACTTTTTTAAATGAGTAAAATTTCACCAGGGAGGAATAAATTCCCTATATTGCTATGCTAATTGCTAATGATAACAATATATTACTGGCACTCCATCTGCTTTTTAGTTGCTAAGATTCATATTGTCACACTTGATAACACAGATGCTTCTCCACTTTGCTCCTCACACTGCTCCTACAAGGATGCTGCCCTCAGGTTGTTAGGCATCTCCTCCCAGACCCAGACATGGGAGGGGAGTCCTCAAAGTACCCACCACCTTCAGTCTTTGCCATGTTAACTGTATGTTTCTCAAAAGAACCCCATAGTTTTCTCAAAACTAGTGCCCATGTGATGGGGGTGAAAAGAACAAGAACCCTACAGTCTGCCTTATTTATTTAGAGCTTCCTTCACCATGCATGGGAAAAAAAGCATAGGCTACTCCTCTATCCTTTCATGTCTTTCTTCTTCAAGTGCAGCCTCAGATTCAACTTACATGATAGAGAAGTATACATCCTCTTACATAAAGACACTGTTTGTTCTTCCAGATTTGGCACATGACGTGGTATCTGGGAGATAGAGGGATTTAGCAAACCCTATCTCCAGACAATGCTTGGGTTTCAAGCTAATGCTCTGCCCTGAGCTGAAGCTGTCTGCCTTTTCCAGCTCTGGAACCCTGAGGTGCTTTCCTAAATATGGAAAGGGGAGGTATCAGTGAAATATTTAACAGGAAAACAATCAAAGGAGAATATGATGTTTGCAAAAATCATCAGTATTTCAATGCAATCTGTATGCAAATGTAATAATTTAAATTGTTGATCAGATTCATCCTGTTCAAAAAACTTCTGCTTACAGTCCTGAAGTAATTTGGATAGACTACAAAATCTTTCACTTAAATGAGCAGAACTTATGGTATGAAATGAATAATACGTTGTGAGCTAAACCTCTAATTTAAGTACACACACAGAAACACAGCTACAAATATATACAAAGCAATTAGAAAGCTTAATTAAAAAATAGAAAATACAGGAATAACTACAAATGCATTCTATTATTTACTTTAACTCCATTTTATTACTGAATAGGTAGGTCAGAGTTGACTTACATGCCTCAACTCAGAGGCCAATGCTGATTTCCTAGTTGTATCTGTAAGGAGTTCTATATAGAGAAAGTCACAGGTAAAGAGTACACTTCCATCCATTGGCCCTGAGTGGAGCACAGTGTAATTGTTATATATCATAGTTCTGGGCATAAGCAAGCCATGTGTGACCGAGATTCTAATACTATTTCTCCTGTGCAATCACTATCATGTTCTTTCTTCTCCTTCTTTTCTTCTCCTCCTCCTCCTTCTTCTTCTTCTTCCTTCTTTCTTCTTCTTCTCTTCTTTCTTCTTTCTTCCTCTTTTAAATCCTCACCCAGGATCAGATTCATACTGTTCAAAAAACTTCTGCTTACCGGCCTGAAGTAATATGTTTATTGATTTGAGAGACATAGAAAGGGAGAGAAAGAGATAGAAAGAGAAACATGGATAGGCTGCCTCTTGCATGCCCATTGGCCAGACCAAACCTGCACCTTAGCTGTGTGCCCTGACGAAGGACTGAACCCACAACCCTTGGTGTATGGGATGACATTTAACCAGCTGAGCAACACGGCCAGAGCTGCTTCTTTCTTCTAACTCTCCAAATTCCGTTCCCATGCTGCACTTAAATTGGCCACATCACACTAAGCTTTTTCTTGCTGCAGACTGAATCTGTTTGAACTCATTTCTCTAAATGAGTTCTGTATTTACAGGAATTTTCTGCTCCAAATATAGTATCCCTGATTCTATTACCACTGATGTAGTTAGTTCTCTACCTCATTGCTATTGCACAAATCTGTGTGAATGCTGAAAATTCAGAAACCTGCTTATCTTCTAATGCAAATAAGTTCTCTGGAGGTCTTCTTCAAAATAGCTCTTACAAGAAGCTTTTGGACTAGATATGCTTTGTTCTATGTTATAGAAAGGTTTTATAGCCTTCCCCATTCATTAAATATTTATCGAGTGATTACAATATGACATGTACTTTAGTCTGAGTGGTGCCTGAAAGTCTTTTCCCAAATATATACAGCCATACTTTCCTTTATTATTATTTTGCTTTGTTTCCTCCTATCAAAGGTTCTCCCTAGGCCCAAAGATTTAAAGTATCTCCTTTGAAGAGAAGTTCCAGCATTTCCTGATCACTACAACAGGAAATATGTAGTATTTCAACCTTGAAGAATGATTTGTAATCATTTAAATCCTCGGCATGTTAAAAAAAAAAGTAGCTTTTTCTAGCTCCTTTACTATGACAATGACCTTTAATTTTAAGAAGTATGTGTCACTCAACAAAAACCACAAGGAGCTGACATAGAAGAACAAGATAAATGAAGGAAGAAGTGAGCCAGGCACAAACATGAAGTTTCATGATCCAGGAAAGAAGACCCATAACCTATGACAGTGAACAAACAGAAAAACAAACAAAAAATTGCAAATCAATTGATGTGTTTCTTAAAAATTATTTCATTCTTAAGTAGAGTCAATCAAGGTACATCAGGAAAAGCGGCATACTGCGGTTAGATATGTCATTTCAATCAAAACTTTTAAAAGTATATTGGGGGAAAGTGAAATAAATGCCCACATGCGAAATAGACAATTGCTGATTCAAAGCAAGTATTTGACTCCACCCCCACGCAGGTAGAGGAATGTAATGGCTCCATTGTTAAAGTGTTTTCCTTTTCATCACCTGCAAAACCTTGTGTCCAGGTTGAACAGAAAGTGGTGTTTGAGGCACACCCAGCTTCCACACTCACAGATTATTTGGGGAGGCTGAGGAGATCTGTTGCCTATGATAATGGTTGAACCCAATGCTACAATTACTTCACAGTATAATGTACATGTGTAGTAAGCACCATAAATGCAATAAATTCCTAACTTTTTTCTCAAAGGGATAACCTCCCTCTAAAAAAATTCTTGATTTCACAAACATCACTGTGTTCCCATCATTGACATGCTAATATGCCTGTGAAATTGCCAGTTCATATTATGATGAATTCCCATACCCAATTAGAAGAAGCTGGTAGAACAAAATTAGACAGTCATGTTAAAAACATGAATAGCCTTGATCACTTTGACTAACTTGAAAATGTTTATAATATAAACACATTAAATGGTAAATGTGGTACACAAAGTGTAACTAACACAAGCATTAAAATAAGCTTGAAAATTATGACAACGTAACCCAGTAGAAGGTACAAGAAAAGAAAGACAAAAGTGACAAAGGGTCTCCTGATTACTCACAAGGAGAAAATAATTTTGAAATTCATATAATTGCTATAGATAATTTCCCCTAATATTTCAGCACTGTTCCTTATAAAATCTCTAATATCTGCAACATTGGTTCAGGAAATAAGATGTAATTAAATAAAAGTACTATGAGATGATGCATGGCAGTATTAATACAACATATGAATACATATTTAAAATTATAACCATGAAGAAACCAATGTTACACACTCACAAGTACTTTTATTATAAATAATGTTCCCTTTTTAATTGATATATTTCATAACATTAGAGATATCTTAGAGGAGGCTCTTAAAGTTTCAACAAAAGCTTTCAAAGTGCCTATGCTTATTGTTCTGTCTCTCAAAGGATGATCTCAGTGAGACCCTGTAAACTGGAATTGCCCCCATTCTCTTCAAGGCATATTCATGTGTAGTCTTCATTTTTTCCCTTTCAGACCTCTGAATGTACACATTTTTGTTCGTTTCTAGATTTGATGAAAAAATAAAAAGAATAGGCATCAGCCACAAGGCTAGCTTTACAAGGCTAGTGTCCCTGTCTGCATTCAAAGTTGAAAAAATAAGCAAATTTCCCTCATCATACTATATGGAGCATAAGGTTTCCAAAGCATTAGTGACAGCATCTTACCTGTTAGTTAAAGAATTCTGTAAAATTATTGAAGCAAGTATTGATGTAGATAATAAAACTGAAGCCCCTATTGATTAAATAAATGAGATCCCAAGTCTTCAACCAGCTACTGGTAGACACAGGACTGAACACAATATTTTGGGGTTTTTTTAAGTCAAATGAAAATGCATTATAAATAAATAGAAGCCTACATGCACAACAGAAAATCTCACATGTATTCACACATCAGCAGTAATAGCCAAGGTCACATGGGATCTTTGTCTGGAAATTTGGAACACACAATTACTCCTTTGTCCATCAGTGACTTCACTGTACCCCATTTTTTTTCTGTTGCCTGGGATCTATATGGTCCCTCACATTACCATGCCTATATTCCCTCTAGCACATGCCCCTAGAAAGAATGCGTTTTTTAAGTTATAAAAATTATTTGCTTAATTATTAGCAAATGTATCCATACCATTATCACTCCAGCAAAATAATTACAGTGGCTTACCACAGTTTTCCTATTTCATTTATTATGAAAATTTAGGAATTTTGTCATTATGCACAGTGTTCTCAGAAAGGACAAATTTTATTTTATCATATGTGTAATATTTGAAGTCATGTCCTATAGCATTTTGATTAAAACCAAAGTTCTTAAATCAGTTCTACCATTAGTATAAACTGGAACAGGTTACATGGCCTCTCTGTGAACCAGGTTCCATAGCTATAGAAATTCATTAATCAGAATAGTCAAATTAGATAATTAATGTAAGAAATTTAGAACATGACCTAGCCCATAATTATTATCCAATAAATTTGCTCTCATTACCAGTAGCATCTTTGTTATTAAATTTTATCTTCATACCTCAAAAACTCTTAAGTTCTCCAAAATTACCTCTGTATCCACACTACAAATTTATTTGCTCTGTGTAATACATTATCATTAACTTAAAGAAAGTCAAAAGCAATTTTTGTGAATTTTTGAAACATTAAATTTCTTGCCCCCCAAAAATATTTTCATTGTAATAGCTCACTGAAATTCATACATACTCTGGCTTATTTTTGAGAGATCAATTATTTTACACCAATTTATATATTTTCCTGTTTTTTATAGAAGCACCAACAAAGCAAATTATTTATATGTCAAGCTATGTTTAGAAGTCTTATCATTTTGAGTTTTATAGATACTGAGTTTTGGGCAGGTACAATCCAGAGAGATTTTCTAGCTCAATTTTTCCTAAAGCAATACCTGAAGTCCTCATATAATATTCCCATTCCAATAAATGTATTCCTCCATGCCAAAGGCAACACCTATTGTGACATGTGAATAAACCAAATAATGTTACATAAAATGTAGTCTCCTCAAAATCCTCCCCAGACACTTGGCATTATACCTGCAACTTCTCATTCAAAGGGTAGTAAGTGGTAGTTTTGCCTCACTATTCAGACACTAGCTTATGTTTTATCTTACCTGTATGTAAGTCCTCAGTACCAAATCAAATACTACTTTCTTGACATACGATTAATCTAAATGTTGCAGATATACCTTGGAATGAATTCTCCTTTGGACTTAAGCAAATTATTTAGTATATAATAAATTTGAGATTCAGTTTTTTTTATCTGTAAGATATTTATGGTACATGAAATTTGTAGTAGATATGTGTATTGTGCATATATATACTCATATATTTGATGAATACTTGTAAAATTTGATTACATGTATTGACATTTGAGATATAAAATAAATGTATGAAATGTATGTGCAAGTATGTATAGCAAATCTATGTGTATATGTAAAATGAATATAAAGATATACATGTTTAAATATAAATGCATATAATATATTTAAACAAAATATATGCTACATGTGTATACATGTATCTGTGTATATGCTTATATGCACATATGTATGTGCATATACACACATAAAAAAGCTCATTATAAGTAAAGTGCTTAGTTTAGAGAATGGCAAATATTAGATACTTAATGTTTTAATTGAATTAAGAAGCCACTAGGAGTAATAATGCTGTGTCATTATTTGAAATGCAAGATATACAAGGTAGGTAGGTTGTTACACAGAACAGAGAGGGAAAAAAACATCACACATTTTCTGTGAAGACATTTTTCTAAAAGCCAAAAAATTCAAGGCACTTAATATCTTTGCTAGAATGCTCCAATTCTCATTGATAGGACATTTCACCTGATCCAAATGTAATAACATGAAAAATAAATGAGATCGTCAAGGTCAGAAACCATATGAATCAGAAGACATTGACGTTAGTATTGATGCACTTTCACACTTTAAGATCTTAATGTTGAAATGAACAAAAATAATTTCAATATCATTAACTGACTCTGAAAGCTGCTATGAGTATTTTATGTTTTAATACATTTGTGACATCATACATTCCGAAAGTCTTGGGAGTGTGAGGACTTTTGCACAACCCTTCCCTTTGCCCGGGATACTCTTGCCTTGAATATTTACTACCCTGCTTAGTGTTTCAGCTGATGTCACTTTGTCAGAAAGAGATTTCCCAATTACACTGTGTAAAATTGCATACCTGTTACATTATCCCTTTAAATGAACTTTTTACTCATCACTCATCATTGTCTGACATTATATCACGTCTTTTATTTTGTTTATAAACACATAATTGGTAAAACATGGGAAACAGAACCCTGCTTGAACTACTGCTGAAACAAGACAGTGGTTCTTGCACAGCTTTCTGAAATGAGAATAAAATTATAAAATTAAAATATGTAATTGTTAGAAGCAACACCAAATGTGTGTAGGGGGATATGAATTTTTGTCACATAAATCAAACATATGTGTGTTCTTGGTTTACAAATAAGCTTTGTTGACTTATAAGAAAATATATTTATGTTATGGTAAAATTTGATGAGTTTTTGACAGTCTTATACAACCATAAAATTACCACCCAACCAAGACACAAGACTTCTATCAGCCTCAAAAGTTTCAATATGGGCGATTCTTGTCTGCAGCTCTTCTGAGCATCCCTCAGCGGAGTTTCAGTTCGGAAACTGGAAGGGCAGCTCGAGCTGAGCGCCTCTCTGTACAGCTCATCCACTTCCTCGTCGGTAAACCGATCTCCCATTGTCGTCAGCAGCTCTCTCAGGTAATCTTCCTGAATGGTGCCAGTTGCTTCTTCCTCAAAGCAAGCAAAGGCATTTCTGATGATGTCTTCTGGATCTGTGCCATTTAACTTCTCACCAGACTTCCGGCCAAGATGGAGGCGTAGGCGGACACACTGTGCCTCCTCTCACAACCAAAATTAAGGACAACAAATATTTAGAAACAAGAAAACAACCAGAACTTATAGAAAACTGAACTGTACGGAAGTCCAACAACCATTCATCCAGACCGGTAAGAGGGGCGGAGTCGCGGCAGGAGAAAGTGGAGGTGCGGACCCAGGAACACAAGCAGCAGCGGCTGGCAGTTCCAGGTGCATGGGCGGCGGCTGGCGGTCCCCGGGCCCACAGGCAGCAGCTGGCGGACCCCGGGCACAGGGGGGCAACTGTGCAGACCCAGTGAGGCCGCACAAGGCGGCTGGCTGACTGACCACGTGGTCTCACATTCGAGCGCGCACACGGACAGTCCAGGCGGAGGGGAAGTGGCGGAGCGGACTGAATCCAGGAGAGAGTGGAGCAGGCGCCATTGCTCCCTCTCAGGCCCCACCCCCACATAGAGCGTCACAACCCAGCGACTGGGCTGCCCCGCACTGGGGAGCGTCAGAGGCTCCACTCTTCACTACGTAACAGCACGCGTGCGTGCGCAGATAATCCAGGTGAAGGGGAAGCAGCGGAAAGGGCCGGAGTCCGGGAGAGAGCGGAGCAGGCGCCATTGCTCCTTCTCAGACCCCGCCCCCACCTATAGCGTCACAACCCAGCGACTGGGCTGCCCCGCCCTGAGGAACACCTAAGGCTCCACCCCCTCATACGTAATAGCCGCAACCAGACTAAAACCAAACAACAACAACAAAAAAAACCCCACCAAAAATGGCTCAAACCGGAAAACAAATAAAAGCCCCAGAGCCAATTCCTCTAAGCAGTGAAGAGATAGCCAACCTGTCAGATGCACAGTTCAAAGCACTGGTCATCAAAATGCTCACAGAATTGGTTGATTTTGCTCACAAACTAGATGAAAAAATGCAGGCTACAATCCGTGAAATGAAGGAAGATGCATGGGGAACTGATAGAGATGGAAGGAGAACTGGGACTCAAATCAATGGAGTGGACCAGAAGGAAGAAACTAACAACCAAACAGAAGACGAGGAAGAAACAAGAATTCAAAAAAATGAGGAGAGGCTTAGGAACCTCCGGGACATCTTTAAACGTCCCAACATCCGAATTATAGGGGTCCCAGAAGGGGAAGAAGAACAGCAACGAGTGGAAAACTTATTTGAACAAATAATAAAGGAGAACTTCCCCAATCTGGCAAAGGAAATAGACTACCAGGACGTCCAGGAAGCTCAGAGAGTCCCAAAGAAGTTGGACCCAAGGAGGAACACACCAAGGCACATTGTAATTACATTAGCCAAGATTAAAATGAAGCAGAGAATTCTAGAAGCAGCAAGGGAGAAGAGGACAGTCACCTACAAGGGAGTTCCCATCAGACTGTCAGCTGATTTCTCAAAAGAGACCTTACAGGCAAGAAGGGGCTGGAAAGAAATATTTGAAATCTTGAAAAGCAGGGACCTACATCCAAAATTGCTCTATCCAGCAAAGCTGTCATTTAGAATGGAAGGGAAGATAAAGTGCTTCTCAGATAAGGTCAAGTTCAAGGAGTTCATCATCACCAAGCTCTTATTATATGAAATGTTAAAGGGACTTATCTAAGAAAAAGAAGATCAAAAATATGACAGTGAAAAGACAACAAACTCATAGCTATCAAGAACCACACCTAAAACAAAAGCAAACTAAGCAAACAGCTAGAACAGGAACAGAACCACAGAAATGGAGATCATATGGAGGGTTAGCAACAGGGGCGTGGGAGGAGGAGAGAGGGGGGAAAGGTACAGAGAATGAGTAGCATAGATAATGGGAAAAAAATAGACAGGGGGAGGGCAAGAATAGTATGGGAAATGTAGAAGCTAGAAAACTTATGACCCATGGACATGAACTAAAGGGGGGAATGTGGGTGGGAGAGGGTGGGTAGGGTGGAGGGGAATGATGGGGGAGAAATGGGACAACTGTAATAGCATAATCAATAAATTATATTTAAAAAAAAGGAAAAAAAAAAGTTTCAATATGTATCTTTTGTAGTTAACACCCCACTCCCTGAGCTACTAAACACTATCTGTGTCCATTATTTTAGATTACTTTAACTGTTTTAAAATTTTACATAAATATAATTATAGCACATGTACACTCTGGCTTATTATGTACACTCTCTGCAAGCTGAAATTTTTCACTCAGAAAAATGTTGTTTTAGTGTATGATTAATGATCAGTGCTGCCTACAATATTTTTTATTTCCTTTTATTGATGAGCAATATTCCATCATATTGAATATACCACAATATATTATCTTTCAATGATGAACATTTGGATGTTTTTACCTTTGGATTATTAAGAGTAAAGCTGCTAGGAACACAGGTATTTCTGTAGACACATTTTTTATGACTCATATGTGGAATTGTTGAATCAACATAAGCAAGTGCTAAATTTTAGAAGAAACTGCCAAACTGCTTCCCAAAGCAGTTTTGGTATCTTACACCTTCATGAGCCATACATATCAGAATTCCAGTTTCTCCAGATCTTCAGAACACTATGTGTTTTCAGTCTTTGTAAGTGTCCATTCCGATGTGTGTATGGAATGCTGGTTTCTGTCACATCGTGATTTAAATTTGTGTATACCCAATGGCTAACCCTTTTTTAAAAATTTAAAGATTTTATTTTACTTTTAGAGAGAAGGGGAGTGAGGGAGAAAGAGAGAGGGAGAGAAATATCAATGTGCAACAGACACATCGAAGTTGCCTCTCACACGCCCCCAAATAGGAACCTGGCCCACAACCCAGGCATGTGCCCTGACTGGGAATCAAACTGGTGACCTTTCAGTTCACAGGCTGGTGCTCAATCCACTGAACCACATTAGCCAGGGCACATAATAACCACCAAATAATCACATAAAGAAGTTATTATGTGTGTATTTTGTATTTCCTGTTGTTGTTGGGGTGGATTTTTTCCTAGTTGTGGAACATAAGATTTCTTTGAATATTTTAAACAAAAAGTCCTTCTCAGATGAATCTATTGTTAATATTTTCCCTGCCTATTGCTTTACCTTTCAATTTTTAAGGGACATTTATTAAAGAATAAAATATTTATATATATATATGATTATTTTTATAGTCCTTGTGCTTTGAGTATTACCTAAAATTCCAGGCCTATCTTAACATTGTAAAGTTTTGTTTTCTCCCCTATCTTGTAGATTGAACATCAAGATATACGATCCATTTTAAATTAAATTTTGTGTAAAGTGTGAGATCAGAAATTATCATGCATTTTTCATAGCAATATCCTGCACCCATTGTGAAAAGACTGTAATTTCCTCATCAAATATTTGTAGAAAATAAATGGACCACATATGCTGGGATATTTCTTATCTCTTTCTGTGGATGTATAAGCTATCCTTATGACAATCACCTGTTCATTACTGAAGCTTTACAATAAAATTGAATATCCTATTCTGCAAGCCTCAACTCAGTTTTTCTTTTACAGAATTTAAAAAAAATTATATTCTTTGCATTTTCACATAACTTTTCTATAAAATTATCAAATTCTAGATAATAGCCTTCTAGGATTTCTTTGCAGATATGCTGAATTTATATGCAAATTTGGGGATAATTTCATTTTAATAATATTGCATTTCCAACCCCTATACATGGAATATTTATTTTGATATTAGTTTTCTCAGCAATATGTGTATTTTCAGTGTAGAGTTTCTTACATATCTTTAATCAGATTTAACTCTAAGCATTTTAAACATTTAATGGCATTTTAAAACATTTTTCAGTGCTTTTTGTGAATACATAAAAATACACAATCTATTTTTGGTATGTCAACATTGTGTCTTATCTTTGCTAAATTTATGTTTGTTCTAACAACTTTTTCTGTTTTTTCTATGTAGGCTATCATCTTTTACTGGTAATAGAGAGAACATTACTTCTTTCTTTTTAGTATTTATGACTTTTACTTCTTTTTTTGCCTATGGCCTTGGCTAGAGACTTCAATACAATGTGTATTAAAATGGTCAATTGCAGACATCTTTGTCTTGTTCCTGATTTTGAGAAGAAAAACATTCAATACTTTGCAACAAAGTAAGATGGCAACTAAAATATTTTATTTGTGTTTTTTATAAATTAAGAATATTCCTTTGTACTTCTAGATTCCTAAAATAAATTTTGATATGCTTATGTGTTTATTTTGGTTAAATAAGTGTTCTGCAGTTATTAAAACTGTCTTTTGATTTTTCTTCTTTATTCTGTATTATGCTGATTTTTTAAAAACTTAACAATGATGAATTACACATGCTAGACTCATTTTCCAGTCACTTGGTCATTACCATCTTTTTGATTTATTGCTGGATATGATTTGCAATGAGTTATTAAAGATTTTACATACATGTTTATAACAGATAGTAGGCTCTAGCTTGTTATAAATAGACATACATATAAATATATATAGAAATATTTTATTAGATTTAATATCAAGGTTTATGGTAACTTCATAAAATATGTCAGGTTGCATTCCCTCCTCATCTCTTTTTTTTAAAACAGTTTGTATAAACTTGGTTAGTTCTCCCTTAAATTATTGATAAAATTCATCAAACTACTTGGGCCTAACATGTTATTTGTAACAGTATTTTAATTATGAATAAAACTACTTTGATACCAGGCCATTGGGATTTTTTATTTCAGATTGGGTAAGTCTTAGTAAAATGTATATTCAAGAATTTAATATAATTCATAGCCATGATCAAATTCTCAACATCAGTTATTTATATTATTTTCTTATTCTTTAAATGTATGTAGTGCCTATAGTGATACCCCTTTTAATTAATAATACATATTTCACACATAACACATACTATATAATTATAATATATAATAACATAATGATTAATTATATGGTTTATGGCTACAGTGTTATATAATGTATAATAAAGTAATGTATAATACTTTATATATGCATGTGCATATACATATATACACATATATACACACATATACACATATATACACACATATATAAAATACTTTATGGCTACAGTTTCCAACTATTTTTTAAAACTAGTTGTTTAAAACTACTTTAAACAACTAGTTTTATTTAAGGTCCTAAGAGAATAAAAATTCCATAGACATGTATGTTTACAAACCTATTTGTCATTTTAAGTCCTATAAGATCTGAATTTTCATCCAATATCATTTTCTTTCAGTCTGAAGAAAACACTTTGTCACTTGAAGTAGTGAAGGTCAAATGGAAGTGAATCATCTCAGCATTCATTTGTCTGACAAAGTCCTTATTTCGCCCTTACAATATTCTACATATAATTCTGTATTGACAAGTTTATTACTTGTAAGATATTCTCCCATATTCGTTTATCTTCTCTTGAATTTTATGTACATTGAAGCATCATTTAAGTATTTTTTATCTGATATAATACTATTTTTTTATTCCTAGTTGCTTTAAAAATTCAGTTCTAATTTTCCTTCTGATTTTCACAGTTGTATATGTGTCTTGATGTAAGTTTCTTTGCATTTATCTTGCTTAATGTGCATTAAGCTTTTGGAATACATAATTGATGTTCTTCATCAAATTTGCAAAATTTGGGATATTTTTCTTCAAATATATTTCTGACCTGTTTTTACTCTCTTCTTCTTAGACAATTATACATATGTCCACACTTTTAATATTTTTCTATTGGTCCTTCAGACTCTTACACTTTTTATTTAATCTTTATTTCTGTATTTTTCAAATCGGATTAACTTTAAATTTATTGACCTTTCCTTATTTCGTTGCTATACTGTTGTTAAGCTTATCCAGTAAATGTTTCATTTCAGTTGTTATACTTTTTAGTTCTATTTCTAATTGGCTCTTTGCTGAATTACTCTGTTTAACAATTAAGTCCATATTCCTTTTTGAGTTTTAAACATATTTTCAACACATTTTAAAGCCTTTGTTTGCTAAACCCAATACTGAGGTCTCATCAAAGTCATTTGTTTTCTTTTTTGTTGCTCATGGATCACATGGCCATATGAGCTTTCTGGGCTCAGAGGAATCATGGTGCTTTTCTTTCTCAGCAAAAATCGAAAAATTGGAAAATTGTCCTTACGTTTAAAGAAACATATCTTTTTTATAGTTGCTTAAAAATTAACTTTAAAAATGAAATAATTGACTTCAGTTTGACTTAAATACTCGACTAGGTAAAGTAATTACTTCTACCCATGTCACTTAATTAAAATATAGACATCACCCATAAATATTATTGAAATTATAACAGTGATAAAGAATGTACATGCAAGTGCTGACATTAATAATTAAAATAGTTTTGTTGTGTATTGTTTATAGATATCTATACTAATTTTTCACTATGTCTATCTATAGTTTCTAGTAGTATATGCAAAATACTAGATTATAAACAAATTTGTAATTTGCTCTTTATAGACTATAATAAAAATGTGTTAATTGTATATTATTTTATATAAAGAGAAAAACTTAATTTTCTAATAAATAATCTCTTATAAATAATTATTTTTCATAATTTTAATATTTTGTCATAAAATTTGATATAAAATTATTTAAGTTCTCAAAGTATTTTTAATACATAAGAAGTTGAACAGTTGGTATAATCTTTCCTCCATTTATAAGCTTAATATAGTAGCTAAATAGAATAAAACATTTGGAAAACTCAGTCACATAATTCTAGACCTGACTTCATGTTAATATTAATTCATGTAATGAATAGTTAATCAGCATCACTATACGTTTAGTATTTTTGGCACTTGGAATAAAGTCCCTAGCAGCATGGGGAACATCTCTTTCATGGAAACTTACAGTTTAGCAGGATAATCACACATTCTGAATTATTAATATCGCTCAGACAGGCATTGTTAAAAATTATCAATATACAAACACACAAAAATATATTATATAATTTTAACTTAATTAACTCTAAATATAAAGTCTGTATCATCACTATTTTATATATGATCAAGTGGAGGTGTATTCTCCTAGTGTCATGTCATAACACTGCTTGTTATTTTAGTCACAAATGCCTATCCTTTACAATTATATTTAATCCGTGTTACCCAATGATGCTGCCTGTCTTTAGAACATGTCACCTTTCTAATTTGTAATAGTTATTTCTAATTTTATCTTTTCTCTGCATTTAATGTTGAGCTATAATTTAAAATTTAACTCAAAGTCGAGCTGATGTCACTTATTTTTCTTAATATCTACATTAAGCAGAAACAAATTTAGACAAAGATAGATAAGAGTTATGTTCCCCATGCCCTTTTCCCGCTCCTACCTTTTCCACAGCTTCAGGCACCTCCTCTTTCTAAAATTGATGTCTATTGGCTTCAGCCAATAGAACCTGTGTTGTTCAGTTGGTTGGAATGCCGTCCTGTAGCGGAAAGACTGCAGTTTTGATTCCTGAGCAGAGCATATACCTAGGTTGGGGGTTCAGTCCCCATCTGAGTGCGTATAAGAGACAGCCCTTTGATGTTTCTCTCTCACATAGATGTTTCTTTCTCTCTCTTGCTCTCTACATTCCTCTCTCTGAAAGCAGTGGAAAAAATGTCCTCAGGTGAGGGTAATAAAATAGATAGATAAATGAAATTGACATCCATGTTTTTGGCAACCATCTTTTCTCGGATGTAATCTATGTTTATATAGATGATTTCAGTACAACGCAGCCTTAAGTTCCTCAGGCATTCCCAGCCAACTTAAACTCTCTGACCTGTGCTACCCTGGTAAAGATCATGTCATGTCACCCGAAAGCTTACTTTAAGTCTCCACTAAGAAATATTTTTGTTAAAGTCATTTTAAAACACCTATGTGAGGAAAGCCTACACTTTCCCCGCTTATTTGTTAGCTTGAAGTGTGACAGGAAAGCAAAGTGAAATGCTCCCAAAAGCAGCCTATTTTCCTGCTTATTGTACATGCACACTCCCTCTCACACACAGGAACACAAGCCTTGCGGCATGGAGATCCACTCCCAGAGCCTGTAGCCCCAGCAGATTTGTTATAGCAGCCACGAATGTTGGGGAGGGGCCCTCTGACGGTCCCTGTGGCTGTCCTGCCTCCTTCTCCTGTTCACCAGCTGTCGGGCCCTCTGGCAGCCTCAGGCTTTCCTTCTTCCCTGAAGCACTTCACAGAGCCACTGTGATCCTCTCAGCTCATCCTCTGATTTTAATCCCTGTTGGCCCAGGGTCTTGTAGCTTTTTGCTTCTTTAACTATTTCTGGTTTGATATTTAGATCTATCTCCTCTGCTCCTCCTCCCAGAAGTATTGACTGTAAAGAAAATGATGGAACTGAGTTGCAAATTATTTCATTTATTCTACTAAACATTTTCCAAACAGCTTAGTCACATGCACTGAATTATGACACCCACAGGTATAAATCTTTTGAATGGCATGTGTCCATTTAGAGCCCATCGAGATTCTATGAATAAAACCAACTTGTTCATATTTAAACTCAGGAATAGCATGTTACTTAGGAGAGCAAAATTTAGTGTTTTCTGATTTGAATCAAGTAATTTCCAGTTATTCCAGAGATAATATCAGTCCTACCATCACCTTCAGGCCAGAAACGTCCTTCCTATGGTGTCCTTAGTCACTAACTCAACAATGTGGCTCTTGGTGATACATTCCCCTTTCTCATAACTTCTGGGGTTGTCTGCCACATGTCACAGGAATGGCTCCTCATCCAATACACCTTAGTGTTTTAGGACTGATAATAACGTGATGCCTACTAATAAGGAAAACTGGCACTTAAACCCTAGTTGTATCTGATTTCAAAACCCATGCTACATTCCATTTAATACTGATAAAAGGGCATATATATTTAACACAGTAAATTTGTAGTTTATATACTGGGGCTAAAACAAAAAACAAAAACAAACCTCCCATGTTGTGTGAAGAAACCAAACAAAATTACTGTGTGTCATCCACCGATGTTAATCTTCCTTCCTCTGAGTGGATGCCTAATAATGCTTTAATAACAGTCTGCTCCCAATGGGGTTGCACTGAGCATCCTGGGAGGACCACTTCTACTTCTTATTGCTATTGGCCTAATTATTGATTTCAACAGGAAAAGGACACCCTATCATTTTAATTTCTTCTAAGGGTCTACTCATTAATTCACAGTTTTCCTTCTCTTTTAAATACACACACACACACACACACACACACACATACACACATACATATATATAATCTTGAAAATATTCTTACAGCTTTGTGTGGGTTAAAAGAGGGTTTGGGTAAGAATACAGATAGTTTAATCAGCCCATCCTCACTCCTAGAAAACTCAAATGTTTGACTTGCTGGGGGCCACTCCATCATATCACTCTGACATAAAAATGACAGCTCATTTAAACTTATAATAAAGATTGTCATATGGAATTCTAGATGACTTGATTCATTTTCTTTAAACTTAAAATATATCTTCCCTTTTATAATGTCTTAAGTTCTCTTAGATTTTGATTTCAGCAGTTTCCCAATAAACTCATCCCACTACCAAAAACAAAACCAAAAACCTCTCAATGTTCAGTTAATTTTCCCCAAGGCCCTTCAGTTGGGAACATGATTGTGAAGTATAGCCACTGCATCCTCTTCTAATGTCAACAGGTAGAAGAATTTACTCTTAGACAAATGGTAAATATGATCATTTGTTCATAAAACCCACTACAAACCAGGAACCAGAAATTGAAAACACTGGAGCATGTTTGTTTGAATGAGTTCAGTTCCAATGGTGAAAACCCTTCTCTTCTGAAGAGCCCCCAGTTGAGAATTTCAGGGAGTAAGGAGGAAAATGCACCAAAAATTCCCCCATCATCTTACAATGAAAATCTTTCCCCAGTCTAACTAATCAAAACTTCTTTTAGAACAGGAGGTGTGAAATGAGCTTCTGAAAACTGAACCAATTGCTCAAATCATCTGGAAATAAAACTATATTGCTGATATGTACATAATGAAAGTGAAGATAAGTAAATTGCATGCTGGGTACCAAACAGGAAATCTTTGTGAGAATTAAACTCGATTTGCAGGGAGTGACTGATGGTTGCATCTAGTAGCCTTCTTTTACTTCCACTCAGTCAGATAGGTACATCTCACGTCAAAACCCAGGCTTCAAAATAAAGTACAAAGATAAAATAAGAATAGTTCTACAAAGCAGAGCAGAAATGGTCTAACAAAGAGGGGTAAGTACAGGAATGTAGGGCTAGAATCAACAGTAACAAAATTATGAGGGAAAGTAACAGTAAGGATGGGCTATGCCTTGGGATCTGGTGTAGGGAGGAACAAAACACCAGCTCAAGAGGCACACTGGCAGGACATTGAATACAAAGAAATCACTTCAAGGCTGCCTTAAGGGGAAAAGCTGATAGAAAAATAAAATTTGCCCTTGAGACAAAATTAGCAAACAATATAGAATACTAGGAGTTTAAAGCGAGCAACTTGAACCTAACCCCTATGACTGAATCAAGTTTTAACATTTCTGTCTCATTCTCCTCATTTATTAAGTGAAGATAATATTAGTGACATGATCTCAAATGTTTTCCCCCCACTGTTAACTAAGTCTTACGATGCATGCAGAAAAAGACTGGCCAATGCTGAACATCTTTTTACTGTGGTATATGAATGCACGTTGCTATGTTGCAGATAACTTAATTTAACACATGCTAGTTCCCAATGTGTTGATTGGTAAACTGTACTTTATTATTTTAACAATTTTGTTGTTTTCTAATAATCTTAGATTATTCATGAAAATTTCTCATATTGAAAGACTGAAACATTGATAAATTGAGTGCCGGACATTGAACTTCATGATATGAAAGAATCAGATTAAAGCTTTTTTTTTTTTTTTACAGGAATTTGCAATTCACTTTCAGAAAGTAACACTGACCTGTGGCGTGGAATTCTAGAATGGTCCATTTGACAGTGATTTCTCTCTAAACAAGTGTTCACAATAAGACAAATATCAACCAAGAGTTTAGTGGCCTAGGACTTGAAAAGGGTGGGCATTGTCTTATTCCAATGCATGAGGCTTGACCTGAATAGCCTAAATGTTCTTCCCAGCTTGACGAAACTTTTGATGAACTTCTTCCTGACTGCAGTCCCCTTACATCTCTTTTCTTGGAACATTTATTTTTGAAAGTTTGCAATTGTAAGATCTTGTTCTGCTTCATTGAGATGTAAATCCACAACCCAGGAATGTCTTTTTCAAGGACTCTGAAATGTAATCATGGAGAAAGATAAGGGCCTTTTTCTCTCAGCTTCTTTGAGAGGATAAGAGCCTAACTTTGAAAAGTGCCAATTAGCAAACACAGATGGTCAAATCACATTGACCAACCTCCCCACTGACTTCCTCCAGTACTTTTCCACTAGCTCACTCCAGCATTTGAACACACTCAAAGATTTTGTTTTAGTAGAGCTGAATTCAATCTCTCTTCTCTGTTACAATAGTCTTGATCTCTGGTGCAATAATTTTGAATAAATTCTTCCTTGCTTTTGTAGTCTGTCTAGTACTTTTTTTTATAGGGTTGATGGATCAATTTATACAGTTTCCCTTGTTGAGGTCCTCCTTTCCTTGGTTCGTGTTTTTATTCAATACAGCAAACCTCTGATTCAGTTTTTCATCTCTACATCAGTGTTTCTCAGATCTGATTATAGATTTAAATCTTCTGCATAGTACTTGAGAATATGGACAACTGGGCCCAAACGTAGCGTTGGATTTAATGATCCAAGGTGGAGCTGTGGTATTGATATTGTTTCAAATTGTCCAGATTATAGTAATTGACAAGGCTGAGAACTAATTTTCCAGAGAACTGTTTTTCCCACACAGTGCTTCTCCAAACATGTAAAGTAAAATGTATCAGAGTTTTTGTACCAAATTAGAATTGCCTGCCATCCCTGCCATTCCTGAACTCTATCTAGATTATCTTGATTATATCTATACTATCTTGATTACAGATTTGAGTCTACCTAAACTCTTCAATCCCATATTTACTGACATTCTCTAGATGTTTCTACTGTGGAGAGAGATGCCATTTACTATGTCCAGATTTTCCTAGTTTATATCTTAGAAATTGTAAGTTCTGAAATGGCACAGTAGAAGGCCTCGTTTACATCCCCACCACATTCTATATTTTGCTAATTCTCTTTAGTTCTTTTTTATTTATTTTATTTTTTATTGTTGTTCATGTACATTTGTCTCCATTTTCCCAGCACCACTTTCCCCTCCCACCCTCAATCCTTCCCCCTTTGGCTTTGTCCATGTTCCTTAATGAACCTTTTCCTTCTTTCCTCCATCACTCTCATCCCCCCTCCCCTCTAGTTACTGTCACTTTTTTATCTCAGTGTCTCTGGTTATATTTTGGTCGCAAAAGGTAAAAGCTCCTTCTTTCTTTCTACTGTGTAGTATTCCATTGTGTAAAGAAAACACCAGTAGAATGAAAAGGGAACTAATCATGTGGGAAAATATATTTGCCGATGATACCTTGGACAAGATTTTGATCTCCAAAATATATAAAGAACACACATGACTCCACTCTAGTAAGACAAACAATCTAATTTAAGAAAATCGTCAAAGGAACTGAACAGACAATTCTCCAAGGAGTACATACAAAGGGCCCAGAGACATATGCAAGGATGTTCAACATCAGGAAACATCAGAGAGATGCAAATTAAAACCACAATGAGATACCTCCTTACATTGGTCAGAATGGCCATCAAAAACAAATAAATCAACAAACAAGTGCTAGTGAGGTTACGGAGAAAAGGTAACCTTAATTCACTGTTGGTGGGAATGCAGACTGGTGCAGCCACTGTGGAAAACAGTATGGAATTCCCTAAAAAAAAACTAAAAATGGAACTGCCTTTGACTCAGCAATTCCACTGCTCGCATTATACCCTAAGAAACCTAGAACGCTAATTTGAAAGAATCTATGCACCTCGGTGTTGATAGCAGCACAATTTACTACAGCCAAATGTTAGAAGCAACCTAGGGGCCCATCAGTAAATGAGTGGATCAAAAAGCTGTGGTACATCTATTTAGTTCTTCAAATCTCATTGGGAGTGTTACATTCTCTAGAACTGCTTTCTTTGCCCTAATGTTACCATAGACTGCAACATTGGCATCACCTGAGAGCTTGATAGAACTGGAGAATCAGTTCTGTGTACTGACTCAGAATGAGTATTTAACAAGGTACCCAGGTGACTCTTATTCACATCAACATTTGTGGGGCACTGCTCACTCCTGTGTGCTTCCAGCATAAACTGGGCTTCCTACAAATGCAGCTTGTATCACAAGGAAAAGTAACTTCTGCTTACTTGTTTGTCGCTGTCAGTGGAAGGTAAGACATTTGACAGTACAGGCTCTATATAATTGAGTTTGGTATTACTATTATCTAGCACAGTCCCTAGTACTTAGTAGTATTCTGTAAATACATTAAAAATAATGACTTGTCATTCTTAGTCTTCTTAATTATTCATCCTTAATTCCCTTCCTTTTCAATTCATTTTTTGAATCATTTAAGTAATATATTATGTTACTAGATGATGTTAATGATGTGGAATGTATATAAAATAGAGAAATGAGAAGTAAGCTTTTAAAGCCATCCTAGCATAACTTTTTATTTCTAAAACCATTACTCCATTTTTATTATGTTTCAATAGTTCAGTTCATGATATAGATACAATTTTGAATGCTGGTTTTATGCACTGTAATTCAACAAACATTTCCATGGTGCTACTTACTTTTCTAAACAATTCTTTTAATGTCCAGTTAATAATTTCAGCAGGCATTTCAGGTCGTGTGCATTACAACCTCAGACCATTTCTCAATGCATGCATGCCCTCTGCTCCCACTACAGCCCTAACTTTTCTGAAACAATCACTGCCACCTCATATCTTCCCTGAATAACTCCACTGATGAAAATCCTACTCATTTTATCAGACTCAAATGCAGACTCTGTAAAACTTGCTGTTATAAATCCCCAAAGATGTCTCCTCACTCACCAAATGCCTATAACTTGCTGCAATTTTTCTCTTCCTGTTATAGCATTTATTACATCACCCTGATACTGTTTTCTACTTATATATATCAGTCTATTCACAAACAAATTTAATAACCATGACCAAATATTATTGTAATTATAATATATTCATATTACAAATATTGTTTTATAATATCTATAGAGATTTTCTCAAAGTACATATTAAACTTCTTCAGCTTCATTAAAGCATGCTTAATATATGAAAATCACACATATCTAATGCACATATTTTGCTGAGTTTTGACATGGATATTCCTGTGATACAACCAACATAATCAAGGTAATACACAAGGTAATATCACAAGGAGGTGATATCCATCACTTCCCAAAGATATCTCCCTTGCTCTTTTTTTCCTTTTCTGCTGACACTAAAAGCACAGACAACAAAAGTAAAAATAGGCAAACAGGACAACATCAAACTGAAATGGTCCTTCACCACAGAAACACAGTCAGCAAGAGTGCAAAGTCAGCCTGCAGGTGGAAAACAGTATTTGCACACCACATTTCTAATAAAGGGTTAATTGGGAAATAAACATAAGGAACTCAGACAACTCAATAAAAATATAAACAAATGAACAAATCAGTTTAAAAATTAGTAAAGGCTTAAATATATATGTCTGCAAAAGACAATATTTGAATGGAGAGCAGGTATATGATTAGATGTTGGCCATCACTAACTATCAGATAAATGCAAATCAAAACACTAATGATATAGCACCTCAAATCTCTTAGGATGACAATTATAAAGAAAAAAAAGATAAGTGTTGGTGAGGACATGGAGAAATGGAACCCTTGTTTACTGTTGATGGAGATATAAAATAGTGCAGTCATATGAAAAACAATATGGAGTGTCCTAAATTTTTTTTTAAAATACTGTAAGATCCATCAATCCCACTTCTAGGTTTCTTACTGAAGCTTTTTTTTTTTTTTTATTCCAAGTCTTTGAATTTGCTCTTTCCTTTGTGTGGAATGTTCTTCCTTCAGATATTTATATGGCTTCTGTTATCACTTCTTTCAGGTCTCCATCAAATGGTGCCTTTTGAGACTTGCTTATCCTCACTGTTCTTCTTTGTCTTCTGTCTTGTCCTCATCATTGACTTGATAGAACTTACTATAACTCGAAACTTTATGATATGTGTTTGTTTATTTTCTGTCTTCCATACTGGAATGTAAGTACTTTGAGGGTAGGAATCTGGTCTGCTTGTTTTACTCACTGGAAGAGATTTTGGCACATAACCTATTGAAAAATTTTCTGAGGAGTGTCCAATTATTGCAAGTTTTATTTATTTCTTTTTATTTAATCTTTCTTGTATTTTTCCATTACCATTTAGTCCCCTTAACAAACATTTGTGGAATGAATAAAAGAATAAATGATATGACAATCCATATACATTTTATACTATGTTAATCTAGATTTGCCTGATACACAGAACTATAAGTTTAAGTTAGAATTTGTTCATGAATTACAATTCTTCTCCAAAACTATATATATATATAAATAACTTAGTAAATTCTTTTTCCCCAATTTAATTTGACTGAATAAGAACAAAACCACTATGATAATGAGAAATGGGAGAAATCAGGGGGTTAAATTTGCATGTAATACCTAAGGATCCGAAGAGCAAGGGAAATAATCTCCCTCTCTCTTTCTTGCTCTCTTAAACCATCTTACTCGCTCTATTATCTCCTTTGAGAATATGAGCCATATGTTAAGACAAAGTGCACAGTAATGCACCTTTGTAGGGATTTATTCTGGAAAGATCAAGCTTTTGTGGTCTAAGGGATGAACATCTGGGATAGAACACCAGGGAGGAGAAATAAATGTTAGATATTTTCAGGCCTAGCCAACTCCTCTACATACATTTTTATGGTTTATTATTTTCATAGCATTTTTCAGCTTAACATGCCAGAATATAAAACTTCAGTGCCAGCCAAAAATTTCAGAAGCTTCTGCTTTGCAAAGAGATTAAATACCCCCATCAGAATGCTGTTTTGAAGATTTTTAATGTATTGAAGATTTTTAATGTATTTTCATTATTTACTTATATAATTTTAAATCCTCACCCAAAGTACGTTTATTGATTTTTAAAAGAGAAACATTGACCAAGGATGGAACCCGCAACCTAAGTATGTGCCCTGGCCGGGGATTAAACCCATAAACTTTTGGTGTATGGGACGACGCTCCAACCAATTGAGCTACTTGGCCAGGGCTTAAAGTTTTTTTTCTTTTCTTTTTTGTTTTTGTTTTCTTTTTAAGGTAAAATGATTCATGTGAATTCTAATAGCATATCAGAATATCACTTACAAACCTCTAGCAATGCTCCTAGAATGCATCCTCAAAGGACAAAGATAGCTAAAACCATTTCGTGCCAGCAATTTTAAGTGACAAATTTTAAAGCACAGATTTAAAATAAGCAAATAATAGATAATAAGTTATACATAAATCATTACTGAGCAGTCATATGTGACTTATGCCTAATTCCACTTAGTATAAAAACCACTAGAATATTTAAAAGGTCATCCTTGACTTTACATTACTAATATTTATAATAAAAATTATGAGAACCTAATGTTTTAGGTAATAGGTGAGATCATTCCTGAGACTAAATTCTGGTGAACTGTGGCATTTTAACTGAAATGTAAAAGCAGTGTCTATGAACTGAAACTCAAATAATTGACAGCTTAGCCTCATTTTAAGATTTCATAGTGAAGATAATCAAATGCTAACTTTCATACTCAATCACTCTAATTGTACAGGTGTTATAGTCTATTATATGTACATAGTGAAGCATACATATAAAGAATTTACCGCATCGAATTAATTAATGATTAAAATATACTAGGATTAATAGCATCTTTGGTATGTCAATATACCTGAATGGAACTCCATTTCTTGAATTTTAGTTATTGTAGCTCTCTCTTTCAGTGCTACAGGATTCTAAAATTTTAAAAACCTTGTTAAAAAATAAATGAGAGATTTTCTAATCCTGGGTAAGAAAAATGAAGGCATAAGTCTAGAAATGACTAGAAAATCTGATATCCTCATACTTAAAAGTATAATAATAAATACTATGGTTTCAAGATATTAATTCACATGACCCTTCGCTAAAGGTTATGAGAAAGAATTCTTTTGGCACAATTCCTGTCTTTAGAACTTCACACCTTAAGACAAACACAGAAATTAAATTAAATATGGAAAAGATGTACCAGCTGCAGAATTAAAATGTTAAATTATATAAATAAATAGACATATGATACCTTTAGGGCAGAAGAAAAAAGAAGAAAATCGAGGAAGAGTAAAAAATTAGTTAAATTTCATCATTTCTGACTTTTAAAAATAATTATTCCACTAGTGATTGGAAGCATCCAAAAATAATGGGCAGGAATAAAAAAAATTATATACCTGAGGGAAAAAAAGGAGCATAGTCTTTTCTTAATTTCACAAAATTGCATAAATATGTGTAGATTTTAGACATAACTGATCAAGTTAATGACTTGAGAATCTAACCACTCAATGATAGGAGGGAATACAAAAATTCTTGCAGAGCAAAGAATTTATTACAAATTTCTTCTCTCTTCATTCCAAATACTACAATATCCACAGTTTACAAAATTCTTATTTAAAATAGATTTTCTTGGAAGATTTTTTCTGGCCTCATCATTGAAGCTTCTAAGAGGCATATGTGGGATATACTTAGCTAATTAGAATACATAGTTTCTTTAATATTTTTTAAAGAAATACACATGACCCTTAATATCTTTATATGGGCGGGGGGGTCTGTCCAGGAAGTATCCAGCCATGAACTATGAAAAATGGAGACATTTATTGAAGAAGATACAAGACACAAGAAACATTGTACATAGGACAATAATGCCTCAGTCCCCTTTAAAGTTATGACCTCCTTGAGAGAACCTGGTTCTTTGGCAGCGGTTTGAATCAAGTCATTAGCAACTGCACCACAGTGTTCTTTCTGATCTTATAGCAGAAGCTGCAGAACAAATTTTGCCACGACACATTTCATGCCAAGATCCTGCATCAAAATCTCACTTTGGATACAGTAGATTTTGGATTCCCCAGATCAGTGTCTTAGTCTTGCACTGTCAGCCGCAGATCTTTGTGGATGGCAGCCCATACCCTAGGTTGCGTGCAGCCTAGGATGGCTATGCATTGCGGCCCAACAACAACAAAAAAAAAAACAAAAAAAAATTGTAAATTTACTTAAAACCTTTTTTTCACTCATCAGTTTTCATTGGTGCTTGTGAATTTAATGTGTGAACCAAGACAATTCTTCTTCCAATGTGGCCCAGAGACGCCAAAAGGTTGTGCTACATGTTTAATATTCTCAGGTGATCTGCTTCTTGCAGGCCTTCCAGAATGTGGATCACTTTCAACAGATTCTTGACCATCTTTGAAGTGTTTGTGCCACACTTTTTTTTTGCTGCATCATCACATTGTCCTCAAAAGCTTTCTGAATCGTTCAGAACAGTTTCCATGGAGGAATATAGAAGCTTAACACAAAATTTGATGCAAATCTGTGCTCTGCTTGCTCAGTCTTTTTTAATGCAATGGACACATAATACACATGCTCACTCTTTTGCATCTTCCTCCCGAACTGGCTAGTACAGTGACATCATCATTGTTCACACATGTGCATTCTAGTCCATTTTCCTTGGCTGCCAGTTTACACTGATGTCACACAAACAGTTCTCATTATATTAATAATGGCTGGACTTTTTCTGGACAGACCTTCTATACTTCCATTAATTATTAAAATGTTTTCTCTCACCAATAGGTTCAGTGTTCATTATATATTAGTAATCATGAACTGTGTGCCTTGTCAGTGGTACAGTGGAGTGTTGTTAATTACAGGGAAAAAAAAAAAACACAGAGTATTACCTGGTACTTTCAGAAGCTACTTATCTTCCATAGGTATGAGTAAGATACTCTACTTTCTTTTCAGGTGGCTATGTGGAACCTAGGCTACAAGATCTTCACCACTATCAAAAAATCATCTTACATCAAAACAGTGGATTCAGTCTGAGAAGATATGTCCCCAGTGAGGTAGGACTTGCCTATCTATGTGTGTTTGTTCTGAGGTTAGTCATCAAGGAGAGTCAAAGAAATATCCAGGATTAACTTTTTTTTACTTTATTTGTTGTTTTCTATTTTTCCCCATATTTTCTACATATTTGGCTTTAACTTTAAAAGTGATTTTTTTCTGGTGATTGACAGTTACAGAAATTAACTTAAAGCCTGTTTTATACCTTTGTTTCTCATGAAAACACATTAAAAATATTTCAGAGTTTTTACTGGAAAGGGTATATCTCTGTACATGGGCATTTACTAAAGAGTCTTCCTTGTGTTGTTAACAACCAAAACTCTGGCCAATTGAATGGGGGAGATCTTCCCATAACACACTGGTAATGTATATCATGTCTAGCAGAGAGCTAACTCCAAAGAAGTATTTTCAATCTGTTTCTGGCCTCTAGATGTCATTTATATTCTATTTCCATGAAATGGAAATCAGATAAATAAAGTAATGAAACAAAAATAATTGCTTTTGCTTGTAATTTTTTTTCATGTTAAGAGATCAAATATTTTTGAAAAGATAAAAAATTAAGCAGTTATTTCATGAAACTATCTTTTTTCCAGAAACTAATTACTAATTAGGATATATATATGTCTTCTGGAAGAAAAATAAATAAATCACTGGCATTGATGTGTCCCAGGCTGTAATCTGTGTCTTTTACGATAGCCAAACAACCTGGGAGACCCACCAGTGCTGCTCTGGCTGCCAGCGAGACCCTGGCTCCAGGGAAAAGGCACCGTATACCTTGCTTTGAGTTGGTAGGAAATGGAGTGATACTTCAGGAGCTAGTGGACCTATGAGCAGGACAAGGGAAAGGATCAATCTCCAATTCCAAATGTGCCCGAGCAGAAAGTGCTGCCTTAAACATCGCAGTGACAAGTTTGGAAGCAGCTCGGTTCTACAGAGCTGATCGCATCACCCCCTCTTAACAGGCAGTGCTTTTGCGCTGTGCGCTGCTACTTTTTTTTTATCACATCGAAGTCCTAAAAGATGG
This sequence comes from Glossophaga mutica, assembly GCA_039655065.1. NCBI lineage: Eukaryota > Metazoa > Chordata > Mammalia > Chiroptera > Phyllostomidae > Glossophaga > Glossophaga mutica. The sequence goes on from CM077306.1 coordinate 159,100,423, forward strand.
ATATGAGCTGAAATTCATGCTACCTTTTTATTTGATCCATTATGACTGTGAATTAATTACTTTTCCCTTCATGCTGTGCTATCTCGAACATCTATTCTACTTCTAGAAAATGTATTTTTTAACTACTTTTTGCAAGTAGACATAGACTTTAAGATCAATTCTGTATTCTTTGGAACAGCACCACTGTCTCACTGAAAGTCTGGGGTGGGTATCACAATGTGATATGGGGCCAAATCTTTACACATAACATGGTAGTTATAGTTATTTTGTGTTCTTCCCTGATGAAAAAAATCCATTTTATACATTTTTACCTTAAAAATAAGCTATAATGTACATTTCACCATTTACATGGCTTATTTGAAGGACTGTCCACTCCATGTTTTTATTTTGCGTTATTGTAATATTGTGCATTCTAACTGCAATGCACACACATGTGCATGCACACACAAACCACATGGGCAATTCCATACAGCATAAGAGAACCAGAAATGTGTTGTGTGATCCATACACACTCTTTTCTGCCTCCCATGGCCTGACCAACATTACAGTAACCTATGCATTTTGCACTGCATTTTACTTAAGTTCAATTCAGGGTCTTACTTTCACATTTCCTGGTATTACCTGGTGCTGAGAGATCTCGTGGGTGCACGGAAGAACACATGGGTGGAAACGGACTGACTGAAAGCATAAGATGTAGATTCCTTGAGCTCAAATTCTAACACCTTCATTTCTTGGCTGTAAAAAAATTTCAGAATTTTTCTTAAATCTCTCTAGACCTTAGTTTTCTAATTTATTTACTACTTATAATAGTTCTACTTAGGATAACTGTGAAAGTTAAATGTATCTGGCAGATAGTTAATGTGGAAATGCTTTGTTTTATAATTTTGTAAATTGGACAAAGGAGTAGCAAAGATGAAAGTACGTGGAGTAACCACTTACATGTTGTCCAACTGCAGTCACTTTGCAGAGCAAAGCACGGTACCAAAATAAATTAAATAAGTAATTTAAAAAAAATTACATATTGATAAAGATGGTTATGGTTGTATTATTTTTGTGTACCTATAAAATGCTTCAATTCAAAATTTAAAAATAAATTATTAAAAATGAAAAGAATGTATAGTCACATACATTAAAATTTAGGGTAAATTTGTATCAATTTAGAAATAACAAATAAATTAATGACTTCTTGGCACATTTTCACATACTCTAATCAGGCCAATATTCTCATTTTTGTCCAAAGCAGGTTGGAGTTCACTGCTCAGGCCTGAGCACCCCTGGCTCATATGGGGATTAGGAGCTGAGACAGCAGCAGCTCAGCCCAGGAGCTCACTGTCCCTAGCATTCTTAAAGTTCCTGAGAAAGGACATTAGTTATATATATATTAGTTATATTGTGACTAGAAATGGTGGGGGAAAGAAAGCCAGGTAATATTGCTGGTTGTTTTCCAAATTTAAGTGCACATGTCTCACACGTGATAGCTGCAACCAGGTGGAACTTTAAAGAAACTACTTCAATGCAACACTTATGTATAATACTTTTTCAAGAAATGAACTATTTGGGCAAATGCTAACCCAGTTCAAACACTGGAGCACAGTTTTGACTAGGTCTGCTCTGAGAAAGTCCTGTGGTCACTTAGGAGTAAGACAATGGCAAACTGTCAGGAGTTCTCTTTGAAATGCGGAACTTTATTTAGATACAACTTGTTGCAGAATTCACTATATGGAGAATTTTTTAGTAATCCATTACCAAATTTAAAAAAAATTTGATAGTCAAATTAAACCTTAATTTTCTGCATTGGGGTGATAACAGGTAATTCATTCTAGTGATTTTTTTTAATTGCCCTTAATTCATTACTCAGGGATTCTCTATATGTTCTACCAGAGAAAAACAAGTGTAAAAACAAGTATAGGACATTAAAAATATCTTCTAACAGAAATAATTTTATAGTAAATTGGCAACTATCTGAAATATAATATTTCAATGTCCAGTGAAATAATTAACCTAATGCAGGCTGATCCCACAGGCATTTTGACATGGTCTTGCCCTCAAAAGTTAGCTGTCAATGTATCTGAACAGAAGTAATTCTTACTCTCTACCACTGTTTCTCTCTCTCTAATTGAATCTTAGTTTTTGAGTTAATTTCTAAATATATCTTCATCTGTCTTCAAAACTGTCCACAAATTTTTCTTCAGTTAGATAAGAAGTTCCTTGTATAATTCCTAATAGATATTACCAATGTGAAAAATGTAAAATAAATTTGGTAAAATTTACTATTGAGTAAAATTAACAGACAAAATAAGATATTAATGTCAAGTTTAGCTAGGTGAAATTAGACTTAGAGAAAGAGAGTCAGTAGGACAAAAATGAGAAAACAGTCATTCTGGGCTTATTCAGCAGCCAATAATCAGTGCAATACAGTACAAAACAAAAGCTGGCTCATAATTTGAAACTTCATTAGTAAATTTAAATGAGAAATAATTCATTCTTGTTTTAAGAATTTAAAAAATAAATAAAATATAAAATTGTTTATCTTCTTTGTAATTCATCCAAGTATTAAATTGGCTTGAAGGTAGCACAGACAATTATTTTTTAAAACAAGTATGTCAACATCTGCATAATTCTTATTAAGTGCTTCTAATTAAATTCAGTGAGGTCAAAATAGTAGGAACAGAATGGCCTGATTGAAATAATCCGCACGCTATTGGAAAGCCATGTCTTTATAGACAAATAGAGGAAAGAAACCAGTTAAGTACACTGCTTTGCACATAACAGCACCATTAAAAAAACTTTGATTTTTATTTGAAAGAGCATGTGTACAAAATACATTAGAAATATATGTACATTTTGGAACAAGTAATAATGCAAGCAGCAATATCTATCACAAAATGTAAGAAACTGAATATTATCTTCAAGCCTTGTGTACCCCTAACAAACTATATAAATCTTTCCCCCTACTTCATCCAAAGATTTTGGTTAAATATATCCATGCTTTTTATTATCACTTTACTAAAGGTAATAATGATTATCATGTTGTTTTTGGTCTGTCTGTTTTTGAACTTTATATAAATAGACTTGTAACATATATTCTACTGTTACTTTTCACACGAAACATTGTCTTTTCAGATTCATTCATCTTGTTTAAAGTACCTTTATTTTCATTGTTACATAGTTTTTATTTTTGTATAATAATCTATGTAGTAATTATACTTTCATTGATGATGGATATTTGTGCTGTTTCTGTTTTTCTCTCTATCGTAAATAGTGGTGCTCTTCACAATAGCGTACAAGTCTCCAAGCTGCACATGTGCAAGTGTGTCCCTAGGATATGTACTGACTAAGGGATTACTGAGATTGGTATCTGAGAATTTTCAACTTCACTATATAGCATCAAGGCATTTTCAAAGTCGTAGATTAACTTTACAAGACAATGTTGTTGCTTCGTATCTCTCTGATAAATAACATTATGAGACTCCTTTATTCTTGCCAATCTGGCAGGTTTGTAAAAAGCTAAATCATTGTAGTTTTAATTTGTGTTTATGTGATTGCTAATAAGATTGAACACATATTTATACTTACTGGCCACTTCCATTTTCATCAGATTGCTTATTCTTATCACTCTATAGGAGTGTTTTTTATACATTCTGAATACCATTGTTTGATTAGTTGTCAACAATATGGCAATAGCAACACTTTTCTCTGATGCGTGTTTCAGGTTCCAATGGTAACACGTATTTCCATCCCTTGGCAGGAGAATGGCTTGGGTATACTAGTTATGCTCTTATGTTCAGTGTAGTAAAATGTATTCCTCTTTTTCTTTTATCTTTCACCTTTACATGTCTTGCATGTAAGAACTCCTTTTCTCAGACTATTAACTAACCAAATAATTTTGAGGAACATAAAAGCTTTCTGTGTTTTAATTTCTTTTTATCTATTTCAATGATTTTTTGACCAGCACAAATAAGTCCAATGTTGAGAACAGAATATTTCTTTTACATGCCCTATGACATGAATATGTGGCAAACTAGTGGAGTTATCAGGGGAGCATGGTTTTGTTTGCTAACAATTATCAGAAAAGATTGCTTAAAATAGTTTACTTAAATAAAATAATTTACTTAAATTTTATCCAAATAATTTTGATTGTATTTCAAAAGTGAAAGTCTTGCCTACTTTGAAGTCATAAATATAATTTTCAATATTTTCTTCTAGCGGTTTGTACATGTATCTTTCACACTAAATCTTTTACCTTTCTGGAACTGATTGTTCTGTATAGTGTAAAGTAGGAGTATACATCACATCATTTTACACACACACACACACACACACATATACTCTTTTAATCCTCACCTGAAGACATACTTTTTGAAAGAGAGAGAGAGGAAGGGAGGGGGAGAGCAAGGGAGGGGAACATTGATGTGAGAGAGGAACACTGATGTGAGGGAGAAACATTGATCAGTTGCCTCGTATGTGCCCAGACCATTGAAGCATTGAAGCCCTAACCCTTATTACAGTCGTATTTGTAGATGAGGTCTCTAATGAAGTGATAAATGTTGAATGAGTTTATAAAGGGAGGCTCTGAGCCAATAGGATTAATGTCTTTATCAGAAGTGGCACCAGGCAGCAGTCTCTCTCTCTCTCTCTCTCTCCCCCCCCCCACCACCACACCCCCAACCCCATGTGAGGACACAGAGAGAAGGCAACCAACTGCAAACAAAGAAGAGATCTCTCTTCAGGACCTAAATTGGCTGACACCTTAACCTTGGACTTCCTGGTCTCTAGAACTGTGGGGAATTAATTTTTGTTGTTTAAGCCTCCCAATCTGTGGTATTTTGTTATAGGAACCTGAGCAGACTAACCCACACTGTTTTAGAATTAAGTGTTATTAAATCCTTTGGTACAATATATAATGCTACATTAACTTGTGCCAGAGTAAAGATACATTAAGATCTTAGAATCATGTTTCATGATACATTCCCAGGAATAGATTTAATAAGTCAAAGGACCAAACATAATTATAGCTTTTTAAATACTTTGCTATATGGTTTTCCTAAATGATTATATCATTATACATATGTCAGCAGTACTAAAGTATATCAATTGCATATTAAATTTAGAGGCTGTGCTATAACTCTGTTTTAATATACTAATAAGATATATATGATGGTACATAAAGATTGATTTTCAATTTAATAGCCATATTCTTAACGTTCAGTTGCTTCTCTCTGTGGCTCTTGGTAAAATATTTCTCCTTTGATATACAAAGCTAATTCTGTGTGTATATGTATGTATATATGTATATATTTGTTCAGCCATAAAGAATGTATACAGTTTGCATAAAAATAAATCATATACTCTTACATATAAAAAATAAGTTCATGGAGTAAGTTTACCCATTAATTTAAATGTAATTAGCTCAGAAATACAAACAAAAAGCTGTGTTTTAAAGCACATATATACCTAACATTAATTATAGTAAATCTATATTACATATACATATTTCCATACATATATATTCACCTATACAATGGAAATCTATAGAAAGCAATGACTTGAGTGTACTATTGCAGAGAAACCTGTACTAAATACCTTACATACAACTATAGGCTAACTGATGCTAAATGCCAGCTGGTTACTATAACAGATATTTGGTCTCTTTTTATTATTTAAGAAGAGAAATTTTCTGAAATATGGCTATTTAGCTTTCAGTTTGTAGTTTTCTGATTCAGGCCAGCATCAATTGCAAAGAGCCAATTCCTTGAATCGCACAGAGCCAACAAAGCAGTAACGTCCACATTTCCTTAATGTTTTCACCAACCTTCTTTCTCCTGTGAGTACACTAGTTGCTGCTGTTTGCTCCGAGTCAACGGCCATGATCACACTGGCTGTCGGAGTCCCTGTCTCTTTCACTAATTTCATGCTCTGTTGAACAGAGCTGCTGTGGCAGGTCCAGTGCACCACATTTAGCAGCAGCTCTGGCACATCTTGGGGATATTTTTAAAGAAATTATGGGTACTACTAATTAAAGGGAGATGAGGCTAGACATTATTTCTTTCTTTTGTTTATTTTGGTTTGGTTTAATGAGCTAGTTCACTGCAGTAGAGTTCATTGTTGCAAATAATGTCAATAGCCAGCAGGTGTTATTAGTATAAAAAATACAGATGTAATGTTATTCCATGAACAGAAAAAAAATAAACTAATGTAAATCATGCACCACTAAACTTGTCTAAGAGACAGCAAATATACTTTCCCAAGCTATTTCAACAACCTTCCCTTAGAGATCTCTCTTTTGTGTGCCCATGTAGTCTACTAAGGAAAGGCAATCTAAATACAATCTTCTACTTCACCTGGAATGCCCTCTTTAGTTTTCTATAATCATCTGCTCTACGACCTCAGCCTCCACTGGCATAGCTTGTATGAGTTTACCAATAACCTCCTAGGTACTAAATTCAAATGATGACATCCCAAACCCCATTTCCTTTGATTTTTCTAAAATGCATACTTCTCGATTATGTCACTTCTGAAATATATCTATACAGACAGTTACTGAATTCCAATGACATGATTTTTCAACTTTATGGTGGTGCAAAAGTGAAAATCATTCAGTAGAAACTATACTTTGAATTTTGAATTAGATATTTACCTGGGCTAGCAATGGCAAGATGCCAGACAGTTCTAACTGTAGTAGGTAAAGAGAGAATAATTGTGAAATATGCCCAGAACATTCTCCATAAAAGCCTACTATCTAAGGGCAAAGACTTACCTGAGACTTATTCCATCTTGAGGGAAGACATTCTTCTCCCTCCAGCCCCTTCTGCCTTTCCTGTCTCACCTCAGGAAAAGTGGAAAGTTATCCCTGGGGCAAAAGTTGTAAAGTCCACAGACCTAGAACACAAGACTACTAAAAGTCTGAGATTAAATCATAATATCACAGAAATATATCATCCCTCAAATCTCACTACCATATCAGTAGGACTCCAATATAATAAAAATGGATTACAATAGAAAGAGTGGCAAGAATCATACTCTATTTAAAGAGGAGATAAAAATAATTATACTGGGGAATTTGAAGCCTGTGGAACTTACAACTACAGGAAATATTAGCTACAGTCCAACTTCCAGCAAGTATATAATAAAATGTATTACTTAGTATATTATGTTTGCCTTTAATAAAATTTACAAAGCATGCCAAAGGCAAAGGGAAACACAGTCTGAAGAAAAAAAGAAAACCTCAGTACCAGACTCCTATATGATGTTCATATTGGAATCAATAGATAGAGAAAATAAAATAAAGTCCTGGCTGGTTTAGCTCAGTGCATAGAGCTCGGGCCTGTGAACCAAAGGGTCACTGGTTCGTTTCCCTGTCAGGGTACATGCCTGGGTTGTAGGCCAGGTCCCCGGTAGGGAAGCACGCAAGAGGCAACCGCACATTGATGTTTCTCTTCCTTTCCTTCTCTATCCCTTCCCCTCTCTCTATAAAAGTAAATAAATAAAATCTTTAAAAAATAAATTGGTTAATTAAGAGAAAGAAATGAAAAGAACTATGACTAATATGTTAAGGGCTCTCATGGGAAAAAATAAACAACCTGCCGAAACAGATGGGTACCCTGACTGATATGGCCCAAATGGCTGGGCATTATCCCACAAAGTGAAAGGTTACCAGTTCAATTCTTAGTCAGGGCACATGCCTGGGTTATGGATTTGGTTTCCGGTTGGGGTAGGTACAAGAAGCAACTGATAAGATGTTTCTCTCTCACATCAATGTTTCTCTCCCTGTCCTTCTCCCTGTCTTGTGCTGTCTCTAAGTAAATTAATGAATAAATAATAGCTTTAAAAAAAGAGATGAGTTATATAAGAAAGAATCAAAAGGAAATGCTAAATCAAAAACACTAGGGAAGGGCAATGAAGAGTTTCTTTCATGGATTCATCTGTACGCTGTCCACAGTTGAAGAAAGAATCAGTACACTTGAAGATGTGCATACAGAAACTTTCTACACTGCAATATAAAGAGAAAAATAATGAAGATGAGAGGAACACACAATAATTGTGGGACAATTTTAAAATTGCCCCATGTACTACTCATAATCATGGCACCAGCAGGGGAAGCAAGAGAGAATAGAAGAAATACTTGAAGTTAAAATGGTTAATAATTTTCCAAATTAATGATAGATACCAAACCACAGATCTGGGAAGCTCAGAGAAGACCAAACCTTTCAATATTTAATAAAAAATAAACAAAACACAAAAATGACAACTAGGTATATTCAAACTGCAGAAAACCAAAGATGAAAGAAGTTCTTGATAGAAGCTAGAGGGGAAAATGCCTATAGAGGAACAAGGGCGAGAACTCAATCAGACATCTTGAAAGAATGCAAGAAAGAACAGAATGAAGTGAAATTTTTTAAAAGTTGAAAGAAAAAACAACCAACCTAGAATTCTATATTCAGCATTCAGTGAAATAGAAAACTGTTACAGACATGTAAATATTAATCCAACTATGTAAATAATCATTTAAAATATCAGTGGTCTAAAAACACCAAATAAAAGACAGAGATTGTCAGAGTATATTAAGAAGAAAATAAGAACCAAGTATATCTTGTTTATAATAAAGTCATTTTAAGTATAAATATTCAGATTGATTCAAAGATAAGGGACAGAAAAATATTTGTGATGCTAACATTAATAAAAAGAATCTTGGAGTAGGTATATTAATGTCAGATAAAGCAGACCTCAGAAGAAGAAAAGCAATTAGTTGTAAAGAAGAACATGATATAATGATAAAGAAATAACTCCTCCAAGAAGATATAAAAGTTGTAAACATGAATGTATCAAAACGTGTGATAAACACAGAACTTATCCACAGCAGGAACAGCAGACAAATCCACTTTATGATTAGATACTTTAACACCACTTCAGTAAGTAATACGTTACTGAGGCAGACAGTAAAGACAGAGTTAACCTAAAAACATATATTCTGTATATTTAATTACTTATACATGTATTTCCACCGTCATTTATCTTATAGCTTCATGAATTTAGCATAAAATTGGAGTGAAAGGTATTCTAACCAGGCAAAAGATAGAAAACCTGTTTTATTCTTGCTTGGTTGTCAAAACAATGAATTTTAAAGATGATAAGAGTCTATAAGAAGCTATCAATAATAGTGCTGAAGGTTATATGTTAACAATAAAGTGGGTTATTGTTAAAAATCTAGAAGTGCTGGATATCCTCAGTGACATTTAAATTTTGTAGACATACACTTAATGTTATAAAACACTTTTAATTTTGTGCAAGAAAACTATAATTTAAAATTCTATAATTTTCACCCATTTTAACTCAATGCAAAAACTGGTTTTAAAACCAATTTCTGGTTTTTAGATAGTCTTAGGGAAATTATTATTGTACCATATTATACAGTATTATTCAGGGTAAGTAATCCTACCTGCCATATTTGATGACTTCAGTGGTTTAACACAATATATTTATTAATTTCTCACTCATTATACTTCCAGCCAGATCAGACAGTTCTCTGAGGAAACCTCTTTTAAATCTTAACCCAGGAATCCAGGCTATTCGATTAGTATTTTACTGCTAGATGCATGATTTAGAACAGAACGGGAATGGAAGATTTGGGGAGACTACAGGTAGGAGACACAACTTGTATTCACATTTCTTTAATTGAAGTTCATATACATGGTCTCTCCTAGATGTTGAAGTTTTGTGGACACGTAGCATTACCTCTGCCACATGAACATATCAGGAAAACATTCTAAAAAATTATAGCCAAAGGAGCAAACCAATACAATAGAGAAAAGATAGTCTCTTCTACAATGGTGCAGTACGGAACTTAGAGCCTTTCCAACAATGAACTCAAAATGGAGAAAACACAGGACACAAAATGTATAAAACTCCTGAGACAATATAGGAGAAAATCTAAATGACCTTGTATTTGGTCATCCCATAACTGAAAGGTTACGGGTTCAATTCCTTGTCAGGGCACATGCCTGGGTTGTGGATGCAAGTCCCAGTCCTGGCATGTATGGGAGACAACCAATTGATGATTCTCTCTCACATCAATGTTTCTCTTTCTCCCTTCCTCGCTCCTTTCCCTTCTCTGTCTCTCTCTGTCTTTTTTGTCTCTCTCTCTCTCTCTCTCTCTCTCTCTCTCTCTCTCAAGTAATGAAAAATGTCCTCAGGTAGAAATTGAAAAAAATACAAAGAACTCTTAAATCTCAACATTAAGATCACACAACCCAATCTAAAAAACAAAACAAACAAACAAGCAAAATATAACCAAAGACCCTGAAATTGAGAACAGGCTGACAGTCACCAGAGGGGAGAGGGGAGGGAATTTTAGGGGAAAGGGTTTAGAGCAACAAGTATAAAGGACACATGGACAAAAACTATGGGGGGGGGTGGAAATGGGAGGGAGGTGGGGAGGGCTGGGGTGGTGAGCTGGGGTGGGAGTAAAAGACAGAAAACGTACAAGAACAGCAATTAAAATAAAAATTAAAAAAATGGTCAAAGACTTTGACACCTCACCAAAGAAGATATAGGCATGGCAGATGGGCATATGTAAAGATGCTTCAAGTCATATGTCATTGAGGAAATGTCTATTTTTAAAAAATGAGATGCCATTATATAACTGTTAGGATGGCCAAAGTCTGGAACACTGATAACCCCAAATGCTGATGAGGATGTGGAACAATAAGAATTCTTATCCTTTCCTGGGAATGCAAAATGATTCAGAAACATTGGAAAGCAATGTGGAGATTTCTTATAAAACCAAACATAATTTTACAATAAAATACAGCAATCATAGTGCTTTGTATTTACTCAAAGGAGTTTAAAACTTACATCGACAGTTGAAGCTGCTTTATTCATAATTTCCAAAACTTGGAAGCAACAAAGATGGCCTTCAGTAGCAAATGGATAGTAAACTGTGAAACATCCATGCAATGGAATATTATTCAGTGCTAAAAGGAAATGTTATCAATTCATGAAAATACATGGATAAAACTTAAATGCATATTATTAAATAAAAGAAGCCAAGCTAAAAAGGCTACCTCCTGTGTGATTCCAACTGTTTGATACTCTGGAAAAGGCAAAACTGTGGAGTCAGTATACGGATCACTGGTTGCCAAGGATTAGGGGAGGAGAAATAAATTGGCAAAACGCAGAGGTTTTTAGGGCAATGAAACTATACTTCATGATGCTATAACGGTGACACATGTCATTGTACATTTGCCTAAACCCATAGAATAAATATACAACACATGGAGGGTTAGCAACAGGGGAGTGGGAGGAGGAGAGAAGGGGCAAAGTTACAGAGAATAAGTAGCATAGATGGTGGGTAGAAAATAGGGGGAGGGCAAGAATAGTGTGGGAAATGTAGAAGCTAAAGAACTTATGACACATGGACATGAACTAAAGGGGGGAATGTGGGTGGGGGGGTGTGCAAGGTGGAGGGGAATGTTGGGGAGAAATGGGACAACTGTAATAGCATAATCAATAAAATATATTTTTTAAAAAAGAATATACAACACTAAGACTGCACCTTGCTGTAAATGATGGACTCGGGGTGATAATGTGTCAATGTAGGATCATCAATTGTAAAAAAATTAATACTCTAGTGGAGAATGGTAATACTGAGGGAGGCAATGCATTTGTAGAGGCAGTGGGTATATGAGAAATATCTGTAACTTCTCAGTATTGCTGTGAATCTAGAACTGCTCTAAAAATATTCTATTTGAAAAAAAACACAACTTCAGTCTTATCTTTAAAATGGCACTGCTTTTTTGTGGGCTGAACAAGAATTTGTAAATTGTATTAATTTATAACTTAAAAATTTCAGTCACTTACAAATAACAGAACACATAATTAGAAGAAAATGTATTTTGATCTTGCAAACAATCACCTTAAAAATAACTGCCAAATGAATTTTATTACATAAATGTTGTGATATATTGAATAATGTTTACGATTTTTCTGCACAGTGTAATAGCCTAGAATCAAGACAGAAATAATTCTATCAATGTTCTCCCAAAAACTGATATTATGTATGCCACAAGAATTGACCATTTGTAAACTTAGAATATTATGATTTAATTTTTGGAAGTATTTTTTAATTTTATTTTTTCTTTTGTATGCAGTATTAACTTGCAAATATTTAAAAAATATATTCTTCTATGCAGAAAACACCCAGAAAGTGATTTATATACACTGAGTTTGTAATCAAGAGTATTACACTATTTTAAAAATTTTTAGAAATTTTTTTATTTCTCTAGTTCATGTAATAATTTTCTTCTTGAAAACTGAAATCTGTTTTTACAATCTGTTTGTCTCTAATATAAATACTAGATTTATTTTTTCTTTTTAAAATTATAATGGCAATAAAATGGGATGAAAATGTGTAATATCACTACTTACTATAATATCCCAAGAATATTTACATATAATTCCCTAAATAATATTTAGATATTGAAATAAAATATTATTAATAAAAGTGGTATTTTAATGTAATTGGCTTTAAATTTATGCAAACTGGTGGTGTTTTTGTCCAGATTAAACAATTGACAAACCTCTTTAAAATAGCCAATCATAAATAAGCTATTCATTATTAAAAAATGTGATCATTATTTGAGCATTAAAGCAGAATAATAGATACTAATAAGGGGTCAGAATTAGCTTTCTGCAAAATAATTTATATGTCTTAATGAGAATGGCTAACTTACTAGCAATGTCACTTAATATAATTTGGAACCTTAGATTATGACAATTACATTTAGAAAGTAAATATGAGTAATTTTACTGTTTAACATATAATTTTTATGTAAATATTTAAGAATTATGTTAATATGCACTGAAGGTCATATTATAGAACTTATACAAGATAAACAGAAAAAACAAAGGTAGAAAAGGAAGTTTTATAGAGATTAGAATTGGCGTGCCCTTGAACTGGTAGAGTTCATTTTTCCTTTATTTAAAAAGAATCATTTGAATAAAATACATAAATATTAAAAAGGCAATTATGCTTTGTTACCAGGACGACAGAAATGAAGCACATGATAAAATAATGAGAATAATTTACACCTCAGTGGGAGAACCATAGAGACAATAATCTAATGGAAAAGGCACATTTATTTAAAAAGAAAACAAGATCTCTTATCTAAGCACATCTTTAATTTTAAAATTAGAGCACCAGATGATAGTAAAGGATGCCACATTTCAAATCTTTCAAAGACATTTACAGTAATTCATGGATGATTAGGAAGTAACATAACTACTTCAATACAAAGAGATTCCCCCAAATAGACCAGCAATTCAATTCTGTTTAGGAGGAAAATGCTTTTGCCTTCCCAGAAACCCTTTGATGTTCTGTAATAAATGATGGTCCACGTGAAATCCTTTATACTGCAGGTAGGTCTTACCCAACTCCTAAAATTCCATAGCTATAGTTACAAGTGTGTAGTATGAACACCGAAATATAATAACTTCTCCAATTAAAGCCTCAGAAGTTAGAAAATACTTTCAGCCTACATAAAATGGTACATTTAAAATTAGCTTAATCTGCCATATCTTCTGATTTGAGCTGATAAATATTTTGAATAAAAAAATCTAACATTCTGGGAAATGTGATTCATTTCTTATTCAAAACCAGATGAGTATAACATAAAACTAACATCAAGAATAGAATTGCAAAGACATGACTGGAATTGATAATAACTCTGTCATAATGTATGCTTATAACTTCAGTCAACAATGCAAATCTAAATTGAACCATGGTACTTGTGATACACTTTGACCACAATTATGTGACAAACCCTGGCATCCTCACATATCTCTTTTTTAAAATCTGCTAATCCTAACCCAAGGGTATTGATTTTAGAGAAACATGAAGGGATAGAGGGAAACATTGATCAGTTGCCTACCGTACATGCCCCAACAGGAATCAAATCCACAACCTAGGTATGTGCCCTGACTGGTAATTAAACCTGCAACCTTTTGGGTGTACGGTACAGTTCTCTAACCAACTGAGCCATTCAATCAGGACATCCTCATATATCTTAAGTAGCCACAGTAACTTAAGGAGATCCCATATTTTGTACCTTGGAAAATTCATACAAATCTGGATATGTCTGGGGAGATTGTGAAGGAGGCCAGTCACCATTCTTCTGTTCATGAGACCAATGACTACATTTTGACTAGAGATTGATAGAAGCATAGTTTTCAAGATATTATTAAGCTATAAAGAGGGAAACAGATATACTTGGGGTTTACAAATATGGAAACAAGGTGAGTGGTGGCACAAAGGGGGACATTTATTGGGTGGCCAAAAAGTTCTCTTGTTTTTACATAAAATGGGTCTGGTAGTGCTTAGTTTTCTTTAAATTCATTTGAAACAATTTTGTTAGATTGTATTGTGACAGCTGTCATATCAGCATGCGTTAAAAAATCAAAATTAGTGAATTTTTGTGTAGCCATTTTAATATTGAAGATGGAAGAAAATACACAACACTTTCAGCCTGTTATGCTTTATTATTTCAAAAAAGGTAAAAATGCAACTGAAACACACAAAAAGATTTGTGCAGTGTATGGAGAAGGTGCTGTGAGTGACCAAACATGTCAAAAGTGGTTTGTAAAGTTTTATGCTGGAGATTTCTTGCTGGACGATGCTCCATTGTTGAGTAGACCAGTTGAAGTTGATAGCAATCAAACCAGGATATTAATTGGGAACAATTAACATAATACCACACAGAAGATAGCTGACATACTCAAAATATCCAAATTAATAAAGTTATTGGTGAAAATGGACAATGTGTATTTTATTTTATAGAAAAAAACTAAACAGACTTTTTGGCCAACCCAATGTTTTAGTAATGATACATATCAATTTGGGGGGGGGGCGGGCCTATTCCTAGGTTCCTACGGAGAACAAGAACTATAGAAAAAGTAGGTGAAATGCAAGAACTCTATTACCATATGTCAGTTAAAGAAAATAAGATAATAATTCAGTTCTTGTTATAGCCTAGTAATAGATTGCAAAGTAATTCTTTGGGGTGGATTTGTACATGGATAGAATATATTTTGCTAATTCAGCTCAGTATCTATGTACATAAAAGTACCCTCCACAATATAAAAAATACAAGAGAAATTCACTTGAATGACCAAGTTGTTTGAGAATCTGAAAAATTGACCTCGGTTGTTACAGAAGATATCATGGTGGCAATGGGAGGTCACTCAGAAGTGGCCAACAGACATGGCTGTGATAGCAGAAAATGTAAATTGTGACCGTGGGGAGGCCATGCAAAAACTCTGCTGACCTACCTGAACCAGAATGGAAGGTCTTCAGTGGCATGGGTTTCAGAGACTCAGAGAGTGGGGTCTGCTTTTGTTACAACTTTACTCAGTTTTCAACCTAGTGTGTCCAGGAGTGAGGAAAACATGATAGAATTTAGAATTTTTAAAGAACACTTTCCTTCTTGAATATTCTGGAGCTTTTTAATTTTGCATAAATGTATAAATAACTAGCACCAATATATAAATGCAAAACTTATCTGGAATAACCACTAATTTTATTGAGGAAGTTGAATGACATTACCACATTTGATCTTCATTAACAATACTTGTAAGATGAGTATTAATTACTAATGCTGCAGTTTCTAATAAGAAGCTAAGGGAGGTTAAGTAGTTTGTTAGGTAGGAATATGCCCACTAGAGAAATCTATGGCTGATGCTAATGTCTTTGTTTTGTTACATCATGCAGCCATACAGAGAAGCCTGGAAGAAAATCCCATCACTGTTTGCAAAAATCAATATTTACAATTCCACATGAATACATAGCTACTACATAATGAAAAAGGCTGCTTTTGCTTAAGAAGTCATCATACTGCCTTCTTTTGTGTTTTCTCATCAAAAACTTGTAATGCAAGAACAGCTAAAACAATTCTGGTTGACCTCAAGTTCCTTTAGGATTATTTTGTGATTCGACTTTCATGAACAAAGAACCAGTGGGAAAAAAATACAAAACAAACCAATGAACGTGTGATGGTGCTGACAAGTGTCTTGCCTGACTCCCTACCATTAAGAAACTGTCATCTCCTTTCATTGTCAGTTTATAAACATCATTGCTAAGTGGAAAGCAGAGATAATTCATTCAGTTCACTTAGGAAAACCTTGAACTTCAGGTCAACTAAACTAAATCTGTTTAAGTCTCAGAAGTAATGAGAGCAAACATAAAATTATAGAAAACTCAAATGCTATTTTCATCCCAGGGAGTTCAGAATAACATTATGCAGGGAATATAATTAACTCCACTGAATGCTACCCTTAGTATCATGTTAGATGTGTAAGATTTATCATTTGCATAAATGGAACAAAAGCACAGGCCTGAAGTAAAGTATCTGCAACATGGCCAGCAATGGCCGATGGGAAAGGAAGAATTTTGTAAATGACAGGTGGTTAAAAGTCAAAGGAAGTGATGAAAGCTCTAATTAAAACCATAAACTGTAAGTAAAAGAGCACATAAACTACAGAGCCATTTAGTCCATGGGTGAAAGAATGCAGAATAATTGTATCCAGCTAAATGAAGAGCTGTTTTCTTGCAAAGATCAGGCTAGAACAGACAAGGAAACTTCCCACCAGGAGCCAGGAAACCATTTTCTGTCGAGTCTGGCCCAATTCACTGTTTGATTTCCAGTAAGAACTTAGACTTACTAAATTTCTCTTTCACACACATATAGAATGAGACAAAGCATGTCTCTTTCACAGATATTTGGGGTCAGTAAAATAAAATAGTGAAAATATATTCGAAGAAACACAATATAATGCAACTACATTTCTATTGGTAGCAAGTCATGGTGGAAAAGACACAGAGCCCGAAGTAGATAAAGCTCAGGTTTGTGTTTTGTTCCTACTTTTGACTGGATGCTTAAATTTGAGAAAATCACTTAACCTCCTAGAACCTCAGTTTCCTCATAGGCACAGTGTAAATAGGATAGTGATGGCGGTGTGAGACTCAGGAGAAAATACATAGAAGTGCAATGTGAAAATGTAACAATACGTAGAAATAGCACTGATAGTTTTAAAGGCTCGCTTCCAGTGTTTACAACAGGAATAGTGATGACAACTCTCTGGAAGAAAAGGTGAACATGGAAAGTTGTATTTTCAAATTTGTCAGAAAACCAAGGAATGACAGAAATGGTCAGTGTCTCATTATCTCATCATCTATTGAAATAGTTTTAAATACACTTTCCCACTTTATTTATAGTCAGCTTTTCCATTTAATAATATCACCAATTTCACACAGTGAGAATCACATTTTTTTAAATTATCAATTCCTGCTTTGTTATCACAAGGCTATGGCTACTGTCCAATTTTGAAATGACGAAAGGAGAAATTTAAGGGAAGAACTTCAGACTCTCAAA
Organism: Glossophaga mutica; assembly: GCA_039655065.1. NCBI lineage: Eukaryota > Metazoa > Chordata > Mammalia > Chiroptera > Phyllostomidae > Glossophaga > Glossophaga mutica. The sequence goes on from CM077306.1 coordinate 159,117,843, forward strand.
GGGGTCTGACCATTTTTTAAACTAATAGTGAATTAATAGTTTTAGAATTTGCTTCTCAAATTTCATGCCTATATATCATAATTTATAAAATCTGTTTACTTCATAATTTACTTGCAAATTCTTTCAAATACTTTTCAAAACATATGGTTGACCTACAAGTCACTGATGTTGTATGCAGATGTTTTGTCTGGTCTATACAGTGAATCTTCTCATACAATAAAAAGTACAATTCCAGTTCTCATAAACTCCTGTAGGATTAGAATTAGAACCTACCCTCATTTAAGTCACCAGTCTAGATTTTGCAAGTATTTAAGTTTGTACCTATAAATACAACAAGGAACCTAAAAACAAATAATCCTCAATCACTATTAACTGAAAGGACTTTGGGTTACAAAGCCCATTAAATCCACATAACACATTTGCACAGATACTTTTCAGCTTTTCTTAATCCTGAATGTATTCCAACTTCTTCTTTGTTCTCCATTTTACTTTTGACTGGTGTAGCAAGCATTAAGATAATTTATTTTCCTTCTTGAATAATCAGAAGTCATTCCAGGGAGTATAAATTTGAGCATGACAGGCCAAGCCCTCCGCACCCTACCCACCCTGAAGCAGCTTCCTACCCCATGGCATCAATTAGGTTTCAGGTTAATTTGAAAGTATCTCTATTTTATGATAATACCTTTTAATGTTTTAATATTTTGGAATGACAATGAATCCTTTTTTCTGTGACCTTTGGTTTATAGATTTTAAGTTCAAGGTTGTAGTACTCTTTTACTGCTTCAGCATTATTTACATAGTTTTTATAGATTACTAAATTTTGGAAAAGGATTCCTTCTATAAGTGATGGTTAAAGCTGTTGAGATATTTTGCTTCTCAGAATCACACATCTTTCCTATTGTCAATCCTTAGACCAATTCCAGTATATTGACTACTTGATGATTTGTGCTTTTCCTGGCTTTACAAAAACCTTGGTCTTTAGAGAAATAGAGATCTGCTGGCATAAACAAAGCATTTCATAACATCAAGAGAGGACTAGATTGTACTTCTAACAAAGATTGTCACAAATAGAAAACACACACACACACACATAGTTTCCCCAATCTAGAGAGAAACAAAGAAAAGTTAAGGGGCGGGGGGCGGAATATAGAATCCCACTAGAACTGAAGGAACATTGGAAAAAGAGCTAGAAATATTTCAGTAGCAACCTGTAGGAGCTGAAGATCAAGCAACAGATAGTGAACATCTCCCCAGATGCCAGATGGGGAAGAATACCTAGTCCCTCCCACAAAGCCCTGGCACTACGGAAGCTACCTCATTCCCCAAATATTTAACCCAGCCCTGGGAAGATGGTGTTGTCTCAACCAAGAATGAGTTTCCACCAAGTGGTTAACAGAGGTTAAAACTGAAATGAATCTGAGTGTATAAAATTATTATATGCTGGGAAAAACCTAAGTTTTTACAAAGAGTTTCATAGCTAGAATATGATTAATAAAAACAAAATGAAGTTGTTAATTATTACACATTAAGTGTATTCTAGATATGGAATACTACAAAAACAAAAAAACCTCAGGTATATACAGTAGGGGTAAATAGTTCCTTCTGCTTTCTAGGTATACCTGAATCACTGACTTCCAGAACACTATAGAAGGTAATTCACATGCTAAAAAATGTCTAGTATTAAACAGGAATATAATACTGTTTTCAATACTCTTTATGTGTAAGCATAAGTGATTGAGGCTAGCAGTAGGTTAATGAAGTTAGTATGAGCCAAGACGTGTAGCTATTAGGTGTAAAGTATATTATTATGAGGTTTAAACATTTAACCAATCTACCTCAGTAAGTTTCAGTCCAAAACTTTATTCCAACCTCAAGAGAGTACAACTCTCACTCTCATCGTACACATGGAGTTATAGCATTTGGGACCACTTACTCTTTGCGAATGAGGTGCCTTGCTTCTTGACTGCTACAACCTTTAAGCAATCTATTTCTTATAACATGAATCAAAGGTTTATTGGATGTCTTTTGAACCATCTGGGTGAGTTAAGGGTAAAAGAATCTAAAATGTATGTATTCATTTCTTTTAAAATACACATGGGCTTATAACCCATTTGAAAATTATTTGGCACGAACATAGAGGAACTTGGCGGAAAATATTTTCCTGAACCCAACACTTTTGACAAAGTCCAAATGCAATACAAGATTGCCCACATTTTTAGCCATGATCTGGCAAAATAGTCAAATAATAAATAAAGAAAAGAAAATAGACTTAAATGAATTTGAAATAGAGATTTTTTTTAAATGACATATATCTTATGGACAGGCTTATGTGTCTTTTTCTACAATAATGGATCTTTACCATTTCAGGAAATATCTTTTAGCATCTGATTATATCAGGGTGGTTTTTGTGTACTCTGTGAGGCAGACATTTCTCCCTATTGGCATTCTATGAGTGTGCGGGAGAATCTGAAAGCGGTGCTAGGTGGCTTTTTTCTTCCCATGCACATGCACACACCTGTGTACTCATGTGCAATGTAGGTGCACACCTACATGTGTACACATATATGTATACATATTCATAAAGTGCATACACACACTGAAAAAGCTGCTTTCTGCAAAATATATAAACTACTCTTTATATCTGTCCTTTTGAATGTTAAGACTGTATATATATGCACTATACTTCAAGTCTACTGACAGAAGCAGCTATCACAATTTTTTTTAAATTTCCTTTCCAATGAGGATTGCCAGATAAAATGGCTGATGCACAGCTAAATTTGAATTTCAGATAAACAGCAAATAATTTTATTGCAGGGAAGAGGAATAAGGTTGAAAGCTTAGAGGAGAGAATGAGTACAGTATATTTGTGACCTATTTCAGGTGCTCAAAAGATGGAAAACAATTAATACTAGTCGAAGGTGCTTCAAACTAAAACCTGAAATTATACATACATATTATATATGATACATACATATGTATTTTCAACATGTCCTTACAATATTTGCAAAGGATGTTGCTTTACCTCAGAAGCACAGGATCATAGACCTCCAAGCCCTGTAGTCTTGGACTTTCAGCAATCTTTACCTATGACTGGATTTGAGATAGGCAAGAGCATGAACTGTGTCTATTCTTTTTCTATCCCCAGTGTCTAGCACAGTGCTCATGCCCAGTGTTTAACAAAGCCCAATCAATGTTGTGGAAAGGATCAGGAAAAAATATAGAATGGAAGGAGGAGGTAAGAAAGGGGAAAAGGAGAGCCGCGACCAGACTAAAACCAAAACAACAACAAAAAAAAACCCACCAAAAATGGCTCAAACTGGAAAACAAATAAAAGCCTCAGAGCCAATTCCTCTAAGCAGTGAAGAGATAGCCAACCTGTCAGATGCACAGTTCAAAGCACTGATCATCAAAATGCTCACAGAATTGGTTGATTTTGCTCACAAACTAGATGAAAAAATGCAGGCTACAATCCGTGAAATGAAGGAAGATGCATGGGGAACTGATAGAGATGGAAGGAAAACTGGGACTCAAATCAATGGAGTGGACCAGAAGGAAGAAACTAACAACCAAACAGAAGACGAGGAAGAAACAAGAATTCAAAAAAATGAGGAGAGGCTTAGGAACCTCCGGGACATCTTTAAACGTCTCAACATCCAAATTATAGGGGTCCCAGAAGGGGAAGAAGAACAGCAACGAGTGGAAAACTTATTTGAACAAATAATAAAGGAGAACTTCCCCAATCTGGCAAAGGAAATAGACTACCAGGACGTCCAGGAAGCTCAGAGAGTCCCAAAGAAGTTGGACCCAAGGCGGAACACACCAAGGCACATTGTAATTACATTAGCCAAGATTAAAATGAAGCAGAGAATTCTAGAAGCAGCAAGGGATAAGGGGACAGTCACCTACAAGGGAGTTCCCATCAGACTGTCAGCTGATTTCTCAAAAGAGACCTTACAGGCAAGAAGAGGCTGGAAAGAAATATTTGAAATCTTGAAAAGCAGGGACCTACATCCAAAATTGCTCTATCCAGCAAAGCTGTCATTTAGAATGGAAGGGAAAATAAAGTGCTTCTCAGATAAGGTCAAGTTCAAGGAGTTCATCATCACCAAGCCCTTATTATATGAAATGTTAAAGGGACTTATCTAAGAAAAAGAAGATAAAACTATGACAGTGAAAAGACAACAAACTCATAGCTATCAAGAACCACACCTAAAACAAAAGCAAACTAAGCAAACAGCTAGAACAGGAACAAACCACAGAAATGGAGATCATATGGAGGGTTAGCAACAGGGGCGTGGGAGGAGGAGAGAGGGGGAAAAGGTACAGAGAATGAGTAGCATAGATAATGGGAAAAAAATAGACAGGGGGAGGGCAAGAATAGTATGGGAAATGTAGAAGCTAGAAAACTTATGACCCACGGACATGAACTAAAGGGGGGAATGTGGGTGGGAGAGGGTGGGTAGGGTGGAGGGGAATGATGGGGGAGAAATGGGACAACTGTAATAGCATAATCAATAAAATATATTTAAAAAAGGAAAAAAATTAGTGTAATAAAAAAAAAGAAAGGGGAAAAGGAAATGAGAAGGAAAGAATCAATTCCTCAAGGCAAGCAGATATTATAGGAGTTCTACATTTAAAGTATTATTTTAATGGATAAATTTGTATTTTTAAGGAATGAAGAATGAAAATAGAATGTCAAAGATGCCAATGTCATCATAGCAGGAATTCTGCTACCCTTTTTATCCATTTATTTTTGAGAATGTTACTTTAAATAGAAACAATAATTCAGGCATTTAAAAACATCTAATAAGTTTCCAGGAAACCCAATCTCTTAAAATAATTCTTCAGAAATCACTCTTCCACCAAAAACAAAAAAGTAAAATTTAAGTAAATGTATTTAGAAAGTAGTCATAATGAAGTTTTCAGAAGTGCAATTGCTAGGCATTTCAAAAGATAAGGATCATTGGGTGAGTGACTTCTGGAGTATTCATCGAGGATTCTTGAAGTGAGGTGGATCTGTTTTTGCCTTCTAACAGATAGCGTGCTGTGATGTACTGGTGTTGGCGTCACATCTAAAGGTCGCTGCTGTAGCTGACAAGATGCAGCAACTCACTGTCCACCAGTGAATTTTTCCATTAGGATGAAGGAGATTTGAATATTTGTCCTGCTTTGCAGGTTTTCGATCTGAAAATCATTATGTAAATCATTATATAAAATCATGAATATTGTCTTCTTCCTTGTCCTCAGTCTCTGTGAGGTTTAGTGACTCCCTTCAACATCAATACTAGTTAGGTAAAGCTAGGAGATACACCAAGATTTTCCCTTACTGATCTTTTTAATAAATACAGAAGAATTAAGAAATGTAATGTGAATATTCTGTAAATCTCAACAAAGTCAAAAGGGTCATGGCCATGGATTCCAAACATAGAGACTGATTACTTTTGCCCTACATTAAAAATCTGGGAAAAAAAAAAAAAAAAAGGCCCTTTGATAGGCATTTCTACCAGTTGAGACTCAGCGAGTATAAAATGTTCCATGATATCAGAACCTAGAAATTCTAGGGGTGAAAAATGCTTCACTCTTCCATATTACCCAGACCATTTTGACCAACTGGAGGCACAAAGCTAAATCCATATTACACAAATATAAGTCCAATATGTAAAAATATTTTTTAAAAATACTCTCATTAAGAAAGAAAATGAGACAGCATCATTTAAGATTTTCCTTTATACATGTTCCTTGACAACCTTTCTGCTTGCATTCTTTTCTGTATGCATAGGCCCTCAATTTTCAAGCTGTTTTCCAAGTGAAGAATCATTGTTTAGTGTAGGTTCACTTTTCCATTTCTAAACTCTGTTCCTGAAGCTTAAATTTTTTTCACTTTGAAGTTCACTGTAGTTGTTTTTTTTTTTTTTTTAACTTCATTCTTATTGTTGACACTTTTGCAAATGTCCCCATTCCCCACCCCAACTTTGCCCACCTCCACCCAGCCCCAAGCCCCCTTCCCTCTGGCCATCACCACACTTGTCTGTGTCTGTGAGTTATGCTTATATGTTATTTGACTAATCCCTTCAACTTCTTTTATCCAATCCTCCCTATCCTCTGACAGCTGTCAGCTGTCATATGTTTCAGGCACTGTGTGATTTCACTTATATATGGAATCTAACAAACAAAATAAAATGATGAACAAAATAGAAACAGAGGCATGAATACATGGAACAGACTGATGCTTACATTTTGATTCACCTCCTGATTTACTGGATTAGGACAGCAGGTAGCTTTTCAAGAGGAACTTCAGGGTTTTCCCTGTGCTCTTTTGTGTCTGATATTAACTGCCTACTGCCTTTATAAATATAAATTACCTTTAAACTTAAATTACATATTGGTCATATTTTTAGATAAGATCTCCTCACAGTTTGGTAGATTTTGATTCATTTTCTTCTGATATTAAATCTCACTGTGGAAAGTCTTAGGCAAACTCAACTTTTGCTCTTTTACCCACTTGTTTTGCCTGTGTTCATGAAAATTTCTACAGCTTTCTTTGAAATGCAGTAACTAAACTAGAGCATTTCTGAGCATATACCACTTTGTACAATCTTTCATAGAATATCATGTGAACATTTAAGTGTCAAAAATCAGTTCTTTATTTCACAGAAAGATTTTTTCCTACAGTATTTGAATATACTTTTACAGTTCTATTTGTTGAATATTTGACTACAAAAATAGCACCTATACTCATGATGTAATATATTCTTTCTGTCCTACCTTTTTAACTGCTTTAGTATTTGTCTTTTTTTTTCTTCTTTCTGTATTCAAAATAATAAACTCATGACTTTATTCTATGGTAGTTATTTGAGTTCATCCTCAAATTTTCTGATTTTGTTTTTTCTTAATTCATCTATTTTTTTCTGTTCACAGTGTAGATTTGTTCACTGTTTTGTTTCATAACTCGATTTTCATTCTCTATGTTTAATGTACCTTTAAATATTATTCTACTGAATTAAGTCCTTGTAAATCTCTTCTAAGCTGAGAGACGCTCCCAGGGAATTATTTATTTTTCCTACTTTAGTTTATAAACAAATATGATTTTGATTCTTTTGCCTGTTGGATTTCCTCCCTCCCTTCCTTCTTTCTTTCTGTTTCATTTAATATGTTTTCATATAATTATGAACACAACTAGGGCTTGGAATAATTTGTATTAGAGAGTAAAATATTTACTGACTAGTTAGATTTTAAAAAATACATATCTATTAAGATTTCACTTCATTCGTAGGTAACTGTGTCCTTTTCCCAAGAGGTAGGGAGACATACTCAAATTTCACATCACTGCTAATTTTTCCATGGATCTATTGAACATATGATGCCCCTGGTGGGTTTTAGTCACTCTAATAAGATCTTTAGATTCTATTGCATTTTAAAAGACTTCTATATTCATATCTTCTGTCTCCCTCCCCTTACCCATCTCCCTCTCCACCTCCACCTCTCCCTCCCCCTCCATCTATCTTTCCCCTTCTGGATGACTATCTGCATACTTACTCTCCCTAAATGGTGACATGTGAGTAACCATTTAAGGGATTTCTTTTGGTTTATTATGTTTCCCTCTACAGTTTTGAATTTGGATGGAAGATTTAGACACTCCATCAAGGCCTTCCAGAATGCTATGAAATTTTTATTTTATTTTATTTTTTTTACTTTCATGTTTCTAGAGTTTGTGGCATAAGTTTGAAGCCTTTTTCTTGTTTGGTTGCTGTTGGTGAATTTTTTGTGTGTATCCTAGTTTCCTGTGTGTGTGCATATTACACTCTGCCAACTTTTAACACATTATTTTCATTGTAATGTTTCCTAAATAGTATAAAATTAGTACATTAATAATTTCTGTTAGTTTTCAAAAGCTATCCATTAATTTTTAAATCTATAAATTCAACAAAATTAAAATTTAGAGTAACAAAATGCTATGCCCAGTGTTATATTCTGAAATAATATTTTTCCCAAAATGTGCCTATTATGCTGACTGTTCATCATAGGTTTTTTTGATTTTGGCAAACTGATATTGTCTAGATCCAGGAGATGACTTAATGCTCTCACTCTTTTCTTTTTTCTATTTAAACTTTCTTTGATGTGAGTGTTTATTAAATATCTTTCCCCTTATTTATTTATCATTTTACAAGTTTGATGTCATAGCTGATGTGAACACTGAGCTCACTTGGCAGTATTTGATTATAACATGTTCTAAGACAAGAGTTAAAGGAATCATTATTTTAATTTCATTGAAATCTAAGCAGCACTTTAATATCTGTATAGATTTCTCACATACTGAGGAGGAGATGTGTGCCAGTAATTTTTTAAGTCTCTGTACATCTAGAGTTGTGTCAGTAAAGGCACCAACGCAGATTGATCAGCAGACAGTGCATCTGAGTTGCTGTGCATAGTGAGTGATCCTGTCTGTGACTTCAGAGCTCCCCCTCCTGCTTGCAAGTATATGCTCTATAAGTCGTCAATTGCTGGTGAGAAAAAGAAAATAAAATTAGCAATATATTGAAACAGTCTCACACAGGAGTTTAAGATTTTCACATTCTGAAGTATATTTTAAGGCACTGCAATTTACAACTTGAATATTTTCTTTTTAAACTCCTGGATCCTTTAAATATGTTACCTAGGTGTTTTGATTTTCAGATCTGTATAATCGACAACATCTTTGCTCTGTAAGGAGGAAGTAAACTCCCACTGCACTAATGTCATTTTTATGTAGTTCTTAAAAAAAAAAAAGGAGCAAGCATCAAGGATGAAATTATGCTGTTGTAGAGACTCTAATTTTTCTGTGAATGAATTGTAAAGTAAGCAAAGGGTGAGGGGAAAGTGCCATATGCTCTTTTTCCAGAGTGTGTCTTATGAACAGATCAGAAGTCACCTTTAAATGCTGACTACAAAGAAACCTCCAGTTGCTTACTCTGCAGAGGCAATTTTTGCTGAGCTGCCAAAAGGAGAAAATGGCTAAAAATAATTATTTCTGCCAGTTGAGTAATTAATGATGGCCTTACCAGATGACAATTTTATTGAATGGCATTGAACAAGATGAGTTATTTTTTTATTAAATGGTGTTTCAATGTCTCCAGGACTCCATGAATACCTCATGAAGAGTGTTCATGAGAAATTAGGGTAAAGAGTGTTTGTACTTTTCCTGTCAACAACAAATTTATGATAAATACAATTATTTTTCTCTCAAAATCAGTAAATTAATATATATTATCTTGCTTTTTGTAGGTATTGCTTACAATTATTACAGAATAAAAATTAATGGATGTTTATTCTTGCTGATAGAGCTATACCAGTTATTGTTAAACTTTTTATGTGTTATAACTCTTCTAGGGATCTCTGTCCTTCCCCTTTCCACCACTCCCCTTGCTTTCATGAGACTTGCACTAGCAAAGAAGATAAGCATGTTGTTTCTTGGTGCACTGATTGACCTGGTTCCCTACTTGTACCACTCTTCTCTTTTCACATGAAGAATAATGAGCACTGGAATCAATATTGTCCTTAAAGGGGACTCAGAAACAGCAGTTAAATTGATCTATGATATTAATAAGCTGTTGGAGTTTTAGTGAAATGTGCCAAGTTCTAGATATTGGTCAGCTTCTGCCTTTTTCTTTCTCTGATCCCATATCAACTCCCCCCCTAGAACTGGCTCTCTACCTCTCCTAACCTAGTAATCTTTTAATGCTGAAGTGATGAAAGACTCAGTTCTGGACACTTGCCTTGCTCTCTTAGTGTTCTCACTGAGTTCTGTATCTTTAAAACACCATCAATATGGTGACAGCCTCAGATTGTATAACTACAGCCCAGAGCTCTATCCAAATTCCAGTCTATATGTATATACGCCACAGGCTACTTAACATCTCTACTTGGATGTCTAATAGATGTTTAAAATCTCTAAAAATGAACTCCTGGTTTTTGCTGGCAAATTTGTAGTGCTTGCTGATTTTCACATCTCAGTTGATGGCAACTACTCATCATTATTATTTACAAGAAAATAAAACATTTTGATGCCTTAGTTGGCTTCTTTCTCTCATAACAGACACTTGGTATGTAAGGAAGTTGTGCCAGGTCTATCTTCAAAATATGCATACAGTCCAACACACCTGTTAATACTATACTGGTTTGGGTCAACATCATATTTCACCTGGAATACTGTACTTATTTCATAACTGATTTACTTCTTTCAGCCTATGTCCTTCCTATACAATCTATACCTAGTATACTGGTCATAATGATCCATTTGAAATGTAAGCCAAATAATGTCACTCCTTTAGTTAATATCTTGTGATAGCTCAACCTTTTACTGAGAATAAGTCATTAAAATCCAATTTAATTGATTCTCTTCTGTGACTATCTACTTACATCTCTTACTCACTCCAGATCAGTCTCACTGAATTTTGCTTTTTCTTAAACCCAGAAAAGAATGTTCTCATCTTGCTGTGTTTCCTTTATCTGGAATACTAATCTCCTGAATATCATGTAGACTATTTCCCTCCTGTGTCCTTCAATCTTCCTTTGCCATCTTTTCCATGAAGCCTACCATGACCCCTTTATACCACATTTCCTTCCTGTTTCCTCCCATAGCACCTCTGGTCTCTTTTATTCTGTTCTGCTCTGTCTTTTTTTATCTTTCTCCTAGTATACAACACATTTTACTTACTATACTTGGTATTTATTTTCTACTATCCTGCTAGAATGTAAACTCCTTAAAGGCAATGAAATTGGTTCATTTTGGTTATCAGCAAGTATTAGTCATTTTTCAGCAATCAGCATATATTCTCTAGATGGAGTGTTTGAACCAGCTAGATTTCCTCTTTTCCTCTGAAAGTGAGTTTGCCTACTAGTGCAGATTCAGGTGACCTGATTAATAGGACCAATTATCACATGTGAGCCCTGCATTGACTAAACTTTCACATAACCCACTTTCCCAAAAATTTCCACTCCAACTCTTAACACATGCCAGTATCGTGAAGAGTAGCAGTGAAGTTTGGATATCTATTATCATTAATTATATCATTACAGTTTTGAATGTGCGAATGCCCCTTGGTAATGATGTATGCTTTCAATATGCAGTCACATTTTACAATAAATTCACACTTAGAGTTTAATGGTGATAGTCATGTGCATGACCCATGTATAAAAACATCTTATTACTGAAGCTTTTTATGTTAACTTCAATATCTTCATTTTTATTAACAAAAGTATACTTTTTGGACAAAACGCTTAAAAAATAATGATGACTCAGACTGCCTATACAAATAGATATTTAATGAAATGAGTAACAGTTGAAAATTATATCTTATTCAAGAGTGTTGGGAACCACCTTTCCTGGTTGCAAGAACTGTAATGCCCCCATAGCTAAGGAAGCCTCTAAGGAGACGAAGCTTATCTCCCTGACAGGAGCACCACTTCTGCTCCTTTTACTTCACCCTGCCTGGCCGCCAATGCTTGATGGGTTAGCCAATGATGGGTAAGATTCCCCAAGGGGGAAACAACCTAAGACAGGCATGATCATGGTGAGGCCCCAGGGAAGGACTTGGTGGGCTATAGCAAGAGGGGGTGATGGACCCTCGCCCCTCTGCTTTGACATAGCCTGAGTCCTCCTTCTGTCTGTGAGAAGTCTCCTAATGTCTTGGCTGCCTTGCTTCCCCTGCCTTACTTAGGCCTGAAACAATTACAGAGGGTGGTGCAGTCCTGTGCTGGAAAGGGTGAGTTCCCCAAGTGATCAGATTTAAGAAAGAATGCATAAAATCCTGTGAAAACTTTTTTGCTAAGAATGCTCTCAATTAAATGATAAGGGTCCAAGCAGGAAATGAGTTTGTTTCCCAAAGTTTTGCAGCTCTTTAACTAATAGACCCTAATTCAGAATAAGCCCTTGTAGTTCTTCATATGTTATCCATTGTTTGATCCTTACTGCCTAACAATGATTAATGAGCTTTACCTGTATTCCTGTGCAAAATGAACCCAATAAAAGCCCACTGAGGAAAAGTGCCTTGGTCCTTCTCCTTTGAGAGATTGGCCGCCTTTGCTCCCCAAGAAGATCATGTCTTGGTAGATTTATTCTCATCTGTGGCGGATGGGGGGCTCTGCGGGCAAAGCCCCCACCACACAAGAGTACACTAAATAATGTACTAAAAAGAGTTTTTCCTTAAAAATGTGGGATTTTAAAGCAGATAGAATTTCCACATAACTGGAAAATTCAGAAACCACAAACAATGTACTAATTTTAGTTTTTGAGTGCTAAAATTTATGTTTATTGCTTACTAAGTATTAGAAGCCTCATTTTTTCATAAAATGAAAGGCTATGGAATTGTATCACTGTACTATTAACTGTACTATAAGAACTAAATAAGGAATTGTGCTTGAAATCAATTTGTGGCCCATTTGCAAGGGCCCTAAAATATGATAATCAATATTATAGAGCAACAGGTAACAGCTTCCTTCCATTGAGACATCACTGAGTGTCAGTCACAGCATAACAAACTACCTTAGCTGGCAGAAATGCAAAGACAGGCTGCATGGTTGTGCACAATTTCTTTTTGTAACTATAACCACACCTCTTCAACTTTCGTCAGAATTCTGGCACTCTGTAACAATGTATCACTGAGAACCAGAGATGTAGAATTTTGAGGAAGAAGACATAAAAGCGACCTGAAAAAAACAACTTTATATTCCTTACCTACTTTGATTGGAAATGTAGCCCAATTGAATAGGAACGGAGATATTAATTCCATTGTACAGGGGAGGGAATATAATATTTGGAAAGAGTAAATGGCCCAGTTTTGCTGAACTGAAAATAACTCGAGCCATGACATAAAACTAACATTCAGTACTTTCCCTTACAATCCAAGGCTCTCTGTCCTCTGCCACAAAATTAGAAATTTGGGCTAGATGATTTCTTCAGTCTCCCTGTGGTGAAAAGCTATGTTTCTCTCATTCTTATCACAGAGATATGGAGGAGGCCATAGTTTGAAAAAGATGGGTAAATCTTGGTAGTGGCAAAAAGCAGAGGACTTTTTACATGTTCATATGACCCAAATTGTGTAATTTCTATTCAAAGAGTTGTTTGGAGTTCTGTATCTATCACACGTCATTCAATCGTATGTCTTTTGCATCTACAGATACAACTAGATGCAACTGAATAAAATTATTTTATTAATTTTGCTTCTTTTCTTGGAGATATTAAATCTAAAGGATAGATATCTTTTAAGGAATAATAAAAGAATATATTCAACAATTTCTGAATTAAAGCCCAATTAATTATAGTAAGATATTCATTCAAGGTTGAACTACTTATTACCCTGTTTCTTGACACTGACTTTTTCCTTCAGTAGGCTGACTGCCTTAAATGGATATCACTAGCTAGAAGACAAATAAAAAAATCAAGGTCACACAAAAAAAGAAGCTTATACTCATTTTTTTCAAAATATATATGTATTTTGAAAAAGAAATCAAAGTTAGGGTGAATTTATTGCCTATGCTCACAAAATGGTACTAATATTTTCTAACTGGTGCATTTATAGAAGCAATAAACATCAATCTTTAAAGATTATACAAGCTCAGATGATCATATTCGCCATATTATCAATAAATGGCCAGAAAAGATCATTGGTCAATGAGATTAAATATTACTCCCAGACCTAGTATCTAGGTTTTCTGACTCCTGGATGATTTTCCTTTCTAGATTATCATTGTGATTGCTATTCTTTTTTTAAGTTTTTAATTTTTTTATTTTTAGAGAGGAGAAGGGAGGAAGAGGGAGGGAGAGAAACATCAATGTTTGGTTGCTTCTTGTGCAACCCCCTAGTGGGGACCTGGCCCACAACCCAGGCATGTGCCCTGACTGGGAATTGAACCTGCAACACTTTGGTTCACAGGCTGGTGCTCAATCCACTGAACCATACCAGCCAAGGCTGTGATCACTATTCTTAATATAAGAAAATAATATTTAAATGTTCATAGTGAATCATTTGTCAAGTAACTATGATATACTCTTTTGTAAGAAAGCTTATCAACATTGGGAATATTATACCCTCTTTAGACTAATTCAGAAATCTACATCTTAGTCAATTGCATTATAACTTAGATGATACAAAAAGACAATAAGCATCATGATTTTTTCCTTTTCTTTTTTGAACCTTGCTCACTAATGAAAATATTTAACTTAGTTAAAAAGCAAAATAAAACAAAACAAAATAAAAACCTTCGTAGCAGTAAGTTAAATAAGCACATACTTTTCTTGAACACAAATATAATGTTGTCCTCATATCAGAATTCTAAGCACGTGCCAATTGCATTAGGGTAGCACTAGACTATTTCATGGCTCTCGGTCAAACTCTGTGATCTTAGTTTACACACAGCCTGCTTTATATTTCCAAGACTGAGTTCAAATTAGGTTGAGACTTTATTTGGATTAAGTATTTTCATGTCTTTATTTATATCAATATTAAAAAATCTTTCCATTTCATATTTTAAATTCTTAATTACTTTTAGCATCCCCATATGTTAAGAGAAAGTTAATGTATCCTCACTATATTTCTAGGGTCCTTTTTGTCTATTAAAACTCAGTGAAACTCAAAATATCTTTGCTTAAATAATCTGGTAAAATATTTATGATAATAAAGTAGATGGAAAGATATATTTCTATCTAAGAATAGGAAAAACACAATTTCATGTACTCCAAAGCATGACATAGGAAATTATTTGTTTACTTAAAGTATATTAGTATTTCAAAAATATTTTTAGGGAACAGCCTGTCATATAGTAAACACTCAACAAAATGTTAACTATTCTGATTGTGTCTGTATTCTGAAACAGCCAACTTTCCAAACCCATTAATGTCTTAGGAATTATATTCAATGGATTTGTTTTATTTTCCTCATTTCCTGTGGTTACTATAAAGGGGAGGGATAAGGAGACACAAAATCTTAAGGTCACTGAAAAGATTAGAAATTTCATTACACAGACTATTGACAAATATCGAGTATTCTCAAAGAATTTCTGACAACACCTAGTCAAGTAATAGTTTCAGCTTTCAGTTTCTTTCATCTTCTGGCTAATAGTATAGAGTGTGCTTGGTTCTGTGTCATTGACACGATTTAAACTTCATGAGATCAATGTGTATATATTATATTTTTGCCTACCCCCAAATTTAAATACAACTCCATAGAATCTTTGGCATGGAAAATAATGTATTTAATTCGACAGCTTTTCCATGAAACTATAGAACTCATTGTTTTGTAAACAGCAAAATAAAATAGTACAGACTTGTTCTGTTTAATTTTGTTTTTCTTTCCATCAGAAAGGCAAAATAACGGTGCCACATACAAATACTAGCAAGCAAAGTGTTAGTTGTTTTGGGGCTTTTCAAATAAATAGAGCTTTCTCTTATCTTTCGGAGTTTTCATTTAATAAGCAACAGCAACTGCTATTTTATAAATATCTTCAGTATACAGTGTCTTTCCTCAGTGTACTGGGTTAATCTGGTAAAAATGCACATCTCCAAGTCCTACCATTTATAATACCAAATATAAATGCCAGATAAAATTTTTAAAAAACATAGGTACTTAACAGGAGTTTAAAAAACAAGCACACAAAGAACCTTAAACCACCAAGTATCCAGAGAGACATCAGGATGGGGCAGATGCCGTCCATGAGCAAAGGATGTCAAATACAAATTTAGTGGCTGGGACCCAGTCTGTACTGTATCGAGGACAAAAGGGAGAGTCTTGGACCAAATTAGAATTGACATACTATAGTTGAGTTTTTGTACAAAATATGGATCCTTAAGAAACTTCTCAATAGTTAAAAAGATGATTAGAAATTCTCCATTTTTCAGCCTACAGAACCACTCAGAAACAATACTTGCAGGGGAGGGTGAGGTGGAGTATTACAGATCACAGAACTATGTTAAGTGGCTGAGATCATGTTCAAATTCATACTTCTCATGAAGTATAAGAACCAAACAAAAAGATAATATTAATTTAGGTGATATTTAAATACTGATTATTATTAAATCATGCTATTAAAAATATCACAATTGCTCCATTAAAAGCAAACAGCCCATGACCTATGTAATGTCTCTTTCACTGACAGGCAAACATAAAGCCATCTGGGGAAAAGTCACAGTAAAAAATTATATGTCAACCAAGGAAATACCACTTGATCAATTAAAAGTTTCATCTGTTGAAGATTCCTTACTTATTTTACTTCTCATAATCAAAACTCCTCAAAGATTTTCCTTAATAGTGGACAAATATAAATAGTGTTAAACAGAGTTAAAAAGCCATAAAATTTACAGAGTATACCCCTGCTAAACTACAACTGCTAAATTTCATTTCTTAATTAAGAAAAAGCATCATTCACTTCATTAATTTTACCTCACCTTGTTCCCAAAGCAGACATGAGGTAAATATAATTGTCTCCAGAGTATTGCTTTCTATCATTTTCAAAGACTATAAAGGATTTAAAAGAATTTTTCAATCAATACATGACTATATTTGAAACACTTTAGTTTTTAACTAAATAAAACATACTTTGAAATTGATCTTCTCTAATGAAATCATAGCATTAAAAATACGTGTATTTAGATGACACATTTCCCTTTGCATAATGCCTTCCAAGTTCATCCATGCCATTGCAAATGACGGGATTTCTCTCTTTTTCTAAAGCTGAATAATATTCCATTATGTGTGTATATGTATTTAGAGATCAGATTTTCTTTACCCATTCACCTGTAAGTAAATAATTATGTTATTTCTATACCTTGGCTATTGTGATAGTGATGTAATAAACTTGGCAATACAGATATGTCTTTTAGATAATGGTTTTCATTCATTTGGATATATACTAAGAAATGGGATTTTTGGATCAGGTAGAAAGGTTTGCTGTTCTCAACATTCTCCCTAGCATTTGTTTATCTCTTGTCTTTTTGATAATAGACCATAGCAGGTATGAAAAGGTGTGAATTGATATCTCACTGCCATTTTAATTGCATTTTCCTAATGATTAGTTTTGTGGAGCACCTTTTCATGTGCCTGTTGGACATTGGGATGTCTTCTTTGAAGGAATGTCTATTTAGGCCCTTTGCCTATTTAAAATTTTCTTTTGACTCTTTTTTTTTAATTTTACTTTAATTGTTGTTCTTGTACAGTTTTCTGTCTTTTAGTCCTATCGCAGCCAATTGCCCCAGCCCATCCCACCTCCCTCCCATTTCCACGCGCCCTAGTTTTTGTCCATGTGTCCTTTATACTTGTTGCTCTAAACCCTTCCCCTGAAATTCCCTCCCCTCTCCCCTCTGGTGACTGTCAGCCTGTTCTAAATTTCAGTGTCTTTGGGTACATTTACACGATGGAATTCTATGCAGCAGAAAGAAAGAAGGAGCTCCTACCCTTCACAATAGCATGGATGGAACTGGAGAGCATTATGCTAAGCAAAATAAACCAGGCAATGAAAGGCAAATACCATATGATCTCACCTTTAACAGGAACCTAATCAACAGAACAAACAAACAAGCAAAATATAATTTTTTCAGTTGAGTTGTAAGAGTTCTAGGTGAGAGAGGACCCCCCAAAATGTGATTTATTTATTAAAAATGTGTATTTATTCTTACATATTTAAACATCAGTCACCTTCAAAGTACTCTCCATTTGATGCAATACACCTGTCAAGACATTTTTCCCACCACTCAAAACAGTTTTTGAACTTGTCGATTTTGATGCCTTTTAGAGCTTCTGCCATTTTTTGTTTGACCTCCTCCACATTTGCAAAACATTTCCCTTTGAAGACTTTGTTTATCCTGAAAACAAACAAACAAAAATAAGTAACTCGGGGTGAGAATGGGTAAATAGCGAGAATGAGGCATGTGAGTCTTGCTGTTTTGGATCACAAATTGCTCAAAATCAGTGCTCAGGACTGTGTGGGCAGGTGCACTTGTAAATCATCCATCATGAAATGGGCAAACAAGTTACAAGAGTCTGCGTAAAAAATTCTGAAGCCCAACATAGCCTCTCACAACAAC
The DNA here is from genome assembly GCA_039655065.1 of Glossophaga mutica. NCBI lineage: Eukaryota > Metazoa > Chordata > Mammalia > Chiroptera > Phyllostomidae > Glossophaga > Glossophaga mutica. Next base: position 159,135,895 of record CM077306.1, read on the forward strand.
ACTAGCTCTTGCACTGATGCAGATGGGTTCCTACAACACTCACCTACCAGGGGAAACCTGTTCTAAAAGAGGGCTACCCTCTAGAAGATAATTCCATTTTTGGGGTCCCCCCTCATATCTATGTCTATTCTGTCAATGCTACCATCGTTCCATGTATTTTAGAATCCTTTTTTTAATTGACTTTGGAATATCCACCTCCTGACTTTAGAATGTCTATTATATAATGATGGGTAAAGGCTAAGCTTTCCTGTTTAATGCCTCCCCATTTTATTCAGCTTAGGATTTTTGTTGATGTTGTTTGTTTGTTTCCCCTCCATATCTACTTAGTCATTATTTGTGCTTATTTTAATTGGTTATTTTGATTAAAGCTGCATGGTTCAACATAATCAGGAAGGTAATATATTTGCTGTGATTTAAATTAAGAATCTTATTTAAATGAATTGAAAGTCTTACTATGTTTTATGTGTATATTTCCAGCCTACTCAAGACCAATATGTGAAGCAAATCAATATCATGCATGTAATTGACTGATTGCTATTAATTTGAAATCTATGAATTTGAGAACTGCCTTTAATACACTCATTAACATGCCATCCTTCACTCACAATGATTGGGCTACTGGCACATCACTAATAGGATATTTGCTTTGTGTTGTTTTTAATGGTCATGGTGAATTTGGGATGACACATTCCATACCCTGCCGTCTAGTTTTTCCTGTAACTGATGGGCTGTATCTGGCACGGCAGTTTTAGACATTGTCGTCCATCTCAACTGAAGAAAAATGTGGCAACAAAGTCTAGAATGCTGGCTTAATTTACTAGACCCAAACAAACGTAAATTTGTTATAAAACTACTATCTAATGAAAAAGTTGGGAATTCTCGGGATAGCTTTGTAACCAGAATATACTTTACTGGCATTCCATACATACTATCAATATTACACAAATAACATGCAGTGAATGATGTCAAATTAAAATGCCAATACAATAAGAACTAATATAGAAAAATACCAGTTTTACAAAATATGTTATTGTACTGCTTATGAAACACAATTGTCTCAGCTTTAGTGTTTTTGTCTCTCATGTGTCTACACTTTTTTTTGTAAGTTGGGGCTTCAATTTTCTTTTATCAAGATAAATATATGAGAGGGACTATATGATAGGAAAAGATGACAAAGGACTTTATCTTTTCCTTTTGCTTGCTGACCCTTCCCAGCACAGGAATGGCCCTTTATCCCTGCAGCTGTTCCTTGCAGGCCCCTGTTCCACAGGGTTCCAGAACCAATTTCGGTCAGCACTCACAGCCAGGTGGAACCTGCCTCCTGGCAGCCCAGACGCTGGTCTGTGTCTAGGAGGGCCCTCCTCCTATAAGCTTCTGGATTCCACCGTCCCCTGCCTTCTCCAACTGGTTGGGTAGTTTCTCCTTCTGTGGTATTACTACTTTATTATTGCAATATTTCTTTTTATTTAAATCTTCTAAACATCTGTTTAACCAATCTCCTAATAAGAGCACATTCTGTCTGTTGACATAGATCATAACAAGTCTCTATTTTCCTGATCCTTTGGATAGACTATCATAAGAGAAAGTTACTTTTCTGGAGATTTGATAATTCCAATTGAAACAATGACTGGAAGTTCTCAAACTATAGTCTGCTCTTGAAATACCAACAACACTTCGTTGTACTGTAAGTTTATACCAATTACTTTCTTCTTTTGTAACAAGAATTTTTTAAGTATTTGAGACATATAAAGTGCAAGGTTAAATGAGTATGGTCGCCATCTGTTTTCAGTTTTGATGTCTTTATTTTTGGTCTGATCTTTGATCTTTTCACAAATTAAAAATACAGCTTAACTTGTCTTTATTGACACAGAGAAATTACTAGTTTCCCACTAACTTTATTCATTTGTTTATATGTTAATTCAACAGATATGTATTGAATTTGTTCCATATGCTTGGCCCTGTGGTATATATTAGGGAGGAAGAATTAAAAAGAATTCTGTTGTCAAGGGCAACTATAGCAGTACTGTATAGCATAATAAAATCTATTTATTTTTTTTACAATGGCAAGCTAGGACTGCTATAAAGATATAGATTAATGAAATGTAGTTAGCTTAGGAAGAAGAAAAATTTATAAGGTATAATAAAAGAATAGAAAAAAGAAGAGGAAAATCAATCCAATTAAAAGGAACAAAAGGTCTGAAAATTTGCTTTTTTTTTTTTTTTTTTAAGATTTTTTATTTATTTATCTTTAGAGAGGAAGGGTAGGAGAGAGGGAGAGGGAGAGAAATATCAATGTGTGGTTGCCTCTCGTGTGTCCCCCGCTGGGAACTGGCCTGCAACCCAGGCACGTGCCCCGACTGGGAATCGAACCGTGATTGTTTGGTTCACAGGCCCGCGCTCAATCCACTGAGCTACACCAGCCAGGGCTGCTTTTTATAATAAAAGATTTGTGAGGGAAATATGTAAGATCAGGAAATAGGCAATATCCATTAACCTAAACTTCATTTTTTTACTTGATATCCTGTCGAAAAACGAATCAGTGTTTAAAACACGATTAAGTTAAAGACCATCTAGATCCACTTTTCCCCTCTGTGGTGCCAGGTAAATGACTTAGAATAATTAGTCCCTTAATCAAAAAAGTATTCAACAATTAATAATTAGCAGTAATTTATTTACACCTTATGAATACATTACAATAACCTTTCCCTGAAACTTTCACTAAGGTTATGATCCTTTAATATAATTTTGTTACACAACCAATAGTATTTCTAGATGTATGAAAATCTGCTGATAACATTAATTGGGGCTATATGTATTAGAAATATAAATAATTATTTATATTTGAAATGTATAATATGGAATTTTATTTATTTTATTTTATTTTATTTTAGTAACAGCTACCAACATTGTTTTACTGAGTCTCAAAAGGATCAAGCAGTGGGGAATTTGCCAATAATAAAATCATGCCAATAGTAATATCCTTGTTTAACCCAATAATCATTCAAACACTGCTAGTTTAAAACTCAGTTTTAAAGACTGAAGTTTGTAGTGATTTTTGTTCTCAGTTAAAATTTGCCTTCATTGTAAACTATGCCAGTCTCACTAATCATTGTTCACTATGTTTAAACTTCAATAATAAGCACTAATCTTTTTCAGTGACGTTTAAATGCCAGTTCTAAGTGCCCTGCCCCCTCTATCTCTATCATTGCTCTCTTTGTATCTCTACCGCTTGTATACCAGGTCCCGCAGAAGTAAGGCCTGCTTCAGTGTGGTTGGTAAGGTAATAATATGGGTGTAATAATTTATAGTTTTAATTTGAAAATTTCACCTAAAATGTTATATGATGTGCTTGAGTGTGATATTGTTATGTTACAGAATTACATACTTGTGATTTTGTTTTTGTTTTGTTTTTTTTTAAATATATTTTATTGATTATGCTATTACAGTTGTCCCATTTCTCCCCCATCATTCCCCCCACCCTGCACACCCTCTCCCACCCACATTCACCCCTTTAGTTCATGTCCTTGTGTCATAAGTTCTTTAGCTTCTACATTTCCCATACTATTCTTGCCCTCCCCCTGTCTATTTTCTACCCACTATCTATGCTACTCATTCTCTGTACCTTCCCCCCCTCCTCCTCCCATGCCCCTGTTGCTAACCCTCCATATGATCTCCATTTCTGTGGTTCTGTTCCTGTTCTAGCTGTTTGCTTAGTTTGCTTTTGTTTTAGGTGTGGTTCTTAATAGCTGTGAGTTTGCTGTCTTTTCACTGTCATATTTTTGATCTTCTTTTTCTTAGATAAGTCCCTTTAACATTTCATATAATAAGAGCTTGGTGATGATGAACTCCTTGAACTTGACCTTATCTGAGAAGCGCTTTATCTGTCCTTCCATTCTAAATGACAGCTTTGCTGGAAAGAGCAATTTTGGATGTTTCCCTGCTTTTCAAGATTTCAAATATTTCTTTCCAGCCCCTTCTTGCCTGTAAGGTCTCTTTTGAGAAATCAGCTGACAGTCTGATGGGAACTCCTTTGTAGGTGACTGTCCCCTTATCCCTTGCTGCTTCTAGAATTCTCTGCTTCATTTTTATCTTGGCTAATGTAATTACGATGTGCCTTGATGTGTTCCTCCTTGACTTCCGTACAGTTCAATTTTCTATAAGTTCTGGTTGTTTTCTTGTTTCTAAATATTTGTTGTCCTTAATTTTGGTTGTGAGAGGAGGCACAGTGTGTCCGCCTACGCCTCCATCTTGGCCGGAAGTCCCATACTTGTGATTTTGTAATGAAAGATTTTGTAATTAAAAAGGGCATTATGTGTGCCAGACCCTGTATTTCCTTTGCTGAATAAATGTTGGCTTCTCCCAATGCTAATTTTGACAGTAGAGAAGGAAGGAGCCTTCCTTGTTTTCATCAAGTAGGAATAGGAAGTGCTTGCTTATTTTTACCAAAATCCTAAAGAAACTTTTCCCTGGTCTCTTGCTAGCCCAAATAGTTTAATATTTGTCAAATAGGGCCCCAATCACTGGTAAAGATAAAGGATTTAGACTATCACAATTGATTTAGGCTAATCACCTAAGAGGGAATAAATAGTGCATGTCAATCACAATACTCACTATGAACAAATATCTTATTTAACTGAAACTCAAGTGTTCAGAATTTGAGTGATCATAAATCTTTATCTCACACTCTCATTTAGTCCAACATTTGTCCAGTTCTGGTGTATATATGGATGGATGGATGGATGGATGGATGGATGGATGGAGAGAAGGGGAGAGAGGGAAAGCAGGGGAATGACAAGGGAGGGAGATTGGAAAAGGGAGGGAGGGAGAGAGAGAATGGGAGTAGGAGAGAGATCGATAGAGAATATTTTTAGTCTTAAAATTAAAAAAAAAAGAATTGTTTCATGAATTTAGAATATCTTAGGACTCAAAGTTGAGGCTCTAGCTTTGGTACCTAGGGTAAGATACTTATATTACTAATCAGAGAAGCTAATTCAAAGAGATCTTGAAAGAATTGAATGAGATGGTTTATTTAAAACCGTCATTCATTATCTCACTACCCAGACATAGTCATGGTGTACTATTTGTGGTCTTCTGCTTTCTCTACTCCTAGACATATGAATATATAGTGGAAAAGAAAGTTTCCCTTTGTGCTAGTTCTCAGAACACACTGTCAGAAAAGGTGCAAAACTGTCATTAGTGATTTGGGGCATATGTGAAAACCCAATGTCCATCTATCTCAGTTGTTGTCTAAAATAGCTTCTCCAAATCTATCTTCTTGTTGTGCCCCTACTTCTTTCTACCTTTTTCTTTTTTGTGTCTGTCCTGTTTTTCTCTTCTTTTAAGAACTTTCAAATTACAGATGGCCCCACTTATCCAGACTACTCTACTCATAATAAGAGTGCTCTAATCTAGTTTATATAATTCCTTTACCCTATTCCTATTCACCTTTGCGAGGAAGGGAGGGAGGGAGAGAAAAGGTAAGAGAGAGAGAGGGAGAGAGGGAGAGAGAGAATATGAGTGGGAATGACAATGGGAATGGGAATGACAATGAATATATGTGTATGAGTTTTGGGGTTGAAAGCTTCCAATTCAAAATTGAATAAAGCTATTTGCTAATTTGCATTAAAATCTTCATATGTTAATTCAATTAATACTTAAAGGACACTTTTAATATACCAATAAATGTTCTGAATATGATGAAACAGGTGATAACATAAGTAACAAAACTGTCCTCAGCAGCATTGTATTGAGGGCTGAAAAAATAAACAGTAACAATTTTAAAAGCCTAATATTTAGTGTGTCAATAAGGGCTATAAAGAAAAATAAAACAACACAATGAAAGAATGTTAGGGTGGAGTTCCCAGTTACAAACTGTGGATGCTCAGATGGAGGGCACCTCAGATAAGTGCCACATGAGCAGACACTGGAAGAAATGAAGGAATGAGCCACATTGCTACTTGAGAGGACAGCAATCGAGATTGCCTAGGAAAGTGCCCAGGGAAGGAGAACATTGGACATGTTTGAAGTAAAACAAGTGGCAATGCGAATGATGCAGAGTAGGTCAGGAGAGAAAAGACGAGCAGAGAGGGGGAATAGCCAGGTCAAGTAGGGCTTTATAACACATGGTATGGACTTTTATTCAGTGAAATGGACAGTCATCGGTTATGTTGTGGACAGGAGAGTTATGACATAACCTAGGTTTTAGCAATATACTTCTGGCTGTGGATAATGTAAGACAAAAGGGTGGAATGATCTATGTAGGACATGATGGTGTTATATAATAAAGTTGCCATGGTGCAAGGACTAAGAAGTAGATGTGTTGGGTACATTTCACAGAAATATCAATAGTATGTGCTAGTGGAATAGATGTCCATTTTCAGGGAATATGCAGTTCCTAAAGTGACTCAAGTTTTTATTTTACTCAGCAACTGGAAGAACAGAGGTGTCGCTGATTGAAATGAGGATAAACCTTGGAGTACAATAAAAGTGAATGGATATTTATTTTTTCTCAGACATTTTAAATTTTAGATACTTATTATCACTGGAGACATCATTTAGGTAGACTTATAACTCCATATTTTGGAGAAGTAGCCTGGACAAAAGGTCCACAGTCAAGAGTCTTCCTTGTGCAGTAGTTAAATCCAGGAGAAAGATGAGATTATTTAAGGAGTGAATCTAGAGAAACTGTAAAAACTGTTTATGTCCTTTGAACCAGAAATTCCACTGTTAAGGAGTTAGCCAAGGGTTATAATTGTAATATCCCTTACAAGGATATCATCACAAGATATTTATTTTGCTAAAGGAGTAAGAACAAATTTTAACAATTTTTTACAAGTCAGTTTTGGTAAAGCTATGGAATTAAACAAAAAGCCTTGTTTACAAGTAGTACTTAATTACATATGTACATAATACATATATATATATGCAGATGTATTAGAAATGCATGACTATTCCTACATTTCTAAGAAGAAACAGGCAAAATACTAAACAGAATTATTGAGTTTGAAACATTATATATTTAAAATTGTTTATGTTCATTTTTACATTGAATAATTTCTCTCAACTTTATATTAATATTAATCAAACTCACAATATAGATATGCTCAAAGCCATACCCAGAAGGACTTAGGCTTGTGTGTGTGTGTTGTGTGTAACACACACGGTGGTACAAAGGTGGGTTCGCTTTGTGAGCATGAAAGCAGTTTATTTTCGTATCATTCATTAATGTATTATTTTCCATACAAACAACTATAAACCTATTTTTCCCATATATAAGTAGGTTATTCTTTAAATAAAAAAGTATTTTTTGAGTATTCACAATAATGAAACAATTGATGATATATAACAGTGATTTAAATTGTGGAAATCTATAAATGTGCTCAATCTTATACTTTTGAGTGAATTTTTAATATTTATTCTGCTCATCCTTCATCAGAAAGAAGTAACAAAGTTGACTGATTTAATTTGAAACTACTTGTCTCTTTTTATAACACTTGACGTGATAAAATATATCAATATGCTCACAAGACCCATAAATAAAAAGAACTAGAGTATAAAATTTTACATAAAATCTTCCTACTCTATATATTTATACACACACACACACATCACTTTTGCTGAAATACTAATACCTCACTTTGTGGGAGAACTCAGATACTTTCATGGTATAAACCTCTAAATTTTAAACAAAGTTAACTTACTTTGAAACTGAGACTCCTCAAGTATTTATAGAGGTGAACAACTTTTCAAACACTTAAGTCTATTTTGTGAGGTATTATCAGTGAAGAGTGGGTTCTTGTGAGGAAGAGGCTGTTGAAAACTTGCAATTTGATTATAAAAGTGAAGCATATTATTATCTGATCTGTTAATTCTGAAACTTAAAGCAAGGCATACAAATTACTGTAGAAGGGGCAGAGAAAGATTGGAGATTGGTCCTGGATAGTTAGTAACTCTTGCTACATATGTACTAAAGTAGATTTAATTTTCTGTGTTTCTATTTGATGAACCATATTATGATCTTAAATGTGTTAGACGTATTTTCTATGTGACACTGAGGGAAATGGTGACATGGAGTCACTAACATACATGCCATATTAATTCTAAAAGAATTTATAATGTGTGTGAGCATGCATCTTACTCTGACACTGCACTTCTCTCAGAGAGCTCAGGGGACTTCCTATGTCTAATTTAAGTTGTGATAGCAGTAATAAATATTTTTATGAAAAAAATGGGAAGCCCACATGGATTAAAAGATTAATGCTTTATTATCCAGAATAACACTTTGTGGTAAAGAATACTATTATTTTGTCATTAGCAAAATCTAGGAACTCTTCAGCACCAAGCCTATTAGCGACTAAATATCAGGATCCACTTTGGAACTCAGTTTCCATACTTTACATCTTAGAAAAGTGAGACATTTAAAGGTTTACACTTTATTTCTTATTACCTTAAAATAAATGTGGAAAAATCCTACTCAACCCACATACAAATGCTTTCTGTAATTGGACAGTTCGGAAAACTACTTCATAAAATGAAATTTTATATTAAGCTACTTTCTTTGATAACTTTTTGCTGGTTTCCAAAGTTTTTTAGCCTTGCACCCATATTCTTAAGAAAATATTGCACAAAGATATCCCTTGTATAAATCTAAATAATGAGCAGCATTCATATAGGCAACTTCAAAAAATTTTTCTTTTAAAAGTTACAGAATTTCACTGCATAATCCCCCCAAATCAGCCCAGCATGTTTGTCAAGTAAGTTATTCTACAAATAAGAATAAAGTGGTTTTTAAGTATTCATAATAATGAAACAATTGATTATATGTAATAGTGATTTAAATTGTGAAAATCTATAAGTATGCCCAATCTTGTGCTCTTTAGTGAATATTTATTTAATTATTCTGCTCATCCTTCATCAGAAAGAAGTAACAAAGTTGACTGATTTAATTTGAAGCTACTTGACTCTTTTATAACACCTGAGGTGATAACATATATCAAGATGCTCACAAGACCAAAAAATAAAAGAACTAGAGTAGGAAGATTCTAGACAATACCAACGTCTGTCTTTATAACAACCAGACATCAGGATAAAGACCTGAGCAGGTAAAGAGGCCACAGAATGGACCATCTTCATAGACTTCATCTCCACCAAGTTAATTCCTTTCTCACTCTGATCCACTGAACATAAAATTAGCAAGTGGAGTATTGAAAAAACTTCCCAGGAAAACGTTGGTATAAAAACATTAAGTTGTATACTTTAATTAGACTATAATTTTTCTTTGAGGGGGAATACTGCCATCTTTGCCAGAGAAGAAAGCATCTTTTGACGCCCAAGTTAATATGACAATCCTGAAATTTGAACTTCCCCATTTGGTGGAGAGCTTGCAGGAAGTGACAGACTCAAACATCTTGCTGCTTAACTTTGATATGTCTATAATATTTGGGCAAAATTCTCATCATTTCTTTCATGAATTTGAAAAAGCACTTATTTATTTTTATGTTTTGGAAGTTGAAATGTGTTCCTGAATGTGAGAAATCCCTTTTTCTTCACCATATGCCATCTTGTCTTTTTGACACTCTGAGCCTGGAAATATCTCAAGTGTGCAGATTTGTGATTTCCAAAATATCTCCTGCCAAGAAGGGAAGTGGGTATCTGAAACTCAGCCACAGACCTTGGCAAATTCTGAATTCAGAATAAAACTTTCGCTTTAAAATTGTGCTCAAAAGTTGAAAGGATTTTTTATATCTAATTCGTGTTTTCTTCCTATTGTAGGATTGGGTGGAAATTATTATAGCCTGGCTTAAAAGGCTCCCCCGACCTTGGGCAGTTTTGAAGGATTAAGAACTAGATTAAAGGTTCTATCCTTTTGCATTTAAATAAAAAGAATGTAAAAAGCAACAAATTCCTGCTAACCGAGTAGAAATATTGCTGAAGAAAATACATCTATTGGGACTTCACTAGATTTTCAGGTATCTGAACAAATAGAGAGTGGCTTGCCTAGCAGGAGAATGACATGTCTGTAACACATTATTGTGCGCCTATGCACTGAAAAGCAAGTGGTAGTGTTTCCAAGTTGTTTATTCAATATTTGTTGTGACTAAAACATGCTCTAAATAAAACCCAAAGAAATAAAGTCACATCAGATATCCAAAGGGGGATAGGATTGAGGGTGGGAGGTGGGAGGTGTGGGAGAATAGAGATGAGGAAATGGAGATAACTGTATCTGAACGACAATAAAAAATTTATCTACCAATAAGTCTAGTTTGTGATCAATTATATATAATATTATGCCACAGAATCAGACAGTTTATAAATTGAATGGAAGTAATGTGATATTCAGGTTGCAGATGAAAAACAAGTTTATATCGTTGTATTTATTCAGGAGATAATTTGTGTCATTTATTATACGCTTTTTAACTTTAAAATGTTTTAAAAATAAAAACAAAAATATGTGAATTCTAGAAATGACAGGTCATGATCATTTAAATCCTTCTTTGTATATAACATAAAGTATAGCTAAGCTTAGTTAAAAGAAAGAGAAATTTTTGTGTCAAAAATGAAGTGATAATTCACAGCTGTTTTGGGGTGTACACAGGTGCTTGTCTCAGCATTTTGAGGATTGAAATGATGTAATTCCCATGGGGAGACAAGGAGGGAAGCTTTGTACAGAATGATGTGGAAGTTGCAATTGAGACCTCATACATAAAGCTACACTCTGAAAGAATTACAATTTCAGTGGAAAGATATAAAAGGCAAAACCTGTCTTTAAGCACTAAACAAAAATAAGTATACATGTATATCTCAGCCTTATTACCAGTAGGTGTGGGTGGAGAATTCACTGAAATCATTTTAATCTCATAAATATACAAGTTTAGAATTTATAGTACCTAAGTTTAGGATAATACCTTAAGAAAAGAACCCCCAAATATCTTAGGACCAGTAATATCAGTCAAATTCTTGGAAAAATAAGAAACACAAAACAAATTAGGAAGCACATTCATACAAAATAACATGGATGAAATTATGTTACATGCATCAATAATAAATGTAAATGGAGACAAAAAGTTGCCAATTAAAAGACAATAATTCTGATGGATAACAAAGAAAAATCTACAGATACTCTAAATCATATAGAAGATACAGATACAGTAGGAAATAACAGAATATAAATATACAAAAAAAGCTAGTATATTTATAATAAAATCCCACAAAATAAACTTTAAGCTTATTTAAATTATTAGGAATATATTAAGACCTTTATAAGTAACAAAACAAGAAATGATTTACATGTTGCCTAGCATTTGAAGAGTTCACAATACTCTTATGAAAATTATTAGTTATATTGCTATTAGGAATAAAAATGGGTTCCTTACAATTACAAAAGGAAAAACTAAACCAGATGAGAATAATCACTCTTCCCCCCTATACCCGCCCACATACACACATATACTATTCAATTCTAATTAAGAAACTACTAAAACTATCTTTAAGATGAAACGATCAATAAGGATCAAGAAATTTGTTGAAAAAATAAAGGACATTATGCTACCAGGTGGCTAGGCACACAGAAATTCTGTACAGCAAAGACAATGAGACATGAACCCAGGATCAGAAAGAAAGAAAATGAGATCAAGAAACAAATTCCGGTGTATACAATATTTAATACATGATAGTGATGGCACATCTAATCAGTGAGGGAAATGTTATCAACTTTTAAAATGTTATTGGAATAATATTGAAATATATTGTTAAAATTAATCCCTTAATCACACCATTTATTTAAAATATAAATTTGTTATTTGTATATGTAAATGGGAAATAGTCTAGATAAATAATGGGAAAAATAAAAATGCTTTTACTATAATTCTAAAAAGAAGGTGGTCTCCTAAACATAAAAGAAAAAATCTCAAAGCCATAAAAGTCTATATACAAATTAAAATAGAAAAATTGTTCATTGTAGGAGATTATAAAATAGAAAAACTATATAATACCAATTTAATCACTTAAATTTATAATGTATCCCTAAAAACCAGCTAAAGAAAAACAACAAATGTAAAAAATGGTATCATTTTCCTTATAGTCACTTATTTAATTAATATATAATCACAATGCAAATAACATAAACAGATAAATGAATTTAATGACAAGGAGTTACCATTTTATCTCAAGATATTGTAAAATAATTTAAAATAAACTTTTTTCCTTACTAGTAGGGTGTAAAGGAAGATACTTTCAGGTGGTCTTGGTGAAAGTATTCACTAGAATTTTATTTTAGGGATGATTTCACAGTATTTATCAAAATTTAAATACATCAGTTGACCCACCCATCCACCTAAACATCTGACGTGGGAGGAGCATTTTCAAAAACAGTAAAATTGTGAAGGTAACCTAAATATCTATAATGGAACGTGTCACTACTCCCTGAATTTCACATATTCAAATGTGAGAGGCATATGTCTCTTAAGAATGTTTATTTACTCAATAGGAAAAAATCCTTCTACAATGTGTACATATATCAAATCATTATGTTGTACATTTTGAATATCTCACCATTACAATTTTATTTGTCAGTTATACTTCAATTAAGCTGAAAATAGTATAAAATGGTAAAATAAAGAAATAGATTAATCAAATAAAATGAAAACAAATTTTATTTACATGTGTAGAAATTAATTTCAAGGAGATGAAATCAGAGCGTCTGAGGGAAGTGTGACTACAGGAAAAGGTACAGACAGATGGACATGACATTGCCAGCTTTGAAGATGGAGAAGGGAAACCATGAGCCAAGGAATGGGGGTGACCTCTAGAAGCTGGAAAAGACAAGGACATCTGTTTTCCCCTGGAGACACCAGAAAGGAACGCAGCTGTGCTGACACCTTGATGTTGGCCCAGTGAGATCTCTGCAGACTTCTGACCTCCAGAATTGCAAGATAAAATTTGTGTTGTTTCAAGCCGCTTAGCTTGTAGTAATGTATTATAGCAACAAATGGAAAATTAATACAAATCGTGTCTTCAATGGTCACAGCTGAATGGTAAACAAATGTTTGTAAAATAAATGAAAGATGTCTCGTAGAAGGAAGGAAGGAAGGAAGGAAGGAAGGAAGGAAGGAAGGAAGGAAGGAAGGAAGGAAGGAAAGGAAGGAGCTAATTTCAGCTTAGACAAATAAAGGGGAATATTTTTAAGAGAACAAGCCAGGAGTCCGTTGGCAGAAGTCCAACCTAGGCTCATCAAGCACAAGACCAAAAACTAGAAAGATATGAAGCACAATTTATCTTTTGTTTCCATCTCCCTGCTTTTCTATACAGTCTTCCCCTAGTATTTGTGGATGATTGGTTCCAGGACCTGTATACATACCAAAACCCACTGATGCTCAAGTTCCTTATAGAAAAGGTATGGTATTCACATATAACCTATGCACACTCTTCCATATACTTTAAATAATCTATAAATTACTTATAACACCTAAAGCAATGTAAATATATGTAAATATACAAGAGTATATTATAATGTATGGTTTAAGGGATAATAACAAGAAAAAAATCTACACGCGTTCAGGACAGATACAACCATTGTAGGCCTAACTTCATAGTACACATCAGCAACAGTGTAACTCTTTAAAAAATTGACTATTTGAATATTTTTGATCCGTGGGTGGTTGAATCCACATATGTGGAACCTATGGATACAGAGGACCAGCTGTACATGCTAGATTGCAAATCAGCTCTTTCTTTTCCTTGGTCCACACAAAAGAATATATTGATAGTTTCTGAATTTACTTGCTATAGTCTTAAACACCTGTGTAGATTAAATTGCTATTCCAATTCCAAATTCACAAAAGAGAGAATTTGATTGATCCAATTTAGGCCAGGTGTGGTCCTCATAAAGACTCAGGGCATCTAGGTTTCACCACTGGAAACTGAAGGAGCCATAAATTGTTAGCACCTTTTCTACTGCTTAATATCTGATATCTAATAATATCTTAATATCTAATAACTACTTTTTGCTAAGACCTCCAAAAATACAGAGTATATTTAATTGACTAATACAAATTAAAAAAAAAAAAAACTAGACTTTTTCCAATATTGTACTCTGGTTAAAAAACAAAACAAAACAAATCAAAATTGAATTTGCTTAGCTAGTACAAATTGATGTCTAATTTGTTTTTGGCAATACCCTGATAGGTTTCTTCAGTTAACCTACTATTATTAGGTGCCTCTATCAAACCAAACCCTTGATTTTTCTTCTTCTGTCCATATCCCATCCACAATCCTATCAATCACAATAGACAACCTTACTTCTTACTTTAGAAAAGGAAGTGTCCAAGTCAAACATGGATACTGTTTTCCATAACTGTATGCAATAAAAAAAATCATATAATATTCTTTCCTCCTTACAAAAAGAGATAACGTAACTATTACAAGAATCATGAAGTATTCTGAGCCTTGATCTTATTTTAAGGCATTTCTTTTTTTAAGATTTTATTTATTTATTTTTAGAGAGGGCAAGACAGGGAGAAAGAAACATCCATGTGTGGTTGCCTCTTATGCGCCTCCTACTGGAGAACTGGCCTGCAACCCAAGCATGTGCCCTGACTGGGAATTGAACTGGCAACACCTTGGTTTGCAGGCCAGCATTCAACCCACTGAGCTACACCAGCCAGGGCTACAGGCATTTCATATTGTGATAGAAGTAAATAACAGTACCCAATGCCTAAATATATTTTCCCTCTTATTAACAGGGCCTACTTTTAAGAAAAATTGACTTTCAAACTTTAGCAAAAATATGTTCTGCTATGAAGAAATCTAGTATATCAAATTCATAAAGGTTAGAATCAATAGGATTCTTAATCACAAGATTTTTTAATGAAAAAAAAAATGTTACCATCATTACATTAAAATACAAGACAACAGAGTACAACCCAGACTGAAAATAACTGGCAAGTCAACTTCCCTTTAATAATAACTTTTCTATGATTTAATCACCTAAAGTAACTACACCCAGAGCAAAGAGGCACACTGATTTTCAAGGGTCATAATATCCTTTTGTAGGTTTATCTTACAGATACTAGAAAGCACATAAGATTGATAATGTTTGCTAATATTCTATTAATCTTAATGAAATAAAAATACACTTTGTTTTCTTGTCAAATAATAAGAGGTTAATCTGAGCAACTTTATTGAAGTTCTATTTGAGAGAACAGTTAAGATGTACAAACATAGCTTTAATGAATTTTAACTATGAAAAAGAAGAGTGAAATGGAAAACTTTAGCTGAATTTTATCAAGGTTTTCTACTATGCATGTTAACAAATTCAGTGAATTAAGGAAATTAAAATCATTGCATTTGAAGACTTCTCTAATAATTATATCAGCATGCAGTCCTTTGTGTGTATTGAGAAATAGCTGGATCACATCCCTCTATTAGGGGAATTAAATCTCACCTGTTTTCAGACCTTAGGTGTATGTGTTTGAGAGGTGGATGAAGAGAGAGAAATGCATCAGTTTCCTACATGAGTTACTTCTGCTGAGTTCAAGTAGTTAAGTTATTACAAGCAAGTGATATTAACAAATATTCTATGTCAATTCCATAAAAGTATGAATACACAGATTTACATGGTATATTTTACTATGAATTCTGGTAATCCTCATGCCATAATGTTAACAGAATAACTTAAATAATCTTTTTTGAAGCATACAGATTTTTTTCTAGTATATTAATTAGACTTTTGAAATCAGAGTTCAAGTAATATCTTTTTGGTCCTCTTTTATATTTTAAGGAACTGAAAAGCAACTGAAATGTTACTTCAATGTTAAGAGAAGCAGTGGTTTTCCATGTTTTAATTTATTTTGGAGCAAAGATGATAAGACCTCACACAAAGGTGAGAGCATAAATTATCACACTATTGATGACACATTTATGAAGTGATAATGCTATTGATTCATCTCAGAAATGAAATGTAAAATCCTTTCATGGTTAGCTTTTGAAAAGTATGAGTATGATTATGGATTAAATTATTAACTCAATATTAGAGAACCATTTATAAAAGAATAAATTACCTTTTAAACAAATATTATTCATTTTAAGATTCTTTTATTCATGTAAAGAATTAGTCAAGAGCAAAACAAATGTCAAAACATTGTTTTAAAAACATTGCCCTTGCTTCCTGACCAATAACCAGTGATCTTCATGCCAAATCCACTTGCTTATTTTTAGGTTTTATCCTCTTTTCTGTAATTGACCCTGTTCACCACTCTTTTTTATGCAGCTCTCTGACTCCTGGCTCTCATTACCATGGTTACTTGTTATTCTCCTTGTATCTCTGGGCTGCTGCTTCTTAGGCTCCTATCAGACACCTTCGGTGAGCCTTGTTTCTCAACATTGGCATCAACTGCACACTACCCACTGTTCTCTTCCTTCTCAAATGTCTTACTCTTGTTGGGCAATCTCCATGAGTTTAGTCTCATGGAGTCACCCAGAATCCTTTGATGGGCCCCCAATCCAGTCCTCCAGTTCTGAGAGGTTAAATCCTTAACTTCAGATTCATATTGCCAGTTGTTTGCTGTATATCTTTCTATAAACAAACTTCAAGCATTTAATACTATATAATTCAACAGTTGTACTAATTCTCATCTTCATCACAGATCTGCTTTTTATCAAAATATATCGATAGGTATCAGCATCATATATCTATAACCTTCCAAATAATTACTGAATCTTCTTTGTCTCTCTCCTCTCAAATATACACACATTTCGTCACCATGTTATTGAGTACTTTAATTTGAAATACTCATTGATCTACATCAATCCCCTTATCGGTCAAACTCTTGGTTCCTGAACTAGATTAAGCTTTTGTCACATCTAGCATCTCAAGAATGCTCTCCACATCTTTATGTACTTTCCCATCCAGTACATCTTTCACATGGTGACAACATTTATTCTTCTAAATATGAACCTGAGCATTTCAATACCCTGAAGAATATTTTCAGTAGGTTCCCATCCCAGTTCCTCAAAATGGCACATGAGACTCTCTGCTGTCCATTCTCTCTGAAGACTGTGGCCTCATTTACTGCTGTGTGTCTTTTCAACATTATGAATGCAGTTCCTTCTACCAGGAAACAGTGGTGTTTAAATCTTTGCATGCATAGTAATCACCAAGGGGGCTTGATGCAAATACAGTTTCTCTGACCCCAACCAGAGACGCTGTATCAGATGTTCAGTGATAAAACCAGGAATCAGTATGTTTGGTACACATGGCTAAGTGATGTTGTGCAGGTGACCAATGACTAGGAACCTGAAAAAGTTTGCTTATGCTATGGCATCGTTGCCTTAAGTGGCTCTTTCTGCCTGCAAATTCTTTCTCATTTTCATCCTGCATTGATGCCTACTCACTCTTCCAGAACCACCTGTGTGAACAATCACTTCTCACTTCAGTTTCCTTAGTTTTCTCAGCTCTGTGCTTCCATAGAATTTTATACATATTTTCATTTTTTAAAGTTGCTACATTTTCAGGCTATTGTACATATGACTAACCAACTATATTGGCAATCTTTGATGACATCTCCATTTTAGTTCTAGTTTAACACAGAAGTTTAATAGCTATTTATGGCACTTAACTGAATATATTCTACTTCTCTGTAGATATGATCTTTAAAGAAAAAATCCTATATATCAAAGAAAGTAAGAGTTATAAACACCAACTAGATGTTCTTTGTTAGAGTACAATTAGCCATTTAGTAAGATTTGCAGATGACAATTTATTCAACGGATGAAGGAAGAGGATTCAGATTTATCTCAGCTGGCTAGAATAACTGGAATAAAACATGTATGGATAAATACATAGTATCATGTTTATGTTAAAAAATTAGTTGCACAAAAATTAGATGTGAGAGTCTTATTGAGTAATAGTTCATGCAAAAAATAAAAGGGTGTTACTGATGTCAAAAAACTGAACAACTCAAGGGTGTTATTTTACTGGTAATGAAGATAAGCAATTTTACCCTACATTTATTAAAGTTTGGTGGACCCATTACAAGGTTAGAATGGTCTTTCTGCAGGCCACACTGATGAGTACAAATAGTAAATATTACATTGATTCTGTGCCACCATACAGAATTATCAGTAAGAGAACATAAAAAGTAGTCGAGGTGTGGTCACTTGAAAAATTGTTGGAAGGACTGATCAGAAAGAAGAGAATGATAAATGGAGAGTAACATCTGTCCTCAAATGTATGAAACAGTATCATGAAGAGAGGGACACGTTCTGGAATTGCTTCAGATAAAACTGGAATCAAACTCATATTCTGGGGAGGAAAAACTTAGCTCAGGGTAAATAATTTTCAGTAGAATTTGTACATTGAAAGAAAGCATGTCATAAATAAAAAAATCCCTTATTCCTGAAGATTTTAAGAACACCTGTCATGGCAGGTTACCTGTCCTTACTGGGGTGATTCTTGGACTAGATGATGTCTAAATTGCCATTCCTAAGATTCCTATTTTACAAATGTAAATTTGTTTGCATTGATGGTTGAATAGTTTTCAGAAACATTCCATGTTCTTACTCAAATTTCAATGTGCTTATTTCAAATAAAACACCACATTATAAACTGTACATATATGTAAAAAAAGTCTGCACTTCCCAGCTGAATGAACTTAGATGGAGCTAATCCTATTCCAACCTGGTACAAACTCACATCGCCTGTGCACTTGCACACATTGTCACAGCTACCAGTGCTGCTGCTATTGCCATCTACAGATTTGAGATTCTTCCTCCCCGTCACTTCTCAGGCCTTCTCTGTTGGTTTGATACAT
Organism: Glossophaga mutica; assembly: GCA_039655065.1. Taxonomy (NCBI): domain Eukaryota; kingdom Metazoa; phylum Chordata; class Mammalia; order Chiroptera; family Phyllostomidae; genus Glossophaga; species Glossophaga mutica. The sequence goes on from CM077306.1 coordinate 159,154,701, forward strand.
CCAAATACAGAGGATACATAGGCAGGAGGGATGAAGGAGGCTTTTTCTCTCCAACTGACCAAAAGATGCTTAGTTAAGTTTAGTCATTTCACAGAGAAGGCTTTCTTTCATCATAGCCATTGTATTAAGGGATTGAGAATTATTATCAGATTGGAAGATACATAATTTTGAGAAAAACTAGACATTTTTTGGAAGGCCAACTGTGGTATACCTGGTTACTCAGAAAAGCAGGAATTTGGAATGACTTGGAGACAAAATTGACAAACAAATAACAATAATTGTTAAAGATTTTTCTGTTTTATGGAATACTTTGCAAATATTATATCACTAAATCTTCACAGCTGCCTATAAAGTGACAATTATTAAGCCTTTCTGCAGTGGAATAAAGAAAGAGCACTTAAGCAATATAAAGTCCCATTGCTGCCCTGGCCAGGTTGCTCGGTAGGTGGGAGCCATCCTATACACCAAAAAAATAAAAAAAATAAAAAGATAAAAAATAAATTGCAGGCTCCATATCTAGTCAGTGCACATATCTGGGTTCAAGATTTGATCCCTAGTCGAGGTGTGGACAGGAGGTGACTGATCGATGTTTTTCTCTCTCTTCCTGTCTCTCTAGGATCAATAAATATATTCTTGGGTGAGGTTTAAAAAAAGTCACACTGCTAATTCATACATAGCTTGCCTTAAATCAGAATTTTTGACTATCAGTTACCAACTAATTTTATTTATTGAGCCAATTGATGCTTACATTGTTTTCACAATAATTTTACAAATTTTGTTTGGAAGATCAGGAGACTAGGCACTGAGAAGTGAACTTTCCTGTAGATAACTAATTAAGAAATGTGAGATGTGGAATTTTAGTCAAGGTTTAATGATCACAGAGTCTGCTACCCCTTCATACTTCAGTTGGTAGAGAGTGGCACTATATATTTTGTCTGTTACAATTAATTTACCTTTCTATCACTGCCTGAATTTGAAGATAATTCCTAAAATAGAATAATCAAGAGTTTTGAAACTACTTTGGAAAGTTGAGGTCATCCACTTCAACTTGTTTCTCCTATCGTTCTTTATTGTCTACCCAATCATGCTGTGCCCCTTCCTTTGCTACCCATGTTATTTTTCTTTGTATCCTAGCAGTTTTCTTGTTGTGGAAACTTGCTAAAATATTGATATGTATGCAGGGTCAAGACTAATGGTAGAGTAACGTGTTCTATACAGTATTTATTGGTGTAAGGACTTGATATCAGCTAATGCTCAGTTTGATTGCATTTCTGATCACTCTGCCCTTAGCAAGCTGTGGAATTCAGAGAAAGCTTCTAAATTCCTAACCCACTTACTCTCATCTGAATAGTAAAGATATTAATACCTCCCTTACAGTAGGGACAGGGTTATCAGGTCTACAAGAAATGATGCATGAAAGAGTGCCAGACACGTGGTGTCTGCTCAATAAATGTAAAATACAATAAGATTTCCTAGGTGATTCTGTTAGATTATGTGTTATATCAAATGATGCCTGACCATTTACAGAAAAAAAGGAGATAAGGTAATTTTTATTCATTGTAGGAAAGAAAGTTCAGGAAATTATGGTAACAGAAATCTCAGAATTACATAATATCAATTCTGGGCATTAAATTCAGAATCTCGAGCCTCTGTTTTGCTTCCAAAATGTAGACATCCAAGAGAAACAGGAGAGCAACAGAAATGTAGCCCTGTAACCTAATAATGTATATCACTGAACCTTCTAGCACTGCTAGTATACTTTCGGTTTCATATGGCTTTAAAACAAATTTCTCAAATGCACTTCAGTCTGGTTAGAGACCCAGCATGACACTAGCTATGTACAGAAATCAGCATTTATGGTTCATGAGAACTCTATTTTAGTTACGTGCAGAATGTCTGCTGTACTCACTCATGGCTCTGCTCTAAAGACTTGGCTGGTCGACATTCATACATCCATTAATTAGCAGCTAGGCATGATTTAAAGGATAATGTTCCCAGCATTCAGTGTATGTGAAGCAGTAAACAGCTTTTGTGGAAGATTAAATGCTGTAGCAAATCAAAGACATTTGGTGACCCCCAGAAGCCATTCCTTGCCAGAAAACTGCAATGTTACAATTATTGTGCTGGGGGAAACATATTCAACTGATCACACAACAAACAGAAGAATACGTTTGAATTTGTCTCTTGCATGTTTAGAAATATGGCATCTTTCTTATTTTTTTTTCCTATTTTAATTTAATTTCATTTGAAATAAAGTTCATATGAGTCATTAAATGCAATGTCTTTTAAAATACCATGGATTGAAAGCAATGAACAGTTCTAAAGATCAATGAATATTTGTAACTAATTTGGGATTATTTGGCTAATATGAACAATTATGAAAATTATTTTCTCTGATTAAAATTGAATTTAAATCCAAAAGAGGTTTACCTATTCCTCTATATACACTGTCAGTAAAAATATGGATTTTATTCTATTATGATACATGCATTTCTAAGTATATTTTATAGGACTTTATCAAAAATGTATTTTGGCTTGATATGAATGAAAATAATATTAGAAATTCTAATTATTGTTTGGAAAAATATCTTAACAGTTTTATAAGTTAACAGACCAACTTGGAAATGTATATATATGGACAAAGACCACCCGGAATAAGCTGATTTAAGTTAAAATAACATTTTTATAATGTATTTCCTTGACCAAGTTCTTCTACCATTAATTTTTCAGTTTTTGATCTATCTAACATATTCTGAATGAAATATAATTGAAAACTTAAAACCACAACAAGTAAATATTCAACAAGAATAAAACACATGTCCGCTGTCATGCAGTAGTCAATGCGTGGAGAAAGGTCCTTTGAATACATGTGCATGTTTATGTTTTAGACTTATTGGGAAAAAATTACATGGTTTAGTAAGCTGGTTTAGCTCTCAATAAGAAAAGAATTCCCAGCGCTCTTTCTCTGTAATTGGATTTGGTGTGCACTGTAAGAGAAACAGGGCCTTTCCCTGAGCAGCGTTAGTAAACCTTCTACAACAGTACAAAAGGCCTCTCACTCCACGTGCTGATCGCCACAAATGTGTGTGTAACCCACTCCTCTCTTCCTTCCAGAACACTTTTCCTGCAGGTCTGTGGGTTTGTGGACGGGGTGGTGGTAGTAAAAGACCTTACAGGAATCTGGAATCCTCTTTGCAATGTTCCTCTTTGATTTTTCTGAAGCACAACTTTTAATGTGCCATCAGAAGATTTTTAAGTTCCAAAATTGGTTTAACGCTAACAGTGCATTCTGTTTGGGGAAGTAGGATGCTGCACTCTGTGAAATCTCTCTCTTCTTTGAATGGCTGTTGGGGAAGAAACATTCCAATAGTTTGGACCACTTTAATACCTACAGAAAAGGCTGTGGATGCGCGGAGGCATTGCCGGCACTGTGACTAAAATGTTTACTCCAGCAAACACTGCTCTATTAAATTTCAAAGTGGTGCTCTGAATTTTATATTGTAAAGGAAACCTAGCCTCTATTCTTGAAAGCTTTGGTTTAAACATAAAAAGGAGAAAGTAGCTTTGAAGTTTGAATGAGATGCATGAACTCTCCTTTTTTCATCGAGTTTGAAGAGCGTATAGGGCAAGCGTGTGCTATTTATTATTCTAACTTATGACTTGACTGATATTCTTATTTTTCGCCCTTAACCATTTCTCTTATTTAAAAAAGGATTTGGATGTTAATATGAGGTTTCATTTATTATTCTCTAATCAAGGAATGTATCTAACAAGATAATTGTATGCATTTCTCTAAACAAACCCATCTTATTGCTCCTTAATGGGCATCTAATTTTTCAAATTATAGCTACATTCCAGGGTTTTTATTGCTGCTTCTCATCCACTTCTCTGGCATGTACTATGAACAGACATGGTAAAATACAGAAAATTTGAATTTTGGCATAGATGCTCACCTTAATGAGCATTTATTTGGGCACACGAGTGCTTGCATAATTGAACAATTCATGGGCCAGAGATAATTGAACATTACAATAAGTTATGTCACCAATTTACAAATGAGAGCCATTAACTCCTTACTTTGCTTATTGGAATGAACTTCTTAAACCAAATAATTACAAATGTGCATTCACAAAATAAACCATTTCAGGGTCACTTCATTTTATCTACTTTGCTGAGCAATAATCCCAATAGTATGTAGTTTCTACAAATGAAATAAGCATTTTGTCATAAAAATCTGATAAAGCATTACTCTTAGCAAGTAAATACGAAAACAATTATAAGAATCATAGAATATTGAATAAAACCTATTTAGTTCACTTCATTTCTAGTTCAATAGAAATTCTATAAAATATGTATTAAAGTAAAAAATCATAGTGTTATTCTCATACATTATTACATTTGTGTCTTAATTCAACAACGGCTCCCACTAATAAAATCTTTTTCTAAGCAGAATATATTCTTTCCTTACTAAATAAAATGATGGGTAATGTGTTTCTGAATTTGGCAAGAGAGGAAGAAATCCTTTACCAGGCTTTATTTTAATCCTCCAAATACCTGTATTTATTTTATACTCCTTCCTTACTTCTATCTTACATATTTGGGTTAAGACACCAGGATATTTATACAAAGTGTTGAAAATATTTAAAAGCTAATAAAGGATGCCAGTGCCTTAATAACACATCCAACCAGAATAGCCTATCGCCAGTTGAGAGGGATGCTGGCTGACAGCCTGCACAGCCACTGGTCCCAGGCACACCAGTACTGGCCCTACTGCATTTCCAATCTTGGGGGGACAATGGGCTTCAGGAACTGAGCAGCCCTAGTCTCTGATATTTCCCAATTGGCTATTTTATGGAAGAAGATCTGTTAGCAGTGACTTTTGGCAAGACAGATTATAATAAATGCTGCATGTCTTTTTCCTCTTTGGGAGATTTCACTCACACATTAGAACATTAGTTCCTGCAATAAAGAAATCAGAGAATTTTCAAAGGCCCATACCCTTTGCCTTGACTATTTTATTATTATTTGACCTGGTGCCTGGCACTTTGGAGTAATAATATTAAGAAGAAGTAATGCAACTATAATTTTTACAGCCCAGTAACCTCTGAATAAAAATGTCTTTGCAATTTCAGGTTATTTTTAAAATATATTTTATTGATTATGCTATTACAGTTGTCCCATTCCCCCCTTTATTCCCCTCTGCCCTGCACCTCACCTCCCACTAGCATCCCCCACTAATTCATGTCCATGGGTCATACATATGAGTTCTTTGGCTTCTACATTTCCTACACTATTCTTAAACTCCCCCTATTTTGTACCTACTATTTATTTATGCTTCTTATTCCCTGTACCTTTTCCCCCATTACCCCCTCCCCCTTCCCACTGATAACCCTCCATGTGATTCCATTTCTGTGATTCTGTTCTTGTTCTAGTTGTTTGCTTTTTTGTTTTTGTTTTCCTTTTAGGTTTGGTTGTTGATAGCTGTGAGTTTTTTGTCATTTTACTGTTCATATTTTTTATCTTCTTTTTCTTAGATAAGTCCCTTTAACATGTCATGTAATAAGGGCTTGGTGATGTGGAATTCCTTTAAGTCGAACTTATCAGGGAAGCACTTTATCTGCCCTTCCATTCTAAATAGAGATGATTTTAGATGTACATCCTTGCTTTTCAGAACTTCTAATACTTCTTTCTTGCCCCTTCTTTCCTGCAAGGTGTCTTTTGAGAAATCAGCTGATAGTCTTATGGGAAGTCTTTTGTAAGAAACTGTCTCCTTTTCTCTTGCTGCTTTTAAGATTCTCTCCTTATCTTTAATCTTGGGTAATGTAATTATGATATGCCTTGGTGTGTGCTCCCTTGGGTCCAACTTCTTTGGGACTCTCTGAGCTTCCTGGACTTCCTGGAAGTCTATTTCCTTTGCCAGATTGGGGAAGTTCTCCTTCATTATTTTTTCAAATAAGTTTTCTATTTCTTGCTCTTCCTCTTCTCCTTCTGGCAGCCCTATGATCCAGAATTTCAGTTTTAAATAAAGATTATCTTTCTAATACTAGAGCTATGCAATAACAAGGTGGAATGTCTTATGAGGTAGTAAGTACTCTGTCATTTGGTGGTATTCCAGTAAATTCTGGTTATTTGTTTAGCAGGCCATGTTTTAAAAAAATATATCTGCAGCCCAGCCAGTGTGGCTCAGTGGACTGGAGCATCGTCCTGTACACTGAAAAGTCATGGGTTCAATTCCTGCTCAGGGCACATGCATCAGTTGTGGGTTTGGTCCTCTCTCTCTTCCTCCCTTTCCCTCTCTCTAAAATCAATAAGCATGTCCTTGGGTGAGGATAAAAATAGTAATGAAAGATCTCTTCCCTATTATTTTTATACTAGTAAATTCCCAAGGAAAGTTCAAAAGTCTAAGCATGTTTTTCAATGACTTATTCAAAATTTTATTTTTCATACTCATCACTTTGCATATTAATACATTAAATAACTTAACAGATGAGGGAGCCATATCAGACACTAAAAATCATAATTATATATGGATGCAAATGACTGTATTACTAATACATATTTAAGTCAGTGTATACTATTTTTATTCATGGGTAGTGATTGAAAATTAATTCAAATGATTTAACTTAAATTATGTATAAACTATATAAACTACAGATTGAACATCTTTTGAAATAACTGACATGAATAAATACCAAACCACTAAAAAGATGATCTTGAGTTAAAGCCAAATAGTTATAAAATTCTAACAAGTTTTTAATGCTTTTGTTCTACCATGCTTTTTTCATATCATGTCAGCTGTAATGTTTAAAATAGTAAATACTTGTTTAACATAACTGGTAATCTTTATGACAATTTCTACCAGATATTTAGGAAAGACTTTAGATATGAATCATATGTTGGCCTTCTCTAAGTGTTCTCAACACATGAATCAAGTTACCTAAAATTCATCTGCTTATAACCAGATGCCTTTCAATGTTATCAATATTCTCTTTTGGAGTATTTCAGAACTATTGTAATCACATCATATGAATAATGAAGCAGAGTAAAACCCCCTGAACTTCAGAGAGACAGACATGGATATTTTCAAAAGGGCACCTAAAGGATTCTAATTTCACTGATTAAAACAAATACAAACACTTGAATGCACCGATGTGTGCGATAGCAAATGTATAGTAAAGCTACCATCTCCAAACTACATCTTGTTGTAAAGTTTCTACAAAAGTATTGTATATTTTCTAACTACACTATTTTTAATTTCTCAGATTTCATTTAAAATGTCCCAAATATACTCATACCGTCACTGAAACAAACTAATCTATTTGAAAAACTAGAAGATATTTTGAATTCATATTACATAATATCTGATGTGTTAAACTTGAAAACATTTTAGATATTTAGAGATATGTTAGACTTTTCTTGGGACATTGATAATTTCTCTGATTTACTTGATTTGAGTGAGATAAGATTACTACTACTTAATGCTGAAATGCTATCATTATGCAGTCATCTAGGGCCAAAGTGGAATGTTCGGAAACATTTTCCCATATGTAATTTGTATAAACCATAAGGTTATGATTAAGAAATCTTGGGAATATGTATGACTCTGACTGAAGCAGTAGTATCAGTTCCTTTATCTTCTTGCTATAGACAGGAATATCCTCAAGGATAGAAGATTGCTTATGTATTATATTGTGAATTGAGAAAGTTGGTATTTCTATTTTAAAAGTCCTGAGTTTTTTTTTTTTAAATGACTGCCAAAGCATAAGTAAATGTAACAACTCCAAACTCTCATCACCAAAAGTACCTAAATTAGGAAAATTTTGTATTTCTAGCATGTTGTTGTGCCCTAGGAGTGCTCATTCCAAAATTTGAATGGAAAACAAGACATCACAAATACGTCTATTCTTTGTAGTTTTACAGTCAAATAAAACTGCCCAACTTCATAAAATATCCCACTTCACATCACGCATTGCATAAGTTAAATGTAAATTTTTAATCTGGCCTTTAATAAGGACTTAAGTAAGTATTTAAATAAATACTTTTTAAATGGTTTTTATTTTACCTGTTTAACTTATATTCCTAAAAGCTTCCTTCAGTTTGGATGCTTTATTATTTGCCTAGCTCGTAAGAAAAACTAGTAAAGAATTTATTACTAAATTTCTGACAGTACGTTAATGTTTAGCTATGTTTATTTTACCCAAACTCTCACATTAGTTTTCTTTCTTACAAATTTTTAAAATCACAGTGACATTTATTAAATAAACAAATACATATTAAATGATACCAAATGAAAAACACTTCATTAGCTATTGTAAATGATGAAAAAATAAATCAGTCCTGGTCATATACTTCACAGTCTAAGGGAAACATGCATGTGAATAATTCTTAAATCCTAGGAAAAAAGATAAAAATCTCCCTGGTGAAAGAATTTAATGGGAAAAGGAGAGATTATTTCCAGCAGTAGAATTCTAGAGGGAAGTTAATGTTTCCACAGGTGACAAAAACGCTCTGAGGAGAAGAAATTCCCATTACTGGCAAGCAGTGTCACTTCGCTGAGATTCCTGGTAACGATGGCCCAGAAAAGTACCTGATGCAGTGTCTTCAATCCAAAATCAAAACAACACCTTTCTAAGAGCACTCCATTTATTTTGAAAAACCATTTTCCTCTGAGTTTTCAATCTCCTTCTCTATAAAGAATCTTTTCTAATCTATATTCATGAGAAGATCTATAAGTTTGAGTAACAAATGGAATAATGTACAAAAGAGCACTTTGAAAATTACTATTCCAAATAGCAGGCTTTTTGTCAAGCTCTTCATGTATATTTAAGATATTGATATGGAGTTTTGAGTGAAAGTTCTTGAGAAATATAAAATGTAACTGTATTACTGATGCATTGCTACCCTTAATAAGAAGAGACCCCGATTCTAAGGAGATGCTAGAAAATTGACAGGCTGTGAAAGTCAGAGAGCTCTTTACCCTCAGGACTCACGTCCTAACTAGTTATAAAGAGACAAAGGCTGACCTTTACATTATTCTTTTTTTTCTCCAGGAAACATCAAGTACTCCAAAAGAAAAGTTAAAAATAATAAAAGTAAAAGTACTTATAAGACAAGTTTTATCAATTTCCTTCCCAGCCTGTAAGAGGTAAGGGTTAAGTTAAGAAATTTTGCCTTCTCATTCCAAAAAATGTCATCCTATGTTTAACAGCAAACTATGAAGCATCATTTGAAACAAGTCAGAGTTCTGGGAGATTCAGGTTACGATGTTTGGGTCATCCTATTGAACCATATGACTGCACTCCACGCTGCACAGTTGGCTTTCTTTCTCTTGGGACTCCTTAATTGCTCTAAATTACAATGTTCTGTCTACCTTCTCAACATAAAACAACTTACATTTTCCTATTAAAACCCTAATTCTTTCCTAAAAGTCATGGACTGTTTTAATGAGTTATTGATAGTTACCACCTTGATAATTAAATAAATGGAATCCACGTACATAAAAATATAAAACTAATCATAAATATTTAGTAAGCCCACAAGAAGTAGTTTCCTACTATTAAAAAATGTAGGCTGACAATAAATTGAAATCTCTAAAAGATAATTAAAATACAATACAAAATCATATTCAAAAGGAAAACATGAAGATTAGAAACTTGTTCTAATTAACATCAGCCCTGGTTGGGTGGCTCTGTGGTCTGTTGGTTGGAGCATTGTTCTGTACACCAAAAGGCTGCAGGTTTGACTCCCAGTCAGGGCGCATGCCTAGATTGCAGGTTCCATCCCCATTTGGCACTTTTGAGAGGCAATCAATCGACATTTCTCTCTTACTTCGATGTCTGTCTGTCTGTCTCTCTCTCCATGCCACAATCCCCTTCTTCCTGTCTCTCTAAAATCAATACACATATCCTCCGATGAGGATTAAACAAATAAATTGACACCAATGATATTTATGAACTTCTGAAAACTGAAGTTCCCAAAATGCAAAGTGCCACTGATCTGAGGAGAGATCACTTGAGGTTTCTGATCATTCACTCAAAGATGATCACATGACAGACTCCCATTTTCAGGAAAAACTATCACATCAGGCAAACTACTTAAATGTTAACAAGTTCTCATCCAATATTAACTTTAAACAAATTAAAGAACATTTAAGTCTAAGGAATACAGTAATTTAATACAGTTATCGTAACATATAACTAGTAGTACTTTGTAATAGAAATTTCACTCCACATTACATATTCTAAAGGGAATACATTTAAAAAGCAATTAAAAAGTAACAAAGTTTACCTAAAGACTATATACACTGATCTATATTTTAGAACTTTCCTCAGACCTCACAGCATATGTCCTCATTCAGACAACACTAAATATATTTAAAAAAAAAAAAAAAAACAAACCTTAAATGCCATTTTCAAGAGAGAAAAATAAGCAAATGGCAGCAACAATAGTGGCTTACAGTTTATTTTAAAAGAAAGAGTTATATACTTGTAAGTGTTGTTTTCGTGTAATCCTGAAGGAGACAAATGTGGGCGTATTCACTGAAAATAAGTGAGCATTCATTTATCATTGCCTTCCACTTTATAGGATTGCAAAGTTCATTTGCAAGCTGTTTGACAAAAATATGGGACTCTCAAATCAACTACTGTAGAAGGAAATACAGCCATATTTCTGTTAATAGTTTAGCATGCAGGTCACTTCTGGTCAAGAAGTCACCACAGGCAGGCATGGCTCACCTCCTAGCACAACTACATCAGAATTACAACTAAAATATAGAAGAACCATCACTCCAAACCATTAGAAATCAGGTTGAATTGACGTCTGACAACTACAAAATTAAAGAAAACACATCCATCCAGTCTGAAAGGAGGGGTGCAGACTCATAATAGGCTGGTCCAATACCCAAGTGTGGAGGATAAAAACTCAGGAGGGATATCTTGGGGGTAAGGGGGTCCAACCCCATACCAGGCCCCCAAACCCAAGGATACAGTGCCAAGAAGATAAGTTCCTACAACTTCTGGCTGCAAAACCCAGCAGGAATTGAGTCAGTGGAAAAAATTCTGCAGTCCCAAGTAGTTCCTCTTAATGAACCCACACACAGACACCTACTCAGACTCACATCTGCCCTCCAGCACCAGGGTAGTAGCTTTAAAGGCACCAGCAGCATAATGGGAGAAACAAGTATCTGGCATCAAGGAGAGCAGAGGCCATTATCCCTTTTCTAAACCCTTCCCCACAAAGAGCCAGCAAGCTGGTGCCATATCTGAAACTCCATCAACCTGGCTAACACTGTTTGACCCTCCTTGGAGATCCCTAGACTCTGTCCCACCCACTTCATGGGCCCACTGAAGCTGCTTTTCCATATGAATGGCTGGTCCTGGGACATGCTTCACAACTTCCTAAATCCTATCAAACTAGCAACAGCCGGCCTCAGTGAGCCCTAAACCCGGCATGAGCAGCAGCCAGACTAGATTCATGGTTTGGCTTTGCCTGGGAATCTCTAAGCCCAGCACAAGTAGCAGTCATCTCACATTGCTTTATAACTCAGGAAGGGCAGCCCTGGGAAAAACACAGGTGGGGTCTGATGTTGGTATGCATGACTTGGGAAATCCCAGGGCCAGTGCCCCCAGTGGACAGATGCAGACAACTTCAGAGCACCACCCCCTGCCCCTGCACAGCTGATCCTCTATGGAGGGTGGAGGTTGGTGGTAAGGGATCATGGTCAATCCTTGCAGCTGACTGACGGGGTAAACCCCTCCCATTGATCTGCCAACAGCAACCAAAGCTCAGCTACAAGAGGAGGGTGTACTCAGCCCACACAAAGGGTGAACCTCGAGTACCCTGCTTGGGTAAAAGAAGAGGCTGTGCCACTGGACCCTACAGGACACCTACTATGTATTAGGCCACACTACCAAGATAAGGAGTCACAGAAGCTCTGTCTAATACATAGAAACAAACAGAAGGAGGCTGCCAAAATGAGGAGACAAAGAAACATGGCCCAAATGAAAAAACAGATCAAAACTCTAGAAAAAGAGCTAAACAAAATGGAGATGAGATAATCTATCAGATGCAGAGTTCAAAACAATGGTTATAAGGATGCACAAGGGACTGAGTAAGGACCTCAATAGCATAAAAAAGATCCAGTCAGAAATGAAGGATACATTAATTGAAATAAAGAACAATTTATAGGGAAACAACAGTGGAATGGATAAAGCTGAGAATCATATCAATGATATAGAACATAAAGAATCAAAAGACAACCATTCAAAACAAGAAGAAGAAAAAAGAATCCAAAACAATAAGGATAGTATAAGCAGCCTATGGGAAAACTTCAAGAGGTCCAGTATTCACAACGTAGCGGGGCCAGAAGGAGAAGAGAAAGAGCAAGAAATTGGAAGTCTATTTGAAAAAATAATGAAAGAAAACTTCCCTAATTTGGTGAGGGAAATAGATATGCAAATCCAGGAAGAATAGAGAGGCCCAAACAAGATGGATACAAAGAGGCCACTCCAAGACACATCATAATTAAAACACCAAAGTTTAAAGGTAAAGAGAGAATCTTAAAAGCAGCAAGAGAAAAGAAGTTAGTAACCTATAGGGGAGTTCCCATAAGGCCATCAACTGATTTCTCAAAAGAATCTTTGCAGGCTAGACAGGATTGGCAAGAAATATTCAAAGTCATGAAAAGCAGGGACCTATAGCCAAGATTGCTCTACCCAGCAAAAGTATCATTTAGAATCAAAGAGCAGACAAAGAGCTTCCCAGAAAAGAAAACCCTAAAGGAGTTCATCATCATGAAATCATTATCATATTAAATATTTAAGGGACTTATTTAAGAAAAAAGAACATCAAAACTATGAACAATAAAGTGGCAAAAATACAAATCAACAACTGAATCAAAAAACAAAGCAAACAAGAAAACAGAGATAGAATCATAGATACAAAGACCATTTTGATGGTTGCCAGATGGGAGGGGGCTGTGTGGGAATGGGTGAAGAGGTGATGGGATTAAGAAGCACAAATAGGTAGTTACAGAATAGCCATGGGGATGTAAAGTACAGTATAGGAAATGGAGTAGCCAAAGAACTTGTGTGCATGGCCCATGGATATGAACAATGGTGCGGGGATTGCTTGAGGGAGTGGACGGTGCTGGGTGGAGGGGGGGAAAAGGGGAAAAACTCAGGACAACTGTAATAGCATAATCAATAAAACACAATTTTAATAAAACAAGAACAAAAAAAGTAAAATGAAAAATAGTTTAGTATGCAAATATAGCCAAAAGATACCTAAATGTTTAGTATGTAAATATAGCCAAAAGATACCTAAATATGCTTTGCATATTAGTATAGCCTTACTTTTAAATAGCTTCATTTTTAGTAATAATGAACCCCATCTCACTGCCAGAACTTTGACTATGTATTAATTAAACAATTAGTTATTTACTTTTCTACTCTTAACATAATTTCTCACCTAGACCATCAGCTTCATGTTTTTCTTCTATAAACTGGAAATCAATTCTGCTAATTGCAATAACAGGCTATACCTACTGAGTTACCCTAAGGAATCTAAAACATTTGAGATCCACCTGATCTTGATTCATTATAGGAACAAAATGGTGCAGAACAAAAATTTCTTTGTAGACATACACACATTTGGTTCTTAATTTTACTGACACTAAGTTTCTGTGCAATAAGAATTTTTTTCTCAGAATTCCTTGGGAATATCTCTGTGACTCAAGTTTTATGTTAATACAGTAAGAAGGAATGCTAACATAGAACTCAAGACACCTGCAAAGCTAAGTCATTATAATATTGCCAGGCTGAGCTTACCTCCACATTTTAAACATTTCAAAAGCAGTACTTGAATATTCAACTTATTTAATGGAAATGCAACATTATCATGATGCAAGAAGATTCATCATTATCAAAAATACATGTCCAAGGTATATTTTTATGCTCCAAGTTTATTTTCATTAACATTTGAAAATATGTATTAGTCAAAAGAATAAATGTGAATTCAGGATACTGTGGGACTTAGTTTTCCCACTGACCCCAAGTTAAAGTCATCATGGTAAATGGTGACTGTGTATCCACACCAGTGAGCAGCCTTGCTCTTCATTTCTGCATCTAGGTTGCTGTATTTTCCCCATTTATATAACTCAGATATTTTAATTGCTTCTTCACATTTGTAAATCAATAAAGTATCTTAGAAAATGCTATACAATTCTTTTCAAAATTTGATTATTGAATCCTCCCTTGGTTGACAGTTATATGTATTATTTATTCTCATTAAGATTAATTATATATATGGTACACAAGTAATAAAAAGCATAGTAATCAAAAGCATCTCTGTGATCCACTAGAAATATTTACCTTGGCATTTAAGTCAATGTTAATTCTGACATCTATTAACCCCAGCCTAGAACAAGTTTGCATTTCCCTATCCTCCTAGATAATATATTTTCTACGCCATGCAATTTAAAGTTGCTGCTTTGCATGAACACTTCAATATCCTCTAGACAACACAACTGATTTTAAGATCTTTGGTGACAGATTGTGCTAGTCCTGGGCCCAGTTACTCTCAATCTGTTCTCTCTTCCCCTGCTTTGTTCTTTATGAGAGGCATTCACCTCTTTGGGTGAATTTCCTAGCATCTACCTGTGGGTTGGCTTCTGCCAGCATTGGCAATGGAGACACTCAGGGGCTGGGGTGGGGTGGGCGGTTGGAGGGGGATGGGAAGGGTAAACATTATTCTCAACATCATCTTTTCTGGGAAGTGTATTTAACTGTGACTTCCTTGTCTTTCAAGCTTGAATCTAATTGGCCTATTGTGGTTCCAGCTTTGAAAAAAATGACTCTGGCCTTTTAGGAGTACCATCTGTTGTCCCATCTAATGGTGGCAGTAACTTCCTGCTATTGCTAATCTCTGTTTTTTTTTTCATCAGCCTCTTTTTAAAATATATTTTATTAATTATGCTGTTACAGTTGTCCCATTTTTTTTCTCATCATCCTCTTTATGGCCTCCCCAAATTCATACCCCCTTTTCCAAATAATTCCAATAATTAAATGTCAAGTTATAAATATTTAAGTGGTTACTTTGTTTTAGGTTAGACTCTGATATGCCAATCTTACAAATTATTATAGTTGTACAGAATAGTATGACATTATTTTGATAGCATTTTATGTATCAGAATATTGACATGTAGAAATATTCATGAAATTTCTTAAGTTGTTGATATTGAGGGTGAAAATTTAATTTAAATTCAGGTTGATCTACCTTTTCAGCCAGGGCTTTTAGGCACAGAGCATGTGTTTTGCATGGTAATCTGTGTATTCATTTGATAAACACCTAAACTCTTTTCTTACTAAAGCAAAGCCTTTATGATCATAATAGACAGTGAAAAAGAGCTAGTGTTCATTAACTCTGTGAGAGGGACTTCTGAGTGACACAGTGAAACAATGTTTTAGAACATGGCAGTCTGTGCCCCAGATAAACTTGCAGGGTGGAGCAGGGAAAGTAGAAGTCCGTGCAATCATCCAGGCAAGAGCTCAAGGTGATCTGGCCCAGGGCGATGGTGTTGGGGTGATGATAAGTGTTCAGATTCTGAATATATTTTGAAAGTAGAGCCAACAGAATTTGAGGGCAAATTAAATGTGATATTGGAGAGAAAGAATTATTGCCATAAGTGAGATGGAGGAAACTGTGGGAGAAACATCTTTTCAGGGGCACCAAAAATAGAGTTTTACATATATTAAGTTATATTTTTACCAAGTACATATGTCATCATGAAAACTGGCTTTCAGGTGATGCAAATGTGGCTACATGTAAACACCCACAAGTATGATTATATTCTAAAGAATTCCAAGACAATGTAACCCCATTTAGCAAACCATTGGAACTTAGATGTCATTTAAAAAAGTCAAACTCAAAAAGGGAGCAAAGCGATCTAGGAAGCGTGACACATCTTGGGTAATGCCACTACGCGGGTTTCTAAAGGAAGACCCAGTCCTGTGGTGCAGGCATGCGGGCATGCCTCCCCTCACAGACTTGAAAGCTCAACAAAACTTGTGGTTCAGTGCAAGTGAAAGATTTACATAGTTTATAATTAAGCCTAACTTATTTTAGATACTCGGCTTAACTTGTGTACAAGTCTATTTTCTGCTCATTGGCTGTTAGTCTAGAAAGCAGATTTTTGCCATCTTTATACCATTTGCCCCTTTGTTGTTCTAAGCCAAGTTCTCAAATAAACAGGCAATTCCTTAAATACTGAGATGAGTTTGCCAAAAGGTTTAGTGTAAAAATGAGTTCATATATAGTATATGACAGTCTATAAAAATGAAACTGGAGCGAAATAATAAAATAGCATATAAGGAGTACATTGCACATGGCAATCATAAATCCAAGTTCAGGGCCTGTATTCCAGACACAGCATTGCTGCTCTATATGTAACTGAACCTGAAGTTTCATTACTGGATCTTTCTCAGAGACCTCCCTTTCTAAATTAACTAAAGATTTCATGCATGCTGTCAGTCCAAGGGAAACTATTCTTACAAGTTGTATTCTTTTACTTTGATGATTCTAAGTGTTTGTAATAGCAATATTTAAAAATGTATTAATATCTTTACATTTAAAGCTAAGTTTATACTTGGAAACAAATAATATCAAAATTTTAAAGCAAACTCTTTAAGTTTTTTTTTTTTTTTCCAATTTAGGCAAACACTGTGTTTAGAATTAGTAATGGTTCATTCATCTACTAAAATAATGAAGGGCTTTCTTTGCTTTTAAAAGTTTGAGAACAGAAAATCATAAAATAAATAGAGTATATTTCCCTTCAAGAGTCTTTATCTACTTTTCTAGAAAAAAATAATTGCTGCAAAACTAGAAATGATTTCCAGCTGTTTTTCCAAATGTGGGAAATGAAGTTCATCTGGAGGGTGTTAATTTCTACTGGAAGTCCAGATGATGGATAGAGAATTTCCCCACACTATCCTTTGGAAAGGAGACCTTAAAGAAAACATCAAGTAGGAACTTTTATCTGCAAGTTTATGATCATTTTTACATCACTCATTGGTTGAGTTCCATAGTGATGATTTGAAAGTTTAGTATTCAGACACTATTCTAAATATTGTTTTCACCACACAATGGGGAATATGTTGACAGTATCAATGCTCATAGTTTATACAAAAATAATAAAAACAAAAGTTAATTACATTAATACTGCTGGCAAAGATCATGGTAGTTTATGAAAGCCCTAATAAGCATTATTTTTCCTCAGTGAAATACACATATAATAAAAAATTAAAATATCTTTGTAGTTAAACAAGGGATGAATTTGATGCCATAAACCTCAAAAGATGATGACAAAAGAAAAAGTAAGTAAAATTATAGCATCATGGTATTGCCTCTAACTTGCTTCCATAGTCCCTGTGTTTCCATATCCCTGTGCTTCTAGTCACTGTGTTTAAAGACACAGTGACTAAAAAGTGTAGTTAGGATATAAAATATGTGGGCCACAAAAGTTAGTTCTGAAGGGAAATTAAACATGTCTCAGAGAAACTCAAGGAGAACCTAAACAAAATATGTCAGTACAAAGAGAAAAATCTGGGCAAAATTTTCTAAATATCATCAAAGAAAATGAAATGACATGAAATATACAAATATACTGCAGAACAGAACATTAAATGGTAACTATTCAGTCTAGAAAAAAATGTAAGCCAAGGAACAGAAGATATGATTGAAACTGCTACTGTTGGAATGTATGTCTCTCTTGCCTAAGGGAAATTCTCTAGCCCTGGACATTGTATTTTGCCTTTCTGATAAGGGTGGCAATGACTAGAATGAATTTGAAAGCTATGTGATATAGATCCAGAGTCATGATTAACATTAACACAAATCTTTGAATATCTATATGAGGAAACACCTAACAACTTGGGACCTACACCCCGAGCTGTTATGTAAGTGAAAAATGAACTCTCTGGTTTTTGTAATCATAAAGGGGGTGGGGGGTGTTCTTTAGTATCCAATCCAGTAATACCACAACTGCCTCAAATGGATAATTTGTGCTTGGTATAAATGAGAGTTGGTTGTATTAGAACAACCAAGAAAAAACATGAAATCTTTTTCTTTTAAAGAAAAGTATTAGAGATTTAAAAAGGCAATGAGAATAAAAAACAAAACTAGAGGGTTTTGCCAAAAAGGGGGGGAAGTGAATTAATCGATTCAGAAACAGAGGAACTGGATGGAAAAAAAAAAAAAAAGCAGAAATGGAAATTATGTTGCAGACTTAAGTCCTGAGATAATCGCAGTGAAAGCAGATATTAGTCATGCAATTCAGATAATCTAACATCACAATAGTTTATATTCCTGAAGTAGATAACTCAACAAATAGAATGAGAAATTATTCAATAATGCAGTATAAGAAAAATGTCTGCAATGAAAGAAAAAAGCATCTATAGACTGGATGCTGTGCCATTTTCCAGGAAAAACTTGATATAGTACAGCTAACCATGAGTCATATCCATATTATATCACTGAATGTCTAGGATAAAGAAAGAATTTTTAGTCATCCTGGAAGATAAATAGACATTTACAAGAAGAAAAAAATTAGTCTTGTTTTAAACTTCCCTTCATAACATTCACTGTCAGAAGAAACTAAATCCATGTGCACAAAGTTCCGAGAAAAATAAAAAGGGGCTCAAGATTCCTTAAACACTGACCACATATTACTCAGTTGTATGATAGACTTTATCAAATATAAAAATACTCAGATAATACAATACTAGTGTCCCTTAGTGAAAAATAATTTCCTGAATGTCAGATCCAGTCAATCAACAAATGAACCAAAATGTAAAGTCAGAAATGAAGATGCTGACAAAATGTAAAGTCATAACGCATTATATTTACAAAACAGAAAGAAATTCCTCCAAGCATAATGACCAAATATAATGATATAATTTGTACAGCTTTATGAGAAAGAATGAAGTGTGAAAATTATAATGTATTTCTACTCTATTATTCTGTATCGAGAAGAGGAACACAATGATGGGAAGACAAGGCACACAAACCACTAGATGACTCACACAGGGTTTACTTATCTAAAGGATACTGAAGAATGCCAGCAAAATCGGAACACAAAATGACAAATCAGCATGCTCTAGAGCCAGTGGAAAGACAATAGCCTGCACCCTCCAGTCTTCACAAGGAGTTGCCAGTAATGATTTCTGATCATGAATCACTTCAGCTGTTTTTTTTCCCCCTCTTTCCCGTGCCTTCTATACATAGTTGTATATAAATAAGCCTGAAATTGTGTTAGTGCTAGTTAGTCGACTTGTGCCAGGGGCCAACCCCTCTAGGCCAAGTGCTCCCCGATCAATCTTTGAGTTTACATAATATAACAAAACAATAACAAGGTGAGGTCCCAAATACCCAGCATCAGCCTGGGTCCCATTTATCACCCTCTCCAGGCTTGCACAGCCTGATGTAAGTACATTCCTTGACTCAGGGCTATGTAATAAGAACAAGGATCACTTACCCAGATGTCTCAGTCAGTCATGTTTATAGGTCTTTTAATAAGCTCTATCCTGCAGCTAATTACCTCATCATTTATAGCCAGAGTAAATCGATACTGTAAAAAAAGCCCTGAAATGTGCAGATTTTTTAAAAAACATAATGATCTAACCTCGTAATGTGTTTCATAAGTCCTTAGCCTTAGCCTGATCATTTTCAAATATGTCTTACAATGAAGAAACATTTATCTAGAAATCATCAGATCCTTTGTGTTTTCCTGTTTCATTTTTCTTTGTTTAATTCAAATAGAATTGAATATACTTTATGTATTATCATCCAACTTTAACCCCAGAACATATTGAATCTTCATTCTATCCATTATTTCACCAATATTCTTAGGGTGGAGAGCTATACAGAATGCCATTACCTAATGTTAATGATGACTATTTCTAGTATTGTGGTAATGATGGCCAAGTGCCCTCTCTCAAGTTAGAGAATTTATTAGAGTGGGAATAAGATTCATATACTTTTACTTCTGTGTAATTAGTCATTATGCCTCTATAATTCTCCTCTTGGCTGTGACATTCTCTCAGGCTTCTCTTGTTTATGATGATCTTGTGGAGGAGAATTCATTACAAATTTATAGACTATTTCTCAGTATTTGTCTGATGTTTATCTTCTGATGAGACAGGGGTTATGTGTTTTGGGGAAGAGGACCACATAGGAAAGGTGCCATTTCATCATACTGTGTTAAGGATTCGCACTATCAAAGTGACGTCACTGCTGATATGGACCTTGATTGCCTGCTGAAGTAGGATTTGCCATGTTTCTCCGCTGTAAAAGTACTTTGCCGCCCCTCCTTTTTCCATGCTGTTCTCTTTGGAAGCAATAAATTTGTTTTTAACCATCACAGAAGTAAAGGAATATAGTTTAATAAGTATCTTGAAGACATTTGAAGAGATTTTTTAAAAATTATGTATTTGCTGGAAAACAGAAACTCTAATAATTAGCTAATTCTTGTTGAATGTTTACTATTACTAGACACTACATATGATTTATCTCATATAATCATTACTGTAACTCTAATTGAAGTATATATTATTCCCATTTTATAGACACATGGAACTGACTCAAAAAGAGGCTTATTCACCCAAGACCACACATATTTGCATAGCTATTTTCAAATCTGGCTCCTATGTGATTCAAAGACATAATTTATATCGTGCCACAAAGATAGTAGATGCTTTTGAAAAGATGAAAACTCTAATATGTCTGCTATAATATCTAGAAATTAAGTTTCAGGGAAATATCAGAAGTCCCATGATCTCCTTTTAGCAAGTTAAGCCTACTTGGTTACTATGTATTAAACATTTTCGTTATTGGGTTTTTGTTGCTAAGTGAACTACCTTGCTTTCTTTGTCTCCATTGACTTCAATTTGGCTGGCATAAACTTCCTTTCAATATGCTAATGATATTTCCGTACTCCATAGAATAAATAACATCATATAATATTATCAATAAATGAGTCTACTATTTATTCTGTCAGTGAAACTGAGTATAAAGCGTTATTTAAATAAGTCTATTTTATGCCAAAGTAAGTAAATAGTGCAGTTCTTTCCTCCCTATTATTTGAAAATACAAGTCAGCTTTTAGTAAAGGGAATGCAAAAGCATTTAAAAAAGTAAACTTACATTACTGCTGACATTTAAATAACTGATATATCAGGGTAAAAAAGACGGTGCAAAAATCAGCAAAGGATATGATTACATTTCACAAGTCCTTAGCAGAGACTTTGAGTTAATTTATTTTTAGTAGCCAAAACATCTTATAAGATAAATAGATTGAGGTAAAAAGAAACACTTGGTAAAATTGTTATTGCTGTTGATCATTTTTACAAAAATCTGTCAGGGTATTAACTTACATAAAACAGCCAAATTTCTTTATATTACCAATTTTCAATAAACAAACATGGCTGTGAATTAAACCTATCCTCCCAATTTGTTTTATAAATTACAAACACCACAAGAACGACTCTGAAAATATTAGTGTTGAGCATCTTTTAAAATTGAATTAGAAATCAGGCACAGAAGAGTTACTTAATTTCACTGATGTCATACAGAAAACCTAACATTGAAATACGACACCAAATTTTCATTTATATTCTCTATGAACAATAGCCTGAAATTCATACTGTAGCATACAAATTCATACTTTAAATTGGTAATGGTGATTAGCATTTGAATAGATAGTAGGCAGTAGAAGCTTTTGGTCTTGGTTAACATTATATAGGTCAATAGGTTTGGAATTAAAATATCAGCTTAGATTTTTATTTAAAAAGCCAGGAAAATAGTTGGTTGTCTGTATAGGATGCCAATAAGAACTAGAAATAACCCTTAACTTTCATTCACTTTTCATAAAGCACATATTTTTATTCCCTTAAGGACAGGGCCTTTGCAGCCACTACAAATATTGCAGGCTCCAGAACCCTGTTAACTACTAAAAAATGCACATTTCATCCTTGGTTGAATATTGTTATTGCCTCTGTATTCACATTGTGCAGTTTATAGAGATATAGCATCTATTTTCTGTTAAACAAAATCGTAACTGGCATGTAGAGGTATGGAATTGACTTCTGTATTCTTACTGTCTTTGTAAGATATGATGTCCTCATTCGTGCTTTCCTAGCTTTTGGTAACAGCAGTGTTTTTGTTTGCAAGATGAAACAGCACCACCTTGTATCCTGAAGTAAAGCTACAGCTCCTCTAAAATCTCAGAACGTTGAGGTCTGTGTTTCAAATATATGTACTGATGATCATGTTATAAAGCAGATGAAATTTGATTGTGGGCCGGCTCTATGTCAGGTTTTACTGCATTCTTGCTAAACCATTAAATTGATGCTACTACATTCACTTTCCAATATTACTTTTTCTCTTACTATCAAAATTTACTCTGATGCAAACTAAATGCAGAGCAAAATGTTATACATTTAACTGTGCAATATCTAGCAAATAGATAATAACCTACAAAACCTCATAAAGTGGTGATTGAACTGGATGTTGTTTTATCAAACTTTATGTACATAAAAAAGGGGACAGGTTTGCTAACCTATATTGTAGATGTTTTAGATAACTCTGAAGCTCACAAAAGGCATAAACAAATGCTTTGATGTGATATAAATGTATAAATATAAACTAATTTACCTAATTGTATTTATGGGAGTTACCCCAGCATAACTCTATGGCATTTCATTTTATTATTTTTTTATTTTTTCCAAAATACGTAACTTATTTATACCCTTATTTTACCTCCAGAAAAAGATTGGCATTTCTTTAGTATATTTTTAAATAGATTTAACTGACCATAAAAATGACTTCCTATGAATAGAGGTGTGGATATTAAAACTCTTCATGAGGGTCATGAAGTGGTACTCAGTTTCTTGTACAGGTGGAAAATCAAAGCTCAAAATTGTATTTGTGACTTAGCAAAATCATGATGTACACTGTGATCCACATTAGTATATTAAAATATTTCTTCAATAGCGTGTGTATGTTTATATACATATATATAAAACAAATATTTTTAACAATGATAAGATTTTCTGCTGTCTAAACCATTGCATATTTCAATCAAATCTAATTCACAATTCATTGTAAATATGAAGAATATTAAAAATAGATTTATACAAAATCTAGACTGCCTAAAAGCTATTATATAAGTTTGTGATTGCTAGAGTGATATTTGCATTATTATTTCAATGACCTCTTTAAATTTTTGGCCAAAATACAATAATGTTAAAGGTGGAATGAGTTCTTATTTTTCTCCTAGCCAACACAATATTACACTCACAGTTGCCAAGTAAGGGTGACCTTATATTTGGTTTTAAGAGTAAATCCCATGCCATAAAATTAAATTATATTATGGGAATACTTAAGCCTAGCCAGGTGCCTGGAATCTTGCTTCCCATTCCTTCCATTGCTTTATAATAACATCTTCTATGAGGAAGGTTCACTTGTCAGATTCCTCTCTGCGTTAGAAATGCCCGTTTGCATGTGTCTTCTAAGATGTAAAGTATCAGAAGGCTTTCAATGTACCTGACTTATGGTTTTAACACTAGTGCTTATACCAGTGACTGCATGGTACATAAGAGGTGCACAATAAAGATGTTCTATAAATCCCTTTTCTCACATAATTGACAGAATAAAAAGTATGTGATACAAAAAAAGTTTACAAAGATGAAGTTCCAAGCTACACTCCTACTCATTACCAACAATAATGATAATATGATATACTTAATGAAAAAAGAAAGAAAAGCATAACTTTCCTTAGAGTTCCAAGTAGTCAATAGGTAAATTACTTCATTAGATCAATCTGTATCTATTTAATACATTTTAAAGACAACACACGTGCTGCTTACTTTTATCAGAATTATACAGAATGGGGCTTGGGTTATGGAAACTCACACTTTTTGCAGCATTACGGAGTAATTGTAATCCATTATAAGGTTTTATACATTTTGTTTCAAACTCAAGAGTATTTTCACTTCTGTTGCTCTTGTTTTGATCTTCTGATTAGTTTAAGTTAATGCTCACTTTAGCAAAAAGGAGCTCAATAAAAATTTGTTAAATGAATCCTTTTTTGATAATGTATTAAAATAAAATACATCTGTATATAGGTATTTAAATAGATATGGAGTTGAAAGTATTATGTAACTAAAATACTGTTGACATACGAAAATATTGAATGTTTCCATTTTTATATATGAAATTAATAATTAATAAGTCTAGAATTCCTCTAGGATTCTCTATAGAAGACTATAAAAATTATGTCTGGAGACTGGGAAACCTTTGTAGGAGTAGTGACTTTTAGAATCCATCAGACCTTCAAGTTCCCAGAATATATGTTCCCTGTAACATTAGACAACTTCTCAGTTCCCACCTGCTGTAAGACTTATTTTGACCTGATTTGAGCTTTATTTCCTTTATATTTTGATAGAAATAATTAACTATATACTACAACTAATTTAAAAATCTTGTGAAAGTTGGAGAATAGGATTGGGGTATAATATTAAATTATAACAAATATAGTTAATCATTTCATTAAACTATAAAACTAAAATTAGAATACTGCGTTCAATATATATGATTCAATTTGAACATATGGTATATTCAGGAAATAATATTCTTAAATACACTGTACTTACTATTTCTATGGAATGAAAGAAAGAAAACTGGAGAACGTTTAGGGGTGTGGTTGATTCAAAATTAAGACCGAATCAAATGTGAACAGCATTTTTGAACTGTAAAGAGAATAGGGGATTGAATGTGCCTGTTCACGACCTTTTGGATTCACTGTAAGTTAAACTGAATTGCCCCAGTAAATATGGTAGGAAAGAGAAAGGACAGAAGAAAGGAAAATTTACTAACTGATTTCATTATTGTTTTTAATTAGTACTATAAGGAACTAAAAGGTCATGACAGAATGAAGAGGGATTCAGGATGCTACAGACAGGTACTGAGTGTGAAGCCAACCACAGAACAAAAGCACAGACCTTCACAGACACCAGAATGTTGAAAAAGAGATATATTTCTAAAATATCAAATTATATTAAAAACTGAGTAATAACTACACAATGGAGGAATAAATTAAACATTGGAGGGCAGAATGTTTCCATCTAAGAGGAAGGAGAAAATGGTGTGGAGAGGCAAGCCTAGATCCTAGACTTCTTTGGATATGCCTTATTTGGTAGATGTGAGTTTGGAAATCTACAAACTTTTTGTATATTCTTTTAGAATTACATTTTTATAAATAAGTATTTAAAAATAATACAAAAAAAATGAACCTAAATGTGTATTTAGTTGGTGATATAAAGAGAGGAAGTATCTTAAAAGTGACTTTAAAGAATAGAAACTTTTCTATATATCTCAGAGGGATATATATATTAAGGACAAAAAGAACTGCAAAAGAAAATCTTAAACATTTACACAATCATGTTTTTGCTTTAGTGTTTATATTTTATAATACGATATGCATGTGTAATGTGTGACTAAGCAAATGAGTAATAATTTTGAAATTTTAATTCCAGCAGTCTTAGGGTTATTGAGAACCGGAATTCTCAGCCCAGATATAACAGAAATACATATAATGACAAAGAGGTTAAGTTAAATCCCTGGAGGCCCTGAATTTGAATTGGATGCATCAGTATGAGCTCTTGGGGACTTTTAATAACAGTATCTTTAAGAATATATTTTTGAAAATGGGCAAAGGACTTGGGCAGACACCTCTCCAAGGAGGACATACAGAGGATCCAGAGACACATGAAAAAATGCTCGATATCGCTAGCTATCAGAGAGATGCAAATTAAAACAACAATGAGATACCACTTGACACCAGTCAGAATGGCCCTCATAAACAAAGCAACAAACAGCAAGTGTTGGAGAGGTTGTGGAGAAAAGGGGACACTAGTGCACTGCTGGTGGGAGTGCAGACTGGTACAACCACTATGGAAAACAGTATGGATTTTTCTTAAAAAACTAAAAATGGATATACCTTTTGACCCAGCAATTCCATTGCTAGGACTATATCCTAAGAACCCTGAAACACCAATCCAAAAGAAACTATGCATCCCTATGTTTATAGCAGCACAATTTACAATAGCCAAGTGTTGGAAGCAACCTAGATGCCCATCAGTAAATGAATGGATCAAAAAACTGTGGTACATTTATACAATGGAATTCTATGCAGCAGAAAGAAAGAAGGAGCTCATACCCTATGCAACAGCATGGATGGAACTTGAGAGCATCATGCTAAGCGAAGTAAGCCAGGCAGTGAAAGACAAATACCATATGATCTCACCTTTAACAGGAACCTAATCAACAAAACAAAGAAACAAGCATAATATAACCAAAGACATAGAAATTGGGAACAGGCTGAAAGTCACCAGAGGGGAGAGGGGAGGGAATTTCAGGGGAAAAGGGGAAGGATTTACAGAAACAAGTAAAAAGGACACATGGATAAAAACTATGGGGGGGTGGAAATGGGAGGGAAGGGCTGGGGTGGTGGGTTGGGGTGAGAATAAAAGACAGAAAACTGTATAAGATCAACAATTAAAATAAAAATTAAAAAAAAAAAAGAATATATTTTTGAGAAAAAAAATAAATATTTTCTATATGTTTCCAGAAATAAAAGCTTAGAAACAGTAACCAACCAATGGCAATGAACCTAAATTTGGTCTTAAAACATATACACAGATTTCATATGTAGAGTATACATATATGCATGCATATTTTTTTCTTTCACTGGAAGGAACCAAGGCTTCTTGCAGAAGAGACTGTGGCAGAAACCATTCAAGATGACATGGGCTATAGTACCATGTCAGAGTCTTTCAAACACATTGAGTGCTGTGGAAAAACAACTCAGGAGTCATCTTGAAAAGGATCCCGCTTAGTAAAGACTTGAAAGTTTGAATATTAGTATTAACTGCAACACATGAATGTATGCAAAATTTGTTTCAAGTCATGAGTTCATAGTGAGAATAAAAAACAAAACACAATAGAGCAAAAATTAAATAAGTAGTTAAATAAATACATAACTACCATCCATCAACTGGATACTGTTGAAGAATGTTTTTCATTATTTTGAAGCTGATAAAAACGGAAGCATTATGCATTTATCCCATCTTTCACAAAGTGTCCCACTGAGTTACCAAACACTAGATGACTGGACAAAGTTATCTTCCGTTTAGAGAATTAGTTCATCTAATATGGAAAGAAGCAATAATTTAATTAGAATATCACATTTTTTCTCTGAATTAATGGATCTAAATAGTTATACACAACTGCTAATATCACAGATAGAGGCAACCAAATAATATGTGCATCCTGAAGGAAAAATAAAATACCAAATGTATAGTAGTCATGCCTAACAAAACAAACAAAAAACAAAAGTAACAAATAATTACACAGACACACACACATACACATGCTCTGGGAACCTAAATCTAACCAAGCCTTTAAATCCTGCTTCCTATTTACAGGAAATACAAAGAACAGAGAAACATATTAAACAGTGCCTTTGAGATATAGTCAACAAAATCCCAAATGTGGAAAACTGTTAAACAAAGAGCTGATTGCTTTGATTATTAATTGTAACAAAATGAACTTGGACAGAGACAGAGGTCAAGAGAATCTACAACCTAAAAAAATTATATCCTGTTTAATGAGCAATATACAAAAAGAAAATTATAAATTACATGAGACAAGTGAATATTGGACACTGGATATTTTGCAATATTAACAAATCATTGTTCAAATGTTTAGGATGATAATGATTTTTATTTATTTTTATTTTTATGTTAAACTTTTTAGACCAGTTTTACGTTCACAGCAAAATTGAACAGAAGCTGCAGAGAGTTCCGTACACTCTGTGCTTCTCTTCAGACAGAGTCTCCCCTACTATTGAAGTACCTTAACAGAGTGATGCATTTGTTACAACTGATGGGCTAACAATGTTCCCTCATTATTACACTAAGTCATCATTTGCATTAGGATTTACTCTTGGTGTCATATACTTCATGGGTTTTGACAAATATCTCCGTGTATCCACCATTAGAGTATCCATGTAACCGTATATGCACTATTAAAGTGTCATGCAGAATAGTTTCACTGCCCTAAAAATCTTCTGTGCTCTGCATATGCATCTCTCCTTGTCCACATCCCCTGGCAATCAATGATCTCTTTACTGTTTCCATAGTACTGCTTCTCTCAGAGGGGCAAATAGTTGAAACGTACAGTATGTAGCCTTTTGAGATTGGCTTCTTTCACTTTGTAATATGCACTTCAATTTCCTCCATGTCTTTTTTAAGAAAATTATTTGTTTAAATATTTTATTTATTTATTTTTAGAGAGAGGGGGAAGGGAGGGAAAAAGAGGGTGAGAAATATCAGTGTGTGGTTGCCTTTCACATGGCCCCCACTGGGGACCTGGCCCACAACCCAGGCAAGTGCCCTGACTGGGAATCGAACCACGACCCTTTGGTTCACACCTGCACTCAATTCACTGAACTATACCAGGCAGGGCTCCACCATGTCTTTTCTTGACTTGGTAACTCATTTTCTTTTAGTGTTAAATAATATATTATCTAGATCAGCAGTTTTCAACTGTTTTCATCTCATGCCACACGTAAACCAATTAGTAAAATTATGTAGCACACCAAAATCTTATTTTTTGCCAACAAAAACTAGGTATGCTTTTGATTGATTTACAAAAAATAATAGTAAGTACCTACCTTTTTTGCTCAAAAGTGACTTTCTAAAAAAGAGGTGCCTACCCACGTACATAAAGATTTCTGGTACCGAGAATTAACTAATCAGATGCAATCTTATTACATGACGTGACCAATAGGATGCAACTCTATTACATGACTTATATATCTATGGTTCAAGACAGGATATTCACATTGGATGATTATTGTTGTGTTGTTGTTGTTAATATTTTAACTGACTATCTAAGGAAAAAGAGATCAGTGCCCCTGACTAAACAGTCAGGTATTGCATGTTTTAAAAGTTCTTGTGGCACACCAGTTGAAGATCATTGCTCTAGATATACTAGTTTATTTGTCCATTCATCTACTGAAGGACATCTTGGTTGCTTCCAAGTTTTGGCAATTATACACAAAGCTTCTATAAAGATCTGTGAGCAGGTTTTTATATGGACAAAAATTTTCAGCCTATTTGGGTAAAAATCTAGGAGTGAGATTGCTAGATCACATGGTAAGAGTATGCTTAGTTTTGTAAAAAACCACTAGACTGTCTTCCAAAGTGCCTAGACGATTACGCGTTCCCACCAACAATGAGGGAGAGTTCCTATTGCTCCACAATCATGGTAGAACATTTGCCATTGTCAGTGTTGTGGACTTTCACCATTTTAATAGGCATGTGATGGTATCTCTTTGTTGTTTTGCAATTCTCTTGTGACAACACATGATGTTGAGAATCTTTTCATATGTATATTTCCTATCTGTTTATCTTCCAAGGTGACACGTCTGTTCAGGGTTTCTGGTCTGATTATTAATCAGGTTGTTCCTTTTCATTTTCTTATTGTGGAAATTAAATGTTCTTTGTACACTTTAGTTAACAGTCCTTTATCATGTGCCTTTTGCAAAAACTGTGTCCCAGTGTATAGCTATCTTCTCACTCTATCACTGTGCAGAAGTTATTAACTTTAAAGAATTCAGTGCTGAATCTAAAAAGTCATTTCTATGCCCAGTGTCATCTAGATTTTCTCCTAGGAGTTTTACTTTTAGGTCTATGATCCACTTGGAATTAATTTCTGTGAAGGATGTCAGTTCTTTGTCTAGATATATTTTGCATGTGATGTTCACTTGTTCCATCATCATTTGTGGACAAGACTACATTCTATTATGTTGTCTTTGCTTATTTGTCAAAGATCAGTTGACTATATGTCTACTGGAGCTTTATGGTATATCTTGAATCTAATAGTGCAAGCCCTCTGACTTTGCTCTGGTTTTGTTTTTAAAAGAAGAGTGATGAATGTGAACGAGGGAACCATGGACGGAGCCAAGGATGGAGGTGGGATTGAGGGTGGGAGGTGGGTGTGGGTGGGGCGGGGTGAGTGGTGGTGGGAAAATGGAGGCAACTCTATTAGAACATCAATAAAAAAAAATATTTACTTAAAAATAAATAAATAAAAAGGAAAAAAGAGACAATGGGAAAAAAAGAAGAGTGATGATACTAAGTATTGGAGAAGGTATGGGCTGACAAGAGCACATCCATTGCTGATGAGATTATACATTGTTGGATCAGATTGTTAGAGCAATTTGGTAAATACTCAGTAAAGTTCATACCCTCTAACCCAGATTGCCAAACTGTTATACATACAAAATTTTGGCACACATGACAAGGTGTGCACTGTAGCCCTTTTATATCAAAACAATTGTAAATGAAGCTGGTGCCTACTAACGGGCAGATAAATGAGGTATGGAATAGTTATTAATCATGAAAATGAATTGTATCTAAATATGTTAATGTAGATAAATTTTAAAAACAAATATGTTTTTTGAAAAAAATGACAAAGATTGATACATAGTAAATTTTTAAAAGCATAAACAAACTATATTAATGAACATACATAGCAATTTCCTAATGAAATATCTTAAAAACATCAGCAGTATGCCTCTCCTAGTACCCAGTTATGTTGTGACTGGATGTTCATGTGTCTTCATCATAGAAATATTAGCCTCTAAATATCATCCCTCTCTCAACTTAGTATTTCTTTCATGATGCTTCTTCATCTTTGCCTGCTTCCTTTAAAGTGTACTCCTTTCCTATAACAAGCACTGTGTGTGTGAAGGAAAAAAGATTAAATCCAACCTCCTCCATGATACCCCCATTCATCTAAACTCTACTATTCATCTCTAGCATAACTGCTAAAATATTAAAATCCATATTTTATAACTTAAAAATAGAATGCATTCTACATAGCAATGCTTGTTCTCTAATTGCTTCATAAGCTTTTTGAAGAAGATACTACGGAACAATTACGCAGGCAGCGAGCATTCTATACAAATGTGTGAAAGACAAGCTACCAGCAGCATCACATCCACCAGGTGGTGATTATCATTACTCAGTTTGGAGTTTCTAGTGAATGTGAAGTTCTAAGAGTTAAACATTTGAGGTTTTTGATTAAAAGCTTGTTCTCTTCCTCTATTTGAATTTTGTTTTATTTGCCAAAGGAAAGATTACATGGAATGTCAACTTTTGACTTCCTAGTGTTTAGTTTTTATGGAATCTGAAAAAGCAATTAAGTAGAAGTTATCTCCAAAAACAGTTAAGGGTAAGAGGGACATCATATGAGAGGAGGGTAAATGTTATTTTAATTTTCACAGAAGTTGAAAATGCATATCAGAAGCAATAAAGTGAAAAACTTTCTTCATGAGGGCTGAGTGTGTAAATTAAAGATAGAAATTAGTCAGTGCTACAACAGGGAATAAGTACAGTAAGAAAATAATCCCCCAATGTATTTCACTTGTTTTTTGATAGAAAATACTTCTTTTATGAAGTTTTTCTTAAACCCAAGAATGAAAAAGGCCTATATCTAAATTTTATATTCATTTATAACATTTATTATATGATACTTTAAATAATTATTTATCTCCTTTAATAGAAGAATCCTTTTGTTTAGCTTAATACTTGGTACATGTTAGACAATTTGCATAAAATAGGTGTTCGAAATAGAACTGTCAAATAAATAAAATCAAAATAAAAGTGTCAAAATAAAATGCTTAGTAGCCTACTGTATTGAGAAAATCACACAGATAAAAGGACTCTAGATTTCTTTAGAGAATTTGACTATATTTTTTAAAGTATTCTGTCAAAAAGATAAAGCATTTGTTCTTGAATTTTACAATTCATCCAGGAATCTTGTTAAAGTGCAGATTTTGATTTAGGAAGTTTGAGTGGCAAGTTGGCCTGAGATTCTGCTTTTCTGATAAGCATCCCTATTGCTCTTAGGAGAAAGATTTAAGAAACATGTCTGTACACTGGCCAGTGAGACTCAGTTGGTTGAAGCATCATCCCGACTGAAAAGGTGCAGGTTCAGTCCCTGGTCAGAGCTCATACCTAGGTTGCAGGTCTGGTTCCCAGTGGTCTGGACATGGACAGTCCTCAGTCCAGGGTTTTAAGGGAGGCACCCAATCAATGTTTCTCTCTCACGTTGATGTTTCTCGCTCTCTCTTTCATTCTCCCTCCCTCTCCCTGAAAACAATGGAAACATGCCCTTGAATGATGATTAAAAAAAAAAAACACATATTTTTATTGTGTCTGCTCTCAGGATCCTCCCACTTTCTTTTATGCCTCTGACTCCTTTGAACCTGACAGTTCATACAACTCAGTGACTTTTTTTAAACTCAGACTTAAATGTCAGGCAGACTTAGGACAGAGTCCCAGCTCTAAATTTGGTGGAAAAATTACTTAACCTAAGTTACTGTATCTAAAATATGCTTAAAATGAACATGCCCCTGATATGATTTTTGTGAGGAATAACTGGGAAAAAATGCTATAAAACATTTAGACTCATAACTTGGTTCTGATAATAAAACTAACACTGCAGGTATAATTAACTTAATAGTGGGAATTATGGTGGTGGTAGAAATGGGGGAGGTGGTAGTGGTATTAATCAGTATAAAGTAGAAAATACAAAACAAGCATATCTTGCCAAATCTTGCTATACTTAATAGAGCTCATGATGTTTATAAATATCTCTCAACTTTCTGTCAAGTGTCTCAATCCAGCTCAGATAAACTTTGTCACATCATTATGTATGAGGTTGACATCTCTCCCACCCTCCCTAATGCTTCAGAAAATTTTCTCTCCTTCGATTTTCTCTCCTGCCATTGCCACAACAATTAAGCCTTCTTAATAAAAAGCTAATGGGGGTATTTGCACTTCTATGACATTTTCCCTTAAAAAAAGCTTCCGGAGACCAATTATCAAGATGTTTAAAATTTAAAAATATGTTGCAAGTAGTTTTCTTCAGAATTCTTTAGCTGTATCTGAAACACAAAGAAAAATGGCAATATAAAAATTCCTTTACTCCTCAAGCTGGTTGCTAATTACCCTCCAATTTTTCTTCAAGTCTTTATAAATGTAAGAACTTCATAGTAGATAAAATATTTTATTATATTCTACGGCCAAATACCAAGTTTATGGAGATATTTGCCTTGGGCATATTGACTCAAAGATCAATTTATACTAACCAAAACAACCTATTAGACTTAATAAAAATAAATAAAAGTGCTTTTAAGATAATCCAAATATGTGGGTACTTATGTTTTTATTTCACCAACTCCATAAATACCCTGACTATTACAACGGAAGAAAAAAGTGCTTGAACATTAACGAGCAGGGCATTTACTTGTGGATGAATCTCAAAACAACAACAGGATACCCTTAGTAAGCCAAGTAACACTTCTAATTCCTGTTATATGATCAACATCATTTTGCTAATTTATAACCATATCTGCAATAATTGAAGAAATATTTTCTTCTTGGCTAAACATCAAAATCTACAAAAAAAAGAGTGAAATTAGAAAGAGGCATATCATGCGTATCTTCCAGCACTCCCGTAACTAGTAGACATAGTTCTTTAGTAGGTAACCTTGATGCTGGAGAAAAGGAGCTCTTGTGATGTCACAAGAAAAGACTTTCCGGGACACATGCATAGGCTAAGTTTAAGTGTAGTGGCAAAATGTATTGGGATGTAAAGAAATAATGCACCCTCAGGGAGGTAGAGAGTGTCCAGGCTCCCTTGGCGGCTGCTCTGAGGTCCCTGCTAATCCCCCATATATTTTCTTGGTTTCCGGATCAAGCAGGCTATCTTTTAAACTGTCTAACCTGTTTCCTGGGTTTTTCCCGGGCTGTGCTGGGCCCTCTTCCTATGCAGTCACTTTCCTGGATCTCCTGTGGTTTCACGCTCTTATCCTATAGGATCCTTTTCCCAGATTTTCCCGGGCTAGACTCCTCCACTTTATGGTCACCCTTGTGGCTCCCACTGCACATGCCTCAGTTTTGCCTGACATCTGGTCTCAATGCGCCTGCCCTCAGTAGACGGACTTTCCTCTATCATCCTAGCTTCTACTGTGCAAGTGCCCAGCAAAGGAATTTCCTCCTTATCATGTATCTCCTCTCCCCCACCCCATAACTGGGTAACCAGAGTGAACCAGCCAGTTATTCCCCCAGGAGATTGGAAAACTTGTCTTTCCTACCCACTCCGGGATTAAGGTCCCTTTGGCAGAGGATACTGCTGCTCCCCTGGATGTCTGTGAGGCTGTAGCTTCTCCACTTAATCAGGCTTAGCCAGTTTTCTTCCTTGTCTTTTGTTAATACCTAACTAGTTGTTACCTATGCTAAAACCGCTTTCTCTCTTAGCCCTTTTTTGTTTGTTTGTTTGATAGAGAATAAACTGCATAAACCCAGGAAGGAAAGCGTAGGGAAGATGATGAAAGATAATATACTTTTAAATTTCACAGGGTTCACCATACATTCTTCTGATACATGAAGACAAATGCAATTAACAGGCTCTTATGATTCTTAACCTTTAATGTAGCTTCCTAATTTCATGAGTTCAAGATAGTTAGCCTTCCAAGTTTTGCCAGATGACTAAACTTTCTGTTAAGTAGCAGGCTTGTTTTAATAACAGAGAGTTAACAACAACAACAACAACAAAAATCTCTCTGCTATCAGGATTCTTGTTATCTACCAAAAAAAAAAAAAAAGTCAAAATTACTTTCTTGGCTTCTTTTGACAGAAGAAGCCAAGGTTGATAATTTACGCTTGAAAACATAGAAAGGCTAAAGTATAATGCCCCCAAAATTCTTTATGACATTTAGAGTTCAGGACTTAAGTTTATGGCTTTAGTGATCCTTACACAGAAAGGCAGAATGGCTTAGTGGTCCAAAGTATGTGAATTGAAATCACATGCCCATGAAGCCAGCCTTGGTCTTGCCACCTTGAAAAATCCTTTTTATCATTTTATTCTTAGAGAGTCTTCACTTTTCACTACCTTACACAGGTGCCAGGATAAAAATCTCTAACTTATGGAGCATAAGACACAGTGTCATTAAGCAGATCATGACGCTAACATCTTGGGTTTCAATTGAGAAATGAGAGCAATAGGACTCAACATATATTTTTAGTATATAACATGCTTACTCCAACATATAAGTAGAATCAACCAACTATACCTTTATACACAAAGCAAAAGCACGTATTACCATTTCATCATTTTGCCAAAAAATTGAAAATAAATGCCTTTGTAAATGTTAATGTTCTCACTCAAAATGTTCTTTTCTAAAATCAGAATCATTTTTCAGTGCTTTGGGTTTTCACATTTGTAGCATTGTTTTGTAAATGCATAGCTCCAAGCAATTTATAATGATGTTACATTAATTTGCTACAACGAATTCAGAATTCTTAAATGTTGTATATTATTTGGCTTCATATCATGAAACAAATGTCATACATACATCATCATATGCTATTTTTGAGATATTGAAAGAAGGAAGTAAAGTTTATCACAGTTGTTTTTCCACTTAATCCATTCATGTATTCAACAAGTAATTATTAAATATCTCATATTTTCAGACTCTATGACAAATGTTAGGTGCACAATGTTTAAAAAATACACAAAAAGGGAAAAAATTTGAAAATTACACACAAACTATGTCTCTATGAAATATATACATTAGTGGGAAAGGCAAACTTAAAATAAATAAATGAATAAATATATAAATAAGAAGAACACAAAATAATTTTTAAATCATCTATAATAAATAAGCATGGCTTTATAAGTTTAAAGAAGAGCATCAAGGCAAGAATCTAAGGAAGCGAAATTTAAGCTGAGATCTGGATTGGCTGAAAAGTTAGGCAGATTAATGGCATTCCAGAGAACTCATAGCATGTGTTAGTGCCTGGTGTAGAAAGTCAGTTAGTACACTGAAGAAACTGGAAGAAGAACAATGTTACTGGCGCAGTGAGTCGGAGAGAATGATTGGACATGAAGTTGGGATGGTATTCACACCTAGATATTACAGGGTCATATTTACTTCCTTGAGAAAAGTGCAATGAATGATATTAATTTTGTTTTAGCAAGGTGATGACATGATTAAATGTCTAGTTATAAAATATCATTTTGAAATTCATGAATAATAACATATTTGTGGGCAAGAATAAAGCAGGAGACCAAACAGGAGTCTCCTAAAGTAGTCCAGGAGGAAATGATAGGGGTGTGAGCTAAAGTCAAGCCTGCAGAAATGTGGACTATACCAAGTCAGGAAATCCTGGGGCTATAAAACTGTCCTAAGTCTGTAACGAATTGTTATAGACAATGAGAGCCAAATGAGAGAGAACAGAGAATGAGAAAAGTGGCAAGAATGATTTAAAAATACCTATTTTGAGTTGCTGCATGTAGAGGTACCATATGCTTAAATATGAAGAAAAGCAAAAAAAAAGAAGCAAAACCTAATAGAAAAGAGCAAAAATTAGTAAGTTTTTGAGCATAATTTTTATCACTGAAAAGCATTCTAGTGAATATATCAAATGGGTAGGTGAATACATAAATTTACATCTCATTAGTAGGTTCACGGCAAGAGATTAAAATGCAGGGTCATTTAAACCCATAAGTCATTAAGAACTGATGAGGGAGCAGTTTTCTTGTTGCAGTTTGAGTAGAAACCAGATTGAAATACATTTTAGAGTGAAAGGAGACTGAATAAGTGAAAATAGTCATTCTAAACAGCTTTTTTTTTTTTTTTTTTTTTTTTGAGAAAGTTCCGTGAAGAAAAGCAAAAGAGCTTTATGTGTTAGGAGATGTGAACTTTGTCACAGACGAGTGTTTAACTTTTTGCTTCTTTTAATATAGAACTGTACCAGGGTATATTTGAAGGCTGGAATAATTCAACTGGAAGAGAAACATTGAAAACATAGAAGAAATAAGTAAATATTGAAAGAAACAAGTTAAAAAAGAGTAATCCAAACATGAAGCAATTTTGGAAGGATGAGGCCTGTGGTGGGTGGGATCAGGGACATAGTATATGGGAGGGAGGGAAGGGCGACCTTGAAATAAACAAATCATTTAATCTAACTATAAAACAACCCTGCCCATAGTATCGTATTTCAGAGTAGAACTATGATAAATCCACTGGTACAGTCCTACATCAATTTGTTGATATCCTTTCCTTAAGACTAAGGAGTTAGTGTTGAGTGTGTATTTAAGTATGTATCTGCACACATACATACAAGGCATGGCGTGTGGGGTGGCCACAAAGCCATGAAATCATAAGCCTTGTATTTCTTCCATTAAGTATCTGTGATAATAATGCTGCACAAAACTGGTGAAGATCATAGGGGAAAATGAAAATGTGCGATGAGAAAGGAAAGGAACAATATTTGTAACTAGTGTGCATAGATACTTTGAGCCCTCTTTGTGAGAGATTTTGCTTTAAGCAAAACAATGTCAGTTGTTTACCTGCTTTCTCCCAGGTCTTATGCTTCTCATCTTGTCTGATGTTAGGATAATAGACTGGACAAGATAGAATTGAATACAGATAAATGACCAAAGTAAATGGATATTTGTAGGTAAAATCATGTCTTATTCAACTCATGTTCACAGCATAATTTTTGTCAAAATAAACATGCATAAGTGTTACAAATGACCACTGTTTCAACAGTTGACACTAGAATAACAATAGCATTTGTCAAACTGATTTTAGGAGGCATAGGTTCACTAGTATCTTCCATAGAGTCTACAGAGAAGAAAATCTTTTGTACAAAGTCTAGAGCAAGAACTTTCTGTGAAATACAACTCAAAATTTAAGGCAGATAAAAAGCATATGTAGAACTTTCAAAAACACAGATTTTCAGTCCTATCCTTAGAGATTTGGGTTCAGTAAGCCTGAAGTTGGTACTGGAAATCTTGCATTTAAGCAAGTTTTACGAGCAATTGGCTTGCAAAGTGACCATACATCACAATTTCAAAAACAGGGACTTAAAGGACATGGTCAGAACTGCTCTTTGACACAAAATTTAATGCTAGCAGTTAAACTAAGTGGAAAAATATATGGGATGGAGAGTTGCTCATACTTGGTTGGATTCACGGGTTACTTTGACCTAAGTGGTCCCACTTCTTTAGAGTAGAGAGGGTGGGGAAAAGTCTTTAGAACCTTGTCATTCCAGGATTTTATGAATTAGAACAGATATTTTCAAATTTTACCAAGAGAATGATGTATAATCAAGCTCATGACTTCATATAATGGAGTTGGGTTTTTTTACACTTTTAAATCATTATCTTAAATAAAACATGGCCAATGAACTTCAAATTGGTCTTAAAATTAAATTTTCAAAATGTATATTTGTATAATTTGTTATAAGCATCAGCAGAGAAAAACAAGTTCAGCAATGATTAAAGACAGGTAGCAAAGCTTTGTCATATTGAAATAATCACTTGAATATTTTAAATGCTGAAAGAAAATAGAAAATTGCTAAACAATATAATTCATCCTAATGTGTAAACATTTTCCTGCCCACAGCATTACTAGATCATGCTGACCACAAATGCTAAAACAAAGCTATTCAGAGAAACAAGATATTCTTACCTTGAATGCAAAATAGAAATTAAATCAGAAAAAATCTATTTATCCATTCCTCCAATAATAGTTCAGTGTCTTAAATAGGCTTGCTATATATTAAGTGTTAAAATTGGGTAAAGCAATTCCTCCCATGTTATTATTCTTTATCAACTTATTTTAATTTTCTAGGTCCCATGTCCTTGCATATAAATATTAGAATAGCTTGTCTGTGTGTATCAAAAGCCATGGCTGATCTGTACAGAAATTGCATTATTCCAGTATGAAACTGGGAGAAATAGATGTCTTTACCTTGTTGAGTCTTAAACCCATGAATTTGGTGCATCTCTTCTATTTTTTAGGTGTCTGGGCTCAATGTACTTACAGCAAAGCTAAGTACATTAAGAACTTGGTAAAACTGGACAGGCTATAGTCAAAGTCATTGTGATATTGTATAGTCTTGTATTTTGTTCATTTTACTTGACTAAGTGATTATTTTATCTTCTGCTCAAAACCAGATGGAATAATAAACAATTGAGTTGACCTGGGAATGTCCTTCTGGGAAATATTATTGAAGGCATTAAATATTTTAAGTGATATGGAGTTTATCCTGAGAAAGATAATACCACCAGTGTATTGTCATATTCGATTAGGACAAACTAGAGAAATTGTCCTATGGTGACCAGGTCTTTGGAAGGCCCACAGAGGCCATGGGTGAATGAAAGTGATGAAAGTGAGGTTGCACACAATCAACTCAATATTTGGACCGTTTGCTTCATGAAACTATAGCGCTCCTCATCTGCCTTCGGCATCACTGGTTCTCCTTTTCCCCCAGATATTCCACCAAGTTGTAAGATATTAAATACAAAGTATGTGCCTCAAAGGTGTGTACAGGGCAGGGTGAGAGAGGATAGGTGATCTGTAGCTAGTCATCCCAGGCTTCCAACCTCTCTAAATATGACCCATTCACTAGTTTCCAAGAAAGGGCCAGGATTCTGGAAGTGTATTTTCAAATCCTGTTCCTCGTTTTACCTCTGACTATGGAGAGAGAAACTTTTCAATTGGGCTATAATTAGATTCTTCTGTGGTGTGATTTATAAACAAATTGGCTAGCATACATCCCACCCACTTACCCTCATCCCCAAGAAAACAGAATGAAAAGCTCTTAGCCACATACACCATTTTTAAAGCTCCACAGATGATTCTGAGGCAAAGCTTCAGTGATGGAGATTAAAGTAAGCAACGCCAGTTATTAAAACCAACAGATGCAGAGGACTATGGAAAAGCCATTGCAACTTCTTACTGATCTCTAACTTTTCTATTAGCTTTAGATTTTCATGGAATTCCTGTTTGTGACTGAACAATGAATTGATCTGACCACAGGTAGAAACCAGTGGTTTCATGGCCTTGCTATTTAGAAAGCAGTAGGACAGGTAAACATTTTTTAGAAGGAATAAAGGGGAATTTTGCTTTGGCAGAAAACTGTAAACCTCCCTGTAAGGTTGAGCTCTAAACTGCATAGAGCCAATTAGTAGGAACAACATTGATAGGGCAGTCTTGCGAAAATGGTCACGAGCCTCCCAAGCTAAACAACACAACAAAATCCTGAAAATTTATAGGCAAATTAGGTAGAGTTAAGGTGCACAGTCAAATGCAGTTAATTAATGCTATAATTGTAAATTAAGATTATAGCTTGCCATGTAAATAGAAGTTGGTCGTAAACATAATAGTACACGTGATTCAATTTAGCACATCACACAGGCTGTTGTGCATGGTCAATGTACTGGACAGCTAAAGAGAAAATCAGCCAATTCAGCACTGGCAGAAGGACTCCTGGAATGCTAATTCGATATTAAACAGACTGATGCAACAGAAATAGCTCATAGAACTGAAAGCAAACAACAGGCAAAGAATTTAAGACAGCTAGCAAATAAATACAGAGGGTTTAGGAAAACAGTATTGGAAGTTTGAAACAAGTAGCTAAAGGAACCTCATCATACACTAAAAAATGTGACCTGCTCAATAGTGGTTCTGAGGCAGAATGAGGCAGAGCACAGGATATGCCCAGCAGTGAAGGCTCAGAATGCCTGGGTTCAAAGGTTGCCACCAAAACTCCTACGACAAGTCACTTAACCTCTTATATGTAAAAATGGAAACACATAAATGGTCCTTAACCTAGTTGCTGTGACAGCCATACATGTTCCTGAATGTTGCATGGTATGCAGCATCCAGTAAACACTCAATAGGTGGCAGCTATTTAAAAAAAATAATAGTCATATGACCCAAAATGTGTTTTGCTGTCTACATTTTTGCTTAAGGGAAGAAAGTTACTTTCAAAGTAGTGGATAGTGAGTTTACCGTCCGTATTTCCCTGGTATGGCCAGAACTACAACACTAAGCACACAGCCAGAAAGCGGTGTCTATTAGTTCCCTAGGGTGGCTGTAACAAAGGGCCACAGATAGAGTAGCCCAGGAATACAGAAATTTCTGTCTCGTGGTCATTGAGGTTAAAGGCTGAAATCAAGGCGTCCACGGGGTGGCACTCCCTCTGAGATTCTGGAAGTAAGGAACCCATCCTTGCTTCCTTCAAGCTTCCTCCCTCTCACCCCCAACTCCAGCCATAGCTGGCTTCCTTGGTGCTCCACGCACATGCTGGGACTGCTTCTCCTTCAAGGATCAGCGTTGCCATGTTTACTCCTCATTTCCTTCTGCTCTTTCTGCAAATATCACTGTATCAGACAGCATCTCTTGACCATCCTACATGAAAAAAATTCCAATAAGCTTTTCATTTCATCTATCTGGCTTTATTGCTCTCCATTTCATTAATATATTAAATGTTGCACTATTCATTAATATTTAATTTCCCCACTGCTTTAGACAGCACTAAGAACAGAGCCTGCATGAATTAGGAACTCATAAATATCTGCTGAATGACTAAAAATATAAAATGTAGCATCTTTGCAAGGTACTTGCAGAAGTATCTGGCATATTGTGAGCACTCAATACATATAAATTGTTGTTTTATTATTAGTTATAGTAAATACTGCTCCTTATGAATATTGGTGATGACCACCATCTGTATTGCACTTATTGAAGATTTACTGTGTTTCAGAAAACTTTACTCTTTGATCTATACATTACCTCATTAAATCTTTTCAACAATTCTATAAGGCAGGTATTATTATTATTAGCAGTAGTAGTGGTGGTAGTAGCACCATTCTACAAATGAGAAAACAGGCATTTAGAAATAAAATAACTTGTTCAGCTCTATCATCTTATAAATATAGTCTGATTGTAATCCAAGACATTTGGTTTCAGATTCTATCTTCTTCAATAACTATACAATATAATTGAGTTGGTAATTCCTACTTAGGCAGATTATAATAAGAACTTCAAAAATAGTATTAAAAAAAACAAGAAAAAACAAGTATAACTAATAAATCCTCAATAAAATGATATATATTAGTGCATAAATTAACTGCTGGACTAAGAATAATTATAATTTAATGATGTAAATAAGATAGGACTTAATTTCTTTGTCCTGTGACACCTTGGCCAGGTGAGTTTCCTGGGCAGCTCTGTTCCCCATGCCCATTTAAAACACAGGCTTGCCTCACCTTGAAGCCCCGCCCTTTTCTAGTGTCTTCATCTGGAGTCTAAGAGGGTCTCAGCCACACCTCAGCTGCAGCCTGTAGAAAAGCATTCAGATGACTCCCCTTCTTTGAGCCCATCTGAAACTTTCTCACTCTGGAAAATGGAGAGAATGCATTTTGAGGAACAGCTAGTCTTATGCCAAAAGGACTTAAAAAAAAAAAAACTAATGGAAACAGAGTGTAACTGATTGTTATGTAAAATATGTTTTGAGAAAAATGTTTAAGCAAGTCTAAGGTTCAGTTCAAACAAGGGATCCTTTGGCAATATGGACAACTTTCACAACACCATGCTAAAAACTGAAAGAAAAGATATGTTACAATTACTGGGCAGTGCAAACACCCTCAGCCCAAGATCGTTGAGTAAGAAGTGGTCAGGGTCCTTCGAGATACAAGAAGAAATGCATCATTTTACCAGGTACTATGCAGCAGTACTTCCTAAATTGTAGAGGAAAAAGAAACTTGGAGTTAGAAAATCTAGAGCTCTGCTTTTCGGTTTGGTTTGTACTCAGGCAAAATGTTTCTGCTTCATGTTACGACAGTCAACCTTATCTCATGTTGATGTTCTGTGAAATTATTTATGTTCTATAGGGGAGCTCATATCTAGCCTAGGCGTTTAGGTGAGGTCAATTCCCTAAAAGTAGACAGAAGCTGTTTTTGTTTTCTGGTTTCTTTAGTCCCTTTCCCCCATGAGGGTTTATCAAATAAAATATAGGAGTCCCAGTTACCTTTGAATTTCAGACTGATGATGCATAATATTTTAGTATAAGTATGTGTCCCAAATTTTGCATTCATTATTTATCTGCAATTCAAATTCACTGCATGACCTCTATTGCTATTTACTAAATCTAATCACCCCTTCTTTTAATCCCCTTGTCAGTTTCTATTTGGTATTGAAGGACTGAGTTTTGCCCCCTCTCCCTCCCTGCTCCCCTCTGGTGTTACTGGAATTCACAACAGGTTTGGAACTCAGAGGTAGCCCATTCATTCAGCCCAGTTCTTCCCAGGTCTTACACAGCTGAATGATGATTCTAATGAAGACACCTTGCTTGTTGGCCATAAATAACTTCCATATATTTGGAAATCATTTCAGTGCAGGCCGAGTTCTGGGGACCTTTTAGTATTCCTACGTCACCAAACAACCACACACACTGGAAAACTGAGGTGCCAAGACTGAAGTCTGGTGACATGGAGAGCTATTATAAATATATCATAGGCTGTATTTCATCTGAGGCAATGATGTCCATTTATAACAAGTTGGGGTAAATCTTTTTAAAATTCAATACAATTTTAAATGTACGAGGGATTTAATTTCATCTAACTAGGAACATTTTTAAAAGTAGATAAGTTTACTATTTTGTAGTAATAAATATCAGTTAAGCCATTAATTAGACTTTTTAATAGTGATCTGATTGAAAGTAAATTTTCAGAGAAAAATGAAATATGAAGCTAAAGTCTCTGTGATACTTAATGCTTTTAAAAGGCATAATGGCTCTGAATGTTCCACTTCATGCTTCCATGCTGGAGTCCATATGCTCTAAAACCGAGACAGAGGCATTCTGA
The DNA here is from genome assembly GCA_039655065.1 of Glossophaga mutica. NCBI lineage: Eukaryota > Metazoa > Chordata > Mammalia > Chiroptera > Phyllostomidae > Glossophaga > Glossophaga mutica. The sequence continues at coordinate 159,198,551 of CM077306.1, forward strand.
CACCTGCCGTGTAATTCCCACCATGACTGAGGATAGCACAAAGATTAAAGCACATTGCTGATTTATACTGTCACTAATCTGAACACAGCAATCCAATGGTTGTTTCAAAAGCTGTTCCAGTTTCAGCAGCACCTTCTGTGGTTGGGGAAAGAGCTACATTACTCAAGAGAAGTCCATCTCTGGGTGAGAGCCCAGGAGGCCCCAACATGTGTTAGGCAATTCTAAATTCTGAAATTCATTTATTCCCAACAAAACCCAACTGTTATGGACATTTTAAAGGACTCGTTACCTGTGATATTAGAGGGAACAGCCTGTCCACTTAGTGTCCTGTTGGAATGGGAACAACTCATCTTCATCTATCACTGAGAATTCTGCCAAAAGGAGTGGGACTCCTCGTGGGTGACAGGTCAGCCTAGTCCCGACTCATCCTTCAAGAGCAAGAGCAGAATAAAAGCTTCTCAGGAACATTTGGAACCATGGAATATCCTTCCTCCCTAACAACCATTTCCCTTAAAACTTCTGAGGAGTAAGGTCCCCAACTGGGGAAAAAATCTATGTAAATCATATATAGACACTCTGGATATATGTTATATAAAACCAAAATATTTATTCCATTTTATAGACCCTCTGAATTTTAACTGAAGGAATTGATTTTGAAATTTTCATTAGTAAGAACAGATGAATTCACATCTACAGCTATATAAAAGGTATATAAAATTTTTAAAAGTCTTTGAAAATGAACAATATCAATAATAATGTATATAGTGCTTATAGATATATAACAGTATAATATATAATATTAATATAATATATATAGTTTATTGTATACCAGGTACTGTTCTAAGTTCTTCAGATGCTATAAACATCGCATTGCTTTAGGATTTTGATGTAATTATTATTAAATAAAAAAATTAAAATAACTGTTTAAAAATGTGCAAAAACTACACTTAAATAACAGTATATGTTATTAAATCATCCTACTCCGAGATTTATAGGTTTTGTACTATAATAGTAAAATGATGTGGTTATAGAGTCAAATTTTCATATTTATATCATTAGTACATATCTAATAATTTCTAATTCAAAACAAAATAACATTTATATCATTTAGTATTTTCATAATCTGCCTCTTACTATCATTTTACCAGATATTCTGCTTAAGCTCTGGTCAGTTTACAGAATAACAATTCAATAACTCATTTGCTTTTTCAACTAGCCTCTGAGTTTTCCTCATAGTCTCACTTTCAGTAGTATCATGACCACATTGATCATTTTCAGTATTATCTATTTTGACTATTTTTAGAGCAAGTGTAGTCTAATTGTTTTCCATGTTTCCAAGTATGACAGCATATTACGCTTAAATTATTTCACCAGCTTTAAAATATTTTTTCACTTTTACATGTACAGTATTTTATATGAGTCATTCATCTATGAGTTTAAAGTAAAACAATTTCATTATTTCATTTGGCCAGGACCATACCCTTTTCCCCTCTCCATTAATGTTCTACTTAAATAGTAACTAGCTATATTTCCCCCATCTTCTCAGTTCATATGTTCTAGATTGAATTTCAGTCTGATATCAGTTTAAAAAATGTGTACAAAGTAAAATCCCTAAAGAGGGTAACTTTAGAGAACTTGTCCACTGTTCCAGTGAATTATTCATATTTTAAATATATTACTTTAAAAACCATAAAATAATGTAGTGTATGAGAATTTAGTGACCATTAGAAAGGGAGGAAACCATTTCTATAAATTAATCCAAGAAGAAAAAGTAACATAATATTATATTTAGATTAAAGAAGTTTCATAATCTATGGTATGGCAAATAGGATTTCACTCTCTAATAGTAAAACATTAAAAATATATATCTACATGTTATTGAAACACAGATTCCCATAGACTAAAAGGCAAACAGAATGTATCAAGTGGCTGTCAACATTTTAATCTCTTTAAAAATTAATTAAAATATCCTTATATCTCAGTAAAATAAAAGGGCACATCAAAACTTTCATTTTGAGAATCATGGACTAAACAGTGTTGCCATTCATTGTAGTAATTTCTCTTAGAGGTCTAATTATAAATTTATCAGTCTACTATCTATTGGAATGTTGAGATTTCAGTCCTGATTGATATTCTAGTGCAATTTTTGGATGCTAAAAGACAAAAAAAAAAAGATAACATTAGTTAAACTTTTATTAAGATTCATGAAATCCCAAAATAACTCTGCAATTAGGTGTATAAAAAGAATCAAGTTCTTTAGAAAAATGGCTGTTGTAGAGAATCATTAGTGAATACAGCACCAGATATATATAATAGACAGAATGTTGTAATATAAGCTCATGAAACAATAAATAAATTTTCATTAAAGGTGGGAAAATTGATGACCTTAGGAGCATTTGCATCCTTAAAATCTATCATTTTTAACCCAACATAAAATTTCCCAAAGAAACATTGTGGCTAATTTTCTCTCGAACCTTATTTATCAACAGTAACTCCTGAGTGGAATTAACTGTGCTGAATTAGAGTTCCACAATAGATTTAATAGAAGTGTCAATTTTACCACAGATCAGAAAACATTATTCATGCACACGTGCAATTTTCAATATAAACAAATGTCATCATCAGGAATAACTGGAATGGAATTTACCATGTGACTCATGATCCCAAGAATAAAAGATTCCAAATATGGCAACATTAAAAATGCTAATATTTCAATTCTACAGGCATTATCTGACAATGTCCTTAAGCATCATACAATGGAAAGATGTGAAAGACTATAGAAGTGGAAAAATTGAAACAAAATAGTTGATCATCATGTTAAACTCAAACTACTTTTAAAATTAAAGAACATTCTTTTATATTTGCATGCAACAGCTAACAATTTTCATCTACTGATTTCATAAATATCTATATGTAGATAGATGGTAGATAGATAAATAGATAGACAAATATAGATAGATATCCTTAACATTTAAATGCTTAGGATATGTTGGGGAATATGAAATTTATCAATAGAAAATGTCGCTTATTTCTTCTTTCTGAATAACTCAATTTTCTAGAAATCTAGTGGTCTATGGTCCCCAAAAAACACTATTTCACTGCTAAGATATTAGTTTCTAACATTTTCAAGGATATGTCTAAATTTGTTTCTGAAATCAATGAGGTGTCTTGCCAAGTACTGCTTATCATAAAACAAAATTATATTCATCTCTCCTCAAATAAGGGGGTTAAAATTTCTTTTCAAGAAAAAAACAAATGCTATACTGAGGTCATAAAATTCTGTGCAAACGATAGTCTAAGTCCTATTAACCTCTGTGCTCGTATAGTTAAGAAGAGTTCTCAACATCACATCATGTAGTAGCTACACTTAAACAAGTTTCTCGGTGCACGAAGAGATGATTAAAACACCAAGAACTTACCAGAGCTGTGAGATGAAAAGTGTTCAGTGGGTCAGTAGACATATTTACTGTTATAAAAATCTACATAAATGAGCCTAGACAGAGAAAGCATCTGTGAATTTGTTAAATTTGAAAACTCTGAGAAGGATAATAAATATAGAGCATGCATATGAAAAAAAGTCAGTGAAATTTGGCAGTCTACTTAGCTAAAAGTAGTTTGTATGCACAAAAATGGAATGTTATACAGCTGGCTTAAGTATAAAGAACCAAAGTGTAGAGCCAAAAACTCTAGTGCGTTAAGAGACCTCATAGAATATTCAATTTAAAAAATTAAGTTTCTGTTAATATTAAGGAAAGTATTTGGGCATATATATTTAAAAAGAAAATAAAGGGTTTCAGAAAACTATATTAGATAGCAAAATGATTGATGCGAACTAACATTAAACTGAACGAAGATCAGTTTAATGTTAACCATGTATTGACCCATGTCTATTTGATCACTATCTACTATTTATTCATCTTTCATCTATCTTTTAGACAGTGAGTATTAGTTTGAAAGTAGATGCTACAGATAACAGAAATAATTACTTTCCTGTTCAACGTAGAAAATGGACCTCATGACCAGTATAGGGGCAATTATGTTTCTAACATTTGTTTTAAACCTGTACACTTCTTTACATGTTTAATTATTTTAGTATCATTTGTTATTTAGCGTGGGTCAAAAGAATATTGCAAATAGCATTTTAATGAGTTTCAATGTTTGAGATTGTATCAGGTAGACAGGTCAATATTGAATTATAAGTTTTCAAAATTTATCTCAAAATTACTATCATTTTAAATCACTGTCCTAATTCTCTTTTCATCAGCAATCACTTAAATAAAGAACTTATACTCCTCAGCCCTTAACTGTCAGAGGCTCGCTTTCTACCATGTTGGTAGCAGTTGACATAAATGTAGTCAGGGAGAGCTTTCCTCCTACACTGACACTGTTGTGAAGACAAGCTATTCGTTAGGACCCATCATACTCAAAAAGTTCTCTTACAAGATTTCTCTTCCATGGTAAATTTGGGACAACGTTCCGGTATTCACTCATCAACTCAGTAATTCAAAAATACTTATTGTCTATGATAGTCTGAGTTTGTGCTAGGTGCTGGGATACAGTGGTTACTGGACATTCTGTACGCATCATCAGAAAATAACTGAAAAAATAATTATTCTTATTATGTTTTATTATGACCCAATTGAATAAGTCATTAAATTACAGACACAATCAGTCACAGACATCTTTGAGAAAGGAATATGTTATTTAATGGAGTTTTACAATTATTCCTCCTTTCTTCAGGTTTGATAATAATTTACAAGCCTAAGAGGTGCATTCCTGTTTTATTCTATTTATTATCTGTCCTCTTGCTCTTGATCTTTTATCTTCTTTGTTGTTGTCATTGTTGTTGTTATTGTTTATTGTGTTCAGTTGCAGCTGTCCCCATTCTAGTTGGTTAGACCTTGGGGATACTGTGGCCGTTTTCTCAGAGGGCCTTCATCTCCGTTTCAAGAGGGACTGCCAACTCCTCCATTAGTATCCTAGCGTGACATTTTCATCATGTGTAGAGTTTGTCACCTTTGTCACAGAACCTTATAATCATGGTTTTGGGCTTTCTCTCATTTTCCTTTGCTTCTCTCATTCTCTGTGCACCTCCTGTACTGTGAGGTACACAGAGGGATACTTCCGCGGCTGCCTTCCTCCCATCCCAGGATGTTGGACCCCCTGCTCTCCCTGCCTTCCCTCTTCGCACTCAGCACACATCTTCTTCCATGCTCTGCTGTCTGTTCAAGCTCTTTCTTTCCCTATTTGCCAACCTTGTCTTTTTTACTTTTAACACAGAAAGAGAACTTTTAATCTATTTCAATAAACCCTGCTATTTCAGATAAAATAGATTACTATGTTTACACCGCAGAAAGAAAGGGCTCTCAGAAACTGTTACCATTTTTAAGTGTTGTTATTTTCCTGTTAAACATCTCTATAGCTGGACAATTGTATAAGAAATCTCACCACAAAGTGTAAATATAGTAACCCACTTAGCACCGTGACCTTTTGGCCTTTGCGTAAGGCTACATCTCTTGTGTGCAGCACAATGATTGAAAGAGCCAGTAACCTCTCTTGTTAGACCCAACTGGAAAATTTGATTGTTGTTATTTCCTTAGAATTATCATTTCCACCCTGACTGATGTAGCAAAGTGGGTTGAGCATCCTCCTGCTAAGCAAAAGGTCACTGCTTTTACTCCCAGTCAAGGCACATGGCTGGGTATGATTTCTGTTCCTGGCTGGGGCGTGTACAAGAGGCAACCAGTCAATGTTTATCTCTCACATCACTGTTTCTCTCTCTGTCTATCTCCCTCTCTTCCCCTCTCTCAAATAAATAAATAAATAAATAAATAAATAAATAAATAAATAAATATCTTTTATAAAATGATCCAACTCTGGCATTTCTCACTTGCTTATTTACATAAAATTCCATAAAATTTGGGGGGAAATTCTTGTATCCTCCTCTATTGTCTATTTATCCCTGCAGAAGACAACATTAAAAAGACATTGACAGGGACCCCTTAGTTTTACATCAGGTATAGTTTCCTACAATAGATTGTGAGAAAACTAAGAGACAACAGGTTGAGTGATGGGTCCTTATGTATGGCCTCTTTTCTCCAGAAGTTGTCACGTGGGAGATGTGCTCAGACTGTGGAAATAGCTACCAAACTCTCCACAGTGAGGTTCTGCCTTGTAGTAGAGGGCCAAGAGAGAGATTTCCAAACCTTTAAAACCCTCTGCACCACTACCTAGAAACTCTAGTATAAATAGTTTGTGGTAGGAAATATAACTGAAGAGGTTTTGGGAAAGCATGGTACCTAGAAGTAACATATTATTGATAGTTCCTGGAATAGCTCTTTAATAAAAACATTATGCATAGTTTCCATTGCCATGACAGTTTCACGAGGTCACACCCAAACTTGAGAGTATTACACAAATGTGTGAACACCAGCTGCAGGATCATCAGGGCCACCCCAGCAATAATGGTTCACCAGAATATTTGACTTAAAATATGTAAATGGTTAGAGGAGAAGTGAAGTATAGAAGCTAGAAAACAACGTAACTTGTAGGGATTAAGCTCATAATGGTGATCAAAGTAATTCCAATAGTTCAGCTTCACAAGGAGTTTATAAAAAGAGTAAATAAGCTCAAGGGATGCCTATAAGTGAGAATGAGAAAAACGATGTGCAGAATGCTTGGGGAAGAGTGTCCAGAGGATTTAGAAGGAAGCCTGGCAGAGAGAATGGAGACTTTGGAGTAGGGTAGTCACGAACCCAATCAGAGCCTCTCTCTTTTCACGTAGTAGCAGTGTGATTTTGAGCAAGTTTTTTTAAAGTCAGTTTTGAGCTATTATTCTTTTACAAACATGAAGTGACAGTATTTGACTGGAATAAATGTGGGGAAGATGAAATGACTGTGTGTGTGTGTGTGTGTTTGTGTGTAGTGCTTAACACCGTGATCGTGCAAACAATGGCGGCTATTAGGAACGGAACCAGATACAGCAATTATGATTCCTATAATCCTTAAAGTAAGGTTGGATTTAATAGCAGGTTAGTAGGACTTATTCATCATAACTCTATTTCTAGTCTTTCATTCAACCTAGAATTGAAAGCCATAGAACAGAATCATTTAACTATAGGCTTTTTAACCTCCTATACCTCAATCTGTTTTTACCAAAAAACAAAAACAAAAACAAAGTGAACGAGCAGGCCATAAAAAATTATTGTATGTTAAGCTAATTTTATCTTTGAACTACATAGTGGATGCTTAGAATTTTCTCACTTTGCTACCACCAACATCAACTGAATCTTCAGATTGGGTAAATTTAAATCCAACTGTCTAGTGGTGGACATTGCAAGTGAAGGCTGACTTGCAGCAGTATGGTTGCATAGCTGTGTTCCTAACATCACTTCAGAACCTCAAGGCCATGAAAGAGTCCCTGTACCTACCATTAAAACTTACCAGGCCATAAGCGTGTGAACTTCTGTGGGAGGTGTCTACTGCATCGAGAGACCTGGCTTCAGTATTATTGGTAAGCACCTCTTTAAACTGAAGTATTGAAGTACTTTCCCACTGATACATAATAGTTTATTCTTTAATATGCTTTTTTTCAGTGATTTCATATGGTATAAAATTTAGAAAGAAAGTTTAGAAAGAAAGTTTAAAAAGCAAGTAAAATTTAAAATTTACCCATAATCCAGAAATCCAGAGATAATTCATTTAAATAATTTGGTTTATAGATAGCCTTGAAATCTTATTGATATATGCATACTTATACATGTGTGTGCCCATATATAAATACACAGGCATCCTGAAATGGTAAGTTTTAAACATGGTTCACACTTTATGTAATGCTTTGCTTTTCCCATTGATATAGATATAGAATAATATAGATATGTTGTGTACCATTAAGTATTTTTGAAAACATGATTTTAATTATTATTGATAATTTGTATAAGTAATTCAACCAACTTTTTATTATTGGCAATTGAGTCACAATGTTTGTATCTTATTTCTACATAAAAGTAACACTGCAAAGGACACTCATTAAATGCATGTGCACACACACACAGAGAGCTGTGGTTTTCACTGATACTTTTTTTCTTTTAGGATAAATTTCTATATAAAAACTGCCAGGTCTAAGTAAGTGTGTGTGTGTATATAGAAAATGTTTGATAATAATTAGTCCACTTACAAATATATTTCTACTCACATACTAGATCTTGAGTTGTTTCAGGACATATGATTTGGAGGTAGAAATGAGAGATTTGTATTTGTTTAAAATCTTATTTTTATTATTTCTTATTTATTGCTGTTAAAGGGCCTTATTTTCTAGGCCCCTGTGGAATTTTTTTTTCCTATGTTTTGTCTTTAATCTCTCTTACTAAAAGGTCCAGCCATCATTCCATGCTCATTAATGGACAGCTCCATCCTGCGCCACTCCTGAAGCAATGGAATCCTCCACAACCAGGCACAGCACAGCTCTCACATCTAATTAGGTTTGAAAGCCTATTGATTATTCCCTGCAAAGCTCCCTCCCATCTGCTGCCTCATTTCCAGATCCAGTAGCTCCACACTAATTCTGTCCTTATCACCCCACCTCTGAACCACTATAATAATTTCCTAACTCTTTAACTCTCCAACATGGCCCCATCAAATAAATTGCAAAGATGAACTCTCAGTATCTCTCAGCATGCTGCCCTCCAAGATTCTTCTTCTCTAGTTGTTCAGGTACACTCAGTAACTCTGAAATTACCTTGAGCAGTCTAGCTCTAAAACTTTTCTCAAGCTACTACTTCAGCCTAGAAATACCCACCTCTCTGTCTTTTCTTTTGCCTCCCCAGTTCCCTCTTTCAGAAACCCAGCTGCACTTTTACCCCCAGATCAAAGCTTCTTCTACCTGTTCCCAGGCTGCAAGGGCTTTTTTCTCTTTGAATTCCTATTACACTTATTTTTGTGGGTTCTGCAGTTTCCTTGATCTTCTGATCTCTGTTTCCTCATTGGAAAATGGGTATATAACAGCAGTGCATTACATGGAATCAATATGAAAGTTAGATAACAGGCTCTGTGCCTGGAAACATTTAGAAACATGTCTGACCACAGTAAGGGCTCAATAAATTTATTTTTGCTATTATTATAAAGTGGATGATAATTATAACGATGTATTGATTCACACTATTAATCATATTTTCTGTTGGCCTGTATCATTTCTCCCCATTTAGAAGAAAATTTCCTGAAAAATAAACACTGTGACATTCTATTTTGCTTTTAATAGAATGTCTTGTATAGAGAAGATGCCTAATTACCACTTATTGATTGATGCATTCCTTTGAGCACAATTGTGCTGAATAGTGGTACTAGTGTTAGGGTTTCTTTCCCTCCCTCCCCCCTCCCTCCTTCCTTCCTTCCTTCCTTCCTTCTTTCCTTTCCTTTCCTCTTTCTTTCTTTCTTCTTTCTTTCTTTCTTTCTTTCTTTCTTTCTTTCTTTCTTTCTTTCTTTCTTCCTTTCCTCCCTCACCTAAGGATATGTTTATTAATTTCAGATAGAGAGGAAGGGAGAGAAACATTGATGTGAAAGATAAATATTGATTAGTCACCTCCCACATGTGTCCTGATCAGGGGCTGAACCTGCAACCCAGGTATATGCCCTGACCAAAAATTGAACCCACAACCTTTTGGTGTATGGGATGATGCTCCAGACAGCTGAGCCACCCAGCCAGGACAGGATTTCCTTTTTAGGACTCACAGCACTTCAGGAACATTGGGCAACTAAGAAAAAAAGTCTGTCAGAGAGAATATGACTAGACTTTTATTGCAAAAACACACTTATCAGTTTCCTATAATATAATTTTGATTAGCACATACAAATTACTTTAAAAAGCCTTGCTGTAGTCAGTTCAGGATGCTTTAACAAGTCACCGGAGACTTGGTTAATAAACATCATTTATTTCTCATAACTCTGGAAGCTGGAAGTCTGAGATCATAGTGTCTGAAGAGATGGGCTCTAGCGAGAGCCGTCTTATAAGTTACAGAGGGTTGTTTTCTTCTTGTAGTTTCATGAGGCAGAAAGAGTGCTAGCTTAGCTCTCTGGCCTCTTCTATACATGATGGCTCCACTCTTATGACCTAATTACTTCCCAAAGGCTACACTTCCAAATTCCATCACCCTGGGATTAGCGTTTCAACATAAAAGTTTGAGGAGGGGGTAGAGATTCAGTCCATTGCAAGCCTTTTCTCCACAGCAACTCTTTATACTTACCATTGGAGGTTCAAGCCCTGCCAACACAGCAACGGGCCTTGACAAGAGGAGAGAAGATCATCAAAGGGGCAGGGAGAAACACATGCAGCATTGTGGCCCTGGCCTTATCTCCCACTGTTTACCCAATGAAGCCCACTCATCTTTTTGAGGGCTGGTAACATCTGGTAACTCTGTGTCTTTAAGGCTGAAATCCCCTTGCTTGCTAGATCCCATAGTCCCAGTGGCATTCCTAGGACAATCCCCAACCCCAAGGTTGTAACTTTGTTAAATTAACATATGTTAAGAAGAGCTCCAGGGTGCAGGCTATAAACCACAGTTCAACAAAAGACTGCTAGGGATACCCACAGGTCCTGGAAGAGTTGCATAGAACACTTTTAGAATCCACCTGAGGACCTAAGGCAAGATACAGGTTATCAGAGCTGGTGCTTTGCCTTGTGAGTGGAGGAGATTGTTAAGCTTCAGGAGGGAGATCGTAGTGTACATTAGGAGAAGGTCCTGGCAGCTGAGCAGAGTGCTGTCACAAAAGTGTTTGACAGTCATACAGGAACTTAACATTTATTTGTGACTGTGCAGTGTTGTAGAGGGCATGTGCTCAAGAGAGAGGCGGGAATTTAATGTCAGTTCAAGGCCCCTGCAAACTGCTTGGCCACACAAAATGATGTCAAGGCAGCAATATTATGGAGTGGTTTAGCTAAGCTCTCAACACCATAGCAAACAGCAGTAATAAATCAACCAAGTCAAATTTATCTTCTAACATTTCTTGTCTCAGTTCCCTGACTCGGCCTCCATTCTGCTCCTCTAATGCTCCAAGTCCTTTTTTCCTGAGTTTGTTTTCATTAGTTCGTCTACCTAGAACACATATTTTATACATATTCCTTTGATTACTTATCATCTACAGTTCTTAGTTTAAATGGTATGTCCTTGGCAGTACCTATTTGGACACATTCTAAAGTGGGCTTCATCTTCCTTATATTGAAAATTTGATTTTGCTCATATATCCTACTTTACTTTTTTTGTCTCAAAGGGGAAAGGACCTTACCTCCCTTCTGTACTAATACCTAGAAAAATTCCCGACACCTGGTAGGCACTCAAATTAATTAGAAAGTCATGCATAATTTAAATAAACATCGTGTATGGAAAATATTAAGAAAATACTATACAATACTCAACAAATATCTCTTGAATTTTTACTGACATTCTTTCTAAGTGTTACATAGAAATTCATGCCAAAATTATAAAGTGTTTTGCATTTCCAATGAATTTTTCCTTTGTTTCATATATGCACCTGTTTTCCACTCCTACATATGTATTTCTCCAGAAAAATAAGATAAAAAATGACACCTGCAAAAATCTAGTGTTCTCAGAATTATATTTATTCAAATGTAATGGGTTAAAACTGTTCTAAATAACAGATATAAAAGATAAGTAAAACACAAAAAAATGTTTAATATCAGATCGTGCTCTCTCTTTTTAACTGAAAAGAAGAATGAGATTATTATTTTATTTGCTCTTTGCCTCTGCAAATATCTTGGCATCATTTTATTAAAATTAACCAGATTGCCTAATTACATTGATTAACCTTTCTCTGATGTCTTTGAGTTATTTTCCATTAATTTGCCCCACAGTTGAAAAACCCTTGTACTTTTTGTTCAAGGAAATTTGAATTCAATCTCTCTCCTCTGCTGCAATAATCTCAAGCAAATTCTTCCTAGCCATTTTTAACAAGTGTCTGGTACAATTTCTCCTTGACAGTTACCTGGGTAGGTAACTATTTGAGAGAAGTCCATTGTGGTAGAGTGGAAAGGGACCAAAAGACCAAGTAACTCGAAACATACACTGAAAGGTCCAATGATACCATAACCTGGCAAGTTTAAGGTTAGTTTTTCCCCTAGGTGAATTAGATGGCCAATTTGGAGGCAGGATAAAAATTATATTAGTTATAGTGAATAAAAAAAGTAGTGTTCTCTGCATACATCAGACCAGAGGATGAGAAAATTCTGACCCCTCTACTCAAGTTACAGGTAGAGCAGGATGCCAACCAAAGTCATGAAACTCGCCCACTGTTAACAGGCCAATCCAGGCACCCTCCTCTTCCCTTCACAGTGAATATTTAGAATATCAAGCTGCTCTGGAAGTTAATTGACAACAGTTAAGAATTAAAGTGAAATAGGGACATTTGTGGATGTAAATAGTAAGGATTTTCTGAAAATAGCACTAAGGCATATAAAATAGAGGAAGTAAATGATCCTTACCCAGACATAATTAAACAACAATGCTATAAGATAGACAGAAAAGGATCAGTATGAGCTGTAAGAGAAGGAATTTAGACCAGTAAAGAACAGATTATTTCCTTAGTCACTGGCTAAGTAAAGCAATTCCCTTTAATTCTAAAACCAGTGAACTGGAAATTATATATTTGTACACCCACAAACACACATATATACATAAATGTATTTGAATATGTATATATTTTCATTCAACATAAATCCAAAACCTTAATTCATTATGTATATTATTCATAGCATTCAATGCCCAGTTCTACAAAGGTCCAGGAATCTGACTTAACGCCAACACACTGGGGTGGCCCCTTCAATCCCTGGCCCTCAATCTGCACTAGTTACAACCAAGATACCCAGTGTGAAGGTCATCATGGTCCCTTTCATCTCAGGGTCTGTTGCTTTTGCCCCATTTTAGGACATGAGAATAAGCTGTTGCTAGGACCTGCTGTCCACAACACTCCACATGCACTACAGGCTTTCTCTCTTGAGGTTGGCTATCTCCCTGGGGACACAGCCAGGGAGCAGGGCATACGTGCCTATTGATTTGTGTCCTATAAGCATCTGTCCTCGTTCTAGGCTCGAGGAATTGTGTGTCTGTGTCCTTTTCTTCAAAAACCTTTATCTACACTCCTTTCACTCTGTGACACCAACATCTCTGCTTTTAGAGCAAGAGCTGATATAAAGCAGATTCTATTTCTCATGAGAAAATATAATTCTATATTAGAAATTATTTGAAGTGACTAGATACAAAAGTTGAAATGTACATTGTTCTTGTGATTTCTTCTATTTTCCTTAATGTATGTTAACTAACTAAAATAAAAAAAAAATACTTGGGTAATTTCATTGTCCTGTTATAGTTATATATGTATATAAAAACCCACTGTATAGCCTTTATAATCAATATAATCCCCAGCATAATCTTTATCTATTATGGCCAAGAAATAATGATCTCAAACTGACATTGAATAACAGTCCAAAACATAAAACAATTGCTCAGCTTCAAACTAGATTACTCCTCAATACCATTTACCAGTGGCATTGTTGTGACCTGATCAATCATAGAATTCTCAACATGATACACACCCTCAGGCTCAAACAGTAATTTATTGAACATACACACACATACACACACACACACACATCCGCATACTACAGTATGAATATATAAACATGTATATCTTAAACTGAGAGTAAATGATATGTGTGTATATATAAATATAAATATAATTTAAGAGTATAGTTGACAATTATCCTTCACAGATTATTTAGACATTTGCCTCGAGTCCCTAGATAATGAACCTTCCCAGGTATTGCTGAATAGAAACCTAAACCTGGTGAGCAAAACCAGAAGATTTTAATGTCAAGAGTGGGGAAAAGGCCTTATGCTGATCTTGCTTCTCACTAAACACTGGCTTAAAAAGGTTTGCTTCTCTTTGAGTGTTTTGTGCGCCTCACTTTCACATGGTGGGAAACATGGTGGGATCACTCAAAAATATTTTGATTAAAGTTCACACCAGTTTACCAATTTTAAATTGCACTCAGTTAGTATACTCATACATTGAAGAACATAACTTCTCACTATTAAATCAGTCAAACTATGCAGATTACTAAATGTGAAAATACCTAAAATATTGTCTCTTATCCCATAAAGGCTTTCAGTTTATTTAAACTGTTTATTTTAACAGTTTAAAATAAACATGTTTATTTTAACCAGGTATGAAACAGAAGGAGGGAAGATTATAACAAGGATGGTCTTGTTATAATACATGAAGATATTGAAATTCAGAAGGCTTGATGACTATTCAAGTTCACATACAGGGGGTGAGAATTAGAGCCTGGGACACATAATGCCCACCCTGGTACACTTTCTAAGTGCCGAGCTACTGCCCTAGACACTAGTGTCATACAGAATCTATCATATTAATTTGTAGATCCTGATATCTAATGAAATAGATCCAGAAAACTTTTTGGCCCAAAAGTACAACAGAAAGATTGAATAAGCAATGCAAAACATTTCACAAGTTAAAATCCTATACCGACGAATGTGTGTTCTCTCGCTGTTTCTTCTAGTGAAAACAGGCAGGTGGTATATGCAGAACAGAGAGCCAGGAACTTGGCTTATTTGTGATTGTGAGCTCTGACTGCCAATCCCACTTCTGACAGTAGCTAAGTAAAAGATGTTGAGCAAGCTATTGTTTTCTGTATGAGAATGTCCTCATTATGCAATGAGAACCCCGAACACGAACCTGGCTCAGAGCTGCGTGACAGCTGCAACAATTGGCATCCATTATTTCTTCTTATAATAAGCTTTCTTCTCAGACATAACACTCTCCTTCCTCAATTCTGTGTCTCTGTATCATTTTCATTTATCCTCATCTGACCCTGACCTCTGGCACTCCTGAAGAAATCTGTTCGTGACTCTGATTTCTTTTCCTGTCCATCCTCCCACTAAGCACTCACAAAATCTCTACACTCAGCATTCTCTCTTCTGTTTACTCCAAGGGCTACTTTGGTGAAATAGATCCACTATATTCATTCAGGCGATTCCAAGTCTGTATTTATAATTCAAGTTGCTCTTTATATATGTTGAGTTGAATTATGTGTCTCCAAAAATTCAAATAGAGTTGTTACAGTTACTGCAAGCTCAGATGTGGCCATACTGGAATAGAGTGGGCCACTAATTCAGTATGACTGTTATTCTCATAAAAAGAAGAAATGTGAACATAGACCTAAGGAGAACACCAGGGGTAGGAAGGTGAGGCAGAGATTAGGATAATGTTTCTCAAAGTCAAGGTGTTACTGGATGGAGACTGGCCTGGAGTGGGTCTGCCTCAGCCTGGATTGTGGCATATGGGTTCTTGACTTCATGTAGGTCAGATTTCACATAGTGAATTCAAGTGATTTTGACAGTATGTTTATTAAGGCTGGAGACAGTGAAACAACGGAAGGGGTTAGAGTACCAGACAGACCAGGAGAGACACTAGGCGGTGTTCTGCTCTCGTTCCCTAGAAACATTATAGGAAAGAAGTGACCAAATGGGGCTGCTGTTGGTTCACTGGGAAGTAAAGTTCACAGTGATCGCAGTGAGCCAGGATGGGGCTTCTTTTAGCTTACTGGAAAGTCAGAGGAAAAAGAGGGTGTTGGAGACAGGAGCTGGGTTAAGTCTAGGATGAGCTGCTGCTGTCCCCTGCTCTCCTGGTTGCAAGTTTCATGGGTTCCCTTGCATGGGTATCCAGCCTGTGGCCTGGGGGCCGCATATGGCTCAGGATGGCTGTGAATGTGGCCCAACACAAAATCGTAAATTTACTTAAAACATTTTTTTTGGCTCACCAGTTTTCATTAGTGTTTATATATTTAGTGTGTGGCCCAAGACAACTGTTCTTCTTCTAGTGTGGCCCAGAGATATAAAAATATTGGACACCTCTGCTTAGAGTTTAGGAGGAAGTAAAAAGTTCACAACTGAGAAGAGTCAGAGGCATGTCCTAGACCCCACCTGCACTGACATCCTTTCTCCTGAGGGTTTATCTCTCGTCTGTGAGCAAGAATCTTAGGGGAGGGTTTCGGTAGAATATTCATTAGCTTTCCAGGTTCATTTTTAATATACTGGTACATCAAAATAAGCATGTAGGGAAGCTTGGGATTATTCTTTGGTCTGTTTTATTATTTTACTTTTATCTTGTGTCCGTCTGACTATAATTGGGTTTTTGATATTTGTTCTCCTGACTTCATCCATCCTTGGGTTTCTTTGGCACAAATGACATTAATTGGGTCTCTGTTCTCTATCTCCAAGACTAGGGTGATTTGAGCTATGTATTGTATGGTTAGGGAGGAGAGGTATAAACCATTTGCTCCTAAGTGTCCTTGGTTAGAGATGACAAGGTCTTGCATTTCAGTAATTGGCTATAAATTGTTCAAATTTTTTTTTGCCTTGTTGCATGAACTTATCTCAGTTTCCCCATTCTACTCATCCAGTTATTTTCCTAAATTCTTACTATCCTGCCCCAGAGGGATGCCAGAGATGGCCAGGAAACCACTGAAGCTAGGCAAGAGGCATGGGACAGATTCTCTCTCACAAGCCTCAGAGAGAGCAAACCCCACTCAGACATTGATCTTGACTTCTAGCCTCAAAGCTGTGACACAGTGAAGTTCTGTTATTTAAGCCACTCAGTCTGTGGTATGTTGTTACAACGACCCAAACAAACTAATAAAATATTTCAAGCAATAGTATGTAGCTGTGAAATAAACAAGAAAATATCAGCCTTGACATGAAAAGTTCTTGAAATATAAGGGTTTTACTGAAGATAAAAACTGGCATTATTTCTGTTTTCTAACAAATTTTTGTTTCTTTCCTTGTATTTCTCTTTTAAATTTTATCTGAATGACCAGAAAATATTTTAGATCAGGTATCCCAAAGCAAATACAATAGCTAAGCACTTACATGATCACATACCTCCCATGTATATTTTCTTTTCAATCAGCTATAATCTTTGAAATTATTAATCACCTGCCTTTGAAATTTTAAGATGACTTTCTCCTTTTAAATTTTCCTCATTCTTACAAATCTCTTACATATGTAGCACTCATACATAGTATCTCACAAATATTCTCACATGGATGCATTCATAGATAAGTTTATTTTTTGGAACTAATGTAGTTACTTTCTGTCTAGCCTTCCTATCTAAAAACTCACCTTTTCTAGTATTGATATGCCTATTCCCAGTGGTTTTCAAACTGCTAGTTATGACACAATTCTGGGCTTACTATAATGCTAATGAGTCATAAACATCATTAAAAATAAGATAGAATAGAACAGGGGAAAATATAGGAAAACAGAATATTATAACAAAGGTCAAATAAATCCCTTATGAGTATATATAAAGCAGTTCTATGGATTATTTTTGTTAGATGTATATATGCCCATGCAGGCATGTGGCAATGCGAAATGTATTTTTACTGTGGGTTTTTACTCAAATAAAATGGAGCATGATTTTATATGCTACAGATGTACTAATATTTTAAAGGCACATATCATATTATATCTGTTCTAGATTAAAAAGAGATGTAAATGAATTTGTAGAGCACTCTTATGAATAAGATAAACTCTAATATTTTTTATCATACACAAATTCTGGCATTTCATACAGTTGGATTGTTTGACATTTCCTTTACATATTTTCATGTTCTCACCTCCAAACACATAGGCTGCCCCTTTGGGCTGAAATCCACGTGGGTACTCCACTTCTATACCACCACTTAACGAAGCTTAACTGTCATTCAAAAGCCTGTACACATGACACAACATTTGGGCAGTTTTCTCTGAATCCTGAAACAAATCATGCCCTTTACGTCCTTTAGCATCTTGAGAACACTTTGGGCCCTTACCTAACATTTCTCACATTCTGTATAAAATTACTACCTTCTATGTACTTATCCTCTCATGTATACTTTAGTATAAGAGGAAGACTTTAGCCCAATATTAAAAACATTGCTGAAGTGATTTCTCAATAATTTCCATATGTATATATGAATATCAACAGAGTAAAGTTTGCAAAATATTTGTGCATGGATAGGCAAATATCTTTCAGGTTTATTAAGTGTCCCAAAAAATGCAAAGTTGGACTGTTCAAGATTCATTAAGAAATACAGTTAATAAGAAAACTATAATATAAAAGGCAGAAAATAAAAATTAGTACTTCATGGGTATTATAATTTCACAAATTAAAAATAAAAGGTCTCCTGCTAACACCCAGATCTACCCTAAAGAATATGTGTATATGCAAGTTGTTGATCCACTCAGGTCCAGAGTGGCTGTGCTTCAGGAACATGGATACCGTGGGCAATGACAGAACAATCCTGAATTTTGTAGAAGACCCCAAGAATAAAACCACTCCTTGAAGTACCTATCTCTCAATAGGAGAGCATATCACATATCTTTGAAAAAATTTTCCCCAGGATTAGTGCCCCAGTAAATGTCTACCATATTACAAATTGCCATATTAAAACTCTGAGTTTCTTTGGGAAAAAAACTCATATGAATAAAATGTTTTCTCAAAGGAACTTAAAACTAATTTGTAGAAACCTAATATGGACACACATAAAGTAATGAAGTAGATAATTTTCAGGAATAGGCAATGAATGTAAATTAGATTAATATATGGTGATGGATAGCCTCCAGGTTTCAAAATTAAACAAGTACCTAGTTAAAAGTGGACAAGTATCATCATCACTGAATGATAAAAATGGTAAAGAACAGAGCTGACTAGACATCAGGTGCCTGAAAAAAAAAAAGAAAGAAAGAAAACCACTTCTACATCTCACTCAAACTTTCGTGTCTGGTTCATATCTGAAAAGTGCTGCAAATGCTGATTGACTTGTCTGATTTTCATACTATGGAATGTTTAGGCCATATTAAATCTCCAGATTCTGGTATGGTCTGAAGCATGTCCTGAGTTCATTTTTGAGAGCTGAAACAAAAATTAATATCCTTGAAACATTAGAATTCCTTTTGATTGGCCAATGTTTTTCTATGCTATAGTCATAGCTTAGGATAAATTCAGAGTCATTCTCTGTTACAGAAGCTAATTAACTCTGGCATACATTCAGAAACCAAGTGCAAATGGTGTTTCTCATTTCCAATTTAGGAAGTAAAGAGTGTTAGTGCTAACTGGATGGTTGAGTATTTAAACTAATGTAGGTAATAAAGTCTAAAATACTCATTTTCAAATGCCCCCAAAGTTATATTATTGGTACTTCTTCAACATTTAAGGACCTGATGAAATTTAAGGTCTATAAGGTTTTGCTATAATGACAGAAATTAGAGTATTTTAAAATATATCATTATGGGTCAATAAAGAAAAATAACATTTTAGGAAAACCTAACCAAAATGTATTTTAACATATAATGTGTGCATCTAATAGCTGAAAAAAATAACAAAAGCATACTAAAGATATATTTTGTGTCATATTTTAAAATTAAGTAAGGGAAAACAAAGATGCTAATTAAAATAATACTCAAAGTTGAATAAAAACTAGTCTATATTATGATCTATATTATGAAGACATAGAAACATATATTAAAGAACAGAGATATAACCACTCATAATCTAAATAAAAATTAAAACAGTGCTTTCTGGAATTGATATGTGAGGGATTGTTATTAAAGCAATAATTATATCTGTTTCTAAGACACCACCTGTTTTTTAACTATATTTGCACTTCTCACTGAATATTATATAAGAGGTCAATATTTGTAAAATTGGTTGATAAGCAATTTAACCTATCTGAAACTATTTGATAATTTTTATAAGAAGAATAGCCTGTATGAAATTAACCCAGCAATTCACTGAATTATAAAAACAACTAATATTTTTGAGGAATACTGTGGGCCAACCTTATTTCCAAGCTCCTTACAAGCATTCATATATTTAATTTCTATTATAATTTTATGAAATAGATGACATGCTCTTAGAAGTTGCAGACTGAGGGCTCTGGTTTTGGAGATGATTCTGTGACCATCACTCTTAAATGTCCATGGCTTTTCTGCCCACTCCTAGTTAACACAGGGTGCTGCAGTCCCTGTAACTGACAAACTGAATCTCAACTAAGACATTTTGATGTCTGGTACAAGACTGTATCAATAATGTAAGTTTGATTTAAACCTCTTTAAATCAAATTTAAATCAAACAAGATAAACTGTACACATGAAAACTTTGTACAAGCTAGAGTCACTTTTTCCAAAGACTGCCACCTGTTTCCAGCCGGAGCTCATTGAACCACAAGGGAAAAGACAACTGTTTAGCCTACCTGAGGGAAGGGGTGCTGTATGCTTCTGTGGTGACCAGATGCAGCTAAATAAAACATCTGTCCCTTTTAGGGACCTGCTTGGTATGTCACCCAACCCTGCACCCATTTTTTTAATGTACTTTTTTCTTACACTAAGGTTGTAGAATTACAAAAGTCCTTCAACCTTAGAACCTTCAGTAGGGTGCCCTCAAATGGACTGACTGCAGTCATCAGGGAGTCGCGGTGTGCATTGCTGCTTGTTGAAGTACAGTTCAGTGGGGCCCTGAGGGTGCCGATGCATCCCCTGTGCTTTCTGGAGGCCACCTTCTTCCTGAACACCGCGCCACGTGGGCACCTTGAGTGGGGGACTCAGGTGACTTAATTTAGTTTGCCAGTGCCTATTCTACGAAAGAAATAGGTTTTTCATACAAGAACAACAATTAAAAAAAAAAAAAACAAGAAAAAGGTTTTTCATTCTGGAAGAAAATTATGGAAGGCCATGTTTCTTGTTAGAAGTTCACATACTAATTTTTATAAAAATATCCTTGATGTGACATATGCCAGGTAATTTTGAAGATTCCCACCCCCTCGAGTATTGCTGCATGAAGCCTACAAAGTTGAAAAGGCAAGTCCTGGGTGTGAAAGCTTTAACTTATCTGCCTCATTTATTTATTTTTTTTTTATTTTTGTAGCCTTAGTCTCTCTTTTCCTATTTTGTGACAGCTAAAAGTGTTCCTAGTCCCTGTCTTTAACCTAAGAGCTGATGTATTGGTGGGAGTAGCTGGATGTTCAAAATGTTTTTGTGATTTTTTTTATTAATTCCCTTTTCTGTAATATTAAGCAAACAGTAAATGTTTCTTTAATGGTTTAACAAGGAAAAAGTAAAGACCCTCATTTCTACGTTGGAGGAGGCTTTCCCCTTCAATGTGGAAACGCAGATCAAGAATATCAAAAGTCGGCCTCCGAGTGATTGCACCTGACTGTAGGATCCAGAAACATTTTTTTTTTTTGTTTTGCCAGGTTGTGCCTTTTCTCCCAGGATTGTCCGTGAACACAGTGACAGCATCTGTTCACACTGTGAAGTGGGTGCTGTTCCAGAGGGCACCCAGAGCCTTGCTCCCTGCTGTGCCTTGCGAACATCTGATGTGTGGAGAGAGTCCTGCAGTTGTACCTGCTGGTACCAACTGTTGGAGAATACCTTTTGGATATTTTGTTTCCCTCCCCCACAAAAAATAATAATGTAAGTTTGATTTAAACTTTCTTTTATTTCATTTTCCCTATTTTGATCATATTTTCACCTGAATGCCTACTAAAAAGTTAAAACTAAATAAGAAAGGCAAGTTTGGCTTCTTTTCAAAATACCTTCTTTTTTAAACCAGTTTCTGAGAGATACCAGAGGTGTGGGTGAGAGGCATGATGGAAATGGTGAGAAGCAGGATGTGAAGAGGAAAAAGGCAGGGAATATATTACTGGAACTGGCTGCAGTAGAAGGTGCTTTTACACCCCAGTGTGTGCCTTGTGACTGTCTTGCGGGTTCCTTCTTCAGATAGGAGTGCACTGGGGAGTACAGTGTACAGATCCTTTGACCTAGAGGTATGAATCCTTTCTCTGCAGTCACATACAGCTCCCTCGTTAACCTCCAGGAGTCTGGTGTTCAGCTTCAGGTTCTTGATATTGTTCTTCCACTCTTCCCGGTGACCTTATTTAGCAAGACTTGAAAGGAACCATGCTTGTTACTTCCTATGCAAATCTCATTATTAGTACACAGGAAAGATTTATACATCACTTGCCTTGGAAAAGGCTGAATGGGATTACAAACTTATGTCAATGTAATAGCCATCTCCAGACTGATCCAAAAAGAGCTGCTCTCTCCACTTCAAAGCAGTTGGTGAGTCCATCATTTATTCTCTGGATATCTGTGGATGTCAGATGCTGGGTTGTGTGTTTCACAGCTAAAGAAACATAGTTTATAAATCTGAGTGGCCCCACTGCATTCAACCTGAGGAAAAGGAGGTGCCCCCCCCCCGCCTGTTCTTATGAATTCATGTCTTAAGAAATCTCTCCCTAAAAATTCTTCCCAAATTATTTATTTTCTCTGAACCATTTTTGTAACTTGGATCTTGTGGACAGGGCCTCCTAATAATGGAATCCATTTTTGACATTTCCTTTTTAAATTTTACATGTAAGAATTTCCCCACACTCACATTATCAAATTATAATTTATTACATGTTGCATGTATACACACACAGAGATGTTTTATGTATATCAGATGTGCTTTTCAGAGTGATATTTTATTACTAAAGATGGTACTAGGTAAGTTAGGGTAAGGATCATTCTCGTTTTATTTTATTTTTTATTGTATTTTTTCAATTACCATTTAACTCCCTTATACCTGCCCCACTCGCAATTACGACACTGTTGTTTATATACATAAGTCCTTGTCCTTTTTGCTCAGTCCCCCTATCCATTAAGCACCCCTACCCCAATGCCATCATCATGCTCTCTATCTATGAGTCTGTCTTTATTTTGCTTGTTCAGATTTTTCTTTAGAGTCCACATATGAGTGAAATCAAATGGTATTTGTCTTTCTCTGACTGGCTTATTTCACTTAGCATAATGTTCTCCAGGTTCATCCATGCTGTTACAAGGGGTAAAATTTTCTTCTTCTTCTTCTTCTTCTTCTTCTTTTTTTAACACCAAGTACTATTCCATTGTGTAATGTCCCATAGTTGTTTTATCCAGTCATCTACTGATGAACACTTGGGCTGCTTTCATATCTTGATGATTGTAAATAATACTGCAATGAACATTGGGGTACTTATGTTCTTTCCACTAAGTGTTTTGGGTTCCTTCAGATGTATTCCCAGAAGCGAGATTGCTGGGTCAAAAAGCAGATCCATGTTTAATTGTTTGAGGTATCTCTGTACTGCTTTCCACAGTAGATGCACCAATTTACATTCCCACCAACAGCGCAAGAGTGTTTCCCTGTTACCAAATCCTCGCCAGCACCTATTCTTCGTTGCTTTATTGGTGATAGCCATTCTGACAGGTGCGAGGTGATATCTCATTGTAGTTTTAATTTCCATTTTCCTGATGATTAGTGACATTGAGCATCCTTTCCTAGTCTATTGGTCATCTGTATGTCCTCTTTAGAGAAGTGTCTATTTCAGGTCCTTTGCCCATGTTTTAACTGGATTGATTGTTGGATTTTTGTTTGTTTGTTTGTTTGTTTGTTTGGTGTTCGGTTTTCTAAGTTCTTTATAAAAAACTAAAAGAATCATTCTTAAATGAGTGCAACGTAGATTGATTTCTAGCTTGCCTTTGCTCCTCTCTTGGTAAACTACTGCAGCATAACCACTCATTGAGGATTTTGTTAGATGGATGTTCCTGCTAGAGAATATATCTTAGTTTCTTTCAAGTTGCCGAAGGTCCATTTTTTCATGTTTCAGTATTTGCTTTAGTGATATAGTTCTGTTTCTTTTCTAAAGTAATAGGTCATAAAATTAACATTTACTTAATAATAAGTAATTACATTTTTCTTTGAAATAAAACATTTTTTTTTTAATCAGTATTTTTTAATTGTTGATATTGTACAGTTTTCTGTCTTTTACCCCGCCCCAGCCCACCACCCCAGCCCTCCCCACCTTCCTCCCATTTCCACCCCCCCATAGTTTTTGTCCATGAGTCCTTTATACTTGTTGCTCTAAACCGTTCCCCTTTTCCCCTGAAATTCCCTCCCCTCCCACTCTGGACACTGTCAGACTGTTCTCAAATTCAGTGTCTTTGTTTATATTATACTTGTTTGTTTGTTTTGTTGATTAGCTTCCTGTTAAAGGTGAGATCATATGGTATTTGTCTTTCATTGCCTGGCTTATTTCGCTTAGCATGATACTCTCCAATTCCTTCCATGCTGTCGCAAAGGGTAGGAGCTCCTTCTTTCTTTCTGCTGCATAGAATTCCATTGTGTAAATGTACCACAGTTTTTTGATCCATTCATTAACTGATGGGCACCTAGGTTGCTTCCAGCACTTGGCTATTGTAAATTGTGCTGCTATGAACATAGGGGTGCATAGATTCTTTTGGATTGGTGTTTCAGGATTCTTAGGATATAATCCAAGCAGTGGAATTACTGGGTCAAAAGGTATGTCCATTTTTAGTTTTCTTAGAAAATTCCATACTGTTTTCCATAGTGGTTGTACCAATCTGCAATCCCACCAACAGTGCACTAGGGTCCCCTTTTCTCCACAACCTCTCCAACACTTGCTGTTTGTTGCTTTGTTTATGAAGGCCATTCTGACTGGTGTCAAGTGGTATCTCATTGTAGTTTTAATTTGCATCTCTCTGATAGCTAGAGATATCGAGCATCTTTTCATGTGTCTCTGGATCCTCTGTATGTCCTCCTTGGAGAAGTGTCTGTTCAAATCCTTTGCCCATTTTTTAATTGGGTTGCTTGTCTTCTTAGAGTAGAGTCTTGTAAGTTCTTTATATATTTTGGAGATTAATCCCTTGTCTGAGGTATCCTTGGCAAATATGTTTTCCCATACAGTTGGTTCTCTTTTTATTTTAATACTGTTTTCTTTAGCTGTGCAGAAGCTTTTTATTTTGATGAGATCCCATTTGTTTATTCTTTCCTTTATGTCCCTTGCTCTAGGGGACGTATCAGTGAAAATATTGCTGCGTGAAATATCTGAGATTTTCCTGCCTATATTATCCTCTAGAATTTTAATGGTGTCATGGCTTATATTTAAATCTTTTATCCACCTTGAATTTATTTTTGTGTATGGTGTAAGTTGGTGCTCGAGTTTCATTTTTTTGCATGTAGCTGTCCAGTTCTCCCAGCACCACTTATTGAAGAGGCTATTTTTGCTCCATTTTATGTTGCTGCCCCCTTTGTCGAATATTAATTGACTGTAGAGACTTGGGTTTATTTCTGGGCTCTCTGTTCTATTCCACTGGTCCACGTGTCTGTTCTTGTGCCAGTACCAGGCTGTTTTGATTACAGTGGCTTTGTAATACAGTTTGGTATCAGGTATTGTGATCCCTCCTACTTTGCTCTTCTTTCTCAAAATTGCTGCCGCTATCCGGGGTCGTTTATGATTCCATATAAATTTTTGAAGTGTTTGTTCTATGTCTGTGAAATATGCCATTGGAACTTTAATAGGTATTGCATTGAATCTGTAAATTGCTTTGGGTAGTATGGACATTTTGATAATATTAATTCTTCCGATCCATGAACATGGTATATGCTTCCATTTGTTTGTGTCTTCCTTGATTTCATTCTTCAGTGTTGTGTAGTTTTCGGCATACAGGTCTTTTACCTCCTTGGTTAGGTTTATTCCTAGGTATTTTATTTTTCTTTTTGCTATATCGAATGGGATTTTTTTCTTGATTTCTGCTTCTGCTGTTTCACTGTTGGTATACAAAAATGCCTTTGATTTTTGGATATTGACTTTGTATCCGGCTATTTGGCCAAATTCATTTATTACGTCGAGCAGCTTTTTGGCCGAGTCTATAGGATTTTCTATGTACACTATCATGTCATCTGCAAACAATGATAGTTTTGTTTCCTCCTTTCCAATTTGGATGCCTTTTATTTCCTTTTCTTGTCTAATGGCTGTGGCTAAGACTTCCAATACTATATTGAATAGAAGTGGTGAAAGTGGACAGCCTTGTCTTGTTCCTGATCTTAGTGGGAAAGATTTCAGTTTTTGCCCATTGAGTATGATGTTGGCTGTAGGTCTCTCATATATGGCTTTTATTATGTTGAGGAATGCTCCCTCTATTCCCACTTTGCTGAGTGTTTTTATCATAAATGGGTGTTGTACTTTATCAAAAGCTTTTTCTGCATCTATTGATATGATCATGTGATTTTTGTCCTTGCTTTTGTTTATGTGATGTATTACATTTATTGATTTGCGAATGTTGAACCATCCTTGCATCCCTGGGATGAATCCCACTTGGTCATGGTGTATGATCTTTTTAATGTGTTGTTGGATGCGGTTTGCCAATATTTTGTTGAGGATTTTAGCGTCTACATTCATCAGTGATATTGGCCTGAAGTTTTCTTTCTTTGTTATGTCTTTATCTGGTTTTGGGATTAGGATGATGCTGGCTTCATAAAAAGAGTTTGGGAGTCTTCCATCATTTTGGATTTTTTGGAATAGTCTGTGAAGGATAGGGGTTAGCTCTTCCTTAAATGTTTTGTAGAATTCTCCTGTGAAACCATCTGGTCCAGGGCTTTTGTGTGCCGGGAGTGTTTTGATTACTGATTCAATTTCACCAGCTGTTATTGGTCTGTTCAGGCTTTCTGTTTCTTTTTCATTGAGTTTTGGAAGGTTATATTTTTCTAGAAACTTGTCCATTTCACCTAGGTTTTCAAATTTCTTGGCATACAGTTCTTCATAGTAATTTCTTACAATCCTTTGTATTTCTGTGGTGTCAGTCGTAATCTCTCCTCTTTCATTTCTGATTGTGTTTATTTGAGTCCTCTCTCTTTTTTTCTTGATGAGCCTGCTTAAAGGCTTGTCGATTTTGTTTATCTTTTCAAAGAACCAGCTCCTGGATTCATTGATCCTTAGGATTGTGCTTTTAGTCTCTATGTCATTTAATTCTGCTCTGATCTTGGTTATTTCCTTCCTTCTACTTGCCCTGGGCTGTCTTTGTTGTTGTTCCTCGAGTTCTTGTAGGCGTAGGGTTAAGTCGTTTGTTAGAAATGTTTCTGTCTTCTTTAGGTAGGCCTGTATTGCTATGAACTTCCCTCTGAGGACTGCCTTCATTGTGTCCCATAAGTTTTGGGTTGTTGTGAGTTCATTTTCATTTGTTTCCAGAAACTTTTTGATTTCCTCCTTAATTTCATTCTTTACCCATTCATTGTTTAATAGCATGCTATTCAATCTCCATGATTTTGATGGTTTGGGGATTTTCCCCATCAAGTCGGTTTCTAGTTTTAGTCCCTTGTGGTCGGAGAAAATGCTTGGTATGATATCAATTTTCTTGAATTTGTTGAGACTTGTTTTGTGTCCTATCATGTGGTCTATCTTTGAAAATGTTCCATGTGCGTTTGAAAAAAATGTGTATTTAGTTTCTTTGGGATGGAGGGCCCTATATATATCAGCTAAGTCCAATTCGTCTAGAGTATTGTTCAATGCCACAATATCTTTGTTGATAATTTGTTTGGAAGATCTGTCCATTTTTGACAGTGGGGTGTTAAGATCTCCTACTATAATTGTGTTGCTGTCAATATCTTTCTTGAAGTCCTCTAAGATTTTCTTGATGTATTTAGGTGCTCCTATATTGGGTGCATATATATTTACAATGTTTATGTCTTCTTGGTGGATTCTTCCCTTGAGTATTATGAAGTGACCTTCTGGGTCTCTCTTTATAGCTCTTCTTTTGAAGTCTATTTTGTCTGATATGAGTATTGCTACCCCGGCCTTTTTTTCCTGTCCATTTGCTTGGAAAATTTGTTTCCAGCCTTTCACTTTGAGTCTGTGTAGGTCTTTTGTCCTGAGGTGGGTCTCTTGTAGGCAGCATATGTGTGGGTCATGCTTTCTTATCCAGTCAGCTACTCTATGTCTTTTGATTGGAGCATTTAATCCATTTACGTTTAAGGTTACTATTGATAGGTACTGATTCATTGTCATTTTCGTATCTGTGTTCCTCACTCTCTCTTTTCCTTTTTTTCCCTTAAAGCAGTCCCTTTAGTATCTCTTGTAGTACTGGTTTGGTAGAGGTGTATTCTTTTAGACTTCTTTTGTCTGGGAAGCTCCTTATTTGGCCTTCTATCTTGATTGAAAGCCTTGCTGGATAAAGTAGTCTTGGTTGTAGGCCTTTGGTTCTCATTACTTGGAATATTTCTTGCCATTGTCTTCTGGCTTGGAGCGTTTCCATTGAGAAGTCAGTTGCTAACCTTATCGGGGCTCCCTTGTATGTTACTTCCTTTTTCTCCCTTGCTGCCTTTAAGATTCTCTCTTTGTCTTGGAAGTTTGCCATTTTAATGATGATGTGTCTTGAAGTGGGCCTGTTTGGGTTCCTCTTGATAGGGACTCTCTGTGTTTCCTGAATTTGTGTGACTTTTTCTCTCACCAAATTAGGGAAGTTTTCCATCATTACTTTTTCAAATAGGTTTTCTATCCCTTGCTCTTCTTCTTCTCCTTCTGGTATTCCTATTATACGGATATTATTACGTTTCATGTTGTCTTGCATTTCTCTTAAACCCTCTTCATTCTTTCTGAGCCTCTTTTCCTTTTCTTGCTCTATCTGGCTGTTTTTTTCTACTTTGTCCTCCAACTCACTGATCCGATCTTCTGCTTCATCAATTCTGCTTTTCATTCCTTCTACTGTGTTCTTCAGCTCAGAAATTGTATTCTTCATTTCCTCTTGGCCCTTTTTGATAGTTTCTATTTCCTTTTTCATGTTGATATAGTTTGCACTGAGTTCATCGTAGCTTCCCTGTAGTTTCTGGTAGCTCATTGAGAGCTCATGGAGCTTCCTGACAACCATTTCTTTGAACTCCTTATCTGATAGTTGAGTTGCCTCTGTTTCATTTAGCATTCTTTCTGGGGCTTCCACCTTTTCTTTCATTTGGGGATTGTTTCTTTGTCTTCTCATTGTTGGTGAGACTCTTCTTGTAAACCTCTGCTTCTTAAGTTGATCTGTTCTGGCTACCTGCGTTTATGGTGTGAACTTCTGTGGTGGAATACCTGTGAGATTCAGTGTTATAGTCTTCTTCAGGTATCCTGGTGTTCACAGCTTCCACTGTCTCAGCTGTGGGAATACCCCCTCTTTTGGTCCAACTCTGGTTTTTTCACAGTTCTAGGATTTCTTTGCCTCACTCGTGGGTATTCAAAAAGAGAAAAGAATAAAGTGAAAAAAAAGAAGAGAGAGAAAAAAGAGAAAAAAAAAGAAAAAAAAAAAAAAGGAGGGAAGGAGAGATAAAATTGGAAAGAAAGGAAGAAGGAATAAAGCCAGAAAGAAGTAAAGAGAAGCAAAAGGAATTGAGGGATAAAAAAGGTAGAAGTAATAAAGAAATAAAAAATATATAATCAAAACAAAACAAAAAGAACCCCACAAAAATGAAAAATGAACCAAAACAAACAAACAAAAAACCCAACTAAGCAGACAAAAAACAACTATCAAAAAAAAAAAAAAAAAAAAAAAAAACCCACAAAACAAAACAACCCCCCCCCCCGGGAAAAAAAAAAAAAAAAAAAAAGAATAAGAAGGGAAAAAAAAAAGAAAAAAAAATCTCTTGCTATTTTCACACAGGCCAAACTGGATTTTCTGGACTTGCTGGCTGTAGCAGGCTGGGAGGCGACTCGTACCACTTTTCTCCCTGTTCCTCACTCAGTCAGCTTTGCGCTACTGTCCTCAGTGCCGGCCCAACACTGTCCCCAGGGCTAATGGCGTACTGTCCATGCAGGGCCTTGGGTGTGATTTCTGAGCCTCCTGCAGGGGGCGAGCTTTCCAGAGTTTATGGGTTTCAGCTGGAATCTCTTACAGATCCATCCCTCCCCGAGCCTATTGCTGTGAGCTCCGGGTCTCCTACAGGGCGCAGGCGCCCGCCTGAGACTACGGGCGTGGGCTCCGAGAGTTTCCCGAGTTGCGCGCACTCACCCCAGTATCACAGATGTGAGCTCCGGGTCTTCCAGAGTCCCCTTCTCTAGTTGCAGGGTCGCCTCTGGCCGCAGGGCTGCTTCCAACCCGGTTGCAGAGCCGCCTCCGGTCGCGCGACCTCCTCCGGTCGGTTGCAGAACCCCCTCCGGTCCCGCGGCCGCCTCCGGTCGTTTGCGGAGCCGCCTCCGGTCGCGCGGCCGCCTCCGGTCGGTTGCGGAGCCGCCTCCGGTCCCGCGGCCGCCTCCGGTCGTTTGCGGAGGCCCCTCCGGTCCCGCGGCCGCCTCCGGTCGGTTGCGGAGCCCCCTCCGGTCGCCGGGCCGCCTCCGGTCGGTTGCGGAGCCGCCTCCGGTCCCGCGGCCGCCTCCGGTCGTTTGCGGAGCCGCCTCCGGTCGCGCGGCCGCCTCCGGTCGGTTGCGGAGCCGCCTCCGGTCCCGCGGCCGCCTCCGGTCGTTTGCGGAGGCCCCTCCGGTCCCGCGGCCGCCTCCGGTCGGTTGCGGAGCCGCCTCCGGTCCCGCGGCCGCCTCCGGTCGTTTGCGGAGGCCCCTCCGGTCTCGCGGCCGCCTCCGGTCGCCGGGCTGCCTCCGGTCGGTTGCGGAGCTGCCTCCGGTCGCCGGGTCGCCTCTGTCCCGTCTCAGGGCCACCTCCGGTCGCTCGGCTGCCACGTCTAGTTTTCCAATGTCTGCTATGGATTTTGATCTCCTATTTTCATATATACTGTGGTATTGTTGGCTATCTGCTCTGTTCCTCTGTAGATCAGTTAGGTTTTTCTCCCATGTGCAGGAGGAAGGACAATCTGCGTCCTCCTACCATGCCGCCATCTTGAACCCCCCTGAAATAAAACATTTCAAGAATTCATGAACTTATAATGAATGGCAGTCCCAGGTTTGTGAAAGTCAGATCGGCAACTCCTAGCACAATCAATCAATCAATCTGAGATTATCAACTCAGTTGAGTTTCACTAACCACTGCCGTAGTTACGATCATTATGTAGCTGTAAAGTTCTTTTTTAAATTCTTACTCTTACTTTGGTTTCTTTATGCCTACAGTTAAAACCAGGAGGCACAAATACACTGATGTAGAAATACGGCAAGATAATGGGGAACATTGAAATTGATAATTATTCAAAGACACTTAGATTTCCAGCAGATGTATAAAATGCATTATTCTGATAAAAAATTCTTTGAAATACATTAAAATTCCCGTAGTAACTGAAAACTAATGTAAACCTGATAAAACACTTTGTAACATTTACTTCCAATTTACATTTCATTTGTTGAGATCTATGAAAAACTCCTTTCACCACAGAATATGCAGGCAAATACAGCAAATGGCAACCAGGAACCTTCTCTCCTAGTCCATTATCTGGAATAGAAATGTCATAATTAAAAAACATAACTTAATATTTCAAAATATGAAATATGAGTATTCTAAAATCTAATGTCCATTTCTGTCATTTCTACCGTTTTAGATGAAAAAGTTTTCATTTTAAGATTCAGGCTTGGGATTGTTTTTCTGCTTCAGCCTCTATAACAGTCTAGTTTTAGCTCATTTCAGTACTGGATTCCCAAAAGATGATAGAGCTCACAACTAGAGATTATTGCTTTCCCTTTTGATTATTAACTCATTAATAGAAAGAATGGCTTGGCCAGATATGCCAGATTTCTTAGCCTAATACAATCTAATAGCATCCAAACTTCAAGCCCCATTATTTCTGATAACTGATATATACATCATGCCCTTAAAATTTTAAGATATAAAATTATTAGAGAAAAATACAGAAGATTTATAATATCAAATATTTCAAAGTTAAATTTTTTTAATAAAATCTTAAATTAGTGATTAAAAACACAGCAGTAAATTCAGTAAATAGGTTTCTATAGAAATGGGCATGTACAGTTTACAAATAGGAAGTTTCCTTCATTGTATACCTCAATAAAATAGTATACATTAAAAATAATTAAAGTTCTATAATTGTATCTCATCTTTCAAAATGAAATTCTATAGTTAAATTCAACTCCCAAAACAAATTCCGCTTAACATCCCTGAGTTAAAAAAAAAAGTTTTCCATTAACCGCAGGTATATTGCAACCAAAGCCTAAGGCATAAACATTATAACTACAAATATAAAGTTTCGCTTTATTTGCTTTTATATTGTAACTTAAATAATAAGAAAGAGCAATGCATTTTGAAAGTATTGCATTGTTTTGGAAATATTTACATTTGTTTTAACTGACATATATTAACATAATGGGCTTTTTATTGTGTTGCCATTCATATGTGAAAATAGAATAAATTGTTTTTTAGAAGGCACTTTAGATATAGTATGGAGTAGTTTATATAGAATGTCTCATTGAAATAAAAGCTTAATTTCACATTTTGATTTATTTCTATAGCCTTTTCGTGACAGAAGTCACACAGTAGTTCAAAAACTTAATAGAAGTCATCTGTGTGTAATAAGTCGAATATCTGAAGGAACATTAATACTTCACATTCAGAGCTCATGTGTGCCAGAGGGACTAGTTTCTAATGGACAAATCACAATTCCACTTTTAAAAGAGAAATAATAGAGATTTTTAAAAATCATGTAGTTACCCAGCTGAGAATAAATACTAGCTTCTGGCTCGGGAATAAAAAATTTATCTGTCAGTTGTTTAGGGTAAATTTTTAAAAATTATCAGATTCTGTGTTTTTATTTCTCTATCTTAAGGAATTAAAGTATTCTGAGTAAAAATATTTCCTTTTTTGACTGGTTTGTTTCATATATTTATTAAACCTCTCCCTATATCAGGCACTGTAAAGACTTAGTGTTTCTGTTCATGTTGCTCATAATACAGCAAAAAAATGAACATGTGTAAAACAGTGTAATATAATTGGTCTATAATTAATGTAAAAGAGGGATGGAATAAAAATTTGGAAAGGAATATTACATAGAGACCTCAAATATTAGCAAGAATCGTCCATGTTATCAAGAGATTGTAGAGAGAAGAAGGAAGAGGGGAAAGGGAAGAGGTGATGGGGCAAAAGACCAACTGTAAGTGGAAATGTGTGTGGAATGTAGGCGAGGTTAACTCATGATAATAGTTTAGACTTTTTGTCAAGTAAATAAAGACATCCATCAACACATTTTGACTGAGAATAGTTACATATTCAAATTTGATTTGACACAATCAAATGTGATTGGCACACATAAAATCAAAACACGGAAGCCATCTCAAGGGCAACTGCAGTAATTCATGGAAGAATTTATGAATATCTGAACTTGGGCTACATCATAGAGAGGCTTCAGTGGAGAGAAAGGGATATGATTAATAGTTCAGAGGCTGAGAAGATGTTTTTTTTTAATACTTTTAAATTTTATTGTTGTTCAACTACAGTTTTCTGCCTGTTCCCCCTACCACTCCCCACCACCCCAGCCCTCCCCACCTCCCTCCCCTGGTTCCAGCCCCCTTGTTTTTGTCCATGTGTCCTTTATAGATGTTCCTGAGAATCCTTTACCCTTTTCCCCCCATTACCCCTCTGACCTCCCCTCTGGTTACTGTCTGTTTGTTCTTAATTTCAATGTCTCCGGTTATATTTTACTTGCTTGTTTGTTTTGTTGATTAGGTTCCAGTTAAAGATGAGATCACATGGTATTTTTCCCTCACTGCCTGGCTTATTTCACTTAGCATAATGCCTTCCAGTTCCATCCATGCTGTTGCAAAGGGTAGGAGCTCCTTCTTTCTTTCTGCTGCATAGTATTCCATCATGTAAATATACCAGTTTTTTGATCCATTCATTTACAGATAGGCACTTATCTTACAGATAAGCACTTGGCTATTGTAAATTGTGCTGCTGTGGACATTGGGGTGAATAGGTTCTTTTGGATTGGTGTTTCAGGGTTCTTAGGATATAATCCTAGCAGTGGAATTACCAGGTCAAATGGTAGTTCCATGTTTAGTTTTCTGAAGAAATTCCATACTGTTTTCCACAGTGGCTGCACCACTCTGCATTCCCACCAACAGTGCACTAGGGTCCCCTTTTCTCCACAACCTCTCCAGCACTTGCTGTCTGTTGCTTTGTTTATGATGGCCATTCTCATTGGTGTGAAGTGGTATGAGAAGCTCTTTGGGGCAGGA
Organism: Glossophaga mutica; assembly: GCA_039655065.1. Classification (NCBI taxonomy): domain Eukaryota; kingdom Metazoa; phylum Chordata; class Mammalia; order Chiroptera; family Phyllostomidae; genus Glossophaga; species Glossophaga mutica. The sequence continues at coordinate 159,232,581 of CM077306.1, forward strand.
GAAAATTCATGGATAAGAAGCACTCCTGGTTTTGAAAAACCAATTGCGAGCCTTTTATTTTAGCCTAGACAAGTTGTTAAGTCAGTCAGTGTCTCTCTTTTCTTCTCATTTCTTAATGTATAAATGAAGGTTATTGTAGAGTAGTATCTTATCAATATTTTATAGTTTTCAATGTTGACGTCTTACACATCTGTCATCAGATTTATTCCTAGGTGTTTGATGATTCTGATATCATTATAAAGGTACTTCTTCAAAATGCTATTCAACAATTCATTCTTGCTAATGTGAAAACTGAGCTGAATTCTGTATAATAAAATTATGTCCAGCAAATTTGTAAAATTCAATGCTAATATTAATAGCTTTTTGGTAGATGCTTTCAGATTTACTACTCACACAATTTTATCTTCTGCAACTCATAATGGCTCTGCTTTTACAATTTCAGGTTTTATGCTGTTTTTTGTTCATGCCTTATAAATTAACCACAAGGTTCAGTAGAAAATAATAGGTCCTGCTCTTCTTCACACCTAAACACTTCTTCAGAGAACATGACTTTTGTCCACTCTTCTACCAAAATGTTGGGTTTGCTACTTCAGTGTTGTAACACTGCATATATTCTTGCCATGGCAGATAGCACATAGCATTCCAATCACCCTGTTTTGCTAATATGGATCCCCCCAGAGGAAAGGGTTCTTAAGAATAGATGAGTTTTTCATATTTATAATTAAATCTTCAATGCCCAGAGTAGTGTTTGATATAAAAGAAGTGTTTGGAAACTTCTAGTGAAAGAAAAAACGTAGAACATAGAATAGTTTTTGACATACATATGACAGATTACAAAAGAAGGTCACAAATTTTCTGCTTGACTTTGTGTTTTGTGGCCCCTTTTAGCAAGAAGTGGAGTCTGTTTTTCAACCCCTTTCATCAGTGTTTGGCCCAGTGAGTTGCCTTGCCTAATGCATCATTAGCAAACAGGACTTAAGCAGATGCTTGATACCTTTAAGCATTAGGACACTTTCTTCCATGCTTGATCAAGGTCTCCATTATGTACAGGTTTTGTGGAAGAGTAAACTGAAGTGTTTGTATAAACAGAAGGGTTCCTGAAATATTCTACCTGGTTCTTCCTCTTTCTAACCAGGTAAACCCAAAAAATAGGCCCAAGACCTAAGCTTAGCAAATACGACTCTCTGTCAAAGAATTATGATTCGAACCAAGTGATACATGGAATACTTTTTTTCCAATGGTACAATTTAGGTAACATACTTGAGTTCTCCTCTTACGATCTTGTTATGCTGCCCAATATCATATCTTGATTCTTTAGTTACCTGATGTTTCAGTTGGAGATTTTGCATACTTTCCCTAATTTGGGTTAACCATACACTTTCAGGTTTCTTATGAACATAATACATATAAAACTAGTTTCTGAACTAGTTTCTGATCATCTTGTGGACTGTCCAATAGATGATGTAGAGTGAGAAGTCCCTGGCAGGAAGAGGCTGAAGTCACTTTCTTGTGTCCCGTTGAGGACAGAGTCACATGTGTGTAACCTTGAAGTAGAAAAGTTATTGCCTGGGTTAGGGAAACTAAATATTAATAGTGGGCCCTGGCTGGTGTAGCTCAGTGGATTGAGCGCGGGCCTGCGAACCAGAGAATCGCGGTTCGATTCCCAGTCAGGGCACATGCCTGGGTTGCAGGCCAGTTCCCGGCAGGGGACGCATGAGAGACAACCCTACATTGATATTTCTCTCCCTCTCCCTCTCTCCTACCCTTCCCCTCTAAAGATAAATAAATAAATAAATCTTTAAAAAAATAATAAAATAAATAAATATTAATAGTGGACAGAAAAGAAGAACCAGCTTTTAAGATCTCGAAGCCTTCAAGGCAGAAAATTACCAGATAAATCAAAACTGGCCAGGTTTATCCACCATCTTCCAAATCCGTCTAGCTTTTGGAAGAGTGAAGAAATATCCAGCTTGGTGGGAGGGGGTGAAAGTGAACTGGTAAGAGGAAGTTATCAGAAGGACAAGGCCCCAGACACTGTTTCAACCCAAAGCAGGTCTGAGCTGCAAGGGTATAGAAGAATTAATTCCAGACGAAATTTGAAGTTTTGTTTATTACATGTGATTAGGTATTCTAATTCCTGAATTTCAGGTTTGTATTTTTCCCCCAAGTAAATGCAGAATTCTCAGATAACCAAGAATGAAGGGAAACACCCCCCTTAATATCTATGTCAGTTCTCATCCTGGGAAAGATTATCCCAGTTGAATAAAGTTTAAAGAAAGGGCATGAGATTAAGTTACTTTAAGATTACAACACAAGTTTTATTATCAACAAAACACATCATTTTGAGCTTATACATATTTTCCCAAAAAATGAAATAATTTTGCTTATTTCCCTTAAGAGTGCTTAGTGATTTTATTTTCATTCATTTTCTTGTACAATAACAAGCACATTTGTATTACCATTTCTCTTGGTATATATTGAGAGGAAATGAAAGTAAACCCATAAGTTTCTCTAATAAATAGGTAAGAGTGTACACTTATCCCCTGCCCTACTCTACCCTACATTGTAAGGGACTAACCAAGAAAGCTCAGTGATCCAGGTCCGGTAGTTAGTTTGGTACTGACTAGAGGTGGCCACTGAGAGGCAGTAGTGGGAGATTAGAGTGAGAGAAGAAAGCCACCAGGTTATTTCTTCCCTTTTTTCCCTGTCTGATAGGGGCAGTGTAAACAGCAGGGTTTATATCTCCTCCTTGGCCCCAGCTGACACTGGGCAGACCCCCTTCCAAGGTCCTAAGTCCTTCCAGCCCATTCCATGGTCCCAAACTCTGATAACAACAAACCTTTCATTTAATAGCCTCACCATATTCTCTTTGGGATTTAATATGTCAATTTATAAATAACTCCTTATATTAGTGCCTCTTTGCTGAACTACTTAATGTGAATTGTATTCACTGACTGGACTGTGACTCCTGACACCATTGTTCATATTTTGGAGACTTTATTTAGCAAATTTGTATTTGTTTTTAGTAACATGCAGTTATATAATCTAAATAGTAACTAATTCTTCCCCACAGATTCTGAGTGCCTATTCTATCCTCCAATTGATTCTCACTATGGTAATATTTTAAATTATCTGTAATTCTCTTAAATTTACTCTTTAAGGAAATTGAAGATATTTCTGATTCAGAACATTCATAGCTCGCTCACTATCTCCACACACACACACACACACACACACACACACACACATATATATATAACGTAATATCTAAGATAGATTAAATACTACTCTATGTTGACTGAATGAAACTACCTCTTCCGCGGCGCAATAAGAGAAAAACACTTTACTGTAGGATAATTTATCCAACCATAGTTGTAAAAGCAAATAAAAAGCAGAAACATAGGAGTCAGCATCCTTATGCTTATCCCTTTTCACATTTTTCACTTTGCTCTCGATTACTGTGATACTGATATTTACATCGCACAGCCCCCAGCAGAGCTGGTGAGAAGGTGCTGTGATTACGCAAATTCCCACTTTAAAATTAATACTAAACCATATATTGATGAATATTACAAGGTTACTACTTTTATTTTAGTGCTATAAACATATATTTATATTTATATTTTCACTTGGGCAAAAAGAGAGTGATATTTATAGGTGCCTTTAGTTACAAAGGCTTTGCAACAAGTTTGACCTTAACTTAAGCATTGCCCACTGAGTTTCTCCATTGTTCTTGAGAATTCCAGTCTCCCTTTCACTTCAACACATTCTTGTAACCTAATAAGAGTAAAGAGGGAAAGGCCATTAAATGCAAGCTTCTTTCACCTTTTCTCACCAATATGTTGTATAGGGACACTTTAAAGCAACACCCTAAAATGCTTTAGCTAGACATTTAAACACACAGTAATAAAGTTCAATTTCAGTAATTGAATCTTCCCTGAAGTAAAACCAAACTCTTAGAGAAACAATATAGGTCCCATACATCTATAAGTGTGGTCATTACTTAAGCTGCATAGATCTGGAAAGCAGATTTAGGAATTCATTCTATAAGCCTTTGATGATCTTGCTTAGCAGGATGTAGGACAGAGGTTATTCCAGCACAGGTATACCTTAGAATAAGTGCCTGAAGGTTTGCTTTTAATCACGCCCTTCATAGAGCAAACCCAAGCAAAGTTTTTATATGTTTCATTGAAAACTAATCTCCCATTGTCATTAAATTTTTGTGACTTACATATGAGTCATAGGAACAGAAGTCATGAATAAATCAAAGTCACTCCGAAATCTGTCAATTTATAAAGCAAATGAAATCTGTCAATTTATAAAGCAAATAGCCCCACTTGGGGAAAAAAAAAAAAAAAAACTAATTTTTTTCTGGAAGGTATGGGCAATATTTTCACTAAAACCAGGGAGACTAGAATGGGACACAAGGTCCAGCAAAATTAAGGCCTGCTTGAGTGTGGTTGGTAGGGTAATAGTATGGGTGTAATAATTTATAGTTTTAATTTGAACATTTCACCTAACATGTCATATGGTACACTTGAGGGTGATATTGTTATTTTACAGAATGACATGCTTATGACTTTGTAATAAAAGATTTTGTAATAAAAAAGGGGGTTATTTGTGCCGGATCCTGTATTCCAAGCAATTGCTATAGCTCAAGAGAGCAGTTGTTACATTATACTTGATAGCCCTAGGCTAATTGTGCAAATAAGAGTACAATTTGTAGGAAAGTGAGAAAAGAAGGAAGGCAGAAAGTATGCAAAGACTCTGCTCCAGGTACTTAAATTTAATTTTTACAAATATTACCTCAAAAAATTTAATTATTCAACAACTCTGCAAGATAGCTATTACAATTCACAATTTTAAGAGAAAATAAATTATAAACAAAGTTTAAAAATATATGTAAGGTCATGTGGATAGTAAGTGATAGAGCCTGGATTTGAATTTGAAGTTTTATGCTTTTAAAGGCTATCTTCCGCCACCCCATACAGACTGCATTTATCAAATTCTGTGAAGCATAATGTAAAGTTGCATAAATAATGTCTTCAAAATTAAGTTTTTAGGAAAAAATGGGGTATAATAATTGCGTACATAAATATCCATTGAGCTATGATAATTCAAGAGAAAGAATACTACTTCCTGTTGGGCAGGTCAGACTTCTCAAGATTCAGATTTTACACTGTGAGGAGGACCAGGGGTTGGGAGATGAAATTCTAGCCAGAGGGGAGACATTTATGAGCAAAGAAAATGAAGTGGAAACAGGACAATGCTAGGGTGATGAAAACTAGCCAATGTTGCCCACACAGAGGGTAATACTGAAAAGCCTGTTGGGACCAGAGGACAGAACAGCTCGGACTTTGGTTTACATGGTCAGTTTCGAGCTATGAGAGTTGCAATGTAGCACACAGGACTGGATCCCAGAGCAGAGCCAGTCTGAGTGCTTGAAATACTTCTATATTGCAATCAGGAATCAAATTTTTGGAATCGAACTTGATTCCTACTTTGCTTTCGGATCCCATCTTTGTTTCCTAATGGCCTAAAGTATCTGCCTCTTTTCTTTGAAGGAAGAGTTGTAGCCTAGAATCGCCCTGTATCCACGGGCCCAAGCAAAACCATCCCTGAGCGGGACAGCTAGTGGTCCAGCAGCCTGCAGTGACATCAAGCTGTCAGCCTGGAGGACCCAGCCAGTGTCTCCTACATGCCAGGTATGTCAGGGCTAGAGCCCTTTTTGTCTTCCTGCCTTTGCACGGAGAGTAGAGTGAGTATGGGCACAACACGGCACTGGGAATCACCACGCAAACGAAAGAAGCTGCAGTCTTCCCCTGGACAGAAAGGAAAGGTAAGTGAAAACAATCTGAGTATTTTTCACTTAACTCAAATTCTCTAACTTTTGAACTGGATTTTAGCACTGCATTCTCTTATCACTTAGCCAGTTACGTGTTTATTCTTACTTGATTTTCTAGATAACAAGACAAACTCAGGAAGCTTCTATAAAATATATAGGAAAATAAGAAGTTAGTATTGAACAAAACTTAATATGATATACATAAGTAGGTACTTCTTGGAAAAACACAATTACTGGCTATAAAGTATAAAAATCTAAGTACATCCCAGGACAGTGGAGAAAACATGATTCTTGTAACACCATATATGGTAGTTGTAATTTTTTTTAGAAGTTTGAACGTGGAACATGTGCTTTATCCACCAGTTGTACTGTGACTAGGTTAAAGTTTCCACACCTGACCCCTGGCCCTTTTAGGAGTCATGTGAACTATCAAGAGGAAAACAGGTTCATCATCAATGGAGCCTACAGACTTAAATCTAAGCAAAGAGTGTTTTGATGCTCTCTGTCAGGAAGAGAATAATTTTAGATCATTGCCATCAAGAACTGCTTTCTACTCCATAAAGCTTTACATTGGTTTTATTTTAAATAGAAAGCACGAGCAGAATCTTTTAATAGATGTGCAGTGATCCTTTCTGAAGAGGAAATAAACATGAATAGTTGTCAAAGATTACATTCTGGGGACAAGGTAGCCTGAGCATAATTATATTTACATTGTTATTGAGCCCCTCATGCCCCTTAATTTGATGGATAACAGAGACAGGTCATACAGGCAAAGCACACCTATGCACAAACAGTTCGAAATGAAAAACTTCATAACAATGCAGATAGGAAGAGATTCAGGTTACCACACAGCGGCTCTGAACCACTGATGGTCACAAGCCACATTAAATGTAAATGTGTATTTCTTAAAGTTTTATTTGTAAATGTTGATGCATTACATTTTGCCATCCTGTTTGTCATTTGACTGCATGTTCTTTTTATTTGAATATTCATTGGTTCTAAGAAGTAAAAGCATCAGGTTTAAATTTTTGTTACTCTACCCTTAAATTTCTTATTTTCAGCCCTTTAAGAAAACGTTGTATGCGCATTGTGTGTACAAAGATCCATGACTGAGGTCCTACTTTTTATAATCCCACTCCTCGGAAACTCTATTACTGTATACAAAGTTATATAAGTATGTAGAGTCTACTGCAGCTATGACTGTTACACAATGTATTCCAGAATTTTGTATCAATACCAGTTTGATGTTCAAATACAACTTGCAATATTACCAACGTAGGTGATTATTCCCCTGTGCCAAGCAGTGTCGGAGTGCTTAATGGGAATTACTCATTTAATCCTCATAACAACCCTGTGAGATAGACATGGTGTAATGACCATTTTAGAGATGAAGAAACAAAGGCACAGAAAGATTAATAACACAGTTCAAAAGGTAACTTTTCGAGCCAGATCTAGATTCCAGACTTTCTAACACTAGTGTGAGATCTTCATCACCACAGGATGCCACTGGTGATTACATTTATGTCTACAGAAATCAAGCAACTCTTTTAAAAAGGTATTATTAAAAATAAAACACAACCTGTTAAACTGATCTTTTGGAATGCAGTTTTCCCCCAACCTTTGACACATCCCCTGCTGACAGGGGCCTCTCCTCACCACATAGGTGTCGACTGCACAGGATTCTGGCAGCCCAATGCAGCCAGGACGTAAATGCTGATTCCCTGCCCCACTGTGTGAATTATGCACTTTGCTTTAAAGTCTGTAAGCCTCAGTTGTTATGTCTGTCAATTGGGAATGACACTCACTGAACCCAGTTCTTGGAGTTGCAGTGAGGAGTTCACGAGACAAACCAGGCATCCATGTGCTGGCACGTTATTAAATGATCGACCACTCTTATGTGTAAATCACTGCAGCCAAGCTTTAGAAAATGATGGGTCCACTTTGGATGCATGGGACTGTGTTCTGACTTACCTATTGACATTAATTCACCCTGCCTCAATGAAAATAAACAATCAAGCACATTTTAAGTTAAGAGAATGGCATTTCCTACTTCTGTTAAAAATCAGTTTAAGTTCCAGTAGTTACCATATAGATGCCTCCAACTTGACTCTGGGAAAATATTAGTAATTATGGTTAGGAGTGGCCCCGATTAAACAGTGGTAAGGTCATCAACACATTAGCAGGTGGGGACCAGTGCAGGGAAACACTGTCTGATTAGTATGTCTCCTACATATTGCATAAGGGCATTATAAAAGCAAATGTAATTATTACAAATACATCAATCTGAAGTGTTTAGTGAGTAATGAATATAAATTTTATGTGCAAATGTATCTTACACATAAAAATTATATCTGTAAAGGGAATGCTTAAGCTTGCAAGCATTAAATAAAAGATAATTTTATATAAATATTCCTCTAGTGAAACACAGGTCTTTAAATATGATTTGATTAGTTCTAATAGAGATTTTTCTCCTTTTCAAAGTTAATTTAAAAAAATCATCCTGTAATACTTAATCTCATTTTGCTTTTTCTGTTCACCTACTTGTGCTTTAATCAATCCAAGAAGGCCTTTGAAGAGTGTAAACAAATTATTCATTTTATTTATTTATTTATTTCCACCATGCTCCTCAGTGATGCAGACAGTCTGGATTTTTATCGATCATATATTCCATTAGCTATCTGTAATAGTTTTTTTCTCATACTGCCCATCTCTTTGGTAAATAGCAGTTTCAGGCCTTTTCAAACTGACCTATAGGCTTCATTTTCATTCTTTGTTCCCCTTAGTTGCATACTCAACATTGGTTCTATAATAAAGTGGATTACTTTCAGAATAATAGTCTAGAGAAAGTCACCCCCTGACTATATTAAGTTTAATTATTTTAATTTAGGTTAAAAATAGTCCTTACTGAGATAACTTTTTTTATAACTGCATCTTTCTCAGTCTGCTTATCCTTGAATCTTGACTTCTATATTGAATGGACCCAGACAGGATATCATTCCATACATAACAATACCTAGAAGGGAGATCCAACCTGTAACTTTATCAAGACAACAAAAACATTATTTGAAAATGCCTGAACTCACATTACGCAATACAAATTATTTATAATTTAGTAGCGTAAGCATCATTGTATTAAAGAAAATACATACTCCATTAATGCTTCTTCACTGGCAAACAATGGAAACTTTAAGCTAAGGAGACTTAGCCTAGTGTGGGTTATAGCCTAGCGTAACTGGGTTCTTTAGTAAAAGGACTGAGAACAGAAACTTGGAAGTAAAAATGTAATAGAGATTTGTTCTGTCTCTGCTAAGAATTACCAGCAAACTCCTTGGGTGTGTTACTGTCTCAAATTCCATATCCTAAGTATTAAGGTGTGGATGAAAGCAACCCACTCATAGAAATGCAGTGAGCAATTGATCAAATAATATAAAAATAGAAATTAGAGGGTTGGAATTAATCAACATTCAATATATTCCTAATGCTGTTACTTAGGATCTTTGTCTATGCAGGTCTGATCTGAATTTATCCTCCTCCAGGTTTCTGCTGATTTTTTCCTGACTCCCACAGTGATGTATTAATTATATGCTGATATTTATTCATCCTTCACTATTAATTTCACTGAATTCCAAACCTCTATCTGAAATTGCTAAAGCCTGCTTTTGAGCAATCCCCAGCTGATAGCCAAGAGCTTTTCTTTTCTCTAAAATGCCCTGAAAAAATTTCTGCCTCCAGCTTTTCTTATAAAGTCAGTTTGGAGTCTCTAAGTGAGGGCCCTGAGGTCCTCCCAGCTGTCAGTCTCCATTGGAAATCGGATGTGGGGGCCTTGCCCTTGGCAGTTCTCCTCTGTGGTGGATAGGAATGAGGAGTATCGTTTTCTCTTGCTTGTTTCTTTTGTTGTTGTTTTTGTTCTATTCCATGAAAATATGAATTTAAAAAAAACTTCATACATACCCAGATTTCATAATATTTCTTGTGAAACTTTATAAGCCTTTTTTTCTGGTCATAACCAATTATGTACCTTTACTATTTTATAAAACCAGGAGTATCTTTAATAAGGACAATAATAAAACTGCGTTTTTAATATTTATCAATACCAAGTTTTTCCAATAGTGTGTGTATAAAATCAACTAATTTTATTCTGCATTCTTTTTCCCAAAATAACATAATGGACTGTATTTAAACACCAACTTTCTCTTTAAGCATTAACTATGACAAATCCTCATTTTTGTTTTAGTGACATTTTAGTTACCATACTAAAAGCAAATTCAAAATTACCTCTATTAAATTAAAAGCAAAAATTTTATTGATAAATAACAATGCCCCATAAAATAAGAAAACAGTAGACTTACTAACCATAGTACGAAGTTAAAATTTTGATCAAAACTTTTGAAAACTGAGAAGCAAACCTAAAATCATTTAAATAAAAAAAATTAAAGCATAATGATTTTGTAGTATGTTTGATAAACATTGTTAAATCTAAGAATAAACCATACAAAGGGGGGTGTTTAAGATAATATTTAAGTAATTACTTAAATTTCAGAATAATTTGTAAATAGAAATTTGTACACATGTACATTAAAATGTGCATACTATGAATTTCTAATTATCATGGTAATAGCTGACATGTATAATTTTAGCAAGTGTCCATTATTCAGTGTACTTTTGGGGGAAAGTACACATTAAAATGTCCTGGTGACTTAAACATTAGGAAATATTTTTAATCAGCCTTTGGAGTTCTAAGTGGATAATGAGAGAAAACTGAAAGGATTGAATGAATCTTTATGCAATGCTAATGTAAAAACTTCTTGACAAAAAAAAAGTGTAGTGCACAAAAATTGCACCGACTTGTCTCCCTTAGTAACACAACACACTTTGGCCAAGAGCTTTGTGAAAAACACCCATTTTTGTTCTGTGGTGCCAGGTACTGTTAGGCTGAACTTCCAGCTTACCAACTACTAGCTCCAGGAGATAAGCAGAGCTTACTTTCCTGAGAAAGTCTCTCACACCAAGTTTTTATTTCGATTTACCTCATTTTTGTTGAACTAGAATGAAGAATGTTCAGCTCTGTGACCTCCTGGGCTCTGTGACACTTCTGTCTCTCTCAAAAATTAATTAGTGAATCAGAGGCTGAATCAGCCTTCTTCCAAGTAATTTTCTTACTCTTCAGAAAGTTAACTTCTCTACTCTCATTATCAATGTCCTTTGCCTTGTCAGCAGCATTTAAAACATTATCCATTATTTCTGCATCACTAGCACAATGTCAGTGGGAGGGGGTGAGACCCTTGCTGTGGAACTGAGCCCAGTGGCAGGGTTAATCAGAATGGCAGGATCAGGGGTGTCAAACAATCCGACAGGGAGACAATCAGGAATCACGGCTGGGTTAGTAGGGCTGAAGGGAACGCAGAGATGGAGAGTTGTCTGCAGAGCTGCACCATGCAGCAAACATCAGGATCCAGGATATCAAAACTGTCTACAAAATGGTCTCAATAAAACAACAAATATCTAATAAATTTGTTAAGATTAGGAGAGAGGGAAGCCAGTTTCAAGATCAAGGTGTAGGGTCAGAACTGCAGTTCGCATTCACAGAACTTGAAAAGGTAGCATCATGGGGACAGATTACCCGAGAAAAACGTGTTGAAGTCATTTTAGTCAGCTTGCCTGTGCAGGACATTCTCCTGCCTCTGAGCTCCCCTGACACAAGCATCTGCCTTCCCCAGGTTCCATGGACCTTTGCAATGGTACACACCTGTTTTGTGCCACATCCCACTGCCCTGACTTCCAATCTGATGTTTGTTAACCACGGTACACTCTTCTTCAACACCTCGCATATTTAAACTATTTCATTTTATTTCAAGATGTTTCAAAAATGAAAACTGTTCCTTGGCATCATTTTTCCCAGGTAATTCTAGAAACTTAGTAGCAAATGACAATTCTTAACTTTAACTTTAAGAAAAATTAACACAAAAATATTAAAAATATATTAAGTAATGTTTTATTTAATTAATACATCAAAATTATGAATTTGCAAGAAGATACACCACTTACAAAATCTGGATTGTGATTGTGTAAAGATCAAAACAATGATCTTTACAATATTTTAAAGAAAAAAACATGTGCGACAAATATGATGAGTCAAATATTTTGTCTTCTTTACAGGTTTTCTGAGCTTTAAATTAAACATGAATGTGTGTGAGAAAGAATGAGAGACAGACAAACAGAGTGTGCAAGGAAAATATTCCCTTCATATATCTTTTTTCTTTAAATTAATCAAATACTATATTCTGTCCCTGAATATTTGGTTTCGGTTTTCCATCTGTCTTGACTCTTGCCGTCTGCTCACTACTTACTTTGGCTTCATTTTGCCACAATCTTGGAGGCTTATGTCAACCTAGTCCTGTGAATTGTGGATAGGAAAGGGACCAAGAAAAGAAGACACACAAAACTGGAGAGTATGAATATGATAAGGAGCCCACTAATTGCTTGGAATAATAATATTCTTCTTGAGAAAGAGTGGAGTCAAATAAGAGTTAGGTGTACTGAGGGGGAAAGCAGACAGGAGATTTAGAGAGGAATTAGAGGCAGATATTTCCACTGGTTCCTAATTTGGTTGAAACAGGCATGAAAGACAGGTAGTGATAGATAGATAGATAGATAGATAGATAGATAGATAGATAGATAGATAGATGATAGACAGAAGATGCATTTTACATGTACAGATGTTACTTAAATGAGTGAATAGTGAGTCAATAAATTTATATGGAAGTATTCTCAAATAGATAAATCAAGTGAGCATTTAGCAGATCAAGGCAAATCATATTTTAAGTGGATACATGTTGTTAAATAAGGAAAATTTAAATCACTATCTGCACTATTGCTCCCCCAGAACACACACACACACACACACACACACACATACACACACACACACACACACCATTGGCAGGGGGTATATCTGAATGTGCCAGGGGCAGGAAGAGAAAGTATGAAGTCTGAATGCATTCTTAAGGTGGTTCTAGGGACATGCCATTTGCTCTTCACCATTGGAAATGATTTCTCTCATGATAATTTGCATTTGTAAAACTCAAGATTTTGTCTGATGGGCTATTGTATGTAAGAGTAGTCAAACTAAACTTATTTCCTTAAAAATTAGGAAGACAATTTATGAAAAAATGCTAAGTTAGAATATGGCCAGTATCATAAATAAACCAATCTTACTGGTATTGTAGAAGTATTCAGGGTCTAGATTGTATTCCGAATTGAGTTCTCTGCAAAGGGCACAAAATTATTTGCAGCTTCATGATTTATTCATTCTCTTCCATAGACTATAGTAGCTTTCTAATATTGTGTCTGTTTTTAAAGTGACAAAATTGTACTTGGGGAAAATCATGGCTTATTCAGTTGTATTTGCTCATAATAATATTTGAAAATTCCAATTAAGATTGGGACAGAGATGTGACAATTTCTAATATCTTTCTAAAGACTAGTTTTATAAAAACATTCCAAAATGAGTTATACAAAATATGGCTTTTATTGTAAATTTGCAGTGGTTCAGTATTTTTAAAAAGATGCCAGTTTCGTATTCTAAGTTTTGTACTTATGGAAAAATCAGTATGATAACACTTAATCATCTTATTTTCACAAATTTCAATCCATGTGTGATTATCTTCAATTGTGCTCCAAAGCCTATACATTTCCTGCCCCTCCTCTCCCCAGATTTCTCTTTACTCATGATTGGCAAATCTATTAATACACACATGCGATAGATGCTGTCGTTTGCCTCCCCAGTGCTCATCTCATCTTCTTCTGCGTTAGTACGCCAGTGGTTGGCTGGGAATGTGGCCACCCTGGAAAACAATGTTATGCTGTTCAATCCTCACTGAAGGTAGGGAGTGTGTAAAATAACTGGTTTTGCTAATGGTTGTGAAAACAATCAGCATATGCAATTTCTAGGAAACATCTCTGAAGGCAGTAAGTGTATCCGATTCTTTCTCCTTTGAGCTAGCTGCAATTAGACATGTTGAGTGGACCTGAAAAAAAAAAAAACACTTAAAATTTAAGTTTTGTGTATGGTGAAGAAAAAGGTGGAAGATGCTTGGGTTTCTGAAAATAATTCAGGTCATACCTGTCCTGGATCGATGTGGGCCACTATGTGAGAAGGAAATAAATTTTAACTTGATTAAACTGCAGTTTCTTTCACTAGCAGTTATATCTAATCCTAAATATGTGTTTTAGAATACATTATATGCTGTTAGCTCTCTGTAGTCACTACTTCTGTTTGGGAGGTAGACCATGAAACGAAGACAGTGGATAAACACATCCTGTTTAGTCACTGGTTATATTAGAGGAAAAACGAATATTTTAAAGCTATATATATACACTGCTAGAGCATTTATTTGATGAAATTTGATACCTCCAAAGTCCTTTTTCACTCCCTTCCAGACGGAAGACTTCTCAGTCTCCTCTCATTCCTTGGTATTCTATAGATGTGTCCCCATTTTTGCTTCTATTTCCAATCAAGTTAAGTTATATGTAAATATTTTCCTTTCTTGTTTTTTTTTTACTTTTATTCTATTTATTTATTTCTACTTTCCTTGGGCTTCTATCATTTTTCTTTTCTTTTTTATTTTTTGTGGATATTATTCCTTTACAGTTAAAGTGCTTTTTAGATTTTTTTGTTAGACTAAAGCACTAATCATATCTCAACATCTCAACATATTTCATCAGGTTTTGCTAATTCATTCCCAGATATTTCAACAGTGACAGTGAGTCTCTCCCTCTCCCCCTCCTCCCTCTCTCCCTCTCCCCCTCCCTCTCTCCCTGCTCTCTCTTCCTCTCTCTCCTAAGTCAGCTTTCCCCAAAAATTGATGTGTTGGACATCTGAATGAAAAACAATTTATACAGTGTAGGTCAAAAGTAGGTTTACAGTGGTCCATATGGTAAATAATTCAACAATTAATAATACAAGAATAAACACTGTGTTTCACATACTCACAACTCTGAACCTACTTTTGCCCTTCCCTGTATTTCTAAAATATTTTCAGAGGTTCTAAGATGCATTAGAAGTCTTTTGAAAACACAGCAATTATACTTTTTCAAATCCTAGGAATGCTGGTTCTCAATTTAATAGTAGAAGGTCTAGTGATAATTTTTAAATTATTACTTAATACTGGGTGATAAGTTCTTTAAAACAATTTACTAATTATATGCTACTGAATCACAAAATATATTTAAGTAGAAACAGATGGCTGCAGCAAGTCTCAAAAAAGTTTCTGAATATGTAAGTGTGGTTTAGAAAATACGATTATAAAACACACAGTTCTATGAATATGTACCTGAGTGACATTTTTAATATAAAGAAATTTTAATGTACACTAGCAAATGATGAGGATCTGGTACAAAATAAGAACATCAGTAAAATTATCAGTTCTTTTAAATTCAATGTGTTCTATAGCCTGCATATGAAATAGGCCTGAAATAAAATATGGTACCCTAATAATACCAGTCACTGACCCAAAATCAAAATTAGTAAATACTGCTGCCAGCGATGGTTTTAACACATGACGCTGTTTTCTTTTTTTATGTATTTTTCCTGATGTTTCTTCTAAGTTATTTCTCTTGAGAAAAACTGAGTTAAGTCATCCCCAGAAAAGTGAGTCATAGTATCTAAACACACAGGAGTATCATTCCATGGATGAATGAATGAGAGCAGTTTTATTTTAAACATGCCAGATGCTGTACATTTTCTGCAAAGGATCAGTATTTCAAGTCTTTAGTGAGACTTCCCGCTAAGCTGAACATCTGTTCACAATATACTGTTGCACTTGCTGGGAAGCCTAGGAACGCTAAGGCGATTAGAACATCTTGATTGTGTTTTCCAATAGTGTACAGACAGAAGATGTTGAATTGGATCATTGAGCATGCAAGAAATCAACACTCCACCATCATCCAAATGCATACTACCTTGTTTTCCAGCTACTTTCATTTATCAGTTAGAAATTTTCACAAAAGTATTATTGACCTTTTACTTCAAGAAAATTATTCAGCTTCATTTCTGAAATGAATGAATAGCTAATGATGAATGTATTTAGACTAATAATAATTTTCACATAATCAAAAGCATACCTACCTCTTTTATGTATTTAAATTTCCTTGCCCATTTTGTCTGGATAGTTTCTATACACTACTGAAATTGTGAAGAAATGAATTTAATTAGCATAACGTTATATGATGTATGGAATTTATTGTATTGTAAAATTGATCTTCATTTTGTTTTTATGTTTTTAAAGATTTTACTTATTTATTTACTTTTAGAGAGAGCAGAAGGGAGGGAGATAGAGAGGGAGAGAAACATCAATGTGTGGTTGCCTCTTACATGTCCCCACCAGGGAACTGGCCTGCAACCTAAACATGTGGCCAGACTGGGAATCGAACAGGCAACCCTTTGGATCTCAGGCCAGCACTCAATGCACTGAGCCACACCAGTCAGGGCTGATCTTCATTTTAAACATTTCTCTTCATCCATTAGTTTATGTTTGGTCATTTACTAAATTCTTTCTGACTGTTTTCTAACCAATGACTTTGTATCTATAAATATTACATTAAAATTCATATATTCTATTGAGACTCTCTAAACAAGAACTGTAATGAGAATGAAAAGCAATCAAGTCAATGTACATTTTTTTTGCAATCAAAAAAAAGTAAGTTTTTAACTACTGAAACATAGCCCTACTATCAAACCCTCTAATTTACCAGTGATACAGATTCAGAATAGTAATAGTGCAATTTTCTCTAAGGTAGTACCTGATTAAGCAAATGTGATTCAATTAATTGAGTCTAGATGTGAGGGAAATTTGTAAAAATCCATGTATCCTGAAAGTTTATAACATATTTTCACTTCGTAAGGAAAAGATGGTTAAAATTATAGATGGAGAAGAGAGAATTTTTCCAAGTACTATAATTATACCTAGGTCACTATTGTTTGATTTTTCAGATTATCTTTGAAAATGTGTTTCATACATTCATTTTTAATTTAATTCAGAAAAAAATGGCATGGTACTTTGCTAAAACTAAGTGCTGGAAATGAGTTTTCAAGATACTTTATATACTTAGGGATCAAAATCAATACAGTGCACAACTGGGAAATAAGTTTGCCAAAAACACGTTGCATTTGAGCCTCTCAGACTCAGAAAAGGGAGCGTTCTTTTAATAGTTCTCCCAGTATTCAACATGCGAAACTTTTGTTATAACATTTATATTATTGCAATATCTGATTGCTAGAGGGAAGAAGTGATTTGGCTGTATATATCCAGTCCTACATCACAATGTTAGGCAGAATTTAGTGGATTATTCTAGCCTGTGGATGATTTGAAAATAAACAAAAAGACATCTTAAAGTTATATATATACATATATACATGTATATATATGGTTATGGAACATCTTATTTAAACTGATGATTATCCTGAAGTAAGTTTAAGAAAACATAGCAACTGTACCAAATCACATGAGTTGGTAAAATATGAGTATATTGCATACATTTCCCCAAATGGCTCAATTCAGAGAAGAATATCTGAGTAATTAGCAGTAACCAAGAGGGAAAAGTTCCAAAGTGGATTACTGAGTTTAATGCAATATCTTCACCAGGGTGTTTTGTAACTATTGGTATGTTCTGTAACCATAGCACCATTAATAAGATTCCTAATATATGTTCCATTCTAGGTACATGCCTAGGATATATATAAAATGTAAATTCAATTTTGTTACTTTTTCAAAGCTGACCTAGTCCATTTCTGTCATTCTTATTTATTCCTATTAGATCTATTATTGATATTTTTCCTTGAAAAAATATACTTGCAAACCCTGTAAATTTAAAATATCAGTAAGTGTAGTTCTGCATTTTTTAGTTCAGTTTTACTTTAAGACTTCTCTAATATACTTACTCTGATGAATATTAAGCTTTATATAGTATAAAAAGGAAAGTTTGATTCACTTATTCTCTGGGTGTCTATTTTTAGAATACACATATAACTTTGGAAAAGAACTAACATTCAGGCAATTGTTAGAACTGAGGTGACTGCTAGAAAATTTAACTCCTATAAATAAACTCATGTCTTTTTTGTGAATGATTCACATGAGAGAATTATAGATAATTCTGTTGACCTAAGCATATGTTGAGCATACATAAAGAATGGGCAATAAGCCAGAATATTGGAAACAGAGCTATGTCCCAATTTAAGAAAAGAGAGGGAGAGTTTCACAAGAAATCACTGGTACCAGATATTATTTAATGGGGTTTTAGATTGTGGGAGGTCATTCACAGGTATTTCAAGATCTTTTTTACAAAGCATTTTTCAAAGCCTCTCATAATAAACTTGCGAAAAGAAAATGGAGAATGTGAGTTAGAAGAAAATACTTTATGTGGAGTAATAACTGAAAAGCTAGGCTTGTGGCTGTGGCCATGTCATTTTGGACAGAAACCTTAACACTAACCTCTTCAAAGTTTTTATAAGGTCATACAAGAGACATTAGTGCCATCCTTAAATATGCTCAGATTTGCACAAAGCTGAAGGGACAGCTGATATTCAGAGAGCATAACTGTATGCAAAATAACAGCAACACATTTTTACAGGTTAGATTGATGGGCCATATCTAAGTTTAGTAAATATAAATGTCAATTTCTACTTAGGTTTCAAAATCTACCAAAAAACCCTGGGAAAGAGAAAGTAAAGTTCCAACTTTGTGAGCACATCAGAGACAGGGCACACTCTTCAGTTTTTTTTCCTCACTCCTGAAGAAAAATAACTATATTATCCAGTTATTTTACCACAGAAATTTGAGGATTTTTTATTTTTAAACTGTTTTAGTTCATCTCAGCATTTTTATTTTTTATTTTTCAATTACAGTTTATATTCTATATTGTTTTGTATTAGTTTCAGGTGTACAGCATAGTAGTTAGACAATCATATACTTTACAGTGTTTCCCCCAGTATTCCTAGTACCCACCTAAAACCATACACAGTTATTACAGTATCATTGACTATATTCCTTATGCCGTACTTACTGTAACATCCCCATGTTACTTTATAACCAGTTTGTATATCTTAATCCCTTCACCTTTTTCATCCCCTCTGCACCTGTTTTCTATATTTGAGTCTATTTCTGTTTCATTTGTTTATATTATTCTGTAGATTTCACATATAAGTGAATTATATATTATTTGTCTTTCTCTGATGGACTTATGTCACTTAGCATAATACCCTCTAGGTCTATCTATGTTGCTGAAGATGGTAAAATTTCATTTTTATGGCTGAGTACTATTCCATTGTATATATGGACCACCACTTTCTTATCCACTCCTCTATTGATGGGCATTGGGTTCCTTCCATATGGCCTATTGTAAATACTGCCACAATGAACATAGAGGTTATTATGTTAACCTCTATTATTATAACATTATGTTCTTTTGAATTAATGTTTTCAGTTTCTTTAGATATATACCCAGAAGGGAAACCATGGGGTCATAAGGCAGAATTATTTTAAAAACATTTGAGTAAAACACAAATCTCTGAGCATCGGGCAAATACAGATCTTTTTGTCCATAAAAAGATTACCCTTTGGTCTCTGACTCTTTTCAAAATTATCATGATATATTTAAGTTCAGGGGAAAAAAGAAAGTTGTTGAATTTCTCCTGAAACTATTGTAAGTAGTCAGTTTGTTTTAGCCTTGGAGATAAAATCATGTCTGCTTTTACATTTGTAGCAACTGGTTCTACTATTGAGGTTATTATATGGATATATTATGCTCCTTTTACTAAAATAGAATAATTAAAATAATGATTTTAAATTCATACTAAATATAAGGGCATAGTCATAATTTTGGCACTAGAAGCCATTTTCAGTTATTTTTTAAATCTAATTTTTAATAAAACAAGTGTCATATTGGCAGTAGGTCAGTTGGAAATGAATTTATTATAATGATGTTTTTCAAATAAAATCGGTACTTACCTCTGGTTTGAAAAATCAAAATAATATGACACTGCAATCGTATTGATCTTAAAAGAACATTACTCCCACAGAGAAACTAGGTTTAAAGTTTTTTAATAACCCAATTAAGGACCTTTGTGAAAGAGGTGGGGGGAAACCTGGCCAAATGATGACTAATTAGAATGACAGGCATTCTTCTGACTCATGAGGGAGTCACACTACCTAAGTAGTAAAAATAGTGTCTCATTAGTCATTTAAACATTATTCCCAGGTTTCCGTGAAATTGATATTTAATCACTTTCCCAGTGTACAGCATGCACTGATTACACAGGGAAGACATGGGGAGTGAAAAGTTTTTAAAATTCCTGTCAATCTCTTCTCAATTTGAGGAATGATTCATTATAATGGGCCACCAGTGGCAAAGGACACTGAATGAGAGCCTGTAATTAACTGCACTTCCTACTTTATTGATGCCATTTGCTGGGCTCTGAGAGTAGACGGTATGTCTGGGGGGATGTACCCTATGGTCATGCTGAAGTACTCTAAGCTACATCTAAATCATATCTGCAGACGTATCAGTCTCAATTCTAAATACTGGTTTTCTAAAATTTGGGGCTATTTGAAAGTATTTGGAGACTGAGCTTGCTACTCAGAATAGAACATGTAGATAGAATTAGTGTCTAAAGGAAGAAAATACATATCTAAAGTCGGGGGCATCTCTGAACCGAATATAAATTTACCTTAAGATGATATAGCATAATAATTTCCTTTCTAAAATTGCTATTACATTTAATCTCTGATTTGTTCTTGTGGAGTATGACTATCCTTTTAGAAGTATTAAATGATATTTTACTTTTATCAATTGCTTAAGACAAAATGAAAGTATAGTTGTTAAGAGCTTCTTTATTTTTTATTAAATCCAAAACTTGGCTTTCATGTGCAAACACAAAACTGTAAGAAACATCATTCCAACAACTATCTCTTCTCCCCTCAAAATTAAAAAAAAAAAAGATTTTTTTATATTTAACTAAAGAATATTGGAAAAAGGTGAAAGCCCTAAATTCCTTAACTCAATTACTCATTTAACAAACAACCTCTGTGTCATAAATATAGCACCATGAATCTTATGGTAGGACAGTTCATAAAACGCCAGGATGTTTTTATTTTCTAGCCTAATAAAAAAGGCTCTATATTTTAAATATTTTATTTTTTAATCTTTTGTATTGTTACTTTATTACAATTGTCCAATTTTTCCCTCTTTCCCCTCCTCCGCCCATTACAACCCCCATTCCCACAGTCAATTCCCACATTGTCATCCATGTCCATGGGTCATTCATACATGTTCTTTGGTCCCTTCTCCTTCTTTCCACCATTAAATATTTTCAAAAGAGAATTGTAATCATGGCTTATTTATCGTACTTTATATTTCTGAGTTCTCCTACTTTCTGTTTCCCATTCCCAGTCCACTCCTGAGAAAATGTTGTTTCATTGTGCTAGAAGGCTGGGCCTGGGGCATTTCTTGCTAAACTAGTACAGAACTGTTGTCCTTACAAAGCTCATATTCTAAAGGGGGCAAGGGCATGAGAACTCTTATAAAACAATGTGGTTCACTGCATTTTCCTCTAGCATAGGCAACAACTTCATTAACAGGTGTTAGAACAGTTCTGAGCAACTGTTCATTTGAGGCCAGAAATGAGCAGTATTGGTAAATATTTTAGAATATATCATTTTTCAAACTGTTTTGTTAGTGTGGTTGAGCAGAATGCATTATTCTGGAAGGTAGGAAGTGGGTTCTATTATGGCCACACTGAGCAAGTTGTGTAAATAATGACACTAAAATTTGATTTTATAGACTGAGTGCAAAACAGAATTTACTTTGACTCAAAAACATTATGTATAAAAATATCCTTCTGAAAATTGCATTATTATTTGAAATCCTCTAAAAAACTTTAAAATGTTTTCTTACATTGTTACAAACTTAAAAGAAAATATATATTCAATGTATAATTATTTCAAGATCTGTGGCAGAGTCATAACATTATCAAAACCTTCTTTAGGCCATGCAGCCTTTGCAGATCATGTGCTAAAAGCAAGACCTAAATTTCACAATGAGCATTCCAATTTTCTATTAAGTAAGAACCCTCTAAAGACACCAAAAGGGCCAAATTATCTAAAATATAAAGGGCTTATTATATTTCTACTAAATTATCAATTTTGTAAAACAATTAAACAGGGAAAGTCAATTAGTGTAAAAGTGGCCTTCAGAGTATAATCATTAGTTAGCAGCTCATTTGATAAGGTTAGGCCCAAATCTAATAAGTTGAAGCCCCAGCAGAACCATAAGAGAGCCTTCGTGGCAGTTTCTAACAGTATCCATCTCTAAATAGAAAGCACAGAAATTAAGGAAATTAGAAAAAAAGTTATTTTTGCCACAATCAACAAAATCTCTGTAGAGCTATGTCAAGTAAGAATCACGTTTTTTTAATTATGAACACTAGAAATGTATTTGTACTATGAATCAATTATTATTTGCTCTAGATTCTTCCAATAGAGTAGTAAGGGCTACTGGTTAAAAGTTATGAACAGAAGAGGCAAAATATAAAATAAAGCAAACACTTTGTAACTTTGGGCAAAATAAAACCACATTAACAGAATAAGAGCACACAAATCTATAAACATAACTGTATTTTAACATTTTCAGCCTCTGTAAGCTCTGATCACTTACGTTCAGAAAAATATGCTTCAAATAAAAGTAAAACAAATGGAAGAAATAGATGGTTTATACAAATATATCTATTTGCATAAATGTAAACTCACCTAAATTTCAGAACAAACCTTTTGGATTACTAAACCGTTTTTTTTTTTTTTTTTTAAATAAAGAATGGGTCCATTTTCACAAAAAAAGAAGATATAGCCTAATGAATGCTAACTTAGTGAGCTTCTTGAATAAAGGAAAAATTACTATATATATGATGGAAAGTAATACAATAATTAATAAATAATACTGAGAAAAGTTTATTTTTCATGTACTCACAACTGTCAACCTACTTTTGTCCATATATATAAATATATATAGCTGAAAATAAGGTCACTTTAATTATGTAGTCTCCATTTTGCTTTAGTTATATACATTTCCCTGAATAGACATGAATAAAAAAATATTATAAATCAGAAAAATCATGTTTTCTGTTCACCACTTTCTTCCACCTTTACAAATTCTGTCTTTTGACTTCTAAAGGAAGTAGGTCACTGACACGATTCTGACCACCTATTCAGCTCAGTACGTCCATGTTCAAAGAAAGGACAGATTGGTCATTAGGGAATACTGGCGAATGACAAGTCTCCTACACCACCCTACACAAATATGTTCTTCAAATTGTGTATGAGTTATATGCAGTTAACCGCCTCTTCCCTTTATTTCTCATGTCATGTGTATATATTTTATGGTTCACTTTTAAATACTGCTATAATTTAATAATTTCAAGTATCTGTCTTTGTTATGTTAAAGTATTTTGAAGGGCTATTTTGTTCTTCTCTGTACCAATGTTCTGAGGCTACATCTTATTAATATAGTTGCATAAATAATCACACCAGATCCCTCAGGTAATTAAAAGTAAAATAAAATGAGCATCTGTTTATACAAATTTATAATGTGAGTGATAATAAGAAGGTTAAAGGTTAACATAGAAAAAATTAGACATGGTGCATGAACACAAAATTAATTATTACATGGCTATGTAGTTTTATTGCTACCACTTACTTAATTATGCTGTATATCAAACTAATGGTTAAATAGGCAAGCTCTTACTTCAGTGTTCTATTCATAAAACTATAAATTACTCCATATATCTAAAATTGTGAGTGGCCATAAATCTCATAGCAAGATATAATAACAAAATACAATTTGTCTCACTACTTGAAAACTTCACAAATGTACTTCTTAAATATATTTCAAAAGAAATCACATTAACTCTAGCAGTCATAGCTTAATAAATTTAAATGCCTCAATATCTACAGAAAAAGGGTTTCCATTATCTATGGCTATATAACAAATTTCCTCAAAACTCAGTGGCTAAAATGACAACCTTCAATTCATTTGCCCACAGTTCTGCAGTTTGGGTGGCAACAGCTCATCTGTGTCCTCATGGTGTCAGCAGGGTGCCTTTACTGGGATTGGACAGTCCACTTCTCAGGTGGCCTCTCTCATATTTCTAGAGAGTTAGTGCAGGCTGCCAACTGGGAACTCAGCTGAAGCTGCTGTCCAAGGCTTTGGTCTTTCTGTGGTCTCTCCATTTCAGTGGGTTGGACTCCTTACAGCATGGACAAGGGTGGGTCGGGATAGTCAAACTTCTTACATGTTGGCTGCTGTGCCCCAGGGCACAAAAACATAATATGCCAGGCCTTCTGAAGCCTTTGATCCTCTACAGTCTTCAATTCTGCATTCTGTTAGTTCAAGCAGGTTACCAGCCAACTCAGATTTAATTGGATGAGCACTGCACAGATTTAATTGGATGGGTGTGTGCATACTAGGGCCTTAAAATATTCTATCTCAACAAACACTTTTCTATACAATTTCCAATAGTACAAACTAATATGTTTCTGGTTAGTATCAATTTCATTTCAACTTAATATAAGTACAAATATGTGCCCAAATTTTCAAAAAAAATAATGTCAAGATAGTTAAACTTCAATGCTTTTTAAGGAGCCATAGAAAGTCCTATGGCAGATTTTTATGTATTTCATCCGTATTCCCCATGTAATTAAATTTTGTTTTTAGGTCTATTTACCATTCTGTGTAATTAGCACACTTGCCACTAGAAGAAAGCTGGTGCAGCCACCGAGCTCCTGTTATTTGAGATATAGTAACATCTACGTCCACTTTCTTATATTCTATTCCTGTGGCATACGGTACACCTTATATCCATCCAAATAGTAATGTTGAGATAAGTTATTTATTTAAAAGGTAATTCCTTAGAATTGTGTTCAGTAAACGTTGGTAAAAATTAAGTATAAACATTTATTTAAAGGTAACTTACTGGATGAAGTTAAAATGTTCCAAACAGTTTTTTAAAATCTAAAAACGTGGACAGTTATGGCACATGTCAGTTACTCCAAAAAACACAGTCTACACTGAGACAAAGTCGGTGGCAAAGTTAAACAATTCCCTGAATGGAAGTTGATAGAAAACACAGGGAACATGTGAAATATGAGAACGCCGAAGTTGGGGGAGGTGAAGTGAGATTTAGTACCTAGGAGAAGAGGTGTAAAGAAATTCATAACATCTAACATTTATTGAGCACATATTCTTTATCAAGCATATTATCTCTATCATTTACTAAAAGTAAGCCTGCATCCCACCACCGGTTACAATACTTGCACGAAAGAACAAAGAAAAAGAGATGAGAGGAGAGGCAATGCCGTGTGACTGGAAGGGTAGGGTCAATGTCTGAGCGACTATTGATGAGAGTGGTCTTTGCTCCCAATCCATTGTTATTAGCACTTGGGCTAGAATAGGTTAGAAAGTATCATTGGTCAAAAATGGAGAAACTCATGGAAGATGGGAACTAATTTGTAAAAGTGGGTGAAAGATTTGGATTAAGAAATAAGGAGTGTGGGGTGACAGAAAAGCTATTACAAATATAGGGCATAGAATTGGGATCCGGAACTAGATAAGAGACTCTGATTAGAGAAAAGTCTCAAAGACAAAATTATCTCACAAGGGTAGAAAGTATACAAGGAAAAGAATAAAATTGCAAAGAGTCAGCATTGAGGAAAACAATGTACACATGAGGAGAAGAAAGAAGAGGAATAACTAAAAAGGGGAAAAGAACAAAATATGAAAACTTTCTTAAAAATAAGAAAACAACAAGTGTTTACAGTGCCATAAACCACATGAAGAAAATAATGAAATGTAGTCAACAATATCAAACACAATTAGGACTGAAAAAGGACAACCCACAGTACCTGTTTAGTTTTCATTTTGGTGCAGTATTTTCTGAGTGATTCATTTAGAGGTGTCTTTCCAATACATCTTTATGGCAACAGCTCAGTTTGATAATATATTAATCCACTATATTTCTCAGGAGTGGTTTCCATAATGTATTTCTCTAATGGTAGTACTGTCCAATGTGCTATGGATGATTTAGCAAATGTAGTTTTAGCTTAATTACACAATTAAAACACTTTCTGACAGTAATATAGTGATTATACATAAAATAATCTGTATTTTCTTACACTATATAAATAACATGCATAGCAGTATTACACAATTAAAAACAAAAGGTTATAATTAAGAATGTTTTACTATTTTTCCATAAAAGTAACAGCATCTTGATTTTGATTTGTGATGTTTGTAGGCATAAATTAGCCTCATAGAGTAGCTAGCATAAGAACACTTTTATTGAGAGTCTAATATTTACATTGAAACATAAATATCATTTTGGTATTGCCCTATACAATTTAAAAATGTTTTATTATATTTTAAATAAATACTGTTTTTAGACTCTTAATCCAGGACAATAACCCTGTTATTGAACATGTACTATACACCAGCTGTTGTTCTAAGTTCTCTACAGTTATGACCTTATTTCATGTCTCACAAATCTCCAGTAAAGTTATCTGATTTTTTAAGAATAAGAAACTGAATCTCTGAAAAGGGAACATTTCATTTGTTCAAGGGTTCAGAAGCTAAAAAGTGGTAGAATCAGTATTCACTCAGACTATCTGGTAAGAAGTGCATGCTTCACCACCCCTCGATGATGAAATACCAGCTAACAGGGTAAACTGCCCTCTAATTGTTCTGCCCAGAAGTTTAGGTACAAGTGTAGCTCTGAGTTAAGTCATGTGATGTGCATACAAAAATATCTTGTTAGAGACCATTGATAATTTTCTTGAATACACCAGGGAAGGTTCTTTAATAGACCTCAGAGAAATAATTAGGGAATGAGTCCTCAAAGTCTAGAATCCAGACTCCATCCAAGTAGCTGCTCTCCAGGGACCTAACCTGGAGATGAACTTCCTTTGCTTTCCACACTCACTTCCCTGGTAGAGCAGAACCTGACACCCTGTGGATGACCTGTGCCTTCAGTCAGAGCATTGACTTCAAGCCCTTCTGGTTAAGGCTAAAACATTCACATGGGACTAAAGAATAAATCAATAAAAGGTCTCAGAAAATATTTATGGAAAATAAAAAGCCCATGTTTGCCTTTTATAACCACAACTGATCTTTACAAACCTCTAATGCATGATGAATTCACCTCAACCCTGGTCCTTGAATTCATGCTCAGCAATGTCCTACTTCTTAGTACTGTAACTGCCCGTAAGCTGTCCTCAAACAGATAAGGGAAATGTATCATAAAAGTATGAATAAATTAATTGAATCCATGCATAATACTTAACAATATTAAATGACTTTTACATACATAGATTTTGAAAAAATAATATGTTTATTCATTGAAAATAAGTTTAGAAAGTTTAAAATCTCTCATAAAATGACTCTAATTTATTTTTTTAACTGCTATACCATATTAATTTTGGAACATATTTTTGGGCATATAAACACATACATGCAACATACATCCAGGTGCTTATTAACTTAATGCTAATAGTTAAAATATTTAGAATGGATGAATAGTTTATTATTGTCTTCATTTGCTATATTTTCAAGAAGTTTAATGTATATTTAAGGCATAGATTATTTATTTCAGCAATCTGATGAGCATTCTTTTCTGTATACAAGGTCTTGTCCAGAAAGTATGTAATCATGTACTATGAAAAATAGAGACATTTATTGAAGAAGATACAAGAAACATTGTACATAGGACAATGATACCTCAAAAGTAGGCACCTTGGGATCTCACACAGTTCTCCCAGTGGTCACAGCTGCCCCATTGTATTTTCCTGAATCTCATTGATGGTCTGAAATCTCTTCCCTTTCAAAGGTGATTATAGTTTTGGGAAAAGGCAAAAGTCACAGAGTGCCAAATCTTGTTCATTGGTAGTGGTTTGAATCAAGTCATAAGCAACTGCACCACAATGTTCCTTCTGCTCTACTAACAGAAGCAGTGCAACAGATTTTGCCACAACATGTTTCGTGCCAAGACTCTAAGTCAAAATCTCGGACACAGTAGTTTTTGGAATCCCCAAATCAGCTTCTAGTTCTCACACTGTTGATCGCCAATCTTTGTTGATTGCAGCCCATACACATTCAACATTCTCAGGTGTTCTGCTTATTGCAGGCCTTCCAGAACATGGATCACTTTCAACAGATTCTCGATGATCTTTGAAGCATTCGTACCACATTTTTATTTGTGCTGCACTCATTGCATCATCCCCAAAAGCCTTGTGAATCATTTATATAGTTTCTGTGGAAGAAAGTTCAAACTTTACACAAAATTTGATGCAGATTCATTACTCTACTCAGTCATTTTGAATGTGACAGTCACACAGTAACATGCTCACTAAACAGGTGTCTACATCCCCCACTGACTAGTATGATGAAGTTATCATTGTTCATGCGTGTTCATGCAGTCCACTGCCCTTGGCTGCCAGGTTACATCAATGTCCTGCAAACCACTCTTATTATCTTAACAATGACTGGACTTTTTCTAGATAGACCTCATATATATATTTTACTACTGCAAGTGATTATGTGTAAACATGTTTAGGTATACGTATTTGCACATTTCTATTACCCTACTTATTTAATATTTTGCACATATTGTTACATTATTCTTTAAAATTGACCTAATTTACATTTCCATTAACATTGTTTTTCAGGAAGCATATACTCTCACCTTAACAAACATTATACATTAATTATCTTTAAAAATATTTTAGTATTTCCTTGTTTACTTTATTGGGACTTTAAGTCATGGGAAGTAAAGAAATATAACAATTGTCATCCCCAAGCTTAAGTCAGAATCATTTGTTACATTAATTTGAAATGCTTTTTATAAACCCCATTCATTTTTATTTAAGTATATCAAATTAAAAATTTTGGTTATCTATAAAATACCTGTGAGTATTCCTAAAGGACACAGTGCATGAGGGTTCCCTTTTCTCCACATCCTTGCCAGCACTTGTACTTTGTTAATTTATTACTGGTAGCTCTACTGGTGGGTGTGAGGTGATACCCACCTCACTGACAATTAGTAACTTTGAGTGTTTTTCATATGTATATTGGCCATCTGTATGTCCTTTTTGGAGAAGTATGTATTCAAGTCCTTTCTCTATTTTTTAATTGGATTGTTTGTCTTTCTGGTGTTGAGTTGCATAAGTTCTTTATATGTATTGGAAATTAACCCTTTATCAGATGTATCATTGGTAAATATGGCCTTCCATACAGTGGATTCCCTTTTCATTTTGTTGATGGTTTCTTTTGCTATGCAGAAGCTTTTTCATTTGAGATCTATATAAACTTTGTCAGGCTTTTATAAATCAAAACCCTTGAAATAAAAAGGAAAATTACATTCCAAACATATATCTTTATTCGCTAGCAAAGCTCAGCATCCAGAGTCTGTAAAAGTGAAATGAAGATGAAGCTGCCCATTGCATTCATTGGTGGTGATAAGTAATGCTGAGGGCCAAATCTTGTTAACTGAAGGCTAAAACATAAACATGCTTCAACTTCAGCAAAAGGCATTACAGCAACTTCTCAACTATTACTATTCCAAAGAAAATACTCATGGGAAGTTCCAAAGAAAGAATTGCCTCATTCAAAAAGAAAATGCCAAAACAAAGTATGAGACAAGGGTAGTTCTGTGAGGTGTCTGGGATAGATTTTAACCATTCATTCTTTTCAACTACCATTCTGAAGGATCTGAGAACAGTTGCACCTTGAACAAATCAGGAAGGTTTAATGGCCAAAACCAGTGCTACTGACATACCTATGCACTTTGGTATGAAAGTTCACTATTATTTCTGAACAATGTATTTTATACACTGAATATTTTATGTACTTTTGTGTATATATATACACAGACTACATATCCAAAAATATAAATATAAATAAAACATGTTATACATAAGCTATATAATATATAATATAAATGGATATATACATAAATAAATCCATATGTAATAAGTTTATTTATATATGTATATATTCCAACTTTCAAGAGGAAAAAGTGACATATAATTTTATATATTTAAAGTATACAATGTGATGACTTTATATATGTATAATTACCAATATTGACATAATTAACATATTCAACTTACCTCACATAATTAATATTTTTGTAATGAGAATATTTAAGTTCTACCTTCAGCAAATTTAAAGTATATAATACTCTGTTATTAAGTATCATCACAATACTGCACATTCAGTCCTCAGAACTTATTTTATACTGAAAGTTTGCACCCTTTGACCTACAACTCCCCATTTTCTCTTCCACCTAGCTAATGGTAACCGCCATTCTATATTCTGTTTCTATGAAATGGGCCTTTTTTTACCCTACATATAAATGATACTATAAAATATTTTTCTTTATATACCTTATTTCAGTTGGTACAGTCTTCCAGTTCATTCATGTTGTTACAAGTAGCTGGATTTCCTTCTTTTTATAGCTGAATAATATTGTATTATATATATATATACATAATATACATAGATCCATATATATAGATGTAAATATCTATCCATTCATCCTTATAAAGACATTTAGTTTGTTTCCATATCTTGAATATTGTGAATAATGCTACAATAAACATAGGAGTGTAGATATCTCTTTAAGACAGTGATTTTGAAACTCGAGCACCAACTTACACCATACACAAAAATAAATTCAAGGTGGATAAAAGACTTAAACATAAGCCGTAACACCATTAAAGTACTAGAAGAGAACATAGGCAGGAAAATCTCAGATATTACACGCAGCAACATTTTTACTGATATGTCCCCTAAAGCAAGGGACATAAAGGAAAGAATAAACAAATGGGATCTCATCAAAATAAAAAGCTTCTGCATGGCCAAGGAAAACAGTATTAAAATAAAAAGAGAACCGACTGTGTGGGAAAACATATTTGCCAATGATATCTCAGATAAGGGTTTAATCTCCAAAATATACAAAGAACTTACACGACTCCACTCTAAGAAGACAAGCAACCCAATTAAAAAATGGGCAAAGGACTTGGGCAGACACCTCTCCAAGGAGGACATACAGAGGATCCAGAGACACATGAAAAGATGCTCGACATCACTAGCTATCAGAGAGATGCAAATTAAAACCACAATGAGATACCACTTGACACCAGTCAGAATGGCCCTCATAAACAAAGCAACAAACAGCAAGTGTTGGAGAGGTTGTGGAGAAAAGGGGACACTACTGCACTGCTGGTGGGAGTGCAGACTAGTACAACCACTATGGAAAACAGTATGGAATTTTCTAAGAAAACTAAAAATGGATATACCTTTTGACCCAGCAATTCCATTGCTAGGACTATATCCTAAGAACCCTGAAACACCAATCCAAAAGAAACTATGCATCCCTATGTTTATAGCAGCACAATTTACAATAGCCAAGTGTTGGAAGCAACCTAGATGCCCATCAGCAAATGAATGGATCAAAAAACTGTGGTACATTTATACAATGGAATTCTATGCAGCAGAAAGAAAGAAGGAGCTCATACCCTATGCAACAGCATGGATGGAACTTGAGAGCATCATGCTAAGCGAAGTAAGCCAGGCAGTGAAAGATAAATACCATATGATCTCACCTTTAACAGGAACCTAATCAACAAAACAAACAAACAAGCATAATATAACCAAAGACATGGAAATTGGGAACATGCTGAAAGTCACCAGAGGGGAGAAGGGAGGGAATTTCAGGGGAAAAGGAGAAGGATTTACAGGAACAAGTATAAAGGACACATGGACAAAATCTATGGGGGGGGTGGAAATGGGAGGGAGGTGGGGAGGGTTGGGGTGGCGGGTTCGGGTGAGAATAAAAGACAGAAAACTGTACAAGATCAACAATGAAAATAAAAATTAAAAAAAAGAATATTATAAGATAAAGTATGAGTATATGTCTGATTTATAAAATAAAGACTCTGGACTGCTGCACAGTTAAAAAAAAAAGACAGTGATTTTGTTTCTTTTGAATATATACTGGATTTCTGGATCATATGACTGTTTGATTTTTAATTTTGAGGAACTGCCATTCTGTTTTTCTGAATGGTTGTACAATTCACATTTTTACCAACATTTCACAAGGATACCTTTTCTTACATCCTCGCCAACACTTATTGATTGTCTTTTTGATAATCACCATCATAACATGTATGAGGTTATATGTCATTGTGGTTTTGATTTGTATTTTCCTGATGACTAGTAACATTGAGCATTTTTCCATGTACCTATGGGCCATTTGTATGTCTTCTTTGGAAAAAATGTCTATTCATTTTTCATCCATTTTAGTTGGATTATTTGCTTTTTTGAAAGATTTTATTTATTTATTTTTAGAAAAAGAGGAAGGGAAGGAGAAAGAGAGAGAAACATCAATATGTGGTTGCCTCTCACGTTCCCCCAACTGGGGATCTGGCCTGCAACCCAGGTATGTGTCCTGACTGGGAATCAAACCACCGACCCTTTGAGACCCTTTGATTTACAGGCCCATGCTCAATCCACTGAGCTATACCAGCCAGGTTACTTTTTTTTTTTTTTTGCTCTTAAGTTGCAGATGACATACAGAGAAAACCCTAAACACACCAAGAAAAAACTGTTAGAACTAATAAATTAATTCAGTATAGTTGCAGAATATATAAATCAATATACAAAATCATTGCATTTCTGTGAGAATTTGAAAAAGATGTTCCCTCTAAGAAGGTGCAGCCCCAGGGCTAAGAGCATGGCAAGTACATGACAAAAAGACCCCCTTCCACGGGGCAGACACAGCTCTGCACAAGAGGGTACGGCTGGGCACCTCAGAGAGAGGCATCGTACATGCCAGTGATGATTGGGTATGTCAATGGCAAGGTAGCAAATGGATTGACTTTTTAAAGTGTTTTTCAAAAACAATTTTTTAGGATGTGTTTTAGAACTATTATAAATTCAGAGACATCTCTTATTCCTTTCATATGTGAAAGCTATATAATAATAATGTATAATTATATAACATCTAACATATATATATATATATATATACTGTATAACATAATTATTAAGATATAATGGTATAATAATATAAAATATAATAATAACTATAAAAAAACAAAATCATTGCATTTCTATATACTATCTGAAAATAAATTCAAAAAGCAGTATTTTTCAATAACATCAAAAACAATAAAATACTTAAGAATAAGTTTAACCAAGTTGGTGAAGGACCTGTATGCCGAAGACCAAAAGATATTGATGATAGAAATAGAAAACACAATTAAATGAAAAGATATCCAGCCTTCCTTGATCAGAGAATTAATGTTGTTGTAATATATGTACTACCGGTAACACTCTACAGATTCAATGCAGTCACTGTCAAAAGTCCAATGGCATTTTTTTATGAAATAGAAAAACATAAAATTTTTATCAAATCACAAAAGACTTCAAATACCCAAAGCAATCTTAAGAAAGAAAAACAAAACTGAAATAATCACCCTTCTTGATGTCAAAGTATGTTACAAAGTTTCAGTGATTATACGAGTGTGATACTGGCTTAAAAACAGGCAAGGAAATCTATGGAGCAGAATAGGGGCCCAAAACTAAACCTAAGCACATATGGTTAACTTATCTTTGACTAGGGTGCCAAGGATATACAATAAGGAAAGGATGGTCTCTTCAATAGGTGGTGTTGGGGAAATATTATATCTACCTGCAAAAGAGTGATAGTGAACTCCTGTCTTATTCCACTTAAAAAATTAACTCAAAATTGACTAAAGACTGTATATAAGACAAAAAATGGTAAAACTTCTAGAAGAAAACATAGAGAAAAGCTACTTGAAATGATGTTGGTAACAATTTTTTGGATAAGACACCAAAGGCACAAGCAATGTAAACTAAAATAAACATGTAGGATTGCATCAAACTAAAAATATTCTGCACAGGAAATAAAGCAATCAACAAACTAAAAAGGTAACTTTCAAATGGAGAAAATATTTGAAAAAATATATCTGATAAGTTATTAATATTCCAAACCTATGTATATATTTTGCATGTATACACATCTGTATTTATATATGTGTATAATATATACATATATATGATCAACAATGGGCTTATCTGTATGTATCTATCAATAAAAAAATTTCTTCAAAATATGAACAGATGTGTAATTTTATCTAAAATGTGAGATCATATATTATATTTTTTAATGAAACATTAAGTCTTAAAGGAGAGAAAACAGAATGAACAGTGCTTTTGTCTTGTAGTATCAGATAGCTTCCACGTGGCCAGCCTTCAAAGAATTGTAGATTGTTTCAGTAAGAACAAAAAGAAAACCAAACAATAAATGATATCATTTCATATTAAAAAAATTATGTTCACTATGTTATATATACACATTAAATTTAATTAAATTATAATTGCATATATAAATTTATCATACTTCAGTACTTAAAAGAAGTACTACAGTTTAGCACAAATGCATTTGTCTAATAATCTTATGCTATTTGGAACCATTCTTTCATTTAACTATGTGTTTTACTGTCATGCAAAGTGCTTTCAATAATTATGAAATAAAAAAGCAAGTTTTCCACTGGGTCATCCTCATTTCTCTGGTTCAGCCCTGAAAAAGCAAGAAGATGAAGCATATTTCTGCCTCCTTATTGCTGAATAGAGTATTAGGTAACCAGCCAGACTCATTTCTATTAGAAGTGATGTTATTAATTTTAGGAAGGTGGAAAACGAAATAATGACCTCAATTAAGCAGTACTGGAAAAAAAGGAGAAAAGCTTCTGTCTGCAATCAGACATTGTGGTATACATAATAGCATCTTTCACAATTACTTACCTAAATCACTAAAGAAATAAATATTTTTTTCTGAAAATACTAGTATGTTGAAGTTTACTAAAATTTTAATACATCTTAATATGACTTCAATACAGTTATTGCTAATAATAAGGGTTTTAAGCAAGGTTCAGAAAATTGGAGATGTATAATATCTTCACACTAGTAAATTTTCTTTCTCCCAATTCCCGTTAGTCTAATCACCTTATTGCCACCAAGTATCCTTGATCTAGATCAGTCATGGTGTCACCAAGGGATGACAGAGCTACTGTGGTCTGTTGGCAGTAAACAGGAAGTAAGCAGGATACAATGTAAGCAGTCATACGATGATATATGTATCATGATATAGATAGATATAGATATAGATATAGATGATATAGATATAGATACACCTTAACATATACTTTCTGTTAATTAAGAGCTATCCTGATAACAGATTTGGTCACAGCTCTGCCCCATGCACATAAGGTACATATTATGAAAGGACTGAGCAGATTGGAGTTGGAACATGCCAGAAAATACAATTATTTTAACTTAGTGACCTGAGGGATTAGGCATCAATCTGAAACACAGTATAAGAAATTATCACTCTGTAGTGATGGTTTCAATAGTACACTATACACATTTCACCACTCGAAACACTGAAGGAAACCTGTATACATAAACAGTAACGAAGCAGCAACATGGTTAATACTGTTTTCCTATTAACTTTATGTTGCATAACACATATAATGCCATGAAAATGCTTACTTACAGTAAAGGGCAATGGCTACAATAACACTTTATCCAGTGCTTTAATTCGTCTCATGAATCACCCACACCTATGTACAGTAATTGCGTTGTTAAGATGACCCTGTTGAGTAAACAGGTCATGCACCAATGGAGTGGGTCTCCCTAACCAGGTCTGGTAAGCTCTTCTATGAAGGGATCTTCTGAATCCTTTTACCTAAATGTATCTTATTATCAGCTCTCTGAGGGACTGTATAATGAGTTTTGTGAATTTATACATTAAACTAAAAACTGTAATACTGATTGTATTACAAAACTAAAGGGG
The DNA here is from genome assembly GCA_039655065.1 of Glossophaga mutica. Lineage (NCBI taxonomy): Eukaryota > Metazoa > Chordata > Mammalia > Chiroptera > Phyllostomidae > Glossophaga > Glossophaga mutica. Next base: position 159,268,403 of record CM077306.1, read on the forward strand.
ATTGAGGGAGGCTTGCTGGGTTTTAAAGTACTATATTAATTGCTAGAAAATATTTATTCCTATCGCATTAATACTTTTATGCTAAGATACGAGACATAATAATAAAATATGAGCTAAACTTAGTCACACAAGAAGTTAATGAAAGATTCAATGTAAATCAATGGCTACATGGAAAGGTTTTGAAAGATCACCAGGGATTTTAATGATTATGGTATATATTTCAACAGCCACGCAATGAGATGATGTTGATTTGCACTACAGAGAAACTGAAAGCAATTATGAATAGTAATATAAAAACCTTTAAAAATAACTAAGAGGGAATTATTATCTTTCAAATGCAACGAGAGGACAGGATAAAATATGCCCTATCTAAATTCCTGTTAAAAATTCTGAAAATTTTCAAAAACAAATCTGCACCAAGAAAGATATGTGAAACTTTTACAGACTCTGGCAAGAAGTTAAAGAGCAGGTTCTCCAATAGTCAGGAAGTAAAAATTCACATCTTTTTTTTTCTGTTTGGCTTTGAATGCCTGAGCCTTCAGATTACAAAAATTCCAAGGCATGTGGTGATTACCCTGAGATTAGAACTAAAGATGAATGAAGATCCAGAACCTTTCTTGGGAAACTACAAATAAACAAACACAAAGGATATGAGGAAATAAAGAATAGCATGTACATTTTATGTAGCAAAATGAAGCCATTATAAATGAATATACTGAAAACCTCACATAGTTCAGGAAGTACTTGTACTATAATGCTATGTTTAAAAAAAACACCACATAAATCAGATATCATAGGATAACTAGGACAGAAGTGTGGAAGGAGACACACTAAAATGTTAACAATAAATGGCTTTGGGTCATGGGAGAATGGGGAATTTTTTCTCTATTAATTTTTTCTATGTTTAGGTAATACATTTAATGATTATTAAATATGTATATAATATATTAAAATTATATTAATAGTGCATATAATTATGTGTTGCATTAAATTATATTATATATAATTTGATATAACCTAACATTGTTATAATTTTTAAAATTTCTGAATGTGGCATCTAAAAATACAACAGCCTGCTCAGATATATTACAGTCGTGGAAAGGGAGGGAAAATCAGCAATGGCATTAGAAGAATACGTTAAAGTTTGAATCAGGTGAAGATTATTTAGGTGGGGAGCTTATTAGAGATCTGTAAGTCCCAGACTGTAAAATAGTCTTCTCATTAATATGTTCAAGTACCATAGTTATTATTCTGAAAGTGCAACATTAAACAGAGGTCATACTTTTCTGGAAATTCAAGTCTTACAGTGGTACAGGGACAAGGGGAGTGCACAGAGGAAGGAAATGGGAATCAAAATGCAAGGGGTTATAAAGACAGAAGGGTAGGAGGCACCACAGGAAATGAATTTGCCTAGACCTCAATGGGAAGATAAGATTTGAATAAAGCTTTGAGATGTGAGGGAGTTAGCTGAGTGGCTGTTTGAGAGAGACTATTTTGAACAAATTGACACATTTACTTTTTGAAAGCTTCTGGAATTTTCGTAACATTAATGCAACAACTGCTTGACTTCTTTGGAATATTTACACAAATGACCTCACAGGACTCATATTAAAATTTAGTTTCTATTCTGGGTTGCTAGATGAAATTATTATTCTATTAGAATTGCATTCTATGTGATTATGTTATTAGCACTTTGGTAGTTACCTAGAGAACCTACTCAATGATAACAGCCTCATTAATGCCTCTAGTGAGACACTTAAAAAGTTCTTTATTGATCTTGGTTCCAAATGCATAAAAATACTGTATTACAGTTTTATTGAACTATTCACCCTACTGGTATTTTCAGGTGAATAAGCTCATTCCAAGTTCAAAAGTCATTGTTCTCGAACCCCAGGAAGAATGAAGAAATAGCCAAACTGACCTTCCTAGAAGATATATGTTAACTTTATTCAAGCTTCTTACTCATTTTTTAAACTTTTATTGACTTTATTGTGGTAACATTGATTAATAAAATAATATAGGTTTCAGGTGTACAATTCTATGAAACATCAACTGTGTATTGTATCATGTGTTCACCCCCCAAAGTCAAGTCTCCTTCCATCACCACTTATCCTCTCTTCACCCTCTTCTACCTCCTCCTACCCTACGTGACTTGTATTGTCTGTGTCTATGAGTTGATTTGTTTTTTTGCTGAACCCTTCAACTTTTCCCCCCACCCCCTAATCCCTTTCCCCTATAACAGCTGTCAGTTCGTTTTCTGTACCTGTGAGTCTGTTTCCATTTTATTTGTTTGTTTGTTTTGTTCATTAGATTCCACATGCAAGTGAAATCATATGGTGTTTGCCTTTCTCTGAGTGGCTTATTTCACTGAGCATGTTAATCTCCAGGTCCATCCATGCTGTTGCAGAAGTTAATTTTTTTTCTTTTATTATCATTCGTTAGTATTCCATTGAGTAAATGTACCATGACTTTTTATCCACTCATCTACTGATAGGCACTTAACCTGCTTCCAAATTTTGGTTGCTGTAAATAATGCTGCAATGAACATAGGGGTGCATATATCCCTTCAAATCAGTTTCCAGTTTCTCTGGATATATTTCCAGAACTGGAATCACTGGTTCATAAGGTAGTTTCATTTTTAATTTTTTGAGGAAACTCCATACTGTTTTCCACAGTGGCTGCACCAATCTGCATTCCACTACAGCACATAAGGATTCCCTTTTCTCTTTATCCTCACCATCACTTGGTGTTTGTTTATTTATTTTTGGTAGCCATTCTGACAGGTATACGATGATATCTCATTGTGGTTTTAATTTGTTTTTCTCTGATAATTAGTTGAGCATCTTTTTTATATGTCCATTGGCCTTCTGTATGTCTTCTATAAGTATCTTATTTCTACTCACATAATTTTTGTATTTCAGGAAGAGTAAGAGGAGCAACAGAATATGTACTGAAGATAAATAACATTAATTTACAATGGTGTGCATAAATGTCAAAAATATATCACAATAATATTTTCATGATGTTGTGAGGATAGTCACAGCACCTAGTATTTTACTATACTAAGGCAAAAATATATTTAAATATTTTCAACAACTTATAAATCATCAAATTTATTTAAAATGTATGCATACTGAAATTAACTAAATTTTACCTTTTTTCTTATGTAAATGTAAGCAAATACTTCAATGTGTTGTTCTCTTTTTACTGTGATTGAAGAGCAAGGAGTTTGAATGGAGTAAGATCATACAGTTTACTCTGATTCCATGACCAAGGTCATTCATTCCCTCATTCCTACTTCAACATGAAATAACCTATGTGAATAAAATAAGACTTAAGTAACTAAAATTATTATGTTATATTAGAATTGGCAGAATGATAGAGAACTTCAATTCTCTAGCATTTGTGATTCCAAACTTTATCACTATTAAAATCAGGAATACATATAAAAATCCCAAATTTTAAAAAAATAACTGTTTTCTTATTACCCATGCAGTTAGATCCTCCATGTGTTGAACAGATTTTTATGCTTTTGACGTAAAAATTTTTTCAGCTGTTATGCTTTGAAGGTTGTTCCATTGACTTGTCCAAATTTGGGAGATGAAAACAGACTCATACTTTCAAAAGCTAATCTAATTACCCTCACTCGATATTTTTTGCCAATATTTATTTTGGCAGAAGTAAATAAACCTATATTATGCTGTTATGAATTATATTGAAAAATAATCTATAACAAGTTAGTAGTTGTTAAAAATCCACTCTTCACCTTTCCAAAACACCAACAAAATTCAATTAAACTTACTTTGGGAGGCAGATCTATGGACTAAAACAAAGAAGTGTTCATGAACTCAGAATATGTTCCTCCTTTTAACTGATTACTTAGACTCATAAAAAATGTACAGTAAATGAATGGCACATATTTCATTGTATTGCTGTAAACGGGATTCATGGAAGGTGACTAGATTCTTTATTATTAGTGTTCTAAGGCCACAGGAAAAAAATGGAGATAAATTAAAAAATACATTTATCCCCAAAGTCTCTGTGATAAAACAGTAAAAACTCTCATTAACAACAGAAAGTTTAAACTTGAATCATATGCTCAGAGGTCACATATGATCTTCAGTTTTTGTGCCAAACATTTTTATTTGTAAAAATCTCCTTATTTTCTTTTCTATGTGAAAATAAAGTATTTTGGTACATAACTAGAACTCAATAAGGTATACACGTTTTCAGTGCTGGATTTTCTTCTACTATCAAGACAATTTCTTGTGAAATTATAAACCCTGGTGCTTTACTGGCCTCTATTGTCATAATCTCAGTATAACACCTCTGCACAAAATGTAGTGTAATGTCATTTTGATTATCACTTTCTTTTTGATTGTTTATACAATTGCAGCAGTTTCCACTTTTTTTCCCTTTCCCCACCACCACACAGCCCCAGCTTCTCCCCCCGCTCAGTCAGTCTCCAAGTGGTTGTCTGTGTCCAGGAGTCGTGTGTCAGTGTTCTTTGCTTCGTCCCTTCATCATCTGTCACCCAGTCCCCCTCCCCTCTGGCCACTCTCAGCCTCATGTATTTATGCTTCTGTTTCTATTTTGGTTGTTAGTTTGTTATGTTCAATGAAGAAATTATATGTAGTCTAAATTTTTAAAGATGCCACAGCAGAATCTGACTGCTCTCAGATTATACAAAAATAAAAAAACTAAGCAATTTATTTGAAATAATATATGACATATGATTGCCAGACAGCAGACATTTATCTGTGTCAAAAAATTCCTTCTTAGCTTTCTTAGTTTTGTAAATAAATGAGATATTGTTTCTTGTGTAGATCATATATATTTCTAGAATGTAAACTAAACTTAACGTAGCAGAAATTCTCACTATTTTTCCAATGTGATGTTAATATCAGCCTGTATCACCGAAGAGATCGTGTGAAGTGGTCATATATACTCACTGAAAAACACATGCAGTCCATAATTACTTAATTGAGTGCCTAGAGATCAATTCTCTCTCTTCTCAGTATAGAGAGGTTATCAATTTAAATATCTCCTTTTTCAAATTTTAATCATATATTTCAGCTTTTAAGTAAAAACAGATTAAGTCAAAGAAATAGGTAAATTTAATTTTAACAACATACATTCATTTGACCCAGTGAACCCCAAATACTTTCTTTTCAATGCATAAACAATATGAAAGCCATGAATGGCAGATGGTTACATTTCAACGCAGAATTTTGAAATCCACTGTGTAGTTTGCATTTATCCACATTTCAGTTCAGCTCTGCCTATTTCAAGTCTTCAGTAGCCACATGTGATTAGTGGCTTCTATATGAGCACATAGGCCTAGATCCTCTGCATTTAGTAAAAGATCCTGAGATGCATAGCACAATGGCTTTCCTTTCCAGTGACTTCTACCTCATAAATGGGTATATAGTCTAAGTGGGGTATATCCATTGTACAAAGGGGAAGACAATATAAGAACAGCTTATGCTACTAGACAAAATAAGACATGCCACTCATATGATGCAGGACAATCCATTCAACAAATATTTGAACACCTGTTATGGCACTCTTCATCAGGAAACAAAATTAAGAAGAAATGATGAACATGGACTATAGTTGCAGCCTGCCTAGGTTTGAATCTCAGCTGCACATTTTATAAGTTCTGGAGTGTGGAGTAATTTAGTTAATTTCCATGATTCAGTTCTCATATAGAGAAGGAAGGGGATGATAACACCTATATCAAAAGGCAGATACAAAGTTTAAGTAATTGTCCTTGAAGATGGGAGAAATAAAGCAAGAAGGGGAGGAAGGAAAGAAGGTAGGAAGGGAAGGAAGGAAGGAAGGAAGGAAGGAAGGAAGGAAGGAAGGAAGGAAGGAAAAAATGAGGAAGGAAGGAAGGAAGGAAGGAAGGAAGGAAGGAAGGAAGGAAGGAAGGAAAATATTTCCTCATTGATTTTAAAATATAACAAATAAGCAAAATACTCAGTGTGTGAGAAGGTGTTAAATGCTAGGGGGAAAGAATTAAGAAGAGGAATAGGTAGCTTTGGATATCGAGAGTATGTTTGTAAATTTTGAAAGATTGACCAGAAATGGTCTTCTAAAGATGGTGAGAGTTGAACTAAGACTTAAAAGTGTCAAAGAAGGAAGCCATGTGTACAAGTCAAGGGGGAGAGGTTTCCACATGGAAGGAACAGCAAACAAAGGACCCCTGAGTCAAGTACAACCCTAGAATTATCAAGAAAGAGTCACTTACATGTGGAATCTAATGAACAAAATAAACTGATGAACAAAATAGGATGAGAGGCATTCACTCATGGAACAGACTGACAGCTCAAAGGGGAGAGGGGTAACTAAAAGAGATTAGCCAAAGAACGTATATGCACACATGTGTAGCCCACGGATACAGACAACAGTGTGGTGAAGGCTAGGGCGTGGGTGGTTGGCTGAAAGGGGTAAAGGAGGAGGAAGATAAATATACTAGTGTCAATATTTTTTTATTTTTTTTATATCAATGACAATAGTTTATTGAAGGAAAGAATTTAAGTCAAAAGACCTGATTCAGAGCTATGTCTTCCACTTACTGTGCAACCCTAAGCAAATACAGTCAGTCCCCCACATATGTAGGTTCTACACCTGCAGATTCAACCAACCAAAGATGAAAAATATTTTTTAAATGTTGTTATTGACATGTTTGCATCTATACAGAATATGTACTGACCTTTTCGTAATACTCCTTAATAATACAGAATAACAACTATTTACATAGTATTTACATTGTATTAGGTATTATAAGTAATATAGAGATGATTCAAAGTATGTGGGGAGAATGTAATTGGTTATATACAAATACTAAGCCATTTTATATAAGGGACATACGTGTCTGCAATTTTGGTTTTCATGGAGATCCTGGAACTAATTCCCCACTATATATTTTTTTTAAAAAAGCCAAAGTTGGAGGTTGGTAAAGGGAAAAAGGGAAAGAAAGAGTCAGGAGACCTCTGAGATTGAGACAGAATGAGTGACAAGAAGAGCAATAGGAGATGTGGGCAGAGAGAAATCGAGTGATCAGATCATAGAGGGTCTTGTAGACCTCTGTAAAGACTTTAGCTGTTAATATATGAAGTAGCAAGTCTCTGAGATAGAATCCTGTACAATCCTCCTCAGGATGCCCCTTGGATGGGAGTGTTCTGCTGAGAAAGATTGACTCTGCAGTATGGGGAATGAATTAGCACAGGGATCCTGGCACTGTTCCTTCCGTTACTCCTCACCATCCAAAATCAGGGACATGTAACACTGCATCACACTGTGAACCACTACCCTTATTTCATGCCATTTGCATGCATGTATATGAAATCTGATTTTTCCTGATCTATATGTATGTGAAGTCATAAATTTGAGGAACAGTTACAGTTGATGCTAATAATGCACTTAATAAATGCATGATTCTTTAAAATGTTCTTCTGAGGACAACCTATATGAGGATGCACTTTGACAATTGAGTGATTTTTTATTATTCATCAAGGTAAACATAATCTTCAGTATGAAAATTGTTAGGTTTTGGAATAGCATAAATATGATATCTATCCAACTCTGTAGTATTAGTTATTATTAACATAGATTAAAACACCAGAAAATATGCCAAATATTAATATATAGAAGTAAGTGTATATCCATTTGATATCCTAGTAGAGGACACTTTATATCAAATACATGTTTTTTAAAATTTTAATTGCATTACTTATTTTTCTATAACTTCATTGTGCAAAATCTGTCTTAAATTTCCTTTGACAAAATCTCTGAAAATAAAATTAAGGGAATCTCATCTCTCTGACTTAAGTTATTTTTAATTCATATATATATATATAACATTTCTCCCCAAATAATTAGTGATAAAACGAATTTAATTCAAATACACCTAAGACACCAATGAAAATGTCTTGTTATGCCAAATTAGAAGCTACTTTCTAAAATCCATACTCAAGAATATGTTTATTGATTCTAGAGGGAGAGGAAATACAGTAGAAATAGAGAAAGAAATGTCCATCTCTAGAGAGAGATAGCTACTTTTACTGTTAGGAGTACCAGTTTTATTCATTCTGTATAGAAATAAATACGATATTTTCATGTTAATGATTGCTCCTATTATATAGTCTTTATTTTACTGTGTATTATACAAATATTCTATGAAGAATTATTTTCTAGTTATTTTTACTTTATTTTTTCAATAAAAATAAAAATGCTCACGTCCAACCATTTATATGATCACAAACATTATGAGCTTGTATTTAATGATTAATTTAAAAGGCCTCTGAACTGTTTGAATACAAAATAAAACACATTTACGTCAATAGATCACAAGGATACTATGTGAAAGAGTATGAACAGGAGAGAAAAAGAGGAAGGATAATGGGAATGGGGAGGGGGGTAACGAAAGAAGCAGAGAAACCATAAGAAGAGGAAGGTAGAGACAGATCCAAGTATGAGGTTCTGCTCTCTAGCTGAGTTGGCTCCAAAACTCTGGAATGCAACCATTAAATTCAACAAAAATTAACTCAAAATGGATCATATAAACTTAAGTGTTAAATGCATATTTGTAAATATCCTAGAAGATAATATAGGAGAAAATCTAGATGACTTTGTTTATGGTTATACCTTTTTAGATACAACAGCAAAAACATGATCCATGAAAGAAATAATTGATAATACTTCATTAAAGTTAAAAACTTCTGTGAAAGATAATATTAAAATAATTAGAAGAAAAACTGTACACTGGGATGAAAATCTTTGCAAAAGACACATTTAATGGAAGATTGTTATCAAAAATATACAAAAAAATCAAACTCAACAATAAGAAGATGAGCAATCTGATTTAAAAATGGGCAAAAATTTCAAGAGGCACCTCAGTAAAATTGATACAGACATGGCAAAATAAGCATGTGAAAGTATGCTCCACATCATACGTCATCATGGAAATATACATTAAAACAATACGAGATGTCACTACACACCTATTAGAATGGCCAACATCTGGGATACTGACAATACCAATTGTTAGAGAGGATATGACGGAACAGGAATTTGTATACATTGCTGGTTGGAAAAGACAGTTTGCCATGTTTTTACAAAATGGGACATATTCTAACCATACAATTCAGCAATCATGTTCTTTGGTATTTACCCAAAGAAGTGGAAAACATACAAAAGCCTGCAAATGGATAACAGCTTTATTCATAACTGTCAACACTTGGAAGCAACCTAGATGTCCTTCAGTACGTGACAGTAAATAAACTGTTGTAATTTAGATGATGGAATATTATTTAGCACTAAAAAGAAATTAGCAAGCCATGAAAAAACATGGATTGACCTTCAATGCATATTAGTAAGTGAAAGAAGCCATTCTGAGAAGGATACCTGTGATATGATTCCAACTACTGTTATATGACATTCTGGAAAAGGAAAACTATAGAGACAATGAAAAAGATCAGTGTTTGACAAGAGTGGCATGATGAGATGAATAGGCAAAGAACAGGATTTTTAGGACTGTGAAAATACTCTGTATGGTACTATAATGATAGATATATGTCATTAAACATTTGTCCAAATGCACTGAATGTAAAACACCAAGAGTGAACTGTAAGGTAAATGATGGGCTTTGTGTGAATATAATGTGTCCATTTAGGTTCATCCACGGTAAAAAGAAAAAAGTATCACTCTTGTTAGTGATGTTGATAATGTGAATGTGTAGAGGAAGCAGGGGGCATATGGGAAAACCCCTAATTTTATTGTAAGCATAAAACTGTTCTAAGCAAAGTCTAAAGTTTTAGAAATAGAGAAAAATCTGGGGAAACGAATAGGAGTGGTATTATATCAGGGGAGACATGCTTTGCCCCTCAACCCTCTAACATCTCCACTCCTGACCCTCACCTTCATCTGCTGACATTATTTTTTCTTCACTAAGAAAACTAAAGCAATTGGGGAAAATGCTTCACAGACTAACACTACTGTACTCACCAGCTCTCTACATCAGTGCCCATGCACTCTACCTTCCTCCTTGTTTCAATGGATGAGTCGAATATGCTCTGGCCAAGGCTATCTTTGCCCTTGTGCAGTAGCCGCCCTGCCTTATTGCCTAGTTAAGAACACTGCTCCAGCAATGCTCTCTTCCCTGTTTGTCAGTTTCCCACTTGGCATTGATGTTTATATCAACACAAAAATATGCTTTTATTTCTCTCATCCTTAAAAAATAAATGATCTCTTGTCTTCAGTTTTTCCTCTAGGACAGCTCCATTTCTCCTCCATTATAGCCGAATTCCTTGAGACATTTCTCTATACCTGCATTCCTTAATTTCTCTTTTTTCTATTTTCTCATGTACCCATTATTTCAGGATTTCATCTCACCACCATCCACAACTCTTTTAATAATAGCACCAAAGTTTGTCCCTTTGTTAAACTGTCAGGCCATTATAGTAGTTTGGTTTTCTACTGCCTCTCAGGACACTGATGCTCTCTCTCTTCTACAGTTCTTGCTTGTCTCTAACCTCTAAGTGCTGGCATGTCCCCGGGCTTCGACCTTGGATGTACTCTCTAATCTCTACCCACTTCAGGTGATCCCATCTAACAATATATCTAGACACTCAAATTTATATTTCCAACCAGACCTTTCCCCCAAATACTAAGCATATATATTTGTTTGTTTCCAACTGCTACTGTAACAACTTACTACAAACAAGCTTGGAACAACTCAAATTTGGTCTCTTACAATTCTGAAGGTCACAGATCTGACCAGCAATAACAGTCACAACAACACACCATTGCAGGAGGGAATCTGATTTCCAGTATTGCCATGTTTTTTGATTGATTGGTTGGTTAATTTTTAATAGCCCTAGTGAGGTACAATTGATAGACAGTTTGATGACTTTGGGCATAGGCATATACCCATGAAATCATCACCATAATCAAGACATACAAATGTCCAATAAATTTATAAAAATGAGCTCAAAATCACTAATCATTGGGGAAATGCAAATAAAACATAAAATACTGTTAAGCATACATAAGAATGGCAGAAAATTAAAGACAATGATAATACAATGGATTATCAAGAATGCTGTGGGTTGCAATCCCTTGGGAGCTTCTGGGGTATAATCTGAAAACAGACAGAACCTGCCACTTTGGTATAGGGAGCAGGTTTAATAAGCAAGGGCTTGTTTTGGAGGGATCCCAAGAGTTGTTTTCAGCACCTGCCTGCTGGAGTCTTAACACTTTACATAGAGGCCTTAACTGGTGTCAGTCATGAACCCAGGCACCTAGTCCAGATAGGCTCAACACCCCATTTTTATCCCAATGCTGTATCTTTGGGGAAGCTTCCGGAAGCAGGGAAGACAGGCAGACCCCACATTCCAAAGCACAGGAGAGGTAGTGGAGTGCCTCCAATTGCCCAGGTCCAGCCTACGTGTTAAAACTAAGGTTATGTCATCTTCCTGACCTTTCCTAACAAATATGGAACTTTTAAAAATCTCTGCTGATGTGGTGTTTGGAGGTTTCTTAAAATTTATACCTACACCTACCATATGACCCAATCATTTTACTTTTGGATATTTAACAAAAAAGAAAACTAAAAAAAAAGTAAAATTCTTAAAAATGGAAACTAATTTGCAATAGTACCATCAGTAGTTGCCTGACTGGGCAGAAGAAAGAACAAGACTGCAGAGGGGCACAAAAAATTTTGAGGGGAGCGATGAAAATATCCTGTACTTCAAATGTGGTGATGGATGCACTGGTACATGCATCCGTCAAAATGCATCTAATTTTGCTCTTTACATGAATGCAATATTTGTCTCTGAATTTACCTGAATAAAATGGTAAGAAGAAAACAGAAACAAACACAATTACAATAGTTCTTGCAGATCAGACACAGTTAACTTATTTAACTTTGCTTCTAAAAATATTTTAGAAAGACCCTATGGTCCTTGGCTTTATTATTTTTTATTAGATTGGTCATGTGACTCAGGAAAATATGGACTTATTAACAGGTACTATTATTCTAAATACAGGATCAGAAAAATGATTGTCCTTTGTAATTGGTCCTTTGTAAATGATCATTTTATATGTATTTCAACAAGGAAAATTAACATAAAAATTTTGAAAAACTCCTTTAAAAGCAATCTTTCAAATAAATTGAGCCTCTAATGTTCAACAGAACCAAATTTAGATAGCAAATCAATAAGCTTAATGTATTTTATAGCCTCAAACTACTACTTGAATTTTTAAATCTCTACAGTGGAATTAAAAGGTAGATGAGACCTCCTTTCCTCACATTTCTTTGAAAGTGCTTAAGAATTATTCAGTTTAGGCCCTGGCCATGTAGCTCAGTTGTTTAGAGTATCATTCCTGTAGATCAAGGTTGTTTGTTTGATCCCTGGTCAGGGAATATACAAGCATCAACCACTGAATGCATAAATAAGTGGAACAAAAAGATGATGTTTGTCTCTCTCTAAAATCAGTAAATGGAAATATTTTTTTTAAAAAAGAGAGTTATCCAATTTAAGTTAGACTCTCCTCTATAGTGAATAACATTGTGTGAACAGACCAATATGTAAAATTAATAATTTTCCAGTATCCATCTACTTTTAAATAAATATTTTTCAGCCATATATTTATACATCCATTACATTTTTATTTACATGTAGACAATTTTAAAAATTAATCTGAGGGCACAGGTTAAAATAAATTAGTACAACGGGCTCTCCCGCACTAACACAGGTTCCCTTGTACAACCGACCCAGCAGTCGGCTGCATGTGCCACTAGGGACAACTTTTACTCTCTGCCAATGCTCACATTCTTAGGAGAACTTTTCACAAGTAAAGGAAAGAATGAAAACCCCAACATTTTGTTTTAACTTATAATACATATTCCATATTTATTTTAAATATGTTTGGTTTAAAATATGATTTGTAGCTTCTATAATAGTTATACTTTTCTAATATAATTTTCCGAGACCTAGCATATTTTGTATATAATATTTGTATTTTCATCATCTACTTCTAAAGAAAACACAAATACAAATCATTGGTGAAGGTTAGTATCTTCCATTAAATTGTTTTCCCAGAATTTATATCTATCCTGGCACCACTAGAGGGCAAGCTTTACTTTATAATGAAGCAAGAACTCACTATTGTATCTTTTCTAACAGCTGTCATTTAAAATATGTGAAATGACTGTTTTAAGAGTAGAAATCTACCACAATGTAATTTACTTTTTTGTCAGAAGTAAATGAAACTAAAATCATATTTTATATATATTTCTTATTTTAGCTACTCGAGTATATAATCTTTAAATTTTGACATGGCAATTTTTTTTAGAATCAGTGTTTGACATACAAATCATATGCCGTTCCACATCAAAATAAACACTGTTTTCTTTTTCTTTTTCTTTTTTTAAGATTTTTATTTATTTATCTTTAGAGGGGAAGGGTAAGAGAGTGGGAGAGGGAGAGAAATATCAATGTACGGTTGCCTCTTGTGTGTCCCATGCTGGGAACTGGCCTGCAACCCAGGCATGTGCCCTGACTGGGAATCGAACCGCGATCCTTTGCTTCGCAGGCCCGTGCTCAATCCACTGAGCTACACCAGCCAGGAAAATAAACACTGTTTTCTAACTGACAATTCACATACAAATTGCTGACTGGTCCCCTCTGGATGCTACCTTGGGCCTGTCCCCTGGACAAGGCAAAAGGAGCTCCATCTGAAATTTCAGCAACTGGAGTAAAACCAGAATCCCCGTCCTTGGCACAGAGTTCGGAGTCACCAGGAACACGTTCTAGAACAAATATTCCTCATCCGGGCAATAAAATGAGCATGTTATGTATGGCATAAATTTCCATTTTTCTATAAAAATCTTACAGTGAGCTTAAATGATAGTCAACATAATCTTTGCACCAGTATATATGTCAGCCTATATTAACATACCCTGCAGTTCTTTCTGTGATGCTATGCTGCTCAGAAGTGGATCACTAGACAATCACATCGAATATACTATGTTTCTGCAGTTTTCAACCTTTTTCATCTCATGGCACACATAAACTAATTAGTTAAATTCTGCTACACACCAGAATTATACTATTGTATTTTTTCCAATCTGACAAAAATAGGTATAATTTTGATTGATTTTTTTTAAAGTTAATAGTAGTGATTACCTACCCTATTTGTTTCCAAGGAGCTTTTTTTCTTTTTTTAATTTTTTTTATTTTAATTGTTGATCTTGTACAGTTTTCTGTCTTTTACTCCCACCCCAGCCCACCACCCCAGCCCTCCCCACCTCCCTCCCATTTCTACCCCCCATAGTTTTTGTCCATGAGTCCTTTATACTTGTTCCTGTAAACCCTTCCCCTGTTCCCCTGAAATTCTCTCCCCTCTCCCCTCTCGTCACTGTCAGCCTGTTCCCAATTTTAGTGTCTTTGGTTATATTTTGCTTATTTGTTTGTTTTGTTGATTAGGTTCCTGTTAAAGGTGAGATCATATGGTATTTGTCTTTCACTGCCTGGCTAATTTCGCTTAGCATGATGCTCTCCAGTTCCATCCATGCTGTTGCAAAGGGTAGGAACTCCTTCTTTCTTTCTGCTGCATAGAATTCCATTGTGTAAATGTACCACAGTTTTTTGATCCATTCATTTACCAATGGGCATCTAAGTTGCTTCCAACACTTGGCTATTGGAAGTTGTGCTGCTATGAACATCCAAGGAGCTTTTTAAAAAGCTATGCTTGTATGCCTATGCTTATATGTAAGGATTTCTGGTACAAAGAATTAACCAATCAGAAACTATCTTATGTGATGTGACCAGTAAGATGCAACTTTATTATATGACCTATATATAATATGACCTAAATAGCATTCACACCAGATAGCTACTGCTGTGTTGGTTGTTGTCGATTTTTTTACTTGACAATTTAAAGGAAAAGTGTTCAGTGCCCCTGACTAAATGTAGGTGTTGCATGTTTAAAAATTCTTGTGGCACACCAGTTGAAAATCACTTCTATGTATGGAATTTCCTTGGAAAACTAAAAATGGAACTGCCTTTTGACCTGGCAATTCCGCTGCTGGGATTATACCCTAAGAATCCTGAAACACCAATTCAAATAACCTATGCACCCCAATGTTCATAGCAGCACAATTTATAATAGCCACGTGCTGGAAGCAACCTAAGTGTCCATTGGTAAATAAATGGATAAAAAACTATGGTACATTTACACAATGCACAATGGAATTCTATGCAGCAGAAAGAAAGAAGTTCTACAGTTCTACAGCTAAAAATGAAGGGTCCCGGGACTAGGTATGAGTCCTACTAATAACGAAGTTTATAACTTTCTAAATCATATTAAGAAAATATTAAAATATGACTTTTATTTAATAAAACTAAGATGCTTTACAGTCAGTGTTCAGTGTCATATTAAATCTATGACCTAAGACAATTATATAAAATTGTACGCTTTAACTGAATGTATTTTTCAGATGAATGCTTGCCTCTGTCAGAGATAATGCAATTTCCACACAACAGCAGAAACAGGAAGTATTGTATCAGCTTTGCTTTGAAAGTCTATGTACATAACATCAAGAGTATTTGAAAAATTAATGTTATGACAAAAATTTTGACTTTAATAACTTTTCTAAGAACTTTAGGACTAGTGATTTCTATCAAGCCTTTTCTAAAGATATTTTCTTAAGAAACATCAATTTTAAACATGAAAGAAGAAACACCAAGATACACAGTAGAGCACCACAAGAGAAAATTTCATCTAGTTCTCACCATTTAATACATATGACCTAAAAACTGAAATGATTACATTTTATAAATGGACATTGCAAAATAGAACTAATGGCATATTCCTCATTTTTTCACAATATAATTGTCTCTTTAATAAATGTCTCTAGATTCTGAAGAACCACTTAGATTTATACTGATGTTTAATTAATCAAAGCAATGCTATTCAATAGAAAAATAAACAGATGAAGTTAATTTCAATAATATATTTTAACACAATACATCTAAAATATTATTTCAAAAAATAATAATAAATATGTGTTAATTAGATATTTTTCACTTTTTCATACTAAATATTTAAAATCTGATGTGCATTTTACATTTATTTTATATTTCAATTCAGACTAGCCACAGTTATGGCTCAATAACCACATGTGGTCAGTAGCTACCCAACATTATTGCACATCCCAGCTCTAAAAAGAAGTAGTGAATAAGGAAAAAAGGCTACTGGCATCACTTGAAAATAAGGGGATTGTGAAATAATTGGAGGAAATATCCTACTTACTTTTAGGGATGCATCCTGGAACTACTGAATAAAAAATCATCATTTGCAGGACCTAGAAATTATAATTTTGAAAAGCTCTCCATATGCTCATGGTTTGGGGAATTGCTGACATTGTGATAAAGTAGCTGTAAATTGTGACTTGTAAACCAAGTAGAAAAGTTTATGGATCACAGAGCATTCAGGTTATAGAGTCATAGGGGCATGATTTAAAATCACACTCTTAGCCCTGGCTGGTGTAGCTCAGTGGATTGAGCGCGGGCCTGCGAACCGAAGAATCGCAGTTCGATTCCCAGTCAGGGCACATGCCTGGGTTGCCAGGCCAGTTCCCGTCAGGGGACATACAAGAGGCAACCACACATTGATGTTTCTCTCCCTCTCTCCTTCCCTTCCCCTCTAAAGATAAATAAATAAAATCTAAAAATGGGAAAAAAAAATCTTAAAATAAAATCACACTCTTGATACTTCCGGTCAAGATGGTGGTATAGGTAAACACTCCTTACCGCTGTTTTTTGGTGTTGAATTTTGTAATGTCTTTATACATTTTGGATATTAACCCCTTATCAGATGTATCAATGAATATGTTCTCCCATTCTGTGGTCTGTCTTTTTATTTTGATGATGGTTTCCTTTACTGTGCAAAAACTTTTTAGTTTGATGTCCCAATTGTTTATTTTTTCTTTTGTTTTCCTTGCCTGGAAAGATATATCTGATAAAATATTGCTACAAGCTATGTCTGAGATTTCATTGCCTATGTTTTCTTCTAGGATTTTTATGGCTTCAGGTCTAACATTTAAGGCTTTGATCCATTTTGAATTTATTCTTGTGTGTGCTGTAA
Source organism: Glossophaga mutica (assembly GCA_039655065.1). Lineage (NCBI taxonomy): Eukaryota > Metazoa > Chordata > Mammalia > Chiroptera > Phyllostomidae > Glossophaga > Glossophaga mutica. The sequence goes on from CM077306.1 coordinate 159,285,560, forward strand.
GAAGGTGGTCTAGATTCATTTTTCTGCATGTAGCTGTCCAATTTTCCCAACACCAGTTATTGAATAAATTATCTTTTAGCCCATAGAATATTCTCGCTTCCTCTGTCAAATATTAACTAACTATAAAGTTTTGGGTTTATTTCTGGGCTCTCTCTTCTGTTCCAATGATCTATATGTCTGTTTTTATGGCAGTATCATGCTGTTTTGATTATTATGACCTTATAGTATAGTCTGATATTGGGTAACATGATTCCTCCAACTTTGTTCTTCTTTCTCCAAGATCGCTATTGCTATGCAGGACCTTTTGTACTTTCATATAAATTTTTGAAATATTTGCTCTAATTCTGTGAAATGCATCATTAGAATCTAGATAGGAATTGCATTGAATCTATATATTGCTTTGGGTGATATGGACATTTTAATAATGTTAATACTTCCTATCCATGAACATGGTGTGCTTCCACTGACTTGTATCTTCTTCAATTTCTTTCTTCAGTGTCTTATAAGTTTCTAAGTACAGGTCTTTTACATCTTTGGTTAGATTTATACCTAGGTATTTTATTCTTTTTGAAGCAATTGTAAATGAAATTTGGAACTGGAGAGCATTATGCTAAGCGAAACAAGCCAGGTGGTGAAAGACAAATACCATATGATCTCACCTCTAAATGGAACCTAATGAACAAAACAAACAAGCAAGCAAAATATAACCAAAGACATTGAAATTAAGAACAATCTGACAGTAACCAGAAGGGAGGTGGGAAAGGATTATGTGGGGGAAAGGGGAAAAGGTTTTCAGGAACAGCTATAAAGAACACATGGACAAAACTAAGGGGAGTGGAATCAGGGGAGGGAGGTGGGGATGGCTAGGGTAGCGGGGGAAGTGAGGGTGGTAAATGCAGACAAATGTACTTGAATAATAATAAAATAGTTAAAGAAAAAAATTTCCCTTACTGTCAGTTCTTTATTGGCATATAAAAGTACAACTGATTTCTGGATATTAATTTTGTATCCTACTACTTTGATGAATTTATTAGCAGTCCTAGTATTTTTTTAGTGGCATCTTTGAGATTATGAATGTACAGTATCATGTCATCTGCAAATAAAGACAGTTTTACTTCTTTCTTTTCAATTTGGATGCCTTTTATTTCTTCTTCTTGTGTGATTGCTGTGCCTAGGACTTCCAGTACTTGCGGGAGCCCCTGTCCTAGGCACCAGATGTGGGGGAGCTCCGCCCGCAGGGCCCTATCCCTCCATCACGGATGAAAATAAAACTACCAAGACATGATCTGCTTGGGGAGAATAGGTGGACAAACTCTCAAAGGAGGATGACCCAGAGCCCCTTCCTCACTGGGCTTTTATTGGGTTCCAATACACTGGAATGTAGGTTTAACATGTCAAAGAAATCTGAGGGCTTAATCTGAGACAGTATCTGTCAGGAAAGGGGGTTGCAAAACTTTGGGAAACATAACCATTTCCTCCTGGGACCCTTATCATTTAAATGAGAGCACTCTTAGCAAAGCAGGTTTCATAGGACTTTAGGAATTCTTTCCTATGCCTGATTGCCCGGGGGAACCATCCTGGCCAGCACAGGGCTGCACCGCTTGCCTTCATAGTTTCAGGCTTTAAGCCGATTAGGAAGCAGAAGACATCTCCCAGACAGAAAGGAGGACTCGGGCTATGTCAGAATAGCCAGGGGGCGAGGGTCCATCACATCCTCTTTGCTGCAGCCCCCCGAGTCCTTCCATGAGGCCTCCCAAGTGGTTGTGTCTGGCTTAGGTTGCCCCTCCCATGAGGAGTCTTACCCATCATTGACTACCAACCAAGCATTGGAGCCAGAGATGGATGAGGCAGAAGCAGCACTCCTGCCAGGGAGATAAGCTTTGTCTCCTTAGTAGCTCACGTCCTCTTGACAGAACAGACCCAGATGAAGTGGGTCCCTAGGTTCTTACACAGCCTACCATGGGGTGAGGGTTACAACTCCTGAGACCAGCCTGAACAGTCCACAACAAGTACTACGTTGAATACCAAAGGTGAAAGCAGATATCCCTGTCTTGTTCCCAATCTTAAGGGAACGCTTCTGGTTTTTGCCCTTTGAGTATGATGCTGGCAGTGGGTTTGTCATATGTGGCCTTTAATATGTTTAGGTATGTTCCCTCTAATCCCACTTGGCTGAGAGTTTTTATCATAATTGGGTGTGGGATTTTATCTTGATATTTTTTCTGCATCTATTGATATGTTCATGTGGTTTTTACCATTCATTTTGTGTACATAGTGAATAACATGTTTTGATTTGTGCATGTCGTACCAACCTTGCATTCCCAGATTAAATGCCACTTGATCATGCTGTATGATCTTTTTGATGCATTGCTGTATTCAGTTTACTAATACTTTGTTGAAGATTTTAGCAGCTATAATCATCAGGGATCTTAATCTATAATTTTCTTTCTTTGTAGTGCCTTTATCTGGTTTTGGAAGTAAGATAATGCTGGCCTTGTAAAATGAGCTTTAGAGCCTTCCTTCGTCATGAATTTTTGAACTAGTTTGAGAAAGAGAGGTGTTAGTTCTCAGAATGTTTGGTAAAATTCACCTGTGAAGCCATGTGCTTTAGGGCTCTTGTTTGTTAGGAGTTTTTTGATTACTGCTTCAATTTCACTAAGTGTTATTGGTCTATTCAGATTCTCTGATTCTTCCTAATTTAGTTTTGAAAAATTGTATATTTCTAGGAATTTATCCATTTCACCCAGGTTGTCTAATTTGTTAGCCTATAGTTCACAATATTTTCTTATAATCCTTTGTATTTCTTTTGTGTCAGTTGTTATTTCTCCTTTTTCACTTCTGAGTTTATTCATTTGGATCCTCTCTGTCTTTTCTTGTTGAGTCTGGTTAAAAGTTGGTCAATCTCATTTATCTTTTCAAAGAACCAGTTCTGGCATTCATTGACCTTTTATTTTAATAGACTATTTTTTTTTAAATTTCTGCTCTGATCTATATTATTTTCTTCCTTCTAGTCGCTTTGGGCTTTGTTTGTTGTTCCTTTTCAAGTTCCTTGAAGTGTGTAGTTAAATTGTTTATCTTAACTTTTTCTTGTTTTTTTTAGTTTGTTTGTTTTATTTTGTTTTGTTTTTGAGATAGGCCTGCCATGCTGTGAATTTTCCTCTTAGGTTTGCTTTCGCAGTGTCCCGTAGATTTTGAATTGTTGTGTCCTCATTTTCATTTGTTTCAAGATATCTTTTGATATTTTCCTTAACCTCGTTGTGACCCATTCAATGTTTAATAACATGTTATTTAGCACCCATGTTTGTATGCTTTTAGTGTTTTTCTTGTGATTGATTTCTAGTCTTGTTGCATTGTGGTTAGAGAAGATGCTTATTATTATTTCAATCTTCTTACATTTATTTAGATTTGTTTGTGTCCTAACATGTGATCTGTCCTAGAAAACATTCCATATGCACTTGAAAAGTATGTATATTCCTTTGCTTTGGGGTGAAATGCTCTGAATATATCAATTAAATCCATTTAATCTAGTCTGTTGTTTAAGGCCGTTGTCTCCTTGTTGATTTTCTGTCTGGTATATCTATCCATTGAAGTCAATGGGTGTTAAAATCCCTGACTATGACTGTATTTCTGTAAATCTCTCCCTTATGTCTATCAAGATTTCTTTACATATTTAGGTGCTCCTATGTTGGGTGCATAAATGTTTACTAAGGTCGTATCCTCTTGTTGGATTGCCCCATTTATCATTATGTAATGCCCTTTCTTGTCCCTTACTATAGCCTTGGTTTTAAAGTCTATTTTGTCAGATATAAGTATTACTAACTCAGCTTTTTTTCTTTCCATTTGTAGGAAACAGTTTTTTCCATCCCTTTACTTTTAATCTCTGTGTATCTTTCAATCTGAGATGGGTTTCTTGGAGGCAGCATATATATATATGGGTCTTGTTTTTTTATCCATTCAGCTACCCTATCTTTTGAGTGGAGCATTTAAACCATTTGCATTAAGGAAAATTATTAATTTTCCTAGATAAAAATATAATGGAAATTGACTCACTAGAATTGGTTCATCCTCTCCATTTAGCAGTACTTTCAAACTGTGGTACATATGCACAATGGAATACTACACAGCAAAAAGAAATAACTCCTACCCTTTACAATGGCATGGATGGAACTGGAGAGTATTATGCTAAGTGAAATAAGCAAGGTAGTGAAAGACACATACCATACAATCTCACCTATAAGTGGAACCTAATCAACAAAACAAACAAGCAAGCAAAACAGAACCAGAGATATGAAAATAAAGAACAAACTGACAGTGACCCAGAGGGTAGGGGGATGGGGGGGTGGGGGAAAGAAGGAGAAGGGTCAAGGGACATGTATAAAGGACCTTTGGACAAAGCCGGCAGGGCGGGGGAAGATTGAATGTGGAAGTGAAAGAGTAATAGGAAGAAAATGAGGATAACTGTAATTGAACACAATAAAAACATTAAAAAAGAAAAATATTTGAAAAGAGATAAAAGGGAAAATAATTTTTAAAGATTTAGAGGTATTTTTTAAATGAACAAATTACTTGCTTAGTGTAAAAATTAGTACATATCTGAAATAATATATTCCTTTTACCCATTATAGAAAAGGAAAACACAGAACTGACTATAAAGTCCTGTAGACCTACAATAGGTATCAAATAAAGTATAGATTGCAACAAGTTTATTAATAAAGTGACTAAATTTGACTCATACTGAATAATAACTACATTGATTATCACTGAAACTTTATACCTAATAAAATAAAAGGAACATTTCTTTTTCTTTTTAGAATTTATAAAATAAATAATTTTAATGGGAAAATCTGTTTTTATGAAGATATATCCTAAGATACACATAAAAGTTATGGTTTATGTTTCCTTGTATGATCTCTCTCCAGCTTTTTTGGGGGGTGGGGGAGAGAATGGAGGACACAATGGAATTTTAAAGTTCCGGTGTGATTAATTATATTTCTCTTAAATATGATGTGGCTTTTATACATGAAGGTGATAAATGTTTTTGAGAAGTAAATGATATGAATCCTCTCTGCTTTAATATTTGTTCAATATTCAATAAATATTTATAGACCCATTACTTTGTGGAAGGCAGTGTTCTTGGAAAATATCTGCTGAAAGGAGAATAAGTATGAAATTGCTTGTGTTCTGGTTTATTTTTTCTCCTTTTCTTATTACCTCAGTCTTTAGGTTATGGTTCAAAAGAAGTAAAGATCATCCCAACAAAATCAGTTTGTAAGCCCCGTGGTTCTTATATGATAATGGCAGCCACCTAAATCTAAATTTATCTATGTATTCTCCAAAGGAATAAGTTTCACAAGGTAAATACCTTTCTAACACATCCCTATGGCATAACTAGAAGTCAGAAAATGCTGACAAATTAAGTAGGATATCAGCTACAGAACAGACAGAGACCATGAGGAAAATGTAGAGACCAGAAGGTACCTAGTGGTTGACTGAATAAACAAACACAAAAAAGAAAGTCTCACTTTGAATGGAGAAATACAGAGAAGGGGTCTGAGACCTGGTTTGTTACTGTACCTGGAATCAGAAGAAAAGGCTGCATATCCACAGAAATGGTGAGGTGGACTGAAACTTCAACTTAAAAGAAAGATTTTAGAACTTCATCAATGTTAATTCACAAATATTTGTAGACAGCTTTACCAACCAATATGAAAACTCTTTTGTTAGCTCCTGTTCAGGTACATGATCAGTTAAATTATTGACAAAATATTTATGGATAAGAAAAATATGGAGCTCATACCCTATGCAACAGCATGGATGGAACTTGAGAGCATCATGCTAAGTGAAGTAAGCCAGGCAGTGAAAGATAAATACCATATGATCTCACCTTTAACAGGAACCTAATCAACAAAACAAACAAACAAGCATAATATAACCAAAGACATGGAAATTGGGAACATGCTGAAAGTCACCAGAGGGGAGTGGGGAGGGAATTTCAGGGGAAAAGGGGAAGGATTTACAGGAACAAGTATAAAGGACACATGGACAAAAACTATTGGGGGGGGTGGAAATGGGAGGGAGGTGGGGAGGGTTGGGGTGGCGGGTTCGGGTGAGAATAAAAGACAGAAAACTGTACAAGATCAACAATGAAAATAAAAAAAAATGTTAAAAAAAATTTAAAAAAAAAAGAAAATATTGATGCACATTAAGAATTGTGAATCAGTAGCTATGATATTTTGAATCACTAGTGGAAGTTTTTAATGGTCAAACCATTTGTACTGTATAAGAAATTACCCTTTCACCTTTCTCATTGTCTGAAAAGCCCCATGTTTTTCTCTCTTTGATTCATAATTAAGGAAAAATGCATTTGCTAAGAATCAAACCACTTTAATGTATCTGGATTATTTAAATTGTATTCTCTCTGAACATAGGCTGATATGCTAACTTTTTCCACTTTTGTAAAGCTCTTTTAACTTTGTATGTAGAAACTCATGTCATACACATATTAGAAAGAAATTTATTTTAAAAAAATAATAAATTCACAGTTTTCTACCTGAATTCATTTGCACATATTTTATGTATTTTAAAGATCTCCTATTACAAGTTCCCAGCACCCAGCTTTTGCTCTAACAAAACTAAATAAGAAGTGTTTGCCCTTTTTCCCACTGTGCATTGTAATTCACTCTGAGGCATGACTAGCAACACCCCCACCTCCCTGCTTCCAGGTGGAGGCCTTCTGCTTTGTAATTCCATAAAATTTATTAGGATTGGTGCAGAGCTAATAGATGCTGGCAAGATGATTAATGAAAGACGAAAGCATGTTTCTTCAGCTTAAAATTTATCTTCCATGAGAAATCTATACCTATTCTTATCTGGATATTTATTTTTTAAGATTATCTGAGAAAATAATTGCCATATATTTACATTCCAGGCCAGAAAGATCTAAGAATTATAGTAACATCAAATGTGATCTTTTTCAAATTCAGGTTTCTTAGGCCAACTGAATTCTGTTCTTTGGATTCCTTATGGTAGAAATGTGAGCTTATCTCTTGTATAAATAAGATTCTCTTCAGACCAAAGGTTCAATTGCAATTTTTTTGGATGTAAAAGAAAAATGGTCTGGGTTCCCTTTGCAATTTGAAAATAACATTTAAAGGTAAATCTAAATAGCAGTATGACATTCAGGCAACAGAGGAGCAGCTGCCTGTTGACAAGTATAATTTGCTTTTATGGTTCAGAAAGTAACACTGAAACAATGAGGCAGCAGAGAAAATGTATCTGTTACAAAAAGCCCTTTGCAAAATGTGTTCTTTTTCATCCTGAATTCTGATGGACCAACAATAAAAAATAATTACCAATTTGTGTAACATTAAGTGTTCTAATTTTGAGAAAAATTTATGGAGCATATCGCATATTGCATGGTAGAAAAAATCTTTCTGAAAAGTAACCATTAATGATAAATCCAGGCATGCTTTTTGTTCAATGTGTACTTTTAAACTAAGCAGTATTTACAATTGAGCTACTAATGACCTTTAACCAAAGGGCACTGGAAACACACCTGTAATTGAACACATTTGTATTGATTGACTCATTTCAATGACAGAGAAAGCACACTATGGTATCAGTAGGGTGTCTCAGTAAGGGTGTGTTACTGGGATTTACAGGATTAGGGCTTGTGTGAGCTGATTTGTGGGAGCATTCCAGTAGCTAGTGGGACTTTGCTCTGGAATAGATATTTTCAGGAAGCTGGAGTGATAAGTTGAGAAGTATTGAGTGAAGTTTTTGCTGTAATTGGTAAAGAGGCAGAAGTTACTCGTGTAAGCTAAGACATGGATATCTTTGGTCAATTTTATGGCTTGAATTGTGTTCAGGTTTTTGTTTGTATTCCAATGTAATTGCATATTGATCATTTGTTTGCCTTGATTCATCATAATATTGTAGCTTTCTTTGTGAAACTGTTAATGTTAAAGAAATAATACCACAGCCCAGCTGTGAGTGCCAAGCAGATATTCCTGGCAAGGTCTGCTTTTTTACTTTGTCATAAAAAAATTGTTTCATTAAGAAGACTCATGAATTCTCCAAATGATATGTTTGGCAATTAAAGATGTTGTTAAAATCATTACTTAGTACCTTTCTATTATCTGCCATGCTTTCCAAATGCATAGTAATTTTTCTTCACATGATTTATATAGCATGAAGATTTATAAATGTTAATCATAAAATGTACTAATAAGGAAGCATGGGCATGCTATAAAATGTGAACAGCCTTATTGAGGTATAATCAGCATATAATAAACAGTATATATTTAAATGTATTATTGTATGAGTTTTGACATATGTATATACCTATAAAATTATCTTCATAAATAATATAATATACTCATCATCTCCATAAGTACAATAAAATGTTTAAAATATTTTCTTAACTAAAAAGCACTCACTAATAAATTTTACTATATGAGTTTTACTTCTATCTTCTACTTATGTAATTTCTTGAGTTCATTTTCTCTCCAACAAGATACACTAGCAAGAATATAGCCCTGAATATGAAAATCACTGGAAAGAGAAGTCATCTGTATGAGTTGATTGTAGAAATTCACCCAGCCAGCCAGAATACAGTGTTCCCCTTAAGCCAAGTTGAGAAAAAATTCAGTTTATCTTCTTAGTTGCAAGGATCAGAAACTGCCTTTAACTGAGAATAGAGCTTTGGGGTAGTTCACAGAATCACCTGGAGTGCTGGAAAAGGAGGCTCAGAAATTGATTGGGACCAGGGAGACTGAATAATGGGCAAGTACACTGAAAAAATATTGTAGAAAAATGGGAGCCTAATGAGAACATGATGCCGAGGACTGGGCAATGCTGAGCACACTTGACCCACCACTGTCATTGCCTCTAGATAATTCAAGCCCCACTGAAAAATTTGAAATGCTGTTCCTGGGTATTACTGTTGCTAACAACTTAGGCATCACCAGCCAGCACCTTGCATCTTTCTATCGAGGGGCTGGTGTACTCATGTGCCAAACCTAGACTGGGTGGTTGTGCTCTAAATTCCAAGGGGCACTAGGAAAAGTGGGCAGACAACATTTGCAGCCTTGAATGTGGGTAGCAATTTCTGTTTTCCACCAAAGCATAGGTGATTTCTCCCACAAGAAAAATGGGAAATGGGGGGGGGTGGAAATGGGAGGGAGGAGGGGAGGGCTGGAGGGGTGGGCTGGGATGGGAGTAAAAGGCAGAACACTGTACAAGAACAACGATTAAAATTTTAAAAAAATTAAAAAGACAGAAAAATGGGAAATAGGGGGCAGGTTATGGATAGCAAATAATAAATGGTAATTTTCCACTAGAGCATAAAATGAAGTAATTTACAGATTAACTGGAAATAGCCAGTTTAAGAAGAAAAGCAGGAAGCAGTCTTCTTGTAGTCTGTGATTCTTGACAAATCTTCACCACTCAGGGATGGACTAAAAAGAGTAATCCATGATTTCAGTCTCTGTACCAGGACAAGACAAAAACCCAGTAATGCACATCTATAACTCTGTGGTACTGCTAGATGGAATATTTGACACCTAATAGTCACCAATCTACTAAGGAAAATACTGTAGAAAAATAGGCCAGGGTTTAAATAGGACTCAATATTTAGTGACTCATCTCAAACCCTGTTTCAGCTCAGCAGGAACTCAGTATTTTCAACTTTGTTTCCCATCCCTTTGACACAGAGGTGTGTTTCCTACCCCACTCCAGGCTCGCAAGGGCCCCTTGTAGCCCGTGTGTCCCAAGCAATGCATCTACAACACCATCTTCATTTCTCTATTGCTTCAGAGCCCTGGTATAACAACTGGAAAATTCTGCATCTCGGAATGGCAAATGGATCTATACGAAGGCTTTATATCTGCCTTTGAGAAGAGAAAGGCTTAATTATTAAATGCCCCACTCCATTTTACCAAAATGTACTATTTTGTTTCTTATCCTGAATTGCCCAGTGAGTTTGACCAAGCCTGAATCTGAAGGTAACACAAAGAGTAGGTCCAGCTCTGAGCACTGGACAGGGCAAGGTGTGTTGAAGAATATGTTGAAGGTAGCAAAGCATGCCATCTTCTAAAAGAGTCACCAGCAGTTGAAACTAGCAACCTCCACAAGGTCTATTAAGAGATGCCAGAATTGACATCCACCAGATCACCACCTCAAACTTGTAAAAAGTGCAATGTATATGGACAAAATGTTTTCTTTCTTCTCCAAGGAGCAGGAGAGGCAATATTTCCCATCTCCTATTTAAAGAGAAGTTGAAAAGGAACTTGAAGAAATATTGAATATTCATGAAGTCTCATGAATATTGGGACTTTCTTCGAGAGGAAGGACAAGAATTTTGGTCCTTATTAAGATGTCTGCTTAGGCAGCAGAGTTGGTAAACTCTCTGTTCTTCATCTAGCAGCAAAGAAAAGAGACCTGGAATCAGTTGGCCTCATGGGAACCTGTCAGACAGAAAGAGTTAGGACCACACTCTTCAATTTGCTTCTTTCAGCTCCCAGAGATTATGGAAGGTGGGACCATCCCCATGGAGTATAGAAGAAATCAAGAGTCGAGGCTATACCACAGGCCCAACAGGAGACACATCTATGAGGTCTATCCAAATGTATCTAGTGAAAAACAGACATTTATTGAAGAAGCTACAAGATAGAAGAAATATTGTATGTAGGACAATGATGCCTCAGTTCGCTTCAAAGTAGGCACATTGAGACCTCACACAGTTCTCCCAGTCACCATCAGCTGCCTTGTCATATTTTCCTGAATCTCATCAATGATCTAAAATCTCTTCCCTTTCAAAGGTGATTTTAGTTTGGGGAAAAGCAAGAAGTTACAGTGCACCAAGTCTGGGCAATAAGGTGCTTAGTCACCTGGGTGATTTGATGTTTCTCCAAAAAACTCTGCGTGAGCAGGTGTGTTGTTGTGTTAAAGCTGCCAATCATCAATTGCCCAGAGCTATGGCCTTCTGAGAGAAATGTTCAAGCTTGATGCAAAACTTGATGCAGATTCATTGCTCTACTCACTCAGTCATTTTGAATGTGATGACCACACAGTACACATGTTCACTCTACGGCATCTACCACCCCCACTGACTCTTATACTGAAGTCATCATTGTTCACACACGAGCATTCCAGCCCACTCTCCTTGGCTGCCATGTTACATCCATGTCATGCAAACCATTCTGATTATATTAACAATGGCTGGACTTTTTCTAGACAGACCTCATATTTTACAAGTTGTCGTGATGTTACTACTTGGAGTTCAGCAGAGAGAGGCACCCATCTCTCCAGGGAGGAGACTGCATGGATACACACTACTCATCAGTGGAGCAGGTTTGAGCTATCTACATTCCATGCCCCAATACAATGAACTACAATAGCAGTTAAAGTCAACCATGAAGAGATGTTCCTAATTTTTTCTATATCCTGAAATAAAACACCAGAGAAGCTAGTCCCAAAGAAACAACACAAATTTGGACAGTGGATGAAGAGCTTGGAGACAGTTTTCAGAAAGCTGTGCTATTTGAGCAGAATTGAAGGTTTTTTTTTTGTTTTTTTTTTCCATTTTTTATTTTATTTTTTTTTAAATCAGTATTTTTAAATTATTGATATTGTACAGTTTTCTGTCTTTTACCCCGCCCCAGCCCACCACCCCAGCCCTCCCCACTTCCCTCCCATTTCCTCCCCCCATAGTTTTTGTCCATGAGTCCTTTATACTTGTTGCTCTAAACCGACAAAACAAACAAACAAACAAGCATAATATAAACAAAGACACTGAATTTGAGAACAGTCTAACAGTGTCCAGAGTGGGAGGGGAGGGAATTTCAGGGGAAAAGGGGAACAGTTTAGAAGTTTTTAAAGGGTGTAAAGAATGAGATGACAGCTTGCAGGCACTGCTGCCTTGGAGCCACGCCTATCCAGCCACGGTCAACCCCACTGTGTTCTTTGACATTGCTTAGATGGTGAGCCCTTGGGCTGCACCACTTTGAGCTGTGTGCAGACAAAACTCCAGACAGCAGAAAGCTTTCATGCTTTGAGCACTGGGGAGACAGCATTTGGTTATAAAGGCTCCTGCTGTCACAGAATTATTCCAGGACTCATGTGCCAGGTGGTTACTTCCTAGGCCATAATGACACAGGCAGCAAGTTCATCTATGGGGAGCAATTTGATGATGAGAATTTCCTTCTGAAGCATACGGGTCCTGGCATCTTGTCCAGGACAAATGCTGGACCCAACATAAACAGTTCCCAGTTTTTCATCTGCGCTGCCAAGACTGAGTAGCTGGATGGTAATCATGTGGTCTTCAGCCAGATGAAAGAGGGCATGAATATTGTGGAAGCCATGGAGGATTAGGTTCAGGAATCCTAACACCAGCAGGAAGATCGCCATTGCTGACTATAGACAACTTTGATAAATTTGACTCATATTTTATCTTAACCACCAGACCATTCCTTCTGTAGCTCAAGAGAGCACCCCTGCAGGCCCATCTGCTTGGAATATCGTATAAGTGCTGTGCTCTCACTGTGGTTCTTTGGGTTCCATATTTTCCTTATTCCCCTGGAAGTCTAGCTGCAATGCAGAGGTAAGTTTTTGATTATGAAACAAAAACTAAATGACAACAACAAAAAATGAGGTAACATTTAAAGAGCTGGAGTTGAGACCATTTGGGCAGGTCACACTAGTTACTGAGGGGGGAGCCTTTAACAAGCCCAATGACTTGTGACCCCAAGAGCAGCAAATACACCCCCTGGTCCTTGGCAGTCTTTACAAACTCTAAACATCCTCTCTTGCTTTCCCCTAGAATACCTGTCAGTTAAAGATTCTCTATTTTTTGAGGTTTTCTTTCTATCTTTTTACACTTTTTTGTATGTCATAGACCCCTTTTCAGATGTGATTATCCTGTTAAAACTTATGTTTAGATAAAGGCTCCTGCACACAAACACATTTTTGGATACAATTTGGGGGACAGTCTGCAGACCCACTGAGAACCATGTAGGATATTTATGAATTCTCAAACTTCAGCTCATGAAGATTGGGTCTGTTTCTTTTTTTTTTTCTTCTATTTTATTTTATTTTATTTTATTTATTATTTTATTTTATTTTATTTTATTTTATTTTATTTTATTTTATTTTATTTTATTTTATTTTATTTTATTTTATTTTATTTTATTTTATTTTATTTTATTGTTGTTCAAGTAAAGTTTTCTGCCTTTTCCCCATCTCTCCCCCGCCCCAACCATCCTACCTCCCTCTCCTGATTCCACACCCCTCCTTGGTTTTATCCATGTGTTCTTTATCCTGAAAACCCTTCACCCTTTTCCCCCCATTATCCCCTCCCACCTCCCCTCTGGTTACTGTCCGTTTCTTCTTAATTTCAGTGTCTCTGGTTATATTTTGCTTGCTTATTTGTTTTCTAGGGAGATCACTGACCCATTTTTTTATACCAGGACCTGCATAAAATCTGCCCCTTTATTCAGAATACTTTGCCTAACTCTCCATACCTAAGAAACCTCCTACTAATCCCTCAGGATTCTGCTCAGCATCTCTACTGTTAAACACCTCCCAAAATCTTCATCTCTGGGATGCATTAGTTCAGGAGCTAGTGGAAAAGATTCTCTATTTCCATTTGGATGGTGTGATGCGTTATAGAAATGCTGAAATAGCTGCAGTTTGCTCCCTTATCTGAGGAAATTAAAGCTTCGGGGGAATACCAAAGAGAGATCCTAAAATGTAGCTAGATATGATTTCTTCAGAAATATGACCTACCTTTTCTTTTGCTTGGGCTTGAAAAATATTTCTTATTATTTAATCCCATTTGAGGTCTTTATTATTTCTGTATTATCTTTGTCTTTTATCATCAAAAGAATCCTAACCCAAAGACCAGGATCAAACTGAAAGTTTTATGTTTAATGCAAATAAGAAGTCTTTAGAGCTCAAATCTCAGAGGAAAAGATATGAAAGAGGAACATAAAATAAAGTAATAGACAATTAGAGGAAGGAAATAAGAGAAATAGTGAAAAATAGGCTTTAATAAATTTGGATTATATTTGAATGAAACTTCAAATTTAAGAATAATTCATCAATTTGATCCCCAGTGAAGAAAAGCTGAGTATATGAAAAATGAGAAAAATGGATCATCTTAAAATTTATGAAATGGAATAATTGCCACTGTGTTGGTACTGCCTTATTAACCAGGGCATTCAGATGTTGGGATCCCAGTTTAAGTAAGGGGCACTTAAGGAGCTTTAACAAAAGAAGAGGATTTACCTACCAGACACTGGGGCATCAAGAGAGTCAAGGAAGAGATAATGCTGCTGGGCCTCAGGAACAAAGCAGAACCAGGAACCTATTAGACTTCTACTCCATTATCTTTCCATTTCTCTCTCTGTCCATTCTTCTCTCTGCAGAATAGTATACCCTGCCTCTCTCTCCTTTGTTCCTAATGCCAAATCCTTACAAAGGGGAGTTTAGTTGACCCAGCTAAGAGGTGAAGATCCATCTGAACCAATTAACTGATGCCATGGCATGGAAACACGATTTCTGAACATACACTGGAAATTTAAGGTGTTGGTGTCTTGGCACTTCCATGAAAAAGGGGAGAATGAATTCAACACAACTCATATCTGCTAGAACTGGGGAGGAGCAATCTGGTATGGGAACCATGGACTACGGGACAACATTGAAAAGGGGTTGTTTTTCTGTCTTTTCTAAATCACAGTATCTAATCATTGGCTATCATTTCTGCTCCCACTATGCAGCAGAAAGCTCCCACTTTCCTCTCTTGTTACTCCAGTCAGAGATATAAAGAGTCACAAAGGTTTGTATTATATCTGTGTGTTTTTCTGGCTTAATCTGGGATGGAAGCTAAGAGTCAACACTCTGAGAGGTCACACACACTTCTGTGGTAGTGTACTGACTACTATCATAGAGGAACACAAAGCTCCTTATTCCTAGACATGCCAAATATTAATAAATTCATTTGTTTTTATTTTGGGAAATCGGAAAACTTGTTTCCCAAAAGTTTAATGTTGTATTTCACACTATACTATGCTCCTATTAAATGGAGGATATCTTATTAAATGTGTATCATGTATAACAAGTCTTTTTTAAAAATAATGATTTTTTTTCACTTTCAATTGGCTTTTCCTCTTGATCCCAAACTCAAACCCTGGGTATGTTCTCCCATTTAGGACCATGTATTTGGAACATCCAGTGTGTAATCCATATAAGAGCTTACACTCTCCCCTCCTTTTGCAAGCTTAAGTCCTAACTAAACCGTATTTCATTTTTTTCACACAACTTTGCAGTTCATGCAACTGCTCAGAAATGAAAATGATACAATTTGTTGCCGAACTCAATCTTCACAAACTGTTATTTTCAAGCCCCAGCAATTCTTAATGGTCAAATCATAAACACTAGAAAAGAGGTGTTTGAAATAGAAATGCTGACAAGCCATTAACTACAGCACACTGAATGATACAGCCATAATGCATTACATTAGATGTAGTCCTGAGAGCTTATTGCCAGGGGTGAGTCTATAAATTCCTGATTTAAACCACAACTGCTCACAGCTTACACCTTTAAATTAAATTTCATTTGCCATACTCTTCTAAGAGAAACCTGAGCTATAACAGCTGGTATACATAGGCAAATAAAAATAGGATAAAATAAAATACTTATATCCAATCTGAAATATATTTCTATCATGTTGCTGCTACAGAAAATTGTGTGTTCAGTTTACCAAATATTTCTTTAGGCACTTCACATTAAATGGTTGTGGCCATTCCTGATAAATAAAAGAACGTGGGGCTGGGGGGAGGACTGCTGAACAATGTCCTATGAAACTGACACAGATGATTTATACCTTTTGGAAAGTGTCTGTTTATTTTTAAATCTTAAAAAATTGTTTTAATGTATTCTGATTTTTCCTGCTGTTTAAGATGTGGAATAATGAGGAGGACAATTTTTCTACTCTGAATTCAAATTGGTAACAATTTTCTCCTATAAATGTATCAGAATCAATTTGGTTTTATAATACACACAACTCTTTGCTAAAATAGTCATTTGGAGAATATGGTTTTCATTTATTTGACTTGACATGCTAATAGGTAATGTTTGTTTAATCAGATGAAGATGGTTAGTTCACATTATATGCTGAGGGATTCTGAATGTGATGATCAGAGTGTATGAACAGTATGTTGAATGGATTGTCTAAGTAAGATTCATTAAGTTTACAATTGTCATATGTTTTATCACTTCAATTAGGATTTCATCTTGAAATTCATCTCCTATAGACTTCAGAAAAATCAAGAATGAATGCATGAAAAACCATTCATTAATGTATTTCCATAAGTCTCTTAGAGACATACATTTTTTCACTTTTATCTGTTGTCTTATGCAACTAGGTAAAAAAAAAAACATTTGTGTTAAACACATTGAGATGCATAGATACAAGCAAAACGCTTGAATATTTAAGGGAAAGAATTTAAATAGTTTATAATCAAATGATCTGAGGAAAATAAAAACCAAATTTACTTACTCAAGCCAGCTTTTTCCATGTTAACAAAATGGGTAAAGTATTTCTTACTTGTCTCATTTACTTTCAAGTATAATAGACATTCAAATAGAAGTCTTTCAAGTAAAAACACTTTCAAATAAAAACTAAACATGAAATTGGGATGAAACTAATTGAGTAAGAAATCACAAATCAGATCATTGGGTTCTTTAAATTGACTTTAAAATTTTTTCTTTTTCAATTGTACGTTGCATGCAATATTATTTTGTATTAGTTTCAGGTGTACAGCATAGTGGTCAGGCAATCATAATCCTGATATTTCAAGTATCCACCTGGCACTGTGCAGAAATTATTACAATATTGTTGACTGTGTTCTCTATGCTTTACTTATATATCCCCATGACTATTCTGTCACCAATTTGTAGTTTTTAAGCACATCACATTTTCTTACCTGCCATTTAGATTATAAGATAATTTTTATTTTATTCTTTTAAAGATTTTATTAAATGTATTGGGGTACCATGGGTTAACAGGGTTATATTGGTTTCAAGTACATTTCTAAGATACATGGTCTGAATATTGCAATGTGTGCTCACCACCCAGAGTCAAATCATCTTCTGTCAACCATATATTTGACCCCATGTGTTTGGTAAATTTTTCTGAATCAGAATAATACTCATGTTGGAGCAGATGTTCAAATGAATATGTATTCTTCAGAGACAGCATTCTCAGTCAGGATGTACCAATGAGACCTGAAGTTTGTACACAAACATAAAATCTATGAGGCCTTGAAGCCAACATGCCATTATCAAGGGTGTCCTCTGGAGAACACATCATGGTATTAGGCAAGACGTCTCTCTTGAAAAACGTATTCCTTAAATTTAATGGAGAGTTGTAGAGACAGTATTAGATGTAAAGCCATCGAGGAACTGTCCACATGACATTTTGAGAATGTTATTTTATACTTTAAGCTTCTATCTTTCAGGTTAGAGATAATATGATAAGCAGAATATTAAATAGAGAGGTAAATCGAAAACATTATCAGTCAAACTGATTTGTTTACCATTTCACTTTATCAATACAGCTTTAAGATATACAACACCCTGTTAAACAATATCTGTCTTTTTATATGTATTGTATAAGGACAATGGATGTGTTGTGACAGTTTTGGAATCTATACCCATCAGTCTTTGACCAATACACCCTTACCAAAGTAACTATAGCCTCGGGTGCTGGAAATCTCTGACATTTTACATTTGTGAATTTCCTTCTGTGGCAAGAAAATGCTCAGCATCTTTAGAAAGGCTGACTACTGAAAACAGTTGGTTATTTTATATTTCTTTGATGAGCCTCATATCCCTGTCTATAAAGGTAGAAGTACTGATGATACTTCCAAATAAAAGGAAAAAATCCTTTATATATAGACATCCCTTGTATGTAGGCTCAGGCCTCTTCAGTTTTATGTTTTATATCATCTTTCTAACTTAATCCACTTATTTCTCTACACCAGAGGTCAGAAAAGATTTTTTGTAAGGGTCAAAAATATATACGTTTCCTGAGCTATATGATTTCTGTCACAACCACTCAACTCTGCCATTGTAGCATGACAGTAGCCATTGTCAATAACACTTAAAGGAGTGGATATAGCTGTGTTCCAATAAAATGCTATTTACAAAAACTGGTGATACACAGCTGCAATGGGCTGATTGCTGTTCCAGTTTATAGCTTTCATCATCATTTCTTCAAATATATATCACTAGCACTGACTTCCTCTTTTGCATGTCTAGGCCCACCTTTCAGTCCCAGTAAACACTACACCTAGATGCCAGGTGTCTCAATGTATGCCACACATGTTACCCATTCGATCCCAATCCTAACTGAGATAGTGCTTACTATCCTCTTTTATAGAGACAGTAAGCAGCCTACTCAACCCTGTAGCAAGAAAGTGCGGAGATTTATTTGAACAAAGATTTTTGTAACCCCAAATGCCATGCTTTTATCACCTCATCAAGTGGCCTCTTGTGTACAGAATGAAGCTTGATGTTCCCTTCATTTTACAATCAATTTAGGACTCATGCGACCCTTGCGTTTAACCTGGAGTGGCGTCTCTGTCAATCTACAAAAATAGTATGTTCAGCCCAATGTAATTTCAAAATAATTCAAATGTGGCAGGACAAAAACAGCCCCATAATCCTCACAGAATGTGGTTTATTTCACAGAAAAACATATAACGGTGGTTAAAGAAAAAAAAAAATCAAGGTCATGGCATGTACAAGTTTTCCAATAAGAACTGCTTCTTTCAACCCCCTTTCCCAAAAAAGCTTCCCAGAGTGGGTCATGCAGCAGAAGCGTCAACAGGGGAGCACCCTCAAAACTTCTGAGTTTTACCAACTGAAAACACATTGATGCCAATTATGTCATATGGCCGCCAGGACAACACATACACTGCGCTGACTCTGCACAAGCACTGTGGGCCTTTATTATGTAACATTTCACTGCTGAGAGGCTGCACCCCCACCCCAAACTACTGCTTCCTATCAGTTCTGTTCCTCTCAAATCCAGGACAACACATCCTTCAACCTTTTACTCCTAATCTCTTCTCACCACGCTTTCTACTTTTTGTTATAAAATCACCTCCACTTTTACCAGCCTGGCAAAACTAGAAGACTCACTTGAGACTTTCTGACAGAAGACAAAAAATTATGTAATATCAGAGGTCTCTCAGTGGGCCGTGGGAGGGGAAGTTCGCCAACACTCATGTCAGTGATGTTCAGCCAGATTTCTTTGCCTCAGCACATTTTCCTGTGTCTCCCAGCTGCCTCTTTATGGGAGAAGCCACACACGACTATGGCCATTCCTCAAATATGAGATGTTCTTTCAGGTTTTCATATGTGCTTATTCATTCTGGAATGATTTTCATCATCAGTACCCTCCTCACATTGTCTAAAAACAGAAACCCTCTCACGCTGCTGTGTCAAACTCATTTTCACTGAGGGCCACATCAGCCTCACAGTTGCCTTCAAAGGGCCAAATGTAATTTAAACTCTTTAACAGTTAAGAAGTAGTTACATTTATACAGTCCTAAAATTACTTCAGCCCTTGGAAGGCAACCTTGAGGCCAATATGGCCCCCGGTGACAATGAGTTTGATGCCCCTGCCCTAATATTAATAGAATACAAGTTCCTTAAGGATCTTCACTGCTCTGTCTGCAATGCCCAAATCAGTGCCTGGCATGTAGCATGCATATAATTATAATTCAACAAAATGTATGAAAAGAAGTTCAGGTATATGAAAATAATCACAAATATGTAGCATTACTTATGTTCCAGGCCTCTTCCTAAACTCTTCATATGTAAAAGTTATGTAATCATCTTATTGATTATACAATGTGAGTGTGATCATCTGTATATTATCAAAGAAAAGTCTAAAGTGATTAGGTCATTTTTAAACACCAACTATATGGTAGAGGTAAGCACTGAAGCTTACAGCCCACACCATATCCTCATTAAGCTATCTCTGATTCCTTATATATAACTTATCACTTCCATACCTGTATTCCCAAGGTGAGTTTCCCCTCCACTCTTAGAAGAATTCTTTTGGTAAATTTTTTATCAAGTATTATGAATCTTAGTTGCAAGTATTAGAACCCTGGTTAATATAAGTTGAAAAGAAATTATTGGAAAGATGCCATTGTTTCACAGAATCAATTCGAAAGCTAACAGTCCAAACTTGGAAAACTAGAAAGAGCTTAAATTATCTAGGGAACAAGAACTGCAGCCAAACTACCCAAAAGGAATAGTGGATAGGCTAGCATGCTATCCTGCTGATGCCCACGATGTCTAGGACGGGACCTGGACAGGCCATCGTCACAGAACCGGAAGATGCTTCTGCTCTTCTCTCCTGAATGAATTCTAGACTGTGTCCTGCTTCTTTGCAACACTTGTCCAGATTCAAAGCCCTGGACATTAGTATCCAAGCATGTTAGGTTATGACCATGCCATAGCTCCAAGAAGCTGGGGGAATGAATGTTGGTCAGGAGCTTGCTTTCCAGCTGTCTTAGAAGCCCCCTCAGATAGGTAGGGTGTCTGGAGTCCTGGCATAAACAGGACAAATGGCATCATTAGGGACATGTCCTTCACTACTGTCAGTCTCCCTTAGTGTCGGTGCCAGCGATTTCTGAGCCTATGACCCGTGGAATCCTCGTTTCATGTTACACTGAAGCATTCAGACTATTTTTTCTTTCCTTTTTACAGCTACATTCTTCCTTCCCCATTTGGGGATGTCACTGTCCTCCATGGATTAACTATGGAGAAGAGCCTAAAAATGTCCTTCCCAGCCAGCAAATTATCTCCAAATTCTTCTTTGTTTTGGTATTTTGAAGTTCCTCAATCTGAAGAAATGAAGAATAGCAAAAATAACATGGCAGGAAATTTATAATGGCTCAAAAGTTTCATAAAGTTCTTGTTGTATATTCCCCAATCTACAGTACCTGATTTCCTTTCCAGGTCATATCTAGAAGCCTGATTACATGACACAAGAAGTGCGTTGTTGCGCTTTAACTGAGAACATATTTATTCCCACTTCTAAATCTAGCCTGGGCATCGGCCCCCACCATTAGTTATTTCCCAATCTTTTCTTAGGCCTTGTCCTCTTTCTTACTACCACATTGTCTTGAATTAAAAAAAAAAAAAAAAAAAAAAAAAAAAAAAAAAGATTCTTCTCACTGGATTTATTCCTGTATTTCAGGATATTTTACACTGAATATTCAGATACCCCTCTCACGACTGATTGACGCCCCTCGACTAGCCCCTGGAGTCCAGGACCCACCCACTCCGCCCACACCCCAGTGAGAGGACCGTCCTTCTACCCGGGGCCCTCGGCTTCGGTCCTTTCATCAGAGTGCCGTGGTCTCCATCACATTGTCGAGAAAACACTGGGCCTTAAATTCTGCAAGTCACTTTTCTCCTGTTCACTTTTTTGTTCTTTATTTCCTATACATTTAGTTGTCTCATACTGTTGACTTTTAGAGGATATTGTCATTTTTATGTCTAAGGCTTTTGGTCTTCCCATGCTAATACCTGTGTAACCTCCCAAAAGATAGGTTTGGCTCTATTTTCCCCTTAAGAGCGCTTCCAGACAGTATCTTCTTAATTCAGACACCCTCATTTCTTATGCACACTTCATCCAGTTTCCATTTCCTATTAAAATTATCTTAGTTCACAGTTTGAAAAGCCAAAATAGCACGCACAGAGCTCTCTCCCTAGTTCAGTCACTAGCTTGATCGGCAGCCCCAGCTTTCTCCGAACGCCTTTCATTCAACGATGCCTCATTAACGTACTATATCTCATGCTTCAATTCTGTGTTTGTTTTTTAGTTGCTATCTTAGATGGCCAAAATAAAATGGCATTAAGATCTGTATACACACTTTCACCAACAGGAGAAAAAGGGTCGATTCAGGAAAACTGTCCCTATCACCAAGAACTTTGTTGTTCCAAATTATATATACTCAGTAAATACTTACTGTGAATTGAAGCAACATGAGGAGCTTCCAGTTTGTTTACAAGCCAGACTTAAAAAACAGTTTCATCTCAAAATGATTCTTGCCCAATCTTAGGTGCTACTTATCTAAAAATATTTAGTGAATAATAACTGGATCTGGTGATTGAGAAAGACTTTCCTACTTCCTAGATATATTTGTAGCATTATTCATTTTAATGAGAAGGATGGATACATATGCCCTATTTGTTTAAATCTAAATTTTAATTATATTAACATCAATCTCTTTAATTAGAAATCGTGTTCTGTTTGTACAGCTTAATAAATGCTTTAGGAAGGTTTTCCTTATCATGACACAGCATGACAAATATGAATATATCCATCTTCGCCCCAAACTCACATCAGCCTCTAGGATAAAATATATTCAGAAGTGGTTTTCTCCCATTATTTCCATGCTGGTAATTCTTCATACGTTTAGTTGAAGCAGATACAGAGCCACTTTGAAGTTTAACCAACAAAACAAAGATACATTTAACTGGAATCAATAGAGAAAAATGTAAAATGAGAAAAATAGGTCACCCGTGTTGTTTCATAATTATATTATGGATTTTCTTTCCAATAAATTACTCTACTAACACACCTAGCATAAATGTAAATTCCTCATGGTGGACTTTACAGACGATCAGTAGTGACACTAATACATAGCTCAGCTGAGACACATTAAGCTGAAACAGGAACCCACTTCCAAAAGGTTAAAAATCTAATCAATAACTTGCTGAAAGAAAATTTATCAGAGAGGATCTGCAGTAATTTTACACAGAAATAAAGGAGGCAAATATTAAACAAGACAGCTAAAATTAATATTTGATTTGCACTCTGCGGAAGCATTAAACAGGTATCAGTGAAACTCTATACCATTGTGTTAATATTGCTTTTGTTTTTCCAGATTAAGTCAACTCAGAACAAAACAGTGATTAAGCAGTTATCTGTAAATAAACTGCATATACAACAATTAGGAAAATTCAAACCACAAGTTCAGAATTAGACAAACTTGCTGCTTTTCCTTCTCAAAGCATTCTCTGGTGACTCCCCCAAGGGGGAGTGAATGAATGTAACAGAACTTAGAAGCTCTATACCTTTTATTCTTTCAATATTCTGAGCAAAGTTGTCCTTCAGTTTCACACATCTACAATTTTAGGACCTCAACCTTTGACAGAGCATAAATCATAAGTCCATGTACAGAAACCCAATAATAATAATAATTATTAATAATAATAACAATAATGTCATTGTTATCTGTCCCTTTTTTACCACCAATCAAAGGGAGAGTGTAGAAATTGGGAAAATTTATATTTTCCCAACTCGTTTTTTCTCAGTCGGATTCATATCCTAAAAGACTTTAAATAATAGCAGTTGCATGGAATACTATTTTCTATCACTTCATTTTCAGCCTCTTGTGTCCTTAAATCTGAAGTGAGTTAACCTGGTTTTTCAGAGCACATTTTGTTAAAACATAAAAAATTAATGAAACATTTTATAGCACAATGTTAATTACAAATGTTGCAATGTCTGTTAACACATCTGTATTTATTTTTATAATAATTGCAGTTATTAATAATGACTCTATGACCCAGAGAATTCCATTTATTAATCAAAGAAAAGTCAGATTACTGTTGTTATCTATCTAGAGTTGTATTTTTTATCACATTCTAATCCTTTAGAAATTTATAATTTTATACTGGTGTGATATACTGACTGTCTTTTCACCAGAATATTAGATTTGTATATACTCTATCCTTTAACTTTGCAGAGAGCAATGCATTTGCTTTTACAATATTCTGCCTAAATATACCTGTAGAAAGTCTCAGTCTTGTGTCTCACAGATTTATGTTACACTTACCTCATTGATGAAAAAAATAAATGGAATGAAATCCAGGCCCCATAGCAGCTGGAGCTCAGAGTACACATTTTCAGTTGAGAGCTGATAATTGGGATGCATTTGTTCAAGCAACTAAAGGCAAGATGGTTCTGCCCAGACAGAACTATTCCAGAGCAATTTCATTTCTTATGATGAGTCCTAATAGAATATGCATGTAAATAATTTATGGTGGAATGAAATCTCCTGGGGGGGAAAGGAACCAAGATATTAAAATCATATTTTTAAGTTAGAAGTTAGGAATAATTACTGTTTGAAAAAATTGTTAATTAATATAAATGAGTTATTTGCAAAAACACAAAAATCTGTAAGAGGAGATTAACTGTATTTTCCAAGATCCGGCCTGGGAGAGAGGGATGAAATATACTGATATACCTGTAGCTGTAGGTATGCACATAGAGGAAGATCTGGTAGAAATAGAGACAAGGACAGAAGCAGAAGTGGAAGGCCAGGAAGGAGAGAGAACAACTTGTATTCAAAGATATTCTCTGGCCTAATTTTTCCTAGTTATTATAGTTCTCTGGAAGCATCATTAAATTTACTATGTCACTAAAGTAATGAATTTGAACATCATGAATTAATTTATTGTTTTAAAAATGATCAAGTTATTCCATGTAAGAAGCTTATATTGTGCCAAAACTGGACTAGTTTATTTACCATTGGATCAGCTCATGGTGTTACAAATATATATTTTGATCCAAATTATATACTTCTAATGTTGTGGATGCTGAATAGGATTAATAGTCTAGCATTCTTAGATACTTTTCCTAGACTCATGATTTTTCGTTTGTTTTTGTGTTCACGTAATATAACCCCAAGAAAGCCAAGTAAGTAGAATTAAAAATGCATAAAATTGGCTCTAATCTGACACAGAGAATGGTTAACTTTTAAGCCCATACAGAATCACAGTGCGGTTGGAATTTGATTGAATCTCCCAACTACAGGACTCTCCACTCAGGCACTAAGCATGATATCAGCTCAGTTTCTTAAGAAATGAATTTGGAATTTCACTTATTAAATGGATTTACTCATTTATTCAACCCTACTTCACATTTATTTATTTCAGTTGCTTGTGTTCTCTTTAATGCAATGCAATTATAGTCACTAGAGAAGTTTGCACATCAGCGTCAGTTAAAATTTGAAATATCAACCAAACTCATTTGTGAATGTTTCAAGATGTATCAGTATGCATGAATCAATGTAATTCAATTGTGCTCAAACAATTTACAAGTGCTTCCCAAAGTCGTTACATCCCTAAAAGAAATCTTTGTTGCCTGATATGAAAAAGGTCATTGCAACATTTCCCAAATTTATGAGACTCAGAGAAGCACAATTCCTATGAGATGCCCCATGAAAGCAAAAACTTCCATACGCAAATATAGTCTGAAAACTCTCTGGGCTTATTGCTCTTCTTGGAGAATCAAAACACACATCAGAATATTAAATACTCTGAGAAATCCCTTTTGAAGAGAAAGCTGTTTATAATCATTAACTTTTCTTTAATTCAGCATTTCTTAAAAGCTATTTGAATATGGAGACAAAATACATTTAATGTAACGTATTTTAATCCTCAACAGAACTATTTATCTGCAGAACACATTTCGAAAATGCTGGCTTATTTAAATGTATTGTTTTTGTTACATATAAGTTATTACTTAATTTTAACTGTTTAATGCTTAAATCAAAGTTCACCTCTTGTAATCTTAGACATCAGTCTGTAACCTGGAGTCTGTGAGATTTCTGGATTTAGTAAACTCTTGAAAATTGTATGTAAAACTGTAGGTATATATTCAGATTGTTCTAGGGAGAGAGAAAATAACCATCAGATTACCAAGGATCCATTATCTAAACATTAAGTATCCTTACTCTAGTAATGCTAAAAATTTTACTTCAAAACTGAAAATTTTAAAAATACATGAATAAATATTTAAATGTTTATAAGAGAAAACAGTGGTATGTATAGTCATGTCTGTGCCTTGAGTAGGTGGCATTTATGAACAGAAAGCAGGTTTCCCATCAGTCATATCTGTGTATTGTAGAAAACAGCTGTAATTGCACCTGCATCCCAGCTTCCGCTATCACCTCAGCTCACGCTTCAAAAGAAACGTGGCATCTTCACAGACTCTCGCTGTCTTCCTGCTGTGACTCATTTTCTTCTACCCTGTTACACGGATAAATTCACTTTCTATGTTTATCACTGCCGTGCTCCAGGAAGGGCCGCCCTCCAGAATTGAACCAAGGAGGACTAGGTAGATTTCTTTTCTTTTATTTAATTGTGACAAGAAATATGGCTATCTCTAGTGTTTTACCTGTTTTCCTGAAAAAGTAATGAAAATATTAAGTGCCTGAAGAAAATAATAATCTAAAAATAAACACTAGAATTTTTATAGGATTCTCCATTCCACATTCTAGTTTAATGAAATCCTATTCAAAGGCGAGGGAAAAAGATCCATGGCATTTCCTGTTTGTCACTTTCACAACCTGACCGCAAAAGCCAGGAGTCGTTATCATGGCTTAGCTTGCCTTGGTTAGATTGCAAAAGGAGCAAAACTAGTCAATAGCATAACCTTTGATTTTATAGCTTTTGGCATGAAGCACTTACTCTTTTATAGAAATCAAAAGCGTATTATTTGTCAAAAGCAAATGATATATTTAAAAGGCATATGGAGTTATTTGGTAATTGTTTTTAAAATTTCTAATGTCTTCTCTCTTTGGTCAGCAAGCAGCCCAAGTGCCTTTTGGTGAATACAGGTTAGGTGGAGGTCCTGGTCGGATTGGAACAAACCACCTCTGTTCTATAAACAGGAGAGCACACTTTTGAAATACGACAAATATACAAATAGGATAGGTGATTAGGGATGTTACCATGACTACTAAGGAAGTCTTGGGTGCTTACTTTAGTTACAAATAAGAAAATAAACTATCTTATCTTGGCCTCCCAAAATAGTGAGCCCCGTACAATAATTAATAATAGATATGTACATACTGAAATATGTGTTTTCTTAAATAAAGTGATTGAGGTACCCACAGAATGATTACAACATGGCTTATGCAGACATACACACAAACATATCTATACCCACAAACACCAGTATGGTTTTCGTTTCATCCAACTACAGTGTTTTAACCACTGTACTCAAAATAGACTGACATTCCAAAATGTTAACTCCTAATTTATAACCTGCTACCAAGTTGCAATCAATGCTGAATATGCTGAGAATTCAGTGTGTAGTAAGTGAAACTCTAATTCTTGTGTATTGTGGCAATTCTCTCTTAGTGTTACGCAGATATTCTTAGTGAAAGCATGCCATGCATTACACAGCGTTACCATTTGCCATGCCATATCATTAGAAGAGAGTCTGTGATAGATAAGCTTAATAATAATCAAGGTCTATCAGGCTTTCAGAGATAAATGTAGACAGTCTCATTATCAAAGAACTCCACCGAGTATAGAAATTCTGACTTTGGGGCTGCATTTTAAAGTATAGTAGGTAAACATATCATAGTTTATATAGACTAATAAGGTTCCCCATGCCACAAATGTTGGCTGTCCATGCCTTGATTTTAAATGTTAAAGGCGGGGGGGGGGGCAGGAAGAGTAAGAGGAATTATGGATTATTTTATTAGTAGTTGCTAATATCATTTATCAGATATGTATATATTTCTCTCTTTACAAAATATAAAATACCTTCTTACCAAATATTTAAAATCTCTTAATTGTAGCCCTGGCTGGTGTAGCTCAGTGGATTGAGCGCGGGCCTGCGAACCAAAGGATCGTGGTTCGATTCCCAGTCAGGGCACATGCCTGGGTTGCCAGGCCAGTTCCCGGCAGGGGACATACAAGAGGCAACCGCACATTGATGTTTCTCTCCCTCTCTCCTTCCCTTCCCCTCTAAAGATAAATAAATAAATAAATAAATAAATAAATAATAAAAATAAATAAATAAAATATTTAAAAAAAAATAAAAATAAAATCTCTTAATTGTGGCTATTTTGAAACATTAACTAATCTTTTATTTCAATGCTTCTATTCGCTTTCAGACAAGACTCATAATTAGAGAGATATTAGACACCTGCATGAGCTATAGGTTTCGTGGAGGCTGGTGAATTCACTCCCTGCTCTCTTCCTATTTTAAATACAGTTGTTAGAGACCTAGTCTTTATGTTTTTTATTTAATACCCTTATTAGTTTCTCTCACTAACTTATTGTAAAGAAGTTTAGTGATATGCTTTCTCCTGTGATAGTATTTTAAATTGTCTGCTCCAGAT
Organism: Glossophaga mutica; assembly: GCA_039655065.1. NCBI lineage: Eukaryota > Metazoa > Chordata > Mammalia > Chiroptera > Phyllostomidae > Glossophaga > Glossophaga mutica. Next base: position 159,313,792 of record CM077306.1, read on the forward strand.
ATTTTAAAAGGAAATACCAAAAGGAGACAAAATGTGAGCAACCAGGAAAGGGGGATCAAACTAAATACAAACTTTGCCCAATTCAGGGCTGTGTCTGAGTCCGAAGGAAATGGTGCCATCAATGACTTGTTGTCTCTATTCTGCAACAATGTACAAGCAGAAAAAAGCTAACAGTGGTACAATTATGTGGACAATATGAAAGGTATACATAGTGCAATAGAATGACCAGATGGTATGTATGTGCACATGTATAAAGCAAAAATATTTCCTCTGAAAATTCAACTACATACACATTTATTGATCATTAAACTGGTCCTCAGGTATATAAAATCATGTCACATTTTCAACTTATTCTAATAAGTAAAATAAATTTTCTAATATTTTTTGCTTCACATTCATAAAAATATAAGTTCACTAATTCTGAAATCCCACAATAACATAATTCCAAACTGTATAACAAAGATGATACATTTTATACAGCAATACCACCTCAGAATCATAAAAAGATTTAGTAGGAGGGACCATAGTGATCCTTTCTTTCAGACAAGCAAGGATCTGGGGATACAAGTGGCCTGTCCAAATCGCATAGCCAGGTAAAACGAGGGCTTTTCCAGACTCCTGAGAATATTCCCATGGCAGGAAAGGAAGCTGGTATAGAAAGAGGTTCGTGGGCAAAGTAAAGGATTCTCCCAGTGCTCTAGGGTTAAACCAAGCTTGCTCTGATGACTATAATTTGGTGGAAAATGAATCAAAATCACCAAACTTCTTTCTTTCCATATCCAGAAAGATGACCATGTCTTTCCATTGCTATGATGTCAAAGCCACTTGAGACCCTATTGCAATCAATCTGTATTTCCCCAGGTCCATGGGAAGAGGGAGAACATAATAACTACTGGTAGTTCAAACAATTAAATATCTGTTAGAAACAAACTGGATTAAATTATACTCAATTTCAATTCAAAGGCATGAACTAGGGACAAAGATAGAATTTTGAACAGTTGATTTTAGATCAGAATAAAGAACTAAGAGGAGTAGAGGATAATATATATTACTGATTATATAATTATAATTATATTATAATATATAATTGCATTATATTATATATTATATAATTATATATTATATGTTATATATAACCTCATTTTTAATATAACTATATGACACAAACATTGTATTTCCAACTTAAATGTGTGTAAAAATTCCTATTAAGTGACTGAGATAAGATTTCAAGCTATTTCTAAAATATTTAATCCCAGGAATATTCACTCTATGAGTGATGTTGAAGAGTTTTATTACATCTACATACAATGAATCAGAGGACCCAAAGCCAATTTTCCTTGCCCTACCCAGACTTTCTTTCCAAGAAAAAATTGATTGGTGAATTGGGGATTAAAAAAACAAACCAATTGAAATATATTTATTGCTAGATATGAGTTGCTTATTAATGTTTCATGACATGAATATGACCATTATATATGAATGTTATTATAAAACAACATGCTATGATATAAAAATAATCTAGTAAATTTATTACTTTTAATTAGTATTACATTGCAACATATTTAAATAGCATAAATTCATAGGTAGAAGATAACCAATGAAGCTGTCAATATGTTGGGGAATATCTATATATCTGCTTTAGTAATATGAGTATGCATGATTCATCTTTGAATTTCAATACTTACATCTTAAAGTCCATTAATTGGAAAATTCTAAATAAAACTTCATGTAATCACTACAAATTTGAAAGGTCAGTAGATAATCCCAAGCTAACTATACCAGTAAAGATGAAGTTAATATTACAATGTCCCATAATTTAAAAGCAAGAAAATCAGCTGTTGTAAATCATCCTGCTCAAGTCCCACAATTAATGCAATAGTGGCAAAATACACTTCCCCTCAATTTCTGGGAGTTCTTTTCTGTACACAGAAAGCAGTCGAAGTTTTATAGTGTTGTCTTCCAGGCAGACACAGTGATTTAATAGTGATTTATAATTCTCAGGAGATGCAAGCACTAATGAGAATAAATGACTATAACATTTATTAATTTGTACCTTGTTTTGTACATCACTAGCACTAGCACATTGCTTTTAGACATAAGAAAGAACATGTTCAACCTAATTACCAAAGAGTTAATAATCGGAATGAGAATTTCAAGGGGTATGGAGTAATATATTATACAGGGGAAAGGAAGGACATCTACATTATCTATGAGAGAGAAAACTGAATAGAGAATATGAAAGACATTAGGAAAAGAGGTTAGAGCTGAGAAATCGTTTACACTTATTTGACCACACAATGAGGGGGTTTAATGAGGTATTATTAATTTCCAGGGAGCACCCAAGCTGTTCACATGGCTACTACCAGCTACTTATTAAAATAATTCTCCTTCTTATGCTAAGAGAACTAATAATAATGCCTTAAAAAACTAATATGGAAATGAAGTAAACTTAGGTAGAAGCTGAGCTTTCCTGTTTCCACCTAGCTTCACCTTGAGGTAATCTGGGAGAAGTTTAGAAGTAGGTTGTGTCATTCTGAAAAACTAAGGACAGAAGTTAAGAAATTTTAATGGAGGTTGAAAGAACTGACTCCAGCCTCCAAACTCAAAATAACTTTTGGGCACCATAGACATGCCATTTCTCCTGCTGAATGATCTCATTGGGGTAGGTATTAAAACACAGGTTTGCCTATCCAGGTTGGCTTGCTCATTCTATCCACTTGCTTGGAAAATAAAATTCCAAGGCTGAAGGACTAAAGCTCCTTCTTTCTATTCCTATTCAAATTGGGTTAAGGCTGGAAGCTTACTGTTCTGCTAACCAGGAGATTTGGGTCCATCTGAAGTGGGCACTGCAGTACAATGGGGACTCTACAAAGAAAGTTCAGATTTTTCTAAGAGAAAGTACATAAATTGTTACTGAAAGTCAGTGCTGTTCCATCGCAGCATGGATTGAGTGGTATGACAACTAAACAAGAGAGATAGTGAAAAAACGAAGAGCTTTATTGATTCCTCCTTTAAAAAACTGTTCCACATTGTAGTTTAATCATTTCACACAAGTGTGACAATTTCCCAGAATGTGAGACACAAACACAGTAAAATGTTCTTCTAAAAACACATGGAAAATAAAAACCACATGAAACAACAAAAGAATATTTTAGTTACTCTTGTCACTATGCCTCTATTTTCTTTCATTAAAATGTATAATTAGAATTCATTACAAATGCTGGATATACTAGGTCTTAGGTCATATTAAAACCATAACTTGTTCTATTTAGACCCAAAATCCCGGTGATCTGGAGATTTAGAACAATGAAGTAAAATAAAGGTGGAAAATAAGCTACAGCATGTGCAATTTTAGATCTGCTATCTCAAATTCATGTTAAACTTTAAGCCTCTCTAATCTGTGAAAACTGCTTATACATGTGAATATTCACTGTATTAAGTTATCAAAAACATTTTGTACAGATGAAATAACTAAGCATTAATTGGTATTATGGGCTATTGATTAGTAGTAATAGCAGGAAATATACTTTTCTTGTCCTGACAATTTTCTTTCTTTTTTAAAAAAGATTTTATTTATTTATTTATTTTAGACAGAGGGGCAGGGAGGGAGATAGAGAAGGAGAGAAACATCAATGTGTGGTTGCCTCTCGAGCACTCCCCACCTGGGACCCGGTCTGCAACCCAGGCATGTGCCCTGACTGAGAATCAAACTGGTGACCCTTTGGTTCACAGGCTGGTGCTCAATCCATGAAGCCATACCAGCCAGGGCTAATTTTCAATAAATACTGAATCTCCGTGACATGAAATCCATCAGAGAACTGATAATCATCAAGAGATATATGTAATAAAATATTCTAAAAAATAAACGGTTAATTTTCTTTAGTTAACTGGACTATATGAGAAAAATAAGAATCCTGTTCTCTTAACTATTTGGATAATTAGTCATACATACTTGTCTTTAAGGTCTATTTATTCTGGGTTTTTTTTAATTATAAATACTTAGTTTTTCAGTAAAATATAAGAAATTATCTTGCCCTTCATCTAATAAAGAAAGCTAGAGTGAGCTGCCATGTTAGACAGGTTTAGGAATCAAAATTGTTTGCCTCCTAACATAGTCAATAATAGTCAGAAATAATTGTTGCCTCTTTCACATCTTTGCTGAAGGTCATCAGACTATTTCATCAAGACAATGGGTTTCACTTCCAACATTATCATGGCAATATATGCCTTCCAACATACATGGCAATATGTGCCTTCCTATGTATACTTAGGCTTGCAGAATGTTTAGTGTAACTTAAATATGGACCAAGACATTGTATGATGCTGGGATTTCACAGACAGATATTTGATCTACTGTGGGCATCACTTCATAATGTACATAAATGCCTCAATCGCTATGTTGTACACCTGAAACTTATGTAATACTGTATGTTAACTATAACTTTAAAGTTCATTTTGAAAAAAAAAAAGAAAAGTAAAGTTGGTATAATTTTTTAAAAAGTTAAAAAATTTCCATTGAATACTTACTTCAGAATAAAATGTTCATTAAATAACTATGATATGTTACTGAGGGGTACTAAATTTATTAGAAAGCTGGAAGGAAATTTGATTTCAGGTCAACCAAAACTCTAAACTTGATCCATTCTGGCTATCACACTTACAGATAGTTCTTTGGTCATCACAGTTGAAATATATAAACTTCTAAATTTTTCCTGCTACTATTAATTGGGTTTTATATTATACACAGCCAAAAACATTTTTATTTTTTGTGCACAAATATTATCATCAGCTTTATTTGTAATAGGCCTAATTCAAAACAATATAAATGTACTTCGAAAGGTAAAAAGATACACAAACTGGGTAAATCTGTACAATGGAATACTACTCTGAAATACAAAGGAATTGTTATCAATACACACATCAGCTGGGACAGGTCCCAGGGCACTATGGGAAGTGAAAAAGCCAGTCTCAAAATTACATACTGCATGAGTTCATGTGTGTAACATTCTTTTTAAAAAATATTTTTAATTATTTTTAATAATGTTATTGTATTTTTCATTACCATTTAGTCCCCACCCCACAATTTCAACCTTGTTGTCTACATCCATGAGTCCTTTTCCTTTTTGCTCAATTCCTCAACCTCCCACTGCCCCCCACCCCCACCTTAGCCATCAGCCTGCTCTCTATCTATGACTCTGTCTCTATTTTTCTTGTTAGTTCACTTCGTTCATTAGATTCCACATGTGAGTGAAATCGTATGGTATTCATCTTTCTCTGACTGGCTTATTTCACTTACCATAATGTTCACCAGGTCCCTTTATGCTGTTGCAAAGGGTAAAATTTTCTTCTTTTTTATAGCTGAGTAAGTATTCCATTACATGAATGCCCCTTAGTTGTTTTACCCACTCATCTACTGATGGTCATTTGGGCTGCTTCCATATCGTGGCAACTGGAAATAATGCTGCAATGCTCATGGGGTGCTTATGATCTTTTGAATTAATGTTTTGGGTTCCTTCAGATATATTTCCAGAAGTAGGATCACTAGGTCAAAAGGCAAATCCATTTTTAATTTTTTGAGATGTCTCCATACTGCTTTCCACAGTCGCTGCACCAGTCTGCTTTCTCACTAGTGGTGCAAAAGGGTTCCCCTTTCTCCACATCCTGTCCAGCACTTGTTTATTGATTTATTGGCAACAGCCATTCTGACAAGTGTGAGATTATATCTCATTGTGGTTTTTATTTGCATTTCTCTGATGAGTAGTGATGTTGAACATCTTTTCCTACATGTATTGGCCATCTGTGTGTCCTCTTTGGAGACATACACTGCCTCTTCAGGTCCTTTACCCATTTTTTAATTGGGTTGGATTTTGTTTTGTTTTTGGTTTTGTTTTGTTTTGTTTTTGGTGTTGAGTTCTGTAAGTTCTTTTTTCTTTTAAGTATATTTTATTAATTATGCTATTACAGTTGTCCCATTTTTTCTCCCCTTTATCACACTCGGCTCTGCACTCCCCCACCCCAGCATTCCACACCCTTAGTACATGCCCATGGGTCATACATATAAGTTCTTTGGCTTCTCCATTACCTATACAATTCTTAACCTCCCCCTATCTATTTTGTACCTACCATTTATGCTTCTTATTCCTCCATTCTTTTCCCCCGTTTTCCCCAACCCCCTCACTGCTGATAACCCTCCATATGATCTCCATTTCTGTGATTCTGTTCCTGTTCTAGTTGGTTACTTACTTCATTTTTGTTTTTGTATTTTAGGTTCAGTTGTTGATAGTTGTGAGTTTGTTGTCATTTTACTGTTCATAGTTTTGATCTAATTTTTTATCTTAGTTAAGTCCCTTTAACACTTCATATAATAAGGGCTTGGTGATGATGAACTCCTTTAACTTGACCTTATCTGGGAAGAACTTTATCTTTCCATTCTAAGTTATAGCTTTGCTGGATAGAATAATCTTGGATGCAAGTCCTTGCCTTTCATGGCTTTGAATACTTCTTTCTATCCCCTTCTTGCCTGTAAGGTTTCTTTTGAAAAATCAACTGATAGTCTGATGGGAACTCCTTTGTAAGTAACTGTCTCCTTTTCTCTTGCTGCTTTTAAGATTCTTTCGTAATCTTTAATCTTGGGTAAATTAATTATGATGTGTCTGAATTTGTTCCTCCTTGGGTCCAATTCCTTTGGGACTCTCTGAGCTTTCTGGGCTTTCTAGAAGTCTATTTCCTCTGCCAAATTAGGGAAGTTTTCCTTCTTTATTTTTCCAAATAAGTTTTCAATGTCTTGCTCTTCCCCTTCTCCTTTTGACATGCCTATGATTCAGATGTAGGAATGTTTAAAGTTGTCCCAGAGATTCCTGAGCCTCTCCTCATTTTTTTGAATTCTTGTTTCCTCATTCTGTTCCTGTCAAATATTTATTTCTTCCTTTTGTTTCAAATTGTTGATCTGAGTCCCAGTATCCTTCCCATCATTGTTGGTTCCCTGTATATTACCCTTTATTTCACTTTGCATATCCTTCAGTTCTTCCTTTGTTTTGCAACTGTACTTAATCATTTCTGCAAGCATCCTGATTACCAGTGTTTTGAACTCAGCATCTAATAGGCTGGCTGTCTTCTCATTGCTTAGTTCTTTTTCTGGAGTTTTGATCTTTTCTCATTTGAGCTGTATTTCTTTGTCTCGAAACACCTGTTACATTATAAGGGATGGAGCCTTATGTATTTGCCAGGGCAGAGCCACACACTTCCCAGCATTATGGCACTGTATGTGGAGAAGGGGTCAGAGAGGGAACAATGCCCCTCAGCTCTTGGTTGGTTTTTAGTCACTTCCCCCACTATCTACAAGCAAATTGGGCCCTTCTGGTGCTGATTTCCAGGTGGGTGGTTTTGTGTATGTTTTAGGACCCTGTGGGTCTCTCCAACAAACTCTCCTGTGAGGCTGGGAGTTTATCCCACCACCACAACAACCACAGGGTTTTACAGCCAAAAGTTTTGAGGCTTTAGTTTACCCATACTGGAACCCTGGGTTGTGCAGTATGTCTTGCTCTGAATTTGCTTCTCCCAGTACATCTGCACCCAAATGTAGGAGCACCTGGATTGCCAGCTGCCACTTCGTCTACCTGGTCCATTGCCTTGAGGCATCCTCTCTGCCCTGGCTGCCCATCTTGGCCCTGGCTACCCATCTCTGCCCCTCCTACCAGTCCAGATGAATGTTTCTTCTTTAACTCCTTTGTTGTTGGACTTCCATACACTTTGATTTTCTGGAAGTTCTATTGTTGTTTTTGTTTGTTTGTTTGTTTGTTTTTAATTAATATAATTCCTTAGAAATGCCAGTCTTCCTGCAATTTAATACCTAGTGCATTCAGTATTTCATTGACATTATCAATGTTACAAAAATAAAGTAAAACTTGATTCAGCATAATTAACCTCTAGCAAAGACATATAAAAATATAATTATTTTTTTAAAAATTAACTTTCCACTACAATTAAATGTGTTTGGCAGCCCAGTTGGAATTAAGAGACTCAAGATATAAGAGGTGATGGATCAAGATTGTTACTTTTGGTGTGAAATTAGAAAATATCTCCACAATATAGCAGGACTCTATATTTTTTGGTATCAAAAACTGTTCTCTTATCTAGAGAACACAAGAAGACACAGGTATTAATGGAAGAAAACTACTAAATAGCAATGATAGACCCCTGAATAATCAATAAGAAATACCATATATAAAAATAAGAAGATACCACAATCAGGGATGGTGTGATAGCTAGACTAAATATTCATGAAGGTCAAAACTCAAACTTGACCAAATAAAATATCTTTAAAAACAACCTTGTGCTATACAGAATTTTGATGAAATATTTGGAGATATGAATACAATTATTTTGTTTCAACTTAAGCCACACTGTAGGAAAATCCTATTTGCAAATTTGGTATCATTTGTATTTGACATCATTTGTTTATACATAAAAAACAGCAGTTTCTAGGATATCAAAAAAAATTTTTTCTCCATACTTTAAGAAACACAAGCAACATTTTTTCTAACTTTTTTGTTCAAGTGGTTATTTTTAACAAAGTTAATACAGAGGAAAAAATGTCATTCTCTATTCAAAGGTTCTTCCTTATCTAACTGATGGGAAGTAATTAGATGAGATTTCTTTCTATACATACAAGAATCTTAGAGTTTTTACTTAAGCAGAAATAGGGTTATTTCTCATTTACCTCTACTGCCAATTCAAACAATTCTATTTTTTCCAAGTTTATTCAAATAAGCCATATTCATAAAGAAGTCAGTTAAAACAAAATATTCCTTTCCATAATAAGTTCCAGTACTCTGAGAGTACATTTTTCACTGTGATGTGGTGGGGAGAGAGAAGCTGTAAGAGTGAAGAAAATAAATAGCAAATTTCTAATTTAACATTCTCATGAATTCACTTCTAAGAAAGTTATGAGTTTTTGTTAGCAAACACAGTAACCAATTTTCTATTTATGAAACATCTTACCAGTGGCCTAGCTTTAGCTTGATAGTTTTCATATGAGGAAACTGAGGCTTGGAGAGTAATGTGATTTGCCCAAACTTGCCTACCTACAGAGCTGGAACCTGAAGGTGAGCTCCTGGATGTACAGGCTGGTGCTTCCCTGATAACATGGCTAAGTTTGGCTTGGCTTCGTGTTAGTTCAGACACAAATTTTATTCCTCTCCCCATTACATTAAAATTAGCCATAGTTAGAGTGCTTGCTTGCTCCTCTTCCTTTATCTTTATTTCTTTTTAATGTCTATTTAGTTAAATGTGTTAAATAGATCTTTTTTTTTAAGCTTTTTCAAATCTTTTGTAAAAGGTAGCATAATATATATACACACATACACCATAAAATACTTGGAAATTTCCACATATGTGTTCACAATTTAAGATTTTACAGCAAGAATGCAATGTCTTTCAACAGCCTTACCTAAGGTCATCAATTTAGTACAACAAAGCATAGACTATTTTTCCTAGTCAGTGTGGTCATTATTATGATTATACATTGATAATCAATGTATATCATTATTTATAAGATAAAAGGTATAGTAATATATTGTTTTACTTCCACTTCACATTTATGCAGTAGTTTGGGATGTATGTTATATTTAGGACCTAATGAAAACATATTCAGTCTTAAACATATGCATTACAGTTCCAAATTGAAGAAAATATTTCATATTTTAAATGTACAAATCTATATCTAAGGTGCCAGATTAAGCTAGATACACCTTTTCAGATACTAAATAAGTGTACTTACTACTAGCAAAGTGGCCAAAGATGGGCAGGGGTGTGTGCAGAGATCCACGTTTTAAAATCAATTGTATTTGCTAGTAATATAAATAATGCACTAAGTATTAGGACATAAGAACACTATGACGAAGGATCAGCTGCCTGAAATGATGAGCTTGGGGTATGATACATCATCCAAGCAATGACAGAACATAGTCATCTTTGAATCTGAGTGTTGATACAGCTCTTGGGAAAAGCCTTCACGTTGAGAGCTCAGAGGGTCAGAGAGAAATAGAGCAATCACACTGGAGGCTATTCTCTTGCCATCCATTGTCGGTGATGCTATAGGCAAAAGACAACTTGACAAATTTAGAAAGAAGCAATAAAATCTACTGAAGCAGCTAAATTGTCTGCTAAAAAACACTGGATACTGCCTAAAATGAGGCTATAAAAATGGAAATGCATCCTAAATCACCTTGCAGTGGAGTCTGCAACAAACATTTTTTACAAAGTTCCCTTGCACTGTCTACCCTTACAATTTTCAGCACACCATTCTTCAGATCCTAAAACTTGTATTCAGCTTTCCTAGGCTCGATCTCCTCCTCCTCTCTCCTCCTCTTCCCTCCTCCTTCTTCTTCTCTTCTTTTTCTCCTCTATCCAAAGAGGTTGTTCTATTGCTTTGGAAATTGACTTTCAGAGAATGGAATATTAAAATAAATTTTGTATATGGAGTCACATTAACTCAAATTTTAATTGCTCTCTTTCTAAAGAAAGTTAAAAATATCATTCTTTCATATTATTATGATTAAAATTTGGTAAATTAAAATAAATATACTGATGTATTAGCTAGCTGCTGCAAAGGTAAACTCCAAAGTCCCAGTGGCTTAACCCAATAGTATTTATTTCTTTCTTACATGATACTTCTACATGATGTTTTGGGGACCCAGGTCTCCATTTGTGCCTTTGACTTTTTCTAGGGCCTTGACATTCTTTGTTCAGCTAATAGATGGGGAAAGGGACCCTGGGAAACACATGCAAGCATACTCACCTCTTAACCATTTCTAGATGGTCTGAAAAGAACACACATCACCAGCCCCTCACCAGCCCTTGGTGGGAACCAATCATATATCACACTTGGATGTAAGGATGTAGTTATGGGAGCTGAGAAACAGCGGTCACTTTGTAGAGCAAAACTATTTAATGAAAGGGTGTCACAGATATTACATAGCTAATAATTACTGCTGTATCTGACTATCTATTTTATAAGTAAATATTTATTAAATGTATGTTCCACGATCTTTCCTAAATTTATATCTGGACCAACCATGAGGTTGTGTCAATGATCCAAGGATATGAAAGCTGTGCCAGCGTTATGGTGGCTTTCCTGAAGTCAAGCTATTCTCTTTACCGACCACAATCACATTTTATCACCTTCAGAGATATAGTTTGTTTTACTTGGAATGCTTTGCGAATGTCAGCTTTCTGCCTTTTATAAATTTCACTCTCCTTTCAGTTTAAGCTCTTTAGTATTCTCTAGTTTCTCTAGCTCACATTAACTCATCCTTCCTCTCTTTAACATTGTTTAACTTAATTTTTTTACTTACACCACCATAGATTAGCCTCCACAATTATACTGCTAATATCTGGTCAGTGAAAATTATTCCTTATATCTACTTATTATACCTTCAAGTTTCTGGTAGCATGGGTGATATCCAGAAATGGTTAAGAAGTAATGCATTTGTATTCTTCACCAACTTATGAATAAGTAAATTGTATAAATGAATATGAAGAATGGAAACAGTTTAACAGTTAAAACAGGTATATACAGAATAGTTTCTAAGCAGCATGATAATTTAATAAAGAAACACAAAGGCATGTGTAATATTTCCCCACATACCAAGTGAACTTAGAAAATAAACAGGGCTGGGGTGGTGGGCTGGGGGCAGGGTAAAAGACAGAAAACTGTACAATATCAACAATTAAAAAAATACTGATTAAAAATAAATAAATAAAAATTAAAAAAAAAGAAAAGAAACACTGGATTTTTTGTTTTGTGATCATCCTGAGTGCAGCCTGGTTTCATGGATGTGTGTGTGCACATGTATTTACACTTAACCCAAAAAATACATTCAAGCAGGTCAATGTGTGTTATTATTTAAAAGAAGGTCTTTAGATTTGGTACTTATTGTTGGGAACTGCCTGCCTGGTTTCAGAAGCTGTAACCGTACCCCCCTCCCCGCCATGGCTAAAGCTACGTAAAGAGACCTCGGGACCATAAGCCACTAAGGAGACAAAGCTTATATTCCTGGCAGGGGGGCCATCTCTGCTCCCTTTTACTTCACCTAGCTTGGCCCCAGGTGGATGACTGGTTAGCCAATGACAGGTAAGATTCCTCAAGGGAGGGATGGCCTAAGACAGGCACAGTTGTGGGGGCCTTCAGGGAAGGATTGGGGGGGCTATAAAAAAAGGGAGTGATGGACCCTCACCCCCTGGCTTTGACATAGCCTGAGTCCTCATTCTGTCTGCAAGAAGTCTCCTAATTTCCTGGCTGCCTCACTTCCCCTGCCTGACTTAAGTCTGAAACAATGTCAGAGGGCAGTGCAGCCCTGGGCAGGAACCGGTGGTTCCTTGGGCAATCAGGCCTAAGAAAGAATACATAAAATCCTGTGAAACCTGCTTTGCTAAGAATATCCTTAATTTTCTGATAAGGGTCCAAGCATGAAATGAGCTTGTTTCCCAAAGTTGTATGGCCCTTTAGCTAACTGACTCTGACTCAGAATAAGCCCTCATAGTTCTTTGAATGTTATCTATTGTTTGTTCATTACTACCTGACAATGATAAATGAGCACCTTCCTTTATGTAATGCTCCCAGAAAGCAATAAAAGCCTATCCAGGCAAGGGTCGGGGTACTCTCTCACTCAGAGAGTGGCCATGCTGTCCCTTTTCTCCACGGGACTTCTGCAGTCCGTGTGATTGTGTTCATCTCATCCACAATACTGCGGATACTGCTAGCTAGAGTCCGCATCAATTTATTAGAAAGACATTTTTACAATCAGTAGTAAGTTAAGAATGATACAAAAAATGCACACTGATAGGAATAATGTAATCAGTTGCTTTAATAGCAATATTGAATCCTGACTGAAAGTTATATTTAATGTTTAATCTATGTAGATTTGTATTATTGTATATATCCACACAATCCTATTGTTTCTGCACAATTTTTCTGCTTAACTTAACTTATTTAAAACCTATTATATGGTAGTCATTTTATACACATCTGCTCCAAATTTTACATTTTCATTTTCTGTATAAGGCAGTTCAAAGCCAGAAATGTGTGGAAAATTTCTTAATTCTACAATTAGGAAAATAATTCTCCTTGGATCTGTTGTGTTTCTTCAGTCAGTGAAAAACTTGTTTTTTCAACCCCCAACAGAGAAAACAGAGGCTGAGCCCCTGATTGGACTCCAGGTATTACAGTCAGGATGTGTCTCACTTAGGAATTCTACTTGGGCCTTTGTATCAGCCAACTTTGAGTCAGCCTGAGTGGAAAGCTGTCCAGAAAGCTGTGATGTTGTTTGTACCATGAAGCCCACAACCCTAGGCCCCTTTAACTACAAGTCTCTGTGATCAATGATCGCATTAATTGGAGGCTGTGCTAAAGAGAGGACATGTATGCAGAGGTGTCCCTTTGGGTATTGGTCATGTCACCATACAGATACAGTGACCAGGCACAATGCTTTAGAAAAACAAGTTATTTCCTCACTATTGGGTTCTTGTCAAAACTGAGTGTCTGCCATGTGACTCTGATGACTTCAGCCTGATGTCCCCATTTCAGTGTACGTTAACTCAGACTCAATCACTAACAATGTGGGGAAGGCTCAGCAAGTGCTTTTGTCAGAGCGAATACATTATTCAGTAATAGAGCTGTCCTGGTGCCACTCACCCTCAGCTTTATAAGAAAAGTGTCAGCTACATCTTGGGAACAAACCTTATTCTGCACTCCACCATCTAAAGTACAGTCACTGCCCTTAGTAGGGGCTTCAGCTCAGAGAGTTTACACTAAATGTCTGAGACTCATTCACTGGTGATTGTCAAGTGAAAATCCAAAGATAAGCTGCTGGCGCTGAACCCACCTCCTGAAAATGGACACAGTCACTCTGCTAAGTGGACAAAACCCAATGCTGTTCTGCTTTGATCATGATGGCCAAGGATGAGCATATGTATGTATGTATAATATATATATATTTTTCCCCACTCGCTCTTGGGCTATTGCCAATGGCCAAGTTATTTTTTTCTCCAATTTGAAAAACTAGTGGAAGATTACAGACAATCTCTGTGAGGCTAAAAAGTGAAGAATCAAATTGCTGTTTCTGATTGAGCCCTCTAGACCATTCATATAAATGCCCACAGTGGGGTCTATTCTCTGATGGAATCAATCAGAATCAAGCTGTTTGTGAAGATTATATTGTCACCATCACTGCCTGCATCCATCATTGCACTAGACATGGCTGTCATCTACCTGTGCACAAAGTAAAAGACTTCCTGTTTCTGAGCAGAGTCTATCACTGTATGTCAGACTTATGACTCCTGCTAAAAGTTGATCCATTTGTCTGGTGGTGAGACAGGCTATAGTGTATGGTGCATCACCCCCACCCAATCCAGAAAGATTCCCATCAGCCATTGGACTGATGACCCCCTTTCAGAGTGATCAAGTCTACTTTAACCATTGTTGACACCTTTTTCCCCAAGTTACAGCACTCCTTTTTCAATGGGAAGAACTAACACTGGCCATACCATTGTAGTTTTTAAATTAATATGTCACGTTTACAACTCTTACAACCTTCTTCAAACTCATGCCCAACAATGGGAGGATAATCAAGGTAATCAAAGGACCTTCCATGCTCCCTAACATCTCAGAGATCTGGTATTGTTGAGCATTGGAACAGCTTCCTCAAAGTAGACACAAAACAGTTCTGACCCTGCCTTCCTTATCACTTCTTGGTCCACACTCATCAGTAAGGTAGAAGGTGATCAGTAAGGTGACTATTCCCAGAATGAGATTATCTTATCTTAGCTTCTGGCTAATTATTAAGACAAAAGAGGTGGAGGAATATGTAAATCTATTTGAATATTTGGGATTCTGCTCTATTTCTGGGTATGAAGCTTATTTCTTTAATGGCAACTGTGGGCCATCCCGGGTGGTATACTTGTTTGGACCTGGTTGGGTCCAGGGTCCTGGGGGCAGTCAAGGTCAATTCTACAAGTAGGCCTTCCACTGCTCCTTGATGTCCTGTTGATTATAGTTTTAAGTAAATGCTATAGGAGATAAATTGAACAGACTGTCACAACTCCTGCTGGTAACATGAATCAAAGTGGCCAACAAAATAGTGAATGCATGGAAAAATATGCCAGATGCCTAGGTCATGTAAAGCAAAGGGTGGGTAACAAATAGGACACAGTTCTTCCTACATCTCTTCAGTTTTTGCTTATCTTGTGAGCATAACACTGACTATTTCTTTAAGAAATTATCATTTCTATGTATTTGCATAGGTAACAGTCTTTGAGGGTAGAGATAGTGTCTCCTAGACCAAAAGGAAGGTTTTTCACAAACAAGGAAGATAGAGATAGTGTGTTCAACTGGGAGAATAAGCAAGCATGTTTATTGCCCATCATGAAAGATGCATTTCCTTAACTTTGGAAAATACAACTAACTTTGTGTGTGGATGTCATCTTGCCTCTTCATGTCACTGGGGATCTAGGCTTAGGGAACAGCCTAAATATGCATGTATTCTGCAAAATGCTATCTCTATAAATAATAAACTGACATTTGTCTCTGACTTCTGGCAGTTTCATGAAATTTGGACAGGTTAAATTGTTAGTTTGAAAGTAGGGTAAAATCTCAGACCCTTCAAGTGTTCTTGACACTAAGTGCAATTCTAAGGCTCCAGCTAGATGCTCAGATGCTCAGACTCCTAAGCCACACTCATTCCATTAGAATGTGTTACATTTTGATTCAATTTTTTAGTGGAATTTTATGATGACTTGAGAGTTTACATAGTCCAAGTTACCTTATCATATCTCTTACTTACTTTATGAATGACTTTAATGAATTTATTTTACTTTGCTGGCTTTACTTCTATATGTATGTACGAAATTTCTGTAGTACCCTAAAAACAAGTACAGAAATGGAACAGCACGAGTGTTGTTGGCAGAGCAAACACCATAGCCATTTTCATTCTACCAGAAGTATGACAAATGCATCCTGTAATGACTCCTGAGCACTGTAGATAAACAGAATTAAATGAAACTAAAGCTGAACACACACATACCCTATGTTCCAGAAATCCTTTCCCTGCTCTCCCAAACACAAATTAGTACATCTACACATGAAGTGACGCATTTAAGACCATTCTTAGCAACTTTATGCATAATTACAAAATTCTAAAAACAACATTAAAGATAAAAAAAGTAGCATAATTGCATAGACATTGGCATGTTCATATAGTACTGTAACATACAGAAAAAAAGGAAAAAACAAATGTGCAAAACGAGTGGTTGCTACATGCAATACATTGGGTAAAACTAACAGGCTTATGTTGAATGAAAGATCAAACAGAAAATACATACTACATGATTCCATTTATATATGCAATAAAAAAAGAAAAAAAACTATGATGATACAAGTAAGAATAATGAAAGTAATGGTTTCACTTGTGCGGCAAGGTTAATGACTGGGAGAAGGAATAAGGAGGAGTCGGGATTCCAGTAATGTCCGCACTTTTGACCTGGGTTGTAGCTTCACAGCTGTATGCCCCTTGGCAAAAAACAAACCCATTGAGCTATACACTTCATGTATGTGTAAGTACAGGTACTTCGTGCCATAATAAATTAGGTATCTTGCTAGAGGTATCTTATGCTTTATGTATCTTATGAAATAATGAAAATTATACCAAAAATACTCAAGTGAAAGTTAATAAGCATGCAGATACATTTACACTATTATGTAAATGTACATATGTGATAAATTTTCTTCATTTTTATGAGAGAAAATGTAGCATTGCTGGCAACTTATGCTGAATTATGAAGCATAAACTCATGAAGGAAAATAGATAATTTTCAAGCACAGACTTAATTAATGATCCTAAATATGACATTGGATAATTAAGCAAGTGAAAAGATTAATTTAAAAGGGATAAATGTGATTATTATAAATATATTGTTTTCTGTAACATAGCATTTTGATACTTCAATTTTCCATTCTAAAGAATAAATAAATCTGTTTGTAACTTGCCAAATAAGAGGATTAAAAATACCCTTCATCATTTTATTCCTAAATCATTCTGTAAGTTCTTAAAATATTTTATAACTATTATTTTTAGTGTTTAACCCATCATTTTAGGAGCACGCTGAACTTGAAACATTCTATTATAGTGCAATCATGTTATTCCCCTGTTCAAAACTTGTAGTTACTATTTCATTAGATAATTAATAAGATGTCAACATTATTTAATATCCAGATATTTAAATTCTCTATAATTTTACCTCGACATATTTTTTCCTTCTTACCAGTCACCACTTCCTTCCCAACTTGTAACCCATGTTTTGGCTAAGGTCAAAGCTTCAGTGTTCCTTACACCACCCCCAATTCCCTTTCCTTCTTACCGTATTTATGATTGTTCCTTTGAGTGGAAAAACTGCATTTCTATCTTTTGAAATCATACCCATTTTAATAATTCAAGTGAAACACCGCTATCTTCTACAAAGTCTTCTTTGACTTTCAGATAATACCTAACCTTCCTATGAATTTCATGGGACTTCATAAATAATGCTATGGCTCTTACCACTGTGGCTCAGTTGTTTTGGCATCATCCTACAAAGCAAGGTGTCGCTAGTTATATTCCCTGTCAGGGCCCATACCTAGGGTGCAGGTTTGGTCCCCAAATATGGTGCGCAAGAGAGGTAACCAATCAATGTTTCTCGGTATTTCTCTCCCTCTCTTCCCCCAACCCTCTTTTCTCTCTAAAATGAAAATAAATAAATAAATAAATAAATAAATAAATAAATAAATTTATTTCTTTAAAAAATCATGCTATGGCTGTATAACCAACTATTAACTGGATTTTCCTGGCCAGCACACATGCTTCATATATGTTAGGTCTCTTCTCAGAGCCATGGCTTATTTTAGGGAAACCTCTGACCAAAAAGGAATGTGGCTTCATGCCACACTCATTGTCTCTACTCACCAAGACATCACTTCTGAGCCCTGAGTAGTACTCATAGCAAATCCACTTTCCCAAATGCAAATAGATTCCTCTATACATTGTTGCTTTTTCCCTTCATTTCAAATAGTTTCACTAACAATGTGGCTTCAAGGGGTCCAATGTTCCTTTATGAAGTCCAAGGCTTTTCAGTTAGGCTCTGCAGTAAATCCATGATGTGATTACTTTCTTTTTCTAGACTTGTACAAACTGCTTCATAAGATTTTCTGTCATGGCTTCTTGAATAAAATTCTCAACTTTTGACATATACATAGAAATATATTGCCCTTATTGATATATGTTCCACATTTTACTTACATATATTCAACATCTAAAATTTCTGTTATCTTCTAAATTTATTTTGTACTGTTTTTCTGCACCCATACCAAATTCAAGTGAGTTCTGTCATTTGTCCCACATTGTAAAAAATGCTAACCATGGTCACTTTGCTATTTCCTATAAGAAATTACTAATTACCCTCATGGAGATGTGTCTTTTATACCTGTAGTATAGCACCTGAAGAACTGTGGGAAAGAACACATCTTGCATTACTCAGGGTCCTTCATCATTTTCATTTACCCAACATGCTCTATGCCCCTTCTCCAAACTCTAGTCCTGCCACTGACCTTTTCCAGCATAGCCACTAGCTTAGGAGATGCAGACCAATCCCCTGGAATGGCACCTTCACTAGCAGTGAGTAGCCCTACTGAGTCATCTGTCTTTATCAAATCCCTATGGACTCCAATGATTAGCATTGTTCTACATCTTTTTATGTTTATGCTAATGTGTAATGCAGAGACACTAAGCCAGATTGCCTGGGTTTAAATTCCACTAACGAGCTGTGGACCCGAATGAATTATTTAACTACTCTGTTTTTTAGTTCTCTCATCTGTGAAATGGAGATAATAATAGTAGCTACTTCAGAGAGTGATGGTTGGGATTGGCTTATTAATGTATAAAAAGGGCTCAGAGCAGTGCCTAGCTAATAGGAAGACTACGGTAGTGTCAGCTATTATTACTAGTAGTATTATCAGTATATTATTCCTTGAGTACTAACACTGTGTTCTACTAAAGTTCCATAACACTCACCTCTGCTACCTTCATAACAGCTTTCAGAAAGTCTTGTTCCCAGTAGATATTTTATATCTCAGAACCCAGATTACTAAAGCAACAAATCAGAAACTTAAATAGATGGCTACAATGCTGTAGAGATAGTGATGACATTTTAGTAGTCAGAATTCCTTTTTGGAAAAGAAATTGACTTTGGGAGAATAAATAAATAAGTACTTCTAGCCGAAAACAAGGCCCAAAGGGTAGGTGTGAGGAAGGAGGGTTGTTGAACATAGAGTTTTCTACATGTGACTAGAAAAGAGGGCTTCCTCATAACTGACTGAAGGGAGAGAAAGGAGGTAGGAGGTATTGACAAGGGGTTGGGTTGGGCTGGCAGGGCAGGGCAGGGATGTGCTGATCCTTAGCAATTTTTGAGTCTTTCCTTCCACAGGCATTAGAAACTCTTGTAAAAACTCAATCCCTACTTCTTCTCAATGTACACACCACTTTGCACCCACGGACAGCACCTCACCCTACCCTTCCTTCCCAAAACCAAAAGTTAAGGATATGAGCTTCCTGTGCAGACCAATAAGAGTAGATGAATAAGAAAGCCCAAACACAGAGTTAGAGAGAAGCGAAATGCATAAGCTGCCACTAACTCAGAGAATTTATGGAGAGGCTCTGGATTTTGATCAACGAAAACCTACCTAAATTTTCAAGGGGAAAATACCAAGCTCATATAGGCTTTCAAGAAAGTTTATTGAAAATGTTAATACCATTTTTCTCAGTGAAGAATGATATGTAATCCTGGAAACACCTATGAACTCTCTCCCCATTCAACCCTTCTCTTCCGGGCATTGCTCATGGAGAGTGTGTGGGTATATCCACATTAGCACAGTGTGAACTTGTTCTCAGAATTCTGGCCTACTGGTGAACACCTGACCAAAATTTAACTATAAGAATCTTTCCCTAAGTTTTGTAGAACTGGAT
The DNA here is from genome assembly GCA_039655065.1 of Glossophaga mutica. NCBI lineage: Eukaryota > Metazoa > Chordata > Mammalia > Chiroptera > Phyllostomidae > Glossophaga > Glossophaga mutica. The sequence continues at coordinate 159,333,840 of CM077306.1, forward strand.
TTGTGAGAATCTTCTTGGCTGAAACTGTAAGCTGCTGAACTCAGTAGTTTTATGAGGTATATGAAGGGTCATCCATAAAAAATCTAGCCATTATTAATATAATGAGAATGGTTTTCATGACATCAGTGTAACCTGGCAGCCAAGGAGAGTGGACTGGAATGTGAAAGCATGAATAATAACATCTTCACTGTACTAGTCAGCAGGAGCCATAGACACTACTGAGTGAGCATAGGTACTGTTTGGCCATCGTATTCAAAATGACTGAATGAGCAGAACAACAAATCTGCATCAAATTTTGCATTAAGCTTGCATATTCCTTCACAGAAACAATTCAGATGATTCAGAAGGCCACAGCTATGGGCAACTAATGATTGGCAGCTTCATCACAACAATGTTCCCTCTCATGCATCACATCTTGTGCAGAGTTGTTTTGAGAAACATCAAATCACCCAGGTAACTCAGCTCTCTTGACAGCCCAGATTTGGTGCCCTGCAACTTCTAGCTTTTCCCAAAACTAAAATCACTATTGAAAGGGAAGAGATATCAGACCATCAATGAGATTCAGAAAAAGACAATGGAGCACCTGATGGCAACTGGGAGAACTGTGTGAGGTCCCAAGGTGCCTACTTTGAAGGGGACTGAGATGTCATTGTCCTATGTACAATATTTCTTGTATCTTGTATCTTATTCAGTAAATCACTCTATTTTTCCTATTACATGGCTGAATACCTTTTGTCTAGACCTTGTATTCTGGCCCATGGAGCAAAATGCTCCACACTGAAATAAAATCAAACAAATGTTTAGAAAGAAGCAGAGAAAAGGGGTAGCTAAGTCACCCGGGCGTAAAGGCCCCTAACTCTGTGTATGCCTGGTTCCAGCATTCTCCCTGCTATTCTGAAATCTTAGTGCAAAACTGTTCTTTGAATCATAACTTACACAAGTATTCCAGTGGTGGGTCAAACTAGATCAAATTAAATTGCTATTTCTTGTTTATAAAATAACACAAATTTGAGTAATCATTATTAAGTAATATCTTTACTATTTTATTATATAGAGACATAGTTATAATATTTCACCATAAAATCAATCATATAAGCTACTTAATTATTTTCAAAATCAATTATCACCCCTAATAATGAGTCTCTAAGTTATTTCGGGAAGTGAATATTCCTGAATAAACACTGTATAAATTTATTTTAAAAAAGGCTTCTGTTATATAAGACTGCAGTCTTTATAATAAATTATGTAAATGTTTATTTATTTAAGGATCAAAAAAATAGTGACTTCATAATGGTCTTTATAGAATTTATAACCAGCATCTCTAAAAGCTTACTTAATATAATACAATATTAAGAGTTATTATATATAGCATAGTTTAAATAGTTTCTTTATTCTTTTTGAAGCAATTGTGAATATGATTATTTTCTTAATTTCCCTTTCTGTTACTTTGTTATTGAATATAAAAATGCAACTGACTTCTGGATATTAATTTTATATACTGCTACTTTGCTGAATTTATCAATTCTAGTATTTTCTTCACAGAAACTTCAGAGTTCTCTATGTCTAATATCATGTCATCTGCAAATAAAGACAGTTTTACTTCTTCCTTTCCAGTTTGGATGCCTTTTATTTCTTCTTCTTCTCTGATTGCTATGTGTAGGACTTCCAGTACTATGTTGAAAAAGAGGTGAAAGCCAATTTCCCTGTCTTTTTTCTGATCTTAAGGGGAACACTTGCAGTTTTAGCCTATTGAGTATGATGCTTTCAGAGTGTTTCTCATGTGTGGTCTTCATTATGTTTAGGTATGTTCCCCCTGTTCCCACTTTGCTGAGAGTATTTATCATAAATTGGTACTAGATTTAATCAAATGTTTTTTTCTGCATCTATTAATATGCTCATGTGGTTTTTAACCCTTCATTTTTTTATGTGGTGAATCAGATTTACTGATTTGTGAATGTTGTACCAACCTACCTACTCAAGGATGTAAAAGACCTGTTTTTAAAACATTATAAGACATTAAAGAATGATATTGAAGAATATACGAGTAAGTGGAAACACATACCATGTACATGGATACAAAGAATGAATATCATTGAAATGTCCATACTACCCAAAGCAATCTATGAATTCAACACAATTACTGTCAAGATTCCAATGATGTATTGCACAGAACTAGAACAAATATTTCAAAAATTTATATAGAATCACAAAAGGTCCCACATAACATCAGCAATCCTGAGAAAGAACAAAGTTGGAGGAATCATGGTACCTACTATGAAACTTACTATAAGGCTATAGTAATCAAAACAGCCTAGCACTGGCATAAAAAGAGACACATAGATCAACGGAACAGAGTAGGGAGCCCAGAAATAAATCCTTGCCTCTATGCCAATTAATATTCATCAAAGGGGGCAGAAGCATAAAATGGAGTAAAAATAGACTTTTCAACAAATGGTGTTGGGAGATCTGGACAGCTACATGCAAAAAAACAAAACTCGACCACCAGCTTACACCATACACAAAATAAACTCAAGATGGATAAAAGACTTAAATATAAGTTGTGACACCATAAAAGCCCTAGAGGAGAACATAAGTAAGAAAATTTCAGATATTCCACACAGCAATATTTTAACTCATATGTCCCCTAGAGCAAAGGATATAAAAGAAAGAATAAAAAAATAAAACTGCACCAAATTAAAAAGCTTCTACATGGCTTAAGGAAACATCAGCAAAATGAAAAGGGAACCAACCGTATGGGAAAATATATTTGCCAATGATACCTCAGACAAGGGTTTGATCTCCACAGTATGTAAAGAACTCACATGAGTCCACTCCAGGAAGACAAACAATCTAATTAAAAAATGGGCAAAGGATCCAAACAGACACTTCTCCAAGGAGGACCTACAGAGGGCCCATAGACACATAAAAAAAAAAAAAAATGCTCAACATCACTAGCCATCAGAGAAATGCAAATTAAAACCACAATAAGATACCACTTTACGCTGGTCAGAATAGTCATCATAAGCAAATCAACAAACAAGTGCTGGAGAGGTTGTGGAGGAAAGGAAACCCTAGTGCACTGTTGGTGGGAATGCAGACTGGTACAGCCACTGTGGAAAACAGTACGGAATTTCGTCCCAAAGCTAAAAACAGAACTACCTTTTGACCCAGCAATTCCACTGCTAGGATTATACCCTAAGAACCCCAAAACACCAATTCAGAAGAACCTATGCACCCCAATGTTCATAGCAGCATTATTTACATGAGCCAAGTACTGGAAACAGCCTCAGTACCCATCAGTAAATGAGTGAATCAAAAAACTGTGGTGCATTTACACAATTGAATTCTACGCAGCAGAAAGAAGGAATTCCTACCCTTCACATCAGCATGGATGGAACTGGGGAGCATTATGTTAAATGAAATAAGCCAGGAGGTGAAAGACAAATACCATAGGATCTCACCTATAAGTGGAAGCTAATCAACAAAACAAATAAGTGAGCAAAATAGAACCAGAGACATGGAAATAAAGAACAAACTGACAGTGACCAGAGGGTAACCAGAGGGGAAGGGGGAGGGAGATAACAAGGAAAGAGGAGGGAGGGTCAAGTCAAGGAATATGTATAAAGGACTCATGGACAAGGACAATGGTGGGGAGGACTGAATGTGGAAGGTGGGGAGTGGGTAGGGCAGGGGAGAGTAATGGGGAAAAATGGGGGCAACTGGAATTGAACAACAATAAAAAAATTTTTAAAGATATTGTCTTAATTTGAATTCATGTTGAATTTTATTAGATCCACATCCAAAGACAAAGTTAGTTGAAAGCTAAGAATAGAGGAAATGGGACAGTGTGGCTGATATATCAGAGAAAAGTGAAGACAGAGACATACTCGGGCACAGAGCATTGCCTGGAATAAACCAGTACCCGGGTGTAGGATGAGGGCACAGTTAGCTACTGTGGGGGCCTGATGAGGAGAAGGACAACACTCCAAAGATATCTTTTCCCATCACAGTTTATTAATATGCACCTCAGTGATGAGGATAAAATTTAATGGAAGAGAAGTGAGGACTTTGAACTCATGAATTGGTCATTATAGATATTTTCTCATCCCCCTGCTCATAACCAGCCCCCTGCAGCCCTGTGCTGATCACAGGCAGGAGACTCTGGGAAGCTGTCATAAATGCTCTCTGGTTTGAATGAAGGTAAATTGAATGGATGCAAATTTGATTGATTTGAATCAAATTAAACAGAGTCTAGTTAGAGAAACTATAAATATTTTAGATAATTTTAAAAGAAGCCTAGAAATTTGTCTAATCTAGTATACTCCGATAAAAGTGAAGAATCTAATGTACATCAAAACAAACTCAAGAGCTTGTACACCCAATTTGTGTCCAATGGGACTAAGACCCAGTTTTCTGATTTCCTACCCAGCCTTCTCCTATTCAATACTATGTGAGAACTCTGTGACCTAGTAATTTAGATAATAAGAAGAAGATAAAAATTAGGATGAGAATGTTTATATCTATAAATAAAAGTTACAGAGGTATGATGAAGAATAGATTATTGAGTATTATTAAAAGTCTTGATTTTACAATATTATTTAACATTCAAAAATGTGTCATAGACAGTCTAAGGTAACTTACTTTTATAATCTAGAAGAATTATTTTAAAGTCATTAGTGAATATACAGATATATTAAAAAGGAAATATCTAGATAATGACCTTTTTGTCATTATTGAGTTATTGTCACCATTTTCATTTGATTGCAAGCATCAACTTTTTGTGGGATCACTCTAGTGAAATCAACCATGATAACGTAATTGAATTCATCATCCTCACTATTTAGGTTCAATACAAGCAGTCTTAAAATCAATCAAGATAATGTAAAAAACAATATTGAATGTGAAGATATGAGTTTGCTTACTGTTGATAACAGTAAGCAACATTCTGAATTTGTGATAGTAGAAATAGTGTTTAATTATTAGAGAATTATTATTATGAACATTATCTTTTTACTACTTAATTTCAATACCTGAGAAATACTTTATGAAGCAAAATCCGTAAGAGAGTATAACTCAGAAAAGGCCTATTTATTAAATGTAGTTAAAGAGTTCACCCCGAAAAAGATATCATCTTTTGCAAATATTCTTGTAACATGGGTGGATATTTTTCCATATGATATGTGAAAAAATTTGTGTACAAACTGGATGAAGACCTTTTCCAAAACTAATCACTTGTCAAATTCCAACGATTCCTAATCTGTCCACTGTGAGGCAGCACGCGCCATGAAAATGAAAATCCTATTTTAAACGACACAGTGCAAGTGATGACGGGCTGCGGTAAGGTCAGCACAGTCTGCGCGGGGTGCGGTGCCAAACCGTTGGGTATAACTGGCTTATGTTTAAGCGGCTAAAGCACCATACTGTTCTTATTGTCGAACTTTAAAACTTATAGCAGGACCTAAGACACATTTCTAATTGTAAATGTGTATTGTTTTTTTCTTGAATGATTTTTTAAAGAATAAATCTTTAAATATTTTGCACCTAATTTAAAGGATGGCTGTTACTTTTGATGAACAGTAATTTAAAGAAATTGTAGAAAACCTAAGTCAATATTATTACCAAATGATTGGGAGAAAAAGCTTTTTCAAATTTTTGGTGTTTAAAACTCCTTTGGTCATTTTTTTTTACTATAGCATTTGCTATAATACATATTTGTGTAATGGGTATTTTGATAAAAATTTCTGGAAGTGAAAATATTACCTATTTTAAGTTATAAACTGAATCTTAACATATCATTGAATCAAATGTTTTCAAAAGTCCCTAAGATATGAGTCAAGGATCCCAAGTTCAAAAAAGACTTTTTAAAGAAGTCCATTTTATACAACACTAAATGAAATAATAACTCTATATAAGTGACTATAATTATATAATTGATTATTAATTTTCACTAGAGAGAGAAAGGAGTGGTATAGGAAGGGAGGGGGCGCTTCTTTGACAAGCACTATTCTTTATAGTGGCTAAGACCAATTTATGTTCTTATCAACAATGCACAAGAGTTTTATTTTCTTCACATCCTCACCAACACTTGTTATATTAGGTTCCTCAAAAAATTAAAAATTGAACTGTTATATGATCTAGCATCCTCACCTCTGAATATATACTTAAATGAATTGAAATCAGGATCTCAGAGATACACAGTAGGTCATCAGATAAGGTTGTTTTAGTCAAGGTTGTTTTGTTACAATACTGATGAAAAAATTCAATTCCTGGCTGGGGCCACTGTCTGTGTGGAGTTTGTACTTTCTCCCCATGTCTGCGTCGATTTTCTCCAGGTACTCTGGTATTTCCCCACATCCCAAAAACACGCATGAGAGGTTAATTGACGTGTCTCCATTCTGGCCACAGTGTGAGAAAGTGTGGGTGTATGTGCCCTGCAACAGAAGGGCATCCTGTGCCTTCCCTGAGCTACCAAGACAGGCTCTGACCACCAAGGCCTTAAACTGAAACAAGCAGGTTGGAGAATAATTCTTGCCTATTTTTATTCATCCTTCTTAAATGTATGTATAGCTCACTTTTGTTTCAATGTTTACTATTAGTAATGCTTTGAGTCTTTATTTAGAAGTTTGGTGATGTTTTTGCGACCAGAAAAAATGCAGTTCAAACTAACCTCTTATTTATTATAACTAGACTATAGTAAAATAGGTTTTTAATATCTCATTTCACTTAAAGTCACAGTTTCCAAGAACATATTTATGACTTAGTTAAGTGGTTGAGGACCTAATGTGTGAGGGGGGAACTCCCAGAAAACATGATTATCTTCTGGAAGGCTTCTCCTACTAGGTGAGTGTTCTAGAAACCTATTTATATCAGTGTACTTACTGGCATTGTTCTGAGAGGCTCGGCTTCAGTGAATTCTTTTAAAGACTCCTTCACATCATTTGCTCATTTCCTGACAGGTGATTTACAAGCACATTTGTCAGCACCTCACTGAGTGTTCAGTAGCTTTTGACCAAAACTAGCGGGACCCCCAGGCCCCACCCTCCCTATTCACCTGATCTTGCCCCAAGCGAGTTTTTTGTGTTTGTTTCTGAGGATGAAAAAAGTCCTCCACAGGAATTGTTTTGCACTTGCGGAAGAGGTGAAACAACAAATGGCAGAATCACTAAAAGGCATCAAAATCAAGGAGTTCAAAAACTGTTTGGGGCAATGGAAAAAAAATATTTCAATAGGTATATTGCATCAAATGCAGAGTGCTTTGAAGGTGACTGAAGTTTAAACATGTAAGAATAAATACACAATTTTTAATAGACAAATTCCAGTTTTTTGGTTCCCCCCTCATCACACTGCACCGCCCCACATGTTTGTTGAAGCACTATTCACAATACCCAAGACATAGAAGCAACCTAAATGTTTGCTGAATGTAGAAGAGATAAAGAAAATGTGGTAAATACACACAATAGAATGTTATTCAGCCTTTTTTTAAAAGGGAAATCTGCCATTTACAACAGTGTGAATGAGCATGGAGGATATTATGAACGTAAAATAGTCAAACTCACAGAGGCAGAGATTAGAAGGGTGGTTGCTAAGGGCTGAGTGGATAGAGAAATGGAGAAGTATTATTCAAAGTCTCAGTTATACAACATCAATAGTTTACATGTTAGTGCCTATCATAAACAATACTGCATTATATGCTTAAAAATGTGCTAAGAAGATTGTGTGTTCTTATCACAAATAATAATATATAAATACATAATATAGTTTAATATAATTTATGCATAAATAAATAGGAAGGAAGGAAACTTTTGGAGGTGACGGACATGTTTATGATATAGATTGTGGTGATGGTTTCATGGGTGTATACTTATCTCCAAAGTCATTAAGTTGGGGTTTTTTCATATGTCAAGTGTTCAAAACACAAAGTATTTTTTTTTAATGTGTCAACTATTCAAAACCCCTTACATATGTTGCTCATTTGGAGAATTTTCTAAGCAAATATATTCTTCACATCCATTTCTGATGGTACATATTTTCATAGCATCTCTCCATCTTTTCTGACCTGTCACTGCTGCTCTCTATCTGATCTAGCTGGACCTAACGCCTCTATCTCTGGTAATCATGGAAGCTGCCATTTCTGGTCCCTTTAGTCCCAAAACTGGACCTGAATCAGTTCCTGTTCCCCTATCACCTATCCCTTCTCCCATGTCTGGCCCACCCCAGTTCCTAATACCTACCTTTCTGGCAAGTCCCAACACATGGCCAGTATATTTTTCATGAATTTTAATATGTATGAAATTCCTTAATGAATAGATAATCCCAAAGTCCATGTTGAACTGTTGTCATGAAGCCAAAATATTCCCTAATACCAAAGAGGAAAAAAAAGAGAGAGAGAATAAAAAAAAGTGCTAACCAATCTCAAATACAAAGATTAAAAAGTCATTTAATAAAAACATTAGTAAGTAGAATGTAGCAACATTTAAATACATTAATAAAAGGAATATTTATTCAGAAATGCATGTTTAACATGATAAAACATGTTAAAATTCTATAGTAAATCAAAGACAATCTTATACATAGCTGAAAATGTGTAATATACTCGTATGTCCATTTAAGTCAAGGACAAGACAACTGAACTTCATAATTGTCATTGTTCTTCATGTATTGACCAGAAGGAATGTAGAAAGATGCATCATCAATGTTGATGACATGGCATTTACTAACAAACCCAAAAGAATCAACCAAAAAAAGTATCAAATTTTAATCAAAAGTTTTCCAATATTTCAGCATGAATCAGCTCAAATTTAACAAAAGGCTTTTTAATGATAACAATAAATGTCAACTTTTGATGAACTAACCCAACAAGAAATTTTAACATTAAGCTTCACTAATAAATGTAAATTAACATGTCAACAAGTGAAATAAAAATAATTAATGCATTTACATATTGACCATGTCAATTAAAATCACCATAAAATTTTTCAAAACTAATTCTAGAAAGTTTATTAAGCCATAAATTGACAAGAAGTCGAAGCACATTTAAAACAGAAATGATAATGTGTACTTTTAACTAAAATATTAAAATTTATCACAGATAAACAACAATGTAAGTATTGCAATTCTGGTACTAAATTTACAAATAGGTAATGAAACAGTTTCAAAAGCCTTGAGACTTAATTATGTACAAGTGTTCTACAGTATTTTTTAATTAATTTTTATTGTATTTTTCCCATTACCATTTACCCCCTTATATTTGCCTCTCCCACCTCACAACCACCACACTGTTGTCCATGCCCATGAGTGTTTTTTCTCTTTGCTCAATCCCTGCACCCTCTAACCCTCACCCCCCAGAGCTGTCAGCCTGCTCTTTATCTATGAGTCTGTTTCTACTTTGCTCATTAGTTCAATTTGTTCATTAGATTCCACATATAAGTAAAATCATATGGTATTTGTCTTTCCCTGACTGGCATATCTCACTCAGCATAATGTTATCTAGGTCCATCCACATTGTTGCAAAGGGTAATATTTTCTTCTTTTTAATGGCTGAGTAGTATTCCATTGTGTAAATGCCTCAGAGTTGTTTTATCCACTCATCTACTGATGGACACTTGGCTGCTTCCATATCTTGGCAATTGTAAATAATGCTGCAATGAACATAGGGGTACTTACATAATTTTGAATTAGTGTTTGGGTTCCTTCAGATACATTCCCAGAAGTGGGATCACTGGGTCAAAAGGCAGATCCATTTTGAGGTATCTCCGTACTGTTTTCCACAGCAGCTGCACCAGTCTGCATTCCCACCAAGTGTACAAAAAGGTTCCCTTTTCTCCACATTCTTGCCAGCACTTGTTTGTTGATTTATTAATTATAGCCATTATAACAGTTGTGAACTGATATCTCTTTGTAGTTTTATTGATAATTTGCATTTCTCTAGTGACTAATGATGTTGACGATCTTTTCATATGTTTGTTGACCATCTGTATGTCCTTGTTGGAGCAGTTTCTATTCAGACCTTTGCTCACTTTTTAATTGGATTGTTTGTTTTTTCAGTGTTGAGTTGTATAAGTTCTTTATAAATTTTGGATATTGACCCCTTATCAGATGTGTTGGTGAGCGTGTTCTCCCATGCCGTGGGTTGTCCTTTTATTTTGATGATGATTCCCTTTCCTGTGCAAACACAGCTAGAACAAGTATTATAAAAATTTATATGGAACCACAAAAGGCCCCAAATAGCAAGAGTGATCTTGAAAAATAAGAACAAAGTTGGAGGACAAATGCTACTTAGTATCAAACTGTACCCTAATGTCATCAAAACAGCATGCATGGTACTAGCATAAAAACAGACACATAGATCAGTGGAACAGAACAGAGAGCCCAGAAATAAACCCACATTTTTATGGTCAAGTAATATTTGACAGAGAAAGCAAGCCCATATATAGGCTAAGAAGAGTTTATTCAATTAATGGTGTTGGGAAAATTGGTCAGGTGTGTGCAGAAAAATGAAACTAGATCACCTTCTTACACCACACACAAGAATAAATTCAAGAAGGATTAAAGACTTAAATGTTAGACATGAAACCATGAAAAACCTAGAAGAAAACATAGGCAGTAAAGTCTCAGACATTGTTCTCACAATATTTCTGCTAATGTAACTTCTCAGGCAAGGAAACCAAAGAAAAAATAAACAAATGGGAGCACATCAAACTATAGTAGTTTTTTTTAGAAAGTCATTTGTATAAAAATAAGCTCAAAGAAAAATAACGTGCTCAGATAGTGTCCCCAGAGACACCCATAACAGCATTGTTCACTCTGGCAAAAATGAGAAAACCTAAATATTCAACAGTATAGCAGCTATATTTCCTTATCCAAAGGAAAAAAGTGATGATCATTAAATGAGATAAAAAGCATTAGGAAAATATAAATTTATGAAAGAATGTATTTAACATTATCTCAATTTTAAAAATAAAATGGGATATAGAACAAAATTCTAGAGTATATGCATTAAATACAGATAAGACCCATCTCTGTACATATGGATCATTAATCATCGATTCCCTTTAAATTATTCTATGTTATTCAAGTTTTTTACAGTGAGCTTTATTACTAATTTTATCAGAAAAATATTATTTATATGTATTAAACATTAAAGTACTTTCAAATAACTTGACATGTATGTGATAATACAAATTATAATAATGACAGATGTATTTTTCCAGATTCTTAAACTGGAGCCATCATTCAAAAGGCTATATGTTAATACTGTATTTTATGATTACTTTTCTTTGTAATCCTGTGTGTTCTATTTTATATGTTAAAAAAATTATTCTGAGATAGGGTTCATATGCTTCACCTATATAAAGGTGTCAGTGGTACAATATAATGTTAAGAACCTCTGAGTAGTCTAGAGAATATCTTATTTTATTACTATTTGAATTTTATATCTAAGCATAATTAAACATAAAAGTAGCACATTTAATTTTGAATATTTAATGGCTTGAATCACTGTATTAAAGCAAAATAAAATTTTTAAAATATATATATGCTAGAAAAAATTAGGAGTGTTTGAAAAATTATTTTCTTACTTCAGTAATGAAATAACCTGGGTAAAATGGCATGAAAAAAGAATTTTGAATGTTGATAACATTTAGTGGATATTAGTTTCTAGTGAATATCAGCTTGTTTACCTTTTTGAAGAATTTTGACAAGACAATGACTTGGTGAAGCTAGAGTGATATTTTCATCTTTCTGTGACTAAGAAACTATGTTTTGAATGCTCTGAATTTAAGTACCCCTGAGATTTCTGCTTTAGTGTCAATAAAAAAAATAGTAAATAAATAAATAAAGTTGAATCATCTATCAATTTTGAGTGGCTTCTTCCACTTATTTGGTAATAATAGTCCTAATGACTGACCAACTGGTAGAGATTTCATTAGGAAAATCTTTCTTTCCCTAACCTGGCCCACTCTTCAATACTACACCAGTTGTGTCTGGTACATAAACCATCTTCCTCTGAATGCTCATCTCAGGCTTTGCTTCTGAGCATGACAACATAAGAAAAATTACATACTAAAATACCTTAAAAAGTACAGGGAATTTAAAAGAAAAACAAAACAACCATAAAAATACATGAGATTCAACCAAATATTTCTCACCCCAAAATATACAAACCTGACTCTCATGGCATACTCTTAAATGAGTTTTATAAACACCAAGTTAGGTAAATTTAAGAACTATTCCTTCTATTTCCAAGCTGATCATATAATATTTGCATCTTTTTTCTTTTTTAAGTTCTTTTATTTATTGATTTGAGAGAGAGAGAGAGAGAGTTCAGTTTGATTTTCCCACTTATTTATGCATTCATAGGTTGAATCTTGTATGTACACTGACCAGGGATTGAACCTGCAACCACAGCACATCAGAACAGTGCTCTTAATAACTGAGCTACCAGGCCAGGGCCTTCTGCATCTTTCCTGTAATTAATTCATTAGGTGGCAGCAACCATTGAAAACCAAAAAATACTTTATGTTATTAAAGCCCTCAATCATCTATTTTGTGGGAACTAAACTTGATCTCAAGTGCCAGTAAGTTACTTTCCCCTAATAAGATTCCTCTCTCTTCTCTATAAAAAAACAAAAATTAAAAGAAGTGTTGACTCCAAACCATATCAAATAGATTACACTACATAATAAGCAATCCTTAAATGCCTGTGCTACAGAAAGCCGAATGTTTTTCTTTCTCTTACTCTCTGTGTGCTGAGCAGACTGGCTGGGGCCTGTGCACCTTTTAGCCACTGGAGGATCAAAGTCGCTGTGGTCTCTGATACACTCCACTCTAGGGAGGAAGAGCAGGGCTGAAGCACAGTCCTGGAGCTTGGAGCTGACAGACACCACTTCTGTTCAAAAGCCATTGCCCAGAACTAGTCACTTGGCTCCCCCAAGCCACAAAAGGACAGGAATTTTAGCCTTCGTGTTGCTGGAAGGAAAAGAGAACCAGCAGTCACTGAGCAGCCCTGTGTCAAATACACAAACAGTTTTCTTCCTGTCTCTCCTTCACTGCCCGTTCACACTCTCTAAGCCAAAAGGCTGGACTCCTTTTTCTTTGCCCCCAGATAAGAATTGAAACTAGGTATTTGTCTTTCACTGCCTGGCTCACTTCGCTTAGCATAATGCTCTACAGTTCTGTCCATGCTGTCGTGAAGCGTAGGCGCTCCTTCTTTCTTTCTGCTGCACAGAATCTCACTTTTAACAGGAACTTAATCAACAAAACAAACAAACAAACAAGCAAAATATAACCAAAGACACTGAAATTGAGAACAGGCTGACAGTCACCAGAGTGGAGAGGGGAGGGAATTTCAGGGGAAAAGGGGAAGGATTTAGAGCAACAAGTATAAAAGACACATGGACAGAAACTAGGAGGGTGGAAATGGGATGGAGGTGGGGAAGTCTGGGGCAGTGGGCTGGGATGGGAGTAAAAGACAGAAAACTGTACAAGAACAACAATTAAAAGAAAAAAAAAAAGAATTGAAACTAGGAAGTGTGAATACCCCCCCCCATACCCTAACGCCAGCTAAACTGAATTACCTACAACTACACTCACCTTCCCCTACTTTTCCCTAGTCTCAGAAAAAGAGATGATCCTTCTGAGGTCTGCTTCTACCGCATCTCTTTGGAGGCTCTACTTCATCCATAACTTCTTTTTGAGTCTATGTGTTGTCTCATCCTCACTTCTATATCTCGCTTTCAGCCAATAAACAAGCTCAACTTGCAGCACTGTAGCTCTCTGGAAACTCAAGAAACAACTTTACAATTTGTTTCTCATCTTTTTTTATCTTTATTTTTTAATTCACAAAGATTATCATATATGATTATACATTAATTCCATAAGGTTATACACATGTAGGGTTCTTCATATGTGTGTGCATGTATATACATATTTGTATGTGTTTGTACAATAATAGTAGGAATGCCTATATGCAATATATAGTGTGTAAGAAATATAATGATATCAGGACCTGTGAAGTCCCCCTGAGTCACTTCCCAACCCACTTACATAGGAAGCTACTTTATCGAATTTTGAGATAATCATCTTTTTGCTATGTTTTCATAGGTTTACCAAATATGTATATTCTCACTGAAATCATTTTTTCTGTATTAGATCCATTTTAAATGGAATCTTATCATTTGTATAATCTCAATATAAAATTGAAGGTAAGCCATTTGGATGAATTTATCTATAATTCATTTAATTTAAGTGCTCTATAGTATGCCATTGTTTGGTATCTTAAAATCTTATTTATTTCATTATTGGTAGAGTTTTAAGTTTCCAGATATTTTTTTTGCTACTACTAATAATATCACTACAGATATTCTTTTATTCATCTCAGATGCTCATATACAAGAGTATTCTCTAGAGTTTGCACATAAAAATGAAGTTTTAGGGTCACCAGGTATATACAACCTTTTCTGGTAATTCCAGGATTTTTTTTATAGTGTCTGCATCGATTTATACTCCCCGGTGCCAGGGTATCATAATACCTGTTGTTCCACATCATTGCTACTTCTATTTTCAGATTCCTTATATTTGGGTGCAACTATTTCATTGCCACTTTTATTTGCATTTTGTTAAGTGTTTATATGGTTGAGTATCTTTTTTATATTTTTATTGGGCATTCATGATTCCTTTCCTATTAAATATTTGCTCATGACTTTTGCTCATTTTTCTATTAAATTATTAGGTTTAAAAATTAGGATATTTCTATATATTCTGTATGCTATTTAAATTGAATTACAAAATGGCATTACAAATGCCAATTTCTAGATTGTCATCTTTTCACCTTTGTATAATGTATTTTGATCAATGGAAGTTTAGCTTTTAATATTATCAAATGTTTTATTATTTTTCTTTATGGTTCTCACTCTTTAAATATTAAGTATCCCTATCCTAGAGTGTAAAGATATTATTCTGTGTTTTCTTCTTAAATGTATCTTCCAAACTTAGTTTATAGAAAGTGAGGTAGATATCACATTTTATTTTTTCCACATGGATAAACAAATGTTCCAGTACAATTTATGGAATAGTAAATGTCCCCCACAGAACTGCAAAGTTGGCTATGTCACATCTGTTTCTGGGCACTCTACTCTGTATTATTAACCTAATTTAATATTGCTGTTTCAATAACTTTGACAAATTTTCTTAATTATTATGGACTGGTAATAAATCTTAATAACTAAGGCATATCTCCCTTCCCAAGTAGGTAATTCTTTTAGGAGTAATGACAACTTTTGGCTTTTTATCTAAAACATAAATTTTTGAATCAGCTTGACAAGAACCATTAAAAGCATGTTGATATGTAATATGTACAGTAATATTCACTGTAATATGCAGTGAATCTAGAGATCAAGTTGGGACCAAATGACATTTTGGAGGGAATACCGAGCCATTTTCTCTGTGAGCATTGTATATCTCTCCATTTATTTAGGTATTTAAAATTATTTTACTGTACATTTCACAACAGAAAGGTCTTACATACCCTTGTATTTATTCCTTTTGTTATTCTTTTTGTTAGACTGAAACTTGTGTTGCTGGTTTTAGCAAAAAATAATTCTGTTTGTTGCTGTAACACAGAAATGCAACTGATAGCTAAGTATTAATCTGATGTCTAGCAATTCCCCTAAATCTATATATCAATTCTATTAATTTTTCATTTTTGTCAATAATGGTAATTTTGATATTACCCTTTCTTACCTTTTTATCCATTATTTTTCTAGACTAAATGCACTATTGAGGACTACTAATAAAATTTCAAATGAAATGTATTAAGGATGCTTTTATATTTTATAAATTGCTGAGTATTATTATTATTATTTTGTAGAATGCTTCTATCAAATTAAGAGAGTTATCTTAAAGTTCTGTATCAATCAGGGAAGTCTCAAATTTAGACAACAAAACCTCCCAAATCTCAGCATCTTAACATAATAACGTTTTTACTCAAATCAGAATTTAAAGCTGGTTGGTTTAAGTGGCTCTTCTTCATGTATCCATTCAGTGATTCAGAATCCTCTAACCTAGTGGTTCCTGCATTGCCTAGGTCTCAGAAGTCCTTTGTGGCATTCTCTGTATTTGGCTGATAGACACCAAGCGGGGGGGGGGGGGGGAGGAGGGGGCAGAATAAAGGGCTCGGATGGAGATCCTAGAACCAGATATAGAAGTGGTACTATGGCTTCCATTGGTCAGGATGTCACACAGTTATATGGACCCATTTAGATATAAGGGGCTTTCTCTTTAAGGAACCATCTCTCCTTAATGTGGGTTTGCAATGACCTATAGTGTAAATGTATAAAACTTTCTAAAAATAACGTAACATAACAAAAATAACAATAACATCTACAGAAGCATGCATACTCATTGTCATCTTGTCCATTGACAAGAGTGGTAGGATGTGCTGGAAAGAATAATAATTAGGGAGCCAAGAATACTGTTTACTTATCCTATTTCTCAGAGCCTCTTGGAATAATAGTTTGGGATTAAAAAATCTCTAAGTAAATATCTAGTTTTTTCAGTCACTTGTTAGATGAGCATTTATATTTTCCACAATGACAAGGTCTCTGTCATGATTTATATCAGGGTTTTCCAGAATATGAGGTGAAGATAAGCTAACATTAAGAGCAATCACTGGTAATACAATCTTTCAGTATTACTGGACAAATATGAATGCTGCTTTTATATACTCCCTCTATTTTGTCTTGAGACAGTTAATGGAAATCAGACTTTATGCATAATGTCACAGTGATGAACTATGGTTATTTTGAAAAATGGGTCTTCTAGCCTGCCTTTTGAAAGATCCATCATTTTTTTATCTAGCTCCACAGAAATAGCACGATAAACTTTAAAAATAATCACATATTATTTTAACATCTTAATTAAATTAAAAGGCTTAAACTTTCATGTTGCGGACCGTCCAGCCTGGTTTCAGGAGTTGTAACCCTCACCCCATGGTGGGCTGTGTAAGAACCTAGGGACCCACTTCATCTGGGTCTGTTCTGTCAAGAGGACGTGAGCTACTAAGGAGACAAAGCTTATCTCCCTGGCAGGAGTGCTGCTTCTGCCTCATCCATCTCTGGCTCCAATGCTTGGTTGGTAGTCCATGATGGGTAAGACTCCTCATGGGAGGGGCAACCTAAGCCAGACACAACCACTTGGGAGGCCTCATGGAAGGACTCGGGGGGGGGGGGGGCTGCAGCAAAGAGGATGTGATGGACCCTCGCCCCCTGGCTATTCTGACATAGCCCGAGTCCTCATTTCTGTCTGGGAGATGTCTCCTGCTTCCTAATCGGCTTAAAGCCTGAAACTATGAGGGCGAGTGGTGCAGCCCTATGCCGGCCAGGATGGTTCCTTGGGTGATTGGGCATAAGAAAGAATTCCTAAAGTCCTGTGAAACCTGCTTTGCTAAGAGTGCTCTCACTTAAGTGATAAGGGTCCCAGGAGGAAATGAGATTGCCTCCCAGAGTTTTACAACCCCCTTTCCTGACAGACACTGACTCAGATTAAGCCCTCAGAATTCTTTGAAATGCTAACCATTGTTTGATCCTTGCTGCCTGGCATACCTGTATTCCTGTGTATTTGAGCCCAATAAAAGCCTAGTGAGGAAGGGGCTCTGGGTCATCCTCCTCTGAGAGTTTGATCACCTTTCCTCCCCAAGCAGATCATGACTTGGTAGTTTTTATTTTCATCCGTGATGGAGGGATGGGGGTCTGCAGGCAGAGCCCCCCCACATCTGGCACCCAGGACAGGGGCCCCCGCAGTTCCACGGATAGTCAATAAGCACTTAACTAATTAAGCACTTCACTATGTGCAGAGAATTAATGTGCTTACTACATATTTAGCAAAAAAAGCATAGTCATTCGACATGATGGCATAATCTCTCTTAAAATATGATTGGATATTTTATTAGAGGATATCTTAGTCATGATTCTGATGGGAACGTGATAGAACAGCCAAAGTGGATAACAAGATTTTGATAAAAAGACTATTTACAAAATATGTACAGGGTTAGTAAACCAAAATGATGTGCAGGACCCCTAGGACTAGTAACAGTAAGAACCTGACAGGACAAGAGGAAGAATGGCTATTGGAACAAGAGCAGGTGACAGTGTGGAGAGATCCCCTTAAGGACCTCTGGTCTTTGTAGAGAAATCAGTCATATGGCAAAGGGGGAGCAGGATAACCAATTTTGTAATTGAAATTTTTCTGGAAAATACACCTTTTAAAATTCAACTATCTGCAGTAAAACTTTAAACACATCAAAAATTGTCAATATTGGTAGGTCATTGTAGGTTTCAATATTATTATTTTTAAGAAGTTAATGTTCACATTTAAAATAAAATTGCATGGCTTCATTTGAGCTCTGACCTCACTCTCTTTACCATATTATTTCCTGTTGACAACCCTCATTAGCCCAGCCCTAGAGGGGACTGGAAGGCCAGTGAGCCTATTGATAACTATGTGATTAGTCAGAATGGAGAAGGGTAAAATGTACATCTAGAAGGATAAACAGGAGACTTCTAGCCCAAAAGAGCAGATCTGCATAGTGGTAAACCAAGCAGCTGTAGAGTAAATGTCTAGGTTGGTCTCTTAGCTTTTTCTATTAGCTGGCTCCATGACCTTGGGGAAATGGCCTAACCCTCCCTGTATCTTACCCTGCTCACAAGACCAGCTCGTGGTGTAAATAATCTTATGAGACTGTACAAGGGATAAATAAAAGAACATATAAAACACTTAGGATATACCTATCACATAGCATGCACTTAAAAAGTATTTGGCTATATTATTTTTATACGACATAACTAATAAACATTTGGGTTTGCCTCTCTGAGGTACTGCCTAGCCCTGCTTCCATGGCCCATAAGAATCAGATGTAATAGGTGGACATTTTCATTGTTTGTTCATTACCCATTAGATTTCTATTTCTACTAGTATCAAATTTACTATCAAATAAATGCTTTCATATGCAAATTAAAACCTCTTTTTAGTAAAGACTCAACAGAATTAGTTACTGAAAAAATTATTTATTGTTGTATTCATTCAAACAAATGATTTGCTGGTATAAGCCAAAGGACAGATACTCTGCTTAATTTGTTAAGTAATAAATGAGATGTGGAAATATTTGGAAGGAGCAAGAAATTTTTTGAGAACATATTTGTTATACATAACAACATGTAAACTATTTCTAATTATGCATCATATGCATTTCTTTATTTATTCTATAAATGTATATTGAATGCCTACTGAATGAGAAACATAATCTAAACACTGATAATTAAATGGTAAAATAATTAAAAATGGCAAATGGAGAGGGAAATATTAGCAAAACAAAAATATAGAGCTGAAAATATAAATATAGTAAATTTTTATAAAAGTTCATTTGTGTAAATGACAAATTCTTTTGCATCAGGTAAGAAATTCTTCAGAAAGGAGGTAACATTAGAGTGTAATCTTGAAGGAAAACTGTATTTTGTAATATAAAATAACTCCCTTGTTGAGAAATAGTTAAACTTGCTACGAAAAGACCCTTCTTGCTCATGTGTTAGATGGAATCATATTTCACTGTCTTATGTGTAGATCTACAATGATCACATATTAGTAATATTGTAAAGCTTTAAGCTAATAAACAATATAGAGAAGTGTTGTTCTAAGATTTTTTCTCTCATAAAGATGTATTTATTCCCTAATTTAAAAGTCAAATATACATGAATGGCAGAGCTTTACCTTTTTAAATTTAAGAGGGGAAATATTTTGCAACCAAATAATTCAGGAGACCAGGAAGTGATATGTATTATGTATAGGACTTGCCTACTAATAACATTATCTAACTCTCCCTGCCAGCTTACTGTTAGTCACTCGATACAATACATACAGGGTGGGACAAAAGTAGGTTTACAGTTGTGAGTACATGAAACAGAGTTTATTCTTATACTATTATTTATTAATTATTGTAACATTTTCCACTGGAAAACATATAAACTTACTTTTGCCCCACCCTGGATTTTTAAGCCTCAGCCTAATCTGTGAGTTAGGCATTATTTATCCACATTTCAAAAATGAAGAAAAAAACTAAAACACAAAGAGCTATATGAGGTCTGTCTGGATAAAGTTCAACCATTGTTAATATAAGAAAAATGGTTTGCATGACATCTATGTAACCTGGCAGCCAAGGAGAGAGGACTGGGATGTAAAAGCATGAATAATGATGACTTCACAATACTAGTCAGTGGGGGCCACAAACACCATGGAGTGAGTATGTGTACTGTGTGGCCATCATATTCAAAATGACTGAGTGAGCAGAACAACAAATTTGCCTTAATCAAATTTCGCCTTAAGCTTGAACATTCCTCTGTGGAAACTATTTGGATGACTCCGAAGGCTGCAGCTATGGGCAACTGGTGATTGGCAGCTTCATCATGACAATGCACCCGCTCATACATGATGTCTCACGCAAAGTTTTTTGGTGAAACATCAAATCACTCAGGTGAATCAGCCCCCCTACAGCCCAGATTTGGTGCCCCGCAACTTCAGGCTTTTCCCAAAACTAAAATAGCCTTTGAAAAGGAAGACATTTCAGACTGTTGTTGATATTCAGAAAGATATGACGGGGCAGGTGATGGCAACTGGGAGAACTGGGTGAGGTCCCAAGGTGCCTACTTTGAAGGAGACTGAGGTATTTTTGTCCTATGTACAATGTTTCTTGCATCTTTTATCTTCTTCAATAAATGTCTCTATTTTTCATAGCTCATGGCTGGATACTTTCTGGACAGACCTCACATATCTTACTCAAGTTCACACAGAAAGGAAAAGAATTTATTCAAACTTAGGCAGTCTGGCTCCAGATAGTCTTTTCATATCTATCCTATTTTCTGCTTTTCTGCAAGGCAAAACTGCAAATGATGACAAAAAGAAAGCAGATTTCATGATCAATAAGAGAGAAATTTAAAATTTAGTTTTAAAATTTCACTGGGCTAATGAAGATCACCGTAGAGCTACAACTTATATAAAGCTCAAATTGTAAACATTAAAAATCAAAATATGCTGGAACTAATTTGACCCTGGAAGTTTCATTCTAAAGATTTGTTTGTGGTATTAGAAAATACCTGCTTGTTCTTTATTCTTGAATTACTTTTTTAAGTATATTTCAGTGATTATGCTATTACAGTTGTCCCACTTTTTTTTCTCCCCTTTATCCACCTTATTCTTGAATTACTTTGAGGCTAGGTTCATATTCCTTGTTAATGACTCCTATGGTTTGAACAGTACACATATTACAACTTAGTCTTCTAGCATTGAATACTGCTGGAGTTAAGTCTACAGCCAAGTTGGGAGCTCCCACTTCTCAGTGAAGGAAACTCTTTCTGCCTAGAAGTTTTCCTATTTTTTTCTATCTTGATATTATGTATTGAGCCAGAATACTTCTCAAAGTTTAACATTTCGAATCTTATTTTCTTTAAACAATGTGTTATTTTTTTCACATGTATATTAGGGTCTATTTTCATGTTAGGAATTTTTTGCCAACAAATTCAATAACTCTAAAAAAGTCTTAAAATTCCCCGAATGATCTGATCACTATTTATCTTTTCAAATTCATTTCAAGTCACTCTATTTCTTCTGATGGTAACGCAGCCAAAATGATCTTCTGTGTTTTCTTCAAATAAGCAGGGCCTTTGCACAGAAGCTTCCTTTCTGGGTCCCATCCCATGGTTAACTTCTTCTCTTTCAGGGTAAGTGGCACTGGTCAGGGAGGCATCTACTGATCTTCCAGACCTCTGTGCATATCAGACTTCACTGCGAATTCTCTCTCATCGCATCCTGTCCTTGGTATTTATAACATATATTTCAATAATAAATATTTGGTTACATGAGATTATTTGTTTAATTCATTCCTTTAAAGACTATAATTAATTAGACACAGACCATATCATTTTTGTTTATGCAGAATCCCTAGCATCTTCCTGTCTCACAAGGGTCTTTACTGAATGAGTGGATGTATGCATGCATGGATAAATGAATCCAAGATTTCACTGAACACATTTTAGATAATCTGTCTAGTTTTAAAACCTGAAATCCCATTTTAACAATCTTATTGCCTTTTTACACTTAATTTTACTTGACTGTTTAGAGA
The DNA here is from genome assembly GCA_039655065.1 of Glossophaga mutica. NCBI lineage: Eukaryota > Metazoa > Chordata > Mammalia > Chiroptera > Phyllostomidae > Glossophaga > Glossophaga mutica. The sequence continues at coordinate 159,356,002 of CM077306.1, forward strand.
TAATTTCTTCACATTTACCAGCATATCTTTCTATGTACTTTATTTGACCCTATTATTTTTATTATTTTTTATTGATTTTATAGAGAGAAAGGGGAAGGGTGAGAAACAGAAACATCACCTTGTTGTTCCACTTACCATATTTTTCAGACCATAAGACACACCTAGGCTTTAGAGGAGTAAAAATAGGAAAAAAAATTGAAGCAAAAATGTGGTAAAAATATTTAATAACATAAATAACATAGTATTTTAGCAATGTGAATGTAAACAGAACTCAACAGCAGCATTAACAACCATTATTCCTCCCAAATTTGGGGGGTGCATCTTATTGTCCAAAAAATACATATTTATGCATTCCTTGGTTGCTCCCTGTACGTGTCCTGACCAGGGATCCAATCGCAACTTTGGCCTATGGGGACAATGCTCTAACCAACTGAGCTGCCAGGGTGATCTCTTTTTTAAGTCAGAGTACCCCACCATTATACTCTGTACCAAATGCACTAGGAAGCCAAGTCATCTTCCATTCACTTCTGCTCAGCTCCCTTACTCTGTGCTATTTTCAGTTTATGCACATCCTGTTGGGCCCATTCCACCCCTGAGCCCCTCAGGATCTGAATACTGATACCAGCTGGCTTGGTCAGCCCCTTAATAAGGGCTAAGCTTTTAAACTTCACCACTTAAGGAAAGAATAATTCAGGGACTTGCAGGTAAAATTATCTTCTTGTTTCAGAGTCTTCTCTCATTCAAACAGGTCTGTGACCTCTATTTTCCTTCAGTTTGTAATTTAAATTACTTCCCCTTACAGAAGGGCTGACTACATAATAAGGCAGCCTAACCCTTTGAATGCCTGAGTGAGTGAATCCATACTGTTGACTCACATCTGTCACAGTTCTGGGTCTGAGATAAAGGTCACCTCACAGCTGTGTGCCAGGAGAAATCATGCCAGATCATTTATCTTTCTTCCATATTAAAAATAAGTTGCTTTCTGAAAAACTAGGACAATTTTTGTGAAAATGCCAGCTTTTGGAATAGTGCTTTGATGACACTAATGAAAGACATTACATAAAATTAAGCATACAAAAATATATTTCTTAGAAGATTACATATGATTATATTGTTTTCTCTACATTTCACCTACAAACCACATGTATGCTGATTCAATAATAATTTCACTTGTACTATGCAAGATGTATTCAAATAATAGTTATTTCATTATTTTTATGTTTAAATTTAAAAAAGTAAATGGTTGTATATCTTCCCAATTACCTTCTAACTTAGTTGTTAGGCAGATGTCAAGACTCTATGGCTTCTGATTGGCATACTGGCTACTGTCCCCCATGTCTTACAAACTGAAAAGCAGTGCTCGTGATATGTGTAAAAATAAAATCCAGCTCAGCAAAAGTCCATCTAGCACTCACAGTGGCATTATAGTGTAATGACAGCTACAGACTCTGCAGCCCGACTTGACAGGTTGCGCATTTACTAGGACGGGCTATCCTGACTGCACGTCCATTAGCTGCCTGACCTCAGGCCAGCAACTTCTAGAGTTTCTTGGAAAAGCACAGTGAAAATAATACTGAATTGTGAAGATTGCTTAAGATTAAATGAGAGGTCTAGCCACATAGGAAATCCATAATAGGAGATTTTTATTACTTCCATTGACTATGATGCCTTGACTGAATTACCCCGGTCTAGCTTAGGAAAAATTAAATTATATATAGTTTATCCAGTCTATCTTATTTTTACTTCTTCACAGGGAAACAGTGATTCTGCTTTTTAAAAAAATGGAAAGAAAAACAACTCATCTAGAGCTTAATATTTTTACTGTTGTCCTTTCTTCTCTAAAAAAAGAAAAGTAACTAGAGGGATTAGTAACAAAGGGGAAGATATGGAGATATCATGGTCTCCCTAAGTACTGGACCCAGCATACCTTCAAAGTTTATTTCGTCCACATGACTAATGACCTTTTAGAATTGTAGAGAAAAAAAAGCAGAACTTACAGTGGTTATTCTTGATCTTGATTATTTCATGTAAGAATCTTTTGATGTATTGTATCCAATATATAAAATATAAAGATAAAACATTATATACAAAGTTTCAGTAATATATAAAGGCTTGTGAAAATTAAACTTCTATTTCAAAAATGCCAAATCCACAATCTAAAATAAAAGTTATACCAGTCAAACCTAGGATGATTCTGAAATCACAGACTAAAGTTAAATGAAGTCATCATTTTTTAAATGTGAACATTAACTTTTTATAATAATACTAAAAGGACCAGTGACCTCCCTAATTAAAAAAAAAAAAAATGAGTCTTAAAGCACCACTGCAGATAGTTGAATTTTATAAAGCATATATTTCTGAAAAAAAAATCAATTATAAACATGTATATTTCATCAAACCTTATTATCAGGGAGAACTATGTTACAGAACATGTACGAGAAAGAAAGCAAAGGTGAAATTTAGAGCTAGAGATACCAAAAGAGCAAGCATTCCAATTAAGGATCACAACACAAGGGAATGTTTCAGTACTTTATGCTGCAGAGCCACCAGTATGCAGCCACACCACTGACCACGATGGGTCAGAGTCCAGCAGCCCAAACACCCTGTCAGAGGGTTTGTTACCAGGGTCAGCTCCCTAGTGGAGTCTGATGAACCAAAGGCTGTGCATAGATGATAAAGCAGCAGGAATTTCCCAACATGCATTGAAATATGCTTTGTCACTCATCAATTGTTTTCTGTAATAATCCTCCAAAGTAGCTTAACAACCAATTTAAGTCACCCTAACTTAACATTGATGTGTTCTAATGTTTAATAAGATGAAGCGGAACCAGTGCAGAATGTAGTCAGACACTTCCGGGGTTAACTCCGTGCCACAGTTTATGAGTTGTTTTTAAATTTCTGTTCTTGTTCATTCGACGAAGTTACTAAACCTTTATTAAAGTAATTGTTCCTGAAATGTAAAATGAAAATAAGCTTCATGCGGTTAATGTGAGAATTTAATTGACTTCATGCCTCACAGGAAGTGTATACTTTTCCCATTATGAAGCACATTTAGGCAACACAAACTGAGGTATCCACAAATGAGCATAAGCTTCTGCACTCAGGCTTATTATTTGGGGCCTTATTAGTTGCAAAATTTTTAAAGTGTTACTTTATGAAACCTACACTGTAGAAGAAAGAGCCATTACAAAATCAAAGTTTGCTGTCATGTTGATTTGAATAATATCCCAGGGATGCCAAGTTTAATGAACTGATCCCAGGTTAGACTAGTTAGCTATTTACAATATGTTTCACAATTACAAATGTCACTTTGCCTAAATTTGGCTAGAAAGAGAACGGGACTGATCAATTTGACCAGTCAGATTTCAGGGGAAATAAGAATTAGTCCACGGTTTTGCTTTGCCAAATAGTGGTAATATAAAGAAAAACACTATGGTTATCTTCATATTATAAAGTGATGCTTTCACTAAAAGATGTCTGAAACAAATTTAAAAGATACAATTACTCCTGGTGCCATAGGAAGTACAGCCCTTTTCAAAATGTCTGTTCTAAAAAAATCCTTTTGAAAATAAATCAGCTCTGTTTAAAGAGTTTTTAAAACTTGCATTGTTACCTTCAGCTTCACCTCCATCCTTGTATGTTCCTTCTCTAGAAATAACTGCTGTTCTGTAGTTGATATATATCATTTCAGAATGAGTTTTTAAAGCTTTTGTTATCTATATAAGTAGCTCTGAGCAATATAATTTATCATTGAATAAAAAGTACAAAAATGGTTAATATACAGGAACAAATAAAAACAGGTTTTTGGCACACAAAAGGCACAATTTTACAAAAATTATTTCTAGATAATAATTTTTTGCTAGATGAACTTAGTCTTTTAAAGAACTTCATGTTCTAACAACTTATCCCAGTTTAGAAATACCCATAACTTTTAGGTATGGATATTTCATCCATCAGGCTTTTTAAGTTTCTTTATTAAGTACTAAAGAGGGACAGTATATTCTCTTTAATTATTTATCTAAGTTTTTTTTCTTTTCTAGTCTTACATTTTCTTTATTTCTCTTGATTTATTTCACTGATTACTTTTAATACCATGCTAAAAAATATATATTAGCAAGACTTTCTGCCACGTTATATGACTGTCAATTGTTCCAAACCTCAATTGCTTCCATAAAGTATGATATTGAAAGAGCTATAGAAATAGAAATACAGAGACTGGACAAGGAAGGAGAGAGACAGACAGAGAGAGACAGAGACAGGGACAGGGACAGAGAAAGGGAGAGGGATTGTTTGATTTACTTTGACAGATTCAGGATCTTAAACCTTACATCTGTTTACAAAAGTTTTGCTTTTCATTTTATCAGTCACAAATTGTTTGAATATTATGTTGTTTTTACAAGCACTAAATCATTGCTGTCAAATCAATTAATTGACTTCTCTTAGATAATATTGAGATTTATATCAATGGATCTTTGTGGCAGACTCTTCTGCATGGTGTGGGCCCAGCTCCCACTCGGAGATGCACAGGACCCACGCCCACAGATAGGTTCTCTTGTGGGTAATCAGATTTGCAATGTACCTAGGCTGCTTTTTGCTGAGGGCTCCCTCACCCTGCAAATGCTTGTTGTAACTTCCTAAAATCCATGCTAAACCTTGCAGGGATCAGTGTAACCGGCTCAACCACTTTTGCCTTTTCATTTGCTAATATCCTTTTTCTGTGATGTGATTAGGGACATTGGCTCCTTTTGTTGTAACCTGGGGATAGTGAATGAGGACCATCTTCTAATGTGAGGGATATAGAATAAAGGCCTGTCATGGCGGAAGCTGCAGCTTTTGCTCCCCTTGAGAGAAAAGCCATGCTGTCGTCCTTTTTCCTCCACCCGACTAGGTAGTCCATGTGTATGTTTTTATTTCATCCATAATGATGCAGACACTGCTAGCCGGTGTCCGCATCAGCTCTTCTATTGCTTACAAGTAAATCTCATTGTGTATCTTTTTCAAGATATTCCTGAATTCTTTTTGTGAATATGTTTATAGAACTTTGCATTTATATCGAGTGATATTAACATAAAATTTTCCTTTTCCACTGTGATCTCTTTCTTGCTTCAAAGTTTATGGTATACTCAGAAAATGAGTTTATGAATCTTCTACTTTCCTAATATTTGGAAAGCTTATAATTTTAGGCATCATATCATTTCTGACATGAAATTGTCTGCAAAAAACAACTGTGTTTGGAATTTCAGGTACAGAAAATTTTAATCGAGGGAAGGCTTTGCTCATTTTCAAATTTATTTTTAAAACAGAGTTTTTAGATTCATTTTAAGAAAATTAATTTTTCATCCAATCCTTCAAATTTAATAACACAAAGTATTTTATTCACTTGTAATTTTTACTTTTATTTTCTTTTTTTATTCTTTTTGCTGTATATGATTTCTCTTCGCTCTTCATTAATATTGAATTTAATTTTTATTACTCTTTCAAAGAACCAGCTTTTGAATTTAATGATCGCTTCCATTTGATGCTCTTGTCTTTTTGATAATTTTTGTTATATATATAACTTCCATTATTTTCTTTATTTTTTTTAGTTCTTCTTTCTTTAGATTCAACTGAGATTTGCTTATTCTAACTTCTTTATTTGATACATTTCTGAGAAATCCAAAATGCAGAGAAGAAAAGACTATCAACTGCCTTCATTATAAAACAAACAGTAAAATCCCACAGTTAGCAAACGCACCACAAAGCATTTTTCCTTGTGCCATTGCCAGTGCACAGAAACTCATTTGGAGTTTTCTTAGCTTATGAGGTTAAATGTAGTGTGCATTTTCTCATTTGGAGTTTTGTGACGTGTGAGATTAAATGTACTGGGTAGTTTATTAACCAACTTTTCATCATATTTTACAAACTTAATATACAGTTTATTAAAATCTGTTTTTAATGTTTTCATTAATGCAGAAAATATAGCTCTGTATTTTTCCCATAATGGCAGTCTTCATTAGTTATTATAGTTGTTCTATATACCTATAAATTTTAAAAATTCTTTCGAGTATGGGATTGAAAGTTGGCATGATTTCCAAGGTTGCTGAATAAAGTTCATTTAAATATGAAGTCAAATATATTTGGGAAACAACCCAATAGTCATGCTTTCAAATATTGTTCATCAGTTTTTAAAACCCTAAGGAAGAAAAAAAAATATCTATGAAAAATTAAAAAATGATCCCTAAAAAACAAATACATTTTTTAAACTCTATATGATTTAGAGATTCACAATACATATAGTACATCAAAGGCTTTAGGATTCCTATTGTAGGTTAAGTAAATAATAAAATAAAATAAAATAAAATAAAATAAAACTCTCGTTAATCTTTGTTCAACTCAATGTTGTTCAAATATATTTAAATATAGAACAACTTTTCTGAGAAAAAAGTGTTTGCTCAAACAAATCTGCATGGGTCAAAGTTTCAGAAACACTGGGCTAAATCAGTGATTGTGTCTCTTCCTTCCCCTCACTGATTCTGTGATCTATAGGATGACCAAATAAATGATATCTCCCATTCCCACGAGATGTTTCAATAAATTGAGAAATAAGAGAAATGGCTATGCTAACTGTATCCTGTGCCTTAGTTTCTCAAAAGTTAAGCGGTAATGATACTTCCTAGAATCATTATGAAGATACCATGTTTTAATGCAGTATCAGAACCCAACAAGATCCTCATAAATAACATTTACTTCATTTCTCTGCCATCATTAACCTCTTAGTAAGTGTAAACACAGCAGCACACCCCTACCCCCCACTGCTCATAATTTTTCATGCTCTACACCAGCGATATTCAGCTTTTTTAATCTCACGGCACACATAAACTAATTGTTACTGAACTAAAGTGGGGTTCAGCTGCTTGTCACCGCCCATAGACAAATTCCAGAGGCAGAGATTTGGTGAGAAAAGAGAAGAGGTCCTTTGCTCAAAAGCTGCACAATCTTGGAAAATGTCAGGTTTCTGCCTCAGAGCCCATCCCTTCCAGAAAACCCAGAGGAAAATCCCACTGCTCCCCCAAACCCCATAGCCCAGAATTTTCACTCTATTCTTTTTTTGAAACAATTATTTTTTTAATTTATTTTCATTGTTGTTCAAGTACAGTTTTCTATCTTTTACTCCTATCTCAGCCCACCCACCCACGCCTCCCCACCTCCCTCCCATTTCCACCCATTCTTCTCTGTCGTTTGGAGCCCGAGTCAGCTAAGTGAAGGGCTCTCTTGGCTTCAGGCTCCCTCCTGGAGTGCTTGTGTGGTGTTTGCACCGCCAATTGCCACACAGCTTCCAGGACTAGCCAATTCCTCAAACTCTCCAGCCTGCATGTCTGCACCATGGGTCCAATAGAGAAGAGAACAGTTCTCTCTTTCCTCTTTTTGTTACATAAGCTACCGTTGTGGGTCCGGCTGGGTGCTCAAACTTCTTCACCCTTTGGAAGAGTCTGGCTCCCCACCCATATCTGTCTTTTCCCAGGCTAGACTGACAGATCTTCACTGGACCAGAGGGAGTAAGAGGGCTCTTTCCTTAGTCACCCTCGCTAGCCTTGTGTGTGCCCAGGGCAGACTTCCTCCTGTCATGTCTTGCCGGGAGTAAGGGATCTGTTGTCACACGGGATGCTGGCCTAGGTACCCAGGCAATGCAGCGCTGCTCCTGCAGCATCCACCCCTCTGCTCCTGCAGCACCCACCCCTCTGCTCCTGCTCACACTCAGGTTACCGGTATCATAATTACTAAAATTCTGTGGCACACCAGAAAGTGTACTTTTTGCCAATTTGACAAAAAAAATAGGTATAATTTTGATTTATTCACACTAGACGCTATTGTTGTGTTGGTTATTGTCAATTTTTTAATTTGACAATCTAAGGGAGGAGAGGTCAGTGCCCCTGACTAAATAGACATGTATGGAATGTTTTAAAAATTGTTGTGCCACACCAGTGGAAAATCACTGCTGTACACTATAAAGACCACTTAGTTCACTTCACAGTGTCCAAAAAGAATGAAATGAAGAGCTGATCCTCTGGTTTTATAACCTCCTATTTTGTACAGTCCATGAATAGCTTTACTGCCGGCTCTGCATAACCTTGGAAGTCCCTATCTCGCTGATTGCCAAATGGACTGAATCTTCTTCTAGAAGAGGGACGTTAACGATAACTTGCCCCAGCCACTTTTAAGTGAAACCCACAGGAAGATCGTAAATAGTAAAAAGAGTATTATAATCCCACTTTTTTTCTGAAAACCTGCTTTAAAGTCTCAGAGCGCATAACTCAAAGAATCAAAAACAGTTTCTAGTCAAGAATGCACTATGGACGATCATCTAGTTAAAAACAAATGTGAACACCTCAAACTTATGGTAGGTATAAAAATACTTTGTAATGAGTAACCTAAAAGGAATATATACTTTGATATCTAAGAATTTCATCTATGTTCTTATATCTTTACCACATGATTATGCCTTGATACTTTTTTTACTTCATTTATGTAGTTAAATAAGAGCCAATTTTTATAAAGGAACTTATCTTCTATTTACACCTTTTTACTAATTTTCTCCATCTAATTCCCACTCCTAAACCAGGTGCACTGTCCTTTCTTTACATTAAATTTTGCAGTAAGTTCTATATTTTCACTCCTAAAAGTCAGTCCATCTTTAGTATTCTTCAAGGACCCAAGATTTTATCTTGCCACTCATCTGCAGTCTTATGGTAGTAAACAACAGTACTTTGGCCTCAGGCACCATCAGGTTTGAGTCCAGAATGTGTTCTGAACACATGGAGTCATCGATTTTCCCTTCCTTAAAATCAAGGTCACAACTCTCATTACATTGTTGTGAGCTTTAACAAAATAATAAATATAAAGTTTGTATTGCTGCCTGTGGCATATTGTGAGTACACAATAAATGTTAGTCTGTTTCAATTTGTTAAAAATATAGGTATAAAGTTTAACTTAATTAGACTACATTTTGTGAATGTCAAAATAGTTTACATAAGAAACATTATCAAAATACCAGTGTTAGGAAAGACAGTACATCATGACAGTAGTGAGAGACTTTGCCTTCTAGGAAGAATCCCCCTTCTACTCTTAGACGAGCTTGGAGAACTGAGTGAGTTAGTGAGCCTCCGTGTCCATCAGTTTCCTGTTGCGTAAAAAAGAGTATTTAAAATAAGCAGCTCGTAGGTTTATTGTGAGAATTCAATTTAGAAAGACCCCTGGTAATAAGCATTTAAAAGCATTTCAGGTGATTCCCATCATGGAAAGAGTGATGTGAATGTTTTTTATTATAAAACCAAAGACAATGTTTCTATTTTTAATTTAGAATTGCACAACAAATTCAGGAAATACTACATTTCTAAATTTGAACACTATGATAATATAATTTAAGAAATTTCAACATTATCTCAGAGTTCAGAAGATTATACGTGATAAATGCTATCAACATTTGAAAGTCATCATTAAAATAATACTTGTGACATGAGCAATATATGCTATAAATCGCTTTCTCTTCTCAAGAGAGTATGGTGTAAAGTTTAGGCAAAGATACTGCAAGTATTATTCCACAGTCCTACAAAACATTTCCTCTATCAAGAGATGAAATAGCAATTGTATTTTAATGTCCTCTTTAATATGCACTTTATGATATTTTAATAAAGATGTAAAAAGGTGTTTTATGATATGTCTGGAGTTAAGTATTTTAAATTTAAGGTTAGACAAACACTCTACATGGATAAGATGAAACATGATTACTAACTTGTTAATAATTCCAACACCAGCACCCACAGACACACATAGTCACAACATTTTCTCTTATTTTATATTTGTAGTTGAATTAAGAAAGCTTAAGAAGTAAAGTGTAGAATAATATTGTCCAATAGAGTGTGAAGTGAACCACAAATTTAAATTTTAGGTAGTTTTAAACTTTCATTAGACACATGAAATAAACAAAAAGAAATGTGAAATTTATTTTAGTATTGTGTGGTAACACAATGCAAAATATTATTTTAATGTTTAATCAAATTTAATAAACATTAAAATATTTACCAATTCATTAAATAATACATTTATACTAATTAATTTTAATTTGTTAAATCAAATGAATATTCAGTACAACTACTAATGTGATATATTGTTTCATACTAAGTCTTCAGTATCTGGTGTGTATACTTAGAGTGCATTGGATTAGCCACATTGAGAATGCTCATTAGCCTTCTATACTTGGAGGCTGGCAAGTTGGACAGCACAGATTAGGAAAAAAAAATTCTCTGAAGAGAGGTACAGATATAAAGCACTCCAGGTAATCATAAGCTATTCTGCCTCAATCCCTACTCCCTCTATGGTTCAGAAAGAAATTCCATTGATGTTCTCAATTTGCTCTTCCAACTGCCAACAATATATTTGTGAAAACAAAATCTCTAGTGCCAAAACTGGAAGAAATTTTTATGTGTGTGTGTGTGTGTGTGTATATATGTGTATATATATATATATATATATATATATATATATATATATATATATGAGAAAGGCTAAATCATACATTTATAAAGATGGTATAATATCTAAACATATACAAGACTTATCCAGTAGTTTCAGAAATGCTTCAAGTAGACAGAGACAAATTTTCAGAAATACAATAGTTTACACTAATACTTTTCAACAGTCCCAGATTGTGCTGTGTGATATAATTGAGATCTATATATCCACTGGTCTTTCAGTGTCACTGTTGATATTCGGTAATCCTCAGTGTCTCAAACTCTAATACTAAATGTTTTCATTATTTGCAAACCTATAATGTAACTTGTGGACCTGAGAATCAACTACCACTAGCTCTGCTAACAGCAATGCAAAGAAAACGAGACTTTTCATGTGGTTCAATGTGACTTTTGAAACAAGGGCAGCTTAGAGTTTCTTGGTATTGAGAAGTTTTCTAACATTTCCAATGTTAGAAATCTGTTTGTCCAAATTTTCCAAATCTGTTTGTCTCTTGGGTCCTAAGAACATAATCCCTTTCACAAGGCTTCTACCTGAAATACTTCCTACTTAGCTCCTCTTCTGGAAAAGGTGGAAACTCAAAACACTCTTTTAATTCTTACACTTAAGACAATTAAGAAAAGAGCCAGAACTACAGGATCTTTAGATCATTCTTCTAGAGCTCACATTTCACCTGCAAAGCAGAATGCACAGCTAGCCTCAGAGCCTATACTCTGGATGTTAGATGAAAGGTGATTGTATCTTCAACATCTAGATAATTTTGAGAAGGCTCATATATTCTTTGAAAATCACATTATACTTAGAGGTGTTCATGGTTCAGCAAATACATATCTATAGATCTTTCTCTTAAACTCTACAACCGGAGAGCCTATTGATTTTCTGGACACATTTCCCCCACACGACTTAAAGCTGGGATGACCAGTCATCCCAGTTTTCAATGAACTGACCCATTTTTTATCACTGAAATTTCCATATCCCAGAAAACTTCTTAGTTTCGGGAAACTGGGACAATTGATAGTTCTTAACATGTCCAAATTTAAATATATTATCTTCAAACCAATTTCTTGAAAGTCTTTGAAAGTCACCAAATCCACAGAGTCAGACATGTTGTGGAAGCAACCCTAGACTTTTTCTTCTACCTGTATTTATTATTTTATTTATTCAAGTCATACTTACTATCGACTAAGGATTATCAATTTTAAGATGTGACAAAAATCTCTGCTTTTATGGAGTTTACATTTCATTGTGGTGAGAAAACAAATAGAAAAATAAAATAGCATGTAACTTCTCATAAATAGTGATATAAGAACAAAATAAAACAGAGTAGAGGGGAAAGGAAGTGCCAAGTATAGGTGTCAAGAATTCCTACAGTACCCAGCATACCAAGATATCTACCCTTTTCCATAAAATGTATATGATTCATGAGGAGCAAGTCCCATTGCTAGATTCAAGGGGACATTATTTGTCTTGGCCAATTATCATAATCCCGAACTCCTTGCCTATGCCAGGGGATCCAAAGCTAAATCCAATTAATTTACAACATTATCTTGGCCACTGTGGTGCATCCAGATTTAGTCACATGGCCTAACTGACCCAGTGTGAAGGATCTACATTTCAATATTGCGTGAGAAGTATTCTTCCTTTTTTATTAGACTTCCAGATAGGAATATATTTTCTAGCTGCTGTGGGTAGCCATCTTGTCAGCTAAAGAAACAAACCAACACACAAACCTAAGAAAATAATTAAGGAATAGAACTGAGACTAACTCATGTCACAGTTGTAGGCCAGTACATTTTTAAACTTTCTGTCAAGTGGCATAACATAGAACTTTATTGTTAAAGCCATTTGGCCTTTGGATTTTTGCTACTGGTTATATAAGTAATAGACTCTTTTATTTCAAAAATTATTCAGGTACTTTTTCTTTTACCTGTATGTACTACAAAAACTATTCTTACACTATTTTCTTCATTCCTTGCCTAGATGACTGACTACAAGAGCCCACACATTTAATTATTTTTTCCTCAAACCACATCAGCCTAAGTAAGCTTCTTCTCTCTGTTTCTATAGTACCATAATGCAGAACTAACCACACATTGCAATTTTGTGTTGTGCAACTGATAAATGAATTCAGTAAGTAGCAGGATACAAAATTAATATTTAGAAATTAGTAATATTTCTACACAACCAATGATGAACTATCACAAAAGGGAAGTTAAGAAAATAATCCCATTTATAATTGCAACAAAAAAAGGAATACATTTAATCTAGGAGGTATAAGACCCATGCTTAAAAAATTATAGGATACTAAAGAAAGAAATTGAGAAAGACACAAATAAGTGGAAGTATATACCATGTCCATTGATAGGAAGAATTAACATCATTAAAATGTCCATACTACTAAAGCAATCTATAGACTGAACATAATTCCTATCAAGATAAATATAGTATATCTCACAGAACTAGAATAAATATCCCAAAAATTTACATGGAACCCCCCCAAAATAGTCTCAGCAATCTTGAGAAAGAACAAAGCTGATATCAAACTACACTACAAGGTCATTGTAATCAAAACAGCATGGTACTGGCATAAAAACAGGCATATAGATCAATGGAAAAGAATAAATAGCCCAAAATAAACCCACACTTTTATGGTCAATTACTATTTGACAAAGGAGGCAAAAATATACAATAAGATAGACAATAAATGGTGCTAGGCCCTAACTGGTGTGACTGAGTGGGTTGGGCATTGTCCCACAAACCAAAAAGTCACCTGTTCAATTCCCAGTCAGGGCACATGCTTGGGTTGCAGGCCAGGTCCCTGGCTGGGAGAGTTTGAGGGGCAACCAAGTAATGTTTCTCTCCTTCTCTTTCTTCCTCCCTTCCCCCCTCTCTAAAAATAAATAGATAAAATCTTTAAAAATGTTTTTAAATATTAAAAAATGGTGTTCAGAAAATTGTACAGATACATGCTAATAAATAAAAATAGACCACCTTCTTACACAATACACAAAAATAAACTCAAAATGGATTAAAGATTTAAATGTACATCACAGCCAGAAAAATCCTGGAAGAAAACATAGGCACTAAAATCTCAGACATTTCTTGTAGCAATATGTTTTCTAATATAGCTCTTTGGGCAAAGGAAAAAATAAACAAATGGGACTACATCAAATTAAAAGACTTTGCACTGCACAGGAAACTATCAGCAAAAGGAAAAGACAACCTACTGTATGGGAGAATACAATCACAAAAATACATCTGATAAAGTGTTAATATCCAAAATTTATAAAAAACGGATAACACCAAAACAAACAAACAAACAATCCAATTAAAAAATGCACAAAGGACCTGAATAGATAACTTCTCCAGAGGACATACAAATAGCCAATAGACATGAAAAAGATGCTCAACATCACTAATCATCAGAAAAATGCAAATTAGAACCACAATGAGATATCAGCTCACTCTGTCAGAACGGCTACTATCAATAAATCAACAAACACAAGGGTGGCTAGGATGTGGAGAAAACAGAAACTTTGTGCACTGTTTGTGGGAATGCAGACACTGGTGCAGCCACTGTAGAAAGCAGTAAAGAGCTTCCTCAAAAATTAAAAATGAAACCGCCTTATAACACAGTGATTCCACTTCTGTTAATGTATTCAAAGAAGCACAAAACACTAATTTGAAAGAATATAGACACCCCTGCGTGCATTGCCGCACTGTTCACAATACCTAGATTTGAAAGTAACCTAAGTGCCCAACAGTAAAAAGCAGTGGTACATTTACACAATGGAATACCATAAAAAAACGAAGAAAATCTTCTCTTTGGGACAGCATGGATGGGCCGAGAAAGTAATATGCTAAGTAAAATAAGCCAGTCAGAAAAAGACAAATACCATGATTTCATATAGATGTAGAATCTAATGAACAAAATAATCTAACAAACAAAATAGAAATAAATCATAGATACATAGAACAAACTGACTGCTATCAATGGGGAGGGGACTTGGGAGCTTGGTGAAAAAAGGGAATAGATTATGAAAAGAAAAAACACACGTAGACAAAGACAATAGTATGGTGATTGCCAGAGGGAAAGGAGGCTGGAGGAGGTGGAAGAGGGCAAGAGGGGTAAGTGGTGGCGGAAAGAGGCTTTACTTTGTGTGGTGAGTGCATGATGCAGCGCGCGGATGATGTCTTAGAGAGCTGTACACTTGAAACCTGTATGGTTTTATTAACCAATGTCACCAAGACAATTTTGAAGAAAAGAAAGAAATTGAAAAGACATAAGCAGTATAATACAGGCACGATGACAGGTAAATATTCCAACTGAACATAATAGACTCCAGAAAGAGGTTCATGGCTTGAACATTTGATTTATGACAAAAGTGACACTACAGAACAAGGAGAGAGTAAGCACTTATAACTGAATGAATGGGTCTAGGTTATTTACATGACCATATAATCTCTAACTGGTACCATACAAAAAATCAATTCTAGATGAGAATATAAGAAGTAAAATAATAAAGCTTCTAAAAGAAGGATATTTCCAAGACCTGGGCTAGGCAAAATTTTCTGAATATTACATGCAAAAAAGCACTAGCCATAAAGAAAATATTGATCAATTAGATTGTTCATCAAAATAAAATACTAAAGAATGAAGGGTAAACCATAAAGTGATATAATGTTTGCTCAATACACATAAACAACAAAGAAGTCATATCTGAGATATAATTAACACTTAAAAAAACAATAAAGAAAAGACACATAATGTCCAAGAAAAATAGGTAGGGAATGTGAGCTGATGATTCTCACAAAAGAAGATTTCTAAATGGCCAATAACCATTTGACAAGAGACTCAATCTCATTAGTAGTCAGGAAATGCTAATTAAAACCACAAGGATTTTCCATTTCACACCCAATTAAGTTTTCCACAAAATGAAGCTTCAAAGGAAAGTTAAGTTGTTATTGAAAATTAAATATCTTCCTCAATTTAGTTTGGTGATTCAGTTTATATATATGATAATATTTCTTAGTGCCCTTCATTTTCTCTCTCTCTCTTTTTTTAAACTTCCGTCAAAAAATATTGCCTTGCTGGATAGGTCCTCTCTGACTTTTCTATAATATCAGATATTGGATTATGTCTAGTTTTTTGTGTTCTTTATTCTATAAAGTTTATTCAATTTATTTTTGGATCTCATAATTTTATGGCTACAATATCTTCTTAAATATGTGTGCATTGTTTTATTATTTATTTGTTTGTTTATTATTTTGTTACAGCTCTTTTCTCAATTCTACCTTTGTTTTGTAAGGTCAGGTTTCCTGTGGATTTATCTTGGTCATTCTTTTTCGTAATTCCTGTTTTCTCGAATTAATAGTTTGGAAAAGCAGACCCTGTAACAGAGTTCAGCATGCAAATTATTTAAGGAGTAATTTTGGGATCAACACTCCCAGAAAAGAAGTGAAAAAAGCAGTCAAGCAGAGAAAGAAATTGATCTGAATGAAGTGTGGGCTCAAAATCAACTTCCAATTTCCCCAGAGAAAGCTCTGGAATAGAATGATTGTTTAGAATATCCCTAGTTGGATCCACAATGTCCAACATGTTGTACATATCCTCACATCCATCAGTTACTGGATACGAGTTACCCCAGGAAAGGACATGACCTTTGGAAGGTACTCTGCAGCTGAGGCAACAACTGAAGAGGCTGGTAGCTAAAGTGCATATAGCCCACAACCCTCCCAGCATCTGAGGCCACAAGTCCTTAACTGAAGGAGGAGTGTTGGGAGGTTCTTCACGACGTCCTCCATATTTCACAGGTCTAGAGATCCTTTGTTTTACTCTTATATTTAAAAGCCAAGTCATTTATTCTATAACAGACATCAACGAACTACAACCTAAGGGCCAAATTGGGCTGGCCCAGTGTCTGTTTTTGTAATAAAAATGGTTTCAGACAAAACCATGCCCATTCATTTGTGCATTGCCTATGGCTTTTTTATGCCATAAACAGAGTTGGTTAATTAACAGAGACCTTATGGTACACAAAGTCAAAAATACCTACCATCTGACCTTCTACAGAAGAAGTTTACTGAACTCCATTGTAGAAAACTAGTGTGCCTTCTATATGGTTGTGAAATTAGGGCTGTTTCTTTTAGACATCTCCCCTGAGTGGGAATTTATAACAATAACAACTGAGTTAATGAAGAACTTAGATGTGACAACCTTTTACAATCTTAAATATATTATTATTCCCAAAAGCCCCACTGGACCGCAGGTACTCTGACCTTTAACCTCAGAATCTAGCCTCTTAATCATCACTAGAAGATAGTTAAAGAAAAGCTTCCCATTTCTCAGCAAGAGTCCCTCAGGCTTTGCCTCCCCCACCCCAACACACCCTGTGCCAAAACATAAAGCCTAATCGTATAAGTGGGAATCACTTTCTTTGGAGAGGTGCCCTGGGTTCTTAGGTCCTAGAATAAATGTCTAGGTACCTTTTGCTATGCACATGTGTAAGGATAAGGTGAGCATAGTTGGGTTGGAAAACAGGTGTGTGTATGTATATATATATATGTGTGTGTGTATATATATATATATATATATATATATATATACTCTGCATATACCTGTTTTGTCCCCTCTTTTCACCCCCAAATACTCTGCACCTAATTTCTAGTTTCTAAGATCTGCTAGAGCACCCTCATACCTGTTTTTTCCATCCTATTTTAATACTTGTCACACATTTCCATCAGCCTTCTTCTTCCAGAAAAACACTACCTTCTAATACTCCTCATACACTGTTATGTTTTAATTTGTCTTCTCCAATTCATTGTGGTACAATAGGAGGTGAATGCCTGTGCTTAATTTGCCATTTAATCTGAAGGCACACTGCTTTTTCATTTGTTTTTAATTGTACAATAGCTTGAGAAAAAGGTTAAATTGATTTTAGTATTCTATTTTGGGTTTTTAATTGATAATGAGTACTTACATATTTACATTTAAAGAATATTAAGTCTATGTAGTGAGTGTTTGACACCAGCGCTATGTGGAGCCTGAGGCAAAAGACAAATCCAGTAATACCGATCCTGTCTTTATTTAAAAGTTTGAATATTTTATTTATCATGGGTAGTCTTATATTAGGGTTTTAAAAAGTATTGCAGTGAAATATTTTTTATCTTCATTACTGAGTTTTTGGTGTCCCTGTAAATTATGTGCCGAAGCCAAGTGCTTCACTAGCTTCAACCTGCCTCTAGCCCTGCTTGATTCCGTCCTTAGAGCTCTTGATTATATGATATTCTCCCTCAGGGATAAGAATAATCATTTAACTATGAATACTAATGCAAGACGAATACTGTGGAAACACCTGTAGCCAAAATGTTTATGGCATGCTTTTGATGTTAGCTTATTCATCACATTTACATATTTATTCCTGTAGATTAACATATCCCCATTTCAAAGAGCCCTGTGTTAAAAGTCTGAGCTACCATAGAAGGTATAGAAGCAGATAATTTATTAAAGCATCTGCAATTTGTATTATCTCAAATTTTCTTAAATGAAAACTAATTGGTTGGGATTAGGAGAGAAGAGCTGAGCTTTAATGTGGAGCGGATGAAAAGGAACTCTCGTAAGCATGAGGCGAGTCAGCCTTTAGATGCAGCGCTTAATACCAAAAATCAACATGAGATCTGGAACTGGCTTTAGACAGAGCAATATGGAAGTCTTGAAAAATAAGATATGAGAATAGGTCAATTTTCTACATTTGCCTGAGCTAATTTTCCTCACTGTAATTATATGCAAAGCATCAAATGCATTATCCTCGCCCATACAAAATTTTCTCAGTAAATGCAGGTCGTTCTAGCAAATGAAACATTTGAAAGGATTTGTGCATTTTATTCATGTATATTTTAAATTTACCATTTCTGAATATGCTTCATTAAAATTATGTAAAAGTAGAATGCTACTGCATTAATAATATCGATAGCAGTAATCATAATAAATAAGCATTGAATATGTATTAAGAAATTCTAAAATGATAGGCATCTTTATTTGTGATAAATGTTGGCAAGATGTAAGCAGTACATTTAATAACGGAACCATAGAATCATTACATATTTCATAGATAAATATACAAAATAAAATTATCATTTTCCAGAAATGAAAACACTTCAAAATTACAGCATGCACAGCTCTAAATTGATTCTGTAAATGGATTCTAGAAAATCATTTACCTGATGATTATATTTAAGGTGCCATTCAAGCTTTCTGTGTACTTTAAAAGTAGAGTCATCTATGCACAAAAATGTTGATAATAAAAAAAATAAAATACCTACAATTTGAAAGAGGACTAAATGCTTGATATAACTGAAGACAAATAAAAAAGAATACAAAGACATTTTCTAGTTAAATAATACTGATTCACAGAAGGCAAGTTAATGTTTTAATTATTCATTAGGCTTAATGTGGTATAAGCAACTCTCAGTCATCATGATCTAAAAATTATTCATCTCTATCTTGATTGCACTTTTGATTGTCATCAAATTCACTTACTTGGCCCAATTTGCTCCCTGAGAGGCAACATTGTGCATGGTTCAGGCTACAGATCACAGAGTCAGACTGCCTGCACTGATAGCCTAGGTTTGTGGCTTTAGACAAGGTATTTTACCTCTCTGATTTCCTCATTTATAAAATGCATCAAAAGTGGCAATTATAATTTTTAAGGTTTTGACAATTCAATGAGATGATGCAATCCCTGACATATAGAAATTGCTAAATAGGTGTTAGCTATTGATGTTATAATGATAAAGGTACTTAATAAAATTAGATCACTTAAAAATATTGTTAGCATGTGGGATAGAGTATTTCACAGGCAACACAACTGAAGTTTCTGTAAAAATGTGTGTGTCTCCGTGTGTGCTCTCCAACCTTCATATTAAATACATGGTCTCCTAGCTGGAGGACGAGTGCCTGACACTTGAACATGTCTTTTCCTTGGGGAACAGTCTTCCCTTTCCCTCAGCTGTTCTCTGGCAGTCCATGTGAGCCAGTGCTCCTGAGGATCCACTTAGGAGGAAAAATATGTGCTGCTGACACAAAACCTAGAAGATGCTAAAACTGGAAGATGTCACCCTATTCACAGTTACAGCAAAGATGTAGAAATGGTGGTTGTGTCTACATTTAGGTGAAAACTAATTTAACAATAGATGTTTTTACTCTGACTTTTTGAATAGCATTCAGCATTACAAAATGGCAAATTACGATGTTTTCTAGTTTTGCTTTAGGCACATACCCTACCCATAGAGGAATTATGACAAATTCTGTTTCATGTAATATCCATTAAAAAAGGAAACAACATGTATCATTAATTTATACCTGTATATTCTATAACATGAGATGTATTTCAAACATGAATAAAACTCTATTTTCATAAGCCATACATGAGAGTTGTTAGCTAACAATTTTCCTCTTCTAACTGAAAAAAGGTGTGCCATTGACTATTTCTTATTTTCTACATCTCAGCAATGTTTTTCCACCACCATCCATGCCCTTCCACTGCCAAATACCATAAGACATGAACATGTCACCTTCAACTGAAGCACAGAGGGTGGGCAATAAACTGGAAGGCTAGCAAAATGTTAACCACATAAATATACTCCATCAACTCCACCAGTTCAGGGAACTCTCAACTTAAATTCCCCTTAGCAGGATCTCCCAGAACATTCAAACTTGAAGTGTAGTGTGAGAGAAAGTGAGTACAAGTTCAAAGACACAGCAGTCTTCACAATTAAGATTAAATTTTATTTTGCAAATCTTATTTAAAAGAAAATATAAACATATGATCACATTACTAAAGCTCCTCTCTGGACCCTAGAAAAAGTTCACACAAGTGATGGACCCAAAAGGTCATCTTGGCACTAAATCCACCTCTGTCTTTGGAGATTATGTCTAACCCAGATTTGGGCATGACACCCTACTTTCTAAACGGACCAATCAGAGTAAAGAGAAGTACTACTTTTTCACGTGTTGGAGAGTGTTTTCTCTACCTTCTTCATAGTGATGTGAACAAAATAGGTCTTGTAATTATGAGGAAACTGGCCAGTGTAAAGTAATGCTGGCACAGTAGACGTGGAAAGATCCTAAATTCTTGAAGGAATCTTCAAGAAATATTCATACCATCCCTAGAGCTTACCCCATCTTTGGATTTATATTTTATTAAGAAAATATTGTTTAAAGTAGATTGCAGTAGAATTTTCAGTTGCTTAGCACTGAATTCACCCTAATAGGTATGTAAATTAATTTGCATTATTTCTTGATGGCTTATTGTTTGAATAAATATACTTTTACATTTTAACTCATAATTTTCAACTGTGAAATTACTCTTTTTAAAAATTATAGTAAGCTGTTGAATTTCATAACTGTCAGAGATGGCAGGGATTTTAAAACTTTTGATATTTTTCAAGTATGATAATAATGAATAGTTTCAAGGATACTCAAGTATATGAAATAAAAGTAATGTATTAGAATTCATATCAATATCCTATTCTGCATAAAGGATCACCTCACCTCAAAGAAATATTCTAAATTGTTTAAAGAAATCCAGGTGTTCTAGACTATTTTTAATGAATTTCCAAAGTTCAAAAATAAAGCTAAGCTGTTTACACAAACAGTGACATGAAAATACATATTAAAGTATTTTCTCATTGGTGAGATATGTGTTAAAAGTTTGTTCTTCTCAATTACACATATTTCAAGACATAAAGCTGAAAAGGAATTTCCTTTTATTGTTTATAATAAAAAAACAAACAACTCAAAAACCCAAAATTCCCTTAATACTCAAAGCTCATTTAAAGTTGTGTTTCTGAATTGCTATTGTCTTTTGATTTACATTCTTTAAAGCTCTAGGAAGTCCCAGGCAGGAGCCCTCAAGCACATAACTCAGTGAGAAAGAAAAGTGATTAAGGAGAAAGAAGCGTGGGGGGGAGGGGAGTTTTATTGAACAATCACAAAAGGAATATAACAAAATGCATTGTCAGAAAATATTAAAATTCTCTGAAAGGCAAACCAAAAATCCAAAAGCAAGAAAACTGAAAAATAATACCCAGAGGAATACTGCCTAGTTCGAATCAGTAGAAATTTCCTCTTTACTGTGGAAAACAGTTTACACCCTGAGGTTCCCTGGCTGGGTAAGGAAGCATTGTTTAAAAAAGCAGACAAGGCAAACAGATAGGGTTTCATCGTCTTGGAATCCACATTTCTATTCCATAGGCTTCACATTTCCCAAATGTTTCCTATGGTTAGGAAATTCTGAGTGCAGTTTTCATGGTGGCTTCAGCTTGCATTTTTACCTCATTCTGAAGGTAAGACAGACCCACTTACAGAGGCCTCCCCCGGGGTCTCAGAGAGAACTAACTAGTTTGTTGTGGTTGTTGTCTCTAACCTGAAGTCATACTCATAGCCATTTTTACGCCTACACCTTACTAAAATATACAAAAATTTCTGCAGGGAAGACTGAATTTTATACTTTTTATACAGGTCTTTGGCACCTGTTCTACAAATCCATGGACGATAATGTTTAAAACCATTCTTGTTCTTCCACGATGCTGTGTAAAAACTGTATGCAAATGTGATTGGCTTAATGATATTTCATGTCTCTCAGTCCTTTTATGATTGTAATGTCTTTTTTATTTTTTGCTTGTTCTCCAAGGAGTTACAGTTTGATAGTTGGACAATATAAACTATGACTGCTAAGAAGGAAATTTTTTGGTTTCTCCAAAAATTTTTATGACCTCATTGAGGATAGCAAACTTCTTTGACTTTATTCCTAAGCTCAGAGAGTTTTCAGTCTAACTTGGGAGACAAGACAATGTAATGAGAAGCCATGCAGGTAATAGCAAGGACACACAAGCAGGTTATCACAACAGAAGAGAAGGGGGACGTGAGAGGGTAGGGTGTGCTTAGTGATCCCTTGTTAACTTTTTTCAATTATAAAATATCTTAAGTCTAAACAAATATAAAGAAAATAACATAACAAATAACCATGTTCCCACCTTTAATTTAGTTAATACAATTTTTGAAACAAATTTGGAGCATCCAAATTAATAAGAATATTCAGATGCATATTAAATGGGCAGAAAGTGGCAAATTCCTGGGAAAAGGGGGAATATAGCTAGTGGATAATGCTAAATTATGGTTTCCTTCCTGAAGCAGGTTTTTCTATCTGAATCTCTTTAAGAAGAAAAGAAGAAGATAAAACTCTTATACTGAGTTTGTTGGGTTTAATTGATATCAGTTAGAAATAATCTGCACTCCAGGATTGCATATTCCTGGTACACTTACTCCCAACCCCCACACAATGAACCATGTCTTCAAGAATGTTCAACAGTAAAGTGAATCAAACATCTCAGATTTCTTTTTAATTTTCTACCAAAAGTATATCTCCACAGATCCACCTTGCTCATCACTCTAAACTAACCTTGTCATTAACAAAGCCTTTACAATCTTAAAGGGCAACTCAGTTATTGTGGAATAAACTTTGCAAAATAATTATTATAGAAATATATCCAGCTATATTACATTATTTTGTAAAATATTGGAAGTGTTAAGTAATGCATGTTAAATCCTTGTGATGAGTATTAATACGCTAATTAAATTTAATAAATTAATATACTTTTAAATCAACAAAAGAGGCAGAATTTTAAAATTAGAAGCCTGCCCAATTAAACCTACTTTGATATTTTCTATTTCCATTGCTGGTAGATTAAGGAGGCAGGAAAGAACAAAGCGATGAAATCTAGGATTAGATAGAAGGCAAAATGGAGGAACACACTTTTCTTTTACATTGATGGTACCAGAGAGTGAACAACTAACATTACAGCACATAGAGATGGTACACAGGCAACCACACAGCAATGAGGGATGCTGTGGTATTATGCTCCAGTGCTGGTGCTTGTGCCTTTAGGAGGTAGGAAAAGAAAATCACTATGACATTTCGAAGCTATGTTATCCTAGATAACATATGTTATCTATTCATTGCATAAAAGCATAAAAGCAATGAATAGAACTCACTTAAGGTAAAGCTCTACTTTGGCTAAGGAAGCTGTAGGCCTGGGATGTGATTACCTACTCTGACCTGTCCAGTTAGAAATTTGTGATCAGACCATCCTGTGTAGTTACTTTTGGTCACTGCGCTGGTCAGACCTGCCATGTGGACCCCTGCGCTTGTCAGGTTTATTGCATAGCCCCTTTTTTGTTCACAATAGCTCAGTCATAATATCTAAAATAATATATTTAATACAAAATAACTACCAAAAATAACTATTTTGTTAAATACATTATATCCCTTAAATTAAGAAATCTGACATTAATGTTACCAATGTATGGCAGTGTTTACAGACAGGATGATAGGACCGGAACAGAGGGACTCTGAACAAATTCTGCGTTGGGGAGGCAGTGGAGACTGATGAACCCAGTTGCACAGCAGTGTGTGTGCCAGTCCCAGCCACCCACAGCGGATGGCCAAGCCTCTTCCAAACTTGTTAGGTTAAAACAACCATTTATTAGCTGGATATTTTATATTGTGGAAATTTGGTCTGAGTTTGGGTGGCTAGTTGTTCTGAATTCTACTCGGACCACTTCTGTAGCTGCAGTTATCTGACGGCTCCACTTTGGATGGGACAGGTCACGATGGCCTCACTCGAGTCTGGCAGTGTATGCTGGAACTTCAGTTTTCTTTGACACATGTCCTCCTCCTCTCGTCAGCCAAGCTGGATTTCTTACATGACATTCTTAGGACAATGTTTTCAAAAGGAAAAACCCAGAAACTGCAAAGGTACTTAAGGTCTAAGCTCCAGAAATCATTTAGCTGTCACTTTTGCCCTAGTGTGTTGGCCAAATCAAGGTCCTCAGGCCAACAGAAGTTCAATAGGGTGGCAGGGAAGAGAATAGATTCTATCTCATTACAGGACTAATACAAAATATTGCAGTCACTATAATTTCACTGTAATCTGGTTATCATATTGGTTATCATATTGCTGGCACCCTTCAGATGCAAAAAAGAAATTTCAAAAATAATTTTCATGAAGCCCTGGCTGTTGTAGCTCAGTGGATTGAGCTCGGGCCTGCGAACCAAAGGATCGAGGTTCGATTCCCAGTCAGGGTACATACCTAGGTTGCAGGTCAGTTCCCAGCAGGGGACTCAGGAGAGGCAACCATACATGATATTTCTCTCTCTCTCCCTCTCTCCTTCTCTTCCCCTCTAAAGATAAATAAAATCTTAAAAAAAATTTTCATGAGACTGGAAAATCATTGGTCAAAGTATTAGGAGAATTCAGAAAAACTTAATGGTACGTTTCTTTCTTCTATATACAAATGTAATTGTAGGATTCATGTCTTCTTCATATTTTCAACCAATAAAAGAGTATCTGCCATATAATAGGTGGGAAATAAGGATGTGTTGAATTAATAATAAAAGATTTTGAAATATGTAAAGTTGTTTATGAATTTAAAAAATGCAAAGCAGTTTTCATTCTTTTCTAAGCCTCTAGGTCTAAGAAACAACTTTGCTATAAAATGCTAGGATATACATTTGAATTGAGCAACTTGAGACCTAAATATGGCGATGTTTTAATCAGATGAGCAAGGTACCCTTGTGGATGGACATTCAATGTTGTTACCAATACTTAAGGCAGAGAACTGCAAATTGAATAAAAATTGATGAAGCGTGTACTTCCCATTTTTATAGCAGCACCCACATTAGCATAGAAAATGTGACGGAATTTATAGGCCACTTGCATTTCTATGTAGAACTTCTCATAATGATCATATATTTATGGCTAAGTACGTTTTAAACTTACAGAAATTTTAAATGAGATGCCAGTTCTGCAAGTATTTCTAATGAAAGTTTGCCACTTTCAAATTCAACTATTGCAATTTTAAAGGCTCATTATACATGGACATATTCGTAGGTGTGTATTTACCACCTTGAGAGAACAATTATGGATGATAAGGAAAAATATTAGTATACAAATTAATGACGATTTTAAATCTTTCTGAGGAAAACATAATTGGTTTGGTTTTGGGTAACAAAATATCATTGTCAGGTAAAATTGTACCTTGCAGTTTGTCGGTCATGATGAAGATTTAGTTTAAGATAACTTCAAGATTTCCAATTAATTTATCATATTATCAAGAAATTATAGGGGTCTATAAGCTAATAAGAAATATGGTGAATATAAAAATAAATATATGTACATCACTGATTTATAGAAGCTTAGAAATCAATAAATCCTAGTTAATTGAAAATGCTAAACATATAATTCAAAATGTATAATTTGAATAGTGTGAAGAAAAAAATTTCAAGTACTCTAATAAAATGCAATCAACCCTCCTCAAAATTAAGGCATCATCTACAATATCATGAATTAACTGTAAAATTCATAAGTCTCTGATCTTAAACAAACTCTACCATTTAACATAGATACTCATTACTTTTTTTTTTTACAAATTTTTCTATAGCAGGTTAGAGTTAATAGAAACATTGTTTTATACACTTCCTCCAAACAACATCTATTACCAAGCAAAGAGGAAAGTGGCCACATTTGCCCCTAGGAATCTGTGGCATTAATGCAACGTTTCTTTAAAGTGCCCTCTCTTACTGCCTCAAGAATCACAATTCCTATAATGCACCAGATGAATTTCTTGCCTTATCCTAACAGCAGAAAGCAACTGTCCTTGCCTTCATAGAATTACAGGCCCCTTTCCACCCTGGAAGCCTTTCCTTCACACCTCTTTTAATGCAAACCCTGTCCTGACACATATTCTCGCAATACCCAGAATCTCTCTCCTCTGGAATCATTTACTATTTCAACTGTATTACTTTGTGGATATTCCAATATTTTAAAGCAAATTGTGACAGAAAGTTAAAAAATTCACCTTATATATGTGCTCAATTCTATTTGCATATATGTAAAGCCAATACCTTCAGATTAGAGTGTAGATATATCTTATAATTTTTGTAACCTCTTAACAAATGTAACCTTACTCTGAATAATTAAACACATAAAATGAACATGAGATATTGTGCATGTACACATATATTTAAAATAAATTTCAGAAAAGCAATACTCCCTCTAAATGACATTAGCAATTAATAAATATGAATTTATATTGAACTTAATATGTTAGAAGCTATTCAAAAGAAAGATAGGTGATATATTATGTTTTTAATAGGTTGTTACTACTATATATGTGAAGGCATTGAGTTGAAAAATGAAGAATGAAAGTAATGTTAGTTATGTGATTCTCCACTTGGTCCAATCCAATATCTAAAGTAGTATTCTATAGCAAGATTGTATAAATTCTTAAACTATTCCAGCAAAGTCATGTAACTCCACCCTCCCAAACTCTCTTCCCATTTATACTTTTTCTCTTTGTGTACTTTGGCATATATACCCTTATCATAATTGTTGATAGCAAACAGAGGTCTGAGAAGAGGTTGTTTTCCTGTGTAAGCTAACTCTGTTTACTTGTTCACTCAGAAAATTGTTTTCTTTACAGCGTCCCTGTGGTTTCCGCTTTCCTTGAGGGGATGAGACAAACTCACCTTGTAATCAAACACCAGTTTCCTATAGGAGATAGGATTCTTCACCGCCTCACCGTCCACTTGAATGCTTGAGAGACCTGCATGGCCTGTGCTTCGTCCTGCTGCCACATTAAAATTCTTTTGTTTGCTTCAGTTCAATCTCTGCCCCACGCAACTAAGGAGAACATGATCTCCATCTCTAAATTCAGGGATACGTTCTGATAGATCACTGCTAATCCTAGAAATCTCATCCCCTTAACCACATTCTTAAAATTGGACATTTTACCCAATTTGGCCAATGACATAAAAAGGAAAGTCTAGGACTATAGGAATAGTTCCCCCTATTTATCTCTCTGGACACATATCTTAATATGACATGAGCAATGGCTTTAAACTCCCTAAAACCAGCCTGAGCACAGTTACCCTGTGGAGGGCAGAGCCAAGAGGACTGTGAAAATGTGAAGCACCATTCTTGGTTACTAGGCTTCCTCTGGACTACTGTTATGCAAAAGACCATCCCTCTCTGTTTAAATAAGTGTGAAAAGGTGATTTTGTCTATTGTAAGCCGCAGAGGGTATGTTAACTGATATAAATGAATAACCCAGTAATTTCAAGTCTATATAGTGAACTTGCAGGTTTGTTTTGTTTTGTTTTGTTTTGTTTTGTTTTGTTTTTTCAAATCTTAATAGCAACAGTCCCCAGGAGCCTAATATTTAAAAATTAGAACCCTTTAAAGTGTCTCTACTTTCTTTGGTTGTTCCCAAGTAGGTTTCTCTCATGATGGGTTGAAGTATCAGACTTTCAACTACAGTCACCGCACAGCCTCTGCCCAGGTTTGGTTTTTCTGCTCCTCATTCTGCTTTGGCAATTTCGTTTCCCTCTAAGCTGCACAGAGAAACATCAACATTGATAGGACCCATCAGGAAATCAATAATTCATGCAAAGGGTGTCCTCTCTAGACATCGCCAAGGTTATCAATTCTCCAGCTGCGTTGCTGCATTCTGTGCAGAGTAGCAATAATCACTCTTCCTCAATTGTGTACCACACTTGTTTTCTCATTCCCAGTGCAGTTGTGATTTTGTCCAAAATAATTCTACATATTTCTGCTTTTAAGGCCTCCCCCAAACGGGGCTCAAGAGCAGGCCATGTAGGAACACAGGATGTCTCACATCACTGCTGTCATGATCTCACCTCTCCTCTTCCATAATTAAAAAGAAAATGTTGCAGTGGATTCAAGCAAATGCCATGAGGAGGGTTAGGGTGCTGATGCTGGAGGCGTTGGTTGTAGGAGCTGTGAATAACCCCCAGCCATCCTGCCTTGTTACAGTCAAAAATTAGAAAAAGAGTCTTCATGGCTGAGTGTTTTTCCCATTAAAATAGCTATTTTCTCTTTCTTCTTTTTACCCATGCTGCTTGCACAAGTACCATTAAGCAATTTTTAAATATTTCGTCAATTAAATTAGATTTTTAAAACACTCAAAATAACAACACTCAAGGAGCTAATTTTAATTTAAGACACATTCTGAATAAAAGCCTGCCCACAAATGCTGTGTTTATAGATCCAAGGTGGTCATAACAACTGAAATGTATTCATTTCGCCCAGAGTACTAAATATCTTTTTTATGCTGAGTCAGTCATTATCATCTCAACCCCATGGCAGTTGAACATCACAATATTTATGAACTGAATCCAGATGAGAGCATTTGTTGTCTAGGACAACCAGCTGATGGGGACTGACACCTTACTATTTATTGGGGCCAGGCACGGAACATAAATAATGGGGCCTGCAGGGTGGCCAGGGACAAAGCAAAAAGTGTATGCCTGGTCTAGGAGAGCATGTGTCCCATCTGGAAGAGGCCACCATTTCTCAGCTTCAGGTCATGGGTCCCAAGGAGAACTGTGTATGTATTGTCATACCTTCTGGTTTTTCAAAGGAACCTCCAATTCTGTTTCTATGTGAAATCTTTAGATTTTTTTTCCATATTGACTATTTTTTTCAAAATGTTTCAATACACTACTTGGAAATACAAACCAAAACCAAAATGAGATGTAACTTCACACTCCTTAGACTGTCTATAATAAATTTAACAACAACAACAACAACAAAAAGAACAAATGTTGGCAAGAAAGCAGAGAAATTGGAATCTATGCGCATTTCTTTTGGTAATGCAAAATGGTACCGGTGCTATAGGAATTAGTTTGGTGATTCCAAAAAAAAAATAAAATTAACATAGAATTACCATACAATATGTACCTAGCAATTTTACTTCTAGGTACATATCCAAAAATATTGAAAGCAGGGGCTCAAACACTTGTTTGTATACCAGTGTTCATACTGGTACTATTCACAATAAGCAAAAGGTAGAAATAACCTGAATGTCCATTGACAGGTAAATGAATAAACAAAATGTGGTATATAAATACAATGGAATATTAGTCAGCCTTAAAAAGGGTTGAAATTTTGATACATGCTACAACAGAGTTGAATCTTGCAAACATTATTCTAAATAAAATAAGCCAAACACAAAATGACAAATATTGTATACTTCCACTCACATAAAGTGCCTTTAGTAGTTAAATTCATAGAGACAGAATGTAGAATAGAGATTTTCAGGGGCTGGGTAAGGGTAATGAGGAATTATTGTTTAAAGAATGGACTTTCAGTTTGAGATGATGAAAAAACTGGAGGTGGATCATTGGGATGGTTGCAGAGCAAGGTGACTGTGCTCCATCCCACTGAAGAGCACATTCAAAGATGATTAAAATGGTAAACTTGATGTTGTTATGTATACTATATCATTATAAAAAAAAACCTATGTGTGCCTAACAAAATGTGTCTGCAGGTTGGGTGTGGTCTAGGGTCTGCTGATCTTACAAGCAGAATTGTAGTCAAAGATTTAACCTATGGTTAATTGTCTGTGGAAAATTAAACAGTGAAAAAACGAATGAGAACCAAATTGCCATATACCAAGTATATCAAGTGTTACCCTATAGAACATTTGCTTCTTTTAAAGGTATTCCATAAGCATTTACCAAAATTGATTCCCTCAAATGAAACTAGTTAAAGAAGTACTTTACAATGAGCCCATAATTCTGGCATAACCATCTTGAGGTTATATACAGGGCCCAGCAGAAGTAAGGCCTCTTGAATGTGGTTGGTAGGGTAATAATATGGGTGTAAAAATATAGTTTTATTTTGAATATTTCTCCTAAAATGTCATATGGTATGCTTGAGTATGATATTGTTATGTTACAAAATTGTATGCTTATAATTTTTTAATAAAAGATTTTGTAATAAGAGGGGCCTTATTTGTGCAGGACCATATATATATATATATACCTATATATATATATATATATATATACCTATATATATATATATATCCTCTTGACAGAAATGGGGATTAATGGAACAAGTTCCAACTCCTGATGACAGGCTCAGAGTATGCAGAGATGAGAAATAAAAAATAAGGGAATGGGACTCAACCGCAGGTAGTGCTGCTGCAGTTGGCACATCACTTCTTTTCCGCATTTTCTGATGACCTGAACCCTGGTCATCTTTGACTTTTCTTGGGCCAAGAGTTTTCATGGGAATCCAACATGGGCATGTTATGGTCAGAAAGGGGTCGCTAATATTGCATACACTGTCTGCTGTATCTTTCCAGGCTGGGCTAATCAGATGATCTCTCTGGGAGTCTGAAATGTGTAATCAGTTTCAAGTGCAGAGTGGTTGAGTGATTAAAGCGTTGACCTAGTTCCAGAATGGCAAGTTTGAACATGGTTAGGTTGGCAAAAGTAACAGCTTTTATGTGGCTTTGTGGTACAAAGAAGGTGAATTCTGAGAGATATTCTAGTAAACCATCAAACTATAAATATATTGGGTTTTCTCTATGAAATCTGTTTTCCTTCAAAGAGCTCACATCTGTTTATGCTCCTAGCAGCCAAAGAAAGACTGCTAAGACCAAGTTCAAAGAGAATCTTCAATTGAATTTTTTGACCTTGAAGGTGACTTTAGAATTTATTAGAAAAATAAGAAAGGAATTAACATAATTTATTTTAATTAATGTAGCACAACTAAATATTAACATTTGTTAGGCCACAGTAACTAAAATTTAAAGAGATGTTACAAGAGTTTTCAAATTGAATAAAAACATATGAAGGTATAAATATGTTAGGGTTAATAGAAGATATAAATTATACTGTTTTTTTCAAAAATCTCAGACAGATATCTCTCTTAGATACATCATAGAATAAATTGAAATAAAAGAAAATATACTTTTCTCCTATTCATCAGACTTAAAATATGATAACATAAAGGTATACAAATATGCAAAGAAAGAAACATACTCAAATACATTGTAACCAGCAGAATTCTTTTGGAAGCAATTGAGCGACTCCACAGATTCTCTAGAATTGTCTGCAAGTTTAACCCAGTATTTCAATTTTAAGAAACTTCTCTTAAGGCTAATGCCCACAGTATGAAAATCTTCCCTAACAACCATAATCATCCCCCAAACAGCACAGAGATCATCAATGAGAGAAAAATTTACTAATCTCTTCCCAAATTGTTTTCCATAGTATGTTAATTACTATTATTTGAATAAAGGGTTCTGTAGCCAAGATAATTTAATAGATTCTTTTAAATGAGAATCTTTAAGCCTTCTCAGAAAATTAAATGCTAATATGCACCATACATTCACAAGAAGCACATTTCCTCCAAAACTTTATCCCTAAGGCAGTAAAAGATACTGTACATCAAGAGTTACTAATTCTGTGGAAATTGCTTATAATTCATCTTAATTGAAAAACAAATTGTGAGGAGTTGAAAGGAGAAGACATTGCAGTAGAACAGGAATGTGGTTTTGATGGCAAGATAAATTTTGTGTTTTTCAAATTTTCTGTATTGTGTTTATAAAACTTTACCCCAAAGAAAGCAAAACAGGAAAATAAATAAAGATGGGCTTTCATTAATTTTATTTTGTAAAGATTGTACTTATTTATTTTTAGAGATAGAGAAGGGAAGGAGAAAAAGAGGGAGAGAAACATCAATGTGTGGTTGGCTCTTGCTCGCCCCCTACTGGGGACCTGGCCCATCATCCAGGCTTGTGCTCTGACTAGGAATCAAACTGACGACCCTTTGGTTCGCAGATTGGCACTCAGTCCACTGAGCCACACTAGCCAGGGTGGGCTTTCATTAATTTAAAATAAAACTGAAATAATTGCCTAAAATAGTCCCTGGATATAAGCTTACTTGTGGAAGATGCTAAAGGAAAATACCAAAAGAAACAACATTAACATGCACTATTTTCTGCACATGCCTGTGTGTGCATCCAATATGTATGTGTACTTTCTGAAGCAGAAAACATTTGAATTTTACTAAGAACTTCAATGCACTATAATAAAAATACTTGATACTTCCTTAGCATCAAGATGTATAACATTCAACATAATTTAGTCCCCTCCAGTAGAGATAGACATTTTACATTTAAATAGATGTGAAGAACCATGTGTTCTGAAAGTGAATGTGAATAAACTGATTCTCAAATTGCTCCTGAATCAAGACTCATTATTTGGCAGTCATGCTTTCATATTGTAATAATGATACAGAATTCATTTTATCTTTTGCTTTTTGATTCAATTGTGAACATATTTATCTCTGGTTGGGAAGGAGATAAGTTACTAGAACAGGGGACATACTAAACCGTAAATATTTCTCCTTCATTTATCCTTCAGGATAGTTGCAGGAGAAAGGCCGAGGTATCATTCAAACACATTAAAATTAATAAATTAATTACTGCCTTAATGAATCATTAATTAAATTATTAAATATTTGGTTAATAACTAACTACATAAGTTAATAGGCATTAAAATCAAACAGGTTTGTTTTTGGGTGATGAACATGTTCTATAAGTGGCTGTGGTAGGGTCCCACATATCTGTGAATATACTACAATCCATTGACTAGTACATTGTGAATGCGTGAGTTGTATGATGTGTAGATTTTATCTCAAACTAAGCTGTTTGGAAAAACAACACCATGAGGACTGGATCTTGAGAAGCATTCCTGAAATTTTGTGAATAGAAAAATCTCAGCCTTGGAAACAAAGCCATGACAGCATTGCGACCATTCATTTCACTCCCTGGCTTGTTTGTGGAGTAGCCAGCTCTAAAATCATTCACTGATGAGACATCTGCTCTGGTCTTGAAGAGTTTTGTCCACGTATGCTCTTGTTTTATTTAAAACCATATAGGTTCATATTGGCGATACTTACTTAAAACTTTTTTTCTTCTGGTCTTACTAAAGTGACTTCATTGTACTGAAATGTGATATACTTTAAAAAATGCTTTTAATAGAGACTGTTTAAAATATTATAATTGGTCTATAGTGCCATGCTTCTCAAATAACTTTTCTCCAGTATTATATATCTAAAATGCTCCAACTGTTTCATGTTCTCAGTTACGTCGTTTCATGTACCACCTGCCCACCCAACACTCAGAGTACTTGGAAATCCATGTCCTGATTAAGAAGTTCTTATTATATTATACTTTCTCTAATGTATTGAATATATACTAATTTTTAACCTGTGCATTAAGAATTTTATCAGTCAGCAATTACACTTTTCTATTAGGAGGAATACAACATTTTATCTGCAGTATAAGCACATTCTGAAATAAAGAAAATATGTTTCATGACTTAAAATATGAATCATATTTTATATGATTTGAGATTCTAAATTCTCAAATACATTTGGTAGAAATAGTAGACAGAAAATATGCACAACTAAGATAAGTATTCTGGTTAGGAGACAGTTTTTCTTCTCTAAATATGCCCTTCTGTACCCTAAATTTTATGAAATAATAAGATAAAATCCTATATTTCTTTAATTATTAATAATTAGGCTCCCAAATTTAGCTAAATTTTACTGCTTTTATTTTTTTAAGATTTTATTGTTTGTTTGTTTGTTTTAGAGAGGGGGGAAGGGGGAGAGAGAGGGAGATCAATGCACGAGAGATACATCAATGAGTTGCCTCTCACATGCCTCAGCTGGGAACACGGCTAGCAACCCAGGCACGTACCCTGACTGGGACTTAAGTGAGAAACCTTTTTGTGTCAGTCCGGTGCTCAATCCAATGAGCCACACCAGCCAGGGCTGCACTTTCCTACTTTTAGAAAACAAATCAACCATAGGACAAAACCAGTGTACGAACATATATTTTCATAAGATTGGTGGTATAACTCTTTGGTTCTTAAAGGAATATATATATTCATATATATATATATATATATATATATATTCTGATATACATATATATATATATCTCCTCAACTGAGGATATGTTTATTGATTTTAGAGAGACAGAAAGAGAGAGAGACATCAAAGTGAGAGAGAAACATCAATCAATTGGTTGCCTCCCATACGTGCCCTGACCCAGGATGGAACTCACAACCTAGCTATGTGCCCTGGCCAGGGGTCAAGTCAGCAACCTTTTGGTGCACAGGACAATGCCCCAAGCAACTGAGCCACCCAGCCAGGGCAAGGAATATATTCTTAAATCTTGGTTAAAATAACAAAATAGTCTGACCTAGACTTTTAAAATCACAGAGATGTGTGCTTTGCTAATAGTAAAATTATTTTACAATCTAAAGAATGTTCAGCTGTCTTAATAATGGCAATTTTCACCAAAGAAAGTTTTGAGCCTCCTAAACCCTAAGGAGTTATGATACATCTATTTCATGGTTCTTTAAATGATGGTATCAATTAAGCTTGTTTACCACTAGACTTGATTTGTGTGTTCATCTAGGACTCACCCTTTCTATTTGTGTCTACATGCTTAAGTGATCTTTAGCCTTACCCAGAATTTTATGCTTGCCTAAAAGAAATCCATCCTTTCAGTAAAAATGTGTAGTGTACCTTCAATGGTTACTTTTATGAGTCAACTTGACTGGGCTAACAGATGCCCAGATTGCTTATAAAACATGTTTTCTGGCTGTATCTGTGAAGGTGTTTCTGACAGAGAGGGTCATTTGAATAGGTAGACTAAGCAATAACAATCAACCTCATTAATGTGATTGGGCATCAGCCAATTCACTGAGGTCCTGAACAGAACAAAAAGTTGGAAGAAGAGTGAATCTGCTCTATTTGCTTGAGCTGGGACACCCATCTTCTCCATCATCAGACATCAGCACTCCCGGTTCTTGGGCTCTCACTCAGACTGGGACTGACCCATCTGCTTCCCTGGTTCTCAGGCCTTCAGGTTGGGACTGGAACTAAGGCACCAATTGTCCTGAGCCTCCAGTTTTCAGATGGCTTGTTGTGGGACTTCTCAGTTCATGTAATCTCAGCCTTCCATAATTGTGTGAGCCAATTCCTCATAGTAAATCTCTATATACATCCTATTGATGCTATTTTTCTGGAAAACCATGACTAATACAGCACCTAATAGGCACAAAGCATGCTAGCAGTAAACATGACTAACTGCATCATTCTAAGGTGGACAGACAACTAACAAACTCACACATATTAAACATGTCAGGCAGTGATAAGTACTGTGAAGAAAACTTGAGGAAATAAGTGTAATGAAGGAGTTTGTGTTCAGGTGAGGAGTGTTACTTCAGCTAGGATGTCTGCGTAGGCATGTCTGAAT
Organism: Glossophaga mutica; assembly: GCA_039655065.1. NCBI lineage: Eukaryota > Metazoa > Chordata > Mammalia > Chiroptera > Phyllostomidae > Glossophaga > Glossophaga mutica. The sequence goes on from CM077306.1 coordinate 159,391,721, forward strand.
GAAGTATCAATAAAAGTGTAAGCTAAGCAAGTCTGAGAGAACTGCATACCAGGCAAAATGAGAAATTGGCAAAAGCCTTCAGGTAACATTGTTCAGGAGCAAGAACTGCAGTCCAGACAGAGGGTGGTGAACCAGACAGAGTTTAGGGAAGGAGATCTGTTATAAGGTGAACGTGTCCCCCAAATTCATGGTTCAAAGTCCCTAAACTCTATCTAAATACCTCAAATGTAACTGTTCGGGGTAATAAAATTTTAGAAATACTGTTAAATTAAAATGAGGAAGGAAGATGAGAAGGAGGAAGAAAGGAAGAAGGCTAATACATTAAAAGTGTTACCTTCACACATATATAATATGTATATTTTTAAGTCATATTGACTTAATTTTAAATGATCTTAAACTGGGTAATTATCTACTCAGCAGTTATCAAGCATTTTAATTATGACTAGCAAAATATGAACAATCTTTATTAAATAATATTTTATTTAAACTCTGAATATCATTTTCATGGTAATAGATACATTTTGTTTACAAACATGTTAAATATGCATAAAGAAATGCAAAATAAAATTTGATGTTATTTAACATGAACTTCCATCAATAGGTGAATTTCTCAAAAATTGCATGATATCAGAATTTCTCTGCTAAAAAAAAATGTAATCACACTGGACAAAATATGCAGACAAAAGAAGTTTATTTTATTTCAATATATTAACATTAAAAAAAGGTAGCCCTGGCTGGTGTAGCTCAGTGGATTGAGTGCGGGCCTGCGAACCAAAGAATCGGGGTTCGATTCCCAGTCAGGGCACATGCCTGGGTTGCCAGGCCAGTTCCCGGCAGGGGACATACAAGAGGCAACCACACATTGATGTTTCTCTCCCTCTCTCCTTCCCTTCCCCTCTAAAGATAAATTAAAAAAAAAAAATAACTACACTTAAAAAAAAAAGAATCAAATTAAAAAAAAAAAAAAGGTAGAACACAGATCAAGTGTGAGCGAGAAAGGGCTGGAGAGTTTTAAGCACTGGGAGGAGCTAGAAGACAAGTACTGTAGGACAGAAAATACTAGATGGGAGGTTGATAAATAGCATATGTTGAGCACATTGAGTTACTTTCGAGTTTGCAAATCTTTTTCTTTGTAATTAGGCCATCTGTGTTTGCTAACTGGTGCTCATGGAAGTCAGGGTTCTTCTCACAGAGAGTTGAAGATGAGAGTGGAGCGGGGCTCTCTTTCTTGGTGATTACAATTCAAAGGAATGGCTCCTGGGTCCTTGAGGAAGATGTCCCTGGGTCATAAAACTGGTGAGAGGCTGGGAGAAGTTTTATATACATTTTGAAAAGCCCAGAAAGCGCTTACAATAGCAATTTTTCCAAAGTTAATTCTTTAAGAAAAGAGATTGAGTCCTAGAGTCAGTAAGAAACCTGTCCGAAGTTTAATTAAGTTGATGAGAATATTAAGACTATCTTGGTCAACTATATCAGAGTCAGAGTAAGCACTTTAATTGAACATATTTTATAATAATTCTATACTTAATATAACTATAATTTTAGCTTTTGGTATGTAATTTTCTTAAATTTAAGTACATCTAATAATCCTGTACACTTCTCAGTTCTTATATAACAATATTCAGAAGGAGGTACCTTCAGATAAGAGGTGGGTGGGCTTCAGGGCTCACCCTGTTTGTGACCCAAATCTGACATTTCACAGGTGTGTGCCCTTAAGTGGATGACAGCTTTTTTCATGTAAAATGGAAATATGAAGGGCCACCTTACACAGTCTTTAGCTCGATCTCACAAGATACTATTGTAAAATATCTAACATGGTAACTAGCACATGCAATAGAAGATTGCCATCAAACACCAGTCCCCTCCTCTGAGTACCCATGAAGCTGTTGTAAATAAAAGTTATATTAGAAAATATAACAGTTTTTCTGATAGGGGAACAAGGAGCTATTCCCCGCCCCCCATCATTTTCCTCCTTTTTAACACACATAATTATATCTCACATGACTGAATGTTTAGAGCAAGGGTCTTGAAGTAGTCAGTTCAGGACTCCGATGCCTTAGTGTACCCGTGACTTCTGTGACCTTAATTGAACTTCTGGGCCAGAGCTCTCCATTTGTCATATATATAATAATGGAAAACATCTCTCCCTCACAATGGTGCTTTTTGCATTACTAAAAAAGTATCTTTTGAAAGCACACGAGATGAAAGTACTGCTATCATTAAATATAGGATGAATTGTTTGATAATTCATAGTCTGTGATTTTATAAGTATGTTTGGGAAGCAAAGACTCTTGACCATCTTGACTAGAAGAAACTGTATAATTGCCACTGAATTATTTGTATTTACCTCAGTATAATACCTATAACACTGCAATGGAAGTTGGATATGAACTCACTTCTTGGCCATATCTATTCAAGGCATTTCACTAGGACATAGCCAAGGCATTTCTGTTTATAAAGCAATACTGTGTGTGTGTGTATGTATGCATCAAAAAAGTATTGAATTAAGTGTTGGAAATGTCAGGCCCTTTACCTACCTTAAGAAATTAATATAGGAGAGGGCTGGGAGGAAGAGAGCAAAGGGGGAAAATTGTGATAACTGTAATGGAACAACAGTAAAATATTTAATTTTTTTAAAAAAGTACAAACTCCAGATATAAATGTCTTATGAATGTATGTACAGCAAGAAAAGAAACTAACACATACTAATTAATTTTTCACATGCATATTTTATACATTGATAACATATAATCAATAACTTTTAAAATATACAAATGATAATAAAATATTTTTTTAAGAAAAATATACAAATATTCAAACGAATATTGAATAAAGGCTTCCCAACATTTACAAGGTTTCCTTGCAAGTTGTAAAATTTTAGCTTGAGAGGAAGTGAACTTTTTGTCTAAGATGAAATAAGTTTTGATAAGAAAATTAATGTTTTAGGTAAGATCAGTACTTGCTAGAAAGAAAATGAAGTTGATAAACTTTGTAGCAGGTTATACTTAAAATACTGAATGCATTAATTACAAATGATCCTTAAAATTCTTCATGTCAAAATTTTTAAAAAGTTGGATAATAAAAATTGTAAGTACAAAATTTAATGTGTTCATAACTATTTCAATAGGAATAAGATTCTAATGTGAAATAAATGCAGTTCTATTTGCATAGAGGTGACTGGGTGTTCTAAAGGAAGAATGAGCAATAGGGAGGGGTTGTAGACAGTCGATAGAGTTAAGTAAGTGAAAATTTTCAAAAAATGGAAAGGGAGAGTTGGCCCATGTAAAAACCCACCTGGTTTGCTAACTGATGTTTATCAATATAATGTTTCTATCCTCCCACAGAAATTGGGAGGCAGTGGCCCTGTCTTCAAATGTTGGCTGGAACAAATTGTTCATTTCTTTTGCCAGCCTTGATTTTTCTCAGGCAGTCATTTAAGGAAAACTAGGTCATCTTAGGCATGCGGCCTTTGAGCTGTTAGAAATTATATTTGTGTTTGTTCAAGTTTTCCTGGGCCAAAGTTGAGACGTAGTTAAGAAGAGGATTCAGAAGAGCTAGCATGGAGTTTGGTCAAGGAGAGAATCTCTGTCGATGGAAACCGGGAAATTGGAAGTATAGCCGTAAATCATCTCTCCCTGAATTCTTCTACCATATTCTGATTTGGCACTGAAAGACATAAATTTCTTTATTCTTTCATCAGATATTTGTTCAATGGCCAAGTTCTCTGTAAATTACTAGAAATACAAATACAGGTTAGATGTGGTTTTGCCTCTAAATCAAGAAATCCACACTCTAGATGAAAGTAAAAACCATAAATAAATAATTAAAATAAAATACTATAGCTGCTACGAGAGAAGTCTGTACAAGGTATAGTACCAGCATAAGCAGTCAACTCTACCTGACAGAGAAAGAAGATGGAGACTATTAATAAAGGAGGTAATATTAAAGGTGAGCTTTGGTGATGAAATAGATGTTCTTCAGGAAGTCAGGGACATGAAAAAGCTGTGTATACAGAGGAATCAGGATGAACAAAACTGCAGATATATAAAATTCTCCAGAGTATCTTAGAAATGTACAGAGGAGAATAGAGTCTATGACTGGAATAGACACTCAGGGAAAGAAAAAGCTATTTTTAAGTTAAGAAAATAGAAGTAGGTGATGAAGGAAAAAATGAACCATCATGACGCACTCCCCAAAATGGACAACAGTGCACCCCAGAGTGCCACAGAAAACTCATAGGGGTGCCACGGGGCACTTTAAACTTTAGGAGGAAACACAGCAAGCAATATATGTAGAATACCATGCAGATTATCATGATTCAGTTGTTGGAAATTACATAATAAATTTTTACTTTTATTTATCTGAGGGGTGCTTTAAAGAAAATAACTGAGGCAGGAAGGGCTCCAAGAGCCAAGAAGTTTGGGCAATAGCCAGAATGACTTTTAACTCTATTTGGTAAGGAGAAAACCACAATCATTTTAAGGAGGGAAATAAAATGGGAAAACTTGTATTTTGGGGAGATCATTCTGACGGCCGTGGGGAGCACACACTAGGGAGTTGGCATTTTAAAGGCACAGAGACGATTTTGATGTTGTAATTAGACAAGAAACAGTGGGACATCTAGTGAATGACAGAATCCATAGCTAAAGGAATTACTGCTATTACCTAGGCAAGTGGCTCTTAACTTCCTTGTTGTGCCTTTAAAATTCTAGAAGTCTTTGGCAACACTCTTGAAATTATTAAGTTATATTAACTATTAATTAGCTGTTTAGTTACATTTCCTTTCTATGTTTTTTTTAATTTTTATATTTCATTCACTGTATAGCTACTTGAACAAAGTCATTTATACTTTCATGAAGAGCAATGGTCTGACACAGTGTAACATGCCTGTATGTCCCAGTAAATATACTGTATTTAAAATGCTTGGTTGATATACTACATCTTTAATTCACTTTCAAAGAAAGCTAGTGTTTGACTAATTAAGAACCAGTAACTGTGGACAGTCAGCCTAGTGAAAGCCAATACCAGAAGCGTTTCCTTAGCACATATGTCTCATACAATGTCTTCACTTCTGAATGCAGTTGCTGGTTGCCCATTCACTGAAGCTTTCTTTCTACTGAAGACCTTATTTGCAAGATCATTTTCTGCCTTTAGTAACCCAAGTTCTATAAGAAAAGAGAGAGAGCTCAAAATATGTTATGGCTTTACTGGTGATTTCTCTGACCAGGCACTCTTCTCAATATTTGGCATGCATTATTTTGCATAATTCCTATACCCATTCCACGATGAAGGTGCTGTTTTTATTATCCCCAATTTACACATGAGGAAACTAAAGCACAGATACAACTGTGTGGCTCATATGGGCAGTAAGATGGGTACAAAATATAAATTCAGATTTTATGACTCTGGAGTCTATAGTCTTAACAACTATACTGTATCTTCTTCTATGTGGGAGCAATAATTATATTTCATATATATTTGTATTCTATTTTAAAGAGTATTTTAGAGCAGTTTCAGGTTTATGAGAATATTGAGGTGAAGGCACAGATATTTTTCATGTACCCTCTTCCCTATCCCCTAAGAACAGATTCCCCATTATCAACATCCCCCACTAGAGTGGCACATTTGTTATAACTGGTGAACCTACATTGTCACATCATAATAACCCAAAGTCCATGGTTTACCTTAGAGCTCACACTTGGTATTAGACCTTCTATAGATGTGGACGAAGGTAGTGTTATGTATCCCTTGTTAGCATCATTCTTAGTTTCACAGACCTAAAATCCTCCGTGCCCATCCTCTTCGCCCTTCCCTCCCCATAAGCCCTGACAACCACTGATCTTTTTTTTTAAAGATTTTATTTATTTATTTTTAAAGAGGGGAAAGGAAGGAGAGAGAGAAACATCAATGGATGGCTGCCTCTTGAGCACCCCCTGGTGGGGACCTGTCAGCAACTCAGGAATAGGCCCTGACTGGGAATCAATCCATTGACCATTCATTCATTTCACAGGCCAGCACTCAATCCACTGAGCCACACCAGCCAGGGCTGAGCACTGATCCTTTTACAGTCTTCATAGTTTTGCCTTTCCCAAAACGTTATATACTTGGAATCATACAGTGTGTAGCCATTTCATATTGACTCCTTTTTTACTTAATAATGTGGATTTAAGTTTTGTTCATGTATATCATGGCTTGATGACTCACTTATTTTTAATGATGAATAGCAATCCATTATCTGGATGTACCACAGTTGATTTATTCATTCACCTATTGAAGGATAACTTGGTTGCTTCCAAGTTTTGGCAATTATGAATGAAGCTGCTATAAATATCCTTGTGCAGGTTTTTGAATGGACATAAATGTTCAGCTCCTTTGGGGAAATATCAAGAAGCATGATTGCTGGATTGTGTAGCTAGAGTATGTTTAGTTTTGTGAGAAAACTGCAAATTGTCTTCCAAAGTGGCTGTGCCCTTCTGTATTCCCACCAGCAATGTATGAAAGTGTCTGTTGCTATACATCCTTACCAACATTTGGTGTTGTCAGTGTTTTGAATTTGGACCACAAATAGATGTGTAGTGCTATCTGGTTCTTTGAATTTGCATTTCCCTGATGACATATAATGTCTAGCATCTTTCCATATACTTATTTGCCATCCATATAGCTTCTTTGGTGAGATGGCTGTTAAGGTCTTTTGGCTCATACTTTAATGGGACCATTTGTTTTCTTATTGTCAAGTTTTAAGAGTTCTTTGTATACTTTATATATTTTATCAGTTATGTCCTTTGCAAATATCTTCTCTCTGTCTGTAACTTATCTTCTCATTCTCTTAAGTAGTTAATTATTTTAAGCAGTGAGTTATATATACCTATTTGTAAAGCTCTCTTTGACCTAAGTTAACTAGATAAAAGTATTATTAATTTTAGTTTAGAGAAAATACTACTGTAAATATAGAGAGATACATTAGTAAAAATATAGCTTTGATTCTTGCAGTTAGAGGGAGATACATTCAAAATGTAACTTCACTAGCTGGAATGCCTTGGTATCAGTGATGTAGTCCTTTAGGCTTTTGGATGAAAGAAACTTAGATTTCTCAGTTCCTTCACATTTGCAAGGTCCTCAGTACTGATTGACATTAACAAAGTCATGAAACACTGAGGGTCAACTTGGAATGTTAACACACGGACACTGATGCATCAGCCTGGTCAACAGGAGTCTGGTGCCCACATCTGGGTTTGTCCCTTATTACACCAAGGCCCTTAGGAAAAAGATTTGAAAAAAATATCAAAGATAATTAGAAGATTGTATAGTGACCATAATATTAGATCAAAGAAAAGTTGAGGGTCTTGGGGTATAATTCATTCGTGCCATGATAGAGCTTGTATAATTATCATTTCCTTATAAGACTGAGGTGAGCAGGGGTGGGGTAAGGTTTACAGTCAAGTGGGTGATTGTAAGCAAAGGGGAATATGTGACATATGATCAGGAATAAGAGAAAATTATTTCTTGGAACTACAAGTATCTAAAAATACCTTATCTATGGATCAATATGTAGGCATACAGAGAGGATGATTAAGGACTACAGGAGAGAATGAAGTGTGTTCATATAATGGATATATGTTGCACTAGAGAGTCTGTTTTCCTGAAAGCATCAATAGGATTCACATTTATTTAGCCTTATGTTAAGATACGAGCAGAAACTATAGCAGCTATAGCATCTTCACGTCATCTTCTCTCTCTCAGCAAGTCCCCAGTACATAAGTCCTTCTATTGGTCTCACCACATAGATGTTAGGGTTACGTGAATGAGAGAGCAAGGTGTGCGGGGATCACCTGGACACATAGAAGCTACAAGCTGCATTTTCTATCAATCTTTATACTGTTCAAGTCGATAGTCCTCAGACCTGCTGCCAAATTGTAGCTCTCCCAACCCAGTACTACAGAAACACCATTTTTCATTTTTCTGAGCTCCACTCCTTCCAAAGAAAGTGTTGTGGGAAAGTGAGGTCATTCTGAGCAGTTGCATCAGATCAGGCTGATGTGAGACTTTATCATAGTTTCACCCTCATGACCACAAGTTACTATTTTGACAAAATATATTCCCTCTACGTTCTGTGATTTTTTTTCTGACCAGCACAATTCTAATATTTCATATGCAGGAAAAAACAAGCTAGCACACCTGCAACGACCCAAACAAGTGCAGGTGTCCTTTTTCCAAAACACGTTAATATTGCCTAACATGCTTCACGAGTCTTTTGATATTTTCTTATCAATTGCACAAGTCTCCCTCTCATTCACTATCACTTGTGTGTTTTAAAAGTTATTAGAGACATTTTTTGTCTGCTTAGTTTCTCTAGGGCCAAATTTACATTTTTTTCTGGGCAATCAGTTTCCATGGAGTTAATATAAATTAGGGGTTTTAAACAAGTTTCCAAAAATATCTTTTTATTCTGGGGTCATTATCAGAATACATTTCATTTTCTCTCATTTCCATATGTAAGCCCATAAAATACTTTATAATACCAAATATTATACCAAACAGCAGTAAATGGAACATTAAAGTAATGCTTAGCACATAAGCCATTTGTTAATAGTATACAGATAGCAGTAGATATTACAGTAATACTTACTACACCAAATATTTGTTTTTATTACAGTGTAATTTCCCCATCCTTTCCAACAAAATCATCCCTTACCTACTTACTATAGATTTGCGGTGACAGGGATGGTCACTGGAGTATTCAGTAAACTCAGGATTCCTTCAGGACTAGGGTCCTATTCATTCCCAACTATGAAGAAATAGGTTATTACTGACACTGTTTCCCACACATTGATGTAGAGTCCAATCCATTTCCCCTATAGTGAAGATACGGTGTTGTTGTTTTTTTATCTGCTCAATACCCACTAACTGTATTGCAAGAAACGTCACCTTCCTTTAAATTCATGGCACACATGCAACAAGGGAATGATAAGGAGGACCACATGTTTCAGGGATATTCTGCTATAAGATGGATGGTCCTGAGCATTTCAATAGGTGCATCTCTCTGGCCTGGGCTTCTAAAACACCCAGTCTTTACCCTTGAAACCCAACAGCAAGCAGGCACAGTGGAGAGCCCCTCCTGGATGAAGATACAGCCCCTTCTCTAGTTGCCAGGCAAAGTATTCCAAATGGTTTTTTATATCCTCCTGGCAATAATACAGTGTCACCATTCAGTACAAGAACTCCCACCAACTAGACAGCCAGATGTTTTGCCTCTGAGGGTTTCAGACTTTGACAGCAAGCGTGGGTAGCTCTGCAGGTATTCCACTGTAGAGGCAGAGGTGCTACCTACTCAGGGAAACAGTGCACTCCCCCAGAACTCATCTCTGAGCATGTTCCCAAATTTTCCATTTATACTCTATCAAGGAACTTGTACAGCTCCTGCTTTATTGGACTCTCTTTCTTATATTACCCATGACATCATGGGTAACTCCAGCCTCAATGTGATCTGATGCTCTTCAGGTATGGGGGCTGTTTCTGCTGGAGTCAAATAGTGTATCACTAACTGGCTGTCACATGGGCTGTCCTTAGACGTATTGTCAGAGAGTTTCTTAGTTCAGAGTCTAGTAGTTGCCTTTAAAAAACCTTCTAAGGCTTCTGCCTGAGACTCAAGCCTATGTGTGTTTTCGTAGTGGACTTCACTAAAAGCTCTGGTTAGGTCATTATTGTAAACTCCAAGAGCATCTGCTTGGGCTACACTCTGCTCTGGACCGCATTCAAACTCATTTTGTTCCTAGTCTATCTGTATATCAAGGTCAATAGGATTGCTAAATATTGTATATATGTCCTCCAGAATCCAAGCAGCCCTTTCAAGCTTGGTGCCTCTTTCTTACAAATTAAGACCTGAAGGGATAGCTTTTAGCTTTTTATTGTTTGTGAAATTCCTTGAGTGGCCCTAGTTTAGATTATTCCCAGAAAAAGGGTTTACTGGGCAGGGCTCTGAATCTTAACAGATTATTTAATCATACTCAGCTACTCCTAACACAATACAGCTTTTAAATTCCACACCCCTCTCACCCCATAGTCCCAATTTCCTTTCTGAAAGGGGAAGTATCATTATATTCTCAATTTCAAATGTCATTAGAGAGGACAGTAACTGATACCTGGAGAATGTGAGTAACCTTAAAGTAAGACAGTAAAAGTATATAGAATTAAAATGCTCTGCTTCAGATACACACACTGCTTGACTTTTTTTTTTTTTTTTTTTTTTTGAGATTCCACATCTATGACGGCATACAGTCACCATCAGCAGCTAAAATCCCCAATAGTTTTTATCATGTCCAGCCCAACAGAAGTTTTGGGGAGAAGTGTTTTCTTTACCTCTGCATTTCCTCACAGGCCAGACAGTTGTAAGATGGAGAGAAGTGGTGATCGATGAGGACAACTGATTCCATGACTTTTTAAATCAGAACTGAGATTTCCTGTTGCCTTCCTAAAAGGTGATATAGTTTAGTCTTGGGAAAATTAATAGACAAAAACCTCATTTAAAATGGAGTTAGGAGGCTAGAAAAAAGAACTCTCATGCATGTGCATGTGCCAGCTCGAACTGATGACTCCACAGCGAGAGACTACCTTGCATCTCCCACTGAGGTAGAAAAGCTGTATCACTTCCTATGGGAAGAAAAGGTTTCTACTTGCCCGTAACAGCTCAGCCAATGGGAGACTGCCATAGCGCAGCCAATGAAAAGTCTCTAAACTTTGAACTTTCAGTTTCCTCCATTGGAGTCTTTACCTAAAATAGCCCTTTCCCCTAAGTCCATAAAAGAGCCTGTATGCAGTTCACTTTTAGTCCACATGCACAAATTACAGTTGTTTGCTGTTCCTGGATAAACCCATTTTGCTAAAGAAATAACTGGCTATCTATTTAAGGTGAACAAGTCTACTACAACAAGGTTAGGGCAATTGCAAGCGCTTCCACTTAGCAGATCCAATTAAAACCTGGCAAAGGGCAAATGTCCCCAGTATTCAGCTACAAACCAATAAGGACAAAAACTTCCATTGTACATCACACCCTTTCCAGTTATTCATTCAAGCAAAGGGGATGACATCACTGGATCTCTCTCACTTTCATATGTTCTTATCTGGAGTTTTACTAGGACCATGACATCCCTATTACAGTATCTCCACACCTCACCACAGCCAGCTTCCTTTTAAGCCCTTGAATATTGTCTTCTTGCTATCTGGGGATTTATAGTACATTATGTACTGATGTCCACTTAACTCAAAGAGTTTTACCAACCCTAGGATATTCTCCTTTAACCAAAGCACATGGCCTTGGAATTTCCACTGGAAGTAGGGCAAAGTATCCTAGCCCTCAAGTCAATCCTCTTTGATTTCTATCACCTCAACCTACAGAGTACATTTACCAGCCTGAGTCAGCCCAGTTTATTATTGTTCCCTAATAGCATCATTGGATTTAAATTCATCCAGGCTGGGTTAAAGGAGCAAATCTCATGGCTTCATTAAGGGAGGCAGCTGCCAGATACGGAGAAGGTTTTCCTCTTTTTGACTACTGATAATGAGCTGGTAAACCTGTTAAAATGAACCATTAAATTTCTTTCTTTTTTATTCTTTGTCATAACTGCCACCTAATAATAAGACTATTTTATTCACACTTTCCTTATTTCTTTAGATGTGCCCTCCCTTCCACTTTGCCTTTCCTTTACTATCTGTCTTAACAGTAATCTTGGAGATAAATCTAAGTAACTCAGCCATGCAGGCATCAGATTTTCATCAGACTCTCCTCTCCACCCCTACCCAGTTCTGTTTCCTGCATCACAATATTTTGACTCACAGGTCTCAAAGCCAAGCCTGCTTCTGATACCATTCTCTAGCACCACAGCTGTGGTATGGATGTGAGTTGACAATCAGACTCAAGAGACACAGGAAGGATTTAACACAATATTATGTTTACTTGTCATTATATGAGGAAATGAAGCAGTACATGCAGTAAATTCAGCATCTTCGTCTCATCTCAGAGGCTATTCAAGTACACAAAAGAGGAGGCTTCATTTGTAGCCTCATGTTCATGGACATTAATGGCTCCCACAGATGAGAGCTAAAGTATGAATGGCTCACCCTGACACATGGAAACCCTACCCTCTATTTCCCACCAAGATTTTCTACTGTAGTTATCACCAAGGCCCAGTGCCAACTCACAGCACCCTTAGCCCAAGGCAGATGTGTTCCACACAACAAATGAGGCAGATAAAATATTCTTCATTTATCTTAACTCTACTGTTTCCAAGGAAACCGTGCTAAGAGAATTGGAAATCTCTTTGAAACAGGCCTGATATTCAGGCCTAATAGTAACCCTTTATTTACAAATGTTTAATGTATACCATACTTTGCCGTATATAATGCTCACCTTTTTGCCCAAATTTTTGAGGGAGAAATAATGACGAGCATTTTATATGGGTAGTAACTGAAATACCTTGTATCTGTTCTTGTGTTTTGTGATTATTTGTTACATAAAACTTCTTATACTGTAACATTCAAAAATAAATGCTAAAATTCCTTTATAATACAAAAAAGTATCTAAATATAAATAATACAAAATCGAATTAAAAAATTAAAATGAAAGATTTTTTCCTGAAAGTTTGGACCAAAAACTTGGTGTGCATTATACATGGCAAAATACGGTGTGTGTCTGTGTGTGTATATACATACACACATACATATATACATACTTATGTGTATATATATATGTCAATGTATTCACAGTTTTCTATCTCTGTGCTTATATTTCATTTTCATTTGTCATGTTATTTTTGTGTAACTTTTTCTAATTTGTGATCTGCTTTATACATAAAATATTAATCCAAAGTATAATAAATAGTATTTATATATAAATACCCATGAAACCACCTCCCAGATTGAGAAAATGAATATTGACTATACATCAAAAGCCCCCAGGTTATCACCTCCCAAACCAACCTTTCTCACTGCTTCTTGGACCCATTCATGTGTTTGACTTTTATGGTATTTACAACCATGTGGGTTTTTTTGGTTTTTTTTTTTAGGTTTTACCACTAGGTATACATTACTAAATGATACAGTTAAAATTTTCTTGTTTTAAATTTTATATAAATACTGTGTGTGCCCCCCTTTTTTTGGTAGAGAAGCTCAATATTATCCTTCTAAGATTCAACCGTCTCAGTGTAGCTGTAGTCATAGTGTGTAGTCTTAGTTGTAGTGTGGAGTAGTTTCCTTATTGTGATTGCTATGTAGTATTCTATTATATAAAATACTACAATTTAGCCCTGGCCAGTGTGGCTTAGTTGGTTGGGAGCAAACTGAAAGGCTGCTGGCTCTATCCCCAGTCAGGGCACATACAGAAGGCAATCAATCACGTTTCTCTCTCATATCAACGTTTCTCTCCCTCTCCTTCTCCCCACCCCACTCCCCCACTCTCTAAAAATAAAAAATAAGGAAAGAAAATACTGTAATTTATTTAATCTTTTCTTTTATTACTGATCATTTATGTTATTTTGAGTTCTCTTGTAATATTCTTTGCAATCTTGTAAGGTAAGCATAATCATTTTTATTTTTCAGACAAAGAAAATGATGGATAGACAGAGGAAATGTGATTTACCTAATATCATTTAGCTGGTAGAATTGAGCTTTAACCACGCTCTCAGTGACTCCAGAGTCCATGTTCTTCATCTTCACTAGGTTCTTGCAATGAGAGATATAGACTTAAAGATAGTGATAACTGAGATGAAGAAAATGAACAAACTCAACCAATTCTAAGAACATAGATTCACTATGATTCAGTGATTAATTTGATGTAGTCACTGTAAGAGATGGAAAAAACCAATGATAACATTATTAATAAAACATCTGGCTTAAATGGCGGTTGGTGGTGTCAACTACTAAAGTAAAAAATACAGAAGAAAGACTCAAACTGAGAAACAGAGAAATTTTTTGGAGTTGTACATACACCCTTTGGTAAGGGCAAGACAACCTAGTGACTAATAATAACAGCTTACATTTACTGAGAATGTATAGTCTGCCAAAACTACTATAAATTCTCTATATGCATTAACTCATTTGATTCCCATACACACCTATGAGGTAGATCTTATTCTTGTGTCCATTTTGTAGAGGAATAAGCTGAAGCAAAGAGAGGCTTGGTGGTATTCCAATGTAAGAAAGCTAATAGGTAAAAAAAAGGTATTACATAAGTAGTTGCTCGTAGAGCTCATATTCTTAAGAAGAAAAATAAAATGTCTCTTCATAAAAGGCCATGACCAATCAGCAGTTACTTATACAGAATTGATACTTAGGCAGTAGGTCTGGGCTAGAAATATGGATTTAAAAGCTGTTCATACATACATGCCAATGAATGCATGGAAATGGATGAGTGAACCCTGGAGAAGCGGGTAGTATGAGCAGAGTTGTGAGCTTCCTATGGAACTCAATGGAATATGAGTTAGAGCTGTCCAGAATTAGGAAAAGTGTGTGGCCTTTATCTCCTGAAGTCAGTGGTCTCAGTCTGAAGTGATCTTCCACCCCTGAGGACATTGGCAAGGTCCAGAGACATTTTTGAATACCATAACTGAGGGTAGGGACTAGAGCTATCTAGTTCACAGAAGCCAGGGATGCTGCTAAACATCTTACAATGCACAGGACAGGCCCCTACAATAAAGAATTATCCTGTCCAAATGTCAGTAATACCAAGGTTGAGAAACGTTGTCCTACACAGGTCAGTCTTAGATGTGGGCCCACCAAGGAAAAGAGAGTGATGCAGGTGATGAAGCTCTTCAGCTATGAGGTGCTGAACGCACTTCCAGGAGCTGGGTAAGTTGTTTATTTCTATCCAGAAATGAAGCAGTGCATTAGAGCATTTGTCCTGGCTGTGAAAGGGAGATAAGGAAGCTTGCTTTGGACCACCTGCTGGGATCAGAAGTATATTAATCATGCACCTTTTACTTTCTGTAATTCCAATGGTTTAACATCTGGGAGCAGCTCTTTCCAATTGGCGTGCCATTGAATTTTTAAAACATGCAATACCTGAGTATTTAATCAGGCGCACTGACCTCCTTTCCCTTAGAATGTCAAATAAAAAAATGATAACGACTAACACAATAGCCATTCAGTGTGAATGAATCAAAATTATGCCTGTTTTCTTTCAAATGAACAAAAAATAAAATTTTTGGTGTGCCACAGAATGTTAGCAATTATGTGTGCCATGAGAGGGAAAGGTTGAAAAACCCTCTCTCAGAGCTTTATTCACCCTGGAAAGAGTGCCCCTTGCAAGTAAACGCTAGCCAGTTCTAACAATTAGTAACTGGTTAGCCGGGAGCACACCTTTCATATGCAAACCCACCAATTCAGAGCCCTCAACCCCACCACCTTCTCTCTCACTCCCAGGAGCGCTATGCCCCTGCCCTGATCACCCCACAGTTCCTTTCTAGACCTTGAGCCAGTTGCATTAACTTCAGAGCCTGCTGAAATTATTCAAAGAATGCAGTCCTAAACCTATCTATCCTGCCATGCTTGTTTCTTCCTACAGAAACCATAGTAAAGGCTCCTGGCCAAGGTTTCTTTTTGAAAACTCCGCTTCCTGACCAACCCTGATGCTTCCCTGTGTGGCCCGGTATAACAAGGCATGCCTCTGCCTCTTGGGACTTGTGAGGAGCAGACTAGCTTTTTCATGGCAATCATCTCCTTTTCTGAATAATCATCTCCATTACTGAATAATAAGACTTGCATTTTAAAACAAGCAGGAAATTTGAATGATTAATTGATTTTTATTCTGTTTTTATTTTTATTGATAGCATTTTAAAAATAATGTCTTTGGCTACAGACTGAGTGCAACATTTTTACGACATCCATGCACACTTTTTCTTTTAAAAAATCTGCTTATTCTCCATGGTAAAAATGTGTTCACATGTGGTATTTCATAATAAATATCATAGGTGAATTGTCTTAGTGTTATTCACTGTCTACCTTGTTGCTAACACATCCCATCTTCTGATTTTAAGCCAGTTTATGAGCATAAAGCTTCTAGCAAATATTTAGTAAAGTATTCTCATTTGTCTTGCTTTGTAAACAATCAGTAATCCTCCTTGATCCATGCTAATGAGCCATGCATTGTTTATTTCCAAATAATTAACTTTCAATTTTTGTTATTAATGGCCATTATTGTTTTGTGATCTAATATAGCATGTATAATTTCAGCTTTTGTGTAACTTATTTAACTTTTCTTCAGGGCTTTTCTTGAGTGTCCAGTTTTTGTATGATCCATTGACTTTTAGAAGAAAGTATATATACTGCTTTAAAATAAATTATAATTAAAGTATTATATAGCTTTTATATTTTTACTTTTCTCCTACATGGTTCTTCAAAAGCTGGAAAATGTATCTTCAAAGCTACATTTTTTTCTTCTTTTCCAATTTTTCTTTGTATAATTTTATAGCATAGTTTTTACTTTCAATATTTTGTAGCTGTGTTATAAAAGTTTATGCCTCTAATATTGTCATTTTGAATGCATAACTTTTCAATATAAAATGACAGCTATTTTTTATGATGATTCATTAGTCTCAAAATCTAATACTGTATAGCTGATTTTAAACAGATTCTTTTTTTTTAATCTTTTTTTTTTAATTTTTTTTTATTTATTTATCTTTAGAGGGGAAGGGTAGGAGAAAGGGAGAGGGAGAGAAATATCAATGTAGGGTTGTCTCTCGTGTGTCCCCTGCTGGGAACTGGCCTGCAACCCAGGCATGTGCCCTGACTGGGAATCGAGCCGTGATCCTCTGGTTCGCAGGCCCGCGCTCAATCCACTGAGCTACACCAGCCAGGGCTGTATAGCTGATTTTAATATTATATGCTCTCTTTTGTTTGCTTTTATACAATATATCTATGGCAGATCTTTTTCCTTTCCTTTTTTTCGGTCTGGCTTTTATTTTTTTTTTTACTTTTTATTGGGAATAACATATAAAAGGACTCTTTCTTTAATAGGAGAGTTTAACCCACCCAATTTCAAAAGTTTTAAACCAATTATAATTGAAAATCTTGTGCATTTGCTCTTTCACTTTTTTTAAAATTTTTTTTGTACTTTTTTTTTTTCCTTTTAGATTTTATTTATTTATCTTTAGAGGGGAAGGGAAGGAGAGAGGGAGAGAAACATCAATGTGCGGATGTGCAGTTGCCTCTTGTATGTCCCCTGCCGGGAACTGGCCTGGCAACCCAGGCATGTGCCCTGACTGGGAATCGAACCCCGATCCTTTGGTTCGCAGGCCCACACTCAATCCACTGAGCTACACCAGCCAGGGCTGCTCTTTCACTTTTAATTAGATGTTTCATTGTCTATGCTATTATTGTTCCCACTTTTTCTTCCTTTTCCCACCTCCACCCAGCCCCACCTTCTCCCCTTCCTCAATCAATCCCCAAATGGTTGTCAGTGTCCACGGATCATGCCTAAATGTTTTTTGGTTAATCCCTTCACCATCTTTCCCCCAGTCCCCTCCTTCCACTCTGGCACCTGTCAGTCTGTTCCATGGATCTCTGTTTTTGTTTCTATTTTGTTCTGTAGTGTGTTGTTTTCATTAGGTTCTGTATATAAGTGAGATCATGTGGTATTTGTCTTTCACTAACTGGCTTACTTCACTTAGGATAATACTCTCAGGTCCATCCATGCTGTCACAAAAGGTCAGAGTTTCTTCTTCTTTACTGCTGTGCAGTATTCCTTTGTGTAAATGAACCGCAGCTTTCTCATCCATTCATCCACTGATGGGCACTTCGACTCTCTCCAGATCTTGGCTACTTCTTTACTCTTTCCTTCTTTCTCTCTGACTTATCTGATTCTTCACGGACTATGATTTTATTAACTATGCTAATGTATAAAACAAATCTTCTCTTAAAATTTAACAGATACATACAAGTTAAAAATAAATCTCAATAACCAGTTTCATAAGTAAATTAGTGTTTTGATACCATCAGTGTAATTCTGCACCTTAGTGTTATTTTACTTAGCTTCCTCCATCCCTCACTCACTTCTCAGCTGGACAGCAGGGGATTGTAATTATAATCAGAAATTTAAGGACAAGGTTATTATTATTATTTTTCCATTATATATTATATTTCAAGAATTTCTTTAGTATTTTGTCTCATAACCTATTTTCAACATTTAGTTCAGTTTATTCCGTATCACTGTTTTTAATGCCTAATGCCAGGGATTCTTTTATTATATTTTTAATTTTAATTTCTACCCTCCTCTCAACTGTCTTTCTCTTGTCAATCTATTAAATTTTCACCTGTATTTTTATCTTTTGCACCAGAGTCCATATTTTCTTAGATTATTCTAAGGACACAAATCAGATGCTTTTTGAAAAGACTGTTTTAAAATTCTGATATAAACCTTTCACAAAATATATCCTTGCAGTTTAAATACTGAAGCGCTTCTTTTCTGTAGCATTTGTTAAAATACCCACTTACCTTGTGTATGTTGTCTCTTGTAATAGTTAATTTTATATGTCAAATTAACTGGATAAAGGAATGCATGGAAATCTGGTTAAACATTATTTCTGTGTGTGTTTGTGAGGTTGTTTCTGATGTGATTAGCATTTGAATTTGTGCACTCAATAAAGTAGAAGACCCTCCCCAAAGTGCATGAAGGCTATCCAATCCATTGAAGGCCTGGATAGGAAAAAAAAAAAAGAGGAAGGAGAAATGTGCCCCTTCTTTTCTACCTCAGTACTTGAGCTGGTATATCTCATCTCAACTTCTGTTATTAAACTGGAATTTATATCATTGAATCTTCTGGGTCTCAGGCCTTCACACAGAGACTGAGTTACAACACCAACTGTCTTGGGTCTCTACTTTACAGATGGCATATTTGAGACTCCTCAGTGCGCATAATCAGGTGAGCTAATTTCTCCCAATAAATTTATATCTATATCTATATCTATCATCTATATTTCTATTATCTACTGGTTCTGTCTCTTCAGAGAATACATCCCTCAACAGGCAAAGTACGTGTCAGTATCACCCATTAATTATAGTTCTTTCAATTAAAAAAAAAACACGTGTAATTTGTGTAGATAATATCAGTTGTCTTGATTTTGGGGGGTTTGAATGTTCCTGTTTTAACCTTTTTATAGATATCATAGCTGGAAGTAGGGAAAAGCTTGGTCAGGCACTGATGATTGGTGGGATTCTGATGCTTGTGCTCCTCACTTTAAGTATCCTTAGCATACTTTAGCATTCTGTCGTAACACCTAATTCAGTAATTTAAACAGAATATGTTTTGCCTGTAACTATGTTCTCTCACAGCTGGTATTTCCTAACCCCCACCTACATCACTGCAGGATCTAGGACAAGCCTGACTTCCTGACTTCTGGCCCAGCTTCAACACTGAGTCACTACCTACGTGATTGGTGTTGCTCTAATTTTGAAATTTTAGACTCGGTTTCATTTTTAAGTATGAGTTCTGAAGATTGGGCTCTGCCTTTTCCTCTGTGGCTTCAAATCCATCTCCTCATTACCTACCCAAGTACCTGAGGTCCTCTGGGATTACTTTGACAGAGGGAGGGGTTGTAATCTTGCCCTGAAATTCAAAGCACGCTCCCTGGTCTGAGAAGGACACTCAGCTGCCACCTGGCTGCCTCTCTGCCTCCTGGAATTTCTAAACTGTCCCTCTCAGTAGTCTTCCTCTGACATTGCAGCTTTCAAAGGAGACATCTGTTGTGATTTCTTTTCAACATTGTACTCTAATTCCCAAATGTACTTTTCCTACCTCCTGATAGCATGTTTTTTTCTGTTTGTTTGTTTGTTTGTTTTTTCACCATAATAGTTAGACAAAGCTCTAGGTTGGGTTTCTCCAGGGTTGTCGAAACCCAATTTCCTGGGCCATACTTGGGTCCTATATAAAAATGAGAAAATGTTACATAAGCAAGACATTTTTATCTCTGTGATTTGGCATTTTCTTCTCTCTCATCCCAGGCAGATTCACAGTTAATCTATCACCATATTAGGTGGTTGCAAGTCCAACATGTATTTTAAAGCTGGCCATTTCTCACCAGTTTCACTAGAAGACCTTAAATCAAGTCAGCATTATCTTTTACTAGAATAAAATAGCCTTTACTGTTCTCCCCACATGTACTCTGGACTCTGCCCCCATTTTTCATGGGACAGCAGAGAGGATCCAGTCACTCCCCTGCTTCAAACCCTCAGGGCTGCCCATCGCTCACATTTGCTCTTAGCCTTTCCTTTGACTCACGCCTTCATGTTTAGCTTCTTTGCTAGCTAGTCTCCCTCTCTTGTTCAATATGTTCCAGCCACTCTGGACTGCTTTCTGGATTTGGAAAGCTCTAATTATATTCTTTTCTGACTGTAACTAACCCTTTGAACTTCACTCTTGTGGACAAATGCTAGTGAATTTATTCTTTAGGCCCCAGCACCTACTCAAACAGGACCCCCGAAGAGGTTGGTACTGACCTCCCTATTAGAGTACTCTGTTATATCACTCTGAGAGCATGCTACACTTTTTGTTGGTAGCATTTCTGAGTTCCTTTAAAAATGTATTTGTTTGAATACGTGAGTGACCTTTGTTTTTTTCATTACCCTGTAAACTTTATGATGGTGTCTATTTGGTTCATTACCTTCTGCCTAGGGTCTAGCAGTGTCTTGTAAAAGTAGAAACTCAAACATTTTGATCAATAAATGAAAAAAATTAGGTGAACATGAAATGTAAGTGCTAGCAATTTACAAATAACATTAAATATTTCTTATTAATAAATTATATGCCTAGTGATAATGCCTATATGTAATTTAACACAATACCTATTGTGTTAAAATGTAAGCTTACAAGCAAGTCTATCAATATTTTCTTCATATACAGAACCAAGTAGAGTGGAAGGGGGTGGAATATAGTTTAGTGAAAGGAAACAATTGATTCTGGTGACAAGTAGTAGGCCTAGGTAAGAGAGTATAAGCTCTGTATACATGCCAAAGCTTTTTTCCTAACTTTCTGTTCTAAATTTTATCTCCAAAACTACTGATAAAGAAGGTTCCTGCACCTTCCATCCTCACCCCATTCTGTGCACCTAACTCTGCTGACATCTATATTCCTAATACAGAATCCAAAGACTACATGAAGTTGTATACAACAGTGCATGGTGTCTGTGATGTCAGCTGCTCTCAGAGAACCAGCCTGTGACCTTGTTTGGCTCCCTGTGCTTTCTCTCTTCTCCTGTTAATTCTTGCTCCTCACCCTGTAAGCAGTGGTTCTGATAAGTTAAAGTATAAGACTTCCAAAAGGTTTTAGAAAAAATACGGACTCCTGACTTTTACCTCAGAAATTTGAATTTGGTCATTCTAAACCAGGACCTGAATACCTGAATTCTTAAAAAGCACAG
Organism: Glossophaga mutica; assembly: GCA_039655065.1. Lineage (NCBI taxonomy): Eukaryota > Metazoa > Chordata > Mammalia > Chiroptera > Phyllostomidae > Glossophaga > Glossophaga mutica. The sequence continues at coordinate 159,413,122 of CM077306.1, forward strand.
CAATTACTCCTTATGCTGATGGTCTACAGAAAACACATTGAAAAACAATCACCTGCTATTTTGTTGTCTTTCATCAGGTTACTATTGTCTAAAGTTGGCATAAGCGTTCTATTGCTTAAGGTCACTAAATTTTGTCATCGAAGCAGTTGCCTCTGTATAGTGCCAACCTTATTTAAAAGAAATAAGGTTTTCCACAAATAAGGTTTTCATTAATGTAGTATTACTTTTGACAACTCAAATATATGCATTTCAGTTAATGTTTAAAAAAGCTTAAATTCTTATTCAGTTTATCTAGCTATCAATGTAATGACTATAGACATATGGATTTTACTTTTGAATTTTTATATTTTTTCTTATTCTACCACTTTGATAGTATAGGTTAAAATGTTTTCAAAGACCTGGTTGGTGTAGCTCAGTGGATTAAGCACAGGCCTGCAAATTAGAGGGTTGCAGGTTTGATTCCCAGTCAGGGCACATGCCTGGGTTGCTGGCCAGGTCCCCAGTAGGAGGTGTGCGACAGGCAGCCATACATTGATGTTTCTCTCCCTCTTTCTCCCTCCCTTTCCCTCTCTCTAAAAATCAATAAATAAAATATTTTTTAAAAATGTTTCAAAGAATGGGAAAAAGTGACTTAATAAACTTTAAATTAATTTGGAAAGAAAATAAAACATCCATTAATTAATTTCTTTAAAATTAAATTTTAACAGTTCAAATATACAGATTACATTAGTGTTATACTACCTTTCAGCATGACTGCCATTGTGCTGGGTTACCTCCAAGAATCCCCTTTTCAATAAAAAATGATAGCAAAGTGATGTTTTAGCAAGGTGATACTGACTAAAATATCTCTACTCCTCAGAATTCTAAGAGTTGAACTACAGGTGGTCCTAAATTTATTTTAGATGTCTGCTAGTTGGCTCCATTTGAAATCACTTTCAAGTAAAACAACTTAAAGGAATATCAGGAAGCAATTTATTGAGGATTATGTATTTATTTTAATCAATGCAGAGAATTAACTCAATGACTGTAATATATCATCTGGATTCAGCTACATTCTGCGTGTTCTCCTTTTAGATGAAAGACTGAAATTTTCTGTGGTTCATTAAGTGTGGTATGGTTTCCTCTCTTTTTAATTAAATTTTAGTCCAAATCAATTATTATTTTTCAGATTAAGTACTATTCTTCACTTTAAGATATACTACCTTATGTTCTATCTCATAATCATCTACTGTCTGGCATAATTTTTCATGCTTCTAAAAATCATTATAAATTCTACTACTTGTATGCTTTGCAGAAACAAAATTAGAGCTATATTTCTCTAATTATCTATGTAAGAACTGAAGCAGGATGTATTTGCTTCCTTTTAAGATGAGGAAATCAGTATACTTTTGGTTCCACCTTCCAAGTTTCAGTTGTATAATTTGCATGTTTGAAACAACTTACTATAACTTTTAGATATTAGTTATCTTTGCTATCAAAACTTTTTATATCATTTGCCTTGTTTTCTATCAAATTAAAATTATTTCACAATTATTTATTCAAATATTTTAATGGTCACAGACAAAATTAAATGGTTTAATTCTCATCTATTCAAAATAAAACATTTTTTCTCAATTTTACTTGAAATAAAGCTCATTGTTAAAAGACTATCATAAAATGTAACAAATGGAAATTTCCTGTAATATTCCAGAGAAAAATATCTTTGCATTTTTCTATTCAACATTTTTAATACATATATGAGAAAACTTTTTTGCAGGTACCTATAGCATTTTACTCTCCTTATTGTTACAGAGCTTTCTTTTCATGTAACAATGAATCATAAATGTCTTTTCATATTATCTTACATCTTTACATATCATATGGATATGTTTACATGTACACACAATTTATATAACATTTCAAGTTCAAGTACAATATGCAACTATATGAATGTATCTTTCCATTTATAATAAATAATTTTATGGACACTTAGATGGTTGACATCTATGCTATTATAAACAGTATTTGATGTCTTTATTTTTACATATTGGTCCTATTAGTGCCTATCTATCTAATCCTAGAGAAAAAAATGCTATATCAAAGGCATTCACTTTAAATTTTGATATATGATTCTATATTGTTTGCAAATGTTTGAACTAAAAGTGCTTGAGAGTGCTGTGTTATCTACAATTTTGATATTACATGATATCATCAAGACTTTTTGTCATTTTAAATCTAAAAACAATTTCTAAAATTCAGGTTTTGATTCATACTTTGTTGACTATATGTGAAGATTAACCAGGACTGGCTACATAGTTTATAGGAACAAGTGCAAAATGAAAATCCAGGGTCCTTTGTTAAAAATTATTAAGAATTTGAAGACTATGGCAACAGAGTATTTATTAACCAAGTATTGGGCCTTTGTAACTTGGGAATCTGTTTGACTCCAAAACTTTCACACTCATGAACCTGACTGCAAGGTTAGTTTTTTAAATGAATGTTAGTCCTTTTTATTTGATTTCTGACTAATGTCCATAAGTAGATTTCACCCAGTTTTTAAAATTCTAGTATTTTTTTATTAATTTGTTAGAACTTTTCATATAGCCCCACATGCAGATTATTGAAACATTATCAAATTTTCTTATATATAATATATACTTTCTTACATATTTGACTTTAAGTAAAAAATATTATAAAATTCTTATAATATTTTTTACTTAAGGTTAGATTTTAATTGTATTATCTTACCAAGCTGGTTATTCAATTGACCCAATATAATTGACTTTATAATGTGTATTTTCCTCAGTGATTAGAAATGTCCTATTTTTCATGTGCCAAAAGGAATGTAGGAGTCAATTTCTAGGGTCTCTATTTATTTACATTGATCTGATTGATCTTTCTCCAAAACCACACTATTTTAATTACTATAGCTCTACAATTCTATTCATTCTTTCTCTTTAAAGTTTGCCTAGTTATTTTTTACTGGTTAATTTTCTAACCTGTATTTTTGAATTATTTTATCAAATTGTGAAATGGAACCCTTGGGACCTTGGTTGCAAAAACATCGAATATGTTTATCTAGCTGGAAAAATCCAGTGTCTTTAAACATTAACTTTTCACATGTAAAAACAGGTATTTATCTACATTTATCTAAGTTTTTATTCATATGCCTCAAATGAATATAGTTTCTTCACATACGTTCTGCACATTCTTACATTTATTCTGTTTTCAGATTTGATCTTTTCAAAGAGGAGGGAGAAAAACGCTCACCATGCTGTTTGCTTCTCCAGATCTGTTTTCACCTTCTTCCACTTTGTGCTGTGCCACAGGACAAAGTCCATTGTAGACACAATCAATTAGGTTCCCTTGCATTTGGGAGGGCTTTGGAGTGAGGATGGGATATCGTCTACTCTTTTATGAGCCCAGAGAGAATGTCACCTATAAGTTGCAGACAACTAATTTATGTGCTACAAGAATTTGGTTTCATTTTCTTTAATCATTCTATTTCCTGGGCCCCATTTGATCATTCTCTCAGAACCTAGGTCTAAGGGTTGTCAGTGTGTATGATTTTATTACCTATTCCACTTTTTAGCTATCTGTAAAGATGAGATTGAAAATTACAATTTCAGACCACCAAAACCAAGAAATTTTATTTTAAAAATTACTTCATCAGGTAGTATATCCCCCACCTATTGCAAGAATGTGTAAAATGAATTGTTCTTTGGTTTTGTTGTGAGATAGCCGCATTGGTAAGAATTTTGAAGAGATTAAACACACACACATACACACACTCTGCTGACTTTCTCTTTGCTGCATGCATGCATATTTTCCCTGCATTTGTACTTTTTCACTTGTACGGCTTCATTTATAGACTCTGGCCTAAGCAATTTGAATGTACCCTTGCATCCAGGCTTTACATATCTCTTCTTCTCAGGTCTGAGATGCATGAAAAAGAGGGTCCCTCTGGGTACTTTCCTGTTCAACCACACTCAAATCTCTGATGTCAGTATTCTCTGCACTTCTGAGGTGCAGCAGGGAGTGAGGCCAGTACCACACATCTTCAGCCCAAATCACCTGAAAAACTAAGAAACATTAAAAAGAGTGTTACATTTTTTGTTTCTCAGGGAATTTTATTTTTAAGAACATTTAGAGAGTTGTGTTCTACTCCTTTTATTAAACAAACTTCATTTTGACGTTTTTTTCTTCATCTCATTTTTTTTTATTCTTTACAGTGGAGAGGTCATTTACGGCCTGATTTTGCCCAAGCAGCACATGGTAAGATATATTTTTTGATGTTTTCACTTTACACTTGAATATATTTTCAGGATTTTTCCAATGTTTTAAACTAGAAAGGCAGTTAGCATAAATGTATTAATCCAGCATTCTAAGAAGAATTGGAAGGAGGCTAAGGCATGGGTATGCCTAGTGGGATAATTAATCTGTGCATCATTCCCTGTCTATAATTTATGAGGCTGTTATTCCAGGGAATGGCTTTCGGTGTCTCATCTTCCATTTAACCCAGTCTTCAGTGTGCAGATACCATGTATCTTAATGACTCTTCTGTATTATTACCAAACCATAGGGAACAATCATAGTGCATTAGAGAGAAAAACCACCTACCACCTGTTGGTTTCCTCCTTAAATAGGTTACATTCTTAAAGCCTCTCTGTGCAGATAATTTGGAATGTTGTGCCATTGCCTTTAACGCTCTCTGCTGGAAATTATGAAGTGCCAGGATCTTCTAGATTTATTGTATAGTGTGATATTTTTCCCTAATATCACACTATACAATCAGAGGTAAATTAATTCAGTTCCAAGTATACTCATTAGTCATAGTGGTAGAGAACAGACACATGGGGTTCTGCTGCCTGCTGCCCATAAATTCCAGAGGCAGAGGTTTGGTGAAAAAGGCAAGGAGTCTTTTATTTAAGAGCTACACAATTTTGGAAGAATAACTGGCTTTTGCCTCAAAGCCCATTTCCTTTATAACCCCTCCACTTTTCACCAGATCATTCCAGGATGTGCCTGGAATTCTTCTCATATTTAAAATTACTAGCATTTAAGATATGCAGGTGGCTGTGGCATGAACCACCTGGATAACCAGGTGGTTTAGCTGGTTCCGTCACAGTCTAGCTTCAGGCATCTCTCCTGAGCCTGTGTGCGCCAGCTTCCTACCCGCAGCCAGCATCCAATCCACAGCGCACTGACCTTTCCTGCGACCACTGCTTGCTGGCCCAGTGCCTGTGCCCTTTCCCTCCAAGCAGTGGCTTGCCAGTACATCAGAGCGCCTGGCCAAGCAGGGCTTTTGCAGTGCAGCGCCAGTCAACAGCACTGCTGTCGCTTCTTGTGGCGGGTCTGGGGCAGGGCGGCTATGGTGCGGGGCCTATTGCCTAGCCAATAGGTCGCCAGGGCCTGTTGAACCAGAAACTCTCGGGCTTTGACCCCCGAGTTCGCTAGCAAGGGGAAAGAAAGAGAGCAAGTCTCCACATGTCCTCCATTTTAAATCTCCCACCCCAAAATCCTGCTTTTTGCAGAAGCAAGTAGGAGGGGCTTTTCCTCTGTAAAAACATTTCACTAGTCCCGTGCATACTCTGCTAATTTCTTTCCGCTGAGTCACACCTTGATGCTCTGAGGTAAGGAACGTGAAAGGCAAACTGGGCTGGTTCAGTGCCAAACTAGCTCGTTTTCTGTTGACTCAGGCAGCCCCCTCCTACTGCCCCTCCCTTCTTCTCTCCGGTAGGAAGGCTCTTTTGGGTTGCCTTGGGGATTCTCCCTGCCCCTATGCGGTCTAGCCAGATACCCCTGTTACAATGGTCCCTACATTATGCATGCTTTTCACAAACTTTAAGTTCCTTTGACTATTTTGCCTATTAATTACTAGATAATTGGGAGTGTTAGATTGGCAAAGGGACTACGTAAGTCATTTACTTATTGGGAAGTCATCACTAAGATCTTCTTATTCACAAACATAACCCCTCCTCAATTTCTCTGTGTCTGGAGTTCACAATGGAATTTTACTCATTGATTCAAGTGTTCTCTGCTTTCACCTAAAAATAGATAAAGGTATACCCAAATGTTTTATCCTTAGTCCTCTCTTTTTCTCTGTATTTTCTATATCCAATTTCATCCAGTCTTGTGGCTTCAATTATTTCTACTTTGTAAATCCCAGCTCTTAATACCCACTTTTACATTTCCCATAGGCTCTGGCTCAACTATTCAGATGAGCGTCTGCTCCTGACTTGGATATTATGTTGCCGATGGCTTTAAAAGCCGTCAAAGCTACACGTCCAAAAGTGAGCTCATCACTTTCAACCTTTCCAAATTTATTTTCCTACTTGTTCATTTATACATTTATTCATTACTATATTTACTGAATACTTTCTTTTTATCAGGTCCTTTTGCTAGTGTGTGTTCATGAAAATGGTAGACGAGTTCACTCCTCCAAGGAAGTTTGTACAGAATTAAGGGACATGAGTGCACAGAAGTAAGCAGGCAAACAGATGGCATGACAAGTTTGGGACAGAATGAAAGGATAAAGGGTAACACCTAATCTTGACTTGAGTATGAGGAAAAGCTTCTTAGAGGAAGTAACACCTGAGCTGAGTGCTAAAAGCTTAAGTAGTGATTTAACCACATAAAGATGAGGAGAGAGTGTTCTGAGTAGAGAGATCAGTAAGTATGGAACTGAGGAAGATCATGGCTCATAAGCAAGTCTAGGAAAGATGCCTTGGCCAGTGTGGCTCAGTTGGTTGGGCATCATCCCACAAAGTAAAAGGTTGCCGGTTTGATTCCTGGTCAGAGCACATGTCTAGATTTTGGATTTAGTTCCCATTTGGGAGGTGTGCAAGAGGCAACCAATCAATGTTTCTCTCTCACATCGATATTTCTCTCTTTCTCCCTCCCTTATTCTCTCTAATTTTTTTAAAAAAGGAAATTTATAAATTAAAAAATAAGTAGTTCATTATAGCTAGAGCACAGGAGGTATGAAATAGTTTCAGACTGAAAAGGTAATCAACAGTCAAATCCTTAAGGGCTCTTAATGTTGTGTTAAAAAGTTTGTACTTTATCCTGAGGCAGAGAGAAAGTACTGGTAGGTTATTAGCAAGGGAGTTACATGATTAAATGTAAATTTTAGAAAGTTCATTCTGACTACAGTGTGGAGGTTGCACTGAAAGGCCAAAATCAAGGGAAACATCAGTTAGAATCAAATGACAGATGATAAAGTCTTTGATTGAAGTAGTGACATCAGAGATAGAAAAAAGCTACGATTCTTAAAAGATATTTTGAAAGACTTTGTGATTTCTTTGACTGGGGCCTTAGGAAAAAAGAGATAAAACTTTCTGGCTTGAGCAGGGCTGTGTAAAGATATCTTTGTGGGCAAGTCTGACTTAGGGCTTCTGAATATTATCATTCCAAAAAGTAAGGAAAATTTAATCCCCTTTGCCTAGTTAATATTACAACATGGGTTTCAGACTTAAAAAAATAGTGCATTTAAAAATGCTATGAAAATTGAAGACTGTAAACAGCTAAAATATAAAACAATCTATTATGTATATTGCTATGACTATTGGCAGGAGTAGTTATGCTATAGTAGGCAATGAGACAGAAATAAGCAAAGCAAGGATGATAGGTCATACAAAGAAGGTCACCAGAGCAGAAAGCCTTGGGGGCCTAGCAATGGTAAAACTGGGAAAACAAGTATTGCAGGATGAGACCTCATCCCCAAGGTGACCTTTCCTCCCCTAGCATATCACTGGTCATGCAGTTTAGACCCTCTGACCTTTCATATTGCAGGTCATGCAGTATGGTCCCTCCCCTGATTTTGTCTACCCTGCCATGTCATTAGTCACGTGGTAGGCCCCCTTGGAGGAGGAACAAGAGGGTGAGAGAATAGCCTCATACGACTCCCATTGAAGCCCTTGCATAAGCACTCCCTTGAGCATTAAGCCCTCAGGATTATGAGGTTCTCATTCTCATCAAATAATCTTAGAAACAAAGCCTCAGGTTCATTGACCACCTAGACAAGTTTTGGTCAAACTAGGGATAACATCTAGGCCTCAGTTGTATTTTAGCTCCAAGCCCAGAAAAGTACCAAAACCAAATGAAGCAACTGCATGCCTGACATCAGGACCAACTACAATGACTAATGACCCCCTGCCCTAGAGCTGACCAATCAGTAGAGACCACTACACTGAAAGGAACACCTAGAAAGCTGATAATTAGTTCATTGAGATCCTCCCCTGAGACTTCTCCTGAAGTCCCCACCTTTAGAGAACAGATAAAACCCCTTAAGAAGAAGAACTCAGTGCTCTCTTGCTCTCTCTCTCTCTCTCTCTTTCTCTCTCTCTCTCACTTGTGCCTTCTTTCCTCAGGCAGCTGTCTCTCTTTAGAGCATGCCTGTGTCTTTTCTCCCTCTTCTTTCCTTCAAAGCACCTGTCCTTGCTCTCCTCCTAAGCTCCAAGGGCCCTTCTTTTGCCTCTGTAGCTTGTTTCCTGAGTCCATGCTGCCCAGCTGGCTCACTTCTTCTATGGCTCTCTTCTACTTCTGTGATTTTCTAAATAAACTTTCACTTGTAGTTGAGTTCTTGGCTCTAAATTTTTTCTTAGTCAAACTCGAGGACCAAAGTCTAACTTCACTGGTAACATCTGGTGCCATTCACTGTTATTGTTAGTGTCATTAGTAATACTACTCATATGATTATTCTGTTCTAAGAATTGCCACTCTATTTAAATATGCAGCAGTTCAGCCAATCATTAGTTTAAAGGTTAATTTCTTCAATTCAGAACCTATAACACCTGTAGTGAAGTGTCTGCCAATTTATTTTGATGAATAATTCAAAGAATATATATTTTACTCAAAGACTGTTTCTTTCCCTAGGTGTTTATACTAGGGCATACAGCAAGTGAATTAGATCAAGTATCTTGAGCCTAACTGATAATTTATTGTTCCTCTACTTTTTTAGTGTAAAATAATGTAGACTTATTGTACAAATACAAAACATTCTTTACTGTATATGAGACCTGTCTGGAAAATGTTCAACCATTGTTATTATAACAAAAATGGTTTGCATAACATTGTTGTAACCTGGCAGCCAAGGACATTGGACTGGAATGTGCACTGTGAACAATGACGACTTCACTGTAGGAGTCATCGGGGTGGTAGATGCCACTGAGTGAGCATGTGTATGTGTTGCTAGTCCATTCAAAATGACTGAGTGAATAGAACAACGAATCTGCATCAAATTTTGCATTAAGCTTGAACATTCCTCCACGGAAACTATTTGGATGATTAAGAAGGCCACAGTGATGGGCAACTGATGATTGGCAGCTTCATCATGACAGCGCACCTGCTCATGCATCATGTCTCCTGCAGAGTTTTTTTGAGAAACATCAAATCACCCAGGTGACTCAGGCCCCCTACAGCCCAGATTTGGTGCCCTGCAACTTCTGGCTTTTCCCAAAACAAACATTACCTTTGAAAGGGAAGAGAATTCAGACTGTCAGTGAGATTCAGAAAAATAGGACAGGGCAGCTAATGATGATTGGGAAAACTGTGTGAGATCCCCAGGTGCCTACTTTAAGGGGACTGAGGTGTCATTGTCCTATGTGCAATGTTTCTTGTATCTTGTATCTGCTTCAATAAGTGTCTATTTTTCATAGTACATGGTAAGATACTTTCTAAACAGACCTCATATGTAAAAACTGAAACCCCAGTTCTCAAAAATAACCACTGTGTAAAGTGTTTGTATGTTTATTTTTAGAAATTCATTCTGTGGGCACACATATTTATTTTTTGTTGTTGCTAATGTTGTTCTCTATCCATCTCTTTTCTTACCCCCATATTTGTATGTGTGCACATATGCATGCATGTATCTATTGTGGAAGGCAGAATAATAGGCCCCCAAAGGTGTCCACACTCTACTCTCCAGAACTTGTGAATATGGTACTTTACATGACAAAAGGCACTTTGCAGATTCAATTAAGGTTAAGGATTCTGAGATGGGGCTATTATCATGAATTATGCACCTGAGCCCAATATAACTTCATGAGTTCTTAAAAGTAAAAGAGTAAGCAGGAGCATGGGTCAGAGGAATGTGACATGAGAAGAACGTGACCTGCCTTCACTGGGTTTAGTAAGGATGGAAGCTGTAAGCCAAATAATGCCATGACCTCTATAAGCTGCAAACTGGCCTCAGTTTACAGCCAGCAAGAAAACACCCTGGCCAGCATGGCTCAGCTGGTTGGGCATTGTCCCACAAAGCAAAACATGGCTGGTTCAATTCCCAGGCAGGGCACATGCCTGGGTTGCAGGCCCATCTTCCACTGGGACACACATGAGAGGCAACTGATGGATGTTTCTCTCACATGACATTTCTCTCTCCCTTCCCTTCTGTCTAAAAAATAAATAAATAGAATCCTTAAAACACCTTAAAAAAAAAAAAAGAAAATACAGACCTCAGTCATGTAGCTCTAGGACAATGAATTCTGCCAGCAAACTGAATAAGCAAGGAAACAGAATCTCCTCTGCAGCCTCTAGTAAGGAAGGCAGCTTGCTGGCACCTCGATTTTAGCCAAAGAATACACAACTCTGACTTCTAAACTACTGAACTGTGAGATGAGCTATCTGTGTTGCTTAAGCCACTAACGTTGCAATAACTCAATAGAACAATAATAGAAAACTAATACAGACACAAATATAGTTCTATAGTTATGTACATGATTTTACAACTTCATTAAAAATATATGCATGTGTATACCTGAAATATATGTTATTAATCAATGCTATTCCAGTGAATTTAATAAGAAAATACATGTGAATGCCTTTTTATGTCATTACAAAGAAAGCTCACTTATGTGCACAGCTTTGCGAATTATAAGTGTAATTTTGTAGGAGAAATTGTTAAAGCTAAAATAGCTCACATGAAGAGTATATGCCTTTTATCATATGCAGACAATTACCCTTTAAAAGGTTCTATCAATTAATATTTCCACTAATAATATATGAGAATGTCTGTATTCCACATCCTTGCCAAAACTGGATATTGTCAGTCATTTTAACGCCATGGCCTCTGCCTTTTCTGGGAATCAAAATTGCTTTTACAACTCTTTACTACCATTATTTATTCTTTGTCTGCATTTCACATGAATTCTAATGTGACACATTAGAGAACCACGCATGACTGTGTAAGAATGTCTTCTTGACCTAGTAGATTTTCTTGGTGTCTGTGATGAATTGGCAGTCTAAAGTTCATTATTAACTCAAAAAACATTGAATAAACAAATAATAAGTTTTAAATAAAAAGTCCATACCCCTAAGCTCCAAAGCTTTGTGCTTGGACTCAGCCGACGCTGACGGGGCAGCTAACTGTCTACATTCAATTGGATACTTACGTGTGACAGTTGGTGACTAAACACCTACACTTGCCCTGATTCCAGTGCCTCTCTTCAGTCTCTCCCTACTGTCAACGTCAGACACCAAACCTGTAGAGAATTTTCATGACTTTATTTGAGCCAAACTGACAACAGTTGCCAGGAAGCGGGATCTCAATGGGTTCAGAAAATGCTCCAGAGAATGAGTTTTGCAGCTCATGTCATACATTAGAATCAAAACAAAAGATATATAGAGGGTATAGAGGGTTGCGTGGATTCTTTTGGTGGTAGATTTGTGGGATGGGAGAAAACAAAGGGGAAAAAGTCTAGGATTAGATAGGAAAAACAAAATGGAGAGAAACGTACTTCTTTCACCTTGGTGGGTTACAGGATAGTTAATAATTAACATTTCAGCACATAGAGATGGTATTTCAAAGGTATGTTAACCTAGAGGCATAAAACCAATGGATAGAACTCACTTAAGGTTCAGTGAGTTCTACCTTTGCTAAGAAAGCTATAGGCCTGGGATGTGACTACCTACTCTGACCTGCCCAGTTAGGAATTTGTGATCTGACCATCTTGTGTAGTTACTTTTGGTCACTGAGCTGGTCAGACCTGCCATGTGGAGCCCTGCGCTTGTCAGGTTTATTGAATAGCACCTTTTTTGTTCACACTGCAATTACAACCCCTTCTCACCCCAACTTCAGAAAGTGTTAGTTCCTAGGTAATGTTAAGAAAAACATATGGGGTGCCTTGGGATGTTTTATGAACACATAACAGCTAATATGCAATGAGTTAAGCTAAAAGCTTCCAATCATGTCCTTCATGAGGGATTTACTTAAAATTATACTTGCTTACCAAATGTTCTCAAATTTCCTCTAGATTATCCTTCAATTCTTTATTATAAAATATTTTTAATACCCTTTTCAAAATAAGAAATGCATGGTACCTATAATCTATTTAAATTTAATCATATTTGCCTGAGACTTAGGGTTTCTTTTTTTCTTATTTCCTTGAATTATTTTTAGTACCTCTTCTAAAACTGTCTGTGCCTAAAGAATTGTTGCTGTTTTGTTTGTATTATTGCTTTTGTTGTTTGGCTTTAGTTCTCTATTTTTGACACTTATAGTCTCTCTCTCTCTGTTTCATTCTCTTTTGTTCTCACTCTCTTTCAGTTCTGCAACATATTAAAACCGAACAGTTTACAATTACACTTTATCTAGCATTTCTATGTGTGGATGAAGGGGGCTATCTACGCACATTGGTTAGTTCACCCAGTTGTATTAACCAGAAGTTTTATTTTGAAATTCAAAGGTTGACATAAAGAACTAGTGCTTTTACTTCCCTCCTGGTCCTGGCATCTCAAGCTGCACTGACAGAAGAATATTTGCTAAAATTGAGTGTATTCTGCACTGGCAACTCAGTCCTTTATTCTGGCTATGAAGTCACACAGAGAATTTTCAAAAAAGGTAAAAGAAAACCTGAAAAATAGGAACATATTCATTTATTTGTAGGGCTTTCTTCTAGCAAAGGGATTATAGTATTTTCTGTAGCTCTGCACAGAGAGCTAGACCAATGTATAGAAGAGCAGGAGAAACTCATTTTAGCTTACTTTGATGAAAATTTGCAGCAATTTTTCCTGACTTTGTGAGTGTCACTTGCCAGTTCTTGACTGTTTCAGATCAAAGTATTGCAAGCATCTGTTTGGAGTGTTGAAGAGATTGTTCTATGAAAAGGATCGATGTCCAGCTGAACTTTACTATATGTTTACACTCAAAGCCTACGAGTTGCTGTAACTTCAACGAAGCCCCAGTAGATTCGTTGAATACTGGGAGAAGCCCCAGTACTCCCTCAAAGGGGGAGTAAATGAACTTAAGCCAGGTATTTGCAGTCAGTAAGAGTTTTCAGACCTACAGGTTAGTACTGATGGAGGGATCATTAAACTGCCCACAGTAGGAGCTTGAGGGAAAAGAAGTCTCATCTCTGAAGGCAAAGATGCCACAGCAAGAGCGAGGAAGACATGAATTGTCTGTGGAGCTTGAACATATTTAGGAGGGAATCAAAATTGAAAGAGAAATTTGGGAGAAGCCAAAATATTCTATCCCTTGGTGAATACAATCTAAAATTTTCTCATCTTATCTTTTGAATGGAAAAAGATCATTGATACTCACTTGAAAAATAGCTTGGAAGTCAATATTTTCTCTTGATATTCCTTTGTATACTTTTACTGAACAAGATGTAAAACATATAACAATATTGCAGAATAAAGATATTTCATATCTTGCAACAAATTCTAAACCTACAAAAGAAGGTAAAATGTATGTATAGAACTCTACTATTAATAAATTTGGGGAAGCATATTATATTCTTGCAGTGAGTCATAAAATAGTATTGAGAGGTAGTAATTAACAGAACATATATATTCTTCTGCTGTGAAATCATCAATGATAATTTGAGAAGTTCAGTTTTTATTCTTGTATTTTTTATTTTAAAAGATGATTAAACACCATATTCAATTTATTTTGAAAGAAGCAGGAACAGAAAAATGTCACCACCAAATTATCACCCCCCCAGCCCCGACACACACACACACACACACACACACACAGTGTTTTGTCCCTTATTGAAAAATAAACACTGAATTTCTGGCCACTAGATACATTCAATTAATCAAACATTCTTGAAGATTTGCTTCATGAAAGGCATGGAGCTAGATGGTATAAAAATACACAGGTGAATGAAGAAAAACTTGCCTACAGGAACACAAATTCTTTTGAAAATATAGACTATCTATACATAAGTGAAGTCACCCAAGTGGTGGTAAGTGGATAACTAACATAAACCACATAGTATATATCTGTATCTGTCTTAGTAGATGGCAAATGTCTAGAAAGCGGATTTCTTATGAATTGATGTATTTGGAGAGTAGGCACCACCTAAATATTGTGAATAAATGAATAACCAAATAAAACAAATTGTCATAAAACTAACATATTGAGCAATATTAACAAACCAAAGCCAATCAAAAACAATCAGAATGAAATTTGGTAAATGAAAGCCCAGGTTAAATCATTGTATTTAGTGTTAACTCTGTAGATATATTTGAAGAATGATGGTTCTCTCACATCCAAAGAATCTTTTAAGGTCTATAACATATATGTGTGTGTGTGTGTGTGTGTGTGTGTGCATGTATATAATACACATTATATATACATTACATATATACATTGTGTGTATATAGATATACATACACACATATATATACACACAGTACATCCAATGTCTTTCTTCTCACACACTATTTTTAAACCAACCTGAGCATCTTGTAATAATGTAATTAATGCAATATTTCCTCAATCTCTGTTGTTTATTGCTCCATTTATTCAGTACATTTATTGAACACTATACTGGATTCCCATGGCTACTGGAACCAATTACCATTAACTCAGTAGCTTAAGAAAAACATATTCTTTTAATTTGGGGAGATCAAAAGTCTGAACTCAGTTTCACTGGGCTGAAATCCAGTTGTTGGCACCATCACTCACTTGTAGAAGACTTAGGGGAGAATCTGCTTCCTTTCCTTTTCCAGCTTCTAAAAATGTATTGCTTGCATTCCTTCACTTGTGGTCCCTTCCCCAGTCTTCACAGGCAGCAGTACAGTATTTTGCTTCAGTGGTCACATTACCTTCTAATCTGTCAAATCTCCCTCTATCTGCCTCTTATAAATAAGGATTCTTCTGATCATAGTTAGGGCATGTCCAGAGGATCCTCATCTCAAAATCTTTAATCACATCTAGAAAGTCACTTTTGCCATATAAAATAACATTTACAGGTTCAGGGGACTAGGACCTTGATATATCTGGGAGCCATTATGTAACAGGATGCAGCCAATGGGTGGGGGCGGGGCAAATAGGGATTTGTAATGGGGTCTAGAACTCGGTGTCCAGGAAATATTAGAAAAAATATTCATATAGATAGGATGTCCTCACCCGACAAGTCTGAGCTCGGGGATGGGACACATGGAGCAGGGCCATTGAGAATGTTTTGAATAGCAACAGTTTTGCAGATAACCTCTAGAATGGTCATTTAACATATCTATAACCTTTAACTTGTTTCATAGATATGTTAAACACCTGTGACCATCCTTTGAGCCAGGGAGATGGGAGTGACTTCAACCCATGATGTAACTGGGAGGAAACTCCCCCTGGTTACAGAGCCTGCATAAGAGCTTGGGGATGATTGGCTCCATACCACAGGGCCACACCCACCCGGACTTACTATGGCAGTCCAGTAAAGCTGCAAAAATACGTGAATGCTGGCAGAGTTGGAAGTGGTAGGCAGAGGAAGATTGGCGCTTGGATTTAAATCCAGGTGCGGCAGCCATGAGAGGTCTTTCGGGACCACATGGCTTGGGCAGAGAAGAACCACGGACTTCTATTTCTTTTTCTGAGATACAGTACCCTGGACTGGGCAGAGGGGGACGGAAGGACTGTGTTTGTGGTTATTCTAAAGGATTTTGGGATCTTAATGAAGACATTAAGTTATTACTCTTAAGTTTGTATAACTCTTTAAATAAATACTCCCTTTCCTTTTCACCAATATCTGGCATTGAGAGATGTCTTTTCCTGGTGGCAGGCAAGGCAAACCTAGTATGGGGTGGGAGGACCCCTGGAGCATAAGTGTGGGTCCATTTGGTAATAGTATATTGCCCCCACCACCCCCAAGTCTGTTCTGTAATGCTCACTAATCCTACTACAAACACTACTATAGCACATCCCACTATGCACTAGATGTAGGAGGCAGGGAATCAGACATTTTTGTACCTGCACTTACAGAGCCTGGCATTGTAGGAAATAGAAAAGATGTACAAGGCATAGATCTGCTTTTTAATTGGATTCTCTAACAAAGAAATGCTTTAGCAGAGAATAAAGCATTGTTTTCTTTCTTTTTTCTTTTAACAAGATAAATTGCCAGCTAGGTCTTAGAATAGGCAGACACAGAAAATCATCTCGCAGCAGATACTATTGAGAAGAATTAACTTTTGTCTTGTGTAAATACAGAATGAGTGGGCTCATCTATCTTAGAAAAAAAAAACAAGCCTTTCTTTTTTCTTTTAGTAACTTTGAAAGCTGTTCTTTTCTTTTATGTCAGAAGTGGGTGGTGTTATGGCAGACGAAAAGTTAGGTCAATTTGGTTAAGGAATCTAAGGTATCTTGTAAAGGAAGAAACCCAAACCATAACACTTTAGGAAAAACCTTGTAACATCTGGACTTTAGGTGGTATAATTGGGGATTTGCTGGTTAGGTTATGAAATTAGTGCTTGATCACAACACACAAAACTTCCTTCCTCCAAAACACCAAGAGGCTCTGTATCACCCTGCGTAGCAGTTTCCCCACTCAGGAAGTACATCTCCCTGCTTGCGGACACTTCAACTAAAGTCAAGCATCTGTCTCACCTGCCACCATGTATGTGAGTGGGGCAGTTTCCCTCTGGAGAAAATGCCCACACCCAGAATTTATGTACTCGTGTCTAGCAGAACTTGTCTATGAGAGGGGAACATTCTGCCACCTCTCTATGGAAAGGTAATGACACTGGAACTCTCCCTACCTCCATCACACGGGAGTGCCTTGAATCATAGAATGAAAAGAGCTTTTGTCAAGAAGAAAACACTGGCCTGTTTAATTGGTGTCTCAGTCCATTCATGGCTGCTATAACAAAGTACCATAGACCACATGGCTCATAAATTACAAACCTTTATTTCTCACAGTTCTGGAATCTGAAGGTCCACGATTAAGGGTGCCAACACAGTCAAGTGAGGGCCCTCTCTGAGTCTTGAATTTCTCATATGGCAGAAAGGAGTGCGGGATCTCTCTAGAGCCTCTTTTATAAGGGCACTGATCCCATTCATGACATTATCACCTCCCAAATCCTTTCACTTCAGGGTTTTGGTTTCAACATACAGACTTTGAGGGACACAAACAGTGGACTTTAACAGTTGGGAATCACCTACACTGAATTTAATCCTGGGTGTGAGTAAATCCTGGAAGAGCCTCTGCCCATGGGTAAAGAAGGCACCTCAGCTCCTGTGGCCACTACAAAACCAGGGAATTTACACAGTTCTGAGTTTGAGACATTACCTGCCATGGCAAGCTTCTTCTTTGAACTGACTCACACTTCATGGATTTATTTAGGATGAAATTAGATTGGATTCTTTGCTGTCAAGATGCTAATAGATACTCAGGAACTCTAGATACATATAGTAGAATGATTAGAGTATTAGAGGGATGGGTAAGGGTTTAGATCTCTGAATTGCTGGCTGCTCTCAGCTGGTAGAAACTTTGGTGTACTAATTAGGGGACTTCTTGGAATTATAGTCTTTTCATCCCAAACTGTATCAAGAGATAGCCTAGATAGATCTTAATAAAGTAGTATATAAGAATGGAATAACAATATTTAAAAATATTTTTTATTTATTTTTAGAGAGGGAAAGGGAGGGAGAAAAGAGAGAGAGACACATCAATGTGTGCTTGCCTCTCGAGCATTCTCCACCGGGGTCCTGGCCCACAACCCAGGAGTGTGCCCTGACTAGGAATGGAACCAGCGACCATTTGGTTTGCAGTCCAGCCTTCAATCCACTGAGCCACACCAGCCAGAGCTGGAATGACAATTAAAGAAGAAATCCTTGCTGCATTTTAGATTGCTGCCTATGACTGTAATTGGGCTTACAGGAATGGAGCAATCAGTATGTGATGCAATAGCCATGGAGAAGGTAGACTTGACATGGACATGGAAGCATGTACTGGATAATTGAACTTTGTGGGGAGGTTATTTGTTTGTTCTTTATTTGCAATCCAAAAATTCTTCTTTTAAAGGAATACCATGTGTATCTGGTACCCACTTTCCAATAAGGAAGCAAAAGAGGCTGACTTCCCCTTCAAGAAAGCTAAGGAGATACAGACGTATATAATCTAGGCTTAGCTAATCAGATTATTCTAAACAAAAATTTGAATCCTGAAGAAATGAGGTAAATAATGCAGGTAGAATTGAAAAAAGATTATTCATGATGGTGTCAGAAACATTGAGAGTATAATGCAGTACTGAAAGTGGGCCCCAGTCCGTGCTGTTGCATGAAGCTGTGCTCCCGATTGCCCAGCCCTTCTAGTCTCCTGTCCACTGCCATTGTCTAAAGTACCAACCTTCAATGTCATGCCGTACTCTACTCTGTAACCTTTCACATAAAGTCCATTTGTGTTTTAGTTTCCAGACTAAAATGCAGTTTCTGTTGCTTGCAAAAATGAGCTCTGACTACTGCAAGTGGGAAGAAGACCGACAGGAACTGAGAAGACATCTCAAGTGAGTAGAATGATGAATAGTTATAAAATGACATGATATGTCTAGGAGATGCTAATGAAACTTCTAGGACTAGAGAGGGGAAATGCATGAAATGTTCAGAAGACATGTAGGGTAGTTCTAAGGCTAGGGCAAACAACACACATCAGGAAGTAGGGTTAAATAATAATGACTAAGTAACCTCATAGTCTTTTATTCTTTTATCCCCCCAAATAAATTATTTGTTGAATTCTTCTTATATGTCAATAATGTTTGTCAGATCTGGAAATATAAAAAGAGCAAAGCCCTTGCTGTTGATAAGATACTAGTTTTTTACATTGCGGTAATGCATTTCAGGGTACAAATTCCCTTCACCTTTCAGTCTGACCATTTAGATCACTCTCTGTCTCTCTCTCTCCTCCTCCCTCCCCTGCTCTCTCAAGCTAATCATTGTCACCAATTTATTATTTTAAAAACTAACAGACATAGAAATTCCAAGTAATATTTCCTATATCATATAATCCTAGAAGAATAAAGTAAGAGAGTGTGTATGTCCCGAGGGCAGTGTTCTCTATTTTAAGACCACATAACTATTTGTTAGTTACAGTTAATTATGATTTATGAGTTTAGCATAAAATAATATAGCATAGAAGAGAGGGAATGGAAAATCTACATGTGAGAGCAGAAAGGCTGGTACCACCAAAGTCCACCCTGGTAGTTATCACTTGACCCAGTTGCCCCTATGCAATTATCAACTTGGACTCTTACAAAGTCCTTCTTCCTGGACTACACAGGCCTGGATTAAAAGTCTGTTGTTACAATTTTGATAAATCTCTTGAGACCATAATCAAATAGAAGAGGGGGTTGAAAGCAGAAAGTGGTATAAACTTACTAATCACAAAAGGAACAAGACAAAATTTATCTCTCACATCCAAACATACACTGATATCTCATTTTTTCCCACATTTCTCATTATTGTAAGAGAATAAAAGAACCATAAAAGTATGCAGTAGGCTATAAGATAAAATTACAAAATACAGAGCTGGGTAATACCACTACTTACATAGCACTGATAAGGAGATTGTCCAAACCTAGTCTTCACTCATAGTTGGATATCAGAGCTTCCTAAGCCATCTACAAGCCACAATGGTATACATCTATCATTCCACCAGCAGTATCGCTGTAGCCCTAGTTCCTAAAGAGTTTTTATATGGTGCTGTGCTATGCTAAAGTGAAATTAATTAGCTAGGAAGAGCTTCTCTGCTGGGGTGCCACTATGCCAAGTATGCCAAGTTCCTGATCTCCTTAACCCTAGGATTTATCATATAAGGTCTGGAATAGTCAGAGTTACAAGATCCATCATGGCCATTGCAAGCAGGCCTCAATGTTTGATGACAACATTATTTTCTCTGTTTGAGACAATGTGAACAAGGATGGGAAACACTATATAGAATGAACACTCACTAGCCTCTCTAAACTAAGAACTCTGAGAGACACTGGTGGCACAATCCAGTCAGTTTCTACATCTAAGTAGAACTTTGCCAGGAAGTGCTAACTGGGGCATGGGCTCCCTGATGGCAGCTATAAAACATGGGCGTTCTTGGGCAGACAATCAATACATGTACTATGACCAGGTTAGCAAATGCCAGCACTTGGAGTACTGCCACTGCTGCCAGAGAATGTCTCAAACATTGGTCTAAGTTTCAGATTCCAGACATAGTGAGGGGCAGATGTACGATGGCACCTGGTGTCAGACTAGGGGAGTCAGTTGTATGCCACATTTAGAGGAAGCAATTTAAGGCCCTTCACTTCATCTCCCTATTACTCTTAAAGATGAGCAGGCATGTGGAATATATTAATGGGGCATTATCGGAGTACCTTGAATGATATGCTTTTTACTGGAATTACACTGGTCTTTGTACCTATTACTGTCAAATACAGTTTAACCAAAAGAATACTTGCTACCTCTAGGGCTAGGACCAGGAGTATACTTTGAAGTCCCCTCCCCTGCAAATGGTGTTGGGAACTTCCCTGCCTGGTTTCAGAAGCTGTAATCCCCATGGCTAAGGCTAAGTAAAGAGACCTTGGGACCATAAGCCACTAAGGAGACAAAGCTTAGCTCCTTGGCAGGGGCACAGCCTCTGCCCCCTTTCCTTCACCCTGCTTGGCCCCAGGTGGATGACTGGTTAGCCAATGATGGGTAAGATTCCTCAAGGTAGGGACGATCTAAGACAGGTATGGTCATGAAGCACTTGGGGGGCTACAGAAGAAGGGAGTGATGGACGCTGACCCCTCGGCTTTGACATAGCCTGAGTCCTCATTCTGTCTGCAAGAAGTCTCCTAATTTCCTGGCTGCCTTACCTCCCCTGCCTGACTTAAGCCTGAAACAATGTCAGAAGGCAGTGCAGTCCTGGGCAGGAACAGGCAGTTCCATAGGGCAATCAATCAGGCCTAAGAAAGAATGCATAAAATCCGGTGAAAACTGCTTTGCTAAGAATGCCCTCAATTTTCTGATAAGGGTCCAAGCATGAAATGAGCTTATTTCCCAAAGTTGTATGGCCCTTTAGCTAACTGACTCTGACTCAGAATAAGCCCACATAGTTCTTTGAATGTTATCTATTGTTTGATCATTATTGCCTAACAATGATGAATGAAGACCTTCCTTGATGTAATGCTCCCAGAAAAGCAATAAAAGCCTATCCAGGTAAGGGTCAGGGTGCTCTCTCTCTCAGAGAGTGGCTGTGCCGTCCCTTCTCTCCACAAGACTTCTATAGTCCATGTGAATTTGTTCATCTCATCCACAACATATGGACCCCACTGGATGGAGTCCACATCAAATGGTATTAAGGAACTTGATAGCTTATAACTGGCACTGGGAGAAGACATCCGCTGAGCATTTGTTTTACCTTTCTGAACACCTAAAGTCCTATGTTAGACCTATATTAACCACCGTTTATATTGGAAACTGGAAGACTGATGTGTGGCAATATTCTTAAGATGCTCTCATTTCCATGGCAAAGCCTTTATGCTCTTTTGTTACCTTTCTAAAAACAGGGACACTTCATAGGAAAACTAAACTGCAATGAGATAAGCAACACATTTTCAAGATCTTGGATTGGACCCATGTATCTTGATGAGGTCTATGCATCTCCTTCTCTTTCTCTACCCTATTCACTGCTGAGTTAAGTCCTGTTCGTTGCCTAGCCAATATCCATTCTTTCCTTCTTTCTTAGTAACAGAGCTCTGATTTAATTGGAGCCAAGGGAATCATGAGCTGAGGTGAAAGGCCACATTTCTAAGAGTCCCTTGCAGCTGGATATGGCTAAATGACTCAATTGCCTTCAATCACATGAAATAATAAATTGTTGAATGGCACTTCCCAGAAAACTCTCTAACAAGTAGCTGGATGAGCCATCCTGGCCCTTTCCAACATTTCCTGTTCATTGCCTTCCTTTTACTTGCTGACTGAGATTCAGACAAGCTGTCTAGAGCATAGTAACCATTGTTAACTACAAGACAGATGTGAGGATGAAAGCATATTTTTGTCAGGATGGAAGCCAGCAACAAGGATGGTGGAGCAAAAAAATACATACATACATACATACATACATAAAATGACAAATACAATAAAATAAAAAGAGGAATGTTGATCCATTATAACTGGAGTTACCATACGATCCCCAGAATCCTTTTACATAAGAGAGGAGCAAAGCTTTGTCTTATTTTCACAACTATTGAGTATTCTGTTTTATATAATTAAAGCTAATCCTAATTGGCACATTTCCTTGCACACTATATATTTTGTATGTGTCTGAGGCTCATTAAAATAGATACAGGGAAAAGAATGGCTGTAGGTATAAAAGTCTGCATAAGCCTGGGAAATATGGAGAAAGATCTTTATTGTTAATGCCAAAAGAGAAATGGATTCTGTTGTTCCAATAGCAAGACAAGATAAACTGCAAGGATTTCATGGGGTGTAGACTATTATAATAATAAGTGGTAATTAGGAGAAACCAAAGTCTACTACTAGGTTAATACATTAGGATAGAATTTGATAAGCAAGAGAGAAGTATTTAAACTTTTAAAATACATAATTATATATAAATTAATTTTCAAAAGCAAACAAGCCAATTAAAAATGAGACAAAATTGAGAACAGGCATTTCATAGAAACACAAATGGCCACCAAGCATATGTAAAGATGGACAACCTCAATAGCAAGAAGAGAAATACAAATTAAAAGAGGTGATTTACAGTCAAAAGTTTTGAATCTAACCATTGCAAGGATTACAATTATGTGCCAGTTTAATGATGTGAAATGCATTTTTGTATAGGTAAATCTCAAAAACCTCAATGTGTAGTGACAAATGAAGAGTATGATTCATTATATAAAATACAACACAAGAATATAACTATATTTTAATGGAATCATATATATATAACTATTTTGCCAAAAAAACCCCAAGGAAATGACTCATACAAAATTCAGATGTTATTTCTGAGCGGGAGGGATATACTTTAGGAAAGGCCTTCTTATAAAGCTTCAAAACTACTGGTATTTTTCTGCATCTTCAGCTGTGTAGTGTACCTGGATATTCTTTTTATTACTGTTCTTTAAAACATGCAAATATGGGATGTTTATGTATGCTTATTTCACAATTAATTTTTTAAAAAAATTCAGTCAGGTTTTAAGGAGAGCAAATTGAGTAATCATCAAGTTCTAGATTGTGAGTCAAGATTTCCTTGTTACTATGTAACCAAACAAAATAGAGAATTGTCTTGGCTTCTGAGGCTGATGTAAGATGGAACCTTCAGCTGTAACCTCTATTTTAAACGTTCTTGCTCTTCACACCTGCCTCCCTGTTTTCAATTATTTCTATAAGTATTTCAGTACGAAGGTGATTTTATATAATACTTTGCAAATTAAATGTCATTTTTATCCGTCTACTTTGGTTTTCCAAGTAGTTTCCATTAAAAAAAAGGTAACGTTCTTCTTTAAAAAGTTTGAAAACAACCAGTGTACTCGAATTAAATGCAAATTTTGAACACCTGTTATCAAAATCAGCTGTCGGTTACTAGTGAGAGCTTCCCAGTGGAACCTTAGCGGACTAGTTTCTAAGAAAGGGGACAGTCATCACCCGCCACTGGAGAGAGAATAGGGACGCCATCCCGACTGTACTCCGCCCCTTTCCCCCACCAGTTTTGGAAGCAAGGAAAAGCTCCCCTGTCTTTTAACCACTCCCCCCGCCCCCACCCTCTCTGAGGACCCTGGTTTTTGGCAGGGGAACCAGAGCCCCGCCCACTAGTAAGCCCCGCCCCCGGGCGAGAACGCTGTGCGAGCGACTTTTAGGAGGAGGGGCTAGCTGTGCTCGCAGCTGGGAGGCCATGGGTCCTTTCTCTCAATCCCCGTTCTGTACGTGAGCCTTAGCAGAAGAGTCTTTGCTGGTGGCCGGATTCCCACACATTGGTGAGTTACCTGGGGGAGTCGGGGACCCCAGACGCGGCTGCGGTAGGCAAGGGGCCCACTGCCGACGCTTGCGCGCTAGTCTGCAAGCCAATCTGCTCTCCGCTTCCCGCCTACGGCCTTTGACCCTGCGCCCCGGGGCCAGCCTTCAGAGGTGGCGAGCTGCGGTCTTCCTCCGTGCTGTGGGCGACCGGGTTCCCACACTCTTACCCATATTTTTGTCTGGTCTAGTTTTATTGCCTTCTGCCTTACTTTATTCCAACCGCCACTTTGGAATGGAACCTCCTCCCCTCTCCTCGGTTTTCCCCTCCTCGCCCCAGCAAATTCTGGCAGTGACTGAAGCCTTTCCACACCTTGTTCCTTTATCCTCACGCCTGCAGCCTGGTCTTGAGCATGTGGTGAGAGTGGAAGGACCTAGGCCTACCCGGCTTGGGGTTGCAGCGGGAAGGTCGCGGTCGCCTTTCTCCCGGTGCCTCTAGGCGTCGGCAGAGGAGAGCAAGGATGGCGAGGCCCCACCGAGATGGTTTTTCCATTCACCTGTTAACATGTTGTGTATTGTCATCATAGACTTACCTTTTCCTCAGTCTCAAGATGCAGCTATGCTGGACTAGTGTCCTTTTCATTTTCCAAAGGAGCAAGTTGAAGTTCAGGCAGTTAGGATTGTTTTGGTTTCGTTATTGCAAGATCCTACAGATAGCTGTTAAGGGAAAATGTAGAAGGGCTTAAAAAAAAGGGAGGACAATGTTATATGAACTTAGGAAAGGGCAAATGGGCCTGAAATGGGTTGTGTTAACGTATTTAGACAATAATCTGGAAGAAAAATAAAATAAAATTTAAAGATTGGTAATAGTAAGTCACATTGCAAATCATTTTCATGATTGTATATTACTCCATTCATATTAAGCTATATGTAAACCCTGAAAAAGTGGTGGAGTGCAGTGAATCTTGAGACTTTCAGGGTCCCCCATAAAACATTAGTCATGAGATGACTATTGTGTATGGTGAGAAAATAAGCTATTTTGAGATTAAATTTGGGCTGCAGTTTATGAGTAGGTAACATATAATCACTGTTTACTAGTCCATAATGTTTAAATGAAAATATGACCATGTGTCACCAGTTTTCATCTGTGTCACAAAAATTAGTGTCATATTCTATTAACTTGATTTGTGTAATGTATTGTGGAAAGGTGGAATGGAATGAGAGCAAAAACTTTTAGTTCTAGAGCCAGAATTGCCCTGCTTCTTGCTAGTAGTTTAACCTCAGATAGGTTATTTACCGATTGCTAGAGATGTTTGGATAAAGTTATCAGTTGCTCTGTACCTTAGTTCCATCATCTGTAAAATGGCATTAAAAAGAATTTCTGCTACATAGGTTGTTGTGAAGATTAAAATGGAAGGAAGAGAAGTTTTGTTAACCAAAGGGTACAAGTGTTTACTTAAAACTGACCTGGGCAGGAAGCCTTGCTACAGAAACTGATTTTGAAAGTTCCAGATGTGTCTTCTAGTATTAGTTTATCTCCAACGGCTTCTTAGAAAATAAAATTAGAAGAAAACAATACTAAAAAAAAAAAAAAAGAGCACTAGATGTCTGTATAATTTAATAATGGATAATTAAAAAGTGAAGTCTTTTTGGCTTTTCTCAGTAACAGAATAACAGCAAATACTTTTTAAATTTAATAATTTCTTCATTATATTTTTTAAGTTACCATTTAGTCCCTTTATACTTCCTCCCTTGCAGTCACTACACTGTTGTCCATGTCCATGAGCCCTTTTTTTCTTTTTGCTCAGTTGCAGATACTTTTTGAAATAATAGTTGATATCATATTGCTTTTGGATCTCTTGGAACTCATTGCACCTCCATGTCAAAAACTAGTAGTTCAAAGATTAAAAGCACAGAACACAAATAGAAACCATAAAACTTCAAAAGAACCTATTATGCAATGTAAACTGCCTTTTGAAAAATAACAATTTTCAATAGCTGATACCTGAGTAAGTTCCTGCTATGAGAAGTTATACATCTGCAGTTAACTTGCCTTTTTTTCCCCCCTCTCTCAAGTCATTTCTGAAACTTCTTTCTTTTGTTGAGGCAAATAAGTACTGGGTTGGCCAAAAAGTTCATGTGGTTTTTTTTCTGTAAGATGGCTCTAGTAGTGCTTAGTTGTCTTTAACATCATTCGAAATGATTTTTTTAGTTTGTATTGTGACAGTTTTCATATCAGCATGTATTTTAAAAAACTTATCAAAATTGCTAAATTTTTCTGCAGCTATTTTAATATTGAAAATGGAAGAAAATATACATTTTTGGTATATCATGCTTCATTATTTCAAGAAAGGTAAAAATGCAACTGAAACACAAAAAAGATTTGTGCAGTGTATGGAGAAGGTGCTGTGACTGATAGAACATGTCAAAAGTGGTTTGCGAAGTTTCTTGGTACTATCGACATTTTGGTCAAATAATTCTTTGCTGTGGGGCTGTCTTATGCATTGGAAGATGTTTAGCAGCACCCCTGACCTTTACCCACTAGAAGCCAATAGCGGGACATAGCCAACAGCATCAAAATATCCAAATCAATAAAGTTATTGGTGAAAATGAAAAATATGTCTTTTATTTTATGGAAAAAACTAAACAGACTTCTTGGACAGCCCAATAGTTCCTCTACTCCTTTCATGTGAAATCATTACACCTATTAGACATTTAGGGTCATTGTGGTTGTGCTATGGTGGACATGATAATTTTTATTAAAATAGATTTTTTAAATTGTTGGATCTATATGTCTATAATTCTTCCTATATACTAAGTTCATTATACACTATAAACATGTTAAATATATGTATAGTTAGTAGAATCTGTCTGTACAGGTACGGCCCAAATACGGGGTCTGGCAGAAGTAACGTCTACTTGAGTATGGCTGGTAGGGTAATAATATGGGTGTAATAATTTATAGTTTTAATTCGAACATTTTACCTAAAATGTGATATGGTGTGCTTGAATAGAATATTGTTATGTTACAGAATTACATGTTTATGATTTTGTAATAAAAGATTTTGTAATAAAAGGGGGAGTTATTTGTGCCTTACACTGTATCTACCAATGTCAAAACCAAAGGGCCAGAAATTAAATTGTTTAAGCTGAACACAATTGTCACTGACTATGTATAAGATATCTTGAGCTCTACTAGACTGTAAAGATAAGGGCTCCATTTCTGGACCTTAAGGGACAATATAGTGGGGGATATAATACATGGAAATGAATAGCATGGTGCAGCATAAAAGAAAGGGATGCCAATTGAAAAAGCAGGTAATGTTATAGAGAGTATATGAGAAAGTGAGTGATTTTCACTCTGGAACCATTAGAGGTACTAAGGAGAAGAGGCAACTTTTCAGCTTTGTCTTGAATGATCAGTAGTAGTATTTTAAAAATTAGTCATAGAATAGGAATTGAGAGAGAATAAACCATGTTTTGGATGTCAGTTGTTTGCCAGACACCCACCTTTGATGTACTCATTATTACAAATGTTTGCTCATATTTATTCAGTGTTTACACTAAGTCAGAATGAGTCTGAAGAGTTTTATAATATTAATTTATTTTATCCTCACAAGAATCCTATGAGTGAGGTAATAACTCATTGACAGATGAGTAAAAAAAGCAGGGGAAGATCAGGACACTTGTACAGGTGAAATAGCTGTAAAAGGGCACAACTGGAATTTGAACTCAGGTATTTGAACTGCAGAGCCTGTACTTGTAATCACAATGATCTGCTTGCTACCTTACGATTGAGAGGACTTACTGTTATTTGAGACATGGAGATTGGGATAGAACCAGTAGATCAGCTATAGCGATGTGATTTTTTTTTTAGGGAAGTGAATTAAGTAATGTTAAAAAGGGGGGGCAGTTTTAGAAATTATATTGACAGGCAAGAAGGAAAAAGGAGTCAACTTCCGTAAATGGATTTTTTTGGCATGTGTTTTATGTTCACCTGTAGATCTGAGAAGTGTATATAACAAGTGTAAAAAGTTTCAGAATATGTTTCCTATATTTTTTTACTTTTTTTAATTTTTAAATCCAGTCAGTACTTACCAGTTGATTATAGCAGTACCCTTTACACCTTCTTTCATGTACACTGCAAGTCCTCACGTTCTCAATAGGTTTTGTGACTTGAAGCAAAACAACTTATAACAAAACACATTTTACACACATAGACTAATTTGTATAAACCAGACTTAAATTCCTACATCTCATCAGCATTATAACAGAACAACATTTAGCAAAAACAAAGTTATTGGATGACCTTCTATCTTTGGCAACAAAAAACAATTAGTCAAATCCCATGCAAAGTAATTATAGGAAAAAAGTTCACGTACATGTGAACACTGAAAGCATGCCAGAGATGCAATCACAGAATATTTGACAGCCATAACCTAATATTTAAGTTGAAGTAAACAATTAAAATAATTAATGAGGTATGAATAAATAAGTAAATTACAAATATGAAAACTCAGAGATGAAGTAATATTAATCAGAAAATAATCGTGATTGACAAAAATTGCTTCATAATTTTTTATACATGAAAACTAGAAAAACTCAAGAGTTAATTTCTTATGGAAAATAAAGGGTAAAGAGAAACTTAAAAGTCAAAATAAAATGCAGAGGTGAAAAAGAAAGTACAGTTATTAAAGTTCAGTAAAAATTTAATAAAAGTAGTAGGACTTTTTGTAGAAGAAAGACAAAGCAGTGAAACAGAATAAATTTAAATTGAAAATTTGCTGACAAAAAGTGATGTCAATTGTTAGCTAGTTAATGGGAAGATAAGGGAGTTCCTTTATGATTGTTTCTGTTTTGGCTATGAATTATAAGGCATGGCTATTTGAAGACAATAAAAGAAGGTGGTATAGTAGCAGGTTTGGTGAAAAATGAGAAGAAATAAAATCTTTTTAGAAAAGTGAAGATACTAGGGTATACTAATAGGATTGTTAAATAGTCTGGAGTGTTGGTTTGAAACTTAGAGTTATGAATTAAAAATAGTCAACAGGGCTGTGTGTTTTTCTCCAGTATCTTTCGGTGATTCTAGATCAAGATGAAGATAGACATTTATTTGAGGTTTTCCCATGTGAGTATTAAGAAAGGAGAAAAGTAAAGGGAGTCAAGGGTATTTGCAAGTGAGTAATTACACTGCTGCACCATGGGATATAAATTGCATCACCAGAGACAAAATATGAAGAAAAGGAGAAATAGCAAAATGGTGGTAGTCAGTGGGTTGGACATCTCAGTTATGTTGAGGGATTGCCAGAATGAGAATACTAGTTAGAGGGGATCAAAGCACAGAAGGTTATGTTTAGATAAGAAAAAAATGAAATAAGAGATTTCGTTAATGACTGTAAATGAAAATGACTGTGACCCTTGAGTGTGTGAAATGGAGTGAAAGAACAGACCATTAGGAGTGAGGCAGCCCAGACTGGGAGGCTAAACTACTGGGTGGATTGTCCATGTTGGTAGAGTCACTAAAGATAGTAATAGACATTGGGGGTAGGAAGGCAGACAGACAGTTGCTAAAATCATCAGTAAATGGGATATTGTTAGATTCAGAAAATGATAAAGTTTGGTGACTTGAATGTCTTTTTTTATAGGTGCTTCATCCTTCTAATCTGAACTAATTATGCCAATATTTTGTTTACCCAAGTAAGCACTGCCCTCTCACTTAGGTACAGTGTGGTTCCACCATGCCACTACAGCTTTGCTCTTGCCTCACCATTTGTTCTCTGTGCTGCAGCCAAATATGCTTTATTTTTTTGTGTCTAGTATTTTTGGAACATTCTCTGACTCTCTTCTCTTTTTCCTGTCTTTTCCATTAGCCTATGCATATTATGTTCATTCTTTCATGATTTTACTATTTGTCTTGAAGAGTTTTCTTCAGCTCCTTAGTTTATGTGACATTTCATTTCTTTATGTGTCTTCCACTTCTCTCTTGCCACTTTTCTTTTGAGTTATAGTCATCTGGATGTCTTGTCTTTCCTCATGGACTCTTAAGTACCTTAAACATAAAAATTGTGTTTTATTAATCAGCTTCATATACTACTTTTTTTTACATAATATATTTGCTCAGTCGAAAATGAGCTATACATCTTTTTGTTTTCTAGAGGATTTTTTTTTTTGATATTTCAACCAAATGAAATAAACTTTTGTTCTTAGAAGAACAATAAGGATTCAACTCTTATCTTAATTTAAAGTCAACTATCTCTACTTTTATAATGCTTGTTTTAGCTTAAATCTTATATTATTGATTTATTTCATGACATACTTTAATGAGTTCAGCTTGGTGTGGTCACAGTGTATTCATGTGATAACAGTATTAAAACATAATAAAAACTTGATGGGGGGTTCCTAAATTAGACTATTAGGAATAATGGAAAGTATTACTTTGATACCTTATTTTCAAAGTTTAGGAAGGAGATTATTTGACATGAAAGTAGTTTTGTCCAACTAGTCAATTAATATAATTATGAAACAAAATCCCAGACTCATCTACCTATTCCTTTGGTAAAAGTCCATTTTCATGACTTTTTATAAGAGAGAAGGAACTGATGTGATGGAGTGCATGGAGGAGGGAGAGGTGGGATACCTGATATGGTGTCAGAGTAGGATTAGTAGTCAGTGTTGTTTTCTGTTTCATATGCTTTGAGGTATATATAACTATACATATTTATAGTATATGTAAATATATGTAAGGTGTATATATGTAAGATTAACATGCATATTATATTCATATGTGTATATACATATCTATGGTGTATATATGGTATATGGATATACTGTATCTACTTAAATAAAATTTCGAAACTGGGCAAAGCAATATTATTGATTAGGAGGCTTATGTTTTGGAATAACTATTTAAAAAGGTGAGGGAATGGTTAACAGAAAAGTCAGGTGGTTTCCCTTAAGTAAGGAGAAGGGATGGGGTAGTGATTATCAGAGGGCATGAAAGGTAGAGATGGGCTTTTAAAAGCTGGCAGTTTTATTTTTGAACGTTTCTGTTGAATTTTAGCCCAGAAAGAAATAGTGCTTGCTCATCTTAGTATTTCTTGCATATACACATAATAGAGGCATTGGTTTGTAGAAAGTTGTTGTGTGTGACAGAAAACTTGCTCTACAGGTTAAATTTTACTTGTCTATCTTTTCTATCATGGTTAATTTATTTTAACTTAATGCTTTAGAATAACAACAGCATGATATGTAGTAGAAAATCCTATTTTATAAATACAGTTTGTGAACTTTTCACCAAGTACCTTTTTAATAAAAATTTGTACATGAAGACTTAAATATTTTATCCATGTGTACACCTACATGCCAATGTATGTCCAAGGGGGGACCCAAAAAACCCATTGGAGTACACCTATTAAGATTTTTTTTTTCCATTGCTCAAAACAGTTTTTGAACTCATGGATTTTGATGCCTTTTAGTGCTTCTGCTGTTTTTTGTTTCACCTCTTCCCCATCAGCAAAACATTCCTCTTTGAGGACTTTTTTTGTCTGGGGAAACAAACAAAAAAAAAAGTCATTTGGGGTGAGATCATGTGTATAAGGGGGGTGGGGAATGAGGTCGTGCTAGTTTTGGTCAGAAACTGGTGAACACAGTGCAGTGCAGCCAGTGTGCTCCCAAATCACCCAGCGTGAATTGGTTAAACTCATTGAAAGAGTCTCCAAGAAAAATTCACTGAAGGTGAACAAAGCCTCTCAACACCACCACCAACAATGATACAGATGAGTTCTTAGAACACTCACCTAGTGGGGGAGGCCTGTGTTACTACAAGGGGCCTGCCCTCTAGAAGATAATTTGGGTTTTTTGGGAATCTCCCCTTGCACACACCTACCTATACATACCTGTGTATACACATACTTAATAAATCAAAAATACATTGGAAACCTTAGAAGTTGTAAGTTAATTTTATAACCTCCATTCAATATAATTTTCAAACTTCTAAAGGAATATTTTTAAAATCAGGAATCTCTACATTGTGATCATTCAAAATTTTTGTCTCATTTTATTCCATCTAAAAATGTCATTTAAAATGTGTGATTAATTTCTTCCTGTGAAATAATTATTTTAGTTAAAAACTGAGTTTTGAAAATGTCATATTTTTTTTAAACTATGAACCTTTAACTGTATATTTAGAAACTTTTAGTACCTATACATAGAATGTTTTCTTTATATTCAGGGTGCACAAAATCTCTCCAGGTAATGAAAAATACATTTGTTTTGTTAAATAAGGTTTCCAAAATGTTTATCTGACAAAAAGTAATTGTGATATTTCCAAATAAATACTTCTATTTAGTGTAGCCATATATAGACTCTGTTGTAGATGTCAATGTTTGACATAATCAATATACTAATGCACTGTAAATTTTTTTCAATGTAAGGAACTTTATGAACTTGAGTTTTCATTTTTGAATATATTGGAAAATATCATTAATACCACTTACTAATTACTGTTTTTCAATAAATTGCAGCTAAACATTGATCATTTTGGAGTTTAAAGTATGTCATCATGGCAAAGTTTCGAAGAAGGACTTGCATCATTTTGTCACTTTTTATTCTATTTATTTTTTCTGTGATGATGGGTTTAAAAATGCTGAGACCAAATAAAGCTGCTTTTGGAGTTCCTTTTGGACTTGACCTTCTTCCAGAAGTTCATCAACGACCTCCTCACTTGGGGAAAAATTTTGATTCCCAAATGAGTGACAAAATCAACAGTGACACAAATATCAAGAATTTAAAAAGAGTTGAAATCACTGTGAAACCTTCCAAAGCCTCTGAACCTTACGTGGAAGAACTGCCACCTCTGAATTATTATTTACATGTATTTTATTACAGTTGGTATGGAAATCCACAATTTGATGGTAAATACATACACTGGAACCATTCAGTTCTGAAGCATTGGGACCCTAGAATAAACCAGAATAATCCACAAGGGACACACAATCCCCCAGATGACATTAGCTCCAGCTTTTACCCTGAGTTAGGGACTTACAGCTCTCGGGACCCTGCTGTCATCGAAACTCACATGAAGCAAATATACTCAGCTTCAATTGGTAATTATTTTATTTTTTGTGTGTGTGGGGGGAGGGCTGTGCATGTAAAATATATAATTTTAATACATTATTAATTATAAATGTAAACTTATAAACTGCAAATTAAACTGTACATACATTCTTAAACATACAGGAAATCACCTTTTAACATTACTGTAAAGCATGTTTAATTTTAAAGTTTTGTGGGACTTCTGGATATATTTTACTGATTTCTAATTTATTACTTTTTCAAATCTTACTAAATCTTGATTTACATAAGAGACAATTAATTCTCCCACTTTAAGTGTACAGCTCAATGATGCTTTTCAGTCGTGAAGTAAAATGCTCTATAGCCCACCAAGTTTTGTCATGCTTCCCTTATTCAGCCCCACTCTTTACTCCAGGAGACTGAATCTGATTTCTCTCACTGCAGAGAAGTTGTAAATATTGTGTTACTACATGAAAATTGAATTATTCAGCATTTGTGTGTGAGTGTGTATGTGGTCTTTTGCCAAACCTGCTATTTTAAAATTTACACATGTTAATGATATCATTAACTCATTCTTCATTATTGCTGAATAGTATTCTGTTGTAATAATTATAACTTTTTTCTGCATTCATCTTAGACATTTGAGCTGTTTAAAATTTTAGGCATATAGTAATAATTTGCTCCTGTTTTTTTTGATTTTTTTAAAAACCATGCTCGTTTATATTTAGGTCTGGTTGATTTCAAATATATTTTCATTTTGCTCTTTGTTTTCTATTTATCCCATCTGTTCTGTTCCTTTCCCTCCTCTCTAGGCCTTCTCTTATATTGAATATATTTATTCCACTTTATATTCTCTTCTGGCTTATTACATATATTTCTTCATTTTATTTATCTTATGATTGCTCTAAAGTTTATAATATGCACATTTAATTTAACAGATGAAAAATTACTGGTATTTTTTTATTCTTGTCTCTGCTTTTCTTCAACTTTTCTTCCCCTCAGCTTCTGGCACTAAAGTTATACCTACTCAGATAGAGTGATATTACTCCACTAGTAAATATATGAAAAAAAAATAATTGGGTGCCTGAAAATTCTTCAGGTCATTAAAATATCTTTTATAAAAACCTCCCTGTTTTGGTTCTATTTGCCTTGTAAGTGTCCCTACCACGAGGGTCATTCAGAAGAAGTTCGGTGTTGTCACATTTTTCAAGTTCTACAAAAGGCACAAACTCACTATCAAGCTGATAAGTTTGTAGAGATATGTAAGACTTTTTATGAACAAAACAGTACAGAATTTTGTGAATCTACAGTATAACTGTACAAGATGGCTTGTTTTTCTTCTGTGGGATATTTTTTCCCCAACTATTTAAAACAACTATAAGTTTCTAGTGTATACTTACAGCTCTAATTTCCATTTTCTGTGACATAAAATATGACAAAATTGGATTGGTAAACTCAGATAACATTAACTGCTGCATGCATATGTTATCTATATCTATTTACAATTTACTTTTGGGTGGAAGACTTTTCAAATGACTTTTTTCTATTTTCTACAAAGAATTTGCATTACATTCAATTCTTTATTTCAAGGTTGACTTGTTTGTGGCTATGAAAGCTATTCTTGATTGACAGAAAAGAATGGATATTCATGCTAGTTTTAGTTTTCTTAATATGAACTGAACTGTGTACAATGAGGGATTTTTCCCCTTAGATCAGAGGTATAACTGTGTGTGTATATACATGTGTGTGTACACACACACATATACAGAGTATATATATACACATATATACACACACACCTGTAACTATATAATATGCAAGCAATATATAAATGACATACTGCATATGTTATAGTTTAATAATGTTTAAGAAGTTTCAGTTCATATTTAGTTTTATGCCTATCTAATGTTTATAACGATCTTTCCCCTATAAATTATTTGCTGCCACATAATATGTGTGGAGATGAATTATTTCAAAACATTGTCACCCAATACAATTATTTTAATATTAAATGCTGACCACTTTAATATTGATGCAAATATTTCTTTGGTAGATTTTTCTGCTGTAGAAAATTTAAAAAATGATGGTAAAGAAAAGTAACATTACAGTGCATCAGTAAATAAATTATTTCCTTATTAAATATTAAATTACACTCATTTTTATTGAGATATAATTGTATTTAACACTGTGTAAGTTAACGTATGTAGCAGATTGACTTGATATATTTATATTTCAATATGATTGCCCTTGTTGCATTAATTAAACCCTCTATCACATTACATAATTATTATTTATTCAACTGGTGGGAACAATTAAGAGCTAGTCTGTTAACAAGTTTAATGTTTACAATAGTTTTGTTTATTGTCACTGTGTGTTAGATCTCTAGGTTGTCTTACATACTAGTTGCAAGTGTGTATCTTACGGTATCTCCCATTTCCCTACCTACCATCAGCTAGTAAGCACCATTCCATTCTCTTTGGAGGGTTTTTTTTTTCCCCTTCTGGCTCAATAATATCCCATTGTGTACATTGGTATACCGATGTCTTTATCTATTCACTCACTGATGGACACCTAGATTGTTTTCATATCTTGGCTGTTGTAAGTAATGCTAAAGTAAACATGGGAGTCATATATCTTTTTGATAACCTGTTTTCATTTACTTTGTATATATACCCAGAAGTGGGAATGCTGCATCATACGATAGTTCTATTTTTATTTATATTTTTAAAGATTTTATTTATTTGTTTATAGAGAGAGGAGAAGGGAAGAAGAAAGTGAGGGAGAGAAACATCAGTGTGTGGTTGCCTCTTGCACACTCCTGACTGGGGACGCGGCCTGCAACCCAGGCATGTGCCCTGACAGGGAATTGAACTGGTGACCCTGAGGCTGGCACTCAGTCCACTGAGCCACACCGGAAAGGGCTGATAGTTCTATTTTTAATTTTTTGAGAAATCTCTATACTGTTCTCATAGGTTAAACCAGTGTACATTCCCTCCAAGAGTGCATGAGAGTTCTTTTTTCTCCATATTCTTGCCAACAGTTGTTGTCACCTGTGATCCTGACTATTGCTATTGTTAATGGGTATGAAATGCTACTAATTGTGGTTTGGATTTGCATTTTCTGTGGTGATTAGTTACTTTGAGCACCTTTTCAAGTACTTATTGGCCATTGCATGTCTTTGGAAAAATGTCTCTTTAATTTCTCTACCCTCCTCCCTTTAAAGAAAATTTTCATATTAACCCCTTATTCATTACATGGTTTCCAAATAATTTCTCCTAATCTACAGGTGCTTTTTTATTTTGTTAATTTTTGCTTTTTTTAGTGTAGATGTAGTCCCAGTTGTTGAACTTTTATTATTTGTGCTTTGGGTGTTATATACAAAAAAATCATCACCAAGACCAACGTCAGGAATTTTTAGGCCTATGTTTTCTTCAGAAGTTTTATGGTTTCAAGTTCTATGTTTAAGTCTTTGATTCATTTTGAGGTGATTTTTGTGAGTGATCTAAGATAGGGGTACTTTTTTTGGCATGTGTTTATACAGTTGAAGAGACTATCCTTTCTTCATTGGATGTTTATCTGCATTGGATGTTAATCTAATGTGTATATGGGGGTTTAATTCTGGGATCTATTCTGTTCCATTGGTCTGTGTCTATTTTTATGCCAGTACCATACTGTTTTGATTACTACAGCTTCACAGTATTGTTTGAATGTGGGAAGGATTATGCTTCCAGCTTTATTTTTATTTTTTCCTCATTGTACCTTTGAATATTGGGGGTCTCTTGTGGTTTCATAAAATTTGAAGATTGATTTTTTTAATACTGTGAAAAATGCTGTTGGATTTTGATAAGGATTGTGCTGAATTTATAGATGGCTTTGACACGGACATTTTAACAATATTAACTTGTTCAGTCCATGTCATCAGATATCCTTCCATTTGTTTGTGTCTTTTCTTTCAGCAGCCTTATAGTTCACATTTTACAGATCTTTTGTTTTCTTGATTAAATTTATTCCTAGGTATTTTGCTGTTTTTGATCCTGTTGTGAATGGGATAGTTTTTCATGTTTTATTTTCTATATAAAAATGCAACTGCTTTCTGGATATTGACATTATGTCCCACAACTTTACTGTATTCATTGATTAGATCAACTGTTTTTTGAGTCTTTGGGATTTTCAATATACAGAATCATGTCATCTGCAAATAGTGATAGTTCACCTCTTCCTCTTGTGTTTGGATGCTTTTTCTTGGACTTGCTTCATTGTCCTAGGTAGGACTCCCAGACCAAGCACACTTGTGTTGTTCCTAATTTTAGAAGAAAAGCTTCCAGGTTTTCTTCACTGAGTGTGATGTTAGCTGTGGGTTTGTCATATATTGTCTTTTGAATGTTCAGGTAATACTCTTTCTATACCCAGCCTACTGAGGGATTTTTTATTCTGAAAGAACATTGTATTTTTCAAATGCTATTTCTGCATCTTTTGAAGATGATGTGATTTTTATCTTTCATTTTATTAATGTGGTTTATTACATTTATTGAATTGCATGTGTTGAACCATCCTCGAATACCAGGTATTAATCCCACTTGGTTATGCAATCCTTTTAGTAAGTTCTGAAATCAATTTGCTAATATTTTGTTGAGAATTTTTGCAATTATGTTCATCAGGGATATTGGTCTGTAGTTTTCTATGGCTCTTATCTGGTCTTGATCAAGGCATTGCTGGCTTCATGGAATGAATTTAAAAGTGTTTCTGCCTGTGGAATCATCTGGTCCTGAGGATTTCTGTTATCAGAGGTTTTGGTTATGACTCAGTCTTCTTACATGTTATTGGTGCGTTCAGACTTTCTATGTCCCTTCCTGGTTCAGTGTTGGGAGGTTGTATGATCCTAGGAAATGGTCTGTTTTTTTCTAGGTTATGATCCTATTTATTTCTGTAGTGTTAGTTTTAACTTCTCTTTTATTTCTGATTTTATTTGAGTCTTCTCTCTTATTTACTTAGTCGTCTGGCTAAGGGTTCATGAGTTTCGTTTATCTTTCTGAAAAATCCAGCTCTTAGTGTCATCAGTATTTTCTATTGCTTTCCTGGTCTTCATTTCATTTATTTTTTTCCTGATCTTTGTTAGTCCTTCCTTTGACAAACTTTGGGCTGTTTGTTTCTCTTCTCTAATTCCTGTAGGTGTAAAAGTAGGTTGTTATCATGCTGTCTTTCTTATTTTTTAATATATGCATTTATCACTATATATTTGTCTCTCAGAATTGATTTTGTGCATCCTGTGGGTTTTGGTATATTCTGTTCCCATTTTTATTTATTTTGTTATATTTTCTGATTCCTCTTTTGATTTTCCCATTGTTCCATGGGTTTCTCAGGGATTTGTTTAGTTTCCATATATTTATATATTTTTCAGCTACTCTGACTGATACAAGTGTAGCTACCCTGCATGGATTATCTTTATATTCTGTCATTTTGAACGTTTGTGTGTCGTTAAACCTGAGGTGGATCTATTGTTGACAGAATATAGTTGGGACTTGTTTTATACATCTCTCCACTCTGTGCTTTTTGATTGGTGAATCCCGTCCTTTTCCATTTAAAGTAATAATGATATGTAAAGACTTGGTACAAGTCTTATTAATTGCTTATCTTATTAATTGCTTTCCTGTTTTGTTTTTCCTCTCTCTTTCTGCCTGTCTTGTAAATTGTTTTTTTCCATGGTGGTACGCCCTATTCCCTCTTTGACTTTTTTGGATCTGCTGTAGATTTTTGCTTTATGGTTACCACGGAACTTACGTAAATGTCTTACATAATATGGAAAAAGCAGTCCATTTTTGGCTTATAGCAACTCACCTTTGATCACAGATAAAGGCTCTGTCTCTTTGCTCCTCCCTTTTATATTGTTCGTATTTAGTTTACCTCTTTTTTGTTGTATGTTTATTAACTACTTACAGTAGTTACAGTTAATTTTCTTACTGTTTTCTGTTGACTTTTATATTCTAATTTGAGCAGTTAATGAAATATCCTAATGTAGAGTTACAGTTTTCTAAGTCTGACTGTATATTTTTCCCTTTTACCAATGTGTTGTATACTTTATTATGTTTTCGTGTGCCTGATTAGCCTGTTTTCATTTTAGCTTCTTAATGAACACCTTTTAGCATTTTGTGCAAGGTAGGTCTAGTGGTGAACTCCTTCAGATTTTGTTTGGCTGGAAAACCTTTACTTCCCCTTCATATCTGAAGGATAAGTTTGCTGGGTAAAGTGTTATTGGCTGGCCCTTTCCATTTTTCAGCTCTTTGAATGTATTATTCTGCTCTCCCCTGGTCTGGAGAGTTTCTGCTGAGAAATTTGTTAATAGTCTAATGGGGGTTCCTTTATAGGTTATATCCTTTTTTCTCCCGTGGCTGTTTCAAAATTCTTTATCATCAATTTGTGACAGTTTAATATGTTTTGGAGAAAATCTTTTTGCATAGGATGATCTGTTAGTTTTGTAGACTTATATTTCCAAGTCTTTCCTTAGCTTTTGGAAGTTTTCAGCTATCGTTTTTAAAATAAACTCTCTGCCCCTTCCACTTATCCTTTGGGAATTCTGATTTCTGATATTTATCTTTTTGATAGATACACATAGCTCACATAGGGCTTTGTTCACTCTTTTTAAATCTAAACTCCTTTTTTGTTATTTCAAAATTTTTATCTTATGTTCTCTATTGCATACTTTATTAAATTTATTGAATTTTCAGTTACAAAATTTTTGTTTGGTTCTTTTTTTATAATTTTCTTCTGTTTGGTCAAGATCTCATTTTGTTTATATATTTTATTCCTGATTTCATTGAATTGTCTTTCTGAGTTTTCTTGTTAGTTGTTGAGTTTCTTTGTAACAACTATTTTGAATTCTTAATCAGATTGCAATGTTCTGTGCCTTTGGTCTTGGTTGTTGGAGAATACAATGTTCTTTTTGCGATGCAATATTTGCTTGATTTTTTTCATACTCCTTGTAGTTATGTGTTGGTACCTTCACATTTTAAGTAGTATACATGTCCTTAACTTTTTGCTTACTGCCTTCTGCAGATGATGTATTATTGTCTTAAGTTTTTTGAGAAGGCTGGACTTCCACAGGTTCCCTCTCATGAGTGAGTGCTTGCCTCAATCAGCACTTACTTGATTTTTGCTGGACACCGGTGTGAGGAGTCTAGGCAGTTTTGCTGGTGTTGCTGGTTCTGCAGGGAGTTTTGTGTTTCTTACCTATTGGGTCCCTTGGAGTAAGGTGCAAGGTCCTATCGTACCCCAAAAGGTGATTTGTTAGTGTATAGATGAATCAATTAAGTCATTGATTAAATAGGGGGATGTCTTATGCCTCCATGTTACTGATGTCACTTCCTATTATATTTATTAGGCAAAGAATACTTTGATGGGAAAATACTGAACATGAAACACTACTTTTGTTCATGGAGTTGGTTGAATGCACATGGACTTGTTTAGCATTCATATTTTTTCTTTGATGTAAATGATCTTCTTTTCATTCTAAAATTGAATCACTACATAAAATAATTATGCTGTTATATTACAGAGTGCAAATTGGTTAGAATTTTGCTTTTAAAATTAGAGGTAGAATGGGAGAATTGTAATAACATACAATACATAACTTAAAATACATCAAGGTGAAAAAGACCGCTCTAAGAATCTAGTCATCCTGCCCTGGCTGGTGTAGCTCAGTGGATTAAGCATGGACCTGGGAATAAAAGGCTTGCCAGCTCCATCCCTAGTCAGGGCACATGCCTGGATTGTAGGCCAGGTCTCCCGTAGGGGGCATGTGACAGGCAACCACACATTGATGTTTCTCTCCCTCTCTTTCTCCTCCCTTTTTCCTCTCTCTAAAAATAAATAAATAAAATCTTTAAAAAATTAGAGGTATTATGTATATAAATCCTAATGATCCAACCTTTTTCCTAGAAAAAAATGATGAAATTAAAATGAAGTATTAACTCCAACTATTATAGTAATGTATCAGATAGCAAATAAAAACCACTGATAGAATTGTATCCATTTTAAGTATTTTAAGGATCACATATATGTTCTATCCCTAATATTGATATCTTACAATTTTAAAGATAACAAATAGGTACCTTTTTTTTAAATAAAATTTTCTAAAAGGATAGTAGAATATTCAGAATAATAGTCCCCCAAATATACACATTCTAATCCCCAGAATCTCTGAATATGTTTTCTTACATAGCCAAAGAAATTCAGGGTGCAGATGTAATTAAGATTGCTAACCAGACCTTGAGATGGGATTATCCTGGGTTATTTGGGTGGGGCAAATCTAAGCAAATGAGTTTTTAAAAGTGGAAGAGGGAAAAGAAAGAGTCAGTGATACGCTATCTGAAAAGGTCTGGGTTTGTTGTTCCTGCATTTGAAAATGGGCTTAGAGGGCCAAAGAATGTTGGATCCTCAGCTTGGTCAGATCAGAATCTTCCTAAGAACCTCAAGAAAGTGATGTAGAGAAGAAGTTTAGCACCTTGATTTTTAGCCTAGTAAGACCCCTGTTACAGCCACCCTACCAAACTATTGATGTAAAATAATAAATTCACATTATCTGAAGCCGAAAAATTTGTGTTAATTTGTTGTGACAGCAATAGAAAACTAATTCACATAGCAAAACATAATTCACTATTTGCCTTTAAAATTATCTTACTTCATTTTGAGTTTAGCACTAAATAATGTTTTACCATGTTCTAACCTTGTGCTAAATTCTGCTAACATAAAGATAAATAAGTCATATCTTCTAGTCTTTGTTTTTATCTTTGTGGCTTCAAAAGCACTAGATAGAAATCAGCGTTACAGTATTTTCTGAAGGCTGAAACTATGTTTTCATAAGGCCACAATTCTTATTTCTGCAACCCCTGCCTTTAAAATTTGTATAAAAGTATGGGGAATAGAACTTATGATGAATTAGATTTTTGATGTTAAAATGCACCTATTAACATTTTACAAAATTTAATAAATTTCTCTTTTATGATATATTAAATTTAAATTTATATCTATAGTTATAGATTGGTGACAGTTTCTTATTGCTGGTGATACTCGAGTCTGTAGAACTAGACTCAGATTGCTTTGTGTGATTGCTTTGTCTCTTGGCAGTGTGTTGGGATTTTTCATGTTCGTTTGTTTGTTTCAAAAATTTTTTTTTCCATGAAAGCATGTCATCTTTTGTAGGTCTGTAGACACTGAGCTAAGTAGCTTCTGTCCCTGGAAAATGGGCATGCCTGTTTTTCTGCTAAGCCTGCAGTGTGGGCATATACAGTTTTTCTAGCTTCTTTTGTAGACAAGATGGTCTGCTCTGCATTGAGTTGTTTTCCACTTTTCAAAAATCAGATGACTGTATTTTTGCCTGGGTTTATTTCAGGAACCTATTCTAACCTGTTGATTTACGTCACCAGTACCACCCTGGCTTGATTGCTATAGCTTTGTAATAGGTCTTGAAGTCAGGTAGTATGGTTCCTTTTTGTTCTCTTTCAAAATTGCTTAGCTATAATAATTCCTTTGCCTATCCATATCAGTTAGTCCACATCTTCAAAATATCCTGGTGGAATTTTGAATAGGATTATCTTGAATATATAGATTAATATATATTCAGGTGTGTTGGGGGAAGTTGAAATTTTAAAAATAATGAGTTGAATTAGCAATGTTGAACAACAACAAATTAGCATTTCATTTCATGAAAATGATCTCTCTCCATTTATATAGGGTTTTGATTTTTTTAACTTTTTAAAAGATTTTTATAATTTGCAGCTTACAAACCCTGCACATAGTTTGTTGCATTTATTTCTGAGTATTTCTTTTTTAGTGGGGTGCTGTTATAAATGATATTATTTCTTAATTTTGATTTGTTTTCCACAGTAGTACATAGAAATATTAATTTTGTATCTTGTGATTTTGATAAGCTCACTTATTAACCATAGGGCCATTTTTGTGGGTTGTTTGTTTATATAGAGATTGAATGCAAATAGAGACATTTCTTTCTTTTCAATCTCTATACCTTGAACTTTCCGTGTTTTTTAGATAAGATTATGAGAAGAAATCCTCAATTTATTCCTGAGCTAATGGAAAAGAGGTCTTTTATTATACAAGTATTATGTTAGTTGTAGAGTTTTTATAAATGTCACTTTTCAAGTCAAAGAAGTTTACTTCTATTACTATTACTGAGAGTTCTATCATGTTGAATCTTATCCAGTGCTTTTTTTCCTGTATCTATTGACATGATCTTTTCTTTTTTTCTTTTCTTTCTTAATTTTTTTTTTTGCATTTGAGTAAAATACACATAACATAAAATTTGCCATTTTGACCACATTTAAGGGTACATTCAATGATATTAAATATATGCATTCATCACCATCATCTATCTCCTTTTCACCTTGCAAAACTGGAACTCTACCTATTAAACAATAATACCCTATTCCTGCCTCCCGTCAGCTCCTGGCAACCACCATTCTACTTTCTGTCTATTATTTTGTCTCTAAGTACCTCATATAAGTAGACTCATACTTTGTCTTTTTTCTGACTGGTTTATTTCACTTAGTATAATGTGGGTTTATCTGTGTTGTAGCATATTGCAGAGTTCGTTCTTTTTAAAGATTGTATAATATGCCATTGCATGTATACACATTTTGCTTATGAATGCTTGGGTTATTTCCACATTTTAGCTGTTGTGAATATTGCTGCTATAAACATGGGTGTACAGATATATCTTTGATACCCTTTCAGTTCTTTTCATCATATGCCCAGAAGTGGAATTTCTGGATCATGTGATAATTCTAGTTTTCATTTTCTGAGGATCTGCCATACTATTTTTTGCAGTGTCTATACCGTTTTACATTTCCACCAGAAAAACGCAAGGATTCCAGTCTCTCCACATCCTTGCCACCAATTGTTTAATTTTTTTTTTTAAATTTTTTAAGTAACTATCGTAATGGGTGTGAGGTGGTTGTGGTATCTC
The DNA here is from genome assembly GCA_039655065.1 of Glossophaga mutica. Classification (NCBI taxonomy): domain Eukaryota; kingdom Metazoa; phylum Chordata; class Mammalia; order Chiroptera; family Phyllostomidae; genus Glossophaga; species Glossophaga mutica. The sequence continues at coordinate 159,457,290 of CM077306.1, forward strand.
CTAGTTTTCATCTGCATTTCCTTAATTGTGAGTGATGTTGAACATGTTTTCATGTGCTTATTGGCCATTTGTATATATTTTTATGACATTTTCATTCAAGTCCTTTCTTCATGTTTAATCTGGTGGTTTGCATTTTTGTTGTTGTTGAGTTTTAGGAGTTCTCTCTGTATTCTGAATATTAATCCTTTATTGGATATTTGATTTGCAAATATTTTCTCCCAGTCTGTGTGTTGCATTTTTATTTTGTTGATAATGTTTTTTTATGCACAAAATGCTTATATTTTTGTGAAGTTCTATTTATGTATTCTTTATTGTGTTACCTGTGCCTTTGGTGTTGCATCCAAATAATCATTGCCAAACCCAGTGTCATGCAGCTTTGCCCTTAGTGTTTCTCCTAAGAGTTTTATTGTTTTAGATCTTACATTTAGATGTTTAATCCATTTTGAGTTGATTTTTGTATGTGTTAGAAAGGGGCCAACCTTCATTCTTTTACACGCGGATATCCAGATTTCCCAGCACCATTTGTTGAAAAGACTACGCTTGCCCCATTGAATGGAGTTGGTAACTTTATCAAAATGATTTGAACGTATGTGCAAGGGTTTATTTCTGGTCTCTAGAATCTATTTCATTGGTTTGTATGTCCGTCTTTGTACCAGTACCACACTGTGCTGATTATTGTTCTTTGTAGTAAGTGAGTTTTCCAGTTCTGTTCTTTTTCAAGATGGTTTTGGCTCTTCAGAGTCACTTGAAATTCCATATGAATTTCAGGATGGATATTTTTATTTATGCAAACACATTGGGATTTTGATAGGGATCACATTGATCACTTGGAGTACCATTGACATTGTATAAGTACTGTGTGCTAACCTATTTTACCACTGGAGTTTCTCACATTTTAACACGATTAATTCTTTCAATCCTGGAACATGGATGTGTTTGCACTTATTTGTTCTCTTAATTCCTTTCAGCCTTGTTTGTACTTCTCATTATACAAATCTTTCACCTCTTTGGTTAATTTAATTACTAAGTAATTTATTTTTTCAAAATTTTACTGTATTGGAATTATATTTTTATTTTCCTTTCAATTCATTCATTGTTAGTGTATAGAAATGCAGCTGATTTTTGTTTGTTGACTTTGTATCCTGTACTTTGCTGAATTTACTGGTACTTGTTACTTTTAGCGTTTTTTAATGGAATCCTTAGTGTTCTACATATAAGATAATGTCATTTGCAAATAAATCCTTTTATTTCTTCCTTTCATGTTTGGATTTATTTATTTATTTACTTACTTACTTACTTGCTTATTTATTTACTTACTTTTTTTCCTGATTGCTCTGGCTACAATTCCAATGTCATGTTAAATGGAAGTGTTCTGTAGCCTTCTTGATCTGCAGGGAAAGGCTTTCAGTCTTTACTGTTGAGCATGCTATTCGCTGTGGATTTTTTATATTTAGCTTATATTATATTGTATTTTCTTTTTATTCCTAGTTTTTTGAGTTTTTTAATCATGTTGGGGATTTTAGTATCAGTGTTTATGAAGAAAGTGGTCTGTATTTTCTAGTAGTTTCTTTTTTTGACTTTGGCATTAAGGGAATGGTAACTCATAGAGTGAGTTAGGAAGTGTTCCTTCCTCTTCAAGTTTTTTAGAACATTTTGAGAAATTTTGGGTCAGTTCTTCTTTAAATATTTGGTAGAATTTACTTGTAAAGCCATTGGGTTCAGCGTTTTTCTTTGTCAGGAAATTTTTGATTACTGAATTAAAGAGTTGTTTGTGTTATTTCTTCATTATGCTTTTAAAGTATATGGAGTCTATATAGACACTATCTCTCTTATTCCTGCTCTTGGTAATGTTTCTTCTCTCTCTATTTTTTTGGCAATATTTCCAGTGGTTCACTAATATTCCTCTTTTCAGTGAACCAACTTTTGGTGTCATTGATTTTTTTGGAAGGAGAACGAATGTGCATTCTGATCCTGTCAGACAGGAACCTTGTAAAGGTCAGTTCAGGTTCTTCACAGCATTGTTCAGTGGTTCTCCATCCTTGCCGGTTTTCTGCAATACTTGTTTAATCAATTGCTGATAAAGCAATGTTGAAGTCTTCTGGTATAACTGTGGGTACCAAGGGATGACTGTAGGTAAGTTTTGGGGGAGTCAGAAGTTATACTCGAATTTTTGACTGCACAGGGATAGGTGCCTCCTAACCCTTAAGTTGTTCTAGAGCCAATCGTACTACATATGTAGTACAAGGATTTCACTGCAATATATTCCCAATTTCTCCCTCCCATACTTTTTGCTATTGTAATCCTAATTCTTCTATTAGAGAAGTACTATTGTTGCTCTAGACTGTAGATTGGCGAACATTCTCTGTAAAGGATCAACTAATAAATGCCTCGGTACTTGTTAATTCATTCTGGAACTCGTTGAGGAGTGCTGAAACCAACGAGTGGAGAACAAATGATGAATGATGAAGCATTTTCTCTTGTGGGGCGGCGTCGTGACTCATACAAGTTCTAGCAAGTGTGATGAGTCCTGAGCAAGCACTGAGGGCTGAAACTTTTTTTTTCTCATCAAAACGCAAAGAGCATAGGGTTGACGAGGTCTGAAGTCTACTGGTACCAAGATATGACTACTTTTGTTTTTAGAGGCCACATGTTCTCTTTACCACCACTTAACTGCAGCATTGTAGTGTGAAAGTGGTCACAAGCAGTATGCAAACAAAGGTACAGAAAACTTGTCTTGCTGAGGGAAAGATATGGCTTGTGAACCATAGCTTGCTGACCACAGCTTAAATATTTATCTATTAAAGCAACTAAAAGTAGAAAACAAAAACTAATTTTACATTCATTTATTATATTTCCAATATTCCCCATTTTTAATAGAAGATCTCAGTATGTTTGATATCAGTCTTGTTCAGTCTCAGAATTTTCCTTTAATATTCATGTAGTACAGATCCACTTGCAATGAATTCTTTCAACTATTGTATTTGATATTTTGAATGTTATATCTGCTGCAGAATTGTCAGTGAGCAGGTTTGGGGGGATTGCTTGTTTTCTTTTGGAATTTTGAAAGTGTTACTCCATTTTATTCTGCCTTTCATGGTGAAGTATGCTGTATTTTTTTTTAAATTCTTTTATTTGTTCATTTTTCTTGTATGTATTTATCTTTGACTTAAAGATTTTTTTAATTTTTAGTAGTTTAAATACATTGGGTTTTTTTGTATTTATCCTTCTTAGTATTCTTTTAGATTTGTTCCCTGTGTCTGTCTTCAACTTTTCAAAGTTCTTAGCAATTGTTTCGTCAATAATACCTTCCGCATCTTGGGTTTCCAATTATAAGTGTGTTACAACTGTGATGCAAGAGATGTTGGGTGTGTTGTTTTGTGTGTGTGCGGGGGGGTACCCCAATCTTTTTCCTCATTATATTTCATTTTGGTAACTTATCATAAAACTTGCCAGAAGTTACCTAACTCCTCACTTCTGCTGAGTCAGTTCATGAGTCTGTTGAAGGCATTCTTCATCTCTTAAATGTGTTTTTGATTTCCAGCATTTCTGTTTGATTTTTATATAGTTTTTATCTCTGCAGTTTTTTTTAATTTTTATTTTAATTGTTGATCTTGTACAGTTTTCTGTCTTTTATTCTCACCCGAACCCATCACCCCAGCCCTCCCCTCCTCCCTCCCATTTCCACCCCCCCATAGTTTTTGTCCATGTGTCCTTTATACTTGTTCCTGTAATTCCTTCCCCTTTTCACCTGAAATTCCCTCCTCTCTCCCCTCTGGTGACTTTCAGCCTGTTCTCAATTTCTGTGTCTTTGGTTATATTATGCTTGTTTGTTAGTTTTGTTGATTAGCTTCCTGTTAAAGGTGAGATCATATGGTATTTGTCTTTCACTGCCTGGCTTACTTCGCTTAGCATGATGCTCTCCAGTTCCATCCATGCTGTTGCAAAGGGTATGAGCTCCTTCTTTCTTTCTGCTGCATAGAATTCCATTGTGTAAATGTACCACAGTTTTTTGATCCATTCATTTACTGATGGGCATCTAGGTTGCTTCCAACACTTGGCTATTGTAAATTGTGCTGCTATAAACATAGGGGTGCATAGGTTCTTTTGGATTGGTGTTTCAGGGTTCTTAGGATATAGTCCTAGCAGTGGAATTGCTGGGTCAAAAGGTATATCCATTTTTAGTTTTTTTAGAAAATTCCATACTGTTTTCCATAGTGGTTGTACCAGCCTGCACTCCCACCAACAGTGGACTAGTGTCCCCTTTTCTCCACAACCTCTCCAACACTTGCTGTTTGTTACTTTGTTTATGAGGGCCATTCTGACTGGTGTCAAGTTGTATCTCATTGTGGTTTTAATTTGCATCTCTCTGATAGCTAGTGATGTCGAGCATCTTTTCATGTGTCTCTGGATCCTCTGTATGTCCTCCTTGGAGAGGTGTCTGCCCAAGTTCTCTGCCCATTTTTTAATTGGGTTGCTTGTCTTCTTAGAGTGGAGTCGTGTAAGTTCTTTGTATATTTTGGAGATTAAACCCTTATCTGAGGTATCATTGGCAAATATGTTTTCCCACACAGTTGGTTCTCTTTTTATTTTAATATTGTTTTCCTTGGCCATGCAGAAGCTTTTTATTTTGATGAGATCCCATTTGTTTATTCTTTCCTTTATGTCCCTTGCTTTAGGGGACATATCAGTAAAAATATTGCTGCGTGTAATATCTGAGATTTTCCTGCCTATGTTCTCCTCTAGGACTTTAATGGTGTTACGGCTTATGTTTAAATCTTTTATCCACCTTGAGTTTATTTTTGTGTATGGTGTAAGTTGGTGCTCGAGTTTCATTTTCTTGCACAAAGCTGTCCAGTTCTCCCAACACCACTTGTTGAAGAGGCTATTTTTACTCCATGTTATGTTGCTGCCCCCTTTGTCGAATATTACTTGACTGTAGAGATTAGGGTTTATTTCTGGGCTCTCTGTTCTATTCCATTGGTCCACGTGCCTGTTTTTATGCCAGTACCAGGCTATTTTGATTACAGTGGCCTTGTAATACATTTTGGTATCAGGTATTGTGATCACTCCTGCTTTGCTCTTCTTTCTCAAGATTGCTGCCGCTATTCTGGGTCGTTTATTGTTCCATATAAATTTTTTTTTTTTTGAAAGCATTTTTTTTTTCCTTTTAGATTTTATTTATTTATCTTTAGAGGGGAAAGGATGGAGAGAGGGAGAGAAACATCAATGTGCGGTTGCCTCCCGTATGTCCCCTGACGGGAACTGGCCTGGCAACCCAGGCATGTGCCCTGACTGGGAATCGAACCACGATCTTTTGGTTCTCAGGCCCGCGCTCAATCCACTGAGCTACACCAGCCAGGGCGTTCCATATAAATTTTTGAAGAGTTTGTTCTATATCTGTGAAATAGGCCATTGGTATTTTAATAGGTATTGCATTGAATCTGTAGATTGCTTTGGGAAGTATGGACATTTTGATGGTGTTAATTCTTCCGATCCATGAACACGGTATGTGTTTCCATTTATTTGTGTCTTCCTTGATTTCTCTCTTCAGTGTTGTGTAGTTTTCTGCATACAGGTCTTTTACCTCCTTGGTTAGGTTTATTCCTAGGTACTTTATTTTTCTTTTTGCTATATCAAATGGGATTTTTTTCTTGATTTCTGCTTCTGTTGTTTCATTGTTGGTATACAAAAATGCCTTTGATTTCTGGATATTGACTTTGTATCCGGCTGTTTAGCCAAATTCATTTATTAGGTTGAGCAGTTTTTTGGCCGAGACTATAGGATTTTCTATGTATACTAACATGTCATCTGCAAACAATGATAGTTTTGTTTCCTCCTTTCCAAGTTGGATGCCTTTTATTTCCTTTTCTTGTCTAATCGCTGTGGCTAATACTTCCAATACTATGTTGAATAGAAGTGGTGAAAGTGGACAGCCTTGTCTTGTTCCTGATTTTAGTGGAAAAGAATTTAGTCTTTGCCCGTTGAGTATGATGCTCGCTGTAGGTTTCTCATATATAGCCTTTATTATGTTGAGGAATGCTCCCTCTATTCCCACTTTGCTGAGTGTTTTAATCATGAATGGGTTCTGTACCTTATCAAATGCTTTTTCCGCATCTATTGATATGATCATGTGATTTTTGTCTTTGCTTTTGTTTATGTGATGAATTACATTTACTGATTTGAGAATGTTGAACCATCCTTGCATTCCTGGGATGAATCCCACTTGGTCATGGTGTATGATCTTTTTAATGTGTTGTTGGATGCGGTTTGCCAATATTTTGTTGAGGATTTTAGCATCTATGTTCATCAGCGATATTGGCCTGAAGTTTTCTTTCTTTGTTATGTCTTTATCTGGTTTTGGGATTAGGATGATGCTGGCTTCATAAAAAGAGTTTGGGAGTCTTCCATCTTTTTTTGATTTTTTTGGAATAGTCTGTGGAGAATAGGGGTTAGCTCTTCCTTAAATGTTTTGTAGAATTCTCCTGTGAAGCCATCTGGTCCAGGACTTTTGTGTGTTGGGAGCGTTTTGATTACTGATTCAATTTCACCGGCTGTTATTGGTCTGTTCAGGCTTTCTGTTTCTTTTTCATTGAGTTTTGGAAGGTTATATTTTTCTAGAAACCTGTCCATTTCACCTAGGTTTTCAAATTTCTTGGCATACAGTTCTTCATAGTAATTTCTTACAATCCTTTGTATTTCTGCGGTGTCGGTTGTAATATCTCCTCTTTCATTTCTGATTGTGTTTATTTGAGTCCTCTCTCTTTTTTCTTGATGAGCCTGCTTAAAGGCTTGTCGATTTTGTTGATCTTTTCAAAGAACCAACTCCTGGATTCATTGATTTTTAGGATTGTGCTTTTAGTCTCTATGTCATTTAATTCTGCTCTGATCTTGGTTATTTCTTTCCTTCTACTTGCTCTGGGCTGTCTTTGTTGTTGTTCCTCGAGTTCTTGTAGGTGAAGGGTTAGGTTGTTTGTTTGAGATGTTTCTGTCTTTTTTAGATAGGCCTGTATCACTATAAGCTTCCCTCTGAGGACTGCCTTTGCTGTGTCCCATAAGTTTTGGGTCGATGTGAGTTCATTATCATTTGTTTCCAGAAATTTTTTGATTTCCTCCCTAATTTCATTCTTGACCCATTTATTGTTTAATAGCATGCTATTCAATGTCCATGATTTTGAGGGTTTTGGGTTTTTCTCCTTGGGGTTGGTTTCTAGTTTCAGTCCCTTGTGGTCAGAGAAAATGCTTGGTATGATTTCAATTTTCTTGAATTTGTTGAGGCTTGATTTGTGTCCTATCATGTGGTCTATCTTTGAAAATGTTCCATGTGCATTTGAAAAGAAAGTGTATTTAGCTTCTTTGGGATGAAGGGGCTCTATATATATCAGTTAAGTCCATTTCCTCTAGAGTGTTGCTCAGTGCCACAATGTCTTTGTTGATATTTTGTTTGGAAGATCTGTCCATTTTTGACAGTGGGGTGTTAAAATCACCTACTATAATTGTGTTGCTGTCAATATCTTTCTTGAAGTCCTCTAAAATTTTCTTGATGTATTTAGGTGCTCCTCCGTTGGGTGCATATATATTTACAATATTTATGTCTTCTTGGTGGATTCTTCCCTTGAGTATTATGAAGTGACCTTCTGGGTCTCTCTTTATGGCCCTTCTTTTGAAGTCTATTTTGTCTGATATGAGTATTGCTACCCCAGCTTTTTTTTTCCTGACCATTTGCTTGGAAAATTTGTTTCCAGCCCTTCACTTTGAGCCTGTGTATGTCTTTTGTCCTGAGGTGGGTCTCTTGTAGGCAGCATATGTGTGGGTCGTGCTTTCTTATCCATTCAGCTAATCTATGTCTTTTGATTGGAGCATTTAATCCATTTACATTTAAGGTTACTATTGATAGGTAATTATTCATTGCCATTTTCGTACCTGTGTTCCTCTCTCTCTTTCTCTCTCTGTCTTTTCCTTTCTTCCCTTAAAGCAGTCCCTTTAGTATCCCTTGAAGAACTGGTTTGGTAGAGGTGTATTCTTTTAGACTTCTTTTGTCTGGGAAGCTCCTTATTTGGCCTTCTATCTTGATTGAAAGCCTTGCTGGGTAAAGTAGTCTGGGTTGCAGGCCTTTGGTTCTCATTGCTTGGAATATTTCTTGCCAGAATAATTCTCTTCTGGCTTGGAGCGTTTCCATTGAGAAGTCAGATGCTAACCTGATTGGGGCCCCCTTGTATGTTACTTCCTTTTTCTCCCTTGCTGCCTTTAAGATTCTCTCTTTGTCTTGGAATTTTGCCATTTTAATTATGATGTGTCTTGAAGTGGGCCTGTTTGGGTTCCTTTTGATTGGGACTCTCTGTGTTTCCTGGATTTGTGTGGCTTTTTCTCTCACCAAATTAGGAAAGTTTTATCTCTGCAGTTTTTCACCTGGTTTTGTATATTGGCTGTCTTTCCCATTAGATCCTTTGTCATTGTAATCATAGTGATTTTACGCTCCCTGTTTAATGACTTGAACATTTGTTTCATGTCTGCATCTGGTTCTATTGATTGCTTTTTTTTGGCAGTGAGTGTTTTTTCTTGTTTTTTTTTATGTGTCTTGTAATTTTTCATGTCATTCTGTATCACGATAATAGTGTTTATGTCTAGAAATGGCCTTGCCTTTCTCTCTGATAAATCTTTAGTTTCAGAGAATGTTTGAGATATTTTAAAGAAGCATTAAGTTCCCTATATGTAAAATAAGTTATCACAAGCTCTGTGGAGTTAAAATCTAAATTCATTTACTATTTTATTATCTTCTTGTTAATTGTTTTATGTAATTATTCTTGGGGAGATCTTACTCTGTGTAATGCATTCTTTCATTTATACTTCTTTAAAACAGACTTACATTATGAACTGAATTTATTCCCATTTCATACATACAAAAAACTTAAGTAAAATATATATAAAAGTGAACCCCTGTCAAATGACATAATTGGGACTTGATTCTCTGGGTCCATCTAATTTCATATCTTGCATTCTTAACTGTTATCCTGTTTCAATGCATTATTTGACTTAATGGGGAAAAATTGAGTGTCAGTTATATTGAAGATCCTGTGATAAGTTCTGTGCAGGAATGACACCACCAATATGACATGCTGTGCATTTAGTACACTAATATTCTAAAAATGGATTTCAAAGACTATCACTTTTCATTAAGCAACTGGAATGGTAGAAATACATAGTAATAGGTCTTGTTTACAAATGATACTTGGTTGATGCATTTTAGACGAATCTTTCTGGTTACTGTGCAGGATTCATTACCATTGTAAATGGTCCAACCATTTTCAGGTTAGAACCATCACTGGATTGGCTCCTAGGATGTTATTTTTGTTGACCTCATGAGTGACACAGTCATTAGCATTATGTAACAGGTCCTCAGTAATGTGTTTTGTTTTGAACAAGTACCATTTTTGTTCCATCTGGTGTCTTTTCATTATAACATTGATGAGATGCCATAGTGTTGCCAGTGGAAATAGGATTCTTCCATAGAGTCACAAGCAAAGCATTTTGGGATTCACTTATATATAGGAGGATATGAGCAATAGAGGCAAGATTTATTGAACAGAAATAAAAGACTGCCTCCAGGTGCCAGTGTCTCGTCCAAAACCAGGTGGCTCAGCTCTGTCTTGCTGCAGAAGTGCAGGGCCTGGTGAGCCCTCACCAGGAGGGTCAGGATCCAGAATTATAATGCCATCACCCTGGGCTCCAGTAGTCCAGCATAGTCTCTGCTCCCAGCTTTAGTCTGACCTGGTCTACCCCACACTTTAGCTCAAGTGGCTGCTACAAGAAGAGAGAACAGGTGAATGAACAAGCCCTGAGCCTTTGTTAAGCTTTGATTATATTACCTTGGGCTTGGGAGGGGGTAAGCTTTTCTTCTTTTTCTTTTTTTTTTTTTTAAAGATTTTATTTATTCATTTTTAGAGGGATAGGGAGGGAGAAGAAGAGGGAGAAAAACATCAGTGTGTGGTTGCCTCTCGCCTGTCACCTACTGGGCACCTGGCCCACAAACCAGGTGTGTGCCCTGACCGGGAATTGAACCAGCAACCCCTTGCTTCACAGGCTGGCACTCAATCCACTGAGTCGCACTAGACAGGCTAGCTTCTTTTCAAACTAACCAATCTTCTTTCTAATTCTTTGTGGGCTATGCTGGGCCCTCCCCCTATGTGTAACAAATGTACCACACTAATGCAAGATGTTAACAATAGAAACTGTACGTGGGATGGAGAGGGATTGGGTAGAAGGGGAGTATATAGGAATTCTGTACTTTCTGTGCAGTTTTTCTATAAACCTAAAACTTGTTCTAGAAAGTAAGAACTTATTAATGAAAAGTTACTGATGCCTGTTAAAGAGTTCATGAAATTGCCTGTACAAAATATCTTAACAACCATAGGTAGTATCTAATGAATGTAACAACAATGTTAAGTGAAGGTTTTTCTTTTTTATTAAACGTTTAATTCTTATTCTGTTCCTCCCCAACCTTTAAAAAAAAAAGAATACCTGTAGTTGTTCCTGTTCCTGTATTCATTTTTCTTTCTTTTCTTTTCTTTTCTTTTTTTTTTTTGGTCTTTTCTGTTAGGTGTACTAGCTCTATCTTGGTACCCACCCGGGTCACATGATGAGAATGGAGTACCTACTGATGACTTGGTACCAACTATTTTGGATAAAGCTCATAAATATAATCTGAAGGTATTTTATTTTATGTATTTTACTTTTTATTGAGTTATAATTGGTATGTCACATTATATTAGTTTCAGGTGTTCAATATAATTGACATATACATATATATATGAAGTGAAACAATCATCACAATAAGTCTAGTTAATATCCATCACCATACAGAATAACAGTTTTTTTTGTCTCCTGGTGAGAATTTATAAGATCTGTTCTCTTAGTAACTGTACAATGCAGTAGTATTAATTATAGTCACCATGTTGTACTTTACATCCCCAGACTTACTAATTTTATGACTGAAGTCTATACCTTTTACCAGCTTTACACATTTTACTCGACCCCCCCCCCCCGCAGGTTCTTTATATATTTTGGATAGTAACCCCTTACCAGATATATTGTATGATTTGCAAATATGTTCTCCCATTTGGTAGGTTACCTTTCATCTTGTTGATGGTTTCCTTTGCTGTGCAGAAGCTTTTTAGGTTGTTGTAGTCCCATTTTATTTTCTTTTTCTCAAGATATTTTTTAATTTATCTTCTAGTTATTTCTCTAACCAGTTGGTTGTACAATAGCATGTTGTTTAATCTTCACATACTAGTACTTGTGAGTCTTCCAGTTTTCTTCTTGTAATTGAAGGCTAGTTTTATACCATTGTGGTCCAAAAGATGCTTAACATAATTTCACTCTTAAAATTTTGGGGACTTCTTTTGTAGCCTGGAGAGTGTACCATGTGCACTTGAGAAGAATGCGTATTTTTGATTCTTTTGGATAAAATGTTCTGTATATGTCTGTAAATTGCATCTAGTATAATGTGTCACTTAAGGTCAATTTCATCAATTGTTGAAAGTGGGGGATTAAAGTCTCCTACAATTATTTTGGTTCTGACTATTTTACCTTTTAAGTTTGTTAATGTTTGCTTTTTATATTTGGATGCCCCTATATTGGTTGGATAAATATTTAGAAGTGTTAATTCTCTTATTGGATTGAAACCTTTGTATGTTGACCTTATTTGTCTCTAATTACAGACTTTTCTTAATGTTTATTTTGTCTGATATAAATATTACAACTCATGCTATCTTTTGGTTTCCATTTGCATGGAATATCATTTTTTGTATTCTCGAATTTTCAGACTATGCGTGTCCTTAATCTAAAATGAGACTTCTGTAGTTAGCATATAGATGGGTCTTTTATTTTTTTAATTCATTCAGACATTGTGTTTTTTTACAGGGAGCAGAATTTAGCCTTTTTATACTTAAAGTAGTTATTGATAGGTATGGAATTTTGCTAATTTAATTGTTTTATAGCTTTTTGTAATTTCTTTGTTTCTTCTTTCTTTTCTTGCTCTCTTCCCTTATGATTTGATGATTTTCTATAGTGGTAGGCTTATATTCCTTCCTCTGGATTTTTTTTTTTTTTTTTTGTGTATCTACTATAGGTTTTTACTTTTTGGTTATCTTGAGGCTTCTGTAAAACAATTTATATTTGTAAGAGTGTATTTTGTTGATAAATTAAATTTGAATAGATTCTAAAGTTGTACATTTTATGCCCCTATTTATGTCTCTTTACCTTATTTCCAATGACAAATTATTGTAATTACTTTTACTAGTTGTCTTTTAATGCTAGCTTTATAAGTGATTAAATCATCACCTTTACAACATAAGATTTTTCTGAATTTTAATATACAGGGTCTGGCAGAAGTAACACCTGCATGAGTGTGGTTGGTAGGGTAATAATATAGGTGTAATAATTTATAGTTTTAATTTGAAAATTTCACCTAAATTGTCATATGGTGTGTTTAAGTGTGCTATTGTTATATTACAGAATTACATGCTTATGATTTTGTAATAAAAGATTTTGTAAGAAAAAAGGGCATTATTTGTGCTGGACCCTGTATATTTACTTATACCATTGAGATTTATACTTTTATGCTTTCCTATTACAGATTAACACCCTTTTGTTTAAGCTAAGGTAGTCCCTGTAGCATTTCTATTAAACCTGGTCTATTAGTCATGAACTTCTCTAGCTTTTACTTTTATGGAAAAATTATTTCACATCTAGTTCTGAAGGATAACTTTGCTGGGTAGAGTATTCTATGTTGAAAGTTTTCTTTTAAAAGTGCTTTATATACATCTTGCCACTTCTGTTGATATAATAGGGATTCCTTTGTTTATAACATACTGTTTTTTTCTTTGGCTTCTTCTAAGATCTGTCCTTCAACTTTTGACTATTATAACATACCATGTTGTGGGTCTCTTTCAGTATATTTTATTTGGAACTCTGGGTTTTCTGGATCTGGATGCCTATTCCCTTCCCATATTACGGAAGTTTTCAGATAAGTTTTCTGCCCCTTTTACCCAGGGATCCCTATATTGCAGATATTGGGCCTTTTTGATGTTGTCCCACGAGTCCTTAATTGATCTTCTCTCTTCTTTATTCCTTGTTTTTACTTTGTGCTGCTCTGACTGGATGGGTACCACTGCCCCATCTTTGAGTTCATTGATTCTTTCCCCTGTTTTTTTCTAGTTTGTTACCAAATTCTTTCTCTGTTGTATATTTTAGTACAGTTATTTTATTCTTCAATACCATCATTTGTGTTCAGTGCTTTCTTATATTTTCTGTTTGTTGAAATTTTCACTTCGTTTGTGAGTTGTTCTCCTGACATTGATGAGCATCCTTATTATAGTTATTTTGAACTATTCATCATGTGGAAGACTTTACTTGTTTCCTATTGCTACATTGCAAAATACCCCCAAATTTGGCAGTTTAAAAAACACACATTTATCGTATACAATTTCTTTTTTTAAAAGATTTTATTTGTATATTTTTAGACAGAGGGGAAGGGATGGAGAAAGAGGAAGAGAAACATCAGTGTGTGGTTGCCTCTCACATGCCCCCTACTGGGGACCTGGCCTACAACCCGGGCATGTGCCCTGACTGGGAATTGAACAGTGAACCCTTTGGTTTACAGGCCAATGCTCAACCCACTGAGCCACACCAGCCAGGGCTATCATATACAATTTCTAAAGGTGAGGAATCTAGAAGTGGCTCAGACAGGTAGGGTATAGTTCAGGGTCTTTCATGAGATTACAGTCATCCAACTTTCTCATGTGGTTGCTGATAGGCCTCAGTTTCTTTCAGCTGTAGAAATAGGAGTTTTAGTTCTTCACCACATAGGCCTCTCTGTAGGGCTACCTGTGCCTTCTTACGATATGGGAGCTGGATTCTTCAAAGTAAATGATCAGAGAGAGAGAGAGAGAGTCTAATATAGATATGGGAGTCTTTTTTTTGAGCTAATCTTAGAATTAATACCACTTCCATTCTATTGTATTGGTTTATCCACTGATAAACCAACCCTGGCACAATGCAGGCATCAACTGCATGTGTCATGAGTATCTGAAAATGAGGATCATTGGTGGTCGTTTTGAATACTGGCTACTACAGAACTTGCAAATTTATTCTATAGTGACAGCAAGTTCTGATTCAAAAACTAAATGATAGCACAAGAAAGAGATATACAGGCTGATCTCACTGATGAAAATATGTGCAATATTCCAAAAGAAAATTTGATAAGAAGTGTCGTTCTTTAATTGTTGTTCAGTGCAGTTTTTGCTCACCAGTGAATCTATCTGGTCTTAGACTTTTCTTTGTTGAAGTTTTTGATTACTAACTCAATCTCCTTACCTAGTAATCAGTCTTTTCAGATTTTCTATTTTTTTCATGATTCAATCTTGGAAGATTGTATGTGTCTAGGAATATATCCATTTTTTCCACTTGGTGCAATTTGCTGAAGTATAAATGTTAATAGTAATTTCTTTCAATCCTTTGTATTTCTGTAGTTCAGTTGTAACATTTCTTTCATTTCTGAGTTTACTTAGAGGAGCCATCTTTTTATTTCTAGCTAAAGGTTTGTCAATATTTTCAAGAAACTTTTTCTTAGTTTTATTGGTCTTTCCTATTGCTTTTTGTCTCTATTTCTTTAATTTCTGCTTTGACCTTTGTCTTTTCCTGCCCTGTAGTTACTATGAGCTTCATTCTTTCTTCTGGTTCTTTGGGGTGTAGTTAGGTTGTTTATTTGCAGCTTTACGTGTTTCTTGAGGTATATGTTTATCACTGTCAACTCTTAGTATCTCTTAGAACTCTTTTTTTTGTTGTTGTTGCATCCATAAATTTTTGTGTGTTTTATTTTCCGTTTAATTTCTTTTCAAGGTGTTTTTTATTTCCCTTTTGTCAACCTTTTTGGAGAGATTGTTCAGTAGCATATTTTCAATTTTCACATATTTGTGAATTTTTCCATTTTTATCTTGTGATTGATTTCTACTTTCATACCATGTGATCTAAAATATACTTGCTTTGATTTTAGTCTTCTTAAGTTAATTAAGAGTTTTATTTTGACCACCTAACATATGATCTATCCTGGAGAATGTTCCATGTTCACTTGAGAATAATATGTATTCTCTTGTGATTGGATGGAACCTTCAGCGTACGTCTGTTACGCCTGTATGACCTGATGTTGGTTCAGGCTGTTGTTTCCTTATTGGTTTTCTGTCTGGATAATTTATCCATCAATGCAAATAGGGTATTAATGTCTGACACTATTACTTTACTGCTATCTATTTGATCCCTGTTGTCTGTTAACATTTACTTTACAGTAGGTGCTCTTATGTTGTAAATATTTACAAATATTATCTCCTGCTATTGAATTGGCCACTTTTTCATTATACAACTCTCTTTTTTGCCTCTTACTACAATCTTTGTTCTAAAAATTTACTTTTGTATAATATAGTTATAGCTGCCCCAGTTCCTTCTGGTTTCATATGTGTAAAATATATTTTGTCATTCCTTCACTTTCATATTGTTACTGTTTTTACATCTGAATGTAAATTGGCCTTGTTTTTTAACCAATTTAACCTCTGTCTTTTGATGAGAGAAGTTTTTCCATTTACATTACAAGTAGTTGTTTCTAGGTATCTGCTTACTGCCATTTTGTTTGCTTCCAACTGTTTTGTAATGGCTTCATTCCTTTCTTCTTTTGCTCTCTTCCTGTTTGATTTGGTGACTTTTTATAGGGGTAGGATTAGATTCCTTTCCCATTGCCCGTTGTGTATCTGCTATACGTTTTTCTTTGTGTTTACTGTGTGTCTTACATAAACAACTTGTATTTATTATAACAGTCTATTTTAGGGTTGTAACATAAGTTTGAACTAATTCTAAAACTGTATGTTTTTACTCTCCCCAGTCACAGTTTATATTTTGGTTGTCATATTTTGTATCTTTTTATCTTGTGTACTCTTAACTAGTTATTTTAGTTATCTTTTACACTTTTTATCTTTAATCTTCTTACCAGCATTATAAATGATTGATCAATTGCCTTTACTATGTATTTAGCTTTCCCAGTGATATTTTTACTTTCAAATGTATTCTTGTTACAATTAATAGCCTTTTCTTTTCAGCTTAAGAAAGTCTTTCTACATTTCTCCTAAGGCTGGCTTTGTGGTGATGAACTCCTTTAGCTTTTGCTTTTCTTTATTTCTCTTTCAATTCTGAATATCTGTGCAAGCAGAGTCTTGGTTGTAAGTTTTTTTTTTTTTTTTCTTTTTCTTTTTTTTCTTTCAGCACTTTGAATATATTCTGTCACTGTCTTCCACCCTGCAAAGTTTTTGCTGAAAAAAATCTCCTGTTTGTCTTGTGGGGATTCCCTTGTGTATAACAAGGTTTTTTTAATTTTTTTTTTTTAATTTTTGCTACTTTTAAGATTCTCTTCTTTCATTTTTGACATTGTAATTGTAATGTATCCTTCTCTGGATCTTTTGGGTTCATTTCATTTGGAATTCTCTAGGTTTTTTTTTTTTTTTTTTTTTTAATCTGGAAATGTTTCCTTCCTCAGGTTAGGGAAGTTTTTAGTTATTTCTTCAAATAGGTTTTCTGTTTCACTTTCTTTTTATTCTTATTTATTGTTGCTATTTTTATTGGGTGAGTTTTCCTATTATGTCTTCAAGTTCACTGATTCTGTCTTCCATTTCATCTAGTCTTCTGTTGAACCCTCTAGTACATTTCTCAGTTTACTTAGTGTATTCTTTAGCTCTCTAAATTCTGTTTGGTACTTTCTTTTATTTTTCATCACCTTATTGAAGTTCTCACCTGATCACCCATCATTCTTTCACGCCTTGTAAACAACTTTTTGATCATTAATTTGAACTCTTTATCACGTAAGTTACCTATCTCTATATTATTACCTGATGTTTTGTCTTGTTCTTTCATTGGCAGCGTATTTCTATATTTCATTATTTTGTTTGATGTTGTGCTTGTATCTATGTGTAAGATGAAACAGCTGCCTGTACTAGTCTTGAATGTTTGACTTTGTATATGAGATGAACCTTACCACTTACTGTGCTGTAGCTCTTCATTTTCTCTTAAACCTTTTTTTTTAAATTGTCCAAGAAACGTGTTTTTAACGACCCCCAGTAGTTCAGGGTATGCCAAGACCAGTTAATTTCCCGTAGAGGAGAGTCTCAGTCAGCACAATAATTCAGGTTGTTTTTAAGGCAGATCCTTGGGTAGCATCTTTTGAAGAATGCAAATATATGCAGTCTTGTGGAACCAAAAATGTACACCCCCACCAGCCACCAGAGCCTGGCTACTTAGAGGTGTCCCCTGAGTGGCAGTCATGAAAATTGGTGTTTTAATCAAGTGTAAGCTCCTTTCTGGGAGATACCAGTGGGCTGTAGTGAGGCAGGAGGAGAGCACAGTGATGGCATTCTCTGGCCTGCATTCCCTGAGAGCATTTCTGAAGCCCCTAGATGTGTGTCAGGTTGCTCCAGGTCAAGCAATGTTGCCTTTCTCACAGAAAGGCTGGGGGGGTGTTCCAGTCTTCTGTCTCTAGTGCCTGGTGATGGTAGCCAGACAAGACCTGTCCCTCTGACTGTTATATTCCCTTTGTACCCAGCAACACAAGCCAAACCAGAACTTGCCCCTCAGGCCAAAGCTTCTGGACAAGCAAATAGGCCTCTTTCTCAGAAACACTGGGGATGTGCCTTATTCATCTATCTGTTACAGTGCCCTGGGACTGGCAGTCTAACAAGAACTGCCTCTCTGATGGCTACAGGCCCATGGGACCCAAGAACACGACCTCTCTGGCCTCCAGAGCAAGGTGATCAGGAGGTGTCTGTCCCCTGCGGGCTAGCCACAGAAAACAGGTCATCAGCTGTGTGTAGAAGATCCTGTCCAGGAGATACTGTCACTTTGGAGCACTACTGTGTGAAAGCGTAAAAATGGTACTTACTGGCTAGATTGCATACAAAGATAGTACCCACCTAAAAAGGAAGAAAGAAAGAAGAATAAAAAAGATAGCATCCACCAGCTTTAGCAAGAGGGCACGCAGGAAGATGGTTCCCACCAGCCTCCTTTCCCCAAGAGTGTCCCAGCAGGACTCTGTTTCACAGAGCAGTGCTTTAAAATTAGCAAATGAGTCCCTTTCATATAAAGTCTGGGTACTTTTACAAGGATTGCTTCTGTATTGGGCACCAGGGTAGGTGAGTCTGAGCATAAGCCCTTTTAAGAGCTGTTTCTCAGTTCACTACAGTTCCTTGGGTTTCCTTGGCACAGGCCCCTTTGGTCAGTAAAGATAGATGTTTCAAGGGTTTGTCTCTCAGATGCTGGTTTTAAAAATTAGGTTGTCCAATATGGGATATGAACCCTTTGCTCTTCAGGGAGAAGCTCCAGGTTTCGGGTTTCCTTCCCATTGTGGGTCACTGTGCCACATGGGAGGGAGGAGTTTAAGGTGGATTATGTTTCGGCTGTTTCTACCTGCTTCAGTGTGGGTTTCCACTTGTTTGCCAGATATGAAAGAGTTGCATTGGCAGTTTTTACGTTTTTTTTCCCCCTCTAGAGGAAATTGTTCTATACGTAGCTATAGATTTGATATAGCCATTGGAAGAGGCAAGTTCAGGATCTTCCTATGTCTGCAACCTGCTTTTTTTTCTCAGTAGAATATATATATGTGTGTGTGTATAGGTGTATATATAGGTGTATGTATATATTCAATAGAGATATATTTATTCCAACAGAATTATAAAGTAAATATACAGATAATAATATTTGATGCTCACTGAGAAACCACTTCGTAAAAAATTAAATGTAATCAGCATAAATACAGTCAATAATAAAGATCTGTTGATACTTAACTGAGAAAAAATAACTAGGGAAACACAAAAATACTTCTAAAATACACTATCATTGTCACAGCACATAAAAACATTTTCTTAAAAAGTGAACAGTTTCTACTTGGAAATTTCATTTCTCTGCCCTTTTTTAAATTTATATTTTGAAGTCTGATATGGTACTGCAGTTTTCAATTTTACAAAATATTTCTTCCATCCCCTCACGCTGAATTGATGTCTGTCCTTAAATCTGAAGTGCGTCTCTTGTTTTCAATAAGGTGTCACTGTAGCTCAACTCTGTATTTCCTGAGAGTGCTCTCTATCTACTGAAGCTCGCTCTTACAGTGGCACTTGGCAGCCTGTACAAGGAGCTGACGTAGACGTGGGTTTAGCACCTTGTGCATGGGGCTGCCTGCAGATGCAGTAGGGTGCTCCCAGGCTGGTATTCCGAGCAACTCCAGTTTGGACTTCCTGCTGAACACAATCCTTTTAACACCTTTTGAAATTCTTACTTGCCTGTTTCCCAATATCCCCTCACCAGTTATAGAACTTTCCCATAGTATTCCAAATGCTAGTAGAGAGAATGGATTTCTCTAGCGGGGTCCCATCTAGCTGTGATAACTGAGCATTCACTGCTTTCCTTTGTCCCCATGGGAGAGATCACCTCTATCACATAAATCAGCCTGTTTCAGTGTTTTCTGGTGTTGCGGACCTTTCAGCCTGGTTTCAGGAGTTGTAACCCTCACCCCATGGTGGGCTGTGTAAGAGCCCTAGGGACCCACTTCATCTGGGTCTGTTCTGTCAAGAGGACGTGAGCTACTAAGGAGACAAAGCTTATCTCCCTGGCAGGAGTGCTGCTTCTGCCTCATCCATCTCTGGCCCCAATGCTTGGTTGGCAGTCAATGACGGGTAAGACTCCTCATGGGAGGGGCACCCTAAGCCAGACGCAGCCACTTGGGAGGCCTCATGAAGGACTCGGGGGGGCTGCAGCAAAGAGGATGTGATGGACCCTCGCCCCCCCGGCTATTCTGACATAGCCCAAGTCCTCATTTCCATCTGGGAGATGTCTCCTGCTTCCTAATCGGCTTAAAGCCTGAAACTGTGGGGGTGAGCAGTGCAGCCCTGTACCGGCCAGGACGGCTCCAGGGGTGATCGGGCATAAGAAAGAATTCCTAAAGTCCTGTGAAACCTGCTTTGCTAAGAGTGCTCTCCCTTAGGTGATAAGTGTCCCAGGAGGAAATGAGTATGTCTCCCAAAGTTTGGCAACCCCCTTCCCTGACAGACACTGACTCAGATTAAGCCCTCAGATTTCTTTGAAATGTTAACCATTGTTTGATCCTTGTCGCCTGACATACCTGTATTTCCCTATTTGAGCCCAATAAAAGCCCAGTGAGGAAGGGGCTCTGGGTCATTCTCCTCTGAGAGTTTGACCCCTTTCCTCCCCAAGCAGTCATGTCTTGGTAGTTTTTATTTTCATCCGTGACGGAGGGATGGGGCTCTGCGGGCGGAGCCTCCCCACATCTGGTGCCCAAGACAGGGGCCCCCACATTCTGGGGAAGAGGTGTGGTGCTGGGAGAGTTTCCCTGACAGCCTCCACTGGGCCCAAACATGTATTTTTCTTTCTTCCCCCCCTCCCCCTCCATTGATGTGCTGGAGTCCCCTTTGGGAAGGCTTGACTTCTGCAAGTGTTCTCTCTAATGCATGACTTCCTGTCCAGGTCTGTACTCACCCAGTTTTTGCCCAGCAGTGACAAGAGGTGACCAGGCAGTTTGGCTGTTCCTCTGTTTCCCAGACCATGTAGAGGTCTGTCTGTCTGTCCCTTACAGGTTGCACTGGTGGGCAGGACTCCTCCCCGCTTTCTTGGAGTCAGGTTCTGGTTCAGTGCTTTTAGTCCTGTGTGAATGTTCCATCCTTTGATTAAAAAGGGGGATAAATATCAGGAATGTTTT
Source organism: Glossophaga mutica (assembly GCA_039655065.1). NCBI lineage: Eukaryota > Metazoa > Chordata > Mammalia > Chiroptera > Phyllostomidae > Glossophaga > Glossophaga mutica. Next base: position 159,478,084 of record CM077306.1, read on the forward strand.
ATAGTTCCATGTTGTCGAAGTCACTCTTCAGGATCACTTTCACATTAGAAAGTGCACTTTTGCTGCAGAATAGACTTGCAAGGCCAAAACTAGAAGCATGAAATAAGGGAATATTTATATGAACCTTATTCCTTAATCTAGGGATAAGGCAGACATCTGATTTTATATGTACAGTTGACTCTTGAAGAACCTTTCGACTACATGGATTCATTTACACATGGCTATTTGTGAATACGTACCTGTACCATTTTGTATCTGCAGCTGTGAATCCACAGATGCAGAGGGCCAGCTGTGTGCGTTGATCTGTGTCATTTTATGTAGAGCGCTTGAATATCACAAATTTTGGTGTCGTGGGGTATCCTGGAACCAGTGCCCCATTGGGCCCCAAAGGACAGCTAAGTTTTGGGGAAGTCAAAGGATACATAGATTTTTGAAAGCACCAGGGGGTCAGCACCCGTAACCCTCATGTTCAGCTCTCAACCATAGTATTCTGTCATTGTTAAACATTGTTTTAGAATTGGTCTAATATATTTTGGCAAATGGAAGAGAGAAATAGTGACTAGATCACATCATTACCTAAATCTACAAGTAATTATATTACAATTAAGAATTTTGAAATATATGAGTGAAAATTTTAAATGTTGTGTACTAATTTGGGCTTTTTAAATTACTATACATATATTGAGCTGCATTTTACAAAAGAAGGATGCCATTTATAGTTTACACCTTCAAAAGCAAACTCATTTTGAACATTTGCTTAGATATGGTATCATTTTTATATAAAATGGAAACAAACTTGGAAAATAATTTGCATCTAAGATAGGAATTATTCAAGATAATATGAGTATAAAAATTGTAATAAAAAATAAAATACCTAGCAATAAACTAAACACAGAAGGTGAAAGACCTGCACACTGAAAACTACAAACCATTGTTGAAAGAAATTGGAGGAGCCCACAGAAATGGAAAGATACTCTGTTCATGGATTGGAAGAATTAACATTGTTAAAATGTTGATATTACCTAAAGCAATCTACAGATTTAGTGCACTCCCTATCAGAATCCTAATGGCATTTTTCACAGAAATAGAACAAAATATCCTAAAATTTTATGCATCCACAAAGACCCTGAATAGCTAAAGCAGTCCTCAGAAAAAAGAACAAAGTTGGAGGTATCACATGCTCCAGTTTTCAAACTATACTACAAAGCTATAGTAACTTAAACAGTATGGTATCGACAGAAAAAAACAGACCTACAGCCCTGGCTGGTGTAGCTCAGTGGATTGAGCGCGGGCCTGCGAATCAAAGGATTGCGGTTCGATTCCCAGTCAGGGCACATGCCTGGGTTGCAGGCCAGTTCCCAGCATGGGACACATAAGAGGCAACCATACAGTGATATTTCTCTCCCTCTCTCCTACCCTTCCCCTCTAAAGATAAAAAAAAAAAAAAAAACAGACCTACAGACAGATGGGAAAGATTTGAGAGCCCAGATACGAACCCACACATACAAGGACCGCTAATCTGCTACAAAGGAGCCAAGAACATACAATGGAGAACGTCTTTTCTAAAAGTGGTGCTGGGAAAACTAGACAACCATGTGCAAAAGAGTGAAACTAGACCACTCTCTTTCACCATACACACAATTTACCTCAAAATGGACTAAAGACTTGAAGGTAAGGTGTGAAACAATAAGATAATACAAAGAAGAAACAATCAGTAATAAACTTAGTGGACATTAGTCTTAGAATTTGACTCCAAAGGCAAAGGAAACTAAAACAAATAGGACTACATCAAACTAAAAAGATCTTATGCTGCAAAGGTGCCCTGGCTGGCGTAGCTCAGTGGATTGAGCACGGGCTGTGAACCAAAGGGTCACAGGTTCGATTCCCAGTCAGGGCACATGCCTGGGTTGCAGGCCAGGCCCCTAGTGGGGGCCACGTGAGAGGCAACCACACATTGATGTTTCTCTCCCTCTCTTTCTCTCTCCTTTCTCCTCTCTAAAAATAAATAAATAAAATCTTTAAAAAATATATTTAAAAAAAAAAAAAAAAAAAGATCTTATGCTGCAAAGGAAACCATCAAGGAAATATTAAGGCAACCAACTGAATGGGAGAAGATATATGCATATATTTTCAATACGGGGTTAATATCTAAAATAAAAAAAAAAATCATATCACCACCACCAACAAAATCTGATTAAAAAATGAGAGTACCTGAATAGACATATTTCTAGGGAAGGGATACAGATGGCAACAGGCACATGAAAAGATGTCCAACTTTACTAATTATTACGGAAATGCAAATCAAGACTGTACTGACATTCACCTAACACATGGTAAAATGGCTCTTATTAAAAAGACAAGAAATAAACACTGGAGAGGATGTGGAGAAATGGGAACCCTGTACACTCCTCTGGTAACGTAAGTTGGTCAGTCATTATGGCAAACAGTATGAAGTTTCCTCAAAAAACGAAGAATAGAATTACCAAATGATCCAACAATTTCTCTTTTGGGTATTCATCTGAAGAATATGCAAACACTAATTTGTGAATATATATATGCATCCCTGTGTTCATTGCAGCATTGTTTAGAGTAGCCGAGATATGGAAACCAGTGTCCACTGACAGTTGAATGGATAAAGAAGATGTGGTACATATACACAGTGGAATGCTCCTTAGCCATAAAAAGATGAAATGTTGCCGTTTGGGACAAGGATGGATCTCCAGAGTATGATGCTAAGTGAAAAGTGAGATGGAGAGAAAGATGTAGAATATGATTTCAGTCACGTGGAATATAAAACAATATAAAAACAGAACAAAAGCTCACTGATACAGACAACAGATTGATGGTTACCAGAGGGGAAGGTGGGTGGGTAGGGCAAAATGGGTAAGGGGAATCAAATGAATGGTGAAATTGGAAATTAGGCTTTTTGTGGGGAACACAAAATGGATGTTGAATTATAATGCTGAACACCAGAAATTTTGATAGTGTTATTAAACACTGTATTTTAACCTCAATGTAAAAAAATGGAGTCTTCTGTGCACAATAGTTAAAAAATATTTCTGGTTGCTGCTTTCTACTATTACAGTAGAGAAATATAAACCATGTCAATAATAATAAGCATTCTGAAAATTATTGCCCTTTATAGTACTAGTAGATATTAATAGTACAAATTAAACATACATTATTTTGTAAAATGCTATTTTAGTTATATGGAAGAATTTGTTATTTAAAGGCATTTGACATTGACTCCATGTAAGTGTACCTTGATCACATCTGAAAAAAGAATCCAGATTTTTATAGACCATGTTCTTACTTTTATGACCCCCCCCAAAAAGAGATGTGTTCAAATATAGAAATATCCATATTTATTCTGTATAAGGAAAACAGGAAGAAGTAGCTCACAGTGGTTGAACGTTCTAGCTGTGACCTCGGACAACCCACGTTGCCTCCTGCTGGCTGCGTGTGACAAGTTGCAGCACCTGTCCCAACTCGGATTGTCTCCTTTAGAAAGTGAGGATAGTACTGGTAACCACTTACAGCATTGTCAGAATTAACTGACCTAAAATGTATAAAACATTTAGCATATTATTTAATAGAGAAAGCTCTTAGTGTTGTTACTATTAAAATTCTCTGATAACTTCTGTGTTCAATAAGTATTCATTTTAAATTAAGGATATTAAATCAAGGGATTAATTTAAAATGTGGGATATACTTTTACATCACAGATAATTCTTTCTCTAATCAATGTTTTTGTTTTAGGTCACTTTTCACATCGAACCATATAGCAATCGAGATGATCAAAACATGTATGAAAATGTCAAATATATTATAGACAAGTGAGTTTCTTCTGTGTCTATAAACTAACTTTGTAATGAATATTGCAGTCATTTTGAGAAATATTTCTGAAGTTCCTTACAGTTTTCTTTCTGTATGAATAAAGATTGTCTTTATTATTTTACTTTGTTTATTAGGTTCTGTACGTTTTCTTTATCCCAACATTTGAAATTGTATTATTTTTTAAATTTCATGATTATACATTTTGTCTTTTTAAAAGAAGGCTCAGTTAATAAAATGTGAACTGCTTTTATAGTCGTGAGCCCACATCTAGTATTTTATTTATATTTAGTCTGATTACAAGTAAACAATCTATTAATTCAGCCTCATCCTGTCCAAGGGCATGACTGATAATAGTCTGTGGCAGATGCCACACTCTCACAAAGAAACTTGTCAGCAACACTGAGCCATTTGTCACTGATTTGAAAAAAGCAGTTTATATCATTATGTGGAAAATGAGCTTTTTATGGTGTTGGTCAACATTTGTACCTCAGTAGAAGACCATTGATTTCTTGTTTGGTAATGTCTTAATATATCCAGTATCTCATTTCCTAATGTACAAAATTGAAATGCATTTTTAATAATTATATTTACACAACTGACTCCCCAGGGAAGGTGAACAGTGTGTATAAACTATGATTACCTTCATTTTCAGTACATAATTATTGTCTATGGTGAATGAACTGTTAGTATTCATTAGCTTTTACCTGTGTTTATATTCTAGGTATGGAAATCATCCGGCCTTTTACAGGTACAAGACTAAGACTGGCAATTCTCTTCCTATGTTTTACGTCTATGATTCCTATATTACAAAGCCTGAGCAGTGGGCCAATCTGCTAACCATCTCAGGGCCTTGGAGCATCCGCAATTCTCCTTATGATGCATTGTTTATTGCACTTCTAGTAGAAGACAGACATAAATACGATATCCTTCAAAGTGGTTTTAATGGAATTTACACATATTTTGCCACAAATGGCTTTACTTACGGCTCATCATATGAGAACTGGGGTAGATTAAAATTATTTTGTGATCACTTCCAACTAATATTTATCCCGAGTGTGGGCCCGGGATATATAGATACCAGCATCCGTCCTTGGAACACTCAGAACACTCGGAACCGAGTCAATGGGAAATATTATGAAACGGCCCTGAGTGCTGCACTCCAAGCCCACCCCAGTGTAATTTCCATCACTTCTTTTAATGAGTGGCATGAAGGAACTCAGATTGAAAAAGCTGTTCCCAAAAGAACCAGTAACACAGTGTACCTGGATTACTGGCCTCATAAACCAAGTCATTATCTAGAACTAACTCGCAAGTGGTCTGAAAAATACAGTAAGGAAAGAACAACTTATGCATTAGAAAACCAGCTGCCTGTTTCTTAATGCATTAACATTTAATTATAGACATCACCTCATTTCAATAAATGCCTTTGGTTTTGTGTTACGAAAGAAAACTGTCAAAATCAATTTGCATTACTATTATCTTTTATGGAAATGATTTGTACTTTTTCACAGGTAGTAATGTTATCATTGCCACCCTTCACAATGTTGCACTGAGAAAATACCTGAGAGAAACTGTGCAAAAACATTCCCTGTGCCATCATCTGCTAATTTTCTGACCAACGTTGAAATCCGGCTTTCATAGCAATTTAATTTTTATTCACAGTAGATAAGTGCTTGTTACATAGGGTAGTTAGCAGACATTTAAACCCTACTTGTATTCTGGCTCAGAGACATAGAATTGTGTGTTTTCTATATATATTGAAGAAAAAAAGACCTGAAAGATAATGTACGTGTTTCATCCCTCAGGTTTTTTCAGTGATTCAATCAACTTTATTGTATTAGGGTTTGGATTCTGGATAACTTTAATAATAATTCTTAAGAAAAATAAAATCATGTATCTTAAACCTCACTGTGAACCACACTGTGTTAGGAAGACTGGCTTTCTGCAGTCCAAGATGCCCTCATTTGCAGATTTCCGGTCACCCGTAGCTTGCTAGATGTGCTGGATTTCTAGTGTGTCTGCTGTACAGTGCTGAATCCCAGATTTTAGACCCATAGAAAATTCTTTTATAAAAGTTAATGATAGCATCTTATTTAAGAAACATATAGTTGTTTCAAATTATTATGAAGATATAATGTCCGAAATGTTACCATTTTTAGAGTATGTTGTTAGTCTTTAACTTGTTCTGTTAAATATGTCTTCCAGTTTAATCAGAGACCAACCGTTAGATAAGGAAAAACTTGATACTATTTTTGGATTGCCTTCATTTAATATTTTAAGCTATTTATACCAAAAGTACATTTACTTAGCTTTTTTATATGGTTTTAGGGACATAGAAATGAAAATTCCTTTATGTCTTAAATTAATTCCTGAACTTTTGACTAACACTTAACACTTGATTAACACTTAATGATAGAAAAATATTCTATTTAAAAGACCACACTTTTAGTTATTATATATAATAACATTCCTATTTTAATCATTATACTTGTGTGGTTCCAGTTAGGTTAAGTATTTGTGGGTAGTTATTTGTCATATTGTGACAGGTTAATCACCTGTATGCTAGCTAAGAATGAATCTCTTTACTTTAAAAACTAGAGCATAGAATACATTATATTATTCAGTGAATATTTTTAACTAGAACTATAGTAAAAAATCTAATATATATGTTATCACATGAATATTATTATTTATTAAAGAGAAGCAATAGGGTAATAGTAAACCATAATACATATAAATCTTCAGAGTATTGACATATTCTGAAACAAATTGGCCATGGAATTATTATTATTATTATAAAATAGCCTATCAAAGGACGAAATTTATTTTTAAGCTGTGGTTTTGAAGTAAAATAACATGTTTACAATTTAATAATTTGCCATTTCTCAGAGAATAATCAGGCCTCAGGAAATTAGTACAGTAGTAATGATCTATTTTCTATACGAAATATCAAGGAAAAAAATTACTGTACTGATTGATATAACCAAGCATCTTCATAGGAACACTCAAACCTGTGGATTTTTTTTTCTAATATCTACCTAGCCACTATCATCAGAGGGATTATTCTAAATATGTCATACTAATAATATTTTATAATATGCCATGTTTTATTAAAGTGGAGGAATTTTTATCATTGCTTATGTTGTATATTTGAACCCAGTATGATAAGAAGTTAGTTTTATGAAATAGTTCTAAGATTAAGGGAGAGTGTATAAGAACAAGGTCACCAGACCCTCAACACACACGCCACCCCTTCCTGTTCTGCCCCTGCTGCAGACACGGAAACTCCGCCGCAGCACGCTCTGCCTCTGACCTCCACCGTGGCTCCCAGCACATCACCCCAGCAGCCAGTAACAGTCAGTCAGATTCCAAAGTAACGTAAAACAGATTTTATCTTCATTGCAGAAAGTTGTCAACAAGGGAAAGATATTTGGAATCTGATCACATAATGGTTTACTAATTTATAATTATGTGAATATTATATTCCTTTTATCCTTTAAAAGTTATTAGGAAGAATTATCTCTAATAATTTTGCTATTCTTAGGGAGGAATGCTTTCAAACTCTTCCTCAGGTAAGGTATTTATTACAGTTGCTTTTACCATTTGACTAGAAATAGAAACAGTTTGATCACAAGTAAATAAGACCAAAGAATGACTTCCTAATTTCAAAACTGTAGGTTTTAATTCAGTAAATTAAAATAACTGTTAAAAAGAAGGCAGTATAATATATGCAATTCATGAATCATAATGAATTATTTTATGGTTTAATGAGACCAGTTGGATTGACTATGTAGAGACCAAATCTTTTCTTCTTTGCTCCCCTTAAGGACTAGTAGTACTGTCAAAACTGGTTGTCAGTAATGTTCATGTCAGTTATATGTTAACATTTTTTTGTTTTAAGAATGTGTACTAAAAAATGACTGTTACGTGGAGTAGTGAACTTTCATCTAATAAAAGCATACACTAAATATATTGTATCTTAGATACGAAAATCTGTTCCTTTCTATTTATGAAATGTTTTATTTCATTTCTTGTCAACAGGTGAAAAGTAGTATTCAGTCACACTCTATATAATTTCTCTATTTGAGATATGCAGCACTTACAAAGTAGGTATCTTCAACTGCACATACTTTTTAAACATGTGAATCTGCGTTACACACACACAAACGTTTCCTTTTGTAATTCAGTAGGTGGTGTGCTCTTTTATCCTTTAGGCATGATCCTTTGTGAGTTCTGACATCCTCTAGGAAATTGATCTTTCTCCAAAACAGCAAAAGTAACGAGCCACCTGAAATACTTCCTAAGTTCATATCCTTGTGTTTTTTCAAAGTACTCAGCTACTCAATTTAAATCCTATGACTGCTCTTAAACTCTATAGTGCTGGTGGAAACAGTGCTTGAAAATCTGCATCTCAGTTTTGAATTAAGGTCAACACTCTCGTGTTCTACAGTACAGAACTATATACTCTATTTATGACTAGCAAATTTCAGTTACTTTTATAAATATTTACAATTTCAAAATAAAAAGTTGATGTAGCCACAAGCAAAAGAGTTTTTTGGCTCATATTCCTGTTTTTCAAAAGGTACTTCAAATTAAGTTTTATACTGACTTTGTTATATAACCACATAAAAGCTAAATATTATTGTATGCTTAACGTACAGTTATTAAATTTGAAAATTCAGAGATTACTTTGACTTAATTACTGAGACTAATTTATTCTTAGTCAAATCAAAAGAAAAAAGTTGTGCCATTCTATTGAAGCTATCAGTAAAGGGAGGAACAATTTTCAATATGATGAGCTTTTGTTATTATACAGTTACTACTTAAATTATGGCCTCAAAAGATAAAATAATTGAGACTTAATAAGCAATTAGTCATAGATCTAAAAACTTAATAAACTCAAAACATAGTGGTACTTTTTTTCCTGAATGTTCTAGACTTTATTTAAAAGCCTCAGATATATTGAATTTCAAGTTCTCAATTTATATACAAAATTAACAGTAAATGTAAACATAAAGATAAAAAGCATTTTATAAGATACTACACTGAAGTAACTTTCATGGCACTAAGCAATGATGTACCATGTAAGATAATTCTACATATAATTTAACCTGTGGTATATGATTATATCACCATGCTTTTGTGTTTTTGTTTTTAACTTTTTGAAAGAATAGGATAGAAATCTGAGCAAAGATCATTTTAAACACCACAAAGTGATAAACTTCAGCTACTCATAACATTTTAAATAAATACATTAATTATAATTATCTATGCATAAATGTATTTTTGAGTCAGTTTTACAAAAGCCATTATCAAACCACTATGTCATTATGTTAACTTGATAATTGTATCTAATGTAATGTGGTCTTGACCATGATCTTGAAAATATCAAATGCAAAATAGAAGAACAGAAGATATTCAATTGTAAATCATGTAGTGAACTTTAGAATTTATATGTTTGAACACAGCCACCTAGGAGTAGCTTGCCACCCCTGGCTGGTTTTCACATGCTAAATGAATACCCATTGAAAACTGCTGTTCTAAAGTAGTTTAATTACCCAGACTTACATTACACACGTTGCAGACCATTAAAATGGAACAGTCTAATCTCTGACTCCATGTAAAAAATCAACTGCAAGTCTCATTGCTGCCTTCTTGACAATTTACTGTGTTGCTGTATTTATTTAGTTAAAGTGAGTTCTTGAAAATTATGCTCTTCACTTTTTAGGTATTTTGTAAGAAAAATATGTAATGACAATGATATGAACAGAGTTGAGCACCAATTCTATTTTTATTTTTCTTCATATGAGGATTATGTATTTGTAGTTAGACTTCATTTAATCCCCAAATAAAATGTTTTGGCAATATATGTTATTTCCTCATTTCATTTCTTAATTTGAGTCATTCTTAAATAGAGCCAGGTAATGTTTACTCTTATTAGAGTATGTATACTTTAATTTCAAAAAGGACTTGAAATACTTTACCACAAAAATAATTACAAAATTAATACATAAATAATGAATGATAGAATTAAAAATTGCACATACAGTACTAGTACATATGATTGACTACACACTTGGTATTGAGCTTCTGAGTAGTTAATATTACAGTGGTACCTCAGTATTTGTTATTAATCCATTCTGGAACTCATGACAAGTGCCAAAACTGACAAGTACGGAATGATGACACACTTTCTCTTGTGGGGCGGCATCGTGACTCATACAAGTCTAGCAAATGCTGTGAGTCTCAAGAAAGCACCAAGTCCTGGAACTTTTTTTTTTCTTGTCAAAATGTGACAAGTACAGGGTTTGACGCTTTTTGAAGCTGACAAGTACCAAGGTATGACTATATTGTTGTTATTGCCAGAAAAGAAGCACCTTCTTTCCTATATGAGGCACACTTTATTTTGTTGATACATTTTAAAATAAATTTCTCAAGTAGACATATCTAGCGTCAAAATGCAGAAACCTACAGGAACCTGTCAGGTAATGGAAATAACTGCATCAGGTTTAAAACTCCAGATAAAGTCCTAGAGACAGTGGACAGCTCTCACCTTAAAGGAGTAGTTGCTCCTCGGCTCCTGTCTGTTGCCCTTTGCAGCTAAAATGAGGATGCATTTACTCCTGTGCATGTACGTAAGTTTTTCTAATCATAACATGTTGGCAAATAATGTAAAGTTGTAAAAAACATTTGCTGTTGAGATTTATGTCATGGGTCACTAATCTGTGACCTCTCATACAAAGAATGTAAAACTATTTTAATAAAAATATTCTCAACATTTTATAATACTTGAGGATTTTGTGTGACTAGTCATTGTGATGATTATCGGATAAATTCCAAGTATATTACAATAAAAGACAAGTCAGTGCAGGTGGATTGATGAGGATTCTGATTCTGTGATGGCTTTCCTCAGGTATTATCTGGTGCTAGTTCAGAAATTAAAGTACCCCAATAACTGAGTTGGGTTCATATCTGGTGGACAGTCTTCTCTATTATCCCTCCCAGTTTGGTTTTTAAATACTGATTTGAATTAATTTATATTCACTGAGAGGGACCTGGGATGCTCTTATTCTGTTGCTTATAAGATTTGAATCCATTTTTGAAGCCTGTCAAGTAGGCAGGAAAACAAAAAACAAAACAAAACAAAAAAACTGTAAGTAACTGGGTTTAATGGTAGCTCTCTTTACTGCAACCTATTAATACTTTCAGTCCTTTTGCTGTCTGCCAGCCTGCCAATTGAACCTTCCTGTCTTTCTTGCTCAACTCACCTACCTTTTTTATCTACTTTGTTTCAAGAAGGATATTAGTGATTTGTTAGAATATAGAAGGTGATAATAATAGTCTCAGTGAAAAGTAGAGCATGGCTAGAAGTAGTACAGTGACTGAGCCCAGCATTAAATGCAAACTGAGTTTTAGGGTAAATAAACTGCCCTAATGGCAGTCACAAATTTAACTTAACTTTTGAGTAAATGATATGTAAATGACATCTAATCACCTATATATTGTGTAATGTCCATAGTACACAATACAAATGAATTTCTCAAGAAAAAATATAGCTGCCTTGGTATTAGGAGAATTCCTTTTGAGGATTCTGATAAAGAGGACACAACAGTATTATGAATGATATCTTTATCAGCACCTTGCCTCTAATGCATCAAGAACAAATTTCTTAAGGTTCTAAAAAAGATCTTTCTGGTGTATGATTCCAGTATCATGCCAAAGCACAATTCATTCATACAAATGGCTAAAATTAAAAAGTAACAGTGCTAAAACTCATAATTTTCTGGAGCTAGTGTAAAGTATTTCACCTTTCAAAAACCATTTGGCAATTTCTTACACATTTACACCTGTCTTTACGATATGACCAACAATTCTACATCCACTAGTAGGACAGCTCATCTTCCTTAGCCTCTTTCCTGTCTCAATTCATGACATTATCATCTCAACCACACCACCAGAAACCTAGGGTTGGTTCTTATCACATTTTCAGGCCCTCAGTCCCATCAAACATCAAGTACTGGTTCCTCTTTCCCCTAGATAGTTATTAAATCTACTCTATCTGCACTGTCTGTCTATATCCAAGACATCATTTTTCACTTGGCCTATTTTTCTCAACTAGTTTATATATCTAGAGTATTAACTATTTTAAGTCAATCTCTTCAATCAGAGTCAACTTCATTCTCCCAATTACCTACAAAATAAAGCACAGGTTTCTTCATAAGGTATATAAGATGTCCCATTATTGTCCTATGCCTGCAGTGATAGTCTCATCTGTTTTTTAATTAAAATTTCTTCTACAATAATATTTGAGATCACCAAACACAACTTGTTATTTCATAACCACATGAAGATCGTGTGTGTGTGTGTGTGTGAGAGAGAGAGAGAGAGAGAGGTACCTCGCATTAGTTCTCACTTTGTTTACTCCTACTGGAAGAAGGAAGAGAAGACCAAAAAGCAAAGGAAGAAAAGATTTCTAATAATATTTCTAATAAGGAATGTGTATCAAACACCTTAGTAACTATTGTATGTTTTTATGCAAAATTCATCAATATTTTGACGTAGCCTTTATTTCTTTTGCAGTTAGAGAAACTATATGTAAGGAAGTTAGCAATGCCCCACAGCTGAGTAGAGTTAGACCTGAACAAACTGTCATTTTACCATGGGGTCAACTTGTCTAGAAGTATTTCCCTACACCCAGCCCTTTCCCTATACTCACACTGATTAGGCATGCTGGGAACACTCCTAGCGTTTGCTACTCTTTGTTGAGATAAGCTTTTATGCATGAGTGTCTTTTTCTCTGCAATAAGCACCTTGAGGGTAGGACATATCTTTGGTTATACTTTTTAAAGAACATTAAATATACACAGGAAAAATTAGATATACAGGTTTTTAAAAAGACTGTCATGGAACCAACACTAAATTTAATGAAATGCAGAATTTCTTGTATCTTGGAAGTCAATTAGTGACTGTGTCTTTTCCACCTCTATGTCCCCAGTGCCTAACACAGAGTAGTAGGTGTGAATTAAATGCTTGTTGAACTGAACATAGGTTCATACGAAGCACCGCACACATAAAAGAATGTTACACACAGGTTCCTATTCATAAATATTTCTTAATGTTATTGTATTACTCCTGGCTACTTACAAGAAGACTGTAGATGTGTTCCACGATTTTATGGTTGTAGCCAAATAATATAGGAATATATATATATATGTGTGTGTGTAAATAAAAATTCCTTTTATATTAACTAAAATATTAAAAATAAAATTGTAGTTCCATTTCATAAGTTGTTTTTTGATTAATGAGCCTTTCACACAAAGTCGATTTGAACAAACTGTAAAGCAAGCAAAGATAAACTTCATTGTTATCTAAAAATAAGGCTGTTGGTGTTGATTTAACATATTAGTGGCAGAAATTCTAGAATTATCCCAGTTAAACAGACTTTTAATCAGTCATTTACTCTAACAAGTATAATGTTTGAGATAGTCATAGCTTCAGAGCTATTTGCATAATCTCTTTGCTCTTCCCATTAAATATTTTGCTAAATTTAATACTGTTATTAAAACAGAACACACATGAGAAATTTTTAAAAGCTCAATATTACAGGCTTTTCAAACAAAATTAAGATTTAGAAAGCCATGTGTTGAATATTAATCACATTTCTTCATTATTTCCTCATAGATCAATAAATCTTAAAGGCAGTAGAATCAGTTCTTACTATTTATGACCAACTCCCACAAATACCTTTCAGACCATTTAGTAGTTAGTATGAGTATTGGGCTGGATATGCAATTATCCTAGGAAATCACACTGGAGGAGCCCTACAATTTTTTAAAATGTTTTATTTATTTTTGTCCTCTATTGAGGACATACTTACTGATTTTAAAGAGAGTGGAAAGGAAGGAGAGAGAGGGAGAAACATTGATATGAGAGAGAAACATCAATCAGTTACCTTCGGCATGTGCTCCAACAGGGGACCAAATTTACAACCTAGGCATGTGGTTTGACCAGGAATTGAACCCACGATTAATTATGGAATGACACTCCAACCAACTGAGCCACGCTGGCCGGGGCTGAAACCCTACAAATCTTGAAGAGATTGTTTAAGCATCAAAGGGTACACTCCTTCTTAGATATATTTCATTCATTTTCCCATGTTCTCAAACCACTTCTTTCTCCTTTGTCTAGACAACTTGTGATCTTCCTACTTAACTAAGAAAGTACAAGTGACTAAAGATGATGAGCAATGAGCCTTCCCCTTATACAATCTCTGCCCCTGAAGTGTGGGCAGGAGCTATGACTTTGAACAGATTATGACAAAGGTGAAGGGACTTTGAGACTGTAATTGAGATCCCTAATCAGTTAACTAAGTTAATCAAAAGGTAGGTAATCCTCATCCTCGGTGAGCTGACTTAATCAGGTGAGCCCTTTAAAAGAAGCCCAGACATTAGAGACAAAAGTCATTGGAGGCACACCTGCAGGCCTGGAGAAACAAACCACCAGGAGTCCAAATGAGCTCGGAAGAGGATTCTGAGCTTCCCGTGTCCTCAGCCCTAGCTGACGCCTTAATTACAGCCCTGTGAGAACCCCCACAGAGAATCTACTTAAGTCATGACAGGTATCCTGACTCATGGAAACGGAAATAATAAAATATGTTGTTTTAAGCTGCTACACTTGTGATAATTTGTTACACAGCAATAGAAAACTAATATGCAATCAAAAAATGTGCATAAGCTTCCATGACCACCCACACTCTGTTGAATGCATCATCTGTGCTTGTAACTCTGTCTGCCTTTCTTTCAACTAAGAATAAAGGGCCCTTGTCTTCCTCTAAGGCCAGTTCGTCCCCCTGGGTTCTGAATCCAGTTTCCTCTTGTCTGCTCAAAGGCATTACTCTGACCATGCTGCTCTCTCACTCTCCCATCATTAAGTCTTCCCTTTTCTAATGGGTCATTCCCATCAACAAAATGTTCTGACTTCAGAAACCATGCTCCTTCTGCAGTATTCTTTCTTTAAAAAACAAAAAACAAAAACAAAACAAAATGCAACAGCAAAGAAAAACAATACCCCCCATCTGTACGTGAGATAAAAACATCAGATATACTCAAATTGAGAGGCATTCTACAAAATACCTACCCAGTACTCTGTAAAACTGTCAAGGTCATGGAACAAGGAGAGACTGAGAAACTATCATGGTCCAGAGGAGACTACGGAGACATGACAGCCACATGCAAACAGTGTCTGGGACTGGATCCTGGAACAATTAAAGGACACTGAGGATCCCCTCAGTGTTGATGGCCACTGAAATCAAAATGAAGTCTGACGTAACCAATGTTAGTTTCCTAGTTTTGACAAATACAGCACACTGTCCCTCACCTTCTTCAGGTCTTTGCTTAAATGTCATCTTCCCAGGGAGGCCTCCACTGACCACTCCATTTTGTTTTTGATTGCACCTCCTACTTCCCTTTAACACACAGTGTGCTTACTTTTAGATGATGAACTAGAACGAATGCACTATTTCCATGCCCAAAGAGTTCACAATTTAAAAGCAAAAAACAAAAACAACAAAAAAACCCACCTCATTTCTTTACACAATACCTGTTTTTTCCTGCCTGCCCAGTGTCCCTTCACTCTTTCTGATAAAAGTTCTATCCTTTCTATTTGAGGACCCACCGCCTTCCCTACTCCATGTGGTCCTGGTGGAATTATTCATCCCTGTGTTTCGGGGTTGGACACACGATGCAGGCTCCCATTGCCCCAGGGTTAGGGTGTAAACCAAGCTCAGCTGAGCTCTAAAAACGATAAGCTGGGAGCACTCTGTAGATCTATTTTGTCTCGCATGGAAGGCTTCTGTCTGAGAAGAAAACCAACACAGAGAGGGAAGCAACAGTGAGAGGTGGAGACACCGAGTCACAACGGCATTTTGAACTCTCCAGTTCTCCCCTGAACTGTGCTGTTTGGTTCCATTCCATTAGCCAGGAAACCTTCCTTTTTCATTAAGCTAAGTTACTTTGGTTTATGTCATAGAATTGAAAGTGTTGTAAGTCTCAAAACAGAAGTAGATATGGAGAAGGCATGAGGAGGGAAGAGTCAATCCTCTGAAGGGCTCAGGAAACATCCACCGAGGAGTCATTCTTAAGTTTTAAAGTCTGGTACCTGACATATGGGCAAACAAGGAAAATATTTCACTGAATTTCTAAGTTCTTGCGATGTGCCAAGTGCTATCTTAAATACATTACATGGATTTTGAAATAGATTCAATTAGTTTCCTAATTGAAGGAAACAGCAATTAATAACCTGCCGACATTTATATCTAATCATTGAATCTTCATCAGCCAAATTCCACAGTATGCTCCTTTGTAAAACAGATTTTATGATATGTAATTTCTGAAAGGTTTGACATGTTCTGGGAACTCATTAAATACGCAAGAACTGTGCTGTGGACTAGAGTTTCTATAAAGGGTTGTAATTTGAGGCCTGAAACTATCTGAGTTCCAATTGTGGGTGAGCAATATATTAAAGACCAATGGATAAAACAGAAACGTGGCTTAAGTTAAGAAGGGAAAAATAACTAAGTTTGTCAACTAGCGGTCTACCACCTGGGGTCTGCTGACACTGAGAAGAGCAGTTGTTGCTGCACATGTACGTTATGGGCACCTTCTTATGGGAATCAAGCACTTGTGTGGTGGAGTGTGGCTGAAACTCCGAGTCCGGTAGAGCTGGTGACAGCTGCTCGGATGGGTCTGGGTGAGGGGTTCTTTCTAGGAGTGCCACTCGTCACACCAAGAAACAAATGCTCAAGACGTTTTAGTGTGATGCTTTTCAAATGCTTTATTTCTGAGTAGTAACAGGGTCTTTCTGGAAAATAATGCTAATCTATATGAGAAAAAGTGACTAGTATATCTGAGGATGTATGAGTAGTCCTATAATGACAGTTTTGAAAGAACTTCAGATTTATATGCTTACAAAATCCAGTAACATCTAACACCAATTAATATAGATCTTTCCTGTACACTGCACCTTCTCAATCCTTTTCTCTCACAAATGTTTCTCTTATAAAATAAGCTATTTGTTCCATTCAAATAATATCTCATTGTTTTTGCAGGTGTTATTATAACATCATGTAAATTAATCTCAGTCACCTCTTTATCATATATGAAACACCCAAAACTTTAATTTAGTGGCTTACACTAGTTGACGAGTTCCTCTTGTTGGTCAACATTATGGCATCATATTAAGATAGCTGAAAACATATGGATTTTCTTTAATGATGTCCTGAAAAATGTCAGTCTTTTTGAATTTTTATGTTTTGTAGACATTAATCCAAGAATTTGTAAGCTGAACTATTTCATCCTTATTGTGCAATTTTCAAAAACTCTAGGAAAGGTGTTTTTATTCACCATTTAGAATCATCATGCCTTCTTAATGGTAATTACTATGCTGTAAGAAATAAAATATTCTTTTATTTGACAAATCTATTTTACCTAACTAGCTTCAAGTGAGCTAACAACTTATTAATTCCACTTTCACTAAAAAATTAATAAGCACCTTGGAAATAAGCTTAAATGTGCTTCATTTTCAAATTTTTAAGAATTTCTCTAAGGCCTCTTTTTCTTTTTTCTTTTTGTTTTTTTGTTTTCTTTCTCTTCATTCTTCCCTTGCTTTCTGTTCTTTCCACTTCATTTCCCTCTCTTTCCTTCCTTCCTTCCTTCCTTCCTTCCTTCCTTCCTTCCTTCCTTCCTTTTTTTCCTTCCTTTCTTTCTAATAAAAAGCTTAATGGTTCAAAGGACATTTCTCCAGATCAGATTGTTTTATAGTCCAATTACTGTGACACAAAATAGGACACCATATCTTACTAAATTCTCTTTTTAATCATATAATCTAAAAAATTACCAAAGTAATTTTATATGTTATAATCTACCTTGAATTTTGTGGTTTTTGCAACTAAATTTTAGTTGAGATGATCTAGCACATATTTTTATAAATTACAAACTGTAAGATGAGCTTGAAGTTGCATGATTCCTTACATATGGTTTTATTAGAGCACATTGATTCATCATAGATGAGGATGATATTTGCAGCCAATATTTTGTGAATATCTTCTGACTGGGCTATAGCTTTGTTGTTTTATTAACCTTTGAAACATCCCTGTAAGGCAACGGAGCTATCTTTAGCTTCATTTTAGTGTGTCTCTGTGTAAAATGCAAATAATAGTAGCATTGACCTCTGGGATTTATCTGCCACTGGTTGTGGTAAATGGTACACAGTAGACTGCATGGGGCAGCAGAGCAAGCTAGTGATAGGAGCAGGATTTAAATCTAGACCTGTTTGACTCTGTGTGTGCTTAATTGTGCTACAATGACATGCAGAATGACACCTAACAGCTACTGGAAAAGAACCCCTTCTAGCTCTGCCCTGCTTTCCACTGAACTGTGGGGGAAGGTGACAAAGCCGGGCTGACTTTCACTATGACCATGATTTCTTATCTGCCAATCATCCCAACCTTATCTTGAACAAATGCCAAAAAGGATCTATAATAACATGTGGTCATCTATCTCTCCATAAGGTACCATCAGTGTCCTATATTCCTCTTTATCTTAGTCTCCCTAACAAGAAGTCCAAATCTCTTATTCTTTCTCAAGTTAGTTCCACATGGCACTGAATATTTCTTAATTTAACTCAAGCTTCCATTCTTTCTTGCAGCTGACAAACTAAGATAACTTCAGTTATCCTAGCCTCCTGGTACTCAAGCTTTGTATAATCTTCCTCCCCGCCCCCCCCCCCCCAACATGGGCAGGGACTGTGAATTGCTTCTGGCCTTTCCAGGACAGCAAAAGTGACTAAATATCACATCTCTGATTATGATATGTAAGATTATAATGTCTGGCCAGAAAAATCTCTTCCTTGCTGGTTTTGATGATACACTCACCTTATTTAAAAGGTCAACATGGCAGAGAACTGAGGGTGACCAGACAACAGCCAGCAAGAAACTAAAACCCTCAGTCCTTCATTTTGCAAGTACCTGAATCCTGCCAACAACCACAAGTTTCGAAGTGAATCCTTCTCCAATCAAGTCTTGAGAATATAGTTTTGGCCAACACCCTTATCGCAGCCTTTCAGAGGACTGGATAAACCATGCTAAGAGTCCTGACCCAAAATATTAGGAGAAGATAAATCTGTGTTTTTTTAAGCTGCTAAATTTATTACACTATTGTTACACAGCAACATGCAACTAATAAACCCCTAAACTCCCAAAACTCTTTGTCTGGGCTCTCTGGGATTCACTGAGGAAAGAGAGGCTTTAGGAACACAATTTCTGCATTCATCAGCAAGTATTCCAGTCTGCCTACATGTTTTTTCCTCATTATTCAACTGCCTGCTGTTGTATGGTTTGAACTTCCCATGCTCCTAAGACCATCAGAGAAATGTTGCACATTTGTATCCAATTTCCTCTCTCCATTTTAGAAGCTTTACTCCTAGAATTACTTTTTTCTCACCATCATCATTCCCCCCCCCCCATTTATTAGGTAGTTCTCATGTGCACGGAAGCATGTATAATATCCCCACCATAAAACAGCACCAAAACCTTTCCTGGACTTCAACTCCCACCAATCACAGCCCTCTGGTTCCTTTATATAACAAATATCTCAGAAGAGTTGTTTTCGCTGTCCTATCTACTCCCGAAATTCTCTTTTGTGTGCAATTAGTCTTTTTCTCCTAACACTGAGCTACAAGTATTGGGTTGGCCAAAAACTGCGTATGGTTTTTTCTATAAAATAAAAGACACTTTTCATTTTCACCAATAATGCGATTTGGATATTTTGAGTATGCTGGCTATTTTCCACAGGGTAGAATGTTGATTGTTCTTAATGTCTCAATTTGATCGCTTTCAACTGGCCTACCTGACCATGGAGCATCATCCAGCAAGATATCTCCAGCATGAAACTTCACAAACCACTTCTGACACATTTGATCAGTCACAGCACCTTCTCCATATGCTTCAGAAATCTTTTTTTTTTTTTTTTGCATTTCAGTTGTGTTTTACCTTTCTTGAAATAATAAAGCATAATATACCAGAAATGTCGCTTATTTTCTTCCATGTCCAGTATTAAAATGGCTACACAAAAATGCACCAAGTTTTATGGTTTTAAAAATGCATGCTGATATGATAGCCATCACAATGGAATCTAACAAAATTGTTTCAAATGAAGTTAAAGACAACTAAGCGCTACTAGAGCCATTTTATGGAAAAAAAAAACAAACGAACAAACTTATGGCCAACCCAATAGTTCTGTTAGGGCCCTTAATGACCTCCAAATTGACAATTTCAAATGGTAATTCTCAGTCACCATCTTATCGAAACTCGCAGCAGTGACACAGTCGATCACATCCTCCTCTTACAAGCACGCGCTTCCCTTAGTTTTGGGGACATCACCCACCTCCTTTCCTTCGAACACTGACTGCTCCTTTCCAGTCTCCCTAGCTGCATCCTCCTGTCTTTGTCAACCAGTGAACGTCACCCTGCTCCGGGCTCTGTCTTGCACCTCCTCTCTTCCCGACCCACATTCCCTTCCTCAGCAACCCTGTAGACATGGCTGTGAATCTCGTAGACACGCACATGACTTCTAAAACAATATTGTAGCAGGTAACTTCCAAACTATATCTATGGCCCTGACTTTTCATCTGAGCTCTAGGCTCATATCTAATTGGCACTTGGATTTCTGATAAAAGTTTAACTTTTTCAAGCTTGAACACAGTTTTTTGCATTTCACAAACATTTGCTTTCTGAGAAAGTGGCATCACCATACCTTCTGTTCCTCATGCCCAAATCCTTGGAATCAATCTCTATTTCAGATCCCACATCCATTAATTTGTTGAGAAACTGCCAGTTTCACCTTCAAAATGTGTTCTCAGTATCAGCCTTTCTCACTCTCTTCACTAGGACCACTTTGGTTCTAGCCACCATCCTTTCTTCCCTGGCTATAGCTTCTCACCTTGTTTCTATTTTTGGAAACTTACAATCAATCCCCTTGTTTGTAGCTAAGTGAGTGGTTCTTTTTACTACGTCAAGTTACATCGTGATGTTTCATTTTCTAAAACCATCCAGTGACTCCCCTCGACATGAAGAAGACAATGCAAAGCACTCACAGTAGGCATGTAAGCCTGCAAGGGCCAGCCCTTGCTCCGGCCCTACATTCCCTTTGCTCCTCCCTTGTGCACCCTACCCCAGCCACCCTGGCTTCCCTGCTCCCTGCAACACCCTGAGCAGATAGATGCCTTCCTCAGGTTTCTCCTCCCTTTTCCTTTGCAGTTTCCTCTTCCCAGGATGACCTTGCTCAGGCTATCTGCTAAGCTCACTGCTACCCTCATTTCGTTTATGTCTCTGGCCAAAAGTCTTAACTCCTCTGCCAATATACTACTTAAACCATAGCCCTATTACTCTCTCTCTTTCTCTCTTTTTTGCACTACTACTTTTTTCTTCAAGACTCTTTTACCAGAAGATAAATCGTATCTGCTTTTGCACCCTTCTGGAGTGCAAGCTCCTTGTCCTGGTGGGTCCCTTGTGTACTCACGGCTCTGTCAGAATACAACAAGTTCAAGGGGGAAGTGAAGCAGGGGCAGAGCAGCAATCATGAAACTGCAAATATCAAAATATCACCATTTGTTGAGTTATAGAAAAGACCATTTTTTTATTATTTTTTTATTTTGATGAAGAATTTGCTGTTATGCAATAAATCCATCACCTCTGTACAAGAATTTACTTGTAGCTGTTTATGTACTTTTGATGATCTTATCAGATTTCTGATAGGCTAATTTTTTCTTCTGAGAAAGGGGGAATCTTGTCTTCCTTATCTTTGTCCCTGACCACCACGATTCACAAAAAATGACACAAGTTTCAATTCAGTACACTACCATAGTGGTATTTATGTGGGCTTTTAAGAAATTTTCACCAACAAAATTTTCTCCTTTTCTCCTCCAATACATTCACTGAGGAAAAATCATGGGTTAGGACGTTTTGTAAGATTCATTACCTAATCAGTAATCCTCTTGTTAGCTCTGATCTTTTCCAGTGATGAAAACATTAAAAAAATCTTTCAAAACTTTTTAAAGACCTTTTCTTTGTCCTACCTAGCAATACTTTTTACTTCCTCCTCCCACCTTCCTCTTTAAATATGCCAATGTACCCATGCGTGTCTTTGAGACTATCACAAAGTTTTTCTCCCTTTTTTCATCATAAATATTGAAACAAAAGAATCCTGCTAACTTCTTTTGAGACTTTATTTGTCTGACATAACCTCTCACACACCTGCTCATCCCCCTAAGTTGTTAACACAGAGCAGGCTTGTCACTCGGTGCCGAACAGTGATGCTAAGCTTCTGCAGAGACGAGTCCCTGCCAAACTCGCACAAACCCTTTGTGCAGAGTCACAACATCGGCTCCTTTGAGTGTTTTTCCTTTTAAATGGCTTTATCAAATTTTTGTTAAAAAAACGAAGTCTCCTAGTAAAAATACTTCATTTTCAATGAGCTTGGACCTCTGACAAAGTCAAACTCGATCATACTCTTGGTAAACTATGTGCATAGAACAAGTATAAAACTTCAGGATGGGGTTTTAAGTTTGCAGAAAACAACCACTGTGTGCCTTCAAATTAGCATTTCTCCCATTACTTCACCCCTCTTCTCCATTTAGAATGTGTAGTTTTGTGCTTCTTGCATTTGAGATTAAAATCTGGCTCTAGGAGTTTTGTCTTAAAACTGCAAGTAGTTTCCATGGAAACACAGCATGGCTTCTCAAATGTCAGCTTTCTCAAACTAGCACTTAGATTTAGGAAGGATCCTTTATTGGGATATCACAGTCTCTTCCACCTCTGTGAAGTAAGTAGGGAGTATCGGAACAAGAAGAGGTAATCATGGACAAACTGTACACTTAGTGTTTCCACACCTAAAAACATGAGGTAAAGACCCACCCATTAAAAATCAGCGTTTTAAGAATGATTCTCCTCCTGCATACTAATCAAAAAGCAGTGGCAGAGAAACAAACACAAGGAGCATATCGATTTTCTTTTCCATAAATTGGGTTAGAATAGCTGTGTCCTGCCTCTTCCACTGCTCTGGAACCCACTTTGCAAAGAAAGCAGAGGGCTACTTCACACAGAGAAGCCTCCTCCCCTAGCTGGGGGTTCCTGGGCCTGGACAAGCACTGGGTGAAATTGTGGACATGGGGTATTGACAAAGTAGGGAGAAAAATGGGTAATCAGGCCTGCGGATTAAAGACCCTGAGAGGCCCCTGGGCAGCAGGAAAGATGGTCAGTGATTGGTTGGTCCTGGGCTTCTGTTTTCCTCGGTGATGCCATGGGAAGGATCAAACACCTGGACCCATGTACATGTGGACCTCTTTTCAAGAGCGCAGCCGGATGCTCCCCACTGCGGCCACACCATGGGCGCGTTTCTCTTCTCCATCTGGTGACTTGACTGTTGCCTTAGACAGATCTGCCATGGTCCTTGCTACTTCACATTTGTACCACATCCTTGCGACAATGTTCTGGGAACAAGGAATAAATCAGTGCTTCCCCCACGATATACATGGCTCTGGTCTCCTGGTTGCCCCCTCAGGCCCCCAGAAGGACCTGACCTCTAAAGATACAAAAAGGTGGTTTGGGGCTTTCCTTGGGATAGCTTCCACAACAGGCAAAGAAGAAAGAATTTGGCATGTCTGTGTCACTCTGCTAGCAAAACTGAGGAGAGATTTGAGGCCACAAATCCAACTAACCATGGATTTTTAAAAAGCCTCCAAAAGAGGCTTTTAAAAATAAAAGTTTCTTATGAATTGTTATTTTAGGAGTTTCTTCTGAATATTCCTAAAGTCTGAAATGTGCCTGCATGGTTATTTTATTTCTTGATTTTTTCATATTAAAAAGAAATGAACTTGTCAATAACTTACAAAGTTTTCTTTCTGGGCGTTAGTCGATTGAAATCTGGCTCAGTTTACGATGTCAGTTACTCAGACCGTGGCTCCGCCTCCTCCTCTCCCCCTTTACATTCTGCCATCCCTACACTTCCCCCTCATCTTTCCAAATCTTTCGGTAATTCTTTGTCACCTGGATTTTTAAAATTTGTTTTTTTTTTAATGTTTATAAAATTTTAGCATGAAAATTCAAAAGTAGTCATTTTGAATTTTTTGTTGTCATTGCTGAGGCTCTGTTTCTGCCAGGTCATCTTTTTGTTCTGTTTTTGTGTTCACTTTTGGCCTTGTCTTTCCATTCAATGCATTCCTCGGTTACCCTTGGATGTCCACTTATATTTCAGAGTGGACAATAAAAAGGCTGATAGAAACCTATGGGTAGGGCTTAAGTGCATTTTTATTTTTTTTTAAGATTTTATTTATTTGTTTTTTAGAGAGAAGGGAAAGGAAGGAGAAAGAGAGGGAGGGAAAAATCAATATGTGGCTGCCCCTCATGTACCCCCAATTGGGACCTGGCCCACAACCCAGGCATGTGTCCCTACTGGAAATCGAATCGACAACTTTCTGGTTTGCAGGCCTATGCTCAATCCACTGAGCCACACCAGCCAGGTCTTAAATGCATTTTTAATACGAGGTGCTCATCTGACCCAGTCAGTGAGAAACATCCTGCCAGCACTTCTAGGTCTTTCCTCCTGACTGCTCCAGGCCGCTAGGGGAAGACCGTTTCAGGCTCCTGCCTGGCTGCTAGCCTTCTGGGGGCTGATGAAGGAGGATGTGTGGGACTCTGCAATCTGTATGTGCACTTTTATTTACTCCCTCTTTTCTTCATGGACTCCAACTTTCAACTTGATCTTCTGTCCCCCAGTCCAAAACCTCAGTTTGACCCAATCCAGAAACTTCAATCACACTCTTGAGTGGAAGAAGAGCCATTGCCCAGTGGGAGGACAGGTGAAGGTCTAACAAAGCCTGAAAGAGACTTTCAATCAGGCTTTGTAATCCTACTTTCTAACAGTTTCTGGCAACATCTATTAAAATGAATTCAGGAGACTTTGAAAGGCTCCACAGTATAAATAGAGTAGTTGTTTCTCTGTCTTCTACATTGTTTGGAGAGAAGCATTAATGTGAGAGAGAAACATCAGTTGGTTGTCTCTTGTATGTGCCCAGACCAGGGACCGATCATGCAACCCAGGCATGTGCCCTGACCAGGAATTAAACAGGCAACCTTTTGTTTTGAGGAATGACAGTCAACCAACTGAACCACACCAGTCAGGGCAGCAGAGAGATATTTAGAAGAGAGGGTAGACGTGGTCTATGTTTTGGAAAGTGAATGAAAAGTAAATGATATCTGTGTTTTGGAGTTCTCCTTGAGCCTCTACATGTAGTAAGACTGGTTGAGTGTTAGCCCTTAGCAAAGTTCTGGTCAGGTTTAGTTCCACGGCAAGAAGACCACTCAGAAATAGTTGTATTATTCAGAACCCACACAAATCATAAGATGGTAGATCTTTTAACACAAAAGATTTTCATATACCAAATGTTGATTCAGATATATAATATATAACCTAAACTACTTGTAGCAATGACAATATAACTGTTGATGAAAATGTTCAATCATTATAATATTAAGTACTTCAACTCAAGGGAAAGAAATAAAAACAAAACAAAAATACAAAACTTTCTGATCTTTTACCGTCCCACCCTTGGGGAACTCACACACACATACACACATACCTCAATTTATAAAAATGAACTGCAAATAATTGGATAGGTTAATGTTAGATTCAGGGAATATTTACTATCTTCCTAAAAGCTTAGAAAACAGGATTTTATAATAAAGTGCTGACTTAAATTATAGCAAAGAGTAACGCAGCATAATAATTAACATGTAAAGTATATGCAAATAGACTATTATGTAAAAAATCAAGCTGAGGTTCAGTGCTAAAAATCTGCATGTTTAGTAAAAACAAATAGAAACGATGATTAATTCACCCCCATAGTCTCAGAGAACATCCTAGAGGTTCATGACATGGAAGGGAAAGGATTGGGCTTGATGACTTGCATCAGTATAAGGAATTACTCTAGTTTCTGAACACAACATGCAAAACTGACTTGAGCATGACTTAAGAAATAGAAAATAACTTCTCAGATTGATTAAATCCTTATCAATCTTTTAACTACATTATTTTTCTGGTTAACAAACATTGGCTAATAGTGTGAGAGCATCTCCCACCTATTTATTAAATTTGCTTTACCCCACGTGACTTGCCAATCATTCACATGGGGGAAGGAAAAGAACACCGGTCCCCAGCCCGGTCCCTGCACTATGCCCTCGGTGGGCCCTATTTGTGCACCAACGCCCACAGCCAAGACTGATATGAGGGAGATGTGTCTTACTTTTCTTGCTGTCCGTTAAAACTCTTCCTGTTGGCCCTTGCTACAATATGTGCGTGTTCTTGAGCAGGATGATTAAGGACACAATAGGTCTGTGATCTGGAAGAGGGCCCTCACCTGACCCTGCTGGCCTTGCGATCTCAAACTTCCAGTCTTCAGAACTCTGAGAATGGATTTCTGTTATCCGCTGCCCAATATATGCTCTTTTGTTACAGCTGTCTGAACTAAATCATCAGAATAGTGGAGAGTGTGACTAGAGAGTAACATAAGTTTGTCACTAGTCTCTTACTAGTACCAGCACTGGGCTTTGGATATTATATGTGTGGTGGAATTGTATTCTGAACTACTAATCTAATTATTTTCTCTAATAACCCTCTTCTCTCACATTTGTTACCCAAGGGGCCTTTTCCCTCCATCTATCTTACACTAAAGGGAAAAGAATGATTGAAAAAAATCCTGCCAAATTAAGGCGGGGGATTTTCTTTTCAGAGACAGACTTTTCCTCAAATAAAACAGGAGTGAAGAAACAAGAGAGAGAAAAGGGGTACATGGAATGTTTGAACAGACCTCAGAGATGAATCAGAGGTGGGTCATGAAGTCTACTGCCTCATCAACCTATCAGTGGGGAGCAACCTGATTTTCCATAGTTTGAATGCTTGTAAGCTCCCCATTGAAGAGATGGTAGGAAATTTGGACATCCTGATCAAAATGGGGCTAGTGGAAGAACTTCTCCCCTGACCAAAGCAGCCCTAAATTAAAATAGTAGGGTATTCTCCTCTGACCGCAGACAACATACAATTACATATATGTCAGGAAACAGATTAAGTAACTTGTGAAAGATCAACTATCCAGCCATTTGAGGGGTAGGGAGACACACCCATATCTGGCATCAGAGCTTTCATTTATCATAATATTCTACATGTGAGTATCCACTGCAAAACAATTCAGGATAAGGATTTACTAACACAGTGACATGCCCTTGCTTCTAACAAGTATCCATGTTCTCAGAAGACAATGGGTTGGGCTTTTTTTTCCATTACCTTATTATTTTCCTCATAGATCTGAATCAAGGTCATTTCCAACAAGCAGACAGACAAAACCTCACCAATTCCCACACAGCCTGGGCTTTAGAATGTCAATACCACTTGCAGGTGTTCACATTTAGATGTGTGGAAATTTAAATAAATGGGATTTTAATTAACAAAAACTGGATTTCAACCCAGGGGAGAGTATGTCAACCTTAGAATTAGCTGTGTAATTTATCTAGTTTTTAAAATG
The DNA here is from genome assembly GCA_039655065.1 of Glossophaga mutica. Lineage (NCBI taxonomy): Eukaryota > Metazoa > Chordata > Mammalia > Chiroptera > Phyllostomidae > Glossophaga > Glossophaga mutica. The sequence goes on from CM077306.1 coordinate 159,505,549, forward strand.
TCAAACTTGCCCACTCACCTGCATTTCTGGTAACGGTGCTATGGTTTCCAAGGAACTGTCTATAAATCTGGCCTCCTGGTGTCAGTTGCTGGCATGAGATTTGCACAAGAACAATGTAACTTTAGTTTATATAATCAAGTTGCTTTGTCTTTTGTTTCAAGCATTAAAAAAACCCATGTGACTTTGAGTTTGGTGATTATTTTTGATGCAACACTAAACACAATCCATAAAAGAAAAAAAACATCAATGTTGGTCTTCAGTAAAAGTAAAAACTTTTCTGCAAAAGATGCTATTAAGAAAATGAAAGAAAAGCATCAGACTGGGAGAAATTATTGGCAAAACACATATGATAAAAGACATAAAAAATGACAAAGAACTCTTAAAACACAAAGTAATTTAAATTACTAAGTAATGGGCACAAGAGCTGAACAAATATCTCATCAAAGAAGACATACAGATAGCAAATAAGCATATGGAAAGATACTCGACATTATGTGACACCAGGGAAATGCAAATTAAAACTATAATGAGATACCATTTTATACATATTAGAAGGGCTAAAAATTCAAACAACTGATATTTCCAAATGCTGCTGAGGCTATAAAGCAACAGAAACTCACATCCATTACTGAAGGGAATGCAAAATGGTACAGTCACCACTTTGGAAGATGGTTTGTCAGTTTCTTACAAAGCTGAATGTAATCTTGTAATCTTAACACATGGTTCACTGCTGGGGACCCTGGCCTGGGTGCCAGATGTGGGGAGGCTCCACCCGCAGAACCCCCCGTTCGTCATGGATGAAAGTAAAAACTACCAAGACATCTTGTGCTTGGGGAGGAAAGGGGTCAAACTCTCAGAGGAGAATGACCCAGAGCCCCTTCCTCACTAGGCTTTTATTGGGTTCCAATACACCGGAATACAAGTTTAACATGTCAAAGAAATCTGAGGGCTTAATCCGAGCCAGTGTTTGTCAGGAAGGGGGGTTGCCAGACTTTGGGAGACATGCTCATTTCCTCCTGGGACACTTGTCACCTCAGGAAGAGCACTCTTAGCAAAGCAGGTTTCACAGGACTTTAGGAATTCTTTCTTATGCCAATCACCCAAGGAGCCGTTCTGGCCAGGACAGGGCTGCACCGCTCACCCCCACAGTTTCAGGCTTTAAGGCAATTAGGAAGCAGGAGACATCTCCCAGATGGAAATGAGGACTCGGGCTATGTCAGAATAGCTGGGGAGGCGAGGGTCCATCACATCCTCTTTGCTGCAACCCCCCGAGTCCTTCCATGAGGCCTCCCAAGTGGTCGCGTCTGGCTTAGGTTGCCCCTCCCATGAGGAGTCTTACCCGTCATTGACTGCCAACCAAGCTATGGGGCCAGAGATGGGTAAGGCAGAAGCAGTGCTCCTGCCAGGGAGATAAGCTTTGTCTCCTTAATAGGTCACATCCTTGTGACAGAACAGACCCAGATGAAGTGGGTCCCTTGGGCTCTTACACAGCCCACCATGGGGTGAGGGTTACAACTCCTGAAACCAGGCTGAACGGTCCGCAACAGTTCACCTGTCAATCTATTATATATTTACCTGGATGGCTTAAAAACATATGACTGTACAAAAAACTATGCACTTATCTTTTCCATCTTTTTATTGTTGTTCAAGTACAGTTATCTCCATTTTCAGGCCACCACTTCCCCTGCCCCACCCACCCTTTAGTTTTGTCCATAGGTCCTTCATACATGTTCCTTGATGACCCTTCCCTTTCTTTCCCATTACCCCGCTCCTCACTCCCCTCTGGTTATTATTGTATAGCAGCTTCATTCATTTATAATCATCAAAAACTGGAAACAACCAAGGTGTGCAAATGGATAAACAAGCTGTTTTGCAGCTATGCAATGAAATACTATTCAGCAATTAAAAAGCATAAAGTTATCAAGTCACAGAAACACATGGATGACTCTTAAATACATATTACTAAAGGAAAGAAGCCAATCTGAAAAGGCTATGTATATATACTTCTAATTATATGACAGTCTGGAAATTGCAAAACTGTAGAAATAATAAGCAGATAAGTGGATTCCAGGGGTTTGGTGGTGGAGAAGGAGGAATAAATCATTGAAACACAGCGGGTGGGAATTTGGCGGGGGGGGGGGGAGAGGAGGCTGTTCAGTAGGATACTGTAATGATGGATGCATGAAACTACATCTTTCTCAGAATGCCTAGTACTTACAGCAGAGAGTGAAACTTTTTATATGCAGATTTTAAGGGATCATTTAAAAGATTTTAAAGGATATATCTGGACAGAATGCAGAGTATGGCACAATGACTTAAGTGTATGAAATAACTTCACTGAAGGGGATAGACAGAAAGTTACTGACTGAAGTAATTTGGGAAATACATGGAATCTCTAAGACTAAAGATGAAAGGAACTGTACATAAACACAGTCTGCCCTATTTGATAAGGTTGTTTCACACTGCAGAACTGGTTAACAATTCTGATAATATCTTACGTGTACAGTGGGCCCTTTGTGTCCACAGGTTTTGCGCCCAGGAATTTCATTCACCGCAGATCAAAAATACTGGAAAAAATCCCAGAAATTTCACAAGCAAAACTTGAATTACTATGCTGAATCCATGCAATGAAGTGTAGGCATACCCTGCTGTAGCCTATATGCAAATGAAGGTTAAATGCAAACACTACACCATTTTATAGAAAGGACTTGAACATTCGAGGATTTGTGTATCACAAGTGTCAGGGGCTGGAAGTTATACCCCTTGGGTACTGAGAGATGACTATACACTAGAATTAAACAATTAAGTTAGTGGATGGCATACAGTGGAAGACAGATTTCTCTTTGTTGGAGAGGGAGGTTACAGATAAGTAAGGGGAGAGGTTAGAATGATCCATAGAAAATAATGGATTAGAGTTTGTGATGCTGGTGTAAATTCATGTTCAGCTTAATATAGAGCTGATGACATATAGAAATATTTACAGATGCACACACATAGGCTAGTACACATACACACATATTCTTTCTCTGCCAGCTGAGAAGGCTTAGCACAGGGATGTCAAACTCATTTTCACCGGGGGCAGGGAGCACAGCAGCCTCGCAGTTGCCTTCAAGGGGCCGAATGTAATTTTAGGACTCTATAAATGTAACTACTCCCCAACAGTTAAGCGAGAGCTTGGTGCTGCTGCTGGGTAGAAACAAGGTGCCGGGCCGGATGAAACAAGGTGGAGGGTGGGCAGGACTTGTGTTTGCCACCTGTGGCTTAGAATAAATGGCATTCTAGTAGCAATGATCACTTTTAGCAAGAAGATCTTGGTTTTACCATTCTTAAATTTTTAAAAAGGGAAGAAGAAAATAAGCAAATCTACTGTGCAGAATTCCAAGTAATTTATGTAGGTCTTCCAACCTTAAGTGTGGGCTGCACACAGTAATTTCCTTCCATAGAGCACAGTGTGGGAAGGGAGAGAAGAAAGAGTGACTTCACAGTGGAGAGACCTGACAATCACTGTCTTCGGTAGGTGACGAAGGGTGATAATAAGAGTAGTAAGTCCTGTGAACAGTATGTACTCTTGATGTGATGAGAATGGCACTTTCTCTCAAAAACCCTAAATTCCAATCTAATCATGAGGAAAATATCAGACAAATGCTAACTGAGGGATAGTCTACAAAACACCTGACCAATATTCTTAAAGACTGTCAAGGTCATCAAAACTAAGAAAACTCTGAGATACTGTCACAGCTAAGGAGACATGATGTCTAAATGCAACGTGGAATCCTGGATGGAATACTGGAGCAGAAAAAAAGGTAATAGGTAGAAGCTAAGAAAATCTGAATAACTTAATTATGGCAAATGGGAGGTGTGAATAATAAGGGGAACTTGGTATGAGCTATGTGGGAATTCTCTGCATTATCTTCACAATCTTTCTGTGAATTTAAAACTGTTCTAAAATTTAAAAAATATTTAAGAAAAGGTATATTTAAAACTTTGTACACTCAGCTCCCAGATCAATACGTAAAACATTACCGGCACCACCAAAGCCCGCTCACCTTCCCTGGACCCCCATCCTCAGGCTCCACTGCTGCTTCTCCAGGGGCAAATGCATTCCCAGACCTCTGACAACATGTATTAGTTGTGCTTGTCACTGAACTTAATACACAGATAGAATCATGCAGTGAGAAGAAGGTTCTTTTTTTAAGAAAATGACAAATTGGTGCGAGCCACTTGGGTTCCTGTGAGAACACACTTACCCTTCACTGATAAGGTGCCAGTTAACAGTTGCAAAGCCTTATATTTGACTTCAGATATAACTTAAGCTATTTGGAAATGAAATAATTAGAGCAGAAGAATAAGATACATGGAATTTAGTCTTCTTTTCTTTATAAAATTCCTTCTCCCTAAACTTTTTAATTACACCAAGTTTGCATTCTATAACTTATCACAACTTTTTCTGGTTAACACTTAATACAACAAATGTTGCTTGTTTGGTTTTCAGGACGTAAGCAAATGGCGACTGTATTTTCAACAGCTACTCCCCTCTTCTCATGAGGTCTAAAATTCAGGCATTTTGTACTCTTGCGTAATGGCCTTGTGAAAGTCCTTCTTGATTTGTTGTAACTACCAGTTTATCAAATCTTCGAGAGACAGAGCTGTATTCTAGTTCAGTCCTCACACTGCAGACGCAGATTTCCAGGCCTACACAGCCCCCTGAATCTGACTCTTTGGAGACAAGGACTGCATATTTGTAATTGTATAGTATCACCATGGGATTCTTTCATACTCTCAAGTTTGAGGACCTCTTCCTTGGCGTTACATATGGTATAACTGGTGAATTTTCTTCATGGTATCTTTATAAAATACAATTTAAAACCATTTTAAATGCATGTGTGAATGTGTGTATATATGTGTGTGTCTGGAATGTTTTAATTTATGTGCTATAACTCAGATTCATAAAATCTATAATCTCATTTTCTATTAATGATTTTATCTTGCTATTCAACCCCAATATCAAAAAACTGGAAAAAATTCTTAAATTTAGTTTATCCATTGCTTCTCATCTAGAGTTTTATTTTTATTTACACAAAGCTTCTTTGGAGGCCTAGCCAATCTTTTCATGAGTTAATCTTAGGAAATTCTGGCATTTATCCACCTTGCCCTTCTTCATGAGAGTCTTTTGTGTCATTAAGGTGTGCTACTCCATGAAGGTTAGTCATTGCTTCCAGGACTTGTTTCTTAGCCATTTTCAAGTCATCACATGGCCATGGCGAGTGTTTTCAGAAGCCATACCGAAAGGAGAAGTTTTAACTTTTCCTTTTCTACATGAAGGGAGTGAAGAATATCAATCACCCTTCCCCTTCCCCCAAATACTAGAATCCCTAATTTGAAAAGAGTGGTGAAGGTGCAGGCAGCTCCCATCTCTTTAGATAAGAATATGTTGCCCTTTTTCCTTTTTATTGTTTTTTTTTTTCTTTTTCACCATCCTGCCTAATAATAGCTAATGTTTATTGAGTGTCTTTTATGCTGGGCTGTGTATTAGGCATTTAACCTTCACAACAATATGATGAGGTTGGTCCTTTTATCACTTCCATTCAACTGAGGCACAGTGAGGTCAAGTAAGTTTCCCATGGTAATATAGCTAGTGGGGCTAATATTCAAAACCAATCAGTTGCCCCTAAAACCCCATGCTGTTCCTACCATGCTGTACTGTTTCTCATTCTCTTACTCCACAGAGAGTTATTGGATACCACCTGCTATGGGCAGATCACCAGGAATATAGTGAGATATGCAAAAGATAGCGCCCCTGCTCTCATGGACCTGGTTGAGTATGGTATCATTAGGTGTGGCAGCCAGGAAAGAATTACTGATATCTTAAGGAAGGAACACTGAGTGATCAGACGAACAAAAAGAGAAAACAGCACCGCAGACAGAGGGAAGTAGGGAGAAGACCCAAAGTGAGAAAGGGTTGGCATGTTAGAGAACACGGCACTATGCAGTGCAGAAATCAAGCTTGAGTGGTGTGAAAGGTGGGATAGGCAAGTCAGAGTCGCATCCTGCAGGGCTGTGGAGCTCAGCACAAGGTGGTGAATTCGTTCTAACACCCCTGTTTAAGCGGGGTGATGACATATTCTGATATGCATTAAAATATTTTGACTGATGGGTGGGAAAGCCAAGTGGGAACAGGAAGAGTAGTTATACCTTATAATTCTTTAACATAAAAGCTGTTGCCTTTGTGGAGATTTGCAAAAGTGATCAACGATAGATAAGAAGGACCTTCTGTTAGGAAGTGTTTCCTGTCACTGCAGGACATTCTGCAACAAAGGCAAAGGAAAATGGCGGCACTGGTGTCTTGTTAATGTAATGCTTTTCATTTTATATTAATCTAGTTATTTTCTAAGTTAACTTCTTTTTCCTGATGTCATATAGACACAGTCTCAGATGAGCCCCCAAGATGCTTGGGCTTCATAAAAAGTATAAAATGCCTGAAAGGTCCCCATAAAGCATGGCTATCATTTTCCTGAAGAGATTCCTTCAAAAACTCAGGTTGGCAGAGTTTGCATCTCTAAAGAATTTAGTTTTAAACAGTCTGAAGTTGATTTGTATCACTGGCCAAATGTTTAATGGTGCACATTTCACAAGGAAGGTACTTACCTGGTTTTGTAGAGAGCATGGATACGTATTTGCTATGCCATCTAATTTTACGGAATTTAAAAGTTATGTCTTTATTCAAGAAATGTTTGAAAACCTGTGATGTGGAAAACAGTAGGGTAGGCATCACGGCCGTGAAGATGAATAGCACAGCGTTTCCACTTTAAAGAATTTTACAGCCAAGTACAAGGAGACATAATTAGAGCAACATAAAAGGCAGACCGTGATAGAGAAGAAGGAAGTGATCACTTTCCATTAATTGTCAGGGAGAATGCCATACAGAAGGCATCCACCTGGAAACAGAGGCCGAGGCTGTTGCTCGTGGGCAGGTTGTTTACTTTCAGAAAGAATCCTAGGGAAGAGGAGCAACAGACCAGGCAGTGTGAAACAGGTAAGGAGCAAAAGCCGCCTCCAGAGCACAATGTAGAATTGGTCTCTACTGGAGGCAACTTAACTTGATTGTGCCTGAGCCTTGTGTGCAGTAGTAAAGATTGTGTCCCAGAACTGCCTTTTTGAGAGACAAAAGAGATCAGAACTTAATAACAGTGATTCTCTCTCCACCAATCAATGCCCACTGGGGCATTAACTCCCTTATGATTCCAGATTGCACGTAAGTAAGTAGCCAAAGTGGTGCTGACAGGTGTCCTGTGTCAGAGAAGGGTGGGACAGAAAGTGAAAGATAACTGGTACGACTAAGAGGAGGTGCTGTCGGGTGGCACCTGTGCGAGCTGCCTGCTATGGCAATGGCTGCAGTAAAGAGAAGGCTGAGGGGAGTAAGGGTATGGGGACAGGAGCAAGGTTTCTTAATACAGAAAACTCTGACAGGAGGTAGCATTTCAGCTATAACTCAGATATGGATCAGCATTTTATGCACAGAGGTTAAGAGTATAAAGTAAGGAGGAGAGATCAGATAGAAATGTATTCCAGGCAGAGAAAAGCTGGTGAACAAATATATGGCTTTGGGAGAGCACAGAAGAGGTGGGCATTATGACAGATAAAAGTGGATGTATCTCTAGGGTGATAAAGAGTGAAAAATTTCAGCAGACTCTAGAATGGACCATCATCATTGACCCATGGATGGAAATCATTGGCCAGGGCTGCTCACATGCTAACCCCTGGGTCCAGCACAGCACTTTGAAAGTCAGATGCATTATTACGGCTGAAGAGTTGTTCTCCATAGGAGGGTGTTGTGATTAAAATGACACCTACCTTTGTCCTACCCTGTATCTCACAAATTCTTTGATACTCCTTCCTTTAAGAAGTGGAGTTGGATTCCCTTTCCCTGAAGTGTGGGCTGGACTTAGTAACTTGCTTCTGACAAATAGAATATGGTGAAAGTGACAGGCACAGCCAGTCACAGTTCTGACACTTGGTTATTCAAGGTAAGCAGCTTTCTCCATGTTTCTCTCTCTCTCTCTTTCTTTTTCCCCTCATTCCCCATGTCAGAAAAAACTAAAGCTTTTCTATGGCTCATATGCAGAGCCCTTTGTAGTGAAGAATTGAGGCCTCTGGCTACAGCCAGGGAGGAAGTAAGCCTTCTCTCCGATAGCCATGAGAGTGAGCTTAGATCACCTATCAGCTCCAGCAATGCCTTCAGTTAACTGTGGCCTGGGCCAAAAATTGACTACGATTTTATGAGGAATCTGGGCCAGAACCATTTGGTGAGCCACTCCCAATTCTTGACATGCACAAGTGCCGTGATAATAAATACCTTTTAAGCACTAACTTTTGGGGAATTTTTTTACACAGCTAATTGATAACTAATGCAGAAATGATGCTGAACATACAGAAAAATATATGATCAATATAGGTTAAAGGGGCCAAATTTAGGATAAGATTATGGACAAAAGAAAGAAAATCAGGACACATGGAGACTAGGTTTCTGTGAGAATGACAACAAAAAAAGGTAGACGTTAATAGAATCCTACCATACATAAAAACAATTGAGTGCAAAAATATTGCTTTGTTTTGTTTTTTATCACATAGCAAATCATCCCAGACTTATATATTCTTAAGGATAACTAATGTTACATAAGGAAGTAAACTCCCAGATTTGGCCTGAGGAATGTATCAATAATAGGAAAATAATAAGATATTGGCACCTCTTGTTTGGTACTCCTAATTTAAAAGAAGTTAGTGCAAAGTCCAGAAGAAATTGGTAACTAATAGATTCCAAGTTTAAATTGATTCCACCCTAATTCTACAGTCCCTTAAATGTATCCAATACTTTGAAATATATTAATACATCTTTGTATTTTTCTGTAATATGTTCATAATTGTCCCAGTAATCAGCTAGGAGTATGGCATCCCTTTGGGTTTGTGGAGAGCAACATCTGAAGCAGAAGGAATGCAAGGAGAATGTGATAATGCAGTATACAGCTTGTAATACTCAAAATAAGTGTTTTGGTGAAAAACAGTTATCTAGATATCCAAGCTTCTCTCTATCTGCCTCTGGTGATTAGGTCTTAGGTCTGGCTCTGCTCTCCTAAGATAGACAAGATAGTTTCAGGGCCAATAATTCCTTTCTTCTCTTTGCACTCAATACCCAGACCTCACGGTGAAGGTTTTGAGAAACATCCTGCCTCCTCGGTTGGGGTTTGAAAACATCATGGCAAGTGGCGTAATTCCATGAGAACCGTGTGATGGAGGCTACAACCCCCTGGGAAAATGTTTTGGATCTAATGTGCCAAAGGAGGTATGAACATACTGTCTCAAAAGAGGCTTACTGGCCAGAGGGAGCCAGATATCTAGACTTCAGGAAGCACGCAAAATCCTCTAGGCCCTTCCTCATTGCGCTAAGGCTTTGAGAGCTCCTAAGCACCCTGTGAGGGCTGCAGACTTGAGAAGGGGGACAGAAGGAGGCCTGTCAAATTTGGAATTTTAAGACAGAGCTACTGTAGATACAAACTTTGAGACCTAGGACAAATATCTGTAGCCGATGTCTCCAGAGGTGGCTGCAAGCACAGGACACACAGACCATGATATATGGTCAGTCATACCTCATTGGACCAGATTCCTGACCAATGGAAGATGCTCTACAGCATAAATGGGGATGAATGGGGCACCACGTGGACCCGCAGCAGCTGACATGAGAGAGCATGTCTTTCCCTCTCTCAAAAGGGAAGAGATAGAAATTTGAAGAAAAACGTTTTATCTCAAAAAGAGCTGGAATTACTTAAAAACAGGTCTAATGTTAGGGTTTTCTTTCTTTTGGCTTCTGAGAAAGAACAGATCAGAGAGAGAGAAGAAGGGTCTATGCATTCTGTATTCCTCCGCAGCACAGTGGGGCTGAGTAGGTGACCCTGCTGAATTTATCTCCTCGTGAGCGTGACTGTGACCCAAACATCTCTGATTCCAGGAAACGTACATAAAATCTGTTTACCTGTTTTAGTTACATTATTTTGTAAAAGAATAAGAATATGGAACATGGGCACACAATAATTTCTGAACTTGGATCTTGCTGTACTATCATAATGTAGATGTAACTTCCTGAGCTCTCAGACTTGCGTGCTATGTTGTGATTTTATACTATTTAAGTGTATCTATATTACAAGAACATAAGAGGCTATCTTTCTTAATTGCAGATGTCTGTAATTTTTTTCTAGTTTAAAATGTTTTCTCATAAGTGAATGGCATTATTTGCCACTTTCTGAATGCATATCCACTGAGATAATTTATTTCTATGGCAAGAATTTCCACCCATTGAGACATTTTGTATTTTCAGTTAGCTTACAATTTCAGAGCACAGATAAAGCAACTTTCATCCTTTTTTAAGATCTGGATTTCTGTTTTGTTTTTTTTTTTTTTAAGTTTTTGTAACAGCTATTAAAGAATTCCTTAGAAACAAATTAACTTTCCAAAGGCTGTGTATATTCAACCTATTAAATTTGCATCAAAAGTCTATAATGAACACCGCTCAGATAATTCAAAGCTGACTCATTGTTACATAATTAAAGTAACCCCTTAGTTCCTAATATGTTTTATTATAGGAGCAGGGGCACTAAGAGAGACAGAAAGAAGTAGGTGATTACTTCTGTTAATGCTCCTCTCCCCACCATTCTTCAGTGAAATTAAACTACTTCCCTTTCTTTAGCAAATCCTTGGAGCCCATAGTGTTAGCATTGTTTCTTCAGAAGCACAAGCACATTCACTTGCTCCCTTTCTTCAGCATTTCACTGAGCACTTCTTGGAATACAAACTGTTTTCAAACTCCCGTCATTTCTTCCTATTAAATCTACTCGGCACCATCATTATTTTTCTTTACTTCTTTTCTATCCTCCCTATCACTCTTCATTCATTCATTGTACCACTAAGCTGGAGCTGTGCCACATTCTTTTTTTAATTGTGGTAAGAACACTGAACAGGAGATCCGCCCCCCTAATGAATATTTCTAGTGCACAATACAGTACTGAACCTGCAGGCAGTTTTGTACAGCAGATCTGTGCAATTTAATCAGTTCATGTGACAGAAACTTTATACCCAATTGAAGAGGAACATCCCCCCATCCCCCACTCCTCCCAGCCCCTAACAATCTGTATTCTACTCTCTGCCGCTATGCTTCCTTGCTCCAGGTACCTCCTACAGTTCCTATGTGGAATAAGCTAGTCACAGAAGGATAAACACGTTTTATTTTTTGAAGATGGTCTAGAGACCTACTTGAATGAAGATTGAGACTAACTGGCATGAGTTTATTCAATTTCTACCTTCCATGACTTAAAAAAAATCCTGCAAACTAAGTCTTTCTATCTACTTTTCTTCCCAGTCCATTTCTTTCCAATGTCCTTTGTAAATTTTCCCTCAGCCATATCTATTTTGTCTTGCATTATTAACTCCTCCTATCGACTGAAATCACTCAGCTCTTCGCACTCAAAAAAGAAAAAAAAAATAGCTCTTCCAATTCTGTTACACTCTCAAATTACTGCATATGTGTCTTGTTCTCCTATCTAACCCTCAGTCCTAAACCCTCACAGTCTGGCTTCTATCCCTATCACACTAATAAGCCATTTTGTTTATGAATTCCTTAGCTTATATATTTTAAGCCCTTTACCCTTGGTCTCTCTATACTTAATTACAGATATTCTTCATTATGGCTTTCTTGGAATGCTTTTCTTGCCTTGCCCCTATTATGGGCCAATTTGTGTCCCTTCAAAAATTTATATGCTGATTTCTATTACCCAGAACCTCAGTACCTCAGTACCTGATAATGTGTATACATTTGGGATAGGTGCTTTTAGAGAGGTGACTAAGTTAAAGTGAGGCTATGGAGTGGCAATAATCCAATCAGACTGGTATCCCAATGAGAAGAGAATATTAGGACACACAGAGACCCCAGGGATCCTGGTGCACAAACTAAAGACTGAGTGACACCGTGAGAAGGCAGCTGCCTGCAAACCATAGACAGAAGCCTCAAAATAATCCAACCTGCTGACATTTTGAACTTGGACTTGTAGCTTCCAGAACAGTGACATATTTCTGTTGTTAAAGTCACACTATATTTTGTTATGGCAGCCTGATTGTTCTGCACCCAATTACAATGTGGGGGGAGGGGTGATTCCCCATACCATCACAATTTTCCAGCACCAGACAGGTTTCCCACTTAACTGTGACACTACCCACCCAGAGACAGCATCATATTCCACAGGCTAAGGGCTTGGGACTATAACACCGTCCCCCAACCCTTACTTCAGACATTAATTACAAGCTAAGGTTGTCATTGCTGCTTCTGACCCACCTAGACTGGAGATTCCCAGGACCTCCTTCTAGGGTTCAATTAACTTTTTAGAGCAGCTCACAAAACTCAGAGAAACATTTTAATCACTAGATCACTGGTTTATTCTAAAAGCATATAACCCAGGAAGAGCTGGATGGAAGAGATGCGTAGGGAAGGGTGAGGGGAAAGGGCACTGAGCTTCGATGCTTTCTGAGGACACCACTTTCCTAGAATCTCCACGTGTTCACCAACCCAGAAGTTCTCCACCACCTCTCCTTTGTGTTTGTTTCGTTTTCTTTGTTTGTTTGTTTTAGAGGCTTCATTACACAGACATGATTGATTAAGTCATTGGCCATTGGCGATTGAACCTAATTTCCAGCCCCCACCCCATCCAAAATTCCAACCTTTTAATTACATAATCACTTAGTGGGTGCTTAGGTGGTTCCAAAAGTCACCCCATTAACATAAAAAACCACATTTATCTCTCTCACCACTTAGCAAATGTCAAGGGTTAATGGAGCTCTATGCCTGAAACAGGGTCAAAGGTCAAACATTATTTCTTATTCTAAATCACAGCATCACACAGCTGGAGCAAGCTAATTCACCCACTGAACAATAGAAATCTCACTTCATTCTTGCCACCCTTCATCTGTGTTGCCTGGATTATCTATTTCACTCATCTGAGTGTCAGATTTACCTCCAAATCTTATCCTAAACTTTCTTTTGTTTTTCTTAATGTTGACCTCTTCATTAATTACTTTCTATGGGGTTTACAGTCACCTCCAAGCAGATCACTTTAACATCTACATACTGGGTTCCAACAGCTCATATCAAAAGTCTCTTTTCTGTTATGAGCTGTGCAACTCCACCTCACTAACACTTCCAATTCAGCACAGCCAAAACCAGACTTCTCTACACATATTCAAGTCATTGCATACTTTCCATATACATGTCCCATGTGCTATTAATGGTGCCACCTCTTCCTTCTTTCTAATCCTTGAAATTCCCATCTTTGATTTGTTCCTCTACAGCATCTCTCAGTCTGTTTCTTTCATTATCCATGTTGCATCACTGGAGTTCAGGTCAAGGTTATTAATGAAGAACTTTGATATCTGTAGCTGAATTCAAGCCCTCTGCATTCTAACTGCAAGTAAAAGAAGCATTGATGGGGCTAAGGGGGGGCCACAGTGAAGAACATTATTAGGCCATGGTGCTGAGGGGTAAGAGCTTCTGTAGGGCATCTGAAGTGATTCAGAGCTCTTGCTTTTAGGAAATATGTTTCTCTTTGGATTTGTCTGTGCGTGCATTATATTTTTGTTTACTTTTTATCTCCCTCTATTTCTCTTTTTCTTTTTTTTAAAAAAGAGGGCAGCATCCCCACTTTCCTTGTAGTAAAGTCCACTCTTATCCCCACAGCAAACTTTAGAAAACAATACAGGAATGAGAAGGGGTCCTTGAGTACAAGAAATATGGACTAGAATGCTTTAAGTGTACTACTATATAGATTTTTCACTAAAATTACGTGGATGTTCTGGAAGATATCTCTACTCTGCTTGGTCAGAACTCAATATATTCCATCTCTGTAAAAATTTCATCTGCTTATTTTTTTTTCAGTGAATGGCTTCCAGAAGTTGTTCTGTTCTAGTAATTGTCCTTTGTGCTGCTTCTTGGAGTCTGATCACTTGCAAAATTTCATAGAAACTCAGTGGAACCCCTATGTAAATGACAGTGTACTGTTCTGGTGTTTCTCTACCCTCTTCCACTGTTCTGACTTGCACATTCCAGCTACCTCAGCTTCCTTTGTCTCTGCTTGCTGACCCCTCAACTGATCAAAAATGCCACCTTTACATAGATCCTCCCCCGAACCCTGCTCCATAGTCTGAAATAAGCATTGAGGCAGAAAGTGGAAACAATTGTAGGTCTCAGCCTACAATTGGGAACTGCTTTCCCTAAGGGCCAACAGTCCCGCTTGCCTATTGTGTACTATCTGAAAACAGTGTTGCATATAGGTTGCTCATACATTTTTATCTAGTTTCTTTATGTAGGAAGGAAAGTCTGTGCCAGTTAATCTGTCAAGACTAGGAATAGAATTATATAAATACAAGTTTTAGTCTTACTTTAAAGATGAGGAAACAGAGGCAGAGATTATTAAAATAATTTGCCCTGAATCACATAAATATTGTCTGTTGAGCCAGAATTCAGATACTGATCTCTGTGACTGACAGACCCATTACCAGCCTAAGACCCTGTACCTCTTCTCATGGACAAACAGGAGCTTTTAGATTCCTTTGGGCTCTATTAAACTGAAATATCAGCTGTGGTAGCAACAGCAACAATAATAATGGTGATAAGAATGGCAACATTTATATGTAAATAGTAATTCATAATTTACAAAGTAATTTCATGGTCATTTCTCATTGATTCTTACCTGGTTTCCAAGTTTCCTCACTCCTCTTTCATTATCACCTCCACTGTCCCACTGTGCTGGGGAAGAAAGCTCTAAGTTCTGCTATGTTTTCAGAAACAAGTTGTGCATGCTCTCACTGATGTGACACTTAATTCAGTGACTGTTTGGTGAGATGGGAAGGGGATGATCAACCTGTGAATAAGGATTTTAAAACTATTTTTAAACTGTTGATTGGCTGTAAAGTAGCCGCCTGTATTTCTCTGTGGGTAGAAACAGTCCAGATAAAAATTATTTGATCTTAATTTATTTGATAGATTCTGAAGTTGGTCAATGACATGGTGGATTTTACTGTCTCTTAGAATTCTATTTTTCAATAGGCTGCTCATGGGTGCTTCTGTTTCAATAATCATATTACTGAATTCAACCAAAGCTAAAAATTAAATCAAATAGAAAAGTAATTAAGGCTTTGACCATCTGAGATTATGCATACAGAATCAGACACATTGAGAGTCCTAAATCCAGAAACCTAGACTAAAAGTGTGCTAACACAAGGGTGTGACTAACACAGACATCACTACGACACAGTGCATCTTAAATTAGGGTATTTATCATTTTCTCATCATGGACATTATATTGTCTAAATGCATCAATATTTAAATCATTCTTTTAAGGTTACAGTTCCTAAAGGAAAAATAGAAAAAATAAATATTAAAGTGTCAGTAATGCACAAGAAAAGCAAATTATTTCCATGCTAGCTGAACAGAAGTGATTATTTTAAATGTAGGTCTTTGAAGGAAGGAGGTATGTTATACTTAATCTCTGCTTGAATTACGAAAGAGCACCATGATTACCCTTGCTGTTCTGCTGTTGCTGACCTTGAGTCCATAATGTTTTTTTAGCTCCTTAAAATCAACTCTATTTATCTTCCTCTTACATTTTGATGCAACACTACTTAAAAAAAAATGTTGGCCTCTGAAAAAGAAGATGAATAAAGCCACCATTTTGGCTCCTCATGAGACTGTCTTGTTTTGAATCAGGTATTTATCCCACAGTGTGGGGGACTGTGACCCCTGATTGTATGGAATATTTTCATGAATGAAAAGCAGAATAGATTATTCTAGAAAGAGCAATTTTATTACTTACACAAAGGTGTGTATATCCTCAAAAAAAGGTTAAGCACTTGGTTTTAATGGGAAGACCATGGGGTAACAGCAAGGGTACAAGTTTGGAAGTCATAACCATAGACACAATTTCTGGCTTCACTGATTACTAGTTTCATGATCTGACTTTAGTATTATCTTTGTTTATTAAAAATTACATTAAAACCCAGAGTATAGGGTTATAGAAGTGTGAAAATAATAACCTGAGTACAAGATTAATTTTGGTCCCTCACACTTCTGAAATTAGAGCCATACTTCACCCATCAGATGTTCTGTCATTTTTAGACAATAAGTTGATACATCAGCTAAAATTGAGCTCATAGGGCAAGTGAATATGTCACAGAGAGAGGGGCTATCTTTAGTATACAAGCAAAGGATAGGAAAAGAATCAGAGTCACAGGGTGGCCAATTGTTTACTCTCTTTCAACACAGGTCTGCTCATAATCACAAACTTTTGGAAAGTTTATACAACAAAGATATACCCCAGAGCACACTGTGGGAGGGAAATTCCTTCACCACAATGGAGAGCCTGGCCATATCTTACCCACCCACATGACAGCTTGCTTCACTGGTGTGGGGACAATAGAGTTGCTATCTCATTTATCGTAGGCCCTCACATGTCCCTAAATTAATATGTCTGCCAAATTTTTGACTAATTCAAAATTAAAATTGGGAATACATGCCATTCCAGAAGTCATTATTTGCCATTAAAGGACAAGCAAAGTCAGGAAGCCAAAGAGCCTCTTTCTGAACTAATCTTTGCATTGGTTTAAAAAGATTAAGAAAATGAAATGATCCGGAATACAAGATGAATTGAGTATGACAAAGCAGTTGTTGTAGTGCTCTAAAATATAATCTAGCCCATGTACCAATTTTTACTCTCTTGCTCACTTCAATATTTCACAGTCTTATCCATCTTGTCCTTTTCTTATCCTATCTTTTTCTAAGTCCCACTTCCTCCTCTTCTCTGTATGCTTCTGAGTTCATCTTCCTTTTACAACAGCACTGTCCAAGGGGTTATACACACCCAACTGGCATGTGGTTTGCACATCATTTTTGTATCTAAGGAATGTGGACATAAGTCTCTGACTGCCCCAGTGTGTAAAACACTTTGCCATATAAATCTATGCAAGGTGCAACCATGTTTGGGCAAACATATTTGGACATATCTGGCTGCCAGTCACTGGAGTATATCTTTTCACTTAATATCAAACACCAACATTGACAGAACATTTTAGAATGGAAAATGCTGCTGACTTCACCTTCGATTGCTACAAAGAACCATGATGTACAGACGTTTCCATTGAATGGTGATGCTTTTTATCTCTCACATTAATTTCAGTTCAAATTGCTTGTACTATTTCAGTTAAAGTTATAGAAAACAAAAGCAATAGCAACTCATACATTGTCTGGAGTATAAAAATTACTGTACTCTTGAGCACATATTCTAGAGTAAAGACTTTGTATAAAATTACATTTTGAAACAAATTAAAGAAAATTGTTCTTTTATGATGAATCATTTTAAAAAAACATGATGTTAGATCTAATGTTACTGGAGAATATAATGCCTTTATTTAATACTTGGCCCAGTTTAATGGTTTATTTAACATAATTTCTGATGTTTATATTATTGATGTGTGTGTGTGTGTGTGTGTATATATATATATTTAACCACATATGGAAGGATAATATTTGAAAATAGAGTCTGAATTATTTTTCTTTATGCAATATTAAGGTCATGAATCCAGCAATGGTGTCTTCATTTTGGCTAATTCTAGAGTTATATGAGGAAGTTACTCCAGGGGCACAAGTTGTAGCTATAACTGGTGACATGTTTTATTCTGTTTTCTTATAACTATCTGAGGTTTTAAATTCCATTTTAAATTCCTGATGAAAATAACCATAATCAAATATTGATTGATATTTTGTTCTCTGCATGTAATTAGGTCATCAAATATTCTTTTTTCTTTTAATTTTTACCCAATATCTACTCCATTAGTTTATCTGAATAAGAGGAATTATCTATTATAGTGTAATACAAAGCAAGCATATTATCTTCTCCTTCAGAAATTAATAAATAATTGAGTTTCATGATATTGAAGAGATATAATCAATTTTGGAAAAAAATCCAACAATGCTGTCACTGCTGAAAATATCTCAATGTGTTCTTTGCTAACAGAAGGCATATGTATTAAAATGTCTGTGAAAATAAGCCAGACATCTAAATAATAATTTAAAAATTAGTATATACACTTTTGATCCTCCATTCATATGTGTAAATGAGTTTCTTCTTATAAAATATCAGAGGTTTTCTCTATAATTAACTTAAGGGAATAATGTGACCTAGAACAGAAATTTCAAATGATCATATATATCCCAAACTTTCATAGTTCTTCCTACTTGCTTCATATCTATACTTCAAATGAGAATAACATTCGCTACTCTACAACTCACAAGTGGCCTGTAAATTATAACCTCTGATAGTTTTAGTGTAGGGATATAATGCTTTTTAAAAGGGTGAGGGGAGATTAAACTTACAACTTTCTCCCCTTATTTATGTGAATCAGTTCAAACAGTATGTAGTAATCAAGTGGTAAATATTGTACGTATTTTTAATTAATTCATCAATTTGCTCTACATATTTCTTTTGAGAAGCCATGTGTTCTACAGATCGCTCTAGGAGCTTCAACTGTGAATGTGACACTGTAATTCCTCCCCTCAAGCAGCTGGCATACAAGAGCCAGGAGCAGTCAAATGTAAAGGTCACTGTAACACAGAGAGTGCTCAGTGCTGCAATAGAACTAGAAACAAAGTGACCCAGAAATGCATAGCAGGGTCCTGGAGACAGGGCATAAATGTGACATATGGCTGTCCAATGGAGTTATAAAATCAGAAAGGCTATAGTCACTTAGAAAAAGTCAATAAATATTTCAGAATCATTTCCAATAATGATTATCTTAGCTAAGAAATAGACTTCTAGGTAGCCACAGACTTCTACATGAAGTAATCCTTTGGTATAAGAACTGAATAATGAGAAGAAACCACAAGATCTGAGGGAAACATACCTGATAGAGGTAACAGGTAGTGCAAATGGCCTGAGGCAGGAAATAAGATTGACATGTTCAAAACGAAAGAGGGCACAGAACTATGTGGCTACAGGATAGTAAACTCAGAGAGCTTGTATGACTTAAGCTCATAGACATGGGCTTGAGTACTGACTTGGCTATCTGGGCAATCTAAGAACCCTATTCTAATTATAGGGAAAATTTTAAGCTGAAGCATAAACCCTATTTTAGTTATTCATGTCTGTATCTCTGTACCTTGAAGTAGGCCAGTCACAGCATAGCTACTCAATAAATATTTCCTGAGTAACTAAGTGATTGTTAATGGCATTGTCTAAAAAATGATGATTGAAGTATCCTGCAAAGATAATTCAGGTGCATTATTTATATATTTTTTACATCCCACGTCATTACTACATGATGAAAAAAATCTTAAAATAGAAAAAAGACTATCAGTCAAGTTGGTCAAAACAATCCAATTTATTTTCTACAACATAGGTATAGCCTATGGTTTCTTTTTTTAAGTAAAAACACGAATGGTGGCCCTGGGATTTTTCTAAAGGAGTGTCTTCTTAAAAGGGCAATACACCTAAAAAAATTCAGATTCTTAGAATGGGGGAGACTCTTTGAATATGATGGATCACTATTAAGTTTTGTGGAGGGTTTTTTGTTTTTGTTTTTTTTTTTTAGAAATTGAAAGAGCACAAGAATAAAGCTGGTTCATCTTCACATAATACGCTTGGCTAATTCTAGGAGAGTACCTCAAACAACAAAAAAACACCCAGAACACCCACATCTTCTGAAAGTTTCTAATCCCTGTACACAGTCCTGTTAAAAATTGGATTTCTTTGGAATTGTTCCATTGTATTCTTGTCAAAACAGGTAATTTTTTTCTGGTCCACTAAACCAAACCTTATTTCAACTTTGATGGATTCACAATAGCTCCCTTCTATCTGGGAGAAATATGGCACATAGTGCTTATGATTTGCCCTCTGAGAAGCTTATTTTGTTCATACTGTGGAACCAATACATCAATTCTACAAGGTTTGGGCATAAGAATCTCATGCAGACTTTCTCCTTACATGTACAAAGTGGGGATTTTGGATGAAATACTAATAAGTGCAATGAGCTAGACTGACAATAATGAACAATGAGAAACTAGAGCAAGGAAAAGCATGTATCAATGAGGATTTACTCAGGTGGATCCTTTAAGAGTTTTTTTTTTTTTTTTTTAATGAATTTTAGGGAAGCTTCAGGTTCACAGCAAAACATATGTTGTTCAAGAAAGAGTACATGAAAAAGATGTAAGAAGGCAGTGTATAAGCAAGAATAAGTCTAAAGAAGTAGCAAAATGCATAAGAATATGTCATTAATGTAAGCAAATATACAGTTTATTCTTAAATCATTATTTATTAATTATCATATTATTTTCATATGAACAACTGTAAACCTACTTTTGCCCCCATCTGTATACTATTTAATCTAACTGGTACAATAACCCTGTGGTAGCTACTATTACCTCTCGCATTTTACGGATGAGGAAGCCAAGCAAAGAGAGGGAACGTATCTTTCTTGTAACTCCCCAGTGAGTAGGTGAAGGAGACAGATTTGAATGAATATAGGCAGTCTTGCTCTGCAACCTTATGTGGCCACATGAGGGGTAGTACTTGGATCTCCGTTTAAGAAAGAGTTTGCTATTTGGCTGCAAGCAGTGCAGTTGGCTGAGAATGTCCAACCACAATGTCTAAATTTGGGGGCTGAGACTACACAATTTCCCTAGTCAACGATGAGCATGGTGTGGCGTAGGTACTAGGGTCTGGCATTTCTGTTCAATGTGAATCTCTTCTAATTGGTAATTTCGCTCCAAAGCCCCTTTGGCTAGACGAGAATTTGACAGAACTCTATCTCAGTCTGAGAGTCTCCTTTTCTTTCTATAGAAGACAGACCTGGACTGCAGTCTGAAGGCTTTTCCTACCTCCCTTCACCCAAAATCTCCTGCAGGCTTACCCCCAGTTCAAGGACTGCTTCCCAGAGAAGCAACTTAGGCACAGTAACCCCTAATCACCCTGTAGTGATGACCCCCTGAAAACAGAGTAAAAAAATAAACTTGTGACTTAATGAAATTAAGTTTTTATACTTACTATGTACCAAATACTGTGCTAAATGTTTTATACCTACATTGCATGCTTTTTAACTCTTTATCACAAATTTTGTGTGATATATATACTTATACTGAGATTTAAGAAAGTTGCCTAAACTAATGAATAACACAAAATTAGGATTCATACTCATGTCTTCTTGATTCCACTAAAACCACCCTATTTTAGTAGAAGACAATCCACAGCCTTCTAAAGACATTTGTATAGGGATAAGAAGAAAAGCACCGACATACTGATTAGTTAAAACGATATTAAAAATGAAAGAAGAAAAATAACCAAACATTTTTATATTTCATCTTTTCTAGCAAAGAAAATGACCTTCGAACTAAAAACATAAAACAATATAAAACAGATATTGCTGCTTGAGCTTGTATGTAAGTGATCTAAGGCAGTCCCTAACAATTTTAAAGTAATTTCAGTGTGGAGACCCTGAAGATTTATATTCCAGGGAGCGCAGAAATGTACAAATGTGGTCTCTGAATCACTGCCAGAAATATTTTATTTTAATCATGCAAGAAGGGAGAAGTGCAGGACAACCTAAAAGGAAAAAAATGTCTCCATTTCCAAAAAGAGGAAACATGTTGGCAACATTAGATATTGATCTCTGGAAGAAAAAAAAATCTGAAATGGTCATCAATTACACTTCATTTGTATTTTTTAACTAGTGTAAAGTCCAAGTAAAAAGATTAAGAAAAACACGTGAAAGACAATAAAATGTATGGAGAAAGTAGAAATATACTACCACATGTGTATACATCTACACATACACATACATGAAAAGAAATTTGGTTTACTTCATAAATGTTTTATAATTATTCAGACTCTGCAGAGTGAAATACAGTCATTAGAGTCGTCGTGGTCTAGGATCCACAAGAAGTCACACCTGCAGGGCCTGCAGTCCCTACCTTCTATTGCTTCCCTGGGTCCCTGGTGACAAATCAGGAGGTTGGGTGTTGTCTCAGTTCGTTTCACTTCAACAATAAGGTGCCGCAGACTGGGTGGGTCAGAAAAACCAGAAATTTATTTCTTGTAGTTCTGGAGGCTGAAAGTCTGAGAGCAAGGTGTCAGCATGGTTATATCTGGGTGAGCCTCATCCTGGCTCATAGCCAGCACCTTCTTTCTGTGTCCTCACAGGGCAGAAGGGGCTAGGAATCTCTCTTTTACAAGAGCACTAATCCCATTCATGAGGGCTCTTTCCTCATGACTTAAGCAGCTCCCACCCCCACGCCCCCACTGCCCAGTACCATCACCTTTGGAGTTTAAAATCTCAACCTATGAATTTGGGAGGGACACAATGTAAGAAAATAATACACTTCTACCCAATTCAACATGGCTTGCAGTGCCCCCTATAGGTGGAATATGCTTCTCTATCTTTCAGAGCTGGTCCTGGATTGCTTACGTCAAGAAAACATGGTGGAAGTAATATTTCACTTTGAAGAATAATTTCTAGGAAGCATTGCATGTTTCTGCCAGCACCCTTGCTTTTCCCTGAAAGAATGGCAAAATCCATAAAGCATCTGCTCTGTTAGAGATAGGGACTGCTAATAAAGGTTTACTATAATGAAAATACTCTAAGCACTTCATTCATGAAAGAGAATAGTAATCTAAGCTTTAAAAATTAGGAACTTAAAACTTAGTAAGATAAAACTAGAAGTAAATAAGATAGAAAAATATTATAATTGACAAACTTAAGAGCTGATTTTTAACAAGTAATGTTGACAAACCTTTCTGAAAATAGAGAAGTAAAAATCACAATGCATTAAATATGAAAAATATAATTAGAAATAGCAAAGAAGATTTGAAAATTGAGAGAAAAACATGTTCAATATTCTGTAAATATATTTGTTTTTTAGGAAATAGTTTTCTAGGAAAATATAAATTAGGAAGATGAATTCATATAGTTGTAGAGAACAATAGTGATAGAAGAAAAATTTTTAAATGTCAACAGACCCCAACACACACACAAAGCTAATTCTATACTCTTCTAGAATACAGAGCTCATTTTTATGTAGGTAGTACAATCACATTAAAACTTAAATATATATACACACACACATATATATTCTTATATAATTCTAATTCCTCAAAATCAATTATAGGAGTATATATTTAAATCTACACAGTAATTTTTAAAAGCACAAGAGAACAAATGAATACTCATTAAATTTAAGGTAAAATGGACTTTATGAACTTGACCTTATCAGATAAAAATATGGAAAAATTGTTGCCTAATTTCACTATATAGGAAACAGCAAAATTACAAAGTGGAAATCTTACAAGAAAACACTCTGCGAAGTTTATTACAGAAAACATTGTTTTCTTAGTATGTGAATTATCCCAACAGATTGATCAGAAACCATGAATACCCAATTTAAAATGGAAATTTGGGTTATTATATAAATGGGTGATTCACAACAGAAGAATTATAAATCACCAATGAAAAGTTGTAGATACATTCAACCTTGCTAGTTACTACTCAAAAATGCATGTTGAAGCTGCATTGACCTGCCATGTTTTTATTTATGCAACTGACAAAAGATCTAATATCTATGATGAGAGAAAGCCCTTATAATGGACTTTTTATACATTCTTGTATAAAGAGAGTATAAATTTGTAAATTATTTTCTCCATGAAATTTGGTAGTATGCGTAGAAAGCCATAAAAACCTGAAAAGCATTTATCCTGGCAATAACATTTTAGGAATTTATTCTAAAGATACAGCCTGAGATGGGTATAAAGGTTTACGTTTAAGTGGAGTTTTTTGTTTGTTTTGTTTTTAATCCTTACTTGAGGATATGTTCATTGATTTTAAGAAACAGGAAGTGGGGAAGAAAGAGAGAGAGAGAGAGAGAGAGAGAGAGAGAGAGAGAGAGAGAGAGAGAGAGAGAGAGACCTGTTGCCTCCTATATATATATCCCAACTGGAGATTGAAGAACCCGTAACCTATGTATGTGCCCTGACTGGGCATCAAACCCTCCGTTCTTTGGTGTATGGGATAATGCTTCAACCAACTGAACCACCAGGCAAGGGTATGTTTAAGTGTTTCTATAAAAATATCATAACAAATCAAAATCCATTAATAGGAGTCTGGTTAAATTATGAGACACCACATGATAGAATCTGACTTAGCTGCTAGTATCAATAATAAATAAAAATAAGTATCTATGTACATGAAAATATATGTATTTTTGAATTTTCAAGTGTCTCCAAAAACAGTAAATACCATTTGGTAAATAAATAATTGAAAATGTATTTACAGCAAACATTAACCACTGTTAATATTATGTTAACATTTTTTATGTAACCTCTCACTTTTATGTGCATATTTATGTAATACTAGAACATAAAAGTTATTCTACAAAGACTGTTTTGATGAGGGCAAAAAAGGCTTTTTAAAATATGTGTATTTGTGCATACGAAAATGTAGCCTGGATGATACACTTTGATGTGGTTTCACAGTTCTTTGAACAATTGCATCTAAGTAATATTGAATCAGATTTCAGTGTCATCCTAGTGGATTAAATTCCTTGTCCTCCTTAACAATGTTATCACTGCCTTAGAACAAGTCATAGGGTTGCATAAAAGTGAAGTGTGGTTGCCCCTTCTGAATGTATTCTACATCAGTTTTTGTTCTTCTATACATTGCACAAGACAAACCGAAACCACCTCCAGGCCCCACAGGACTACAGGACAGAAGTTTGTGGCCATAATAAGGGACTGTTTACGGTCACTCAATCATGCACTTGGAATGCTTGCAGGGAGGTCCAACCTTTTTGGTGTTTCTGCCACACTGGAAGAAGAGTCGTCTTAGGCCATACATTAAATACATTGTGTCATGTGATCACACACACACACACACACACACACACACAATCTGTGTTTTAAGTAAATTTATGATTTAGTGTTGGGCCACATTCATAGCCTTCCTGGGCTGCATGCGGCCCACAACCCGTGGGTTAGACAGCCCTGCTACACTTCACAGATATTAACACATTTAATTGCTATGCTGGGGGTCTGAGGCAGGTACTACTCTCATCTCCCTTTTATGGATGAGAAACCTGAGACACAGAGAGATGAATTCATTTGTGTAAGGTTGCACAGTTTATAAGTGGTGAAGCAGAAACTGAACCCAGGCATCTGGCCCCAGAGCTGGTGCTCTTCTTAGTCCTCCTACTACCAACAGTTACTGAGGCCCTGCTTCAAGCCCCATGCAAAACACTGTGGATGCAGGAGTGAGTGAACCATCCTCTCTGCAAACAGAATTAGCAAAAACCCCACATTGTGGAATATGTTTCAGTGAAGGTGCAAGAGAAAAATTTGTAGTTGGGGAGGCTAGACTCGGCTCTAGCTCCTAGAGGTTAGCTTGTCCCCTGTGGTGCTTTCCCCAAGCAATGAGTCAGCTCCCAGCCGCTCAGCCCCTCGAGCCTATGGACTGCCATTGGGTTCACTTACCAGGATACAGATATTCTCAAACATGCATAAATTCCTGCTATAAACACAGCTCAGGCCCTGGGAAAGGAGTCGGGCACAGGGGATATGCTCACTACTTACCTCATATTTTCCAATACTAGGTAGTAAATTCTTTAAAGTCATGAATATTGTTGGGTCTAGTTTTCCAATCTTCACTACAATTTTGTATCATGTTGTCTTTGAAAACCAGTGGGGGCTGTGGAAAAGACAGTGGCTGTCTGATTACCTGGGTCTGGGCTGGAATCCCTGTTCCGTCAGGGATAAGTTGAATGATTGTGCAGAAGATACTTAACCTCTCTAACACTCATATTCCACTGTGTTAAGTAGGAATAATGAAAACTTACTACAAGGCTGGTAGGTATTAAAATAAATTGACTTTCCTTCCACCTTTGAAGTAAATTAATGAACTCATATATACATGGCTCAAAGTGAAAGCAAACTGTTGCGGACCGTTCAGCCTGGTTTCAGGAGTTGTAACCCTCACCCCATGGTGGGCTGTGTAAGAGCCCAAGGGGCCCACTTCATCTGGGTCTGTTCTGTCAAGAGGACGTGAGCTACTAAAGAGACAAAGCTTATCTCTCTGGCAGGAGCACTGCTTCTGCCTCACCCATCTCTGGCCCCAATGCTTGATTGGCAGTCAATGACGGGTAAGACTCCTCACGGGAGGGGCAACCTAAGCCAGACGCGACCACTTGGAAGGCCTCATGGAAGGACTCGGGGGGTTGCAGCAAAGAGGATGTGATGGACCCTCGCCCCCCGGCTATTCTGACATAGCCCGAGTCCTCATTTCCATCTGGGAGATGTCTCCTGCTTCCTAATTGCCTTAAAGCCTGAAACTGTGGGGGTGAGTGGTGCAGCCCTGTCCTGGCCAGAACGGCTCCTTGGGTGATTGGCATAAGAAAGAATTCCTAAAGTCCTGTGAAACCTGCTTTGCTAAGAGTGCTCTTCCTGAGGTGACAAGTGTCCCAGGAGGAAATGAGCATGTCTCCCAAAGTCTGGCAACCCCCCTTCCTGACAAACACTGGCTCGGATTAAGCCCTCAGATTTCTTTGACATGTTAAACTTGTATTCCGGTGTATTGGAACCCAATAAAAGCCTAGTGAGGAAGGGGCTCTGGGTCATTCTCCTCTGAGAGTTTGACCCCTTTCCTCCCCAAGCACAAGATGTCTTGGTAGTTTTTACTTTCATCCGTGACGGAGGGATGGGGCTCTGCGGGCGGAGCCCCCCCACATCTGGTGCCCAGGCCAGGGTCCCCAGCAGCAAACCTAATAAAAATAAAAAAAATTCTTGCAAATATTCTTTATATGCCATGGAATTAAAGCCCAAGATACATGGAAAAGAAAATATTATACAAAATTCCATCTTCCTGCCTAAGGGAGGACCAAATTTTGTTTTATTCTGTCCCCATAGCTGAGGAATCAGCAGTTTCCAACCTAAAACCAAATTAATCAGCCTGTGGTTTGTGAGATAATTATTCCAAAAGGGCACTAGAGATCCCAGACCAGGAAACCAGGGGTACTCTTGGACTGTAGGCAATGTAAAATTAGATCTTTGCAAATACGTGATCTTTTATGAGAAAGAATCTTCTGCAAACATCTTGTCCAGGAACACTTAGTCCTAGGAACACAGAGCTGTGAGGAGACCCTGGGAAACTGAGGTACTGGCCATTTCTAGCAGCCATATTTTACCAGGTTGTTCTGGCTGCATAAAACTCCACATTATTTCTAAGAGCAGACAGACCAGTATTGCCTGGCCCAGGCCCAATTTGGGTAATTGCATTCTGTCATCGTCCAGGTCTCCCTGGCACTTTCAATTAGCCATAATTTATATTCTTCTCAGTTTAAAACTAAAATTGCCTTGTAGTGCAGCTGTGGAATTACACAGAGACAGCAGCTAAATTAATAAACAACTGGTAAATTATTGCTGTTTTTCATTTCTCTTTTGCCTTACATTTCTATGGAGTGCTAAAGGTCAGGGATTATTAGTTCTATTTTATAAGAGAGACCACTGAAGCTTCACAGTAACCCAATATGCACAACCATGAGGAGTTAGATTACAAATTAAAAAATAAATTCCCATTTGGCTGTATACTTATACCTTAGGACTGAAACAAAGAAAATAACATACCTTTCTGAAAGGGAAAAAATCACTTAAATATAAGTAAGGGGTATAATGTGCTCATTTAAAACACTTTTTTTCAGTATTATTTCCACTTGTACCAAGTACTGTTGCAGGTGTTGAGGTCCAGGGGTGAACAGTCAATGACATTTCTCAGATACTTAAAATGGACCAGTCAGTGTTTCACTCATTTAATATTCTCAAGATCTTTACGAGATATATACTCATGTTACCCCCACTTTACATGTGAGAAAACTGAGGCAAAGTGAGTTTTAGTGACTTTCCAGAGATAACACAGTTATCATCACAGTTTCACGCCTTGGCCACTTGATGCCACTAACGTCTCTCTCCACCACTGTGAGCATCTCAGTCATGGGCAGCACAGCCCTGGGCTTCAATATTACATAAAGGAAGATGGACTATAAACAAATAAACAAAGTAGGGAACCCTCTGTTTATGATTCCATGCAAGTGCTGTGAAGAGAATTAAAATATTCTAGCTGGATAAAGAATAATGAGGCAGTTGCTTTAGCCTGGGTGGTAATAAGTCTCTTCTCTTCAAAGTGGGAGATCTGGAAGGAGCCAGCTAAGCAAATATGCAGGGAACAGTGTTCACAGCAGAAAGAAGACCTGGTGCCAGCACCTTAAGTTGGGAATATTCTTGGCATGTTTGAGGACCCAGAGGAAGCCCAGAATGGCTGGGGCACAAACACTGCAGGGCAAAGGGTGAATCTGAGTTGGAGACGTTTAGGCCCAGGATTAACTGAGTCAATAGACCTTTATATTTAGTTTTTGAATTTCTTTTAAGAAATAACATAAGGTACATAGGAGCACAATTAGCCTTGTTTAACTTATTTACCAATATGTGTAAGTAAGTTATTGCCAATAAATATATTGGCAAATATATTTATTATTTGGCAGAATTGCCAAGAAATTTGTTCATATGAGATCATTACCTATCATCATTACAGAAGATCTGTTCAGAAAGTGTCTTGAACATGTTATTTTGGTGAACAATCCACAAGGTTAAATAGAAATAAGACAACATTTTTAGCAACTGAATAGGACATCAAATAATCATGATTAGCTCACTCTTCCCTAAATGGAAGACATTTTATTTGTTTCTTAAATTAAGGTCTGAGAGGATAGTCATGGTCCTTACATTGTGTCAGTTGTGAGAATAAAAGATGTCTAAA
Source organism: Glossophaga mutica (assembly GCA_039655065.1). NCBI lineage: Eukaryota > Metazoa > Chordata > Mammalia > Chiroptera > Phyllostomidae > Glossophaga > Glossophaga mutica. The sequence goes on from CM077306.1 coordinate 159,534,472, forward strand.
ATAATTTAATTGGATGCATTACGAAGAATATTATTTAAATAAGGATTCTGGAAAAATTGAAAATATTTGCCTTAAGTCTCCATGGGACCTGAGATATGTCAATACATTTTGATATTAAAACAATATTTGAAAATATTTTACATTTTCTTTCTTTTTCTGATATGCAATGTGTTCTCATAGGTTTTGGCTGGTGCTTTGCTGGATTTTCTGCCCCAAGGCCCTTTTCCAGCATAGATTCACAGGTAGAAAAACCTGGTATCAGAAGGTTCTGGTTAGTTTTGGGTGGTCAACAGATCAGAGGGAGGAAAGAATCCTGGATATATAGTGGTGAGACATTTCGAGTAAGAGATATCTATAGATGATCTATGATGAAAGCCACACTATTCAACTCTCCTGGACTCCAAACTTACTGGAAGAGTGCTTCTGCCTGAATGCACTGCAGCCTGACCCAGCCTGGCTGGAACTACAAATAATTTAGTTCTTGTGTTCCCTACCTCAGTTGATACAATTGTCATTTGCCCAGCTCCACAAGCTTCTATGTTTAGAGCCTTCCTTAGCGACTTTGTAACTCTTGCACTCAATCTTTCACTAAGTCCTATTAATTTTCTCTCTCAAATCTCTCTCCAGTTTATCCCTTCCTCTCCTTTGCTCTCACCACTGACTTAATTCTGTCCTTCATCTGTCTTTCGGTTGGATTATGGAAGTAGTTCTCTAATTCATTACTTCTGATTCTACCCCATTCGAACTCAGCAGCCACAGTTGCCAGTTATCTTCCAAAACCACAAATTTAATTAGCCTTTAAAAGACATTGACTTTCCTCCATATCATTCTCAAGTTAATCCACATGCCTTAATGTGGCTCTTCACCAAATAGTCTCATCTAGTTTTGACATAGTGTTTCACCTTTCAGTATTTAGCACCGGAAAGAATCTTAACCATCCTCCAAAGAATTCAACTACACTAAACTTCTTTTGCATTCCTTAAAAGCTTGCAAGTTGCCCTGGCTGGTGTAGCTCAGTGGATTGAGTGCGGGCTGCGAACCAAAGGGTCGCAGGTTCAATTCTCAGTCAGGGCACATGCCTGGTTGCAGGCCAGGACCCTAGTGGGGGCCACATGAGAGGCAACCACACATTGATGTTTCTCTCCCTCTCTTTCTCCCTCCCTTCCCCTCTCTCTAAAAATAAAGAAATAAAATCTTTAAAAAAAAAGATCTTTAAAAAAAAAGAACTTTAAAAAAAAAAACTTTCAAGTTTTTAAATACCTTGATTCAGCTAGTTTGAATGACTTCTACTCTCTTTTCACTTGAATATAATTATCACAAAGCTGGATTTTCCTATAAGAGAATCTTCTCTTTAATGGTCTCAAGAGAACAGGAAAAGATTATAAGGAAAAGCCCAGGTTGGAAGGCAACAACAATCAGCTCCTCCAGATCTCCCTTCCTCAGCAGTTGTTATTGTTATTGTTTATTTGTTTCCTTTTTTTCTTCCTTGTTTCAATTTAATCTCTCAGATTTTTGGTTGGAGTTGCTGCTAGCAGCATCATGAACTCTGATTTTTCCATATTCTTTTATATCCGGTTCAATTTTTAAGGGAGTTCCCTAGGGAATTTATGCTGTAATTCCTGATTTAGTATGTCTGGGTTTAGGGACACGCATGTGTTTATTGCTATTAGACTTGAGAACAAAAGTGTAAAGGCATACAAATTTGATTTTGGCATTGACACTGGAACCCTTGTTTTGTTGTCACTACATCCAGTCACAAGTGCTCTTGGCTGGGCCAAAGCCTCTTTGCACTCCCTTGGAGCTTCATTGCCCCAAATTTTGTCTAGAAATTGTCATTCCTAAAGTATACCTTTTCTAGCCCCATTTCCTCTACATCCTGAGTGTTCTTCACTATTCTAAATCCTTCACTGTTTTCCCTCTTCTAGAAACAAGTTTGAACCAGGAGTCTTCTGGTGAGGCATGAGGACTAAACGGATGTTCCCATCTCCCTGCAGGAACATACTCGACATTACATACAGTTTGCTATCATCTCCTGCCAGATGAGGGATAAAAAATAATAATTTTCTTCAGTGAAATATGGTTCCTAGAATACATGATAAATTCTAGGGATGTTGCTGTATCTAAATGATAGGATGGATGCAGATACATGACAGATTGTTATTCAGTCTAATGGCATAAAATATGCAAATACAAGCTCTTAATTTTTAGTGTAATTAATTGCTCTGGTTGTATAATTGCTTGTCATCTCAGTTTTTATCCTAATAGGGATATTATTTCTTCTCTGAAATTTCTCACTTGAAGGAAAATGGAATCCAACAAACATTGCAAACAATACACAAAAACTTATGTAGATATGGAATCATGAAATATGTATAGAAAATCCATTGAAAAACCACGTAGTACTGTCATTATCATTTAGTTTATATCGTGTATTTTCCCTCATGAAGAAATAGAATCTGGGGGGTTAAATGACTTTCTGAAGGTTACACAAAGACCTGTTCCCTTGGAGCCTAGGAATCTTGACTCAGAGTCCAGTGCCTTCTCCATCATGTCACATAGCTTCAATACTTTTTACAGCATTAGTAAAATATTTCCATTTTCCATAGGTTCTTTCTTCTGAAATCCTCTCCAAACCCCTTGCTCTTGAAGTCACCTGCAGTACACAGAAGTTCAGCTAAGCTGTCATAGTGGAAATGGCCTAAAATAGAGCTGATCCTCTAAATCTGGCTTGCCTTTGTCATTATCAGTACCATTCTATAAAAGTAAAGCAAGGAGGGAGATGAAAATTGAGATGCTGTTAATAATATAATGCTGTGGATAAAACAAGATTTGTTCCCTTTTCACTTTTTCTAAAGAATGTCATGTTTTTAGATGAATGGCCAAGTCCTAGAGGACCAGTGTCATTCCAAGCTTCTAGATGTGATGGCTCTCTGTAGGAATGGAGGTTGTCCTGAGTACTCTGGGGTATGCTGTTCGTGGTGCTGAATAATCAGTGAGAAATGCTATAACCGTGCTGCAACATCCTCTCCCTTCTGGCCAAGTGGTCACAGATGGAGCGGTGTCTAACTCTGTTTCAGAGTTTTGTAGGAGCCTGGAGGCAGCTACAAAAGATCTGCAACTCTTTTGAAAATTTAAGAGCTCAAAATGATAGCTTTGAGAAAATCCTGTTCATGATCACAACTGAAATTAAAAAGAACAATTGACATCACAAGAAGAAATAGATTTATATTTATGTGTAACTATTTGGCTTTTCCCAAAATCATATTCCTAATATGCTTTTTAAAAAATAAAGCAAGAGCTTTGGTTGCTGTGTCTCTAGTTATATTTACCTTCAAAAAAGGTAAGTAATGTACTATGATGTAGTATAACTGTCAACCAAAATAATACAATTATACAGAGAAAATTAGATACAATTCTACACTGTGGATGTAGGAACACTAGATCAGCATTACAACTCAGCTTTAGAATGAGGTCTATGTGATATGATCAAGCAGAAGCAGCTGTGGACAAAGAAAGGTGAAAATACCTTTCATGGTATGTTATAAATTGCATGGTGTGAATCACTGCATGTTTAGAAGACAGCTTCCATCTGCAGCCCCTCCAAGTAAAAATATATTCTCATTCAGCTCTCATATACTCTAAAATGAATATTCATAGGGGATAGACTGCTGCACCTAATTATTTCAAATGGCCTTGGCTGCTTTGCTGTCCATTTTTCTGGCATAGGTATCCTGTGTTCTAATTATAGGCATTCTCTGTTATGCACGTAGAATCAGGATTACAAATTGTACTTGTGTCTCTAACCTCTCCCAAATATGCAGTAATAATGTTTTTATTTGCATCCAAGCCTAATGACCTTGGTCTCTGCTAGTACTATGTAATGTCCGCACGTATTCCCTGAAATGTGAAGTTATGTGCCCAGTGGAGATTTCAGGTGTTATCTCATATATTTTTACAATTGCTTTTCACCTCACTCAGAGCAGGAGCAGGAGTTTGTTCTAATATGAATTTCCAACAATTAGTTCTAAGATGCACATTAGAATACTCCAACCATGTTAGCATAATTTTATGCCCAATCTCTTTCTCTGAGTTTAAAACTGTCTAGAACACAAAGTAAGACAAATAGGAGAGTGTAGTAACACCAAAAGCAAGAACAACAATATTGTCACTGCCAGCAAGGTGCTCGGAGACCCTACCTAACTATACTATTTGTCAAATATTTATGTTTTCTGTAAACACTTCTTTCTACACATTTCTTCAGTTCCTTATGTTTTGGGCATTGCTGATACTTCCTGGGATGTGTGTCTATTTTTATAAATACTTACTGTAGGCACTGTTCATGATAATCCTTTCTTCAGCATTCTTGTTATTTTTCAACTCTATCTCTGTTGCTGAGCATTTCCTTATAAGAGTTGTACACATTTTAATTGGTATCAGTGACCTGCTCATTGCTAAAACCAAAAAGCAATTCTAATTGTTCTTTAACTTTTTTTCTTCTGAAAACACTCTCTCACTTGACTCTGACACCACACTATTCTTTTCTTCCACCACTCTACATAATCCTTAAATGTTAATATTCTTCATTCAGCCTTCTGTACCAGCCTCTCTTTTCTTATCATTCTACAGTGCCTAAGAGGTTTTGTCTGTTCTCAAGTATTCAGTTATCCTTCATGTACCGATGACCTACTCCAACCATTTTCCAAAACTCTCTCCCAAACATCCAAGCACCTTTCCAACATTTCTGCCTGAGTGTCTTGCTGGCCTCACCAATCAATATATCCAAAACAGAACCTATGACCTCAGCTCCAAACACACACACATGCCCTTCAAACATCCACCTCTTTATTGCCATCTAAGTGTTTATTCTCAAAGAATGAAACCAATATCCAAATCTATTTACATCAGACTTTTGGCAGTCATCCATTACACCATCAACAACCACATTCCCCCCACCCCGCCAATAGTCATAGATAGATACTCGCTACTTCCTATTTATTCTAGCTTCTAAATGACAACCAAATGGTATCACTTCTCTCCCTTCAGTACCATGAGCTCAAGGCAGCCACCATCAGTTCTCACCTGACAGCGACACCATCCTTGCTTTCCCTGATGCCCAGCACAACTTTCCCCCCATCTTTTCTTCACAAACAGCCATATAATTTTTATTTATTTGTTTGTTTGTTTATAGAGAGATGGGAAGGGAGAGATAAAGAGAAGGAGAGAAACATCAATGTGTGGTTGCCTCTTGCATACCCCCAACTGGGGACCTTGCCTGCAACCCAGGTATGTGCCCTGACTGGGAATTGAACGGTGACCTTTGGTTCACAGGCAGCACTCAACCCACTGAGCCACACCAGTCAGTGCAAATTTTTAAAGCACATTTTATTGCATTGATTCTCTTATTTAAACCTTTTAGTTGTGTTTCATTGCTATTACTATGAAAACCAAACCTGTCATATCTGACCCCTACTTTTTAGCCTTTCTGCTGCTCCTCCTTTACCTCCCTTAGTTTTCCGTTCTAATCATACTGACTACTTAAAACTCACTGAATAGGCCATATTCTTTCTTGACTTCTGATCTTCACCTGCTCTTTCTCCTACCTGGAAACACTTTTCTCTTCACTTTATATGGATAACTTCTAATTATCATTCAGTTCTCAGTTAAAAGGTTACTTTTTTAAAAGAAACTCTTATTGTAGATCCCTCATTCCCTCCACAGAGGCTTCGAGGCTTTGATTTCCTCCCTCCTGCTGCATTGCATCATATAATTTAGTTATGATCATTTGTTTTTCTCCCTTTATTTTATCTTCCCTGTCTAGCACAATGCTTGGCACAGATGGTCACTTACTGTTTATTACAACAAAAGAATGAGTAAAAGTACAGAGTGCTTTTTTATTGAGTTAATATATATTTTTCTTCTGAGCACAATGGTGCCCTACATGCAGAGCACACCCTCAGGTGAAGGTTCAGTGTGTCTGAAGTGGGATGGAGAGGGGAAAAAATTGAGGGCAACATTGTGGGAATTGGGGATGAAGAGAGGTTTAAGGCCAGAGTCAGTTCTTCGAGGCTTCAAGTCAATTAAAACTGATAAAGTTCAAAACGTATAGCTTTGGGCTTTAACATGAAAAAAACCTGTTTGTTTATTTTGAACTGATTTCTGCCTTTCAGTATTTTGGGAGTGCTTATTTAAGAGAAGTAAAAAGAACTAATAAAACCAGACCTCTACCAATTTCAAGTGAATTCTTATTGAAAAAATTCAAAACTTTCATGTTTTTCTTTTTTTGAGTTTCAGTAGAAAATAAATAGGCTATAAAAGGCAACTTTATAAGTCTCTCTATCTCAGTTTAAAATTAATAATATGGCCCTTCATAAAGGTCAGAAAATTTATGTTGCTAATTATAATTTGCTTCAATAAATATTAAAGAAACACATATCTGCAGGAAATGCTCTGGACAGGTTGAGAAGTAAACATGATATTAGGAAAATATTAACAAAGTGGAAAGGGAACCAACTGTATAGGAAAACATATTTTCCAATGACACCTTGGACAAGGATTTGATCTCCAAAATACACAAAGAACTCACATGATTCCACACCAGGAAGACAAATAATCCAATTAAAAAATGGGCAAGGAACCTGAACAGATAACTTCTCCAAGGAGGACCTATAGAGGGCCCATAGACACATGAAAAAATGCTCAGAATCACTAGCCATCAGAGAGATGCAAATTAAAACCACAATGAGATACCACTTCACACCTGTCAGAATAGCTGTCATTAATAAATCAACAAGTGCTGGTGGGGTTGTGGAGAATAGGGAACCCTAGTACACTGTTAGTAGGAATGTAGACTGGTGCTGCCACTCTGGAAAACAGTATGGAATTTCCTCAGACAACTAAATATGGAACTGCTTTAATATTCCATGATTCCACATCTGGAAACATATCCAAAAAAATCTGAAACACTAATCTGAAAGAATATATACACCCCTATGTCCATTGCAACATTATCTATAGTAGCCAAGGTTTGGAAGCAGCTCAAGTGTTCATCAGTAGATGAGTGGATAAAAAAGCTGTGGTACATTTACACAATGGAATGCTACTTGGCCATAAAAAATAAGGAAACCTTATCCTTTGTGACAGCATCAATGGACCTAGAGAATATTATGCTAGGCAAAATAAGCCAGTCAGAGAAAGACAAATACCATATGATTTCACCTATACATGGAATCTAATGAACAAAATAAACTAACAAACACACTAGAAACAGACTCATAGACACAGAGAAAAGACTCATAGCTGTCAGATGGGAGAGGGGTTGGGGAGTGGGTGAAAAAGGTGAAGGGATTAAGCCAGATCTTCCCAAGAAGAAAACCTTCATAGACAGAGAAAACAGCATTGTGATTACCAGAAGAAAAGAGGGGTTGGGGGACATAGAAGGGGGTAAAGGGAGGATAAGTGGAGATGGAAAGAGACCTGACTTGGGGTGGTGAACACACAATACAATATTCAGATGATGTGTTATAGAATTGTACACCTTAAACCTGTATAATTTTATTAACCAATGTCACTTCAATAAATTCAATTAAAAAATAAAATAAAATTTTAAGAATGCAAAAAAGGCAAATCTGAAAGAACTTTACCATGTTACAATACAACTGTATCTCTTAAAAAATAAATGTCTATCAAATCATTTATACTTTTCCATTTTTAATAAAATAATAAAGTTACACTGCTATGTAATAAGTCTGTGGAAAAAAGTAGTACAAGTTGCCTTTTAATGGTAATGAAAACAATGCAATTAACCAATCTGAAATTTCAAAATCTAAAATAACTGGTTAAATTTACTTTTTACAGTAGAGGTATTGCACTTTAAGATATAGTGGTTAGCATCTTTTTTAAGAATGTAAGTTAGTTAGCTCTGGCTGGTGTGGTTCAGTGGATTGAATGCTGGCCTGAGAACCAAAGGGTCTCTGTTCAATTCTCAGTCAGGGTACATGCCTAGATAATGTGCCAGGTAACCAGTAGGGGGCGCACAAGAGGCAACCATACATTGATGTTTCTCTCCCTCTTTCTCCCTCCCTTTCCCTCTCTCTAAAGTAAATAAATAAAATCTTTTTAAAAAGAGTGTAAGTTAGTTAATAAATGAGCATTGGATAACTGATCAAATTTGTGTGTGAATGGCATGCATATGATATGAAAATTATAACTGCTTAAGAGCAATTAATCCGAATAATACTTTATTAACTATTTAACTTTATTTATGACTACATGTCTAATAGTGTCATTTTATTACTTTAAATGAATACTACTTTATCTTCTTAGAGTAGTAATTTAGAATTTATATCACTTTACTGAATAAATTATTAATAGATAAGCTTGAGATGAAAGCAATCCATTGAATTTATGCTTTAGAACAACTAGGTAAGAAAATCAGTACTTCCTGGATGTAAACCCAACACAGTAGATTATAGAAACAACTTAAAGACAGAAAATTTGGTTCTGGTATTTGAATTGGTTAAGTAGTGAACACAAATTTTAAATTTATTTTAATTCTGTCTTATTTGAAAACCATTATTAATGTTATATAAGATCCTTTTTATTTTCAGCATTCCTCTTTTTTACTATTATCTCTTTAATAGTAAAAGGGGAAATTAGAGAAAAGAATTGAAAAAATAAAAATGAGAAGTCATTTAAGTTATAATTTAGAGCATGAAATGTTAACTATTGACCTTTGAAACTTCTGTCCTAGCTCTTGAGAGAGTCTTTTACATGAAAAGGCTGGTGAATCACCCTCTCAATCAATAAATCTTCATTCACGAGGCTATTGTTATTGCTCAGAGTTTATAAGCCCAGCTACTGTTCCTACAGGCCCTAGAAAGCTGCTCTCATCTGCAATGAACTGGTAATCTTTACAACTTCCTGGAATAAAGCAAAGGATATAAAATTACTACGATTACGTTGGGGTGGGGGGAAGTAAAGCTATTACTCCTAGTCCATAAAAATAATCCTAGAACAACCAGAGTAAGTTAAACACACATTATTGCTCCTATGCGTTTTGAGTACGAATGTGAAATTATGTTGGCAGAGATGAGAGAATCTCACCTTGTGGATCACACAGAATGGCCTGGAGAGATGGCAGAATGATTGGAAGTACAATCTTAAAATAAACTACTGAGATTATTTGCATTATCCATTAAATGTTTAATGCTAAGATATGGGCCCATATTATTTAATGGAAAGAAATTTCATAAGCACCAGTTTTTCTTTATTGAGTTATAAGAGGGAAACCAAAGAACCAAAGATCACAGGCCATATACTCATAGGCTGATTTTCTGATCCCAATCTTTCTATTTTTTTTTATTTTTAAAAAATATATTTGATAAAAAATTAAATGCTGATTTTTTGACATTTAAGGACAAGAACAAGAAAAAAATAAATGATGGCAATATCAGAATCACTTCCAGTTGTTCGATTCAATAAAGATTCTTATATACATGCAAAACAATTACATACAACTTAGATTCTATGTGTTAAAATACATTGTCATGTTATATTTTCTATCCATAAATTGAAAAAAGAAAAACTTCGTTGAAAGACCTAAGTTACAAAGAAATATTAACGTAAAAGGAAATCTACTTCAAAATATATATTCTATGTGATAGGAATACGTACATTTTTTTTCCCCTCATGGCTTATAGTGGTTTGCCTTTGAGAATTTCCTCTAAGAGCAACCAAGACTACTAAGGATTTGCAGCAGCTGAGTTGTGACAGACTTTCTTTTTTTCTATGCCTGGCTGTGTTTTATGAGGAGAGGTTGATAAAACAAAAATGTGGATTTGTCATTTGTTTTCTTCCACACAACTAAGCTAAAGTGAAATTGAAAGGTCTGAATTTCTATTTTGTCTCTGGAAATACACACAAAATATTTTCTTAACTATTTTTTCTCAAAATTTCTTTCTATAGTCGGATGGTTTTCTAATAATTTGAGTGTTAGAAAGAAACTCAGTTGGGTTGCATGTTAACTTCTTATAATTTAGATAAAAGAAAATTATATTGATTCCTTAATTTGTTACTGGCTGCTCTGGTCTCTTTCATGAGAAACCACCCACTGGTTGGTAAGAAAAATAATTAAGTAAATTGCCTATCCAGTTTAAAATCTGGACTGATCACACTGTTAAACCTACTTTCTCAGGTAACTTTTCCACCTCATTGATTCTTACCATAAGATAAGCATCTAGTTGTGGGTTAGAGGGGCTGTGTGTGTTGGAGGGGACAAGGCCCTGGCACCCTGCCTGTCCTGGGCAGTGCACTAGCTGGTATCTGCTGGTTGTGAGGTGAATCCTATGTCTGTTTATCTTTAGATATCCATCATCTCTGATACTAAGTCTGTGTCCATTAACCATTGTTCCACACTTATATACAGAAACCGTCCTAGTGACAGTCCCTGATAAGCCTGTCTACCAAAGAATTTGTGAACTAATTGGAGATCTAGATGTGAATGTCATTGATCTTAGTATGATTGGTTTCCTATATATGTTCCTTGTACTACGAAAGGGACAACAGCAAGCATTTTATTTGCATCTGTTCTATAATAGGAAAAACAAGGGTTCCTCTGAAGAAAGAAAATCAGTTGCTTTCCCCTGCTTCACAGTGCAGCACCATCAAAGTGACTTGGTGAGTCTGTTGCCAGGTCTGTGATTCTAGGCTGCTCAGAGTTCTAAATGAGAAGTGCCCTAACTATTATGTCCTACCATCACGTAAATGCCACTTTCTAGAAAAGCACCCAGAAGTAAATCAGTATACCCATCTGTTGTCATCTCTATGACCTGTGTTTCTAATCCATTCCTCCTCTAATTTCCCTAGGGTCTGATAAAACTGGCTCCGTTTGCTTTTTCTATTTGGGCCTCTATGGCTTACCCCACAGATTCTAGCCGTTGATATGCTACAGAGACAGAACTGCTGATATGCAAGAGAGAAAGAGAAGGAAATTTGACAGTCTTTCTCATGATAATATCCTAGCTCTCAAGGTTATTGACTTGCTTCCAAGTAATAGTTACAAATGTCAAAAGCTGAATCTTTTTTCTTTTTTATTCCTTCTGTAACAAATCCTAATCTTTTTCAGGGAGGACAGAACTGGGCAGGTGGGTGTGGTACAAAATAAGTTTCAGAGATTAAAAGGAAAAGGATATAAATACCTTAGACCATCACACGCATTACAGGTTTTTTTCTTTTAATGTTTCTAGAAGTTGACCATAAAAAATAAAGTGTAAGCCAGAGTGGCTACTGTTGGAACCAGGAAAATAGCTAAAGGACTGTCCCTGTGAAATTTGGCTGTCCAGGAACAGAGAACAAAGAACTTGAGGCAGATTACCATTTAAGGAGATGTTTAGGTTTAAATTTTCCATTCCCCAAACCCTGCAATGTATAGATCCCACGTGCACCAAAAGATAGCCAATAGCTAACAGCCACTTCCGTTTCTGTGAAATGCTTGCTTGCTTGTGTTTATAAAAAGGCCTAGCTGTAGGCGTTAGGTGCGGCTGTCATCTGCAGCTCTTCTGAGCACCATGTCTCCGGTCACTCTGAGAGTTCGCCCCTGCACAGGTTAAAACTTTTGGCCAATAAAGTAACACCTTTGAATCCAGAAAGTTTCCGAACATCTGTTTCTCACGTCGGTGAATGCAACACTACCATCAATAAATCAACAAACAACAAGTGCTGGCAAGGATGTCAAGGAAAGGGAACCTTTGTGCACTGTTGGTGGGAATGCAGACTGGTGCAGCCACTGTGGAAAGCAGTATGGATTTTCCTCAAAACAAACAAACAAATAAACAAATAACAATGACGACAACAACAAAACTAAAAATGGAATTTCTGATTGACCCAGAGATACCACTTCTGGAAATATATCCCACGAATCCCAAAACACCAATCAGAAAGAATATATGTACCCCTATGTTTGTAACAGTGTTATTTATAATACCCAAGATCTGGAAACAGCCCAAGTGGCCATCACTAGATGAGAGGATAAAAAAGCTGTGGTACATTTACACAATGGAATACTATGTGGCTGTAAAAAAAAAAAAAAAAAAAAAGAACTCTTACCCTTTAAAACCATATAGATGGATATGGAGATTATTATGCCAAGCAAAATAAGTCAGTCAGAGAAAACACAAAGTCCATAGGATCTCACTTGTATATAGAATCTAGCCCTGGCTGGCGTAGCTCAGTAGATTGAGCGCAGGCCTGTGAACCAAAGCATCGCCGGTTTGATCCCCAGTCAGGGCATATGCCTGGGTTGCAGGCCATATCCCCAGTATGGGGTGTGCTTGGGGCAACCACACATTGATGTTTCATTCCCTTCCATTCTCCCTCCCTTCCCCCATCTCTCTAAAATAAATAAAATCTTTTAAAAAAGAAAAAAGAATCTAGTGAACAAAGTAAACTGGAGAACAAAGTAAAACCAGGGGCATGGATACATGGTATAGACTGACAGGTCTCTGAAGGGACGGTTGTGGTGGGGATTAGCCAGTGAACACATGTGCGTATATGCTGAACCTGTGGGCACCAACAATGTGGTGAAGGCCGCAGTGGGCCTGAGTGGGGAGGGGCAAAGAGGGAGAAATGGAGGACATCTCTAATAGTGTCAGCAATAAAAACCTTCAAAGAACAGTGTCCTTTTAGGAATATGTTCCAGGATCAGAAAATATATATGGATGATTATAAAGTTTAAAGAATAAAAAATTAAACACGTTGGTACAGTAAAAATAATGGTAAAAAATAACAATGTATTGGAGAAAAACTGTTAATATGTTTATGAAAGACTTGAGACCCATACTTCTTAAAAGCTCTTAGAAATAAATAAGGAAAATAGAGCCACCCTATTCATAAATAAGCAGTTTATAAAACTAAAAATGAAAATAACCAATAAATAGTAAAGTAAATTTTCAAGAGACTTTGATTTTCATTCTGTATGTAAAAGTTTGGTACCTTCTATCTCCTCCCAACCTTGAGTGAAAACCTGAACAGGTTGAAGAGTCAACAACTTTTCTTGGATCTGTAAGAGATTGGAGGACACAGGGCAAATTGTTGTACCGAAGATTTGAGAGACAGATAGGCAAATATGAGAAGCCACGGAACTCATGAGCAGAAACCAGCATGGAAATCAGCGCCTGGGTGCAAGAAAATCAGAACTGTAATGGATGCACTGAGGAAGGCTCTGTGCTGTCAATGTTGAAAGTCAAGGTCTCCAGGTGGGTTCAGTCCTAAGGACCTAGGTTGGTAGATTTACCTACAGGAACCCAACCAGGCTCCCACAGTAAATGATGGAGAAAAATCCACACATGCTTCTTGTACGAGTAGTGAAAAAGCAACTATTTTTGCAATACACCAGAATACTCTGTTTTTATTAATGAGGCCTGAGCTCACAGGAAATTGGTTAACAGCCTAATCTGTTGAAGTTTTATCAAAGCCTAAATAACCTGAGAACAAGGAAATACCCAATTCCAGCCCTAGCTCTAGCCATTCTGTTCCACCTAAGGGTGCAGAAAAAGCCTGAGAAATACTTGTGAAATTCACAGTTCAGAGACATAGGCTCACTAAGACATTAGGATTTAACCATAGGATTACCGAATACTTCAGCTTTTCCCATACCTCGCTACCATATTTACAGGAGTTCCTTTTACCAAGTACATCATGTCTGGCTATCAAAAAAAAAAATTTAAAAGGAACGCTAAAGGGCAAAAATACACTTTGAAAAGGCAGAGCATTAATCAGAATCAGACTTGGCAGGGATGCTGAAATTAACAGACTGGGTATTTAAAACATCTATGCATATCATGATAAGGATACTAATGGACAGAGGAGACAGAATGCAAGAACAGATGGCCAATGTAAGCAGAGAAATAAAAATCCTTAGAAAGACCCTCACAAAAATGCTATCAATATAAAACACAAAAGTATGCCTTTGATAAGCTTTTTAGTAGTCTGGACACAACTGAGAAAACAATCCCTGAACTAGAGAATATAGCTATTAAATTCTCAAAAACTGAAAAACAAGAGAAAAAAACTGAAAAAAAAAAAAAAGCCAGAACAGAATATACAAGAACTGTGGGACAAGTACAAAGGTATACTGTATTATACATAATGGGAATAACAAGGAGAAGAGACAGAGAAAGGGACAGAAAAATATTTGAAACAATAATGACTGAGATTTTCCTCAAGTTAACATCAGACAACAAACCACATATTCAGGAAGCTAAAATGAACACAAAGCAGGTTAAATGCCCAAAATACTAAACCTAAGCATATCATTGTCAAACTATAGAAAATCAAGGATAAAGAAAAAAAATCCTGAAAGAGGTCGAAGGGGAATAAAACACCTTAATGAAGAGAAATAAATATAGGAATTATATCTATCTCCTGCTCAGAAAGCAGACAAGAAAGAATGTAAAATAAAATACTTAGAGAAAAAAACCCATCAACCTAGAATCCTGTACCTTGTGAAATTATTTTTCAAAACAACAACAAAAAAACTTTTGTTTAAAAAGTGAGGAAACTTGTTGCTAGTAAACCTGCCTTGCCAGAAATACCAAAAGAAGTTCTTTAGAGAAAAGAAGGAGAATATAGGTCAAAACTTGGATCTATGTAAAGTAAGGAAGAGCATCAAAGAAGGAATAAGATAAAATAATTTTATTATTTTATTCTAATTGATCTAACAGATAACAGTTTATTCAAAATAGTAATAGCAACAACATCTTAGATTTTATACACGCACATACTCTTAAGTGTACTTATATATGAGCAAAACAAATAACAGCAATGATACAGGAACAGGAGGAAGAAACTGGAATTATTTTGTTTTTGTAAGGAATTCACACTATCTGTGAATAATATAGTGTTATTTGAAAGTAGACTTGGATTACCTGTAAGTGTGTAGTGCAAACTTTGGGACAATTACTAAAAAATATTTTAAAAAATGTAACTGATAAGCTAAAAGAGGAGAAAAAAAGGAATTATATCAAAGGCTTGATTAAAATGACTAACAGCAGAAAGAATGGAAAACAGAAACAGGAACAAAAAGACAAGGACAACAAATAAAAACAGTAACAAATATGGTAGATATTAATTTAACTATATCAGTAATCACTATGTCAATAGTCTAAATGCACCCATTAAAAGACAGAGATTGTCAGAATGAATTAAAAAAATATGGCCCAAATATACAATCAACAAGAAACTTAATTTAATTATAAACACATATGGATTACCCACCATGTATTATAATAAAAAAACAATAAAATTCATACTTTAAGAAGAAAGATCTGTTCCTAGGACATTAAAAGCTATAACATATTAATTTAAAAAGTTAAAGACAAATAAATGGTATTTGTGCTCATGGATTAGAAGATTGAATACTGTTTAATGCCCTGATTACTCAAAGTGATCTACAGATTCAATGCAATCCCTATTAAAATTCCAATGGCATTTTTTACAGAAATAGAATAAACAACCCTAAAATTTTTATGAAATCTCAAAAAACTACATATAGTCAAAACATTCTTGAGGAGAAAAAACATAAAAAACAAACCTGCACATCACACTACCTCATTTCAAAATGTAAAAGCTATATTTTGAAGCTGTAGTGATCAAAATACCTGTTCATTGTTGGTAGGTAATAATTAGTACAACCACTATGGCAAACAGTATAGAAGTTCCTGAAAAATTATAAAGAGAACTGTCATGTGACCCAGCAGCCCTATTCTTGGGTACTTGTCCAAAAGAAACAGAACGATGCTCCAAAGTGTTGTCTGCATTCTCATGTTTGTTGCAGCATTATTCACAATAGCTGATAAGGAGAAAGCCTAAGTGTCCGTTAACTGATGAATGGATAGAGAAAAAGTGGAATATTATTTAGCCATGAGAAAAAAAAAAGAAATCCTCTCATTTGCAACAACATGGATGAATCTGGAGCACGTTATGCTAAGGGAAATAAGCCAGAGAGAGGAAGACAAATATTGTATATCCTCACATGTTAAATCTGGAAAAAAAAAGTCAAACTCATAGAAATACAGAGGAGGACAGTTTTTACCAGAGGCTAGTGGGATAGGGGATATGGGAAGATGTTGGCCAAAGGGTTCTAATTTTTAGTCATGTAAAATGAATAAGTCTAGTGATCTAATGTATACATGTGATTACTCTACTTAACACTGCTTGAACTTGGAAATATGAGTAGATTTCAGGTGCACTTCACACAGTCATATGATAACTTTGTGAGGAGATATGCTAATTTGCTTTATTGTAATAGTCATTTCACTATACACATATATCAAATCATGCTGTATATCTTAAATGTATACAATTTTTATTAAAAGTAAGAAAATGATCTCTTCCAGGCAGAGAAATTTTATCTACATTATTCTGTTTGAAATACATTTCTTCTATGAACTTTTAGTTTGATATAGTGAAGCTCTGCCATGTGTTTGCACCATGACTTGTTTTGCATAAAATATTGGAAAGAGAAAAGCTTAGGAGTGCAAATCACATGCCAGAAAAAGCCAGAGGTAAGCATTGATATTCACACATTGTCAGAAAATTTCTAGATGATCCTATCACGTTCTTAAACTTTCCTTGGTTTTCCCTATGTTTCTTGACCATATTTCCTTAATTTCAGTCATTGTCGCAAGGCTTTTAGAGTATGACTAAACTTAGTATTGTCCAATGCAGAGCAGAGAGACAAATTTAACAGATTATGTTCATTTCATGAGTGGGACCCAGATTATACAAACTGAAGCCTAGTAGTTGGTTTTTTTGTTTGTTTGTTTGTTTTGTTGTTTGGTTTTTAATGTGGCCCCATCGACATAAGAGTAGAGCAGATTTCCAGTAGGAAGTAGGGTTAACTTAATTTTCAGTGATGTCAGGTTTGTTTGTTTTTTTCTGTCTACAGGTACTATAGAGGGAAATCTGGTATAACTGCATGCACCTACTAGCTAAATGTCAATTAGCAAAATATATTTACCTTTCAAATAAATTTTAAAAATACTTAACTTCATATACCAAAAAAAGTGTGATAAAATAAAATCTATCCTCAGTGTTTGTCAGTGAATGAATGAATGTATGATACATTTATCTTTTTAAAATTATTTGTAAAAACTGCTAAAAAATACAGGCATGTAGTCTAGAACATTAGGACTATAATTTTAAATGCAAGATGGTAATTTGTTTCTATAAATAATTTAATTTTGAATATCTAAAAATATGAAATTCTCTTGTTTTAAGTTTTCAAGGGATGAAAGAAAATTGGAATCTATAATTTATGCTTTCAAAAAATTGATTGAACAGTATATCACTGTTCTTTTCATTACCCAAAGTTATGACATAGCTTTTTAGAAAATATTATGGCAGCATTGATGTGAATCACTTCATTGTTAAGATCTCTGTGCTTAACGTAGAAAAGAAGAAAGCAGGCAGATGTGCATGCAATCCTGTACAATTGTATAAATGATGTGGGCACTTACCCTCTGAAGGCAATTGTGGAGGGGCTCCATCCGCAGAACCCCATCCATCCATCACGGATGAAAATAAAACTACCAAGACATTATCTGCTTGGGGAGGAGAGGTGGCCAATCTCTCAAAGGAGAAGGGCCAAGAGCCCTTCCTCAAAGGCCTTTATTAGGTTCGTAACACAGAGGAATAAGGTAAAGCTCATCAATCAATCAATGTCAGGTGGCAAGGATCAAACAATAGATAACATTTCAAAGAACTCTGAGGGTTTAATTGAGTCAGGGTCTGTCAGCTAAGGGGTTACAAAACTTTGGGAGACAAACTCATTTCCTCCTCAGACTCTTATCATTTAAATGAGAGTACTCTTAGCAAAGCAGGTTTCACAGGACTTTATGAATTCTTGCTTATGCCAGATCACCCAGGGAGCCCGCTCTAGCCAGCACAGAGCTACACCCTCTCTGTCATACTTTCAGGCTTAAGTGGATTAGGACCAGGATGCCAAGAGACAAGGAAAACTTCTCCCAGATGGATTGGGGACTCAGGCTATGTCAGAATAGCCGGGGGGCGAGGGTCCATCACCCCCTCTTTGCTGCAGCCCCCCGAGTCCTTCCTTGAGGGCCTTCCAAGTGGCCGTGCCTGTTTTAGGTGACCCTTCCCTTGAGGGAATCTTACCTGTCATTGGCTAAAAGACCAAGCACTCGGGCCCAGAGCTGGATGAAGCAGAAGCAGCGCTCCAGCCAGGGAGATAAGCTTTATCTCCTTAGTGGCTTACAGTCTGAAGGTCTCTCACTCAGCCTTAGCCATGGGGGGCAGTTACAACTCCTAAAACCAGGCAGAATGGTTCCCAACAGGCAATGATACTCATTTACAAACTACCCACCCTCTAATTTGGTTATTATTTTTGGCTTGAAGAAAGGAACTACACCTTTGGTGGCAAGAAATTACCCGTTTTTTGCCATGTACAATGTGCACTTTTTCCCCAAATTTTGAGAGAAAATAAGGATGTGCATTATACATAAGTAGCACTTATTCTGTATCATATAAATGTTTTTAATTCTTTTACTTATGCTTTAAAAGTGTAACTCTAGAAAGCAATAATGATATCCGTATGCAAAATAACCCTGGAATATGATAATTGTTTTGTTTCTAAAGAAATAAAAAATTGAATTAAAAATTAAAATGAAAGATTTTTTTCTCTGAATGTTTGGGCCCAAAACATGGGTGTGTATTATACATGGCAAAATACAGTATTTCTTTCTATTATCTTATGTTACAAAATATATAAGACATATTATGCAAGGAGTGGAACTTGCAGCTAGATGTATTTTGATACATTTTATAATTAGTTTCTCAGAAACATGAGCAATATTTTGAAAAATACATGCATGTGGTGATTGCTGGGGGGAAGGGGTATAAGGGGACTAAATGGTAATGTGAAAAAAACGGCATAAAGATTAAATTTTTAAAAAGCATATGCAGTTTTGAATGGGAACAATTAAAAAGGATTTTGGTGGTTGGTTCCTTTATTTTCTCTTTCCTGATTATACTGTTTTACAAATGATTGATTTTGTAATTACTGGGTTTTACTTGATAATTAAAAATTCTTGCAAGCAATGTCCATTATGCAATAAAATTTGTTGTGCTAACTACACTGAATGAAGTTATTTGTACAGTTCTGGAACATATATACACACGCAAACAAGGAACAAAATGCTACTCCCAAATTTTGCATTATTGCTCTGATTCATCATTTGCTGCTTTTAATTTTTCATTTTCAGGAAAGGAAATGTCCTTTTCCCATTTGATGGTAAATTCTAAAGCTTTTTCATACATTCGACTTTATTCTGGGATTTATGCTTGGTGACACTTTAATAGAAAACAAATAATAGAAGCAGGTTGTCTAGGTTGTAGTTGAAGGAGCTGTATTAGTTTCCTAGGGCTGTTGTAACAAAGTATCACAAACTGGATTGTTTAAAAGAAAATTACTGTTCCACAGTTCTGGGGCTAGAAGTCTGAAATTACAATGTTGGTAGGGCCGTGCCCCTTCTGAAACTTTTAGGAAAATCTTTCCTTGCCTCTTCCTAGCTTCTGATGGTTTGCTGACCATCTTTGGCTTGCAGCTGCCCAACTCCATTTCCTGACTTTATCATCACATGGCGTTCTCCCTGTGTCTGTCTTCACATAACTGTTGTTTTGGAAGGACAACAGTCATAGTGGGTTAAGAGCCCATTCTACTCCAGGATGGCACCATTTACCTCAACTAATTACCTCTGCAGTGACTACTTCCAAATAAGGTCACATTCTCAAGTACTGGAGGTTAGGATTCCCATATATCTTTGGGAGGGGGGCACAGCTGGACCTGTAACAGTGCCCAACCTTGTTTAGAAGTGTGGAAGTAGATCTTGGCACCTTGACTGGGTGAAGGCATTGAGCCATTACCAAACCTTCTCTCAGGCCCCATTTTGTTCTATCCTTCTTTCCCCCACAGAACCTTTGCCTAAGATGTTTCTCAACACTACATATCTTCCCTCCAATTTTTGCTTATTGAAATTCTGCTCAGTCCCAGTCTGTATGCTATCACAGCCTTCATATCTGGTCTATGAAGCTCTGATTAGTTATACAATAGTAATTTGATTAATGTCTCTTTCCTTAAATAGGCTCGAACCTATCTGATTGCACAGGTTCCACTTCTCTTGCCATTATTACAACTCCAGTGCACAGTGCTTGACACATAAGCAAATATTCTTAGCGATTTGCTGAGGAAATGAATAAGCAAACATATTATTGTATTAAGGCCAAAAAATGGTATCACTATTTGGTGTAGAAAATATTGAAACAGCTTAAGAAAATATGGCATTCTCTATATGAGGTATGTAATTAATAATCATGGAAGAAAGACAAAGCTAGAAGTACATATAAGAAGGAAAACACATGGAAACTTATAAAAAGAAAGTTGAGGTTAGAAAAAAATTTATAACATCATATAAAGGGATAACAAGAAAAATACATAAAAAATAAATACTTGTGATTTCGGAATCACAGAAGGCCATTTCTAAACATGGATTGCCAGTGTATCCTGGCTTTGAGACTAAGATGAATGCCTCCAGACTCACACGGCATGAGCTGAGATGCCAGTTCATCATTTACTCTTTGTCTGCCCATGGCCACAAGGATGAGGTTGATGAGGGCAACGTATTCCGTAGTGTTAAATGTACCTCGCTCAGTTAAAGCACCTGGCAAATACATGTATGAAGCTCAATATCGAAAGGTAATACTTATTTTCCAAGAAGACAGGAGAAAGCCTTTAGACGGATTTTTTAAAATTTGAATGTAGGTATTTGATAAAATTCTCAGAAAGGCCCCCAAAATTATTAAAGGGGACAAATGACATAAAATCCAGGACACTGCACTACAGCAAAAACATGGTAGGCTCTCTTTGCAGTCATTGTGAAGCAGATAATAGAGAATTAGTATGTGTTAAGGATTAGAGTAGTCAAATATATTTTTTGGAGTTGGTAGAAAGTTGATGAGAAGGGCTATCTTAAGAGAGCATTTCTTTGTGACAGTATGGATAGACCTGAAGAACATTATGCTAAGTGAAATAAACCAGTCACACAAAGGTAAATACCATATGATTTCACTCATATGGAATCTAGTGAACAAACTGAACTAACAGGCAAAAGTAGAGACAGACTCACAGATATTGAGCAGGCTGACAGCTCTGGGTGGGAGGTGGGTAGGGGATGAAGGGATCCAGCAAAAAGAAAAAAGGACTCATGGTCATGGACAACAGAGTGGTGATTATGGGAGAAGGGGGTTGAGGAGGGATAAATGGTAATAGAAAAAAATATCAGAAAAAGGAGAGTGTTTCACAATCTTTAATGTGCACGTAAAACACTTGGGGAACTCATAAATATGAAAGCTCTGATTCAGTGGGTCTGGGGCGGGACCTGAGATCATGAATTTCTAAAAAATCTAGAGATGATGCTATAACTGTCCTTGAATAAACTTTGGGCATCAAGTTTCAGATATCCATGGAAAGGAAGAGGTCATCTTAAATGATATATTTGTCATCAATTAAAAACCACCATGAGATTCTGTGAAATTCTGAAAAAAAAAAATGGACATTGAAGTAAAAGATTTTAGCTACATAAATTTTTGTAGCATCTTATCAAGATTGGTTTCATAAATTATGGACCTCATTGGCCAGATTTGGTCACAGAGGATAATATAGTAATAGTTACTTAAAACTCAATTACACAAATGTTTTTTTCTTGAACAATTCCAAGAGGAAAACATCACAGACACTACTTCACATTAAGAGAATAAAAATGCCAGGTACTATTGAGCAATTATGATTTTATATATTTCTGGGTCATTAGATTTTTTAAGGAAGAAAGGATTTGTTCCATTTTAAATAAATTGACAATATTTTAATGGGGATAGTATTTTATTAGTTTTACATAAAATTCTTTCATAGAAGACAAACCCTAGATGATATTTAGTTTGATTCATTAACCTGTGTCTCTTGAAACCATATTGCCCTATTAACAACAATATCACATCATAAGAACAAGCCTACGATTACTTCGAAAGTCATTGAAAGGCAGCCTGCATGTACACTAGATTTACTGAGACATCAGAATTTCATTTCATATGTTCCAAATAGACAATTATAGCTTGGGGAGTTTTATGAGTCTTCTAATCTGATTCTGTGCCTGTTGGAAAATTGGAAAATTAGCAGCATATTGTCAGTTTTTACATAAGTTTTTAGGAAATAGTCAATGACAAAAAATGTGAAAGAAAAATAATCAATGTAGCTCAGAGATGGAGAATTAAGGTGTATTTACCAAATAGATTTCTCTAACCTGTATACTTTCAAATACAGTTTGTAATAAATGAATCTGAGCATGGATTCCTACATGTCCTTTAATCCTGACAGGTCCTAAGAGGATACCTAATCTAAAACATCAAAAAGGTACAATAAATTTGCAGACTTCATTATCAATGTCACCAATAGCCATGGTGTGTAATTTGTGATGATTCAAACACAGGAGAGCTGATAACAATTTGTTCTACATTCCAACATACCAGCAGCTAAAATAAACAATATAAAAAATCATCAATTAAACTAGGTTTTGAAAGTTCAATAATTAACGATGTAGAATGAAACTAGTACATCTCTCTACAGGCACAAACACACAAATCACACAAACATGCATATATAAGTAACACATCACATTCACATTTCCTTTCCACCTCTGTGGTTTGGAGTGATTTGGGTCTGAGTACTGAAGGATTCAACTGAACCCTACACATTCACAGAAAACCAAAGAATCACTTCTTCAGCCCTCACCAAGGAGTTGGTTTTTGTTTGTGAAAGATTGGAAACACTGAATCCTAAGCTATAAAATTAAAAAATAAATACAAACCTGGGTAAGGCATCTGTAGTAAGTAGCTCTGACAACAGGATAGAATTTAAAAATTAAACCAGTTTTAATCCTCACTCAAAAATTTGTTAGCCAACTAATAAAAATATCAGTAAATATCTGTGTGGTTATTTTTCATCTGTAAATTGGGGTAAATAGTTATTACCTTTTTGGGCTTGTGTATAGATTAAATGAGATGGTAAGCAGACAGCTGTCTGTCTTACATACTGCACAGCACAAATTGTAAATGGGAAGTAAACATTCATTTGTTTCACTTCTCTCTGCCCACTCTTTTCATGCTGTTTGGTGAATTAAATTCTTTGATTCAGATTCTCATTTGCAAATTAGACCAAACAATTAATGTGCTATATATCTTTTCCCTAAGAACTAGTAAATTGAAAATTAAAAGTGGTGAATACTGTTCATAGCAGCACAATTTACAATAGCCAAGTGCAGGAAGCAACCTAGGTGCCCATCAGTTAATGAATGGATCAAAAAACTGTGGTACATTTACACAATGGAATTCTATGCAGCAGAAAGAAAGAAGGAGCTCCTACCCTTTGCAACAGCATGGATAGAATTGGAGAGCATTATGCTAAGCGAAATAAGCCAGGCAGTGAAAGACAAATACCATATGATCTCACCTTTAACAGGAACCTAATCAACAAAACAAACAAACAAGCATATATAAAACAAAGACACTGAGTTTGAGAACAGTCTGACAGTGACCAGAGAGGGAGGGGAGGGAATTTCAGGGGAAAAGGGGAACGGTTTAGAGCAACAAGTATAAAGGACACATGGACAAAAACTATGGGGGGTGGAAATGGGAGGAAGGTGGGGAGGGCTGGGGTCGTGGGCTGGGGGCGGGGTAAAAGACAGAAAACTGTGCAATATCAACAATTAAAAAAATACTGATTTAAAAAAAGTGGTGAATGCATGTCTTATCTGGGGAAAAAAAAGAAAAAAAATGAAGAAATAAGCCAATTCAGGACACATTAACTTCTTTGATATAAGGATTTAGTTGAGATTTTAATAATTTCAAGATCAATTTAACAAACAGAGATAGTAGGCAGAATATTTTAGGACCTAACATGAATATGAAAGCTCTGAGCAACCAAGATCAGCAGTGTTTATAACCTAAAATCAAAAGAGAGCTAATTTATCCTACCATCTCTGATATACTTGGCACAAAAATTTATGCCACCATCTTCAATCAAAATTTCTTCATGACCTTTCAAATGGTCTTCCTTATCCCAATGCCCCCTTTAAGCATAGCTCTAAACAGCAAAGCGACTTTTTAAAATATCAGTAAGTTCATGTCATTTCCTTGCTCAAAATCTTCCAGTGGCTTCCCATGCTATTTAGAATAAAGTGCAGACTCCTCATCAAGACCTCCAAGGCATTGTATGCTCTGACCCTGCCTAGCTCTTCAAAGCTAATATACTACTTGCTGTTTCTTACTATTCTCCAGCCATAGTTGTCCCATTGCTAGATGTAACATACTGCAAGGTTGTGTTTTACATAATTTATATAAATTTTATTATAATTTTGTTTTTATATCCCCAGCTCCCAAAGCAGGACCTGGCCCTCAATAATATTCTCAATATATATACTGAGCACATTAATTAATCTATCAATTTCAACTCTGCTTTATTCTATGATGTATGCACTATTACTTGAATAATTTAATTAAAGTTATTGAGCATGTACTATCTATAAAGCACAGAGTTAAGTGCAATGGAGAAATACAGAGGTTGACAACATGTTCTTTCCCTCAAAAAGTTTACAATCTATTAGGGGATCTTAATATAGAAAAACTCAACATACAGTTTAAATTAATAAGTGCTATTACACTTAGAGTGTGCAATAGAAATAACTGAGAGCAGTTATTTATATTCAGGAGGAGGCATCTAAGCTAGGTCTTAAAATATGGATCGGATTTATTCATTATCATCATCTCCAGCATTATTGTATAAATAATATTAGAACATTAGTTAAAATTAAAAGAGGTATAAAAAGCACCTATAATTCTAATGCTTAAAATTGTCTTTTTTTCTGATCTCTGTTTATGTATTTATACTATTAATACAGTTGCAATTGGATGTATGTTTGACTTTTTCTTATTTTTAATATATTGTATACAAAGTTTTTTAAAAATTGTTTTACAACTTTTAGTTTAATGATTTCATAATATTGCAGAGTTGATTATCCAAAATTTACCCATTTTCTCTCATTTTATTGGTCACTTAGCTTCTTTTTGGATATCCTTTAAGATAAATTCCCTTATAATGAACAGGTTTAGGCCCACAGCTCCTTCATAATCGGTAGGATTTCAACAGCAAAAATAAGAGAAATTTCATTTTAGAGATAACACATAAACAAAGACAGTACACAGCCTAGGAATAGAATAATTATTGTAATTTGGGATTAAAGAAATTTAAGAGAACATCTACTTACATTGTCTCCTTTTCTTGATGAGGAAATTTAGGTTTATAAAAGTAAAATAACCTGTCAAAGATGACATAGTTAGTTGGTGGCAGAGCAGGAACGAAGCTCAATACACACTCCTCTAGATCCCATCACCACCCTCGGCAGCAGCTACCAGGCCCTCTAACTATAGAAACATACCCACCATGTAGGACCTGGTACTCCATCCTTTCGCTTCCTGGGAATGTCAGCTTAATGCTCATTTTTAAATTCAATCTCCTCTTTTGTTACTGAATCATGCTTTATGTTGATATTCAATGGTCCTGCTTATTTAATCTCATGTATTTATGTCATTCTCCTATAAATATATGCTATTAATTATACACAATTGTTTGTGTTCTTCTTTATGTGATTTAAAAACAAATGATGAAGAATTATATGGGTTTTTCCTATTTGAATTTTGAGTGTGTGTGCACGTGCATGTGTGTGTGGGGCTGTTCATCACACTGTCAATGGATAAAACCCAGCCATCTTTGCATTATGATCTCTGCTTCCAGAAATATACAAACAATTATGAATCTTCTACCACAGGACACTTTATATAACACATTAGATATAACTTGGTCACATGGTTCCCATGCAAAGAAAATAAGTTTTTCACCAATGTTTGAATGATGATATCAGTAAATGCTGTCTTATGAAAAATAATAAATTTTATAATGTAAATACCTCTTCTACTTATTGATTTACTACATTCAAATGTGATTTTTTCCCCTTTGATTCCATTACTATATTTAAGTCAATGTACATTACCATCTCAACATTTTAAAAACCAACCACCATTTCAAGGGCTCTGGCAAATTATGTTGTGTCCTGAACTCTGTAATTTCCTATTCAGAAAAAAAAAAACCCACTTTGGCTGAAATGATTGTTTGTCCATACATACTTCTGGAAAGTATGTATGTTCTTTCTGTACATAACAATCTATGTAGAACTCTATCACTCTGGGGGCATTTATTTCATAAATCCCAACACTTTCACCTGAACCATTTGCAAATCAATAAAAGAATCCTATTTGAGATGAGTTAACAAATTATTTCCAAACCCAAATCTTAATAACAATATATACAAATTTATTTCTTAGAGCACAGCATCTTCAATCCAATCATGAATTCAAAGCAGTCTAAGCTATGTTATTTTGTGGGTGTAAGTGGTATGTTTTCACCACAAAATTATTGTGCAGAGAGAAGATTTGACCTGCAAAATTTAAAAGGAAAGATAAAAGCATTTTTTAGTATGTGGCGACCAAGTGGATTCAAGCAGAGAGCTGTCCTTATGAAATCACTTCATAGGTTCTATCATGTGATGGTGAATAATGTTCTGCAATGAAATTACGTAACATTTGAGCTTGTTTTCAAAGTATAACATATAGTTTTGGTTATGTAGGCATAGAAAAAAATTAAAAAGAAATAATATTTTTAAAATAATGTACGTAAAGTATGTTTTACAAAAAAAACCCACAGATACTATATATGGGTATAGATATAAATATAGATACAGACATAGAGATATATAAATACATAGATATATGTTAGAAATAGGTTGGGCTTATCACAAATACTCAAGTAAGTGCTTAATAGATAGAAGATTATTACATAAGCATAATAGGCTTTATTCTAGTTGATTTTAACTCATTTATTAAGAAAATCTACATGGAGAAAAATCATGTAGTATTAAAAATATAAAGCACTTCACCTAAGGGTTCAACTCTTAATTGAACAATAGAGGATTAAATCTTTATCAAAATTAGGGAGTGGTTTGAGTCTAGAATTCCAGTTTAACTTTGTGCTCACTAACTGTATGACTTTGTAAGAGCACTTGATTTTGAAATTCTGTTTGATCGTCTACAAATCTTGCATAATACCTCTGTGGAAGCACAAAGCTGACTTTGGCTGCCTTAAAGAAAAGGGATTGAGTAGAAAAATATTGCAGAATCAATGGGAGACTGAAAGACCAGCTAAATCTGAGGGGAAGATTAAAAGAAGCCAAAAAGAAGAGTGGACCCCTTTTGAGTAAAATAAAACCAGTTTTTGATTTAGAACACATCCTCAAGCAAAATGTCATAGTTTTATCTCATTTAATTTCACCTCATCCATTTACAAGCTTACAAACCCTTGTAAGCTTTACAAACCCTTCCATTTGCAAACCCTTTACAAACCCTTCCAATTACAAGCTATGAACTTATTCTTAGTGAGTAACTGTAAACATATTTCTGGGTACATTTATTAGAGTCTTATATAGTAAAAGCAAACACTGCAAGTGAAAATGTAGTTCTTGTTGTTGGTGTTTGGTTGGTTGGACTTTTTTCAAGCACATGTGGATATATGGGTTAGCTTAGTAAATACCTTTATCCTTGATGTAGGGCAAAGTTTTTGCTTTTTTATTGAATTTATTGGGGTGACATTGGTTAATAAAATTATATAGGTTTCAAGTGTACAATTCTATAATACATCATCTGCATAAGGGCAAAGTTTTATGGTGAGGAAAAATACTATTAAAACCATTAGATTGAAACTATAGTGCTTTAGCTTTTAGGCATGGAAATAAGAAAGTAAAGAGTCAGGACTAATCTTGAAATAGCTAAAATTCAGAGTACTGTGATTTAAGTCATGCCAGGAAGGAACCATTGCTTAAAAGTTTCTCACTAGTGACTTACCATCTCTTGATATTCTTACTAAAGTTTAAAAAACTGTTGTTGGATAAAACATCTCTTTTATCTTCATTTGCATAATAGTGAGATTTAACATTATACTATTTCACAATCTTTGTATTTTCATTATTTAAAAAAAAATCCCTTAGCCTATTGAAAAAATAGCATATTTAAGAGTGGCTTAGAGAGCAAAATAAATATGAAACCAAGAAGAGACCCATGGTAGAAAGGATACTGCTAGGTTTATGTTTTCACAGGATTTTTAAGTGTCTTAAAGATCAGTTGCATATATTCAGAGCCCATGGGCACAGAAAGCAATGTGGTGAAAGCCAGAGCAAGGCCAGGGCAGGGGCTGGTGGAGTGGGGAACTAGGGGGTATGAGGGACATCTGTAATAGTGTCAACAACAAAAAATTAACATAGCATAGAGAAATCAGAATTATTGTTAGGTTTTTGCAAAAATATCCATCTTATTCCATTGTTTGAATGTAAACCAAAAAGTTTGGGCTTCAACAATGTTGGGTGGAATGCAAGCAAAGATAAACAGAGGCCAGTATATTGCTGAACATGGTGCATCTGCAACTACCAGAAGTGCATTGGATCGTTTTATTCAACAAGATAAGAATAACAGACGTGAGAAAAGTAACTGGTCATAAGAGGAAACTTTACCTTTAATCACGTTCATTGACATTATTAAACTATAACACATTCTTACAAAATGTATCTCTTAATTTTTTCTGGATAATAAATTAGAATATATGCCATGTTTCTGTGACTCTGTATTGCATTTCCTAGGTCATATGTCATCATGATTTATAATTGCCATCCAATAGTTGAGCAGCAGTGAGGTCTTGAAGGTCAACATGGCTGGGTTCTGGCTCTGAGAAACAAAGTGTATCAGGTGTTCTCTTTCCCCAAGTGCAAGAGGAAAATACAATTCAACAAACTGGTCTTGTAACAGTGGCAGTTTTGACAGTGTGTTTGGAGTCAAAAGGTGGATTAATAAATTGACCTGTAACCCTGCTAGGTTTCACTAAGATTACCATATCATTCAAGTGTCTACTTATGTTCAATAAAAATACAACCACCTGCTTTCAGAAACTATACACACAATCATTCATTCATTCACTGAAAATGTACATTGAGCCAATACCTGCTGCCACCCCTATGCAGGGGGGCCTTAAAAAAAAAACAGACAAGCTGTCTCTTCTTACAGAGTTTCCAGGACAGTGGAGAAGCCAAAATTAAACAGTTAATTACAATAGCCCTGGACAGTGTGACTTGGTTGGTGTTGTCCTGTAAGCCAAAAGCTTCTGGGTCCAATTCTTGGTCAGGGCACATGCTTGGGTTGTGGGTTCAGTCTCCAGTGGAGGCACATGTGAGAGGCAACTGCTTGATATTTCTCTCCTTCTCTCTTTCCCTCCTTTCCCCTCTTTAAAATCAATAAGCATGCCCTTGGGTAATTACAGTAAAATGTGAATGCAGTGGAAAAAGTACAAGGAACTAAGGTAACAGGAACCAAGTGTTTAAAATGAGCCTAGATTATTAGGGAACTTAGAAAATACTCATATGTATTTTGGAACTAATAAAATACTCTTATGTATATGAAGAAGCCTAAATACATGAGGGAATTAATATCAGATAACTTCAGGTTAGTTTACTCTTTGTGCTATCACTGAAAGTACACACAATACCATTTATCCTTTATCTTTTTATTTATTTATTATTATTATTTTTATTGTTATTCTATTATTCTTTATCTTATTTTAGAAAATCAAGTCATAAAATCAAAACTGATCAAACTATTCTTAAGAGTTTAAGATTTTATTTTCATCAAAATTAACACACATTGTTGAACTATAAAAATGGTGGATTTTAGATTGATGCAACAAAGTCGTGATGAATACAGAACAGAAATTCTGAACAAGTGTTATGTTTACTCTGAGTCCTTCCAGAAATTAGTCTCAAGTTAACTTTGAAACCAGAACTATTAAAATAAAGCATGAGACCATTCTTGACCTCCTATACTGACTTGACTGCCATTCACATATAATGGGATATTAACATTGAGGCTTT
Source organism: Glossophaga mutica (assembly GCA_039655065.1). Lineage (NCBI taxonomy): Eukaryota > Metazoa > Chordata > Mammalia > Chiroptera > Phyllostomidae > Glossophaga > Glossophaga mutica. The sequence continues at coordinate 159,564,612 of CM077306.1, forward strand.
GCCAAGGAGCCAAATGTAATATGTGCTATATATCTAAGTGAAATGTTGGATCAAATCAATTGTGTCTAAGAAGGTGGTTGAAACAGGTTGAGAATTGATTTTATCATTCTTGATCCCCTCATCCAGGGAGCCCTGATTGGAGATCTAGGATATAAAATGTACTAGAAAACAAAAAAATAAGTGATTTGTCAATAGGCTTTTGAAAAAAAATGCTATCTATGATTCTCATCGGTCTCCTTTGTCTCTTGGAAAAGGATGGGAGAGGGAGACTACTTCTTTCATGTTAATTACAGTAAGACAATAATTTTAAGGCTTCTTATTAAAAGCTTGGGATAGATCCACAGTCGTTTAGAAAGAAGAGTAAGTAGACCACAGAGATTGTTTGGAGAGCTACTTGGGCAGGAGAGCAGCAGGGATGTGACTTCTTCTAAAGGATATTTGGACTACCATTCAATGGTAGGGTAAATTATCCATGAGTGCTTCCAATTGGGACAGCTGGAAACCACGTGGGCGGTAGAGTGAGCCTAGAACTTTTGAAGTCCTATCTGAAAGGAATTCCTGGAATGCGTGTCAAAACTCTAGTATAAGGAGTGGCCGCTGGGGATGGGAGGAAAGGATCTAAAAAGGAGACTATCAGCTGAAGGAAAAGTACAGCCTATGTCCTGTGAATTTCTGCTGGAGGGTACCATCAGGAGAATGTTTTCAGTGCCAAGGACAGATCCCACAGTATTACCTCTGTTTAAGCATCAGCCAGGCACACACAGCAAGAAATCATCTTGTACCAATAACCATTCATGTAAGAAATTTTATTGTCCTCTTTCCTTAATCGTCTCCCTTTATATCCTGTCCCTACTCTCTAGCTATGAATCAGTTCATATGGTTATTAGAGTGGGAGGGAGAAATGACCATATCTACCATCACAGCTGCAAATTGACCACTTACTCTGAGCCTAGGCTGGCAGATGAGAGAGAGATTGCTGTTAAGGCAGATCTGGCATTGTGGTAAGATTACATTGTTTTCCAACATTTCTTTGTTCCCTTTATTCCCTTGTGTTATCTCCCACCCTATTGTGGGAAGTGTAATTCCTCATCTCACTGATAAAAAGCTGGGCCACGTGAGTTTCTGTGACCAATTACATGGTAGTAAATATAAGAGCAGAGGCTTTAATAAGGTGCTTTGTTTTGACCTCTTGTACTTCTGCTATCACCAAATGAAGAAAATATACTGAGTAGTAGCTGGTTGAAGAATGATGAAGATGAGTGAGAAAGACCTGAAATGATCTTAAGCCTTGTTTTCTGATTAGATCAGCTGAGCCCAGGAGAGTTCAGCAGACTAGAGCTACTCCACAATTCTGAGAGAAAGAAATACTTGCTCTGCTGGCACTAACATTTTGGAGATATTTCTAATGCCGCATCACATACACAAGCTAGTGTAAGCACTTTGATTATAGATTGACCCTTCTAATTTCTTCATAGAGATTCTATTAATAATTCAATACCACTAGAGAAAGTATCTTAAAGTGAGATTTTAAACTTTGAGGATTGTCAAAGACTGAGATTGTTTTCAAGGGCAAGAGAGAAACTTTCTCACTGACTATGTTAAAGAGACAGTGGGAGACAAGATTGAGGTTGCGTGTTATTGAGTACCACAAATTGCATTTGTCTATTTTCCTAATTTTTAAACATTTCTTCAGAGTAATAAGCCCACTTTCTATTTAAAAACATAAACATTGATAATACATGCAAGATAATACCATTTTTTATTTTCAAACACTTTCCCACATAAATCTATAATTAGCGGGCATATAAAAATAGAATATATTGTTCAACTCTACAATGTCTACAGCTAGCTTAACAAGGACACAACCGGAATCAATTTCATTGCATGTGGAAAGATTCCTTTACAAGTTTATTGTTTTCTAATGCTAAGGATGAAATGAATAATTGAAACATCTTTCCATTTCTAATTCAGTTGAACTTGCACATCTGTGCAGGCCCTTACATTTCATGTATCATAAAGAATTTATGAAGGTCATGATTCTAAAATGAGCAAACACCAGAATGTTCTTTAGGTATATAATTGTGAAGCTATACATTTTTGTTATAGATATTAGCTGCTGATCCTGTGCTGGTACCCTATACTAAATTAATACATCTACTCATATTATGTATCCAGTGGCAACCTCCCTTTTAAATAACAGAGAGCAAAAATTTCCATAAACAGTTTTCATCACATCAGTCTGAGTCCAGGCCCATTTCATACTAGATAATAAGGTGATGTTAATCTTTTGATTTCTTTCTCTCTCTAGCAGATTATATCCTATTCTAAATCAAACACAAACAAAATCTTACAGGAAACATAATTAGAAGTGGAATTGCTCTAAAGCACCTTTGTCTCTGGAGGAAACTTTTCATCTTCTGTGATGTGCTGAGATGTATCTAATCTAATGATCGACTGTCACCAAGTAATTGAATATACCAGAATTTGAACTGCTAGAGAGTCTATGCATTTTACTTGCCTTATTTTTACCTCTAAATAAATAAACGGGTAAAATGGACCTTTATGACACTAAATTGCTACTTTTGATGAGAAGTTGCTTACATTTCTACTGCCCATTCTCAAGGTTGATATGTTGTTATTTTTTTAGCACATACTTGATGTTTGCGCTAAAGTTGAAAACATACTCATAAGAATGAATATATGGGGTTTAATTTTTTTTATTTAAATTTTTATTGTTGTTCAATTACAGTTGTCTGTATTTTCTCCCCATCCCAGCCAAACCCACCTCCCTTCCTTGCTTCCCCTTTCCCCCTTGGTTTTGTCCATTGTGTCCTTTATAGTAAAACCCTTCTCCCAGCTGTCCCCTCCCCCTCCTCTCTGTCTATTGTTAGATCATTCTTAATTTCAATGACTCTGGTTATATTTTGTTTGATTTTTTCTTTTGTTGATTATGTTTCAGTTAAAGGTAAGATCAGATGGTATTTGTCCCTTACCGCCTGGCTTATTGCACTTAGCATAATGCTCTCCAGTTCTATCCATGCTGTCACAAAGGGTATAAGCTCCTTCTTTCTCTCTGCTGCATAGAATTCCATTGTGTAAATGTACCGTAGTTTTTTGATCCGCTCATTTGCTGATGGGCACCTGGGTTGCTTCCAGCACTTAGCTATTGTAAATTGTGCTGCTACAAACATAGAGGTGCATAGGTTCTTTTGGATTGGTGTTTCAGGGTTCTTAGGATATAATCCAAGCAGTGGAATTGCTGGGTCAAAAGGCAGTTCCATTTTTAGTTTTCTGAGGAAATTCCATATTGTTTTCCACAGCGTCTGCACCATTCTGCATTCCCACCAATAGTGCTCTAGGGTTCCCTTTTCTCTGCATCCTCTCCAACACTTGTTTGTTGATTTGTTTATGATGGCCATTCTGACCGGTGCAAGGCGGTATTTCACTGTGGCTTTAATTAGCATCACTGTGATGGCTAGTGATGCTGAGCATCTTTTCATATGTCTCTGGGCCCTCTGTATGTCCTCCTTGGAGAAGTGTCTGTTCATGTCTTTTGCCCATTTTTTAATTGGGTTTTTTGTTTTCCTGGAGTGGAGTCGTGTGACTTTATATATTTTGGAGATCAAGCCCTTGTCCAAGGTACCATTGGCAAATAAGTTTTCCCATATGGTTGGCTCCCTTTTCATTTTAATGCTGTTTTCTTTAGCCATGCAGAAGATTTTTAATTTGATGAGGTCTCATTTGTTTATTCTTTCCTTTATGTCCCTTGCTTTCGGGGACATATCCGTGAAGATGTTGCTGTATGGAATGTCTGAGATTTTCTTGCCAATGTTTTCCTCTAGGACTTTTATGGTATCATGACTTATATTTAAGTTGTTTATCCACCTTGAATTTATTTTTGTGTAAGTTGGTGATCAAGTTTTATTTTTTTGCATGTAGCTGTCCATATCTCCCAACACCGCTTGTTGAACAGGCTTGAACACATGGGGTTTTAAAAAGAATTTTAAAGTAGACCTAGAAATTTAAATTATACATTTTCAAAAAATTTTAGCATACTTCTTGACTATGAAGTAAGTCTTTTTAAAAAATATTATGGTCGCTAAAGTGATGAAAATATTCACACCCTTCTCTTGAGAAAAGTGAATTGAAAAAACTCGGTAGGCAATGTAATTGAGGTGTTTCATCAACCTGTTTTTTGATGATATGGATTTTTTTTGTTATATGTTAACCCTAAAAAAAAAAAGAGAGTACTTTTCTACTCCTGCTACATAAAAATTAACTACTATAGAAGAAATTAAAATCTCTTATTTGAACACAGATGTATTATTACAGCTGTGAGATTTTAAAAGAGTATAAAATTATAAAGCACTTGAAAACAGACCTTCTTATGAATTCAGATCTCCTTTACCTTATGGATATGTTTTGTGAAGATTGATAGTTCATACATAATATTCCCTTTCCTGATAATTAACAGAACTGTAGTCTAAAATTTCCCCAAGGAAGCAAAATCCCATCTCTAAAGACAGCTTGGGAGAAATATGGTAGCAATGCAAGCTTTCTTATCTCTAGGTCCATGTAAAGGCTAAATGAGAAAATCTGTGATTTAAAATAGCTGGTTTCCAGCACACAAACTTGCTGATGGTAGTGAAGTTTCCTAATTAAGTTATATTATAATCTTGGCACAACATGGGAAGAAAGCCATTCCTAAGGAGGAACCTTTACTATAATTCCCTATGTATTAAATTTTAGATAATAACCAGGTAGTTCAGAACTTACTTATAAAATTTATTTGAAGGAGATGAATTAGAACTATCCTAAGCATTAAAACTTCACCAGTATACAATTCTTCCTAACCCATTTCTTTAACCACATGCGCTAAAGAAAAAAATATGGAGAATTATCTTCAACAAGATCATTAGTGTAGAGGTAGCCAGTCTCCACAGATATGTCCATTTTCACAAAAGTAAAATAAGAGTTGCCCAAAACTTGCCTAGCAGGTGCTCAATGGTAATGCTTTTCTCTCTCACTCCCAGTAACATTTTGGGGTCTTTCTCCTGCATTATTCTTCCAGGCCATTTTCCTATTTCCTCCCTAAAGTCATTCACCTTTGAATCACAATTGCAGTCATTGGGCATATATGTGACTCCTATTCTTCAAAGATTTAAGTTACTCTTTATGGTCATTTCTTCTAATACTCTTCTTGCTATATTTCTTAGTGACTTCATCATGTATATACAGAATTCTTTTATCATCCATTCTCTCAGGTTCTCTCAGATCCTCCTCTTCTGATCATTTCCTTCACCTAATATCACCTTTTTACATCCATACTCATGCCCAGGATCTTGTCATTATAGCAAACACAATCCCTTCACAATCTCAGGTTCATGCATACCATTTTCTAATGGTTACTTCTTATCTTCAGCTCACCCCCTTTACTATTGCAGCTCCACCAATTCCTTCACACCTACCAGGACCTACAATCTATTGATGTGACCATCTTACCATATCCCACCACACTTGTGTTATTATTATCCACTACCCCACTTTGATTCTGTATTCCATCAATAAAATTTTTCCCTTACATATACTTTCAACTCTCTTGCCACTCTTTTATATTTTGTACTGACTTTGGGAAATTCCTAAACCTGCTTAAATCCAACTCTTTACCTTCTGGGATGCTACACACATGGAGCTAAATATGGCCATAGAATAACACACTATCATGTTGACTCCTTGCACTTTAAATGCATTTCTATTAATCTTAAGTATGGAATCTATAGAGTTGTGTGTCAGTCATATGACACTTGCCTGATCCATTCAGTTTCCTCACTAATAGTTGGTGACTCTACTACCACAGGGAGAGGGGGTAGAGAACTCATGGACAGGGACAACAGTATGGTGGTAATGGTGGGGAATGGGTGGAGGTGAAGAGGGTAGAGGGAGAATCAATGGCAATGGAAAAATGCAATAAAAATAAACTATTTTTAAAAAGAGGGAGAAAATGTAGGCAACTGTAATTGAACAATAAAGTAATTAAAAAAGAATAGAACTTCTATAAGTCTTCACATCACCTATCTATATGTAGTCTACCTTCTCTACTCTTACTATAGATAAAATATCCATATTTCTAGCTATAACTCTGTGCATTTTCATCCCCTCTTGCATATTTAAAAACATGGTCTTCACCATTCTTGTTTTTATCATTTCCCTGCACTGGCACCGTAACCCAAGCCATAACCACTTCTCACTAAGATTATTACAGTGGCCTATGAATTTGTCCCTCTGTTCCAATTGTCCCTTACTATTTCCCAGATCATGATACTGTTTTTTTTAATGATTTGATAGCTTGAAAGAATAACCAGATAAGGCTCAACTTGATTTGCCTTCCATTTCCTCTCTGGCCACATCTCTCTACTGGTCTCCTTCACTCTTCCTTGGACACTCTGGGCAAGCTTTGATCTATGGATTGCACAGGCTTCTGCTCTAGTCTTGAATATCCTTCCAATAAACAATATACTTTACCTACAAACAACAATATAGTTCATCAACTTTGGTTCTTTGCCTAGTTTACAACTTCTTTATGAGGCTGTTCTATTTCTTAGTCTTTGCTTCATTTTTCTCCATAACATTTATCAATATCTGACATACTATTTTTGTTATTGTGCTTGTTTATTTTGTTTGTCATCAATCTCTATCCACTAAAATATAAGCACAGGTGGAAAGATTATTGTTTATTCTTTTGCACCAGTGAATGCACATAGTAGGCATTTGGTAAATAATTAATGTTGAACCAATGAATGAATAATCTTCACTGATTACTGGAGTTCCCAAGGAAGAAAATTATAACATACTGTTTATGCAATATATTGTATTTATGTGGTTCATAAGGGAATATTGGAATGCATTAAAATTCCTCTTGAAAATTACTTTATCTTAGATTTTATCTGTAATAACATTCCAAATCAGATTTATAATCAGAATATAACAGTAACTCCAGTAGTTCTGTCATGAGCTATTTTAGAAGAATCACTCTATAACTAAGTTCTAACCAAGGATTATAGCACTTTTTAAGTCTCCATTTTGTTGAAAGTAAAACTTGGTGCTCAAGTGTACTCCATCAATACTGCTATCTTTAAATTTAACCATTAAGTTACCTGGGACAAAGAGAAGAAAGGTTAGGATTAAGATGTAGGAACATTTTCACTTAACGTATATGTAACATTTTGATTTTTAAGAAATGCACATAAATTTAATTATATCTTCACTTGAGAAAGACCACTTTTATAACAAATTTCTACATATAATGTACAGATTGAAAATGCTTTTGTACATATTTGATTTATGGAGAATTACTAGATAGGCTATTCTAGCTCTTGGCTCAGGAATAGAACAGCTCTTATTCTTTTTGTACAGTTCAATATTCCTAGGAGCCAGCTTCTTCTAACTCCAGCTCCTTCTTTTTTTTACACTACAAATAATTCTTACTTCTATCAGTATATTCCCATTATACAGATTAACACCTGTAATCTGGATTAACTTCTTTATCATGGTTTATGAATAAAAGCATAATTACCTGCAGTTGGCATATGCTTATATGCTAAAATCATTTAATATAGGGTCACAAATTCAACCTTCTCTCACTTCCAAAGGGAATTAAGTGGAGACTTAACAAATAGGTACATCTTTCTGAAGTGGCAAATAAAGAAACATAAACAAACATAATTATAATAAATAATTCATATGTTCTACTAACACGTCAATATTCTGAGCAGTGGAAAACATAATTAGATTTGAATTTTAGAAAAATCAGACTGAAATGATTTTTATAAAGCTTCTAACCTATCCCTTCATACTGTGAACAAAATAAATGGAAAATGAAAAGAAGCAAAGTCCATTACCGTTACCTCCCATTTTTTGAAAGCTTGCATTATGCTGTTTGGCTTTTATGAAAGACCAACATTAGAACCTATTTTTGCTATCCAAAAAAAATCCAAAGAGCATATTTAGTTTAAAAAACAAGTCATAAACTGAAAATAGCGTTCCGTGTTTGTTTTATACCAAGCCATTATAGAGGCAGCATGCCCCCTGAGCAACAAGTCCCACCACCATGCTCACTATATTTACCACATACTTCCTCTTTTACTGTAAGTTAGTGTTATTGTAGGTTTTATGTGTTATTTGGTGGATTTGGCAGCTTATTGGGGGGGGCGGAAATGCTAAAAAATTTTATATAAATGAATGATAATCACTTCTTTGCTTTATGCCATTTCAGCTAATGAAATGTTTCGTAAGAGCAGCCTATTTTGGGATAGGGGGTAAACCTATATTTTAATTGGAGGCAGATATGATGGATTGGAGCCCAATAACCATTTTAACATCTCTCTGGAGTGTTTCCCTGTATTTCAGGGGCAGAAACTCATGTAGCTACAGGCCTGGATATAATTTTGATTCTGCAGTCAGACACACTCCCCTGACCTTTGCATAGTTAATGTGATATGGGGCTGTTTTTGTTGTTTCTTTTGTTTCTCTTAGCAAAGACATTTATGGGAGTATCTGGTTTTCTGTGGCAGCATTAGCAGAGATATCAATGTGTGGTCACTTGCTCTATGCATATTATTATGAACTATGTAGGGCAGTAATTTTCCTAGTGACTTCTTACAGGTGTTTCTGGAAGCTGCAGTTGCAACAGTGATTTGTGATCATGGGAACTTTATGACAATGGTCTTTTTATTTTAAGTTTTCTGGTCTTGGTGTGGCTTTCTCACTTTGGTAATATGTTCCAGCATGGATTTAGATATGCTATTTATAGTAGCAGTTTTCTAATTGTCTTAATCATAGAAGAGACATTAGCTCCTCTTGTAATACTGTTCTTCAAGGAAGTCATTTTGAAAGCTCAACCTAAAATATATTTCTTCAGTTTTACCAATGACTGAAGCCATTTAATATTCTGTAAGAAAACTGTTTGAGCTTAAAACATCTAAAATGTCCTCATTCATCCAAAAGACATAAGGACCTTCTATGAATCAACAACCAAAACCCATAATCTAATTAAAAATGATCAGAGGACACAAACAATTATTCAAAGAATATATACAAATGGCTATCAAGAATATGAAAATATTCTCAATATCACTAACATAAGAGAAAACAAATCAAAAGCACAAACAAATAGTGTCTCAAAACCACTATGAATGACCACTAATAAAAAAGTAGAAAATGAGTTTTGACAAGGATATGGATAAATTGAAACCTTGTACACTGTCAGTGGAAATGTAAAATGATACAGCTATTATGGAAAACAGTATGGAGGCTCCTCAAAATACTAAGCATAAAAATCCCATATAATCTACCAATCCCATTTCTGGGTATATATCCAAAAGAATTCTAATCAGGATCTCTGAGATATTTGCACCTCATATTCATTGCAGCATAAATCACAATAACCAATAGGTAGGTAAAAGCAACCCAAATATACACCAACGGGTGGGTAGATTTAAAATATGGTATATGTGTAATGGAATATTATGCAACATCAAAATGAATGAAATCCTGTTGCATGCTACAAAATAGAAGAAACTCAAGGTCTTCATGCTAGGCAAAAATAAGCTGGTCACAAAAACAAAAACAAAAACAAATACTGTATGATTCTCCTTATGAAGTATCTAGTTAGTCAAAATCATGAAAAGAGAGAGTAAACAGGCAAAAAACATAATTGCCAAAGGCTGGGGGAGAGAGAAGGAAGAATTTGTGTTTTAGTAAGTAAAAAGTTTCAGTTTATTGGGATGAAAAGTTCTAGAAATCTCTTGCACAACCATGTAAATATACTTGATGCTACTAAACTATAGTACTTAAAATGGTTAAAATGAGAAATTAAATGTTATGTTTTTTACAACAATTAAAAATCCCCATTCTCTGAAACCTTGACTATTTTAAAAGTGTTAAAAGTCAACCCAAATACCTCCTAATATCAACCAAATACCTTAACTTTCAAGAAATGACTGCTATATTTAATACAAAGAAAATAGTTTCTATCAAGACACCAATAATTAAATCATAGCTCCATTTTTAAAAAGTTACATTTTTTGAGAGAAGTAACTGTAAGAAATTGTAATTTCCTCTTATCAAAGTTTAGAAGGGACTGTAATTTGAGATAAAGTCTCAATTATTGGAAACACAAACTGGCATCCCCAAACCAACAGCATTCTAATGAAATTGGAAAAACTCACCAGCGGCCACATCAAAATCTTGATGCATAAGTTTCTTCATCGGCATAGATTTCTAAAGTTTCCTAAGGCTTTTTCCATGTGGGGAACACTTTTCAAAATTGGAGAAGAACTGCACCTAAGTTTGGAAAAATGAGAGTAGCTATGAAAGTTTACCATAAGAGACATGAGGGTAACTTTGCTTTAAGCAACTTTTATTACACAAAGCCAATACCAATTAGGTATATTCAGCATGCATACAGCAAACCCAGCAAAAATTCAATCTCTGATACAATTTCTCACTATGTGCCTGCTTCAATGAGGATAAAGAATTTGCCTGAATTATACTGATTCTCTCCCTAAATCAGAAATGTGTATTCTGCCAATTTTTCAGTCAGATGTTCTATGAAAGATATTCAGCTCAGCAATTATTTCCTTAGAAGAGAAATCAGGCTAAACAAATTCATTTAAAAAGCACATTTTCTGCAGTGACTGTAACCTATTAAAGACTTTTTCTACTTTCCGCTTCCTTTTCTTTTCCTTAATCCTGCTAAATGGCTGGTGGTATACATACCTACACTATCTCTCTTAGGTTGAATACTAAAGAATAAATAAATAAAAATAAATAACATAGCAGTGCCCAGTCAAACAAGGATGTAAACAGTGTAGAAAAAAGTCCACTTTATTACTAGGTGAGACTGAGGGGCAAGTAATAGTCTTGAATAATTTGTGCATTCACTCAACAACATATAAAAATAATATGGGTGCCATTTAGGAATTCTGCAATGTACAAGAAGAAAAACTACAAAAGAAAAGAAAATATTTTAGAAGATTTACTACATAAAACAAATAAATTTTAGGCACAAGATGGTTTGCAATATGAAAGAACAATGTAAAAAACACTATAGAAGGAAGGAAAAAGTTAGATAAAACTATGTATGAGATGAAAAATAAGCTGACATTAATAGAAGCCATATAATTGAATGTACCAAAAGCAAATAAACAACAGGATTAAAATTTGATAATAATGAATCATCATTTTTAAAATCCTCACCTGCAGACATACTTACTGATTTTAGAGAGAGGGAAAGGGACTGGGGGGAGAAAGAGAGAAACATGGATTGGTTGCCTTTCGTATGTGCCCCAACTGGGGATTGAACCCACAACCCAGACATGTGCCCTCACCAGGATTAAACCTATGAACTTTCAGTTTACAGAACGATGTTACAACCAATTTAGCCATGCTAGCCAGAGCAAAATAATGAATCATCATTTTGAGGAAAAATTTGAGAGACTACTTCTGAATATTAGGAAAAGGAAAATGGATGCACATTGTCCAAGAGAAGTTGAGAGATCCAAGAAAGACAAGAGGAAGATTAAAAATACAGATATTTTGTACTTCTTAGGAATAACACAGAATAAATGGGAAAACAGTTTTTAAAAATCTAACAAAAAAAGTTTTTAAATTCCTTGATCTGTAGGTGGCAAGGGTTCCTTGAATATCAGAAATTATTAAAATGTTATTAACACAATGTCCAGTTTCCTGTACAGCATGTAAGAAGTTTGGATGCTGCCACTCTGTTCTAACAAGTAAGAAGCTGAACAAACCAAAAAGCAACTCTACTTAGATCCCTCAGAAAGGAAAGCTCACAGGACAAATCATTGTCCCACACTGGAGAGACTCACAGGAAAACACAGAGTATCAACAACTTACCTGAGTAGAAGGCCACAGTCTGAAACTTCCACAAGAAGTAGCGCAGGTGTAGGAAAACCTGAACTCTAATTGGTGAATGACTGGAGGTCTGGTGTGGACAACTATGATAGTTAAAAACTCCAGGGAACCCAGTCACAGAGAAGTCCCCCAAATTTGCTAAGATTTACCTGCAGGGCTATGACCAGGCTTTCATACCATCAGGCTTCTGGCAGGAAGAGGGGGAAAGGAACTATTTTGAAATGTAGAGGTATCCAACCTGCAGCCCACAGGCTATGTGTGGCCCAGGATGGCTATGAATGTGGCCCAACACAAAATCATAAATTTACTTAAAATATTACAAGACTTTTTTATGATTATGTGTCTCAATATATTTAATGTGTGGAACAAGACAACTCTTCTTCTTTCAGTGTGGCCCAGAGATGCCAAAAGGTTGAACACCCCTGCAGAGAGCATTGTGCTCTTGACAAAATCTGCCCTTAGGGAAACCAGTTAAACAGAGCCAAAGCTGCTGGGGTAGTATTAAAACCTAATTGACTTTGGGAAGGGGTAGAAATACCCAACACCAGCAGGCTCTAATCTTCAACTTGGTGAAAAGGAAATGCCCAAGTCCAGCTCACTTAAGCTATCCTAACCCCCAACTCAGAGGAAGTATAGCTCTGACAAGCATATGTGAAGCTCATAGACAAGAGGCACACACAGATGAACATGCGGTCATGTGCTGCTGAAGTATGAAAACATCTTCTGAGAAATGTGTTGTTAGGAAATTTTATACTGCAAACATCGTACAATGTACTTACACGGACCTAGATAGTCCAGCCTACTACACACCTAGGTGAAATAGTACAGCTTATTGCTCCTAGGCTACAAACTTGTACAGCATGTTACAAGTTTGAGTACTTGAATACTGAATACAAGTACTGAATACTATAGGCCATTATAACACAATAGTATGTGCACATTTATCTAAACATATCTAAATGTAGAAAAGGCACAGTATAAAAGGTACTATATAAGTTATAAAATATGAGGTCTGTCTGGAAAAATGTCCAGCCAATGTTAATATAACCAGAATGGTTTGCACAACATGGACGTAACCTGGCAGCCAAGGAATGTGGACTGGAAAGTGAATGTGTGAACAATGATGACATTATAGAACTAGTGAGTGGGGGCAGTAGATGCCTTTGAGTGAATATGTGTACTGTGTGGCAATTGCATTAAAAATGACTGAGCAAGCAGATCAATGAATCTGAGTCAAATTTTGTGTTAAGCTTGAACATTCCTCTGCAGAAACTATTCAGATGATTCAGAAGGCTGCATCTATAGGCAACTGGTGATTGGCAGCCTCATCATGACAACGCACCTATTCATGCCTCACATCTCATGCAATTTTTTTGGCAAAACACTAAATCACCCAAATGGCCTCCTATAGCCCAGATTTAGCACCCTGCAACTTCTGGCTTTTCCCAAAATTAAAATCACCTTTGAAAGGGAAGAAATTTCAGTCAATGAAATTCAGGAAAATATGGTGGGGCAGCTGATGGCGACTGGGAGAACTGTGTGAGGTCCCGAGGTGCCTACTGTAAAAGGGACTATCTTCTTCAATAAATGTCTCTATTTTTCATATTACATGGCTAGATACCTTCTGGACAGACCTCATATACTGTACATCTGTGTAGGACACTTACCAGAAATAGAGCTGGCAGGACTGAAAGTTTAGCTGGGTCAGTGAGTGAGTGGTGAGTAAATGTGAAGGCCTAGGACATTACTGTACACTTCCATAGACTTTATGTACACTGTATGCTTAGGCTATACTAAATTTATAAAACAATATGAGATTAAATCAAGCACAGGAGAAAGTGATACAATTAATAGACAGGGTAAACACAGGATGTGTGAGTCTACTGCTGATGTAACACAACATACTATTTTACAGCAAATTTTTTAATCATTAGAATATGCTCTAAAATAACGATAAAATATAGTAGTAACTACATAAACCAATAACATAGTTGTTTGTTGTCATTATCAAGTATTATGTACTGTGTATAACTGTGTGTGCTAATCTTTTCTAGGACTGGCTGTGTGGCAGGTTTGTTTATACCAGCATCATCCCAAACACATGAGTAGTGCATGGTGCTTATGGCATCATGACAGTTACAATGTCACTAGGTGATAAGACTTTTTGAGCTCCATTATAATCTTGTGGGACCACTGCCATAACTGTGGCCCATGGTTGACCAGAACATTGTTTTGAGGCCTGTGTCTATACTGAGACATAACTATAGGATTACAAAAAGCTTCCTCTCCCTCCATAACTTACCACCACATTACTAAAGTCGAAAGTACAGCAGTTTCTTTTGTCTAGTACATCATATCCATATACATACACAGGGTGGCAGAAGTAGGTTTACAGTTGTTCTTATGGGAAGTAATATACTAATTAATAACTAATACAATAATAAACTCTGTTTTACATACTTACACCTGTATACCTACTTTTGCCCCACCATGTACATACCAAACAAACCAAAAAAAACCCCAAGATGTACTAAAAGGCTAAACACACAGTTCGAAAAAACAGAGCACACATCAGAACCAGACCCCAAAATGATAGGAATTTGAAAATGATCAGACCAGGAATTTAAAACTACTCTGATTAACATGCTAAGGGTTCTAATGGATAAAAAGTAGATAGCATGTAACGTAAGAGAGATGGAAATTTGAAGAAAGATCCTCCTTCCACCCCAAAATAATGCTATATACTAAAACGCTGTAACAGAAATAAAAAAATACCTTTAATAAGCTTATTAGTAGAGTGAACACAGATGAGGAAAGAATTTCTGAGCTTGGGAATATCTAAAATTACTGTAAAAACTGAAAAGCAGAGAGCAAAAAGACTAGGAAAATAAGATCACAAGAAACATTCAAGAACTGTGCAACAATTCTAAATGGTATGACATCTGGATAATAGTCATAACAAAAGGAAAATAATGAAAAGGAGTAGAGGCAATATGTGAAACAAAAATGGCTGAGAATTACCTCAAATTTGGTCAGACATCAAACCACAGATCCAGGAAACTTAGAGAACATTGAACAAGTAAATGCAAAAACAAAAACAAAACCTTTCTCTTTGGTACATCATTTTAAAATTACAGAAAACAAAAATGAAGAAAAAAATCCTGAAAGAGGCCTGAGGGAGAAAACAGCTTATTCTAGAGTAATAAATATAAAAATTATATCTGACTTCTCAGGAAGTATGCAAAGAAGATGAGAATGCATAAAGTATTTAAACTGTTGAGAGAAAGAGATTCACCAAACTAGAATTCTATAACCTGTGAAATTATTCTTCAAAAGCAAAGGATAAATGAAGACTTTTTCATACAAAAGTGAGGGAATTTGTTACCAATTAGCTTGCCTTGAAAGAAATGATTAAAGACGTTCTTCAGAGTGAAGAAAATTATATAGGCCAGAAACTTGTATTTAGCTAAAGGAAGGAAGGAAGAGTATCAGAGAAGGGATAAATAAAGATAAAATAAAAGCTTTAAGATTTCTAGATTTATCTAACAGATAACAATTTGTTCAAAATAATACCAACAATGCATTTGAACATATGTCAGTATGTATATATGATTGTATGTTAGCAAAATAAATATAGAAATGATACAAGGGACAAGATGAGGAATTAAGATTATTGTATTATATTCACACTACCTATGAAAGTACTCTTACTACCTGTAAAGTGGTATAGTGCTATTTAAAAGCTGAGTTGAATTAGTTGTAAATGTATATAGCAAACTCCAGCACAACCATTAAAAAATGTTTTGAAAAATACAACTAATAAGAGAGGAGAGAAAATGGAATGATATAAAAATGCTCAATTAAAACCACTAACGGCAAAAAAAGATTTGAAAAGTAGAAACAATAATCCAAGGCAACATATAGGAAACACTAACACATATGATAGATGTTAATACAAGCACATCAATAATCACTTTGACTGTCGATGGTCTAATGCACCAATTGAAAGATAAAGATTTTCAGAATAGATAAAAAATAAGACCTAACTATATTACCTATGCTTTAAATACAAAAACATGTATAGAATAAAGCTGAATGAATGGTAAAAGGTATACCACTGTAAAACCAATCAAAAGAAAATGGGGGTAGCTATGTTGTTTTTAAGAGCACACTTTAGAACCAGGAAAGTATTACAGATAAACAGAGACATTACATAACAATAAAGGGGTCAATTCTCCTAGAAGACATAATTCTCATTGCGTGTGTGCCTAAAGGAGGGTCATATTATGTGAGGCAAAATCTGATAGAACTCCATGGAGAAATAGATGAACCCACTATTATGGCTGGGGGCTTCAACACTCCTCTATCAGAAACGGAGAGTTCCAGCATGCAGAAAATCAGAAAGGACACAGTTGAATTCAACAGTACCATCAATAGACTGGATGTAACACATCTTATAAACACATCTTATAAAGATTATTAAAGAGTATTATTTGCAAACAAGCTAACTAGTTTCTAAATTTATCTAAATTAGATGTCAACTATAAATGAGTGAAGTTCAGAAGAGTCCTCGTCATGAAGGATTTAAACAGCGAATCTACCAAACCTACTTTATCCTCATGTCAGTGAGGTCATATTTTTCTTTAGTCCAACTCCCCATGGTTTAAAAAAATGGAGGAATTGTATAGGATGCTTTCTGAAAGTCATACCCAATTTAAGCTTCCTTTTTTTCTCATATGAATCTGCCAGAGTTCCTAAGTTTTACACTTTTTCCTACTAACTTTGCTGTGTGTTATATATCTTAACCTTAGTAAAAATTATATTCAGCAAAATTTGCCAAATGGGAGGTGCATACCTCCCAAGTTTCAATATATGGAAGCAGAAACAAACTTAGAATACATTATTTTTTCCACTTATTTTTTTTTGAAAAAACTAAGTTTCATTATACTCTTCATTTAACTCATCAGCAACTTTTTAAATATCTGACAGAAAGTCAGTACTATGCCTTCAACTTTTAACTTCAATGTTTACCTTAGGCAGAAAGTCAATGAAGAGGTTTTTCCTTGTGTTCATCCTTGCCAGATTCCCAACTTTAAAAAAGTTAGGCCCTAAATATCAAAAGGAACTTAAGCACGTTAACTGGTGCAAAGTGAAACATTTAATGTAATAGTTGACATTCTGTACGAGACTCTCAGAAATTATAAAGAAAAATCAGAGACTAGATCTACTTGCTTTTCTGGCATTGACCTCAGGACCACTTGATGTGGACACCGGCTAGCAGTGTTCACGTCATTATGGATGAAATAAAACATACACACGGACTACTGAGTCCAGTGGAGGAAAAAGGACAGTGTGGCCCTTCTCTCAAGGAGAGCAAAAGCTGCAGCCTCCATCATGACAGGCCTTTATTTTATTTCTCTTCTCATTACAAGGTGGTCCTCATTCACTATCCCCAGGTTACAACAAAAGAGCCAATGCCCCCAATCACATCACAGAAGAAGGATATTAGCAAATGAAAAAGGCAAAAGTGGTTGAGCTGGTTACACTGATCCCTGCAAGGTTTAGCATGAATTTTAGGAAGTTACAGTAAGCATTTACAGGGTGAGGGAGTTTTCAACAAAAAGCAAGACTCAAAGGAGCCTAGGTATATTGCAAATCTGATTACCCACGAGACAACCTATCTGTGGACATGGGTCCTGTGCATCTCCGAGTGGGAGTTGGGCCCACACCACACAGAAGGGTCTGCTACACCACTAATATGGAAAGTTAGAATCTGGCCAAGGATAGGACAAGACCTACGATACATAAAGAGAAGTGGAAAATAGACTTTAAGGAATTCAAGAATAATTTTTTTCCAAAGTGCATACCCAGAAAACATGCTGAATTTGTAAGTTTTATACTTATACATATACTCAGATATTTTCAGGTAGATTGTGCTTAAAAGTACTTCTGTCTAAATAAAGTTTCTATTTATGTGAGTAAGCCAATGGCAGGCTAGATACAGAGAATGGCTTACCGAAGGGAGAACCAGAATTCCACTTCATGTACAGATTTTTGTAAAATTGTACTAAAAATTGTAATAACAGTATTATATTATCATTCTATCTTAAATTGTCTATATTTGTGGAAGGAAAGATAAATTTGGTTAATGTTGCTAATGACCAAAGCTTACGCCTGTAAAGGACTAAAGCCTTAATATCAATCTATTAGAGTTCAAGTGAAAGGTTTACATACTTAAGAGTGATTAGAGAAGGTAATTCTCTTGGATTTTACTGGGATCTGTTACTATCAGACATAATCCTCAAATGTCACTTATTTATAAACAGAATTCAGTCTAGATCTAGCTCTATCTGAATCTTGCTGTTCTATCCCTAAAACATAGTTCACAAAATGTGTTCTCCGCAGGGACCTAGGAATACTAGCTGCTTAATCTGCAAATTAATTTAGGAGGACGAGACAAATTGTTAGGATGTGGAAATAATGACTAATTTTATGGACTGAATAGTACCATTGTAAAATGTGTCCAGTTACTACTCCACATTACTGCTCCTATGGGCACAATATACGGTGAAGTTTGCCATTTACAAACTGTGACTATATCAATGAATTGGTTTGTCATTCTCTATCAGATTCGGTTGAAGTTGGGTAAATTTACAAACTACTTCCTTATCTTATTTGAACAACTTTTCAGGTTTGAAACCAAATATTGAGGGGTTTCATTTACAGCAGCACATGCATTTGCAAAACCATGTAGTGGGTACCTAGCCACTCTGGCCTGGCCACATCAGTTATGAAAAAATGAATTAAAAAGAAAGGCTAGATTAGGAATTCAGAGAATTGCATTCTAATCTCTGCTTTGTCCCCACCATCAAGCTGTATGACTTTGGACAATTTCCTACATCTCTCAGGTTGAATTAACTCATTTGTCTTAAAAAAAAAAAAAAAAAAGCCAATCTAGATGTTTTCAAGTTCCCTTTACGGAACAATATTTCATCATTTAAGTCTTCTTCTGGACTAACTTTTATTTTGTGTTTTTGCAGAAGGTGACAAAGATAAAGATCCCGGCAAGATGGAAAACAGTCCAGGACATTTAAGTGAGAGAGCTCCAGATGGGGCCCAGCAGGTGGTTTGCAGATTAGGTTAGGCTGAGGAGAGGATGTTGTCTTCAATACCTAGGAATCTAAGCTACAACACCACATACATCAGAGGAGCATTATTTAAAACTGCGGGTAAGGGAAGAGCACAACAGGCACTCAATGAGAAGTCTGAAAACTCATACGTGCCAGCTGGAGATGTACCTGGGAGTTGGTGAATGAATCCTGAATGGTTTTTTTCATCTTCCTTTTGATGCGCTAATAATCCAAAGACATCCTGAACAGTTTTCATGGAAATTTGAGCAGCCTAGACCATAGAATTAGTCTCTTACTTTACCTATCCAACTTCACTGTCTGCTACATCCCTAAAAAAAACTCAGCTTCAAGCAGGAAAAAAAAAAAAAAAAAAAACAGATAGCTGTGTCCTCACCTACTTCATTTCCTCTATTCTTATAGTTTGTCTTAGGCAAGTTTTGTTATTGCCATCAAACTTTCTCCAACTTAACCACCCTATGACATTGATATTTTATTTAGCTTTCAATTTTTCAAAGCATTACAAATTGTCTACTATTCTACCATACATTTGTTTTTTGTTTAAAAATGTTAAATTTCTCTTTTTTATTTTTTAATTGTTATTCTATTACAGTTGTCCCAATTAACAACTTCATTAATAAAGATATTTCAACTCATTCTCATCAACAAGACGGTAACTGCACTGAAGTCCAAACCTAAACATGCCATGGCTTTGGGCACCCAAGAATAGCAAGTCTGGGTACACGATTATTTTTACACTTTTTTCTTACCTTTCTAAGCAATAATTCATCTCTTCAAAGTCTATGTTTGGCACTTCAAATGGCAAGGACTAATGCTAAAAATTCCATACCTGAAGTAAGACATGTATATCAGCTCTTTATTGATTTCTAATCCGTGATTTTCCTGCTGCAGTGAAATGTTGGCTTCAGTGTCTTAGCTGTAAAAAAGTAGTCCATCTAAAAATGCATCAACATATGTTATGGACTGAATTATTCACCCCCAAATCCGTATGTTGAAGCTCTACTACGCTAAAGTGATTATATTTGGAAATAGGGCCTTTGAGGAGTTAACTAAGGTTAAATTCGGTCATGAGAGTGGTGCCCTGCTCCTATAAGACTGTGGTCCTTATAGGAAGAGACGTCAGAGCTCCCTCTCTCTCCATACACTCATGGAAGAAAGGCTGTGTAAGGAAAAGAGAAAAGGCAGACATCTACAGGTCAGGAAGAGAGGCCACGTAAGAAATCAACCCTGATAGCACATTGGTTTCAGACTGCTAGACCCCAGAATCGTGAGAAAATAAATTTGCTATTTAAACTAGTTTGGGATTTTTGTTATGCTAGCCTGAGCAGACTAATACTATATACATCATTGTTTTTTTTTTTTTTTTTTTTTTTAATTTTTATAGTCTTTATTTTGTCTTCCTCCACTCACATATAGGGCAAACTGAATGCATCTAATCTCATAGTTCCTTATTAAATAAAAACAGTTTTCATTAGTCTTCTGAATTAATCTTGCTTTTTTAATTGTTTTTTTTTCAGTTCAATTAAATTTTTAAAGATTTTATGCTGAATTTACAAGATAAGTAAGACTGTTTCTACTTGTAATCCAGTATGTTGACTGCTAATCTGGAATATCTCCATATCAATCAATATCCAGCCTATTGCTTGAAGGAAGTATATAAGACACTCTAAAATGATGTCAAACAATAACCAGATAACAATGAACATGTTGTGTTTATAAAAAAGATTAGATGGGCTAAAAATGACATTTTATTCTCACTTGTTTTTTTCCTGTGGGGACCGCAATAAAAACTCTTGCCAACAGTTCCCATCTTCCCTTCTGTCTTGCGCTGACCCCCAGTGATAACAGATGGGGTCCCTGTGGTGTGAGGTGTTCTCACTTTCTTGGGATCTGAGATTGTAACAAACTATATTTTCTATGAAGGTTGTCCCCTGATCTGTTGGCCTTGCTATACACAAATAATTTTTTAAAAACCTTTTAAAACAACATTTGGCTAAGTCATACCATTTTCTGACATTTCATCAAAGCTTTCCATCCTGAAGGCCCCAGTTAAAAGGTGTCTAATTACTTGATCTATCAAAAATACTATCTTTGCTCAGGGTGTAAGCAGAAGTACATGTTAGTTTTTGCATAATACACAGCAATTCAAGAGAGATTAGAAATTGCCAATATGAGTAGTCTCTTATGTTTCTGGAACGTTACATTAGTAAGAGAATAGCCATAGGCTCAGAAAGCAAAAATTCCAGGCAGTACTGGAACAAATGCATTCTGTGTTTCTCCTGTAGGGACATATATAAAGGAAGTCTTCCTACTTTCCATTTTGAGTTACTGCCTTATCAAATCTTCTGTACCAAGACTATCAGTTTTCGTTTCTTTAAAAAAGAGCATTTTTACACCTTTGTTAAGGACCTACAGCTTTGATGTTTATAAAACGATTCTTTTTTTACATTTCTTGTTATACCTGTTGAGATATATTTCCACTCTGTTTCTCCCTTTTCATGTGAAGCCATGTGGTGTGAGGGGTGGAGGGTTGCAGGGAGGCAGAGGGGTGGGTGAAGTAGGATTACTCCTAATGGAATTACTAAACTCTGATTTAAATGATTGTACTTTAGAATTACAGCATAAATAGCAAATATTGATGGTAATCTTTTAGTTTCAACATCCTATAAAGTCTGGATGCACACAAAAAGGCGAGTCACTAAATTCAACCACCGTTGCAGATTCTGCAAGCATCAAGAAACCTCTGGTGGTTCTGGAATAAATCAAACAAAGCTTTGTGCAGCTCAGGAGGGATTAATATACTTTGAATTACTTTAATCCTTTAGGCTCAGGTTGGTTGTTACACCAAATACATATGAACTTCTTGGTAATAGAATTTCCCAGCTTTTAATGAATGTGTATAATGATCCGTGTAGTTTTAAAAAGAGCAATGCAAAACTGAATTGAAACCACCAATACTGGTCATATTTAAAGGTCAATGCCCCTCACCCCATACCAAGGGTTTCATTCCTTACATGGTGTGAGTCGCATTTGTGACTGTCTGTGCCTCTGAGAAAGAGGAAAAAGATCATAGGAAACAGGAGAGATGCAGCCTTTCCCATTTTGTATATTTGGGGATCCACTTTTGCATGTGTAAATTAGTTTTAACCCATAGGCTTTAATCCAAAATATTAGCTCCAAAGAAAAGATCCCTAACCCTTTTTTCTTCCTTTAGGGACAGGTCTTTATAAACTCCTTCAGACTGTGCCAGCTTTCTCCCTTTCACAGACAGCTTCCAGTTCCCATTCCTTCAGACTGATATTGTCTGACATGCTCACTTTAATGCGCCTTTAGGACATTTCCTTACCTCTGTGCTACACACCTCTCACTGCTGGTCCATGGAATCCTGCCAACACAACAAACATGGTCTTTACTCAGTGTTCATTAACACTGTTTCGGAATGCTAATTTCCTGAATCTGTTACCAGCACATAACACCTTCCCAGGTGTGGCCACCTCTCCCTTCCCCCCTTTCTTCTTATCAAATCTTCTGTAATTCTATTTAATGCTTAACATAAGTTCTTTCATAATTCCCTTACACTGTTCTGATTCTATTGCATCTTTTTCTAATTATTATCATATTCTTACCCATATGAGCAACAGAACAAATGGATCATTTCAGGCAATGGTAGAGCTGGCCAAAAAGCACAGGAACATTTGTTTGGTATCATTAACATCAAACCTACACCAGTCACTGAGAACCAAATAATGTTCAAATAATTGTGCCTGTATAATATTATTATATTTATGTATACCTGAGATACAAAAAACTCATTATATTTATATATGCAAATATTTGAGCATAGGAAAATATTGTTGAAGAGAAATGTTATAGCTTTCCTTATATTTTCAAAGTATTGTTCGAATCCAGAAAGATTTAAGGACTACTGAAATGCCTTTTCTACTAAACGGGTAAAGAAAAGAAAGTGATAGATGATTTGTAAGAACTCTTTATGTAAGAAATAAGATCATTACAAAAATAGAATCTCTTTCACGAGGAAATATTCCACAATGATGGATGATGTGGTTTTTGAACTCCCTGATGTATTGAAATCAAAGATGAAATTAAATAACCTTTAAGCACATTTCTTGAGGCAAATCTCTTTCTTAATACATAAAATAGTCTTATCTATTACTTGTCTGCACAGCAAAAGAATGGTGGAGTTACATGATTATTTAGGGAACTTAAATAGCCAGGATTTCTAAAGGCAAATACTTTAATTTTTAAAAAACAATTCAGGACTTCCATTACCATTAATGTCTGATTAGATCATTCAGACCAAACCTTTCATTGAAGACAAGTAGTAAATCTGGAGGAAAAGAAAAGTTTATAAGGTAGTCAATAATTTCTCAGCAAAGATCTGGAAAAGGGAGAAGACTAGGAGTCTGAAAGACGAAATGGAGTTTTGCCCCACAGGGCTGGAAGCAAAGGCTTTGGACCACAGCGGGACTCAGGGAGTTGTGCTCTAGGAACACGGAAGAACTACAAGTAGGTAGGTTTTCCTGTGACTACAGCTCAGGGTATTTTTACCTAACCCCATACATTGAAATAACACAATTCCTCAGGAAGAGAGTGTGCATGGGCACAGACACCTGGCAAAATCAAAAGAAAACCATCTCAGGTGGAAGAGGTCTTTGTGTGTTTCTGAAGGCCAGTAACAGAGTGATATAAACTAGGCACTCACTTTGGGTACAAAATTCAAGGGTGAATCCTCAAAAATTAAAATTATAAAAAATAT
The DNA here is from genome assembly GCA_039655065.1 of Glossophaga mutica. Lineage (NCBI taxonomy): Eukaryota > Metazoa > Chordata > Mammalia > Chiroptera > Phyllostomidae > Glossophaga > Glossophaga mutica. The sequence goes on from CM077306.1 coordinate 159,588,471, forward strand.
TTTAGTGTAATATTTTAAAAATTAAAACCAATGCAAGAGAGATCCTCAGTGAACAAAATATTAGCTGTTTCTAAAAGGCAGGATTTGGTAACTTCTAGCTTCAAACATGGCAGGTAGAATGTTTGGAAGTTACCACTGTTTACAAATAACAAATGAAAAAAACTGAAGAAACTGTTAAAGCAACAACTCTTCCCAGGCCCATGCAAGAAGTGAGATCATAGGACAAACCACTGCCCCTAAAACTGGAGAGGCTGATAGACTAGTACAGAACATCACAACTTACCAGAGCGGAAAACCACACACTGAAACCTTTCTGAAAACCAGTGTGAGGCAGAAAGCTTTAACTCTGCTTGAAGGCTTGCTGTGGGCTCAGAGTGGGAAGTCTGAGAGGTGAAATCTCCAGAGTGACTGGTCCTAGGGAGGTTTCTGAGTTTTGTGTTTTACCTCCTAGACCTTGCCCAGGTTCTCACAGTGAACCCTGGAGAAAAAGCCCCTTGCGCTTCCCACAGCTCGAGTGGGGAACAGCCATTTTTAAATACAGCACAGCAGTCTGTTCTCGGTAAGGCTGCTCTCTGTAGAAATTAGTTAACTGCAGCTTAAGCAGCTGGGTATTACCAGCCTACGTGGTCTCAGGAAAAAAAATATTCATGTACAGTCAGCTCTGGCCTTTTACATAGAGGAAAGAGAATACTCAATGCCAGCCCTGTCCAGCCTTCCATGAAGAAGTGAAATACACACCTCCAGCCCACGCAGGTCATCGGTCTCACCTACAGAGAGGATACTTGCAAGCATTTGTGAAGTTCACAGCCCAGAGGCAGAGGCTCACTAAAGGACCAAGATGAAAGGGGACTGTGGAATGCTTGCCTTCACCACACCTCACTCTCACATTACTAAAGTCGTATTGATAGCAATTTCTTTTATCCAATTTATCATGTCCAGTTATTAAAAAAACCTTCAACATAGTATAAGAGGATGAAAAAAAAAAAACAGTTTGAAGAAGCAGAGTCAGCATTAGAAAAAGACTCAGATATGTCACAAGTGTTGCAGCTACCATACCTGGAATTTAAAACACTATAATTAAAATACTGAGAGCTCTAACGGATAAAGAAGACAGTGTGCAAGATTAGATTGACAATATAACAATTCTAACAGAAAACTAAAATGAAATTCTAGAGATCAAAAACACTGTAATAGTAATGAAGATGGCCTTTGATGGACTTATTAGCAAATTAAACATGGTTAGGAAGAGAATCCCTGAGCTAGTGCATGTCTAAAAGCCTCCAAAACTGAAAAGCATGTGTAGAAAATACCCAAGAACAGTGGGAAAACTACAAAAGATATAACGTATGTTTAATAGGAATACCAGAAGGATAAGAGAGAAAGAAGCAGAAAAATATTTGAACAATAATGACCGAGAATTTTCCCAAATAAATATCAGGGCACCAAACCACAGACCCAGGTAGCTGATAGAACACCAAGAGACTAAAGGCTAAATATAATAAGCCTATTTACTATCATTTTCAAATTACAGGAAACGAAAATTACAGAAAAAAATTCTGAAAGAAGCCAGAGGGAAGAGAGGAAACCTTTTATTTATAGAGAAGAAAAGAAGAATTATTTCAGACATCTCAAAAACTGCAAAAAAGATGAGTGTTAAAAAGAAAAAGTGTTAAAAGAGATAAAAACCACTAATCTAAAATTTTGCAACCTAAAATGTTATACTTTAAAAGTGAAGGAAAAATAAGGACTTTCTCAGAAAAACAAAGCTGAGGGAACTTGTTGGCAGTAGAACTGCCTTGGGAGAGAGATTCAAAGCTGTTCTTTAGAGAGAAGGACAATAACATAGGTCAGAAACTTGAATCCACATAAAGGATGGAAGGAAGACCACTGAGAAAAGAATCTGTGAGAATGAAAATAAAAACTTTTATTTTTCTTATTCTTAATTGATCTAACAGATAACAATTTGTTCAAAGTAAAAATGGTAACAATGTTGTGGACAAAGCCAAGGCGGGGTAGGATCGAGGGTGGGAGGTAGGGGTGGGTGGGGTGGGGAAGAGTGTTGTGGGGAAAACAGAGACAACTGTACTTGAACAACAGTAACAAATTTTTTTTTAAATGATCAATGAAATGAAATAAAAATAACAATGTATTCAAAAATACTAGGCCTGTCCAGAAGGTATCCAGCCATGTAATATGAAAAATAGACACATTTAATGAGGAAGGTAAAAGAAACATTGCACGTAGGGCAGTGATGCCTCAGTCTCCTGCAACGCAGGCACCTTGGGACCTCCCATAGCTCTCCCAATTGTCATCAGCTGCCTGATCATATTTTCCCAAATCTCACCTATGGTCTTAAATGTCTTTCCTTTCAAAGGTGATTTTAGTTTTGGGAAAAGCCAGAAGTCACAGGCCATCAAATCTTGGCTGTAGGGGGGCTGAGTTACCTGGGTGATTTGATGTTTCACCAAAACACTCTGCGCAAGACATGATGCATGAATGGGCACATTATCGTGATGAAGCTGCCAATCACCAATTGCCCATATGTGGCCTTTTGAATCATTTGAATAGTTTCCATGAAGGAATGTTCAAGCTTAATGCAAAATTTGAAGCAGATGCGTTGCTCTACTCACTCAGTCATTTTGAATGTGACTACCACACAGTACGCATGCTCACTCAACAGGGTCTACCACCCCCACTGACTAGTACAGTGAAGTCATCATTGTTCATGCATGGGCATTCCAGGCCACTGTCCTTGAATGCCAGGTTATATCGATGTCACACAAACTGTTCTTGTTATGTTAACAATGGCTGGACTTCTTCCTGACAGACCTTGTATATACATATATATGTGTGGACAAAAAGGGGTCACATACAAACCTGACAAACTCTCAGGAGGCCTACATGGCAGCCTTACAAGCTCAGAACCCAAAGTAACCCCAAAGGATGGTCTGAAGTTAACTTATTAACATTTTATGGCAAGTAGTCATGTCCTACGCTCGAATCTTCCCTGATCGAAGTCAATCTTTCCCTTAATTAAGCCTGTCTATTGTCTTTATGCATCTACACTAATATACCTGTCGAGTGTCAATGTAATTCCCTTTTCCAGACCCCTCACAGCACAGGCACCACACCAGAGGGGAGACCCCAGATCCCCTCATTGCCATTATTATTGTGATCATTGTTAACTGTTAACTCTTCTGAACCAATCTCCGTGCAAGAAGTATGTGTCTATCATTGTACTTTTTATCCAGTCCTAAAAGTTTCTCTGCTTTGCTTTCCCCTGCCTCCCTAGTCTATCACCAGTGGATTTCATGTAATCTACTTACATCTTCTCTTTTGATTGTGATGTATGAAATAAGGTGCAAAACTGCCATTTTCTGGAGTGTTTTCTCAGTCCATTGAGGTTTTCCTTCCCAGCAATTATCCTCAGTTTGGCTCAAATAGACTAAAAAATTTTCTTACAGGTTTGAATGTTCTTACGTTGACATATGTATATTTATATCCTCATAGAGGAGTGAAATGACAGCAGTAATAAAAATGGTGAGATAAAGGAATTAGTATTATTATAAGTGTTATTATAAGTCACTATACTACCCATGAAGTGGCTGGTATTACTTAAAAGTATACTTGAATTAACTATAAATGTATATTACAAATTGTACAGCAACCACTAAATTTTTTTAAGTGTAATGAATATTACAAAAAAGAAAAATCACGATCATATTAATAAATGCAGGAAAAGCATTTACAAACTCAACACATATTTATGATAAAAACTTTCAGTAAGCTAGAAATACAGGGCATCTTCCTCAACTTGAAAAAGAATATCCACAAAAAACCTGCAGCCAGAATCATATTTAATGAAAAACTCAAAGCTTTCCAGCTAGTATCAGGAACGAGCTAAAGATGTCTCTTCCCATCAATGCTTTTCAACACTGCAGCGGAAGTCCTAGGTAATGCAGTAAGATAAGAAAGCTAAGTAGAAGGTATACAGATTGGGACTAGAAAAAGTAATGTGGTTTTTGTGTACAGTGACATGATCATCTCTACACAAAATCAGAAAAGAGTCAACGACAACAGTGAAAGAACTCGAACTGAAGGATTATAGCATAATTACAAGATATAAAGTTAATATACAAAATTCAATTGTTTTCCTCTATAGCAGGAATTTATAAGTGGAATTCACAATTAAACATGATACCACTGTTACTCATTGCAATAAAATGAAATACGTAAGTATAGATTTAACAAAATATGTACATAATCTATGAGGAAAACTATAAAGCTATGATAAAAGAAATAAAAAAACTAAATGTAGCAATATTCTATGTCCATAGATAAAAAAGACTCAACATTGTCAAGATGTCAGTTTTTCCAAATTTGTTTTATAGATTTAATGCAATCTCAATCAAAATTCCAGATATTTTGTGGATATTTACAAACTGATCCTCAAGTTCTTAGAGAGACAAAAGACCCAGAATGGCCACTATAACATTGAAGAATACTTTTGGAAGATTGACACAAACTGATTTCAAAACTTACTATGTAGCTATAGTAATCCACACTGTATGGTATTGAAGAAAACATACATACATAGATTCATGGAACAGAATACAGAGCCTGGAAATAGACTCACATAAATGCACGTAGTCACCTATTTTCAATAAAGGAATAAGGGCAACACAATGGACCAAAGAGAGTCTTTTTAACAAGTAATGCTGGAATAACTGGATACTTACATACAAAACAAAACAAAACAAAACAAAACAAAACAAAACAAAAAAAACCCTAGATACAGACCTTAGCATCCTTCATGAATATTAACCCAAAATGTATCACAGAACTAAATGTAAAATACAAAACTATAAAACTCCTAAAATAGTACATAGGAGGAAATCTAGATGATCTGGAGTTTGGAATAACTTTTTAGATGTCACACCAATGCTACAATCCAGGAAAGAAAAAATTGATAAACCAGACTTCATTAAAATTAAATCACTCACTCTGGGAGAGACACTATCAAGAGAATAAAAAGACAAGCCAGAGACTGGAAGAAGACATATGCAAAGGAGGCATCTGACAAAGGACTGTTATCCAAAATATACAAGGAACTCTTAAAAGTCAATAATAAGTGGCAATCCAATTTAAAAATAGTCCAGAGTTCTTAAGAGACACCTCATGAAAAAAGATACAGATGGCAAGTAGGCATATAAAAAAAGGCTCACGCCATATATTATCAAGGAAATGCAAATTAAAACAAATCAGATATGACTACATATCTAATAGAATATCCAAAATCCAGAACAATGACACCAAATGCTGGCAAGGATGAGTAGCAACAAGAACTCTCATTTATTGCTGGTGGGAATGCAAAATGGTGCAACCACTTTGGAAGACAGTTTGGCCTTAACAAAGACAAAGGAGTAAAGTAGTATGAATAAAGACCCAGGTGATGTTGATTAATCAATGAGTACATGTCGATTCCCTACTATTTGAATAATTCTATTCTAGGGATAGAAGATAATTGAAATGAAACTGTTTGCCTCCCAGAAATAAATTAGGTGATTGCAGCAGGGTGTTCCTGAGTGAAGTCTCTGCAGTCACACCTCTTGGCTTTCATCTCAGTTCTATCACTTACCAGCTGTGTGACTTGGAGCCCAATTCCTTATGGACTATGAAACTTAAATGAGCTGATACATATAATATGCTTAGCTCAGTGCTAGCAGATGAATAAAAACTCAATAAATATTGGCTGCTATAATTACTACAAGACTGATTTCAGCAACATAAATTTCAGCAAGAGCTTCCTGACATTCAGGATGCTGATAAATTTTCCCTTCAAATAAAATGCTCTGATTTGTAGTGTTTCCTTGTAGCATAAAGTAAGCACTATCAGAAGCCACATCAGGTCACCATGGCCTTTGGAATTTCCATTCTTGGTTAAAGGGCACTGGCAACTTAACTGTAGCCTCTAAGGGAAGGTAAAGAGTAAAGTCTCTTTTTGTGTTTTTACAGACCCTAGCACAGAGCAGCAATAAGTGCATAATATTGGGGTGGCCAAAAAGTCTGCATGCTTTTTTCCATAAAATAAAAGACATATGTTTCATTTTCAGCAATAACTTTATTGATTAGTATATTCTGAGTAGGTTGGCTATCTCCTGCTATTGACTTCTGGTGGGTAGAGGCCAGGGGTGCTGCTAAACATCTTCCAGTGCATAAGACAGCCTCACAGCAAAGAATTATTTGGCCAAAATGTCAATGGTACCAAGAAACTTTGCAAATTACTTTTGACGTATTTGATCAATCACAGCACCTTCTCCATGTACTGCACAAATTTTTGGGGGCATTTCAAATGTGTTTTTACCTTTCTTAAAATAATAAAGCATAATACACTAAAAATGTGTATTTTCTTCCATCTTCAATATTAAAATGGCTGCACAAAAATTTACTAATTTTGATTTTTTTAAATGCACACTGATATGGCAGTTGTCACAATACAATCTAACAAAATTGTTTCATATGAAGTTAAAGACAACTAAGTGCCACTAGAGCCACATCATACAGAAAAAAAATAAACTTTTTGGCCAGTGCAATATATATTTCTATGTTCTTCATTTCCTTCTCTAGTCAAGAAATACTTTCATAAACTTATCAGTGTTTTAAAGTGTGGGTACAAGCAAATTACACACAAAGAAAATAATTACTCAGAGTTGAGTAATTATTACATGGCTTGAGTTCCCAGAATAACTGAGTTGAAAATAACATAGCTACAGTTCTTAAAAACAAATTTTTGAGGCTAACAGAATTTAAGGTACTATCAATTTTAGTAGTTGTTGATGAACAAGACAATTAAAAACATACAGCAATAATCCTTCAATGTGTCTTTTATTTAGTGATATGAATGATGACAATTTCTATAACAATACCTTTGCATGTGCCCGTACCTAGAAACCACAGTATTATAAGCAAGCTAGGAAATGAACCATTACATTGAAAAAAGTAAAATTAATTTAGAGCCCCATTCAAACATTGATATCATTGTATTTGCATTAAAATGTGTATGTAAACATGACTTTTGATGAAATAGGAAGTTTTCTGAGATGAGTATACTGAAAAGATTTCTGCATAAACAAAGACTTGCATTTGAATTTACACCTTAGTCTGTAAAGATTTTATTTACTTATTTTTAGAGATAAGGTAAGGGAGGGAGAAAGAGGAGAAGAGAAACATTGATGTGTGAGACAAACATAGATTAGTCCCCTCTCACACCTGCCCCCGGGGGAGATATAACCCAGGTGCCCTGACTGAGAATCAAATGGGAGACCTTTCATTTTGCAGGAAGACATTGAACCAACTGAACCATACCGGTCAAGGATACTCCTTAGTCTTTAGATGCCAGCCTTACGCAATTTAAAATTTTAAAGTTGTCCGCACTATTTTAAACTATTGCACTTTGGTCTGAGACCGCTGTCAGGAAATTTATTTCTTTTCCCCTTTTTATTGAATTTATTACGGTGACACTGGTTAGCCAAATTATACAGGTTTCAGGTGCACTATTCCACAACACATTATTTGTACATTGTACTGTGTGTTCAACACCCCACGTTAGGTCTCTGTCTCTCACCATTTCTCGCCCCTATACCTTCTCCCACTTCACGCAACCCCTGGGGCCATCACCACACAGTTGTCCATGTCCATGAGTTTCTCTGCCTGTCTCCCTTTTTTTTTTTTTTTTTTTTGCTCAATCCCTTCAAAAGTCTGAAGTTGTCCTGTGTGCAATAAGATATAAATGTCCTAGGTCGCCTTTTACCATTTAGTATAAAAAATATTTTACTAACTGATACAACTCTCTAGGACTATGTGAAAAATAAACTACTCCTTAAGGGCAGAGGAGAAGTGGAGAAGCTTTGGGGGACAAAGCCCCAGCATTTTTACTGCTGGCTAGTTTACTCATTCACTTCTGGTTCATTCATTTAGAATTGTATTAAAATATACCATGTGATGACACTATTCTTAATATTCCCATTACAGAAAAAAAAGACAATATTTCTGCAAGGCACAACCTAAAACATTTCATTTTATAGTTTCATATAATAGAGTCAGTTTGTTTTAATGCACTTGTCATGTCTTTGGCTACATTTTGAATGCTGAACACTGTCCAATTCACTCCTCTAGCTTCCCTATGCTTGGTAAGGGCCTTATTCTTACATATATTTAGTGAATAAAGATTGAAATGAAAAAGAATGTGCCATCTTTGCAGCTGCAAAGTTTCCATTTTAAAAAATTACAAAATTTCACTTTTTATTATAAAATATTATAACCAGGAAAATAAAAAGTATAATGCAGTGAAGATATATTCATAAATTTGTATCAATAATTGTTAATATATTTCAAATATGCTTTCTCTTTCTTTTCTTTCTACACACCCTCTTTGGTAAAAACAAGCTTTCTGTCTTCAACTGGGGTGCAATGCCAGTTCTACTTTAAAACCTAGGTACAGTACTCGTTCCTTCACCTTTAATGACCCATTTTTTTCTTGTTTTCTGTCACAGCAGAACATCCCAGGTTTACTTTGAATTGTGTTTGGAAACCAGTGTCTGGTGCTGCTGGTGGTTGTTGGTGTTATTGTTTCTAGGCCTTTCAGCAGAGAAACAAGTGTGCATTTAAAGACCATACGTTCATATTAACATCCATAGTTCTGTTTCATATTACCATTTATACCTCTTTTGGTTTTCTATTTTTATTTTTCTCTTACATAAACACCTTATTTTTTAATGACATTAATATGCATATGTTCTCACACAGTTGCTGTTAGCTGTATTACACAAGTGAACATTTTCAAAAATTATAATATCAATATAGTTTTTAATGATAAAAAACATGATTAATTTTTTCTATTCTTTTTGTTTTGGAATGTATTCTATTAAGTATTTATAGTCTATATAATGGGTATGAGTAATTTAAAATAATTTTTCTCAGTGATTATCGTATCAATTTCATGCTCAGTTAGGTTACTTTGTTCAATTTCTTTTTAATTCTAGGATTTAAGGAGGTAGTTTCTTTTTTAAGTATGTAAAAATTTTATAGTTTGAAAACCAAAACAATTCTTTAAAAGACTTTACTCAAAAATTCTCACTTTCACTTCTATTCCTACCCTCTTTTCCCCTTCTCTTCATATTCATTCATTTGGGTTATTTCTTGGTTTATGCTTTCTCTTTTCATTTTGCAGAAATAAAGAAATATAGACATACCATATTCCACCTTTTTAAACAAAAGATAACACTGTGTAAATTGCTCTGCAACTAAATATATTTCACTTAAAATTATTTTTAAAATGTTTTGCAGTATTTAATATCCAATTATATTATAATGTCATCTCCAAATGGAGAACATTACTCTTGTCATTTTCAATTTTTACGACTTTTACCATTTTCTAATGTGAAAGTTTTAATTAACATTATTGAACATTATTGAATAAGTGTCAAAATTATGTTTAATATCTATGGATATGATTTTTCCTCTTTTCTAACATGGAAAATTATATAATTAGGACTTTTTTATACTTCTGAATTCTGCTGTACTTTCCTAGCTTAATCAACAACAAAATGCAAGTTAGCAAAATTAGTGAATTTCTGTACATTTTTAAAGAGCATAAACATTTTAAGTATCTTAATGTTTAAAGAGTAAGTTTTCAATATTTTAATAAATAATTGCTGGAGCACAAAACATTCAGGTATTAGGAATAAATTTAACCAAGCAGGTAAAAGACCTGTACTCAGAAAATTATAAGACACCGAAGAAAGAAACTGAAGAAGATACAAATAAATAAAAGTATATATTGTGTTCATAAACAGGAAGAATTTAGATTGTTTTAATGTCTATACTACCCAAAGTAATCTATAGATTCAACTCAATTCCTATCAAAATAACAATGATGTCTTTCATAAAAGTAGAACCAAAAAAATCCAACAATTTATATGAAACCACAAAAGACCTCAGATAATCACAGCAATCTTGAGAAAGAACAAAGTTGGAGAAGTCACACTATCTGATTTCAAACTACACAAGTCCATTCTAATCAAAACAGCATGATAATGGCATAAAAACAGACACATAGTAACAGAATAGAGAGCCCAGGAGTTAATCCAGGCTTATATGGTCAGTGTTTGAGAATGGAGGTAAGAACATACAATGCGGTAAAAGACAGTGTATATAATAAAAGATGTTGCAAAAACTGAACAGATACGTGTAAAAAAATAAAACTAGCCTACTTTCTTACACCATTTACAAGAATAAACTCAAATTCAATTAAAGATTTAAATATAAGATTCAAAAACATAAAACTCCTAGAAGAAAACATGGATAATATAACCTTGGGCATTTTTCTTAGTATTTTTTTCTGATATATCTCCTTGGACAAGAGAAACAAAAGAAAAAATAAAATAATGGAACAATATCAAACTAAAAATTTTTGCACAGCAGAGGAAACCATCAACAAGAACAAATTTGCCAATGATACATCTGATAAGGGGTTAATACCTAAAATTTATATAGAACACATACAACTCAACATCAGAAAAACAAACCATTCAATTAAAAAATGTTCAAAGGACCTGGATAGACACTTCTCAAAACAGAACATACACATGGCCAACAGTCATAGGAAAAGATGTTTGACGTCACTAATTATCGGAAAAATGCAAATTAAAACCACTGTGAGACACCACCTCACATCTGTCAGATTGGCTACCATCAAGAAATCAACAAATGAGTTGGCAAGGATGTGGAGACAAGGAAACCCTTGTATGCACTGTTGAAGGTAGTGCAGACTGGTGCAGCCACTGTGCAAAGCAGTATGGAGATACCTCAAAAAATTAAAAATAGAACTGCGTTTTGATTCAGCGATTCACTTCTGGGAATATATCCAAAGAAATCCGAAACACTAATTCAAAAGATTATATATACCCCTATGTTCATTGCAGTGTTATTTACAAGAGTCGAGATTTGGAAACAGCGCAGATGTCCATCAGTAGATGAGTGGATAAAAAACACTGTGGTACATTTACACAAAGAATATTACTCCACTGTAAAAAAAAAAAAAAAAAAAGAAGAAGAAGAAGGAAATTGTGTCCTCTGTGACAGCATAGATGAACCTGGAGAGTATTCTGCTAAGTGATTTCACTGAGATGTAGAATCGAATGAACAAAATAAACTAACAAACTCATAGATACAGAGAACAGACTGACAGCTGTCATTGGGGAGTGGTATGAGGCTGGGTGAAAAAGGTGAAGGGATTAAGCAAACTAACAAAGAATAATAACAACAACAAAGAACCAAAAAAGCCCTCATAGACAGCTAACAGTATGCTGATTGCCAGAGGGAAAGAGCAGTGGTGGGGAGGCAAGAAAAGGTGAAGTGGGGATCGATGATGAGGGAAGGAAACTTGACTGGCTTTGTATTTGGTATTTGCTTTCAGCTCTGTCACATTATTTCATTTTCTACTAACTGTGTTTTCCAGTATGTGTTCTATTTCTTTTTTAAGAAATATTAAATTACCTTATGCATATGAAAAGGCTTATGTTCCTGCTCTACTGGCATTCTATGTTAATATTTAGTACTCACTTTCCATGTTTAGGCCTGGACACTTAGTTTGTCAGTTTAAAAATATCCTTTGACTTACACCTATTGTCTACATGGCAATAAGTAAGATTTTCTGTTTTTTCTTTTCTTCTCTTTTACTTTCTTTTCTTTTCATCCTTCTTTTTTAACTTTATGAGGACATGACACTTGCATAATATTTTTTTCATTTTTATCCCACATTTCTCTTAGTCTTAAATCAACAATATTAAATTCAATCAGTTTTTTGCTGATGTTATTCCTTAGTTGGGTGAAGCTTGTTTTCTACTAGACTCCTCAGAAAGGTCTCAGTAGTCCAATGTTCCCTGAGTTCTTCAAGTTTAATTTTTCTCTATAGCTTTTATATTTGAAGGACAACTTGGTTCAATACAAAATTCTTTTTAAGTTCTTACTTCATTGTTCTCTTGCTTTCAATGTAATGTGGTTGTCAAGAAATCAGATGTCGGCATGACTTTTTTTTTCTTTGGAAGTACATCGGAACATTTGCTTGAAGACTTGGAGAACTTTTTGCTTCTTCATTTTTAAAACATGGTTTTATCATATATATCTTGGAATTGACCATTCAGCTTAATTGTCGTAAGTATTTGGGAAATATGTAACTTCAGGTCATATTTTATTTTGAGGAGGTATTCTTGAATTGTATAGTTTTAAAGATTATTTCTGTTTTGGTTTTCTGCTAATCTTCTCTATCACTTTGTCTTCTACTTCATGTCTCATTTTAATTTCACTTGAATTTCTTGTCTATTTTGACTTCTCTCCCCTCTGATACTTATTACAGGGTCCAGCAGAAGTAATGCCTTCTTGAGAGTGGTTGGTAGGGTAATAATATGGGTGTAATAATTTATAGTTTTCATTCGAACATTTCAACTAAAGTGTCATATGATGTATTTGAGTGTGATATTGTTATGTGACAGAATTACATGCTTATGATTTTCTAATAAAATATTTTAAAATAAAAAGGGGGGTTATTTGTGCCATTTCCTGTATATTTTTGGTCTTGACTATATGTGGGAGCCTCCCAAATAAGAATTTATTCAAAAAAAGTTGTGTATTTATTCCTACATGTTTAAACTTCAGTCACCTTCAAATTACTCTCCATTTGATGTAAAACACCTATTGAGATGTTTTTGCCACTGCTCAAAGCAGTTTTTGAACTCATCAATTTCTTCTGCCATTTTTTTTTTTGTTTTGTTTTACTTCTTCCACATCGGCAAAACATTTCTATTTGAGGACTTTTTTCATCCTGGGAAACAAAAAAAAGTCACCCAGGGCAAGAGTGAGTGAATAAGGAGGGTGAGTAATCGAGTGAGGGTGAGTGAGGGAGGGTGAGGGCTGTTTTTGCTCAAAAACTACTCAACATTCAGTGCAGCATGGTGTTCTTGTAAATCACCCATCATAAAATGGGTAAACACATTGAAAGAGTCTTCAAAAAAAATTTACTTAAGCCAAATGCAACCTCTCACACCACCACCAGCTGGTACACTGTTACAGATGGGTTCCTAGAACACTCATCTGGTGGCGAAGCCTGTACTACAACAGAGCTGCCCTCCAGAAGATATTTCTGGGTTTCTTGGGTTTCCTTTCTTATATTTCTTTGTGTGTCTTGAAAGTCAGTTTTCTTATCTGAAAAGATTGTAGCTTTTATTTTAATATTTTTGTGCTCAAATTTCATTTCACATCTGTGTGACATTTGTTCATTTTTTTCTGAGACTTTGGATTTCTAGTTTCTGATGCTCCTTAATCTGCAATTATAGTTAAGTCTTATTAGAATACTACATTATAATTTTTCTTTTATTTTTCAAAGACTTTTTAAAAAAGAGTTTTACAAAAAGGATTTTAAAAGTTATTGTTAAAAAGATTTGTTTCTTGTTTCCTCATTTCTTCTTATAACTTTTCATAAAAGTTGAGTTCTTTCTTAGGTTCATTTTATAGGTATTAGAGTTCCCTGGGCCCACAATAGATGGGAGATAGTTTAAGATTAAATGAATGAAGGGGTTTGGATATCTTACCCAGTATATTAATACAAAATTATTTTCCCTTTGGTATTATGGAACAGTGTTTTTAATAAATGATTTTTTCCTCTGTTTTTTGTGAAATATTTTGACACTGACCTCCTTCATTTTAATATTGACCTTCTCAGGATTATCACCCCCCACTGAAGTACTTCCTTCTGCTCTTATTATTGCTAGCACCTGTAATGCCAAGCAATTTCTAAGACTTGTGCTTTCAACTTCCTTGTAGCCAGTGCTCTAACGCTCCAGATCTCTGACCCTGCCAGAACTTGCACTCTCATTTAGTTCCTGTTTTCCTGGAGAGGAGTTCTATCAGATATTACCTATGGTTGGCTACCACTGGAACCCTGCTTCACTCTTCTCCCTTCCATGCAATTCCTGCTTGACTCTTTGCTCTGGTGTAGAGTCTGGAGACAATGCACTGGTCTTACATGAGGTATGTTTATCCATAGAATTCTCTCACTCTGAATTGTGCTGTATGCAAATCCATAGGTCATTTTAATTCCTTTCCTTTGGTCTACATGGGTTTGGTCTACATGCTATGACAACTAGAGAAATAGAAAATTTTAATGCTATTGTTATCCAAAGAAATTAGGAAAAGTTATTAATAAGAATAAAACTGTATTATAGATGTGTTTCAATCTTTCCAGTGAATAACCCTGATTAACCTAAAAGGTGGCAGCCAAATCTTGGGAAAACTCTAACGGTCAGTATGTTTAAGAGAACTCTGCTGTGATGGTCTTTTTAATTCTATCCAATTAACAAGCTTGGACGTTCCAATATCATTTCAGCAGATACTACTTATGGGAAAACCCTGCAGAGGTAAACACATGTGTAACTATAGCCCTAGGATTTAATTAAATTTAATAAGAAATATGCTATTTTTAATATAGCCCATTATTAGGAGCCAACTTTTTTCTTTATTTATTAAACTCATTCTTACAGTTTAGGAAATGGGAAAGTATATCTATTGGGACAGAGGGTACTTTTTATGGACTCCTGATTTCCCAAGCACTTGTGTTTGAGAACATGGACATTTACAATCCCGGTAAAAATTAGAATAGAAAATGCCAATTAATACATTGAAAAAGGCAGTATAATAATTGTGGTTGTGATCAGGGAACATTAATTTATCTCCCCAAAATGAAAATTTTACTTTCTTTCCACCTCATAATACTTTATTACTTTTAAGAAGTCACACATTATGAAATGCCTCCCAGCTTTATAAATGTAAAGTAAGTAATGAATCACCCAGCGAAGCTCACAGTAACTGGGCTCCTCTTTCCTCTACGCAGTCATATTTTTATGCATGCCTTACCCTTAATATTCAACTCAAGACAAGCAGGCTACTGAATAGAAATACATTAATAAATCAAACATGAAATTACTAACTATGTAAGAAACATGTTCTTGTTACATTTTATCAGTTAGTGAGATCAAGCAAAACAAGAAATATTTCTTTGCACATGTAATTTGTAGGCAACCAAATTAATACTACTATATATTCTAGCACTATATTAATTTCCATAAAATAAAACTAGTGACTCAAAAACAATACATCATCTTTCTCACAATTTCGGAGTAGGCCTAGAGCTTTCATCTATAAGGGATTAACTTCATCTCTACTCATGACTATGACCAAATCTCTTAAGGACGATGGTGTCAAGCAAAAAATAATTCTCTATAGTGTCTTATTAAAATAAATGCCAAGTAAAGACACCAAAAATTTTTACCTATGTTTCATTTTAAATGAATAAGTATTTATAAAAACAAACTTAATATGATTCTCTTATGTGCTTGCTAGGGTTGTAGGATCTAGAGGAGACATAGATATTACAATTGTTTGTGGAATAAAAGAAACATTGTAACAGTTACATGTAAAACAAAGATTATTATATAACATCATGTTCCACATGCAACATGCTCAAGTGTTAAATATGTTTTAGATTTATTAAAAAAGATAATTAGAAGTCAGGAATTTTAACATACAAAAGTATAGAAAAAACAAAAGTCAAAGGAGCAAAATTTTGCGAGGGATTAGAATTCATAACAATTAACCAGCTGACCCTGTTCATAGCCTAGGGTGGGGCTTCAGTGTGGTTGGTTCATGAGATGATGAATCACGTGATGATCCAGTGGGAAGAACTGAGGGATTATAAGGGATAGCTGGCCGAGTGGGCCAAGCTGGTAAAGAGGAACAGGTTCTTTAATGAATGGAGAATGTTTGCTTTGTTTCTTTTAGACATCTGACACTACCTTTTCCAATTTTCCTTCTTTACCTTCACCACCAACCATCTCAGAGTTACCTTCTTCTAAGATGAGGTGATGAATGACAAGTAAGATAATTGTAATTGACAGGAGCAGGAGCTTCACTTTGTCAAGGTATCACAATACTAATGGGGTAACTTCTAGTGAAGACTAAGATAAAACCAAACTGCTCTGTGTTCAATGCAGAGTAGCAAACAAATAAAACACAAATTTCTAATATTACCAGTATAAAGCACAGTGAGAAGAGAAAACTAAGTGGAATAGAAAAGAAACATATAGGCCAAGTACCAAAATGATATACAGGAAGGTAGAAAAGAATGCAGGATTTTTATACAGCTGTGATAGGTGATGCTTGATAGAAACTAACATTGCATGTTTATTACTGTCTTGAATTAATTAGTACACACACACAAATCCCTGAGGCAACACAAGCCATACAGAGATTAAAATAATAATAATAAGTTGCTCAAGGTCACAAGACCAAGAGGAAGAAAAAGTAGCATTTGAATCCAGACCATCTACGCTAGCATTTGATTGTCTGGTCTTAAACCCTGTGTCTCATTTCATGTCAGACTGACTAGCAGGAGCAAGCTGAGCTCTCCAGGGGATTTTTATTGTAAGTTATAGTGGTCCGTTCTGGGAGCCCCCCACCATGCAGACAATCATTAATATGTGGCATGGGCCTTTCCTATTTTTAGCGCAGCAAGCAGCAAAACTGATTTGGAAATAGTGTAGAAAGAACTACACTTTAAATGGCTCTTCTGCACACTTCGTTCCTGCCGTAGTTACTTGCAGCTTCACCTTTCTTGTTTGTATTCTTTCCTGTTTCAGGAATTCTTTTTTCTCTCTTTACATTTGACATAGCACATACTCTCTGAAGAAATCAAACCAAAGAATTTTAGAAGCTTTAAATTAGCAATTGGCACTAATCCTGAAAATAACCATGAAATGGTTTAAAATCTTGGCATTTATGTTTTCTATGGGACTATGATATGACATTGAGAAAATAGAAACATATGAATATTTGCCTCAAAAAATATTACAATGGAATACATAATGGCTTTCTGCACAAGCCACACAAGTTTATTTCAATATTGGATAACAAAAATGTAAATCTGTTCACTTTTGTTTTCTATGACATGAGGAATAGATACTAAATAATTTAGGAACATTCTTGCCAAAGTAACAAACAGAACCTGAATAGATTGTAAAGAACTTATGATGTTGTTTATCAGTTTTACATTATTCTCTCACTAGGCAACTTTACAGCAGACTGTTAAGAAAGAAGTCAGTTAAATATGAGCCTGTCCTCAGTGATTTAAAAATCACATGGAAACCTTTATAAAATAACCAGTGCCCACCCACCCTACATTCCCTTTCCTCCCATTATGATTTAGTTGGTACTGGCATTATTTTATTTTTATTCTATCTACAGGTGATTCTGTTGAGCAGCCAATGTTGAGAACCACTCATTAGCTTGCTATGGCTGCCATAACAAAGTACCAAGGACGCGGTGTCTTAAACAGATGTTTATTCTCTCACAGTTCTCACTGTTAGAAGTCTGAGACAAAGGTGTCAGCAGGGGTGGTTTGTTCTGAGGCCTCTCGTGTTGGCTTGGCAGTTGGCTGTCATATCCCTGTGTCTTCAGGGGGTCTGTGTCCTAATCTCTACTTAAGGAGACTAGTCATCCTGGATCAGAGCCTACCCTAATGATCTCATTTTACCTTTTCCAAGTGTCAGTGATACAATTACGTAATGAGGTACTGGGGATTGGGACTTCAACACATGACTTTGGCAGGGACACAAGTCCATAACAGCACAAATCTAGAAAATGATCAGTTAGGAAGGAATAACATGCAAACTAACAGTTGCTGTGTTACTTCTAAATCCTTTATGACAAGCTGGACCAGAGGAACTTATTCTGAACAAGAATGTAATTTAGAAATTTATAGGACTGGAATACTGTACTCTTTTTTTCTTTTATTATTTGATAATTTTCTATCTTTAAAGCAAACAGTTTTATAGCTCTAGGACTACAAAGTAAAAGCTTCAGATAAGGTATTGTAAAGGTAGCAATTTGAATAGCAAAAGAATTATTTAGATAATTTTTATCCAAGAAATCAACTGATTCATAGATGAAACCTAGAAGCATCCAGTTATTGAAACCTCGAACTGCTACCAACTCATTTCAGGCCCTCCGTCACAAGCAACACTGGTAAATGCCCTGGGGATTGGCTTCACACGTTTGTCAACTGGGACTATTTTTAAAATTCTATTTCCTGGGTAATTAAAAAAAATTAACTAGATATTGGATTCAGGTGTAAGTATTTGTGAGGTGATTGCATGTGTAGCCAAGTTTGAAAATACTAATTTAAAGTTCTAACAGAGAGCACCTGAATATAGGCCCAATTAAGTTTTTGATGGTTTTCAATTCTGTTAATTGCCTTTGTTGGTCAGAGGGTTGTTTTTTTTTTTTTTTTTTTTAACTAATCTACCACAATAGTCTCTTCTAAAGAGAAACAATTATAGCTAAGTGGATGGAAGTTTGAAAATGAGGCCACACCTAAATTTACCATTTCAAGTATAAATTTAGATAAGCAAAATATTGCATAAAAACAAGGACTGTACAATGTTAACGTATTCTAAGTAAAAAATAACCCCTTCCTATTAGTACTCCTAATCTCCAGAGCAAACGATGTATTTTTAACAATTATACTTGAGTTTATTGCCAACTCTTTTTGTTTTCTAGCTTAGTGACACCATACCAAAGAACTTTCTCTGTGACAGTTTTGAGACAATGCCAGAAATCCTATGCCCATGAAAAATGACTTTATATGGCTAGAGGTTTCATTATTAGATATAACGTGCTATCTTATATTTGCTTTATATTTGAAAATAACTTTTTATACAGTTTTTAAAATGTCTTTTTGCCAGCAGCTCCCGTTTACCTTCAGTGTTTTTGTCGATGCTGTTGAGGGAAGACATATGTCACTTTGCACAGGCTGTGACATAGATGGTGAAGTGACACATAGAAGGATGTCAGCAGATATAGGTATTTCTACTATCTGCGCCAAGATGCAGGCACTGCATTGTCACAGCTCAGAAATTTTCCTAAAAATCATGCAACTGTTATTGATACTACTTATCCAAAACTGGTCAAACAGGAGTCTTCTACCTTTGGTTCTAGGAACCTTTGGTTCCTTACTGTTCTAGGGTCTCTGATTTTGACCCTGGCAATTTACTAGGGGCATGACTTATAAACATTTGTAGATATTCAAGTAACATTTTTAGATATGGTTTAAAAACATAAACTAATTTATTTCATGTGTGAGAGTACCTTTACATTGCCCTCACACTTCACTGTTACTCTGAATAGTTAATAGATTTTTCTGTTCTTTCTTTTGGCTCTTCATTGATTAATTAGATTTGTCCTATATAGTGTTTTTATTATCTTCATATGTTCCATCTTATTCTAGCTTCTGGAATACTAGTTAGACTTTGCCTTTGAACACCCCTTTTACTTTGTGTGTGTGTATATATCTATTTAAATTCAGCAGTTGTGTCCTCAGTTTCTACAAATTCTTTCATGTTCTCTTTTTTAATCATTAAATTTTATTTTCGTTTTGTGGATGCAACTCTTTCTTCTATTTCTATCCGAGGCAGAATGTTAGGTTGAAGAGAAAGTGAAGAAGGGAAGAATCTTTATCTTTGTTTTCCAGATATGAGAAAGTCTCCTTCAGGATCAAATCAGGTGTTTTCTCTGTGTAGACAGTGGAAGAGCCTCAACTTCACTCTGTGGAGACTCATGAGGTATAGCATGGAAGTTTCCCTGAAGTCCTTTGTGCCTGGTGAAAAGTTGAAAAGGTTGTAAATGATGTTGGCTAGGAAGCCAAATGGTTTTCTTTCCAGGCACAAAATGACTGTGTAGCTACTTGCTGTAGAAATCAAAAAGTAGTAATCCATGGTGTTCCTGCCCAAAATATATAACATGAATACAATCATGTGGAAAAATCAGACAAAGCCCAATTGAGGGACACAGAGAGACATAAATGCTCTGCATTTTAAAATATGACTGTGACAAAAGGCAAAGAGAGAGTGAGAAACTGCTCCATATTAAAGGAGACTAAAACGATGATATGTTAATGTGATGTGTAATGAATTTATTTTGATAAAGGTATTAGTTATATAAGAGAATATCTTTGAGTCTGGCAAATGCACATCAAGTATTTTGGATAAATGAGAATGATTTTTACAACCTATTGTAAAATAGTACAGAAAAAGTACTGTACCCCTGCCTCAGAGAGGAAATGATATATAGCAAATATGGTAAAATACTGCCATTTGGGGAATCTGAGTGAAGGATGTGGGCATTTTGTACAATTTTTGCAACTTTTCAGTAAGTTTGAAATTATTTCAAAACAAAAAGTAAAAAGGAGACAGATTCAATGACTGCTGTCTGAAATATTCCAATGGCCACCACAACCAAATCACCAGATGGGGCCATAGTACTTGACTTAGCTGTGAGAACAGACCATGAGCTCACCAGTCATGAATTCAGAGGGGACTGGGGAAGTGAGATACAAGTAAGTGCATTAGGTACTCCATCGTTTCACAGTGCAGGAAAAGCCCAGAGAGAACAGATGATCCCACAAGTTAGTAAGTACACACCTCTTCCTCCTGTCCTGCAAAATCCTCAGATACCATGTAGGAGACTGGAAAGGAGAAAAGATGAAGCTGGAACAGACTTAGCATGAACTTGAAAATTCTAGTTTTAAACTAAGGAGAGGCTATTAACACAATATAATCTAAGTTCTTATTACTCAGCAGAGGTTTTTTCCTTCCCAATGAGTGGAAAACATTTGAAGAATATCATCTCAGTTATGGAAAATAAAGAAGTCACAGTTTCTCTGCACCTCAAAGTATAGTTTAAAATGTGTTATCTCACTACACAAATTACACCTTTTAAAATATTTTCTTCTGTTCTCTGAATTACAATTACATCCAAGGTCAGTTTTTTTTTTTGTTGTTGGTTTATTTGGACTTTCCAACTCATGCTGCTCATGTACCTCAAACACTTGATAATTAGATAGCTGGCGTGGAACTTGTTACTACAAGTGTTGGGAGGTCATGTTGTGAGCTTTACGAACATGAATGGGTTGTGTTGAGAGACAAACTTTCCTTTGAAGTGAGTAATACAAGTGCAGTCTTCTAAGTGTTTAAAAGAGAAGAGATTTACTCTGGGCATCAACACAGATACTAATACCTCAGCCCTCCCCATGTGAGTGGGTCAAACTCTTAGGAGAACATTCTTTGACTGTTTGAATATTTGTTTGTTCTGGGGTTTTTTCATGAAGGTAACACTAGGCTGCCTTCTGTCTCACATACACCAGTAAGGGAGAGTGTGACAATTTAATTTACAGACTCCGTTAATCCCTCTTTCCATTCCTACTTTTAAAGCCAATATTTCATATTGCTCAACAACATGGAGCTAGGGCTATCTCCCTTTTCCTACTGTAGTACTCTGGGATAAAGCTTTTTTCACTCTGGTTTTCTTTCCTATTAACTTTTTAAAAATTGTTTCTATTTTTCATAAATGTATTAAAAGCCCTCATGTACTGATAGTTGCTGTCTGTTACTTTTATTTTTTATTTTGCTACTATCTTTTTAATGGTCTAGAAATTTGATCCAGAAGTGGGCTAAACTTTTAAAATATATGTTCATGTTAATCTCATTTTGTAAAACATTTAGTATTCATTTCAAATAAATAGAAAAGTTTTTTCTGATTGCTTTTAAGGTGTCTACCTCCTGATCTCTTATCTCCACTGGTAAGTAGAATGGAGGAGGAAAAAATGACTTTCCCTTTACTCTTCTGAATTCTTGGTTGAAACCCTTGTAATAAAGGAAAGATTAACAAGAGAAAAATGGACAGCAGTTTATTAGCATGTATACTTCGTGTATACATGGGATGTACCCAGTGAAACAGTGCCTCTCTTAAATACCATTTCCAGATAAAGACACAAGAAAGGTGTTTGGGGTAAGGGAGGTCAGTTTTGAGAGGTTACCAGGAAAAGCAACACAAGCAAGGGTAAGGTTTGTTATTGAGATTTAAGCTGTGCCTTCTCCATTGAAAAGAGCCTCTGATGATTTAATCATCTCTCTCATCGTGGCACAGAGGGGGCAACACTCTTACAAAAGAAGATTTCTTTTATAAATGTAACTTTTGATTCTTTCTTTTACAAAAAGGTACTTTCATAGTGTTTTCAGAGCATCTCCTGGGTTTGCAATTTCTCAAAAATAATCAGCTCACAATAATCCTTATGCCAGAGACATTCTGGGTCCCATATTCTGCTTCCCTTTGGTGTGATCACTATACATCAGTCCAGTGTTGCCAAAAAAAAGTCCGAGTTTAATTGTAAATTGTCTCCTTTCACTTTCAAAACTTCCTAGTTCAGATGAAAAATTATACGATTGCTTCACGCTAAGGAGCAAACAATAATACTTTCATCTCCCAAATTTCCTGACAAATTCATATAACTCTTATTGATACCATTCACCCTGAATGAGATCCCACATTAAAAAGCAAAACAAGATTCTTAGAGTATAATTCCAGCAGTGGAATTGCTGGGTCACCAATTCAAAAAACCAAGCATCCCAATGTTCATAACAGCGTTATTTACAATAAGCAAGTGCTGGAAACAGCGTAAGTGCACATCAGTAAATGAGGGGATCAAAAAACTGTGGTACATTTACTCAATGGAATACTACGCAGCAGAAAGAATGAAGGAATTCCTGTCTTTTGTGACAGAATGGATGGAACTGGAGAGTGTCATGCTAAGTGAAATAAGCCAGGTGGTAAAAGACAAATACCATATGATCTCACCTGTGAGATGAACAAAACAAATGATCAAAATGGACCAGAGGCATGGAAACAAGGAACAACAGACTGACCATGACCAGAAGGGAGGGGGGAGGCAGATAAGAGGGGGAAGGTGGGGAAGGATCTCATTAACAAACAGGTATAAAAGACCTGTGGACAAGCTTGACTGCGTGACAGGGTCAAGAGAAGATTTTATTTCTTATGTGGGAGAAATGACAATACATGTGCTGATGAGAATGATGTAGCAGGGAGATTTTAAGAGAGAAAACAGAAGAAATGTGCCGTATTATGAACAGTAGAGATGGGAGAGATTCAGCATAGATACAGAGGGGCTGAATTCACACAGGAACACAGACTGTTCACCAAAGTAGGTGGGAAGTGGAAGACACTGGCACAGAGGCAAGTTTGTGTGACAGTGTAGTGGTAGGAGATCATGAAATTTCTCTTTGACTTCCCAAGTAGGACAGGGCCAGCTTTATGGGTGTGAAAGCTATGCAACTTCACAGGACCCTGTGCTCAGAAAGGCCCTGCTCATTTTAAGTCTCCATTGTCGATATCATGGAATTCTTTAAACTCTTGCCTTGAACTTTTGTTCTATAAAATCCAGTGGGACAAAGGAGTATGGGCATGAGCAGAGGGCATACAGGCAATATGTGAAACTACTCTTCCTGCCCCCTGTTCACATTTAACATTCGTGGTGCCCTTTGAACACAGGACTCCAGTGGATCTATGACGCATGGGAGTTCAGCAAGACTCAAAACAAGTCCAAGGTAAGCAAGTTTATGAGGAAGACCAGGCGCTGACAGTCTCGAGAGGCCATGCTTTCAGTTTGTACAAGAATGTGTCTCTGACACAGGAAAAGGCTATAGTCTTCCAAGAAACACAAATGATGAAGGAACGCTGCTCTGTCTTTTCTTATTCATGTTGCTTCCCTTTATTAGCTGACTACTTACACTGAAAATGATGACCTAAAAGATAGGGCAAGCACAGTTCCTTTACCCATCAGTTCTTCCTTACCAGTTAGCTGGGGCAGAGTTTAGATAGAAGTGGGAAAGAAATTGTTCAGTTCATTTTGTGCAACAGTTCATCTGTTCTACTAAGAACTACACACACACACAGAATGTACTCATATGATACAGAATGTGAATGTTATGATTTCGGTAGCTCTTTACACAACTTAATTTCTCTCTCTGATATTTGCATTCAAAATTAACATTGTACAATATGAAGGTGAAAGATAAATTCATGCTAATAACTTAAACCTTTAGTTTTTGTTTACTTAGAACAAGATTAAAGACTAAGTACCATGACATTTTGAGAGAGATCATGAGTGAAAAAAATTATATTTTAGTAACTTTAATATCACTTTTTTCTGCTTTTTAAATAAGAGGACATGCATTTTCATTTTGTACCACATCCTGGGAATTATTAAGTGGCTGGTTCTGCAACAGCAAGCTCATCATCAGCTGAGAATGAAGATGAGAGAGGAGATTTTGGAAGTCTGCGAAAAGAAGCTATGATGCAGTACTCTGGTGGACGGGCAGCGTGAATGGTCATAGCAAATGATTTATGATCACTGGGCGGCATTAAGAAACCACTTGAGGTTAATGTTCACAACTATAAAGAACGTCCGGGCAGCACAATTGTGTGTTTTTCTCCAGACATATCCATTTGCATGGAGGTCAAGGCAGTGGAGGGTATATGAAAGGGAGCAGAACAATTATCATAAGCGACTAGGAAATTTAATCTGAGTAAGAAGTCATAAAATCAGATATGTCCTTGTTTTTGGAGGACTGTTGGAGTCCTGGAGGTGAGCCAAAAACAGAGGAAGTGGGAGGTAAGGTATTGAAATTAGGGAGGGGTCCTAAGCACTCGGGTATATTCCTGGGAATGTGTGGCTGTGGTAGCATAGAGGAAATCAAGTTGCTGAGAGGTCTGAATATTGAAAGGATCTTCATGGATCTTGAAATCTGAAAGAGCTATGATGGCAATGTTGTTGCAGAGAACATCGTTGAACCCAGCCCTAGCATCAAAGAAGGAGGAGTAGTGATCCTGGGTACTGGTAGCTGTCTGCAATAAGAAGGGTGGTGATAGATTAGTGACAAGAGATTCAGAGATTTAGGGAAAACTGTCTCTCTTCAGCAGGAGAGGGGTGCAAGTTGAGGTCAGAGAAGGCGATATACAGAATGTAAGAGAACCAAAGTTCTGAGGTATGAGAAAATAGGGTTTCTACAGTAATGACTTGAAAAAGAATAAAGAGCATACTGTATCATATCTGACATTCTAAAGAAAAAATACTGGTAACAAAGCTACGAATGTTTAGGGGCTGCAGAGTCCTAGGGCTTCCCTTTGAATCCTGCTCATGGAGACTTCAAGTCATAAACAGAAGAAGTCTCATTATCAGTGACTGGACATTCTTGATCTCTCTATGGAGTATCTGTGAATTTGTAAAGCTATGCTCATTGAGGGAAATGACAAGTTGTTTTGAAAACAACCATGAATTGTGTGGGAATAAAAGTTGAGATTTTCACATCAGAACCACATTTTAAAGAAACTTGAATTCCAGCCTATATATAAAGAGGAGTTTTGATGGACACTGACTGGGTTAACAGAAAAAGGTTATTGTAAGAAAAGATTGGCATTCAGTGTAACTAGTTGTGTAACTATAGCCGGGACATTTGTATATTTCAGCTTTGATTTTCACACCTTAAAAAAGTAAAATTATAAATAAAATTGTTATTTATTTTATATTCATTTAGCTTAGAAAGGACATTACCAGAACTACTTTGTAACAGTACTCTTGGAGATGGTGACTCCTTTAGACAAGGCCAGAGAGGAAGAGAATCTGGTCTCAGGGCAAAGGAGAAAAGCTGATGAGGCAAGAGATATTTAGGAGGCCAAGTCCCGTTAAATTAACCTAACTGTGGTCAACTGGATCTGTCTGTGGATTACTAAACAGTAGGATACAAAGTTAAATCAAAGACTCTTTGAGGGCTATGGTTTTTGAGAATCAAAGAGGAGAGAGATGCGAAGACAAAGATTATGGTGTGTATTCTGTGTATTTTAGATCGGAAGAACTATACAGTGGTGGGCAAAAGTAGGTTTACAATTGTTTCTATGGTAATAATACAATAATTAATAAATAATAATGCAAGAATAAACTCTGTTTCATGTGTTCCTGGTTGTAAATCTACTTTTGATCACCCTGTATATCTAGGTAATGGAGTCTTTTAGAGAAACATATATTCAAAAGAAAAGTGGTCCACACTGAAGACAGAGAAGTATTTAGAGAGATGAAAAGGTTCAGAATGAAATTAGAAAGTGGGTTTTGGCCCCGGCAGGTGTGGCTCAGTGGTTTTAGTGCTGGCCTGCAAACCAAATGGTTGCCAGTTTGATTCCCAGTCAGGGCACGTGCCTGGGTTGTGGGCCAGGTCCCCAGTAGAGGTACAGGAGAGGCAACTGCACATTGATGTTTCTCTAGCCCTCTTTCCCTCCCTTCTAAAAATAAATAAATAAACTCTTTTAAAAGAAAGAAGGTGGGTTTTTGAAGTGCAATTAATATCAAAGTCCTACAGGAGGGAAACTTGATGAACAAGGAGGCTAAAGTTTTAGAGCCATCATCAGCCTTGTGCAGGGAGGGGGTGACCATAGCTGGGAGGAAACCTGCCAATCAATTGCAAAACCAAAAAAGACTTAGGCTCCAAGATGTAAATTATTTTCTCCATCACAGAGACAGAGAGAGAGAGAGAGAGAGAGAGAGAGCCCTAAAAATATTTAAGGACTTCATTAATTTTCAGTCACTTCAGAAGGAGACTAGGCTGTCTACCACTCTAATGTATGTTCAAGAGCTTAGTCCAGCCCCTCCCTTGCCCTCCAACAAATGCTTGACATCCTTAGCACGTGCCTTCCAAACTGCCTAGTTCACCTTTAATGAGAGAGTGTAATGCAAAGAAATGAACACAGTTTTTGAATTTGGATTTAAATCCTGGCTGTGCTGTACAACCTTGGATGATGTATTTAACCTCTTTGAGCCTGGTCTGTTGCATTTGTAAGATGGAAAAGAAGGAATTTTTAGGTCTGCATGTCGTTACATGTATACATACAGGGTCCAGCAGAAGTTAACACCCTTGAGTGTGGTTGGTAGAGTACATAAATATCTCGCACACAGTGGACAGCAATTTGAACATTTCACCTAAAATGTCCTGTGGTGTGCTTGAGTGTGATATTGTTATGTTACAGAATTACATGCTTATGATTATGTAATGAAATATTTTTATGTAAGAAAATGGGGTGTTATTTGCACCAGACCCTGTACATAAGCTACACTGTTGGGTGGATGCACCCACACACAAATAAACAGGGGCATCATCCTAACCTACCCTCAAACCACACGTGGAACCATCCACACAACCTTGGATGTTCTTTCTCAGACAGAATAGTAATTTTTCAAGCTGCTCGTCTTAATGTCACTCCTTGAAACAAGCAGGACAAGTCTCGTTTTCATGTCTTTGGGAGGCAGGCAAAGGTAACTGCAAGAAGAGGGAGCCAAAGATTGTCTTGACTTCAAAGGGGCTGAAGCCCTGGAGGATTTGGAGCATTTAGTCTGTGTGAAAGTATGGAAACTGGATCTCAGATTAAGTCAAAAAGTTTTCTAAGTAGTTCTCTCAATAGGTTCGCCTCAGGAAATTAACACACCCCAGGACCAATTGAAGATCTCATCAATTAAGCTAATTGACACAGCAGGCTTAACCTTTTTCCTAATGGTGAATATAAAGCATTTGTTCAACAATGACAAAAAAAATGCCTTTTAAATCTTTTGAAAGCCTACCCTAGTGAACTTGTTGAATGTTTACACTAATATGGATAAAGTTTAATAATGCCGAACTTACTCTGCAATTAGTCAGCCTTTGTGTTGGAGTGGGGAAATTTATTATATTTAACTTAACTTATGGTTTTATGTTTAAAATGTTTAAATATCAAGATTCTGAACTTTAAGAGAATCAATGATGTATTGAATATCTTTAGTCCTTTTAAAATGTGCCTTATTATTTTTACAACCCCAAAAAGTAAATGAAATGATATTATTTTAAGCTTTATGTTCAAATTGCAAAGTAATTTTTCAAATAGTGTCCTCTTCCATTACAATTTTTTTTTTCCAAACTTAAGTTCTGCTGATATTGGATTAAGAAAAAGAAAATGAAATAAGACAATTTAAAATTTAAATCATTTTGAAGCACATTGTTACTATAATCTTAAAAACCAATCTAACAACTCTTTGTTCTCTTATTTAAGTTTTTTTCAGATATTTTTCTAATCCTCACTCAAGGATACATTTTATTGACTTTAGAAAGTGGGGTGGACAGAGAAAGAGAGAGAGAGAGAGAAACATTAATGTGAGAGGGAAGCATCGTTTGGTTCCCTACAGGCAGAACCAGGTTCAAACCAGCAACTCAGGTATGTGCCCTGACCCAGGACTGAACCTGTGACTTTTTGGTTCATGAGACAATGATCCAGCCAACTGAACCACACAGCCAAGGCTCTCTCACTGAAGTTTTTATGCTCATTCCACTTATAATATGGATATTTTTTTCTTTCCCTATTTCACTACTATATCATCTGCTTAATCTTGGAAAACGTATTTAACCGCTTTGTGTCTCACGGTTTGGTAAAATGAGCCTATTCTGAGAGGGTTGTTGTGAAAAATAAAAATGAGATTATAGAGGAAAAGCTTTGGTATATATACTGGTATAAGTGAGCATGCAATAAATGTGAGCTATTTTTGGCAGAAAAAAAGGGAAAAGAAGAGGAAAGGGGTGCCATTCTCGGCGGAAGGAATGTTGTAAATCGAATCGCAGGAGCAGAGCTGAGTCATGCCTAGTGAATGGCAGGGAGCTGTCAGGCTTGGGAGCTGTCCCGGGGATTCTATGAAGCCAAACGGAGCATCTGGATTGTAACTTTTATTCGGTGCATGGTAGAGAGCTTTTGTTTATTTTTTCTTGTTTTAATTTAATAATAATAATTGAAATGACCAAAGAAATCTTTTAGGATGATTTACCTGGAGGGTTTAGTAGATGTTAAAAAGAAGAACACAGGTCAAATGGATTCGCTTATGCTAAGCCACCTGTCACCAAACCAGGACCTAACTTCATCACAACGCTGGCTCTTCCAGAAACAGAATCCTAAACCAGTCAATCAGGAATCACCTGATCAGCATTAGTTAGGTCACCTGCCTGACAGACCCCTGCCAGCCCCCAAAGGAAAGTGACATTGACATAACCAACTTGTGCTTCCTCCTAAAGTGACTTCAAGGGCTCTGCCTACAAGGGCTGTCATTTCCTCCAGCTCCTCAGTGCTCTCTTCTATCTGCTAAATGGGATGTTGCCTGATTCATGAATTGTTGAATAAAGCCAATAAGATCTTTAAAATTCACCCAGTTGAAATTTGTTTTTTTAATAATGTAAAATTTGGAGATTAGAGATCAGTCAGGAAATGATTGTATGCATTAGGAAACAGTTCAATGCTGTTTATTAGGTCACAAAGAAAGATAAGACAGAATCCTTTTAGAGATAATTTAGCGTGTTCTTACTCCATCTCTAAATTTTATGTAAGAGGATATCAAAGTATAAAATCAACTAATTATTTACTCACATCACACAACCAGTTCGATCAGATCTAGGCCTAGAACACAATTTTCATGTTCCTATATGCATGCTGTTTCCATGGCACCAAACTGTCTCTATTCAGCAGGCGCACATAGAAAATATATTATGTTCAGGGCGCTCCTAAGGTTGCCTCAGCTAATATAAAGGAAACATCTGAGTTGTAAAACTATCACAGCTTATACATTGTGCTTTTGTTCTAGAATATTTGAAGATATCAAAGACATTATTCACAAATTTGGAAAGGCCTCAATACTGCTAGTGACTCCATGTCTAGCAATTTAAACAATGCCCAGTTATATTATCTATCAGCTAATTTTTTTTTCAAAAAAGTACACTCGATTCTGAATCATATAGGGTTACCAGTTAATGCATTAACTTGGTCATTAGACGTAAGGCTAGGCTTGGACATAGTTTGTACTCAGCAGAATACAAGAAATGGATGGGAATGGGCTGTTTATTTTATGTCAGCAACCAGAGTTGTTAAGATTGTCTCTGGATATCAGACAAAACCAAACCAAACCGAACAAAACAAAAGCACATTCTCTTGATTTTGAGATTGTTTTTGAGCTATTCAGAAAGTACCATTACTGCCTGTGTCTCAGCAAGAACCCACCAGAGAAAGAGCTTCCCTGGTCCTGTGGGGAAAAAGTGAGGAGGATAGAGTAGTCATCCTGCTTCTCTGGTTGTAATTTCTATATTTGATCATTTATTGTTAAAATGGCTCACAAGGAATAAAAGTCACAGCACTACTAAAAGTAGCCAGTTTCCACACTGTTTGTTGCCCACTCTCAGAAATAAGAAACTTTATCCATAATGCAATTCTATGTATTTGCTTTCTTCCCTGACAAGGTCTTCTTAAGGAACTGTCAGATGTCTGAAACACAATGCTTGGTGCCAAAGTGGAAGGTGTCCAAGCTCCTTACTTTGTTGCAAAAGTAGAACAAAGTTTATTTTTAGCACCAGTTTGTTAAACACAGTTTGAGCAGCACTGATCTGGAACAGCTATTTTCAACTAGTGTGCTACATGAATTTTTAAAACACACAATACCTGACTATTTAGTCAGGGGCACTAACCTCTTTTCCCTTAGATTGTCAAATTAAAAAATAATAATAATAAACCAGCCAACACAATAACAGCCATCTGATGTGAATAAATCAAAATTATACCTATTTTATTCATCAGATTTGGAAAAAATATAATATGTTTTTTGGTATGCCACAGAATTTTAGTAATTAGTTTATGTGGTGTGCCACGAGATGAGAAAAGTTGAAAATCACTGATCTAGAAGGACATTTTCTATGGCCATTTAATTTTTTTATTGTGTTATAAAAACATATCATGAGATCTACCTTCTTGACAAATTTTTAAAGGTCACGTATAATATTAATTATAACAAGAATGTTTTACAGCAGATCTCTCAAATTTGTGTGTGTGTGTGTGTGTGTGTGTGTGTGTGATTTGAACTATACACATTAAACCGCAACTGTCCATATCTTCCTCCCCTAGCCAACTGGCAACCTCCATTCAACTTTCTGTATCTGTGAGTTTGACTACCTTAGATACCTCATACATGTGGAATCATGCAGTGTCTGTTCTTTTCTGACTGATTTATTTCACCCTAGGATTTTGGTCTCAGCTCTGGGAGGTTTCAGAAACCCAATAGATCTCTAGACAGCAGCGGCTCCACACAGTGCACACGGCACTCCTTCAGGTAGATCCTCTCACAAAAAGACAGCGCAGCATGGTAAGAACTCCTATCAAGGGTGCATTGAGCATTTGTTCCACTGACCCACCGCTGACAGGGCTCAAACTTCCACTCTGACTAAGCGGTGCCTCTTTGCAGCAGAGGAGCGCCCTGCCCACTGTCTCTCCAGCTGTGGGAACTACAAGGCATTGTAGAGTATGTCTATCTTCCAAATACCCCAGTGTCATCCTGTGCCATCTCCAGTGACCTATAGACAGGGAATGGGGAAATTTCTTCTGTGGCCTGGTATACGGATAGGAATCTGGGCAACCTGCCCTTGTAGGCGGTCACTATTCAGCCCAACACTGACACCATCTGGATGAAAATGGAAATGAACTGCAGTAGCCAATAGGCTGAACTTGGAGAGGTTTGGCTGCTCATGAGCCCTGGGTGGTAACTCTTTGCATTGACAGTTGGACTGTTCCAGTGGAATAACCCTATGGGTTGGACACTGGGAAGGTGAGGGGTGGATGATTGTGAGTAAACCTTGTGGGGTCAGGATACGTGGGAAGACATTCAGGATTTGCCTACAAGTGCCCGAGGCAGTCTTCACTATTTTCCACACTCAGGCTTGTACCTACTGATCAGGTCCCCTGGAAAACAGTAAGCTGATGCTCTAGCTTATGTAGGAGCCCTAGCAACTGACCCTTCAGCAGACACAGCAGATTGGGTCCATGGGAAGAGTGCAAGAAACTACTCATCTTGCAGCCTCCCAGACAAGCCTCAGAAATAAGTTCCCTTCCTTATTAAAACAGCCACCTACAATCTGGAGTGGTCTGCATATTTGTCTTTGCTTGCCTTCTAGGGACAGAGACAGTTTGTGAACCAACAGACACCTCATTTTGCTGGGTGGGGGTGGGAGCCCAGACTCCCTGTATGGTTTGCATTAATCAGGGGAGTGGCAAAGGGCTTCTTACTTATGTGTGGGGAAAAAACTCTGGGCTCCCCACTTGGCCTTTTTGAATCAAAATGGCAGGGTGATTGTGGGATAGGGGTGCCTTATCATACTCTGGTGAGAGTGGACGTGGAGGTTTCAGACTTAGCTCTTGTCAGGTGGGATGGGAGTGGGGCCATGATTTTTTCTGTGATGTTTTGCTAGATGAGAATGGTTATTGTTTAACAATTTTCTGTGGCACTAGGCAGTTTCTCTTTTCCTGGTCCTTTGGCTACAGTGAGTGATTTTTGTTGTTGTTGTTATTGTTTCGTGTTTGTTTGGTCTATGCTTGTTATTTCTGGGTTGCTGGCTTCTCCAGGAACTAGATCTAGCAGAAATAAAGCCCAAGGATTCACCACTGTCATTCCTAAATTCCAAGATCCCTAGAGTGTTTGCTGCCTTCTCTGCATCTTTCAGAATCTTCATAAGTTTGTATTATATATAATGTCAAGGGATTTTAGCTGTGGGATGAATAGGAAAGAATATATCTATTCCAATTCATCAAAAGTAAAACTCTCTGTATTAGCTTTCTAGTTTAAACCACTTTTTACATTGTGACATAGGCTAATCCGCCCTTAAAATATTTTTATACTTGTCTTATTTTTATTGCCACAGATGTGATTTTACAGTTCTTCTCATAAAAGCAGGACATTTTATTGTGCATTTCAACTATTTCATTTCAGATAAAGTTAGAAAATCATTATTACATGCTTAGAATATTTCATAATCTGTATGATTATTATAGTCCAGTTGAGGGTAATGAAATAACAAATTAAGATTTTTGTTTCCATGGCTGCATTAATGTAAAGACAATAAATATAGCTCAGAAGATATCAAAGTGATAATTTTAAGGACAATCTAAACAAAAAGCTGCAAATAATGCAACTAGAAAGATTTGTTTTGTCTTTATTCTCAAGTGTTTAAGAGTTATTTAAAAAGAACAGTCAATTGAGTTATCTGGGAATACATTATATTCAATATTGTGTTGGCCAAAAGGTTCATTTGATTCTTTCTGTAAGCTGGCTCTAGTAGCACTTAGTTGTCTTTAACTTCATTGGAAAAATTTTTGTTAGATTGTATTTTGATCTGATCTCTCCTGTTAAAATTGATTCTGTACAGGTCAACCTGACCCATAAACTACACAAAATTGTTTCTGATGTTTGAAGCTTTAGTATCAGGTGACACCTAAACCTGCAATAAAACTTCGTCTGTGCTCTGTGTTCCGCAGATCACAACCTGACTTCATCTGCATACCCAAGCCTTGGTATGCTATGTTACTTTAAAAATACTAAGAGAAAAAAAACTATATATTTTTATCACATAGTGTTTTTATTTCACAAATTAAATACTGACAGTCCTAAACATAGATTTTCATAATTTTTATTTTATTTAAAAAAATTTCCCTGGCATTTTAAAACATTTGCAGACAGTCCATGTGAACCTGCATAGAAAGGCTCACCACCACGTAAGGGTGTGATGGTCTGGTTATTTCTAGTTTGAAGCTGTTGGAGTGACCAAAAAGTCTATTACGTTTTTCCCGCACCATGGCTTTAGCAGTGCTTAGTTGTCTTTAACTTCATTCAAAACAATTTTGTTACATTGATTTGTGACAGCTGTTGTATCAGTGTTCATTTTTAAAAAACTTACCAAAATTGGTGAATTTTTGTGCAGCTACTTTAATATTGAAGATGGAAAAATATGCAACATTTTTGGCATATTATGCTTTATGATATCAAGAAAGATAAAATCACTTCTGAAAAGCAAAAATTAAAAAAAAAATCTGTGTAGTGTGTGGAGGTGCTGTCACTGATCAAATGTGTCAAC
Source organism: Glossophaga mutica (assembly GCA_039655065.1). Taxonomy (NCBI): domain Eukaryota; kingdom Metazoa; phylum Chordata; class Mammalia; order Chiroptera; family Phyllostomidae; genus Glossophaga; species Glossophaga mutica. The sequence continues at coordinate 159,622,430 of CM077306.1, forward strand.
AGCGGTTTGGGAAGTTTTGTGCTGGAGATTTCTCTCTGGATGCTTGGGCGGACCAGTTGGAATTGACAGTGTTGAAATGGAGACATTAACTGAGAACAATCAACATTCTACCTCATGGGAGAGAGCTGACATACTCAAAATATCCAAATCAATAAAGTTACTGGTGAAAAGGAAAAATGTGTCTTTTATTTTATGGAAAAAATTAAATGGACTTTTTTGGCCAACCCAATATCTTCTCAAAATATATTTATATTGCATATATAGTATCTTCACCTTGGCAATTTTTTATGAGTCCCACATGATGGAATCTTTTTATGGAAACTTGTTAGGAGGTGTACTTTTGTTTGTCAGCACTCCTGGAAATATTTGGAATATTGTGCTAGAACTCTTATGATAATACAATATTAAGAAATGTAATTATCAATGTATAGATTATATATACATATTACACATTAAATGTTTTTGATTACATATAAATGTTGAGGATTCCTGGGTGACATCAGTCTGCAAGATGCACTCACCTCACCTGTAACCATTGATACTTATTCATTTTTCTGGTGGGTGCTTAATTTTTGACAGTTTTTTGGCTTTATGGACTCTGTGTGTGCAGATCATCAGAGATTATAGGTGAAAAATCATTTTAGCTCCACCTCTGGTGCAAAAGTGTTTTTCTTTTTTGGAATATTTTATCCTATTTTTTATTACTTGAGCTGTGGGGGAAACTGCCTGTCCTTACCTCCCCTCCACCCATCCCTTGAGGAAGCCAGGAGTCACTTTCCAGTGGAAACACAGGTCTACCAAACTTTCTAGGCCTTGGCAAGGAAGAGCGCATGTTTCACTTTATTTGTTGTTGCCATACATTGGCTTTCTTCTAGGATGATCAAATAAATAACTCCCTGTCTTCTTGTACATTTGTTCATATTTAGTTCTCCGAAGACCTTTCTGCCAACGCTGTGCACCATATTTTCCCACCCATTTTTATCATTGTATTCAGTTGTATTATGTATTTTATACATGAATAAATGAAAAATATACTATGAAGTACTTAGCTCAATGGTTGGCAAATAAAAAGTGCTTAGTAAAGTTCAGCTTTCATTATAACTGCTCTAATTAGTATTTTATGATAATGCTTAGTAAAAATTGTATGTTTTATAATAGTGAAACAAACATAACTTACTATGAAGTAAAAGCAGTATTTTAATAATATAGAGAATAAACAGTGGCAGGAAAAATTCATTTAAATACTAGGATACCATATTAAATTACTCTTAGAGTCAACAAAATTTTAAGTAGATTTTATTGGAGTAAATTTTATTTTTAAAACTTTTTAATAATTATATGTTTGCTCTCTTAATAAATATATATGCACAATTATCAAAATAGGTAAGTTGAATTTTTATAAGTCTAATTCCCTCTCCGTCTTCTTCACTGATTTTTGAAGACATCAAGCTATGGTTCAGTCAGCTCTCCAGGGCTGGGCTGGTGTGCAGAATTCACTTAACATTTGTGGACCTCTCCCCAAGCTTGGTGACCCACGAACATGGGGGCAGAACAGTGTGCTCTTTGCCGAAGGGGATATGGAAATAGTGTGTTACCAGTCTTCTGCTGAGGGAGAGGAAGTCACTAAAGGTGAAGAAAAAAAACTTGATAAAAGAAACCACTTAACTAAAACAAAATTGAAGTTTTGGGCTCCAGCTATACTAGATAAATGCTGACTTTTCCCTTCTATGTGATTAGTGACAGAGAGACAATATCAAAATAGAACTTCACACAGTGAGAAATCAGTATCATTCATAACAGTCAAAGTCACAGTCACCAGCAAAAGAACATTGAATTGTTAAATATTACAATATATTTACATCACCAAGATGTAGTTTGACCAGCAAGCACAATATAATCTAATAGATGCAGATTTCATAAACATTGCCTTAAATCAGACTTATAAAAGTCCAGCTGATCTAGCACTTAAATGACTATGGATTTCTGTGCTTGTCTTGCCTACAGACATTGAAAATGCCCTTGGTTATCTTTTTGATTCAGTATGTTCATAAACATTTTAAGTCCGATTGTTTCTTGTACTTTTAATTTAGATAAAATTATGATATTGTAACAGTATCTAAACAAAAACGACAAAGTAGGTTGAAAATGTGAAAAGTGTTATAATGTTAAAATTATTATATCCATAATTACACTTAAATTTTCCACTGAATTCATTTATACTACTGTATCTTCTTTTGTCTGCCTTCTCTCCACAAAATTTTATATCTATCTTTATAGCTCTGAAAGACACACCACCATCATCTCATTTCATCATTAGTTAACTAGTAAGAAAGTGAACAATATGTCCTGTATTATATGAAATATTGAAGGTACAAATTATAAAAGAAGTTAAGATGCTAAAACCTTGAGTTTAAATAACTTCCAATATTATTAGGGTAGCAAAGTATGTGAAACTTACTAGGATAGTGCATAATCAAATTCCAGACCCTGGTTTCCATGTAGAATTGTGTGAATATTCAGTAAATGCTGCAAAATATAGAGACCTGTGGCACAACTCATTGGGATACTGCTCCATGCTGCTACCTACACACTGGTGTCTTCATAATTCCTAAGTGCAGCCCATCTTTTTTTCAGGGTTTGACATCCTCATTGTTTCTCCCTGCTCCAGGACCTCTTGCTGAAGATGAAGTAAAGGAGAGAACATCAGGGAACCCTCAAGGTCAGAACATTTGTTTGGAAAGTGGCCTATAAAAAACCTGCCAGGAATCCAAGTTGTGTCAGGGACTGTGCTGTTTGTTCCTTACATTTCCTCATTCCATTCTTACTACCAATATACGAAGTAAGGTGCTATTATTATGTCCTTTTACTAGCTGATAGAAATAAAGTTGAGAAATGATTTTCAGAATCCGTTCCAGGTCACACAGTGAACATCCAAAATCGTCTGACACTGGGGCCATGTTCAAGTGTCTTCACAGAGAAAACCTCACTCAAATTGCTCAGCGTGGAGGGTGGAAGAAATGGAAACTAAGAGGTTGGCTCTGTATAATACACAACAGGGGTAGGAGAATTAAGAAGATAAAGAGAAAACATGTCTTGGGGGTGTTTTGCAAATGTTTCAACAGGCAAAAAGACAGGAGTGTTTCAGTTTCTAACCTCTGAGAGGGTCATTTCATAAATGGTGCTTGTTTTCTCCAGGAAATGCTAAACATATTGTTATCAATGATTGAAATTTAAGTTTGCAAATTGCAGCTTGCTGACCACTGGCATCTATCAATACAAACTGCAGAACAAAACCAAGAAACATAAATTTCTTCTTTATGATTTTGTTTTCCTTTCTTTCTACTTGCTTTTATCTATAATGCTAGAGTTTTTGTTGTGGGTTATAGCTAGAAAATCAACATAGATCTACATTTAAAGGTTCTTGGAGACACTACCTTTGATTAAGAAATTGTGTGGCAGAGTGAAATCGTTGTCTTGAGTTTAAACTACTATAATGGCTTAACAATGCTTATGATTTCCAAACGTTATTGATGTAGAATTGGTATTTGGAAGTCTTCTTGGCTTTACTGACCATGCAGATCTGCTGGGTGTAGTGATAATTTGGTGGTGGAGCACTTTGGGAAGTGCAGAAGGGGCTCCACCTCCCTCCCTGACAGATGATCCAGGACACTGATACCCAGAAAACCCATCTGGCTCCTACGAAGTTGAATCAGAAGTAAGGAGGGAAGGGTGCTTTTCTGAGAAAAATTAAGGGAGGAATTTTTAATTGAGGACTTCATTGTTTCTGTGGAAGCAAGAAATTGCCTGCAGATGGTCGTCTGTTGTTACCTTTTAGAGGGCAGTAACACATTGCTGCTATATTTACATGACTGGTATAATGGCATTTTTAAGCTGATACTACCTGGTAAACATTGAAAAATCTTGTTTTGCAACATATTTAGATAACAAACAATTGCAAAATCAGATTAAGAATGGCTTTTGTGTTTTATGCTTAATGGGAATGTTGAATGAACTTAATGTATTTTCCTAAACTACTTCAGAATCTCTAGAAATAAAACTAAAAAGACCTTGAGGGAATAAAGTTCCCAATTCATTGGTCTAAGAAAGAATTGTAGTGGCAAGAATTGGAGAAGTTGTGGGTAGGGCTTCTTTGATAATCTATGATCACCTCCTCCAAAGGGGATTCTGAAACTCTTTGTTGACTATGAGCTTTAGTATTAATGGTTTAGGTTAATAAAAAATACATAGGATCATTAGGAAAAATTAAAGGTTCTTTTCTGTTCTTGGCTTCTACCACCCAGCTGATCTTTATCCTAAGGGAGGAGAGTTTCCATCCAGCCTTTTCAGGTTTAAGATATTGTAATGAGCTACAGTTCAAAGCGAAGATGTTTAAAGAACATTATATGTGAGGGTGGACTTTTAAAAAAGGCTCTCTTCTCCCATGTAGCTAAAGGAGACCTTTCAGAATACACTTGAAAGGGAGAACCTAGGATAGCTGTACCATTGACGGTAGTGGAAGTTTGATTTTTCTTCATGCCCTTTAAACAGGTACATATGATTTGGCTGTATTTCAAAGTGGAGTTTGAAACTGGGTTTGGGATTTGGGGAGGATGTGAACTGAACAGATCTTTCAACCTGCTTTGGTTTTGGCTGATTTGGACTTCTCTAGCTTAGGAATCACCTTCATTGTCTCTGTTTAGCCCATTAGAGAGTTAAAGAGGATTCAAGGCAAAAGTTTATTCATAGTAAAATGGTAATTTTGCTTTTTCTGGACACACCTTTGTATCAGGAGCCCTATGGAGAAGAACAGCAAATTCTGGATTATTTTACTCTTAGTTCTAATGTCATTTTAAATTCACTTTTGTATACCCAACCCTGATGTTCTCGGACTTAATTGCTAGGTACTCCCATGTCTTTGTACTTACACAGCTGAAATATTGACTTTTCTTACCCTGGTTGATCTTATCCTATTTTCTCTAATTCAGTCCAAGTCCTGTTTTGTTATAATTAATTTGGTAAAGATAAAATAGTTGGAGCAGATTCTAAGGGACTTTGCCCCTAAATATCTGTGATTTTAAAATGGTCCTGATTTAACACTAGATTTGAGTACCTTTTAGTCAAGTCAGGTATTTGATGCTGTTAAATAAGCGACGCTGTGTTAAACTGCGCTCATGACTCCAATTGACCTTATAAAAATATAATTGATGCAGTATGTATGCACATCAAATATCCATTACCCCTGACCCTTTCAACATGGTTTAAAACCATGGCCCCATGAAGCACCAGATTTCAGATGTTTTAAGTCTCTACATGGGATTTGGATTCTGTATCAAGTCTGGATTTTCTCCTCTGCCTATACTGGGGTCTCCACCTACACATACATTTGCAATTACCACAGGGGCACTCTTTCCGACATAGGGCACTGACAAGGCAGAGACTTTTTCAAGATGGCTTAATGTAGCCAATAAAGATTTTGTTATCCAACCAATGTTTGCAATTACAGAAATCAATTGCCTGCTTTATGGAAAGGACATCTTATATATACATTATATTCATTTCAGTGATTGCCAAAAAAATCAATTTGAGCTTTCAGTTAAATTGAGGCATATATGTTATAATGTTCTAAAATAAGCACTCACTCTGCTATTCCTAAAGAAATTTCAGGCATTCCAGTGGAGAAAAATGATCTTTCCATTTCTCTTAACAACCTATGTTACATACTTTAGAAGTTTTACTTTTTTTTTTCAGAACCATATGTACTTTCAATGAATAAGAGTGTTAACTTCTAAGAGGTAGAGATATTATTTATGATTATCAAAGTCAATATGATCATATCAGAATAGATTGGATTTTGAAGTTGAATCTCAGCCCTATCAATCCCTAACTCTGGGAATTCAGCAAAATGCTTTATCTCTCTGAATTTCATTTTACTGTAAATGGGATTGATGTTATAAATCTTACAGAGATACTGGGACAATTATATTTGGAATGTGTGGTACAAACAGTGGTTCATTCACTTTTACTCCTATTCTATATGTTATTTTTATGTTGAATATTAAATAAAATTAACTCATCACATAAGTTTGTTTGTGACCAACAACAGCCTTTGGCTGTTGGCATTAAAGAGGTTATTTTCTTCCTGTAATGTATAAATGAGGAAACTGAGGCAGTTTGTGTAATTATTAAGAATATGGACCCTGAAGCCACACTGCCATGGTTAAAATCCTCCCCTCAACCATTGTGTCTTTGGAAATATTATTTAAATTTGATGTGCTTTGGTTCCCATCCCTATAAAATTGGAAAAATCAAAGTATATATATTACAAAAATATTATATATAAAACTTTTAGAACAGTTATCACTACAATGTAAGCACAATACAAATTATAGCTACTACTCTTATTAAATTATCCATAATCATCCAGCTACTAAGTAAAAATAGAGGATTTCTACCCAGGATTTCTGGTCTTAAGTTCAAGTTTTGTTTCCCCTTGGCTCCATTTACCCTTGGAATTTATGCAATGAAAGCTGGCAGGACTTTATAATACTGATACTTAATTATATAAAATAGAACATGGAGTAGCTCTATTTTCCTTACCAGAGTGATTTGATAATAAATAAAGCTGTGTAGCTTCCAAACCAGAAACCTGAGTCTGAGTTAAGATCATTGATGCTCATAAAACTGTTGCCTCCAAAGTCACTGACATTGACTGAATGTCCACAAGCCTCTGCCTGAGTTATTTGTAAGACTGTTGCTGTGGACCCAGGATGATCGACTCCATAAATTTCCCACTGGAATCCATTCTATTGGCATTCTAGGTCTCCAAAGAGCCCTTACCCACTGTGAAGGCAAATACGATCAATAGTAAAATAAATGCATTATTTATGGTGCAACTATTTGGCTGACAATAAAGTCAAGGATTGTAATGAGTGATAAATATAAAGGGTTCACTTTTTAAAGTTACATTTCTGCTTTTATTATAACATTAGTTTTGCCAAAATGTCTGCAGGACCAATAATAGCAAAATAAGTAATTCATAAGCAAAGACAATGAAATGGTTTAAAATTTGATTAAAATCTTATATTAGCCCTGGCTGGTGTAGCTCAGTGGATTGAGCGCGGGCCTGCGAACCGAAGGATCGCGGTTCGATTCCCAGTCAGGGCACATGCCTGGGTTGCCAGGCCAGTTCCCGGCAGGGGACATACAAGAGGCAACCACACATTGATGTTTCTCTCCCTCTCTCCTTCCCTTCCCCTCTAAAGATAAATAAATAAAATCTAAAAGAAAAAAAAAGTACTTAAAAAAATCTTTAAAAAAATCTTATATTAATTTGGAAAATATATATTTTATTTATTACCTAAAAGGAAAATGTTTTTCCCAATTTTTGAAAAGAACTTGCCCATTTATTGTTCATTGAAAATCATATTGTTTTAGGACACCAGAAAAAATAAATCTCTTCTTTAAGAGTTTTTAGATCTTTGGTGATTTTCCCGAGATGCTTTAGAAACTCAGCCAAGGCATATACAAAGTAAAAACCCTGCAATGTCAAATACCTTGAATACAGGGGTGGGCAAAAGTAGGTTTATAGTTATGAGTATATAAACTGGAGTTTACTCTTTTACTATTATTCATTAATTATTGTATTGCTTTCCATATGAACAGCTGTCAACCTAGTTTTACCCCTGCAATGGCAAGAAATAACTCGTCAGATTGATAAAAAATTTTATTCATCACTAACCCAGTCAAAGTAAAAAAGCTATATCCCTGCAAACTATATGGACTCTGACTAGAAAAAGGAAAAGGCCAGTCTCAGAGACCAAGTAGCACTTGAGGCCAACACAGACCGAATTCTGTGACCTTCATGAGAGTCTGCCTAACTGACTGAGATAGAGGTGTATGAGTGTGGATGCACACCCAAGACTGAGTTTTGCTGTAAGAGGTGAATATATCTTCAAAGAAAGTGTACTTTAAATGTGTAAGTGTTTCTTACTGGGGGGGAAATCATTGAAGAGAATTCAGGATTTGTTTTATGGATCTCTGAAAAAATAAGCCAACCAAATGCATCTTCAAGTCTTCAAGGAAAGCTTTTTTTTTTTTTTCTATTTAATTATATCCCATAAATCCTTTCTATCTAAATGAAGGAGTTACAGAACATACAGTTTTCTGTGGTCTAAGATGTATAGATTTGCAACAGTCATTAGCAGTTCTTTCATTCCACCCTCTGCACAGCTCTGCAACAGGGTGAATCAGCCTCTGCTTCTCTGCTTGAAAATATGAATCTAATAGCTACCATTTACTAGGTTATCTTTTACACTGGAACTGTGCTAAGTACTTCACAGTTATCCCTCTTAATCTTCACAGTAGCTTTATGAAGAAGACATTATTGTAGTGTTTTTTTTTTTTTTTTTTTTTTAGACGACTGAGGTTTAGAGCACTTACTAACTTGTTCAAGGTCAAACAATTAAGAATTGTTGCAAGATATGAATCTAGGTCCCTTTGCTTTCAAGCCATGTGCTCTTAATACCTGCATTATGCTTCCTGAGTTTTGTGGATGGACAGCTTTAGTTAACGAAGTTCATTACTTGGAGCAGAAATATGCATCCCTCTAAATATCAGAACAGGTTTATTGCTTCTTATCTGTCTTTCAAATAAGGTAACACAGCAATGAGATTCTTTTTAGTTTTTTTTTTTTAAGTAAATATTCTAGATACAAATCTAAACTGAGCTTTGAAGAAAAGATTATATAGAGTCACGAGGAGACAGAGCAAAGGTCTACCATGTCACCTAAATTTTTCGAACACATGGGATGGAGTCCTCTCCAGAAGCCCTAAGTGAAATAACAAACTACTTACAGTTAGTAAAATAATGGTACATCAGCATGGATTAGTTCATACGTCAGTTGGTGCCCTATAGAGAAGAGAAGTAGGAAGGATGATATAGGGTAGGAATGTTCTAATGAATCTACACAAGAAGAGGAGTTAGAAACAGAATATCTTCAGGGGTAGGTTAATTATAAAGTATTGGTTGCTTGATGTCATCTTAACCAATGTTCTCATCAAAGTACTTTCCTTCCAGTAGCTATAATAACATAAATTCTTTTATTAGTATTTTATTTTTGTAGCACTTACTTTTTTACCAGGATTTTCTACTGAAATACAAATATCCCCAACACTCAGTGTGGCTGATTCCATTATTTCCTGTCAGTAGGTACTGTGGTGAGAACAGCGGTTCTCCAGTTTGAGCACGCATCAGAATCCTCTGGGGGACTGCACCCTGCTCCCAGGCTTTCTGGCTCAGTAGGACTGCTGTGGCGTTCAATAATTTGCATTTCTAAACCAAGTCCTGGCCCAAGGACTATACTCTGAACTGCTGGATTAGGGAATAATATAGGAAGAAAGAGCTAAAGGGGAGAATTCCAGAGCTTAATTTAGTATATAAAATATTAATATTAGAAAATTCAGAATTATCACTTTGTAAGCTGATCCCTGATAAGAAGAATAAAGCATATACACTCAAAGTGATATACACCCTTGCTGAATACTGGTGAGGTAAGATGAAAGTCTTCTGGCTTTCAGCTTTGCATTTTAGTCATGAACAAAGTCTAACAAATTTGAGGCTCATTAAAACCTTCTGTGGAGCTTGTGGAAAGTACAGGTTCCTAGACCCCATTCTGGACTCAGTGGTCACACACTCTGTATTTTAACAAATTCTCCTATTCATTCAGGTAAAGGGAATATGAAGACAACACTCTAAGAATCAAGGCAAACCACAAATTTAATTGTACTTTTCTTTTAATAAAGTTGTTGCATTCCCTAGTTTAAAAAACAAAAGAAAGAGGGAGAGAGTGGGAATCCAGGCAGAGTCAGGTATTAGGGGAGCCCCTACAGGAGTGGTGGGGTCCTTTGTGGACATAGACCAAGCTGTGGTGCCTGAGAACAGCTGAGGTAGAAGAGGAAAAGAAGATACACGTTTGCTATGCAACAGGTTGGTGCAAAACAGATGCCGACTCTGGGAACAAGAAATCATGTCACTGTATTTGTCAAAACACCCCACTCTCCTTACACAGAAGAATCCTAGACTTACAGAGAATGTGAACACAGAACACTCATGTCTAATAATCCTCACTTGGCAGAAACCAACTTTACTATAATAGAGTTTCTGCTAAAGGTCACCTGGAAAGATAATTTCCAAGCTACAAAAGCATTTTGGGTGTTATCCCTTAAGGCTTATAACCTTTGCTTTCTATAGAGCAAATGGGAAAATCCAGCAGGAGAGGGAAGAGGTAAAATAAAGCTTGGCTAGTGTTAGCTTTAATTTTTCAATCCCCCAAGTGTGCAATTGTATTCTTATTCTTAATTTTAAAAATTATTCCTACCAATTTGTCATCTTTATTTAGTTACTCTGTTTTTATTTGTCCTTATGTATGGGAGCTTAATAATGAAAACAATCGTATCCATCAAACTATGATATGAAATTCCATGTCCTACCCCATTATGTTCTTAAATATGTCATTAAAATAAAATCACTTTTAAAGAAAATAAGAAAAATTTCCTCAAATTTCTTTGGCTGAGTACATTTGGATTTTTAGGGGCATAAAAGTTAAAATATATGTTTTATGAGCACTGAAGGCAGACCTCAAAACCCTATCATAAGTCAACTGTAGCACACATTAGATTGAGGTGGAAGGCAAATCAATTTCTATATGAATGTATATCACACTCTAACTCCAGGAAAAATTGTGTATCTCTGCAAATCATATTCTATGTGCTTTCCATTATAAGAAATAAGTCCTGAAGTACAGGAATTACTTCTCCAAGCTCATTGCAGGCTCTTTCAATGAACAAAGCTAAAAGAGCTCAGAAGGCTTTTTATGGAATCCTTGCCCTCATTTTTTCCCAATTCAGTTTTGTCTTTAATAACCCCCTCCCCCTACATCTCCTGCCTGTTCCCTCTACTCCCTTGCAAGTATAACCTTACATTTCTACTTACATGTTGATTTACTTTGACCCCGATGAATTCAATATGCTGGGGCCCCTTACTTTCGCAGGCCCCTTGAATGCTGGAAGTTGCTTGGAGTTGTATAGAGTTCTGAGTGAGGGCCTGGCAGTCAGGTTGAGATCAGGAGGCATTTCTATGTGACTATTTCTGATAAATCGTCCAAGGGGATCTCCTAAGAAAAGTCATGAACCTATAAGTTTCCAGTAATTTGGTGGGATTTTACCTTTTGTTCTAAGAAAACTCTCACTTTTGTATCCAATTTTTATTCTTAAGTGTTTATATGTTTTCTCAAAAATTGTCATAAACTATTTGTTTCTTGCCCACAATACCTGATATGCCTTATTTGTGATACAATCTGCTTTTATTTACATTTGTTTCTTCAGTAAAATGGTTTTGAGTGTCCTTCCCTCTTTCACATGTAACCCCTTTCCCATATCTCTCTGGGTCAACATACTACCCACCCTTTAATTTTTAGCTCAAATTCCATAGCCTGGTGAACTATCAATTCTCCAACTGGTATAAATCTTTGTACACTCAAGTTTTATCTTTCTTTTATCATAAATATCACTATTTTTCAATTATATGCCATTGGTTATATATTTTTAAGACTAAAACTCTACCTGCACATAGTTATTCATCCTTCAAGACTCAGCCTAGCTCCTTCGTGAAGATTTCCTGTCCTCCAAACTTGTGTGGGTGACTATTCTCTATGGTTTCTCCCATAGCATTTCACAGTCTTTTCTCCACAGTGTTGTGGTTGCCAGGTTTTTGTTTGTAGATTATTGGAAACCACCCTGCCTGGTGTCAGGAGCTGTAAACGTCCCATGGCTAAGGCTGAGTGAGTGACCTTCAGACCATAAACCACTAAGGAGACAAAGCTTATCTCCCTGGCAGAAGCGCTGCTTCTGCTTCATCCATATCTGGCCCCTACTGTTTGGTCAGTTAACCAACAACAGGTAAGATTCCCCAAGGGAGGGGTTGCCTCAGACAGGCACGATCACGTAGAAAGCCCTCAAGGAAGGACTCAGGGAGGCCACAGCAAAAGCGGGTGATGGACCCTCACCCCCCAGCTATCCTGACATAGCCTGAGACCTCAATCCATCTGGGAGACGTTTCCTTATCTCTTGGCTTCCTGGCTCTGCTTCACTTAATCCTGAAATATTGACAGAGAGCGGTGCAGCTCTATGCTGGATAGGGTGGGCTCCCCGGGTGATTGGGCATAAGAAAGAATTTGTAAAGTCCTGTGAAACCTGCTTTGCTAAGATTGCTCTCATTTAAATAATAAGGGTCTGAGCAGGAAATGAGTTTGTTTCATGAAGTTTTGTAGCCCTTTAGCTGACAGACCCTGACTCAGATTAAGCCCTCAGAGTTCTTTGCATGTTATCTATTGTTTGATCCTTGCTGCCTGAAAATGATTGATGAGCTTTACCTGTATTCCTGTGTAAAACAAACCTAATGAAAGCCATTGAGGAAGGGGCTCTTGGCCCTTCTCCTTTGAGAGATTGGCCACCTCTCCTCCTCAAGCAGATCATGTCTTGGTAGTCTTATTCTCATCTGCAGTAGACAGGCGGGGTTCTGTAGGCAGAGTCCCCCCACAGTAGACGAGTTGGAGGAACTGTCTTTCAATGCAGCATAGAACAGGCACTCAAAATGTATATATTGAATGAGTAAATAAGTGAAAAGAAATTGTAAACTATAAGGGATGTAACAATTTCAATATATTCTAAATTTATTTCATTTATTCCATTGTTTTCACATTGTTTAAAATTATAAATGATAGACAAAAGCTACAATTAGGTAACACAGTTCTACGAGTAACCTCAAATCAGTTACATTTTTTTCCTCTTACTATTCTAATTGCTACCAACTTCTTACTGTATCCATAAACTCAATGAATGTAGGGATTATGTTTGCTTCCTAACAATTTTATTTATGATACTTCAGAGATTTATGGGCAAAGTTAGTGTTCAATAATTACATGTTCTATAATCAACTTATAGATATGTCAACCTCTAACAGACAAGTTTATCCCACTTAATTAATATAATTGCACTCAAACTTTCTGAGTCAGTCTCGCATGGCTTCATTATTCTGGTATCTAAGAGGAGAGCTTCCGTTCCCAAACTCATGTGTCAATATTACCCCGCTCTGTGACTTTCATGTGTTTTTCTCCTCTCTGTGTAATCCTGTGCACACTTTCATGAATTTAAATCCAATCTACCTAGTAACATGGGCTATTGTTCCATCCATTCATCCACCCTTATAAAAGGTAAGATCTATGAAAGTAGGAATTTTTTCTCTTTTATTCATATAAATCCCAGATTCTATAACAATGCTAATAAGTGCCTGATATTTGAAGAAACAGCAGAGACAAGAATGAAGAGGGGGTAGGTAGTAAAAGACAAATAGGGAGCAAGATATTGTAGGTCATGGTAAAAATTTGGGGATTTTAATCAGAGATAAGCCACAACAGTGTTTCAAGTTGAGGAGTGTCATAAACCACCTGCCAGGTTGAGAACAGACTAAAGAGCGCAGGGAGGGGGCCAGCAAGGAGTCTAACCCATGTGAAAAGTGTGAACTGGGACCAGGGTGATGGCTGTGTGGTTAGTGATAAGAAGTGCACATATTACGAAGGACACATATACTTAAAAGTAAGTTACATTTTATGTCATATCTCCTTCATCTGTTCTTATTTGCAAGGACACCAGAGCAGAGTTGCAGGTTTGGGCTGTCAGCCCGACTTAGCAGTAAGCGCAGCATCACAGAGGATTGAAACAAGCAGAGGCTGTTCACTGTCCCATCACTACACAGGGCACTTTGATCATTGGGAACACAAATTGACGGGAGTGTAGGCTACATCATCGTAGCTAAGCTTCATGGTCTGGGATCCCTGAGTTTAAATGTTTCACGTGTCAGTCAGCACGAGGGGGTATGCATACCTCTGTCCCATTTTTTAATTTCAGCTGTGGGCCATTAATTAAATGATATATAGTAAGCATTCTTCTCAACTAGTCACAGCACGTTTAGGGGCACCCTTGAATGTATAATTAATACACAGCTAAGTCAACAAGATTCACTTTTATCTCCACTGAATACATTTCTTCAGTTAATATTGTCAGGAACTTGGCTAAAAGGCAACCCTTTATCAAACATCTCTGAAGCTGGAGGAAAGATTTAGAGTCTAGCTGTTAATGCTTAATTCCTAATGGCTTTCTATCTCCTCTGCCCCTGCACTATCATACTCAGTGTGCACTGATTCATTCTCTCCACAATTAGATATTGCTAACTGCCATGTGCTACTTCCTGTTTATATAGCAGAGAACTTCATAGGTACAGTTCTTGTTCTCATGAAGTCTACATTCAAGTAGAAGAAGATAGACAATAATCAAATAAATTGGAAATTACCAGGCATTGATAGATACTATGTAGAAAATCATGCTAGTTGATATTAAAGACTAGTTGGAAATGGGGGGACTTTATAATGTAACTGAGTAGAAGTTTCATTTCTTCACTATGACCATTTTTCCTCTTTCCTTTATTCAGACTGGTCTTGTCCAGCACCCCGACTTCTGACCTCCCTCCTTCTTTCATACCCACCCCTTTAATCATTACCCCCTCAGAACAATGAGGTTCTGGTCAACATCAAATAATCTTAGGAATAACACTTCAGGTATGTTGACTATAGAGACAGAGTTTTGATCACACTCTAGATAATATGCAGGCTTCAGTTGTGTTTCAGATCCAGGCCCAGAAAAGCAAAAGGACCCCACCAACGACACCCTTGTGAGACCAGAGACTCCATGGCTGACATCAGGACCAGATGCAATGATCAACTGCCTCCTATGCTAGTGCCCACAAATCAATAGAGGCCATTTCTGGCCTTAACCATGCCTAGCACTGTAACTCCCCCAGTCCCCTATATAACCCTTCCCCTAGGAGCCCTCAGGGATCCAGGTTTTAGAATGTGAGCTTACCTGTGACTCGGGGCTTGATATCATTTTCTTAAATAAACTTTTACTTTATTTACTCCAAACTCCTATTCACATCTCATTGGGCTTTAATGCACAACGGCAAACAGACCCCTTTAGTTTGGTAACAATAACTGAGGTGCCCTATCTGAGTAGGTAACATTTAAGCTAAGCTCTCAGTGATAAGAAGCACCATAGCTGGACAGGAAAAGCATTACAAGCTTCGATTACCATCACAGTCTCGCTAACAAGTGTAACTGCCTTAAAATTTACCTCTTCAGTTCACCTTCCACATGGCAATCAGGGCAATATCAATAAAATTTAAATCTAAAAGTGTTTTCCCCCTACTTTACAACCCTTTGGTAGCTGTCAATGCCGGCATTTAGCATGACTTACAGATACGTTTATGGCCCATAACTAACTCACCAATCTCAAAATTTGTTATTCCTCTCTTCAGAACTTTACTTCAACTTTATTAAAGCCCTTGCAGTTGCCCCCACGGGCTCTGATCTTTCTTACTCAGAGTGCTTCTTGGGTCTTTATAAATGTTATTCCCACTAGCTGGAACATCATTCTACCCTTCACTCTCACCCCCAGCCAATAGTCTTTTAAATACATATGTTTAAATTCTTGTTGAGTACTTTTTCTATTTGAGAATATGGGATAGGTGATTTGTCTAAATGTCCCATTGAAGTGGACTAAAATAGAATCAGACTAGAATTAATACAGAAAAAAAAGAAATAATATGTACAGCATTAGTTGAGAACAGGGCCAATGAGAAAATAAACTTGATCTGTACCTTTAAAAATGATAAGAACTTGATTGAATACTCCCACAGAAAAGTGTTTCAGAATGTGAGAATTACACAGAACCAGTGATAACACAGGTGACTGAAGGAATAAGTGAATGAAACCAGTCATATATATTATAACCTCATACCAAGTGGATAAAAGAGGCCATGCAAAAGTAAGGCTGAGGAAAACAGACATAGAGCAGTTAATTACCTCAAGGAATCAAATGTGAACAATTGTACCTCTAGAGAAAGCGACTGACCAGGAAATAGCCTGATCACACTGTTAGAAGTTACAATAAAAATTAATGTTATTGATAATTATAGTGTGTTGAGCACTCTGCAGAGCACTTTACAAGGAAAAACATTATCTTGCACCCATAACAACATATGGATTAAATAGTATTACTATTACTATTTTAATGAAAAACAAACCATCTTAGAGATCCAAAGTCACTTAACAAGTAAGGCGAACAATTAAAATGAAGTGAAAACCTATAGTGGATGGGATTTTTAAAAATGCAAGTGGTGATTATATAATTGTCATAAATTTGTGTGAGTCTATGCAACTCAGTTAACCTCCATGTACCTTGATTAGCTTATCTGTGTGTTGAGGCTCACATCACTAATAGGATGTTTTAAGCCCAAATCAACTACATCAAACACTTCTGTCTTCTTTTCAATCTATCTGCGTTACATTTATGTGCAAATTACGCCCTAAATAACATTCCCATCTCTCAAGAGTACAAAGCAAAATTCAATGTGAGACAATTATAAAGTCCTTATGGACAATCATGAACGTGGGGCACAACCCACAATCAAACTGATCTCGGGAGTTAATTCCTCACCAGGAATAACATTATTTTTAGTGTAATTCCATGGTAAATTGTTGATTAGTGCCATTTCTACTCTTGCTTCTTCGATAGCTATGAAACAACCAATGGAAGATGGAAAGTCAAGGGTAGGTGCGAGAAATTTATTGTTAGAGTAATAGTCATCATATGTATAGTATTAAGCATGAATATTATATTGGGAACCTGCCACTTGGTATCTCATTTAATAATCAGAATAACTTTGCAAGGTAAATACTAACATCTTCATTTTACACATAAGGAAAAAGATGCTAACACATGAATTATTTGCCTTGAGTCATTGTTACAGACGGAACTGTGCCTCCTTAAAATGTATCTCTTGAAGTGCTGATCCCTTAGTGTGATGTATTTGGAGATAGGGCCTTGAAAGAGGTAATTAACACTAAATGACCTCATGGCGGTGCTCTAACCCTCTAAAACCTCCGTCCTTATGAGAGGAAGACACCAGATGTACGAGAGGAGGAAACATCCTGAGAAGACAGGCAAAAAGGTGGCCATCACCAGGTCAAGAAAAAAGGCCTCAGGAGAAACCACCCCTGGGAAACCTTGTTTTTGGCCTTCCAGCCTCTAGACCTGTGAGAAAATAAATATCTATAGTTTAAGCCACAGTCTGTATTGTTTTATTAAAGCAGCCCTAGCAGACCAACACAGGCATACAACTAACAAACCCTGGAAACACTGGACTTAAACTGAACGCAGGCCATTTGACCTTCCTTCCTGCTCCAGGTCAGGAGGACATGGCTCAGCTCCCTGCAGAAGGATTCTCTGTGCTGAGTTTATGAAATATTCAAAATGTCCATGACTGAACTATAAAAGAGCTTCCTTTCCTGCTACCCCAAAGGTAGCAATAGAGTATAAATCTGAATATTTTTAAATTAACCCTAAGTTTTGCAATGGGGTTCTATAAGTCTAATGACTAAACATAAGAACATTTATTGTACACACACATCACACACACACGTACATCCTCTTGGTTCTGTTTCTCTGAAGAGCCTCAACTAATGCAGCCCTCAAACTGCTGCCGCCCTTCGGAGTTCTCTGAAGCAGAGAATCTCCCTGTGGGCCGACAGCACCTGGACCTATGGTGAGCTCCATCTCCTTCTCCCTTCTCCCCTGAAAACTCTCTGGCCCTCTTCCCGTCTGGGTGGTGGACTTGTGGCACCATCTCTAGAAGTTCTGCTGTGAGAAACTTCCCCTCTCTTGCAACTCCGTTCATAAAGACACACATATGTGCCTATGAATATATATAAATGGACATAAAGCATGTATTTTAAATATACAGGGTCTGGCAGAAGCAATGCCTTCTTAAGTATGGTTGGTAGGGTAATAATATGGGAGTAATAACTTATAGTTTCACTTTGAACATTTCACCTAAAATGTCATATGTTGTGCTTCAGTGTGATATTGTTATTTTACAGAATTACATGCTTGTGATCTTGTAACTGAAGCTTTTGTAATAAAAAAGGAGTTTTATTTGTGTCAGGCCCTGTATATAAAAAGATATATATAAAAAATATAAAGAGACTTAATAAGTATAAACAGATTTATTATAAGGAATTGCCTCACACAGTACGGAGGCCCACCAGTGCAAGTCTTCACTGCAGGCTGGCAGGCTCAAGACCCAAGCAAGCTGGTGGTGGGGTTTCAGCCCAGTCCGAAGGTGTCTGCTGGAGATTTTTCTCTCTATTGGAGGGCAGGTTGGTCTTTTTGTTCTCTTCCAGACTTCAACATGATTGAATGAGGCCAATACATATTAGGGAGGACAATCTGATTTACTCTGTCAATTAAAATGTTAGCCTTATTCAAAAAGCACTCAGAAACACCCGGGATAATATTTGAGCAAATATCATTGCTTCTTATAGTGCAATATATTAACATACAAAAGTAATACCAAAGGGTTTTTGTTTTTGTTTTCCTTTTTCTGGATGCTGGTCATTTATTTTTCACTTAGTACAGGTACGCGGTTATGGGGATCAGGAAGGCACATGCCTGGCCTTCTCTCAGTTTCCTTTTCGGTGTTTTATTGCGTTGATATAAAAGAACCCAATGGCTTCTGTTTGCTGCAGCCTGCCTATAACATGGGGTGGAGGTGAAGGGAAGAGGGGAGGAGGGGGAGGAGGGGAAGAGAGTGGGGAGAGGCTACAGGGATTGCTGTATTTTAGCTTAGGAGATGTTGGGTGCACTTTTATAGAATATGTAAAAGAGACTATAAGTAAGTTAAAATATGTTTATTTGAACTATGTCTAAAGCAATTGGATATTTAAGAATTTGAGTTTGGTGCTAGTGGGCTTTGATGTGAGTCCTAGTCTGCTATGAAGTAAACAATATGGGGGCCAGTGTACAGGGGCTGCCTTTGGCCCCATACACAACACCCTGAAACTACCCTGGGTGTTGTTTTCAGCTTTTCAAACAATTTGCATTCTGATAATTATGTACCATTTATCACAAATGCTACTCAGCCATATGAAAGTAATAGATAGAAACTTCATGCTCCTTGCAATACACAGACATTTGGTATTGTAAAGTTTTGGAACAGCCTGTTTTAAAAAATCAGCTCAAAAAGATTACTCTACCTTCTTAACCTAACCTCTTCCTGGTCCATGAACCTTTGTAAGGCAGTTGGTCATTAAATGTGGCTTTTTCAAGAAAAAGATTGTCTCTTCCTAGCCACTCTCTGAGTTTTAAACAGGTGGAAGGGGTAGGAAAATCATAAAGACCTTTTTTGAAAACTAAACTGTCTACCCTAATGATTCCTGGCATGATGCTTTTTTCTTCCTCTGAATAGCAATCTTAGGCCAGCATGTTGATACACTCTTCAAAAACGGACTTGGAGGCTTTGAGCTTAATTTTGGTTCAGCCACCTGCATTCTCTTGTTGGCCTGATGTTGTCTTTGAGAATAAAGGTAGTAACCACTTAGCAGAATACACTTTTTGTTGAGTTCCCGCTACAGTTAATTGATTTATGGATGTTGAACCATCCTGGCCATTTGACGTTTGTTTTGTTGTTTGTCTTTGACATTTGTCTTTGTCATTTGACAAAGACATTAAAAAAAAAGAAAATCACTGGTCAATATCCTTGATGAACACAAGAACACAGATGCAAAAACTCTCAACAAAATGTTAGCATACTGGATTTAAAAATACATTAAAAATATTACACCTCATGATCAAGTGGGATTTATTCCAGGATTCGAGTATGATTCAACATCCATAAATCTATTTATGTGATAGGTCACATGAACAAAACAAAGGATAAAAATTAAATTATATGATCATCTTAATAGATGCGAAAAAAACATTCAACAAAATTCAACATCTTTTTATGGTAAAAACTCTCAATAAAGTGGGTGTTAAAAAAACAATAAAGACTGAATATGATAAAACCTCAGCTAATACCATAGACAAAGACATTATAAAAAAATAGAAGAAAAAATTTAAAAATACATAATATGTTAAGAGAAACAAATACTCCTCTTTTGCTTATCTCTTCTTTTTACAATTAAAGATCAAATTTCTAAATAAATTTGAAAACAACTTTTGATACTAAAATTATGTCTTTAATTAAATAAAAATAACACCATTTGTTGTACTTTTACCTTTAATGAATTATTATATTTAGTATTTAAAGCAGACTATCTTGAGAAAAAAATGTATGTACTTTATTATTCAGTATGCAGAGTCTCACTAAACTTCAATCTTGTAAAATATGCATTTCATTTTGAAACTCTCAGGTATGTAATTAACTAGTTAACTGATGTTGCTTTGGTTATATATATATATATTTTTTTCCTTTCATTTTATTTGAAAATATAATGATAAGCCACTCATTCACTATATATTTTAAAAAGATACCTATTATGTATATTAACTGGTATTATTATATAAAAATTTACAGTGTGAGTTTAGTAATGAATTAATCTCTACAGATGGTTTTGGTTAACACACTTAGAAAATACACTGTGAATTTTAGAACATCTTTTGACTGTGGAAAATTTCCATATTTTGTATCACTTAGTACACCTTAGCTTTAAATTTAATGTTTCATGAATTGTGCCATTTTGTGAAAACACATTCTCTATACATTCCACCAACCCAATGTAATTACTATTCCAATCAGATTGCATTTTTAAAAACATATTCAGAAAGTTTTGAATTTTCAGATGCAGTTTACTTTGTGGATGAATATTCTGCATTTACCATGTTCCCTTTTTTGCTCAGTGTTCATTTGGCCTTTGTTTATTTATTGTATTTATTATAAGCATAAATTATGGAGTATTTTTAATCTTCTGGAGACATTCTCCTCGTAACCCTTTCTTTAAACTTTTATTTATCAACTATTTGTCCTTTCTTGTGAGAGATTATGTCAACTATAAAGTGTTTGAAAAAGTAGAACCATATTTAAAAATTCTCGACCCACTACTCTGTGTAAACCTTCTTGTGACCTACATTCTTTAGTATTTGTTTAAGACTGTCCTTTGCTGGATGCACTTGAAGGCCAAGGCCATTAAATGGCCTGTTAGTGAATTTATACAATTATTTACTAAAGACCAGTGGGGGAGTTGAGAAGGAACTAGAGGAAATCCGGGTTCAAGCTAGACATGAATAGGATTATTATCTTATTGAATCTATTTCCTTTTACCTGGGAGCATATTGCTTCAGTTTTCTCCATTGAAAATGTTCAGATATATTTCAGTTCACAGCCCTGGGCTGCACTGATCTTCACTTCACTCTCCTGTGGTCTCGGGCAGCCTGGGGTACGCTGCCACCACAACATTCAACGGTCGGTCATCACCAGGTCACGGCACGGGTCGCTTTGCTCCGTTGCCTCTTGGATAGACTTAAATGACAATGCAGGTATGTTGACTCTGTGTCCTTCCTACCCTTGGTTGAAAAGTACCATATTTTACAGTGAGCTTTTGTAATTTGTTCTACAGCCATAACTAATTGCTTGTTTTATTGAAGAGAAAGTTTATCTCCTTTTCTTGGCAGTAGTTTTCATGGAAATAGAGGACTAAAAGTGACCTTACATAGCCATCTGTAATCAGAAGTTGCTTGAGAGTTTTAGAAGAAAACTTTCATCATTTTTGGCGATGGAAGAATTGAATAATTATTGAATTCATGTAAAGAAAGCTAATAATGAGCATCTTTTGATCAGCTTCTATCAAGTACTACCAGTAACACTGGAAAAAAATGACCATCTTACCAATGTTTTTAAGCATTGAGAGTAGATGATTTTTTAAAATATATATTTTATTGATTATGCTATTATAGTTGTCCCATTTTTTTCTCCACTTTATCCCCCCTCCACCCTGCACCCCACCTCGTACCAGTGTTCTCCCCTCTTAGTTCATGTCCACGGGTGGTATATGTAAATTCTTTGGCTTCTCCATTTCCTATACTATTCTTAATCTCCCCCTGACTATTTTGTACCTATCATTTATGCTTCTTATTCCCTGTACCTTGTCCCCCTTCCATGTTGTCCTGCCCTTGTCAACTTTTATTAAAATGATAGGGTCAAGAAATGACCTTAAAATAAGAGGGAAGGTGGTAGAGAGAAATAAAATGTTACTGTGCTCTAAGAATGTCGAAATGAAAATGGGTAAAAATTTCTTCAACTACTAGTTTCATCTGCTTCATTCACTACAAAATTTATACTATAGACTTAGTTATTTCTCCTCTCAAAGGGTAGTGTTCACTTATTTTGCCATGTTTTCCTGTGGCCACTAATAATCTTAGGTAATTCACAACTACACCAAACTATAGTGCAGTCTTTTGTTATGCCACCAAAGTAATGCAGCTACAAATTAAACTTTACTGTAAAATACAAAGTCTTTTCTAGAATTTTAAACTTTAATTTTATTGTAGATTTTAAGTTTATGAATATGATAGTATTTGTACATTTTACTGGGGTTGAAAAATTTGTAATAATATTAGTTGGAGTAAGATTTGACCTACATTTTCAGGAAAGAGCACAGTGGTCTTTGTGATCTTGTTGCTTTTTAAATTTTAATAACTTTAATTCTTTGAGCAATTTCAAGTTAACAACAAAACTAAGTGGAGTTTCTATCTGGCTCCTACCCCCACACTTGCACAATTTCTTCCACTACTAATATCCCACACTGGGATGGGTGCATTTGTCACTATCTGTGAATCTACATTAAGAAATTGTTATCACCCAAAGTCCATAGTTTAGATTTGTTTACACTCTTGGTGTTTCACTACCCTAAAAATTCTATATGTGATCTGATATTTTTACTGTTTCCATGGTTTTGCCTTTTCCAGAATGTCATGTGGTTAGGATAATATCATACGTATTTTTGCCTAATTGGCTACTTTCAGTTACTAATATGCACTTGTTTCCTCCATGTCTTTTCATGGCTTTATAGCTCACTTCATTTTAATGCTGAATAATATCTCATTGTCTGGATGTACTGGTTTGTTTATTTATCTTTATTTACCTTTATTTGTAGTCCTAATGGCTATGGTACATTTGTTATTGTGTGTGTTCTCAAGAAAAATAGATGGATTAATTTATATGATTCATCAAATTAAAACGTATCAATTTCCAATCTGGGGAAAAAGGGAAGGAGAGGCAATGTTCAATGATTTGTAAAGTACAATTTGAACAATATTTTGTGTGTGGTAGAGTTTCATTGGTAATCATCTATTTCTGATTCTAACATTTATTGTGTGTGTTGTGCTCTTTACATGGAGAATTCTGTGATTGAAACATAAAAATGTGCCAAAATGTATTTTTATGGTGTGGAGAAGGAGGAGAGGCAAATAATAATGTTCTGATATACCCTTGTTCTATTAAGCAGTGTTTCACACAAATGTTTACTATAGATTTCATTCATTTTATAATTAAAAAGAAAGAAAACAAAGGTGTTAACAAGGTGAAAAAACTTGGAGATAAACAAAAAAATGAATAGGTTCATACAATCAATGCAACAGCAATAAAAACAAAACAACTATTAATTTTCTGTTGTCACACCATGCTTCTGTCAATGTTCAATGTGAATCTGCTTACACCTTAGCAGATGGTTCCTCAGGCAGTAAACATGGCAAAAATGCATTTATAAAAGAGTTTGCAAACAAAACAAAGCAAAACAAAAATATATATCAAGAGGAGAATTTTATGCTTTCTCTTAATGAAGTTGGGGCTCTCACCAATAAATATCAAGAGAAGTGCTGGTTAGAGGCAGATATATGGTGACAAAAGATGACTTGATTGTGGGTGGTGAGCACACAATGCAATATACAGATCATGGAGCGTAGAAACATACACTTGAAACCTAAATGATCTTGTTAACCAAAGTCACCCCACTAAATTTAATTTTAAAAAGGAATTAAAGTTAAGAAAATAGTGAAAACACAGCCCGAAGTTAAAAAATTAACTCATAAACAATCATCTCTCCAGGCTTCTGACTGATATTTCACCTATTAGATTAAAAGCATAAATTCATATCCTTTATGGTAATCCTTAATTTTGAAAAATCATGTTAATAAAATATGAGCATAACACTGCCATCCTGCCAACCTGCCAACAGCAGGGCTTCCTGACATGAGCAGTGTCACTCCTAGTGAGGAGAGAGTGCTCTGAGCAGAAAGAATGGGCCAGAAGGTCCTCTTTACTGTTGACTGCAGGGCACTTTTCAGGGACTGCTGAATTTGCATCCAGAACTTTCCTCCATCTTTGGTGTCCTTCCTTTCTCTTCTTTCATTTTTGTACCCTGCTCCTGCATGGTCTCTTTCTTTTATCCGTGCTAAAACATCCCCTTTGGCCTAGATCTTAATATTCTTCAGAGCGCAGCACTCACGGTTTGTCTGTTACCCATGGTGAGTGTCCCTCAGAGCCTTGCTTTAAAGGACCCCTTCCCCTAAGTTGCAGGATGAGGGCTGAAAGGGACCAGAGGAATGACAGAGTTCGAGAACAAGTAGAGTTCCACAGGGGGATGGAGTTTTATAAACAACACCAACTGCCCTATAAGCTTTAAAGTACCAATCTTTAAACTTTCTTCTATGTGTATCCTTCAGGGAAATTAAAGCTTAGACAATAGGAACTAACAATCAAATGAACTAAAGGAACCAAGATCCTGGAATTTAAGATCCTCTCCCTTGATTCACAACAGAACTTGATTTTATGAGAACTTGAAAAGTTCCATAGCCAATACATAACTTTAAATAATTAACTTCTAATGATTCTTTAAATAGATAACACATTCACAGGGTTTAAAATTTAAAAGGCACAAAGCAATAGAAAATGGAAATTTTCTCTGAATTCCTTTCTTTGGAGGAAATCGGTATTATGGGTTTCCAAAAAATCTTTTATAGGTAGAAGCAAAGGCTTGATTTTTGAAGTTCTAGCATGTGAGTCCATAAAAGTAAATTGTGTACTGGCTTCAAAAGTACCTCTTTTTATCACTTTAGCCAGGAGCAATCCTTGAATGAGGGTGGATTGCGATGGAGGCATTCCAGAAGGCCTATCAGGGTATCATGCGGTCAGTGTGCATTTCACAACTCTCCTCTTCCTGCTTTCCTCCCCCTCCTTTCTCCCTTTGTTGGCTCTCTTAACAAAGGGGTTGCTGAACAGAAGAGTATGGGATTCATAACAAGGTGCAACATAGACTTTCACTGTGATGACAGATAAATCACTTTACCATTTTGTCTCCATTTCTCCATTTGTAATATAGACAGGTATACCTGTTATTACTTCATAGGCAATAACAGAGATGCAGAATAGGAATATCTCTAGAGTTGCATAGAAGACATCACATAAACACCCAGTAGGGCTCAATATATAACTATGTTTACAACCAGAACAGAAGTCAGATGGAAATTTTGGATAGCACTCATAGGTCACAGCTTTTTGGTAGGAATGAAAACGCTTCTCTAAAAGATAATTATACACCCTTCTCTAAAAGGGTGTATAATTGATATCAGTATCCAACCCCAGAGGCAGAAACTTCTGAAGAATGCAAAATCCCTTAGACTTCATTTTTTCCTAATGTCTTATTTAGTTCTGTTAAAAACTTTATCTCCAGAAAAATCACGGGTAATGGAAAAGTACATAATATACAAAGACATTAGAAACTATGATATAGATAATGGAGAAAATAAAAATAAGCATCTTAAGTTAATAATATTTATCATCTTTCTGCAATCTTGAAGTCAAGTACAGGTATCATTTCACCAAAAGTGCAGGGAAGAGAAATAGTAACTTGTTAATAGGAATCAATTTTTAGAAAATATAAGGTAATGAACAAGTTTATCCCCCAAATAATACATGTTTAGCAGTTCAGTTATCATTGCAGTATTTCTACCTTGCAAGTGCTCCTTGTAACATCAATATACCTGTGAGGTTATTTGCCGACCTAAAAATGACCTTTTTGTATCAACCAGCAAAACAATAAAACCATTGTTGTATCTCCATGGGGGGAATTATTATTCCCTGTAGCCAAAAATAAGTGACATTCAGTGGTCATAGAGAGTTCAGAATCTATTGTCTCATCACCTATATGAAAAAAATGATATCAGAAGCCCCAGCATGATTTAAACATGTAATTATTTTATTTGATCATGTAGTCTCTGTAGTACTATTAAGGGAATACATGTGTATGCTGTGCATCATGTGTGTGTATCACTCACTTCTAAACAATTATCAGCACTTAAGACATATAAAAAATTCTTTTTATGCTAGACACTCTCCTTATTATAAAAAGAGATTAGTCTTAACCACATCAGTGTTGCCCAAGCTGCATTTTCTCTCAGTGGAAAGCATGCCAGATTTCTCATTTGCCTCTCCAGAGTACTTCAGAGAATAGGGATAACCAGTGAGGCAGTTAGGATGACTAAGTAATTAATAAAGAATGGATCTGCCACTCTCTGAAACAGCTGCACAGGATTGCTTCAAATGGTGCCAAGCAAACCGACTTATGCAGATGGAGACACCTGCTCTTCCCAGTGGCATTGCTTTGGATGCACTGGTGCACCCCTTACCTGCCAGATATGTTCATATTGATGGTAATTTGGAATAGTTAAAAAATATCCAAGAAAAGAAGTCCAGCCAGACTATCTTCCAGAGCGCTGCGCTTTGTTACCTGCTTTCTGAGTATACTATGACTGTGATCCTGCCAAAGCCTTGACATGCCTCCTGGAGAAAGAAAACACAATAAAGAAGTTGGCCCTCTCAGCTCTGTAAGCAATCGAGTGCTCTGATAAAGGATGAAGGAGCTCATGTTTTGGAGCATGTTTGTTCTCTCATCATCTCAATTCCCTCGTTGCCATGGTCACCTCTCAGCACAGCAGGGCTCCTGCTAGCACCACCTTGATGCTGTATTCCTCCTTCCTGTCCATCTCCCTGTCTAGGCTTCCAGTGCCTCCCGCTCTCCCTGACTCGCACCACTTCTCTTCACTTTTGATACAGGCTGGAAAAAACAGAGAGAGGGAGAGAGAAATGATGAAGATGACAATGAGTTGCTTTAAAACTGCAGACATGAAACTAAGAGCACTAAATTTTTACATACATTTTGGCCTTGCCTTATGTCGCCACAAAGGGAAAAGCCAAGATTCCATCTAGGTGCGTGCTATGGCTGTGGGGCCAAACACTCATAGACACTGGGCCCTACCCATTGGTCTTTCAATTACATCATAGTTTTTATTATAAAGAGAAATTGAATCTGCTGGTAATGTTATACTAATTTATACAAGCAGCTGTTTCCGACTATACTCTGCAGAAAAAGAGAAGAGATGTGGCTAAGGATAAACCAGGGTTTCAAATATAACTAGTGCCTTGTGTCTTCAGATTTGTATGTTCTTTCAGGCAGGCAGACATATGTAAAACTCTTGGAAAATTCAGAACATTTGAAATTCAATGTTATTTTAAGAAGTTTATTTAGATTGGCCACAGAGTCAGAGATAACCCAGGAGAAAGTGTTAAAGACAATATGCTCTTAAAATAGTTCTGTTCCTTGTTGGTCAGAGTGTCACATGGTCTCTTAAAGTGCTATTAGTCCAACTAAGCAAATTTTGCTATTGTTATTTTAACAGCATGTCCTCCTGGGCTAGTAAAGTCATAATTGTTATTTTGTGCTATATCATTGGGTTTGTTAGGGTTTGATTTTTGCTGCTGTGCTTCTTTAAAAAAAAAAAAAACTATTTTGAACTACTGCTAGTCAATTGGACTTGTGCCTGTGGGTATTTTTACAAAAAGGACAGAGAAACAAAAAATAAATGAGGCTTGCATATTTGTAAGGTCTTTGAAGTGAGAGATTGTAAAGATTATAGCTATTATCTTCCTACATTTATAAGTGAGTCTATAAGTAAGAAGCATTTCTTCCAATCACCTGAAATTTTTTTAAATTATTTTTAAAAAGGCTTGTAAATATCTGGTCTTTATGTTTAAGGAAAAAGAAAGAAAGCAGTTTATTTCAAAAGATAGAGTTAGATTTATCTGTTTATATTAATAATTCATTACACATTTTTTTAATTCGAAAGATCAAGAGGGAAAGGGATTTCCAAACAATTTGATTTGGCATATTTATATTCAAGAAATAATGAAGACAACTCTATGCAAATCACTCTTTCTCAAAAGAGGTTACAAAGTTTTCTAAAACCATGAACCTTTGGAAATCAGTACTTCATGAACTAGAGAAAAATGCTATTAAATTTATTTTAATCAAATTTACCTTTTATGTCTTTAAAGAGCTGGGCATTCCAATTTATTTTCTCCTTCTACTTGTCATTTTTATTAATGCCAAGACAAGGCACCCATGTACCCTTAGATGGAGATGATAAGAGTTACTATCTTCAAAACTTTCAGCTTTCTTCTATAGCTTAGTTTAGACACTGAAAGAAAGTATCACAGGCTCACAGAACAATAATCTACTTTCATTTCCCCCATGTAATCTCTAATTTTCAATGATAATATATATCCACATTTGTGCATACCTTTATAATAGTTTAAATAATGCTGTATCTGCATGCCTACTGTGCAATAGGGTTGCATAATAAATTGGTTGACTAAATTAGGGAAAAAATTATCATGGATGCTTGAATAAATTTACTGATTGATTAAGGAAAATTGAATGATATGACTTCCTGCATTCAGGAGAACCTGTGTGAATTTTGATTCCCTGATGCATTTGTTCCCCTCATGAAATAGTTTTGTCCACTCAGTTAAGATTACTCCTTTTTTTGACTCCATACCCTCTTTCAGTTCTACTATTTCTTTACAATTCAATCCCATTCACTGACCTGATAGCATTGTGACTAACGATAGATTACAAAAACATTTTTCTCACTTTTCTGCTTCCTTAACGGCCTTTGCTATAGGTTTAGTGTGCGTGACTTGATGAAAATTTGTTTCTTGGTTCTTCTTTTGAATATATTCTACTTCTTAAAAGCATATTATCAAGTTTTCTTCCAAGGACAAACCATAGGAAAATTTCTACAGCCACGTACACTGGGAAGCACATGCCATGCTCTCAGAACTTTTGGCTGGAGCACATAAATCACTCACCTAATTCTTACCAAGCATTTATATTGCCACAAAAATTCATGTTTTATTCTATTATTTTTAGTTCATGAAAGGGTGATTGATAAATGATCAGAATAATTAAAATGCAATTACATTTTATATGAAATTGTGCTAATTAATTTTTCTTTAATGTCAAAAAATTGGCATTCAGATCTTCACTTCTAATGATTTACTTTGCTTTGTGTATGTCTAGCTTTTAGTAATAATTGAAAGGAGTTTCATTTTTAAAAAATCACTCATGCAAGTTTTTTAGTGTTTTCCAATTATACTCATGTATAGAAAGACGCCCACACACATACTTGTCTCTTTAGTTTCTATAATTCTCTTTGAAAACAGTTGGTAGATACCTACATTTAAGAAATCCAATTTAGTTTATTTCTGAATCCAGTGATTTTTTTTTTGTTAATAAAGTAGAATACCATTTACTTATTTTTAAAATTTTTATTATACATGCTATATTCATGGAATATCAAGACCTTGAAGGAACTTAAATTAGATAGAAATATGTTTAGCTGAGCTGATTACAAACCACATTTAGTATCAGAACAGTTAAGGTGACACTTTCTTTTCCTTGTAGGTTGCCATCATTTTCTTGATTTCAGCAATAGCTTTCTCTGGATTCAGCCTCTGGGAGCAGGTGCTTGTGCAGTTCACGATGGTGTGGCAGTGACACAGAGAGGAGGATTTTGCAGCGTGGCTAGGTGCTTCTCTGTGGAGACCTCCGGATTCATTCATCCAGTGATAGGCCTGCATGAGAACCGCAGGTCCCAAATACTTGTCTTCCTCCCACCAGTAGCTAGAGTGAGCTGGTGCTGCAGCAGACACTGAGGATGCACTTGTACAGCCCATCCAGTTTCTCCTGATTTTCTATGTATTGCATTCTATAATGCTGTTTGCCTTCCTGGGATTCATTCTTTTTCTTCAAATAAAGCTCAATGGATTAGTGCTGAGCACAGAAGTTGCTCAAATCAGGAGCAAGATCTTTTGTCACATACATTTGTGGAGGAGGGTAGATTTTGAGACTCTTTTGAGGCAGGCGTCACTTCGGGTGCCGGCTTGAGTGTTGCTTCATTGATGTTCATTGCACAAGAGCCATAGATACCTTCTCCGCATGATCTTTGGAAGGTCAAGGTAGAACCCATTTCATTCTTAATCTTCATTGAAGCATCCAACACTATAGGACCGCAGTTATTCAAATTAATTTCATAAGTTTGTATATGAGATTTATCTCCAGGTTTGCCTGGATCCCATTGGTAGATGGCACATTTCTTTTTTTTTTTTTTTAATTTTTATTTTAATTGTTGATCTTGTACAGTTTTCTGTCTTTTATTCTCACACAAACCCACCACCCCAGCCCTCCCCACCTTCCTCCCATTTCCACGCCCCCCCCCATAGTTTTTGTCCATGTGTCCTTCATACTTGTTCCTGTAAATCCTTCCCCTTTTCCCCTGAAATTCCCTCCCCTCTCCCCTCTGGTGACTTTCAGCCTGTTCTCAATTTCCATGTCTTTGGTTATTATGTTTGTTTGTTTGTTTTGTTGATTAGCTTCCTGTTAAAGGTGAGATCATATGGTATTTGTCTTTCACTGCCTGGCTTACTTCGCTTAGCATGATGCTCTCAAGTTCCATCCATGCAGTTGCAAAGGGTATGAGCTCCTTCTTTCTTTCTGCTGCATAGAATTCCATTGTGTAAATGTACCACAGTTTTTTGATCCATTCATTTACTGATGGGCATCTAGGTTGCTTCCAACACTTGGCTATTGTAAATTGTGCTGCTATAAACATAGGGGTGCATAGGTTCTTTTGGATTGGTGTTTCAGGGTTCTTAGGATATAGTCCTAGCAGTGGAATTGCTGGGTCAAAAGGTATATCCATTTTTAGTTTTTTTAGAAAATTCCATACTGTTTTCCATAGTGGTTGTACCAGTCTGCACTCCCCCCAGCAGTGCACTAGTGTCCCCTTTTCTCCACAACCTCTCCAACACTTGCTATTTGTTGCTTTGTTTATGAGGGCCATACTGACTGGTGTCAAGTGGTATCTCTCAAAGATGGCACATTTCTTAATTTGGGGAGCTATGGCTGCAGCTGTCTGCGCCCCATGGCAGGCCTGCGGGTAGGCTTCGCCAAGGGCTATAGCCAGGAATGAGCACCTCATCCAGTGATTTTTTAGAAAAGAAATATTTCATGGTTTGTCTCAAGATGTCATGTCTCCAGGCCATGATATTTTTCAAAGATTTCATTGAAAATTAATGTCAAATTATTTCTCAAACCTTCAAAAGCATCTTCCTTATAAATCCTATAGCAATGCTGATAAAATGCAATCAGATAGAAATTCTTATTAGTTTTTAATATCAATGAAGAGAATATTATCTATTGAAACAAAGCTTTGCTATACCTAAGACAGATATTACATGGTATATTTCAGATAATATGTGATTTTAACTTTTGCAAATATAATAATATTTACACTGAAGTTTGCTCTGATGACAGTCACAGCACACTATTATCTCATGGGGCTGTTTCACATATTTGTGATCAATACCTCCCTCAGTTGCACTTATGTGGGTGTTTTCACACATGAATGAATGGGACTTGGAAATTTCGAATTTACTTTATTGGACTAAGTAGCCTTATAGCCTGCAGGAAACTAAAGGGGATAAATATTTTGATGTTTCATACAGTTGATATTGCCTTTGCTTTAGGGTATAAAACAATTTCTTTAATACACCTTTTATTTATTGAAATCATTTAAAATAATGACAACTAGACATGCTTCCTTCTTCTTTCCTCCCAACGCAAAGGGACCACTAGCTTTTGAATGAAGTAGGGAACACAACATGAAATTATTTAAGGCATACAAAAATGTTCATGTTTATGCATCCTGAAACACACACCTTAAACTGAAGAATTCGAGTGGTTTTCTCCATTGTCTCACGTTCATCTACCCGTTTTCACTTCTTGCCTCTTTAAATGCTAGTTGCCTCTTTAAATGTTAGTTTTCTCTTTAAATGCTAAATAATTTCCTGTTCCAAATTCAACAATATACTAGATGCTAACAATGTGGATTTGTAAGTAATCCATGGATTTGAAAGCAGTGAACTTACATAATAAATACTTAATCACCTTCCACTTTTTTCCTATTTTATTAGTATATTTTATTACTTGGTTTTGATTTTGCATATATATAGTGCAACTATTATAAATAATACACTAGGCTAGATGCTAAGATTGTAGTGAGAGAAGAGAAAAAGATAAAGATATAGCAAAATCAGGGGCCTTCATGGACAGACCTATTTTCATGGGAAAGACAGACATTCCAGATGAAACAAATGAAGTAAAGGGACTGGGGGGGGAATACTGAGTACAATCAAAATATAGGACAAACCAAACTCAACAATTGCAAGTCAGGAAATGCTATCTTGTTTCCTCATTTAAACATGTGCCCCAGTAGCAAAATTCAGGGCAGGATGCCCTCCTAAGCCAGAGGTTTGAGCACAGGATGAACGGAGGCAATTATGCCAGGGACTTAGCCAGCAGTTAGGGAAGGCCAAACAGAAAGGTTAGGTATGGAATTCAGAATAGTTAAGAGAGGAACTGCAGGTTGATAAAAGAGGGAGTAATGATCAGAGACGCAAAGTTTAGGTAGGAAATAGCAGGTCTGGTAAGCCAGTGTTAAAGTTATGGAGCAAAGTGGCAGAAACTCAATAGATTGTCAGAATTAAAGTTAAAAAAAGGTCCAAAGATTTTTGGTTTAAAAATAAGAGGTTCAGGTACATTAATTAACTAATTATTCATTAAATGCTTATTAAGAATTCTATATACTGGAACTTGGGGAAACAAGGATGAATATGAAACTGATCTAGCTATTAAAGAATTTCTTATACAAATGTTTATTGCCCTCTAATTTATACCAGGGGCTATGGTGGGCACAAGCTCAAATAAATGGTAGACCTGATTTTTATCCTTGTGTGGTTTATATCTACATGACAGCAGACAAATAATTAAATAGAAATGTCTTCATAGAAGCATATATAAACTGCTGCTCTAAGAAACCTACATATTTAGCAATCCTAAAAAAAAAAAAAAATGGAAGAAGGAATTTGTTCAGCATATGGAAGACCACCACTGCACCTAGAACTGTACTGGACAAAAAGTATGACCTCCGTGTGTGTTTATTGAATAAATGGCAGAAACTATACACAGATAAAATGAGGGCAAAAAGGGTTAGAAAGGGAGGGTCATAACTACATATAGTTGAGTAAAAATAATGAATACAATAATCAAGAACCCAAGATTTTCTGAAGCAACTTTGATTTAGAATAGCTTGTCCTGTAGTCTCCAGGATATACTCCTGCTTGCCAGACATGTAGTGATGTCTGGCTTTAAAATGTGATCATTTTAAGCATGTAGGAAAGAAAAATTAGGCTGGATGCCAAGCTAACTGGCTTTTGACGCAGAATAATTTTGAGGCAGGACTCAGTTGATCTGAGACAGAGGACTGGTATGAACCTGCAGGTAGAGACAGGTAGAAACACCTGGGGGCCCAGAAGGTCAGAAGGCCGGAGACACATTCATTGAGCACATAGTTTGAGATTCATTGCTGCTTTGCCAGCTACCGGATTCCTCCTGCTTTTATTTTTTCTCATTTGATTACAGCTTAAACACTTCCTTATTGTAAATCACGAGTAGGCTGTTTGGGGGTTTAAACATGTAACTACTGAAAAAATGATTTTTTGATTCTCTCTTCACCACCCAATGCATAAAATAATGACTCAGAAAAATGTGTTTAGTACCATCAGTAACATTCATCACAAAGAGCCCAAGGCTCTACCCAGAATTCTTCACAATTTCTTGCACCATTTGTTCATAGTTTAATTAGATTAGCAAGCAAATTATCATCAATTACACAGTTTCTGACAAAAGTAACTGCATAAACAGACACTATCTTGAGATGAGTTCTTTATGCTATAAATGATTTTTATTCTCCCACAACTCACTCCTACACTATTTTCAAAATTAAAATGTCACACACTAAGGTGCATCACAGTAATGCATCAAATGGCATTTTCTGTTTCTTCTCACATTTAATTTTTAATGTCTACAATAGAAATTACTGTGTAACTTTGGAATAATACATAGAAATTGATGTTTTTTTGCCTGTGTCTGTGATATATAGCAGTGAGGAGAGGAATCCTCAACAATATTTGATTAAAATATTAAAGAATTTATCTTCTGATGCTGAAGTTGAATAACCCAAGATATAAAAATTTAAAATCTGCTATTACAACGGAAGTCTGTTTTGGTTTATCTTGATATTTCAAAACCACTAAAATTTTCAGCAGTCAGAACATGAAGACTAGCCATGCCAAAGTTAAAAAAAATACTTAATAATTTTAGGTATATTTGGATTTTATTTAATCTTAGGCCAAATCAGCAGTTAGAATCATATAGAGAATGGATAATTTATAAAAATATCCTCATATTGTTCAAAGCCATGGTAATCAGTAAATATTAGAACTAGTTTTAAATCTTTCTAATTAATCAATGACTCCTCATTTCGGTGACGATGCCTCTGAAAGTTAACGATCAATGATGAATTCTCCCCAAGTGACTTTATTCTAAGGGTGCCATCCCCTCCTGCCTTTGTAACCAAGATAGAAAAAAAAAAATTTATAACCACTACAAACCCAGATTTTGTGTGTATTTCAGTTTGTGTTATTTCTATTGATTTATCTTGCTCATCAATTATTCTTCCACTGCATTGTATCTACTGATGATCCCACGAAAGGCATTCTTCATCTCTGCTCCTGCATTGGTCACTTCTACCCTTTTGATTGGATGCTTTTTACAGTTTCCATCTCTCTGTTGAGTTTCCCCATTTAATCACCCATGTGGTCTACCTTTTCAGTAAAAACCTTTAATCTACTAACCACAATTACTTTCAACTCCTTATCATGTACTTCCAACATTTCCAACATAGTGTCACAATCGCTTTGTCTCTTGGAAGTACATTTCTGTAGCTTGCCTTTTTACATGCTTCGTAACTTTTTGTTGTTGAAAGCTGGTCTTGTGTAGTAGAGCAGACTGAGGTGAGTAGCTTTATACCTGGAAATGGGCGTACTTTCCTTTCATTGAGAACTTCAGGGAACTAATTCGATTTACTCTAAGTAAGAGTTGGGCTGAGTTTGTCGGTCTTTTGTTGCTATGGTTACCCTCATTGCACCACAGGCTTCAAATTCTTTGGAATAATAACCTTGCATTTAGAGTAGAAACTAATTTTCCAGAGGTTTTAGTTTTGTTGTTTTTTTGTCTTTATTTTTTTCTCAGTGTCTGTTCCACTGTTACCTTTATGTTTTTCTTTGCACTACATGCCACAGATGGTCTGTCTCTAGCAAGATTCTTTTTCCATTTTAAGACTTTACATTTTTAGAGTGGTTTTAAGTTCACAGCAAAACTGAGAGGAATACAGAGATTTCCCGTATAACTCTTGTCCCTACAGGTGGGGAGGCTCCGCCCGCAGAGCCCCCCATCCGTCACAGATGAAAATAAAACTACCAAGACATGATCTGCTTGGGGAGGAGAGGTGGCCAAACTCTCAAAGAAGAATGACCCAGAGCCCCTTCCTCACTGGGCTTTTATTGGGTTCAAATACACAGGAATACAGGTATGTCAGGCAGCAAGGATCAAACAATGGTTAACATTTCAAAGAAATCTGAGGGCTTAATCTGAGTCAGTGTCTGTCAGGAAAGGGGGTTGCAAAACTTTGGGAGACATACACATTTCCTCCTTGGATCCTTATCATTTAAATGAGAGCACTCTTAGCAAACAAAGCAGGTTTCACAGGACTTTACGAATTCTTTCTTATGCCCTATTGCCCTGGGGAACTGCTCTGGCCAGTGCAGGGCTGCATCGCTTGCTAGCATAGTTTCAGGCTTTAATCCGATTAGGCCCAGGAATCAAGAGATAAGGAAGACCTCTCCCATATGAAAGGGCTATGTCAGAATTGGGGGGGGGGGGGCGGGGGCGAGGGGCGAGGGTCCATCACCCTCTCTTCGCTGCAGCCCCCCGAGTCCTTCCATGAGGCCTCCCAAGTGGTCGTGTCTGGCTTAGGTTGCCCCTCCCATGAGGAGTCTTACCCGTCATTGACTGCCAACCAAGCATTGGGGCCAGAGATGGATGAGGCAGAAGCAGTGCTCCTGCCAGGGAGATAAGCTTTGTTTCCTTAGTAGCTCACGTCCTCTTGACAGAACAGACCCAGATGAAGCAGGTCCCTTGGCTCTTACTCAGCCCACCATGGGTTGAGGGTTACAACTCCTGAAACCAGGCTGAACGGTCCGCAACACCTACACTTGCCCCTACAAATGACATCATTTGTTTCCAAGGATGAACCTATGCTGAAAAATCATAATCACCCAAAGTCTAGAGTTTACCTTAGGGTATACTCTTGATGTCATACATTCTATGGGCTTGGGTAAGCGTGTGTGGGTCATTATAATATGCAGAGTCTTTTCACTACCCTAAATATCCTCTGTACTTTGCCTATTGATCCTTCTTCCCACCCCTGAAAGATTCTTTTTATTTTATGCCTATTAGCCTGGGAGGCTCAGGTAGGGCATCTTCTGTGTTCTAATAAAACCTCAGTTTTAGAAAAATAACCATATCTATACTTACCTTCTCTCAGGCAGAGAGCTTTCCCCCTTCTTTTTGCTCACCTGCAAGGGATTTCCACCAGTGCCCTAAAGACAACAGCATTTGTTGAACTCTCAACAGATTATTGTTCAGTAAGGGAGATAGGGTATCTCAGCAGGATTGTCCTCCCCCACTCCACCCTGAC
Organism: Glossophaga mutica; assembly: GCA_039655065.1. Lineage (NCBI taxonomy): Eukaryota > Metazoa > Chordata > Mammalia > Chiroptera > Phyllostomidae > Glossophaga > Glossophaga mutica. The sequence goes on from CM077306.1 coordinate 159,659,428, forward strand.
AACTTCTGTTGCCCCCTCCTCCTGTTCTGCAGCATGAGGGAGACTTTCTGAAAATGCTTCCTGTTTGTGTGTCTGTGTGTGTGAGCACTGGTGGAGTTTGTGGATAAGAAATCTGCAAGAAGATGAGCACACTTCTTATATTTGTAGCCTCCAGGGGCTCAACTCTCCCACCAGCATTCCCATCAGTGTGCCAAGCACCATCCCTAGCTGACCTCCTAGCAGACCAGCCAGGAGCCTTGCTCAGAGTGGGCCTGCCTAGGGCCAGCCTAGTATGTTGGTTTTTGACTTCATATAGAAAAGATTTTGCAACACTAGTCCAGGTGACTATGAAGGTATGCTTTTTAAAGTTAGGGACAATGAAGCAAGGAAGGGCTTAGCATAGAAAATGCAACAGGAGAGACTAGACTGGGCTGTCTTGGCTCCCTGGGAAGTCAGAGAAAAGGAAGCTTTGGGGACAGGTTCAGGGTATAGCTTGGGACAAGCTGCCAGCTGCCTGTTGCCTTAGAGTTTAGGAGACCAGTGCCTATAAAGAAAGAAGTGGGGGAATTAGAAGGGAATGACATAGGCTGTTACCCAGAGGGAGAGTGCTTGCCCTGGGTCCTTTGTCTTGAGGCTTTTCTCTCTTTCTTGCAGGCTGGAATTTTAGGGGAAGTCTCAGGGGAGGGCTTCATTAGACTATTCATCAGTTCTCCAGATGTGCCCTTTCAGGGTCATGGTCTCCTCTGATTGGTCACGGACAGGGCAGAGGGTCTTTAGTCATTGCAGGTGGTTCTGGCTTCATCCACCTGGTTTTGCTGCTCTTCTGGGCCTGGAGCTGAAGCACAACTGAAGCCTAGTGTGATTATCTCTAGGGCGGTGACCTTCTGTATCTGGCTGTAAATTGCTCAGCCGTTATGTGCAGCTATCTGTCTCAGTTTCCCTATTCCGCTTGCCAATGAATTTTCCTAGCTTCTCACTATCCTGTCTTACTACTGCTGACTGCCTGGCTATATCTTGCCCAAAAAAGCCACTGCTCCAATTTTTTTTCTCCCTGCCTGACTCTCCTTAGATTTAGGGCCAGTTGGCTGTTGTACAATGTCAGCACTCAGTGGATTCAAGAAAAATTATGAATTTGGTACTTGTTTGACTTTTTTCACTGCAGGATTAGGAACATCACTCTTCGAAGCTCCTTACATCTCTGAATGAAAAACGAAATAAATCTTTGTTCTTTGAATTGATTTTATTGTTGTTCTGTTTTTTAATTTTTAATTTTTTGTTAGTTTCTTTTAAAATTGCTCCCGTTGACTTGCTATACATATATAGTCAGAGAAATAACATAATATTTTCATTGGGATACCAAAACCAAGAGCACAGAAAGGTAAATATTACAATATTGAAATAATCATTATTAGGCAAAAATTTGTCTTCCCTTTTCATTTTCATTCTAAAATTACTAAGTTTCAGAAATATTTACACACAGACACACTCATACACATAAACAGTAAGAGACTAAACACAAGGTTGCCATTTGCCTAAGGGAAATATGGTGAACTAATAAATGTTATTTTACCTACTACTAATCTAACAAAGTTTTTCCCCAGAGGAGCACGAGTCACTTTATGTTTATAAATTTATTTTTAAGTAGCTGTTAAGAGAGGCCATAATAGTCTTTACCATCTGAGTGTAGACTTGGAGAAGTTAAAAAAAGTAGCTTGCCCTGGGCCAAAGTTAGCAGTGAGTCCCTGGGGACTCTGGTCCTGATTCAGTGAATTGTTCCTTTCAGCTCCCTCTCGCCAAGCAAATCCTTAATTCAGATTCTTGAATTTTTTAATTCTGCTGGATAGTAATGCAAATATTCCACTATATTTTTTCTGTATTTTCCTTTTGATTTTTACAGGTTTGAAAATAAAAATTTTTCTCCTAAGATCTGCCCTGGCTGGTGTGGCACAGTGGACTGAGTGCAGGCCTGTGAACCAGAGTCACTGGTTCAATTCCCAGTCAGGGCACATGCCTGGGTTGCAGGCCAGGTCCCCAGTGGGGGCCAAGTGAGGGGTTACCATGTACTGACGTTTCTCTCCCTCTCTTTCTCCATCCCTTCTCCTCTGTCTGGAAATAATTAAAATAAAATCTTTAATTTTTTTTTTTCTCTCAAGATGTGCCTTATATAGAAAGCAAAGCTGAACACTTAGGAACCCTGTCTGTGGAGCGGCTGCTTCGACATTGCAGAGGCGAATGCATCCTCACTCGGTGAGCGGCTGTCACCCGGGTTGCGTAGTGAAGTGTTCTGTACAGCAGTGCTTCTCCGACTTCTTGTGCGTATTAGCAACCAAGCTCTTTTCAAAATGCAGATTCTAATTCAGCAGAGGTAGAAACCCAAGATTCCATATTTCTAATAAGCACCCAGGAGATACTGGTTTGCAAAGCACAACTGAACATATTTAAATACAATTGCTCTCATTTTTTATGATTCTCATATTGAAGGTCTGTGAGGGCAGGTTAACATTTGTGGTCTTTAAAAACTCCAAATGCTCCACTTGACATAAAATATGGTTGTTTCAGGTGTACGTCTAGTGGTTAGACATTTTTATAACCTAAGACATAATTACCCCAATAAATGTATGTTGATTATAATTGAAAAATTTGTTAAAGCATGTAAAATAACTGGTTAATATATTTACATTGATTACATGTTGAAATGATTATGTTGTAGGTATATCGAGTTAAATAAAATAGTTAGAAATTAAAAATAAATAAATAAAATAAAAGCTTCAAATGTGATTCTATTGCACAATAAGTATAGGAATCATTTTGGGAATGTTTGCAAAGGGTCTTGTACAGCTCAATTTTGATACCTAATTTTCATTATGATGAACTCTGACATGATAAAATAATACATTATTTTGAATTCGGATGCTCATCTGAATTTAAAATAAGGTTTTTAAGCAAGACTTTGTTTTAGGATTCTTTTCATTAAAATGGGACACTTCAGATGTCCCTTTTGTGTTTATGAGAAAAAAAAAAGGTCTTTGAGGTGAAACATTATAAAGTTCTGGTAGTTTAAAATGCTTGAAGAGTGATCTGATTAAGTTCTAAACTAAAATCATGATTCTCCAACTTCACAAAATTTCTACCATCAGGATTTAAAAGAGTTTCCTTGCAGCCTCTCATCAAAGGGAAATTCTTTTGCTACTGAAAGTTCTGCTCTTTCGTTGCCCTCCAAGAGTACTTTAGTGTTTCTCTCAGTCTGAACAAATTTTAGGCAAACTTCTCTCTGCCTCGAGGCTCCTGACCTCCCTTATTTTGGAGCATTTACTTTAGGAAACTTGTCATTGCAAATTCTTTCTAAACCTTTTGGTGATATATATCTTTTTAAAAGCCTCTTGCCAGTTTTACAACCCAGGACTGTCTTACTCAAGAAACTGGGGCTCATACTTTACAAACCTAATCATCAAGCTTTCTCCTCCCAGTTTCTGGAGGAACTAATCGCAGTAGGCACCTTGCCCCGTGTTATGAAACTACCTCCTGTTATGCACATATGAAAACATTCCCTTTTCTTTTGAGTAAGGCCAACTAGCAAATGTAGATGGCCTCTGATCTCTCACCTCAACTCTTAAAATCTCTTTCACCCTTATTTCAGCAAAGTTGAATTCAGGCTGAGCTCTGGCCTCCCTACCTTAGTGCAGTAGTCTTGAATGTCTTCCTTGACTGTTTAACTTTGTCCTGCATAATTTTTATTTTTATACCATCTTGACATTAAACTTTCAAACCAAATTTAGGGAGCAATCTGTTTCCAAAATTTTTCTAACAGAGAAACTATTTGGTCTCTCATCTCTTCACTTCCCCGCCACTCTCTAATACCCTTGATAATCTTTCTTGCTTAATTGAGTAATTGATAGGTCTCGTTAAAATGCAGGTATATAGCCCATATATATATATATATATATATATATATATATATGTATACATATATATGTATATATGTGTGTGTGTGTGTGTGTGTGTATGGATGGTGCCTATATAGCACCTATGTATGAAAACTGATTGGATGTCCTTTACCTGAGTTGAGTGAATCTATACCATAGCACTTAAATGGGCACTGAGCTGTAGGCAGGACAGTGGTTATATTTTCAGATCTCTTAGCTTTTTAATCACAAGTTCCTTTGAGGAACGTGATTGATCAGAATCCTTTGTGTCAGATTTTCAATGGGTTTGAGTATGTTTTGTTATAAAGGTCCTCAGTGAGGCTTTTATTTCCTCAACGGACAAAAAGGAAAAGAAAAACAACAGTCCAGCTAAGACAGGTAGCCATAGTTATTTTTGTTGCCCAGTGTTTTGTTTTTTAATGCTTATTTTACCAATTAGACTCTAAGCCCATGAGGGAAAAGACCCATATGTTTTGTTCTCTGTTTTTAAACTTCTAGTACACGCCCTGCTAAATGTATACAAGCAAAACTAACTTACAGTGACAACATGCTAAATCAACTTTAGAAGTAGCTTAAATTTTTTAAAGTCAAATTTCAATGGCAATATAATTTTTTTAGTGTCTCACATAAGACTCAGCAATGAGAGTACGATGGATTTGGTGAGAAGGACTCATGGGAGCTCACGTCCCCAAAGACATTTGGAATGTTTGCTGTGTTAAATACCGGAGACCAGCTTCCCCAAACCTTATCATTTCTGAGCTGCTTTCCAGTCTCGTACCAGTAGTATTCACTAATTTTTATAATGTTCTAAAAGCTCAATTGAATTAAAAGATCTATGGAATAAAACCTGTCTCTAGAACTTATATGATCACTGAATAGACAACCCCAATTCCTATCATTTGGCTTTACTTTGCTGACTTTGTTAGAACATTCTCTCCCATAGAGTACCTTGCTCTCCACCAAATTACACTACAGGCAGGTTAAATAAGTACAGTAATAAAATAGCATAACAATTATTGAAGGTAACTATGTTTTAGGCACTATTGTAGGCACTTTACACGTGTCAACTAATTCTGTCTGAGGAACAGTCCTGAGAGGTAGTACTAAGTTTAACAGCATTTTACACATTAAAAAATTGGGCTCAGAAATATCAAATACCATTTCAAAGATATACAACTTCAATATGGCAGAGCTACAATTCACAATTCAAACCTATATTTATTTTATTCTAAAATTGATGCTTTTAATTCTTTACTAAGTTATGACTTAGGAAAATTATTAATTTATGTAACCAAATCAAAATTAAAGTTGAATAAATAAACTAGTTAAGGAAAAAACAGGTATAGTCATTTTTATTGATTTTTCTAAATAGCATTTCTCAGACTTCCAAAAATAGATTCTTGAGATTATCTTCTAAAATTTCAATGATACAGCTATTGTTGTTAAGTATTTGTATCTAATTTACTATGACTATTTGTTATAAAAGCCAGGCTTTTTATTCATTATTTATCTTCTTTTATCTAACTTCTCTTTAGGAAACATTTGACCAGCAATTTATTTGACACAGCTGAGAACTCTATTAAGCATTTAGAGGTTTAACCAGAAAGTAGATAATATTCCATGACAATTTACCCAGCAAATTTCTTAGAATCATTTGGTACCAGAAGAGGAGTTCAATTAATTTGTTGATCTTGCTGTTTCTCTGCATTGTTACACATTCAAAGATGTCCTTTACTTCCAGGTTCTTAAACACACAAACTTAAAATCTGTCTGTGATTTTAGGATGCCATGAAGTTGTTTTATACACAAGATCTTTATGGATTACATAGAAAACATGTAGATATCATAAATTAGACCTTTGTTTCAGAACTTCATTAAAAAAATTGACCTCCGTGTCTAGGATTATTTCCTTAGTCACCTGCTTTCCCATCCTTTTGTGTCACTCCCTCAATCATTCTTCATACTTATAGTTGTTGCATTTGCAAATGCGTGAGAAAGAGAACGGGAAGGAACTGGGTGATTTGATCCAAGTGCCTTTATTTGATGAGGGCCTGAGTGGGGCCAACTTCAGCACTGGGGGAAGGGTTTTTAAAAGAAAAAGCACGGGGACTGTGGTGGGTTAGGAGAGGGATTCTTCTAGGCGGGTACCTCCAGGGTTTCAGGATGATAGCCAGGACAATAGGTTAGGTAAAGGGCCAGGCTGTTCCCAGGTACCGGAGGTCAGTCTGACCACCCGCCATTGTGGCTGGCACCAGGTGTCGATTTTGGGAGGTGGGAGAGAGCTTTGATTAAGTTTCAGGCTATCAATTGAGTTGGGATAACTGAGTCAGCAGCAGTCCAGCGGGTTGAAAAACTGGCCTGACTGGGTCACCAGCAGTCTGGCGGGCTGGGAGACTGGCCTTCCTTTCAATGGTGTTCTCTCATCAACTACGACAGTGCAGCTCATTGTCAGCTGTATAATAAAATCATCTGGGAAATGTTTAAGATGTACGGATGCCTGAGCTCCATGCCAGAAGGTCTGTTCTGATAGGGTACAGGCATTTCACAACTTCCCAGACAGATCTAACCCTGACTAGGATTGAGAATCTCTGGACTTCAACCAGAGTTGATCTTCTATTGATTTACTAATGGTTCTTACCCAAATACTTCCTTTGGAAAAAAAACTTGTATGGCTTAAAGAAATATATTTGAAAACCATTGCAGAGTTGGAGATTTCTTCTATATGACATCATGGAAACTGATCCAATATACTTTGAAAAATATGGTACTAAATTCTATGTATCTGCCTTCCTTATGGGTCTCTGAGAATAGAGCCATGCCTTTATCTCATTGCCTTTGTCATTTGTGAAATGGGATTGTTTTTTAAAAAATGGTTGTCATGATGATTAAAAAAAATCTAATATAAAGTGCCCGAAATGTGGTGGGTGATTGATAAGTATTTACTTAAGCATATATTTAAAGGTAGAGGCAAAATATTTATCTTGATAAACAAACAATATGATTTACTCCACAAATAATGTGCACTTAAAAAACAAGAAAAGATTTCTCCTTTTATTTCTATAATTTAGGACACTAACCTGAAAAAGCAAGCTCCTTCTGTGCATATCCTCCCTGAAAAAGCGTACTGTATAGGGCTTCGACATAGCCACGTGCTGGTCACTTCCACTACCTGCCCCGCCCTCAGCCCCCAGTGGACATGTTCCACATCCTTTTCAGGTTTCAGCAACTCATTCCAGGTAATCCACCTATAAGAAATGCCTCTTTACCCTGCTCTGGTTTGACATCATGATTTGGCACCCTTGTATACGGATGCTTAAATCGCTGCACCTGCCTCCAGCAAATCTCCCCTCCCCTACTTGTGGACACAATTTACACCTTATTTGAGCTTCCCCACCTCTCCTAGGTTGGTCTTTGCTGGATGCTTTTATCACTTCAGTTGGGCTCTGACTTCCTGTGCCATCCTCTTATGGGGCCCCTTAGCACCATTATCAGTCTTCCAAATTAGACCTTAGCCTACTCTGTCTAGTGGGTGCCTTCCTAACCCCACACAGGCTCCACCACCTCACACTCACACAGGGCCAGCTTTCCAAGGGGAGGCCCTTGTCGAGATGCCACCCCTCTCAGGAGCAGGTCCTTCTCCCCAGTTGGCAATGTGTAGGTAGGAAGACCAAAGAGGAAGAGCTTCAGTTTCTTTTTAAAAACTGTCTACTAGTGTGTTTCTGTCACACTAGTAGTGTGACTTACCATATTTATATATATGCTTACTCTTGGAAAATTATGTTCACTGGAAAAAATGCTTGTTCTAAAAATTTTGTAACAATGGGGTAGGGAATATAAAAGATGAATTTGGAATGCTTTGTAAAAATAATTAATAATAATAACAACAAAAATGAATAAATTATGAGAATGACACAATTAGGAACATCACCACTTTGAGCAACCATCAATATAACAATTGATGTTTTTGTTATTTTAGTCATGCTTTATCCCTAAGGGAGCGTTCATATGAGTAATACCACATTTCCTGATTTTAAGAAGCTGGTCACATAACAATTGCTATTTCCAAACTTGAAATTAAATAATTTAGGTCAGGGTAGCACCCAAATACTACGTCAAATCAGATTCCAAAGACTGAGGAGATTTTACCTTCAGAGCTCAAACTTTATTTAAAAAGTTAGAGAAAATAGTACTTCCAAAATTGAGATAAACTTTTAAATAATTTCATTTGCAAAGAGCTTTCCATGATACTGCACCCAACAGAAAAATGCACAAATTAGATGCTCCACTGATGGGGCCATAAAACTGTATCCACGCAATTCAACTTTAATGCTGTATGCTTAGAACTCGCTCAACTACTTCATATATCATGTTTCTTGACTCTAGTCACTCCTGTTTGCTCTGAGCACAGACCAAAGCAAACTCCTTTCAAGCATTAAGTCCACATATCTTCTTTCCTGTCTTCTTTCTTTCCCACAATCATCACAAATGGGTGTTGCTCTATTCCATTTCTGTCCATAAGGGTTAGATTCATGGATTCCTGTTTTCTTAATTCTCAATTGCCTTTACCCCAGTTATTATGCAAAGCCATTTAGTATTGCATCAGCTTCCACCTTCAAACATATTTGCTGAAACCCAAGATAGTGCTCAGCAAAGCAGGGCTTGAGGCTACCAGGGATCCTCTCCTAAAATTTAATGGTGGTTGTAAATGAAATCCCCCTGGCCCCCGTTACACATGTGCCACGAATGAATGGATATGATGGCTCATGCCTATGTTATTAGCTACTTAGGAAGCAGGAGCTGTAAGATTGCTGAGCTCAAGTGTCTTGGCCTGCAGTGTGCTCACACTAAATTTAGCAACATTGTGACACAGAACCATAGTCTTCTCATTCAGCTGGGAAAAACTGCTCAAAAAGATGCTTCAGCTCAACCATAGAAAATTTAGTGCACTATTTTTTAAAGTCCACTTGCTTAAAAATAATATTTTATTATCAATCTACATCTTCAATTAATTTTTCATTCTATAACACTTATTTTGGGATTTATATGCTACAAATTTATAATAAGATATTATTGTGAAATTATATATATTTGTTAATTTGTAATATAATTAATGTTTTGTAATGTAACTATAATTTTATGTATTTACACTATATTGTATATTTATATATTTGTGCATCATATTTTATATAATCATGTTTATGTCTTGTATTTGATTTATAATATATGTATATGTGTTTTACAAGTATATTTAATTCAACTGATTTTTATTTGTGTATTCTGGTCACTTTTAAATCAAATACTGGTATTAATATTGGTATTTTGGTGTTGTAGAAATGGACACACACACACACACACACACACACACACACACAGCCTTGTTGTTCTGTGCCAGCGCTGCAATTCACCAGAGGGGGAAATCTTCCAGGATGGGAAGAGAGCAAAACTCACTGGTTAAAACACACAGGTTTGGAAATGACCATTGGAAACAAATTAATATTTTAAAATGATTTTCTTTTCCTGGTGCCTTCAGATGTCTCCTTAAGATCATATATAAATAAGTCCAATATTCCCACAAGGACCTAATAATTTATACAAACTACAAATATTACTCTATGCTAAGTTTTAGCCACAATGTTGCAAAGAAGGTATTATTCAGTTACTAAGAACAGTGAACACATTGCAGCTAAAATTGCACTTGTATATGTTGTCAACAGAAATATTTGGAGAAATCTTTAAGGAAAAGAGCTGTATTTGGATAATAGTAGAACTATTGAGTGGTAATATTCAAGTCTGTCAGAATGATGTATTTCATTTATCAGAAACAATAAAGTATGAAGCTCTCTAAGAACAGAGAGGACTGACTTATATAGGAGAAAGATAATGCAATAAAACAAGGGAGTCCACAAATTGATTGAGCTTAGGTTTGCTGACAATTTTATTTTACTTTAACAATGGATTCTACTACCCCATTGTATATTTATATCACAACAGCATTAGTTATTACTATTATATTGTTAATATTAGTAATGACTGCCCTCATTTTCAAGATATGATTCAAAACATAAAAGATAACATAGTATTCCTAAAAAAAAGCTAAAATGAAAAATTGAGAGAGCGATCCTTGTCATTTATCACTTCAAGTTACAGTGTGCATTTCCAGCATCTAAATTGGCAAACATAATAGGTTAGGAAATAATGGGATAATTAACTGAATAATTAATAATAATAAATTAATAACAATGATATTAATGCCTGACATTTACTAAATGCCTAGTATGTGTCAGCACAGTGATATGCACTTTTCGTGGATCATTTCTTTAATGGTCTGAACCTAAGTATTGTCATCATCATATTATACATGGAGAAAGTGAGATACAGAAATATTCAAAAGGTTCAAAAATTGTTCATTGTTTTAATAGCTTACCATAACTGTGAGTAGCTGAATCACAGTAAGTATGACCATATTTTTCAATGTTTCCTTAAAACAATAACCCAAAACTCAGACACCAATCATGAAGTTTTGAACATGAAACATGTAAGATATAATTTGTCACCAAAAAAAGAAAGAAAAGAAAAAAATTAAATATTCATTCACCTTGTTAAGATGTGGTACATTCATTGATCAAGGGCTCCAGATCACCCTGACTCACTTCACTTTTAATGCTGTATCAACAGCATTGTCTTAACACAGCCTTGCAGGCAAGGGTGAGGGTCAAACACCTGCAGATTACTGCTCAAATCCCTACCAATCTAGGACCGGAATTGTGATGGTCAATGTAAGGTCGTTGGGGGCATGCAGGGGGAGTATTTTTTACATTATGGATTTTTGTTCTGAGGAATTTCAATTTCCCCAGAGAATTTACCTCCATTCCCTGCCTGTGTCGCAGCCAGGTCAAGGGTTTCTGGATGGGCGGGGGTGTGAAAACCTAACCTTTATACAACCTGTGACTAATGCCTTGGTTTTCAGCCCCTTGCCTCATCACCAGAGGTGGGTGCGTCAAGGAGAGTTCCATGGGAGGGATCAAGCATTTAAAATAAACACAAAAATATAAAAATTCACTAGAATAGTATTTAGATTTAACAAATGTTATTGCTTGGTTACCATTTTAAATCTTTTAAAAAACTTTATTTTTAAATGATTTCAGGAATACCAGAACAGTCACAAAAGCTATGCATTTTGCTCTTGTATAGTTTTCTCCCAGCTTCCCCAAATGTTAACATGTTATAAAATTATAATAAATTAGCAAAACAGGAAATAACATAGATACAATACTATTTACCATTTGTATTGGTCTGCTTGGACTGTCACAACAAAATACCACAGGTTGGAGGGTTAAAACACAGACGTTCTGGGGGTTGGAAGGTCCACAGTCACAGTGCCAGTTGCGTTGGTGCCTGAAGGGCCCTCCCTCTGGTTCACAATGTCTGGTGTCTCCCACTACGAGCTCACATGTTCTTGCCCAAGTGCCTGTGCGCTTGGGAGTGGAAGAAGAGAGGTCGGAGAGAGGGAACTCTCTGGTTTCTCTTATTATAAATTCACTAATCCTATTGGGTCAAGGCCCCATTCTTATAACCTCATTTAATTAATTACTTCCTTACTCTGAATTTAGCCACTCTGGAGGTTAGGACTTCTGCATATGTAATTTAGGCAATATTCAGTCTGAAACACCACTGATCTGTAGAATTTAATCAAATGCAACTGAACGACCAATCTGTGATGACAATTGCATTCAGTTGATACGTCTGTCTCCTTAGTGCCCTCAAATCGGGAGCAATTCCCCAGTCACTCTTTGCTTTTTCATGACTCTGACACTTTTGAAGAATACTGAGATGTTATTTATACACTATTCTTAAATTTGGGTTTGTCTGATATTATCTCATGATTAGATTTTGTTGTGAACTTTTGGCAGTAATATCATCAAATTAATACCATGCTTTTCTCAGAATAAGACACCAGAAGAAGGTAATGATACCAATATGTGTTAATACTGGTGAAGTTAACATTGATGATTTGATTAAGATGATGTGTGCCAGCTCTTATCACACTGCAGAGAAATACATTGAGACTATGCAAAATGTCTTATGTCTCATATTTTCACCCACAAGTTCAGCATCCATCAATGCTTCTTGCCTGCAGCAATTATTACTGTGGTGATTACACAGTGGTGATTTTCCATTTCTATCACTCTTTCTAAGTAAGAATTTTACTGCAAGGAAGAGCTGCCTTTGTATTGTCTTTGTATTCATTTATTCAATTGCTCATTTACATCAGTAGCTGTTCATGGATAGTCATTCTGTTTTGTGAGTTACAATGAATTACTCCATGATTGTCATTCAAATAGTCCCAAATATGACCATTGGATGTCCCTTCAAGTTGACTTGCTATGTCCTTACAACTTACTCCCATAATTTTTTAAAAATGGACTTTAGATTTTAGGAGTTTTACATTTAATAAAAATCTAAGGTAAAATACAGAGAGTTACCACATATCCTATACTGTTTTTTCCATTAACATCTTACATTAGTATAGTACATTTGTTATAATTAGTATAATACCATAGTTTACTCAGACGTCCTTGGGTTTTATCTAATGTCCCTTCTCCGTTCCATGATGCCACCTAGAATGCCACTTTACACTTAATTACCATGTCTCCTTAGACCCTCTCAGCTGATAGAGCAGAAATAGGTGTCTGTGTACTAATCAGTGTATTACACATATATGTAATCATCTGTATTAAGCTAACCATGAATTCACACTGATGTCTCCAACACTAATCCATTATCAACTGGATCTCCTTGCTTATCTGTCACCTACCACTCTAACAGTGAGAAAACTGATTCCGCATCCAGTTACTTAATTTTTCAATTCCAGTATGCTTACAGAGCAGTACTAGGGTTGCTAACCCACACTATCATGTGCAACAACTTACCCAAAAATACTAGTGTTGATATTTCTGTCTTCAGCCTTACAGGGTACTTATTACCAAAGTTACTTAGTTTGTACCTTTCCCCTCTTCCCCTTCTTTGAAGTTACTTAATAAATACATAATATAGTCTTAGCCAGAGGGACTTTTAATATTAGGAGGAGCTAAAGTTGTCTTCATCAAAAGAAGCCCCATTTCTTTACATTTGTTTATTAATAAAATCAACACTTCTTTTATGAGTAAAGCTATAAATTGGATTTCTGAAGTGCTCAGAGCTTTCATACAGTAACAAATTCAAAACCAACTTGATGTATTGTGGTGGCAAGTGACACTTGAGGCCATGGACGAAAACATGAACCAGACCCTGAAGACAGTTCAGAAACAAATCAAATAAGGAGAGGATTTGGGACAGCTAATCTATAGTGCCTGCTAACATCTGACACTAATAAATTTCTTGCAGACTTGACTAAGTCACATAGTAAAACAGTAAAGAATTTTCGTCTGAGACTCTTTTGTCTCAAAGTCAGCTTTTACTAAGTTGAAAAGATGATCTTCTCTTTTATGGTTCTGGGGCCAGGACAGTTCTCTCTTACTTGGGAAAAAGCTGTGTCCCAATGTCAAGTTATAGTTGCCTGTGTCCTGAGGGCTGGGCACAGCCAAACCTCCTGCATTTTGTTGAAGCTGTGTCTTTGTTGAGGGCTACAGATATACAAATCCAGATGGAGAAAAAACAGCCATCTATGGCAGTCTTACTGGGATTGAAATCCCACATGTCCTTCCTTTAGAAAGGTACCACCAAAGCCTGAAGTCTCCTGCCTGGGCCCTGGAGAAGCTTCAGTTTCCATATGTTTTTATGAACTCCCAATTTCACACTTTGTTTGTGTCTCCAATATTCAGCTTATACACCAGATTTAGAAGTTCAAAGTCAGAGGGATTAGTCAAAGAAAATATAAGAAGGACCCATGGATATGGACAACAGTGAGGGGACTGATTATGGAAGTGGGGTGGGCTAGGTGGAAAGGAGTGGAGGGGAGAAAATTGGGACAACTATAATAGCATAAATAATAAAATACATATAAAAAAGAAGTTGAAAGTCACAAGTACAAGAGTGAGTAAAAGTAGGCTTACAATTGTTAGTACAGAAAAAGACAAATGATACAAATAATACAATGATAAATAAATAATAGTATAAGAACAAACTGTTTCACATACAACTGTAAATCTACTTTTGCCTACTCCTTTACATACTAGTTGTCTTCTGTATCTGCATTCTGAACAAATTGGTTCCTCAAATAAATGAATGAAGAATTGGGAAATCAAAATATCACTTTCCTTTTATTGATGAAATTTAGGTCAAAAGATGCAGTTTATAACCGGAGGTATAAGAGTTCCTTCTTCTAACTGCCAAAGTTAAATACTTATTTGCCAGTCATGGGAGGTGAAGGGAAAAGTACCCTTCTTTTTTATAAGCAGGTTCTTTTCCATCATAGCAAGAAGCAACAGAAGACACATTTGTTTGGTTCATTACAAAAAGAAGTGGATAGAAAAGAACAATACATATCTAGGTCCTTATTGTAACTTTCCATCTGCCATTAGCTTCAGTGATCCAGGGTGAAAAATCCATTAAGACCCACTTGAGTAATTTAATTGCAATGTTTGTTGGTATGTTTTTCCTTGGATCCAACTTCTTTGGAACTCTCCGAGCTTCCTGGACTTGCATGTCTAGTTCCTCTGCCAGATTGGGGAAGTTTTCCTTCATTATTTGTTCAAATAAGATTTCAGTTTCTTGCTCTTTCTCTTCTCCTTCTGGCTGGCACCCTTATGATTCAGATGTTGGAACATTTAAAGCTATCCTAGAGATTCCAACGCCTCTCCTAACTTTTTTGAATTCTTGTTTCTTCATTCTCTTCCAGTTGAATGTTTATTTCCTCCTTCTGTTCCAAATTATTAATTTGAGTCCTGCTTTCCTTCCTGTGACTGTTGGCTCCCTGAATATTTTGCTTTATTTCACTATGTAGCCTTCACTTCTTCCTTTATTTTGTGGCCATACACATCTATTTGGTAATGAAAATTAGGTAATAGATGCATTGAAAAAGTCATAGAACTTAATAACTTTATTAAAATAATTACTAAGACTTATAGATTCTGCAAAGGGGTCGGACGGAGTGGAAACACAAAATTGTTGCAAAAAAGTATTGATGTTAAATGTTGGTAAAGGCCTCCTCTGGTAAAGTTCCACATGTGTGAAAAGATAAAGCTGTGATCTGAAAAGAGAAGCATGAAGGGCAATTAATATTCATTATTTTGTTGTAGATTTTGAGAGAAACCTAGAAATAATTAAGCAATCTAAAATCCTCAATTATTTTTTAGTCAGTGAAAAGAGTCAAATTAATTTGGCCAGAGGTTCAGTCAGGATGCTTTAATATGTTTATTAAGAGTAAATATAAAAAAATTCAGACACATTCAATCATATTTCATAAGTTAAGGAAGCTAATATTAAAGGAATTATTACTGTTGGAACTCTGGGATCTCTGGAGATAAGGAAAGAAGTCATTTTAAATTTCATTGCATTAGTTACCAAAGAAAAGAAAAACTCTGCCTATTTAAAGTCTTTCCCTAACCTTTACAAACTCAGTTCTTCCCTTTGAGTGCCAACAGAAAGATATTCAGAAAAAAAATGAGGCAATGGGAGTCCTGCATTGGGTTCTGATTGTTAGGGCAACATTTTATGACAATGCAACATAAAATGTTGTGGTTGTGGGGAGGTGGGTGGGGAGGGTGGGGAGCAGTAGCCATGATAGTTAAGCACAAAGGTTTGGAGCCAGGCATGTAGATCCGAATGCTGGTCTCAGTAGTCACTACATGCAGTTCAGGAGGGACCATGTAACATCACATAGCAGAAAACCTCGGGATTTTTATGTGAGATGAAAGTGCCTAAACTAGAGAGTGGAGATAAAGATAAAATAACATAATTGCTATGAATTTCTTAGTGTATAGTAAGTGCTCAAGCAATGTTAGCAGTTTCTATGTTGACATTTATTATTCCTACAAATTGAGACAGTCTGCCAAGCTGGATATTTTCCAGGTCCTTACTGAGAGGATCGCTGTAGGAGTCAAAAAACAAAATAAAATATATACCATGTAACCTGGCAAGCATATGTTATACCAGCACATCTACGCAGAGCATGGTAACCTGGGGCGAGTTAAGAGGCACCGTACAATCAAGAGAAGCTGAGCCCTGGCTGGTGTAGCTCAGTGGATTGAGTGCGGGCCTGTGAACCAAAGGATCATGGCTCGATTCCCAATCAGGGCACATGCCTGGGTTGCAGGCCACATTGATATTTCTCTCCCTCTCCCTCTCTCCTACCCTTCCCCTCTAAAGATAAATAAATAAAAACTAAAAAAAGAAAGAGAGAGAGAGAGAAGCTGAAATAAGTAATGTATGTCCTCTGAATGTTCTGTTTGATTTCATTTATTTTGTTTTGGTTTTGGCAAACTCATTACATTTGAACCCAAAAACCCTGGAGTTTGAGAATAGGTTTTATCTTCCATCTTGCTCAGTATTTCAGGTTAGTTTTTCTTCAATTTCCTTTCTCTTCAAGAATCTGTTCATCAAATATCAACTCTCCAAGTGTTCTTTGATGTCAGCACCTGGTTTGGGGTATAAAGGATATTATTTTTTCCTATAAAATCAACACTTTTGCAATATACCAAAAATGCCCTATTTTATATAGAATATGGGCATTCAACAGGTGGAGAGAAATGTTATGTTGACTCTTAGGAAAGACTTTTCTATAATTCATCAATTCACATTCTTGCATTAGGAGGAGCTGTATTTCACATACAAATCAAGCACAATCTAATGACAGAAAGAAATTTCAGTTGCCAAGGTTCATCTTCAGATAGATAAATTACAAGGAGAGTAGATTAAAACTACAAAGACCCAAGGGACATGCTGTTTCAATCTACTTCTGTTTAAGATAAATTTCAGTCAATACTCTAAATTAACTGTGTTATTGTCATTAAAATTAATCATAGAAGCATTTGGCAATGTTTACATTTTGTTAAAATATCTTTAATAATATTATAACTTGTATTTTTCAGGAAATCATTGTTTCAAGATGGCTTAGTTACCACATTTTTCATAATTCTTTCAAATCTAATTTTTCTCTCCATAGTTCTGAAGCATCTGAAATCAGATGCTGTTGCTTCGTTGGTATGTCGTTCCCTTCTCATGGAATGCTTGACTTGTACTTTGAATTAGCATTCACCATCACAGCTTGATACCTGTAAGCATACTTTTGATGGCAAAGATGGTGTTATGGCTCCAAACTAAGTAATGCTTGAATCTTACTCAGCTACCCACCTTTAGCCACCACCCTACCTCCCCTCTAGCCCTCATCCTTAATGCAAGGATGTTTTTACAGAAAAGAGTTGCTGAATAGGAATTGAAACATCACATTAAAAAAGTTTTGGAAACTGTAATGCATACTTCTACCCTAAAATCAAGATTGGGGGTGTGGGTGGCTCAGAGATAAGGGTCAAGGAAAGCCTTCTATTTACTTTTTACTTATGCAGGGTAGGAAATAAATAGGTTTACAATTGTGAGTACATGAGCCACAGTGTTTAGTCTTGTATTATTATTTATTGATTGTTGTATTATTTTCCATATGAACGACTGTAAACTTATTTTTGCCCCAACCTGTATTTAAATCTTAGACCCGTTGGGCTCAGGCATACTTGTGGGAAGAAGAAATGTAGATGACTAATATGCATAGAAATTTTCTGAAACCTACCTCCCTAAAAGAGGATGGCATGGAAGTGCACTAAGAGGGGAGGGCTAAGGTTCATGGTTCTTGCAGATGGTAAACCTTACCTAGGTCTGTTCATTGCCTGGATGAAGAATGAGCAACAGAAGAACACTTCGTAGTGCACTTTGAGCACAGTAATGCCAGTCACTTATAATCATAGCTCCATCAGTATTTGGCGTTCCGACCAAATCGGGAATGTGTCTTCTCCTTAAAAGTGATTTAAGAGGGAAAATGTGGAAAATTCCTGGAGGCACAAGGACAGAATGGCTGTTTCTTCCTTGTGAATTTTATCAGGACTATTGTCTTTTATCAGGACTATTGTCTTTGTTAAGAATAATTCCTTCCTTATCTCTATGTATTTTTTTAATTAATTAGAAAGAAGTCTTCTTTTCCCAAGAGAAATTAAGCAACTAATTACATTTTTTAAAAGGCAAATGCAAGCCAAACAATGAGTGTTTGATGATTTTTAGGCTGGTGAGTGAGTCTGGCCTGGCCCAAGCATTTCGGGAACCTCTGAATCATCTGCAGGGCAAAAGATATCAGGAAGATGCAAGCCTCTGCTGTTACAGGAATTTGTGCCCGACTTGCTTGTTACCTGTTACATAATGACTCCTATCATAAAGAAATGGTAAAATAGTGAGATTTCTCATATGATCACATATGATTCAGGTTGATTTATTCTTAAACTCCTCAAATATAATATACCATCAACGTTCAAATATTCCCATCAATCTCAGAATCTTCACATCCCTGATGATAGGATCAGGTTTAAATATCTAGTTGTCCAGAAAAGGAAGGTACTAAGAAGGACTCACATTTGTGGATCTTACTTTGCTATAACTAAAATCCAATTCACTTGATGAGTTTTTGTATATACAGTTGATACATATTCTGTAATTTAACTCATCCATTCATTATAAGCCAAAATGTAAAATGTCCTAGAGTGAATGAAAAACTTAGAAGACTGAAAATGAAGACTTGGAAAATGTATTGAAAAGAGAGGAATAAAATTACTTTCTGTGGAAAAAAAGTATTGGAGAAAGAAAGCAATGACATAATAGCTAGTAGTAAGAAGAATTAAGGTCCTTTACCTTTGGTAATTGGAGAACTGTCTAAGAATGTGTAGATGAAACTTGAGATCTGGTTAAACAGGTAGTAGCTGCTCTATGACATGGGGAGTTTGGAAATTAGAAAGCTAACAGTGACATAGGGGCAGAGGAGAGGAGAGACAGCATGTTGGATGAGGTGAAACTGAAAGAATTTTCTCATCTACCCTCATGAGTTGGTATGTGCTGAATATGAGAGATGGAAGTGAGTTACTTAAGTAGTGCAAAGCACCCAGACTGTGTCTTTGAAGGTGTAGAAGTTCATTCATGCACCAAAATTCAAGGAAAATTAGAAGCATCTATGGCTTGAACAGAGAAGTGAGGGTACCCATATTTCTGAATGCAAAATTTAGCATGTAAGAGTTTGTCAGTTGTTAAGGATGAGGTTAGCACCTTTTAAAGATTGAGGTCACTCAGGAATTCTAGAAATCTATAGGCCATGTTCGTAACTATAATGATTGACATAGCATGTAATATTTTTTCCATTAAAATTCTCAACATGACTCTGGTATAGCAAATGATCAATCAATCAATTAATAATAGAGAAAAGTTTAGATAAGCTATTTTCATGTTTGAGATTAGAAAAAATATTGATGGTGTAAAAAGAAAGTTGTATTTTTATCATTAAAGTACTAGATGTAGTAATAATTACTAAGGAATATAATGGATTTTTCTTAGATCTCATTTACTCTGACAATTGCTTGAAGGATACTAATGACTGTTCACATATTGATATATGAGGCATACAATTCAGAATAAAAACTCACCTTGGAGAAAGAACAATAAAATATACAACAAACTTAGGTTAATAGTTTTATGGAAAAAGTTATACTATAAATATAAAGATAGATCTTATAAATATAATCTTGCAGATTGGATTTCTTTATCTGAGATCAAATTCTTGATGGACATTTAAATTTGAAACTTTGATGCTAATAAAATGGCTAAAGTTCATACTTTTTGAGAAAGCCATGTATCACTTGTAAGAGCAGGACTGATTTTCAATTATACTACTATACTGTATTTAGTATATGGCTACAAATTTTTTTCCATTTTTACTATGTTTTATGAAGACTAAGGAAAAGCAAATGCGTTAATAAAGGAGGTAAAGTAATCTTGTTCTCTCAGTGCTTCTCTTTCAAGAGAAATGACTTCTCACTCTTGATTAAATCTCTAATACTAAAACCTTATGATCGTCTTGAAATTCAAATCATAGATTATAAATTTTACAGGAATTAAAATCTGCTATGTATTTAATAGATTATACATTTGATGTTACTGATGCATAGCTCAGTGCTTTTACTATTTCCTTCTTTATGCAGAAGTATTATTAGTGAAGACAATTTCTTAAAAAAAAACTCTTCACTTACCATGAACCCAGGATATTGAACTTTATGAATTCAGGATAAAATACAAAAGAATTGTATTATTTATTTCAATGTCAGGATAATATCTCTGGTTTGTGTAGATATGTTATGAAACCTATACTTACTCGATGGAAATTCTGTTTAGTCATGATCATCAGCCTACTCTTTGACTTGTGGTGGGCAAATGACCAAGGTCTACCTGTTCTTCATTCCTCAGGCTTAGAAATATTTAGCAATAAGTATGTGGGAAAATCAGAACCTTCTGGCTATCATGACACTACATAAAAAAACAATAAGAGATGAGGGTGGGTGGAGAGAGAGAGAAAATTGGTGATATCATTTGAGGAGCTGGTTATGGAAACCAACCAGTTTTCCTACTTGCTTGTCAGTTTGAGTTCATTTTCCAATGATTTGCATCCAAAAGAGTCCTAATGAATCTACATAAAATTTGTTAAGCCTTTTATATGGCAGACCCTTTGTGAGGCATCAAGAGTCAAGTATGAATGATGGAGAATCAGTTCTCCAAAACAATGATTCTTAACAACACCATCCCAAGCGCCCAGGCATTTTGTGATAAGTAACATTTTAGAAATAATTTATTACTATGAGTAGTTAAATTTATTTGTGTAAGAATCTTTAATACATTTGTGCTAATTCAAGGATATTTTATTTCATCATCATTCTCCCTTTTCTTGTAAGAAAAAGTGGCTTATGTTAAAAATCATAAAATAGCATTCCTCTGTACCACCTGCACACATTCTGCAGAATACCAATACTCCCCAAATTCCCCCAGGAGTTCTGGGTGTTATGTCATAGTGATGCTATCTCACAGTGATCATGTAGCATTATTATATCTTCTGTGACTCAGGACTCCCTGATGGGCCATGGAAACTACTGACTGGTGCCTAAGTGATACCAACAGGACCAAGAAACCACAGGTCACTGCACTGCATGTCCAGTACCATTGATGATCGTAATAAACATGTGCCTAGAGGTTCTTGGGTCAGCCATTGCATGAACCATCTAATGTGGTATCCTTCTGTTTGTTTTCCATTCTCCATTGTCTCCTGCTCAGGATGATCTATACTGCTTTACCCACTCCCAGGATTACATATCAGGACTCCTTTACCTCACAGAAAAATAGGTCATTCAGTATTTAGTAAGCCAGGCTTCAAACCTGTTTGCAATTTAATATTGAAATTAAAATCAAATTTTCATTTGGTTATTCTTATTCTGCAGAACATGACCCATGACCAAATTTCTCTCTCCGTCTCTTTTTCATTAAGATATAATTGATGTATAACTTTTTATTAGTTTCAGGTTTACAACATAACATCCATCACCACACATAATAAAATCTTTTTTCTTGTGACGAGGACTTTTAAGATCCTCAACTTTCATATAAGAAACACAGTATTATTGACCATCCAACTGGATCTCACACTACTCTGACCCCTGATTGTGATGTTCCAGGAACACTGGCCTTCCAAAGTCTAAGTATTTCACTCCCTCTCACTTTAAAGTCTTTGCTCAAGCTGTTCTCTTTACTTGCAATACTTCTATCTCTACATTTTCTACTCATAATTCAAATCTCAATTTAACATCACATCACGTATTCAAGAAAGCATCACTTTAATCCAGTTGTCATATTAGACATGTTCCCAATACCTGTGACTTTACTAAATAAGTACTTTATAATTTGTAATTATCTTTTATTCATTGGTATAATTATTTCTTAAATGATTGTCTGCCTTACCAGATTGGGAATACCATAAAAGTAAACACTGTATTTATTTGTGTACCACTGTATCATCAGTGCTCATTTCAATGCTAGGAAAATAGTAGGTGTTTCACTTGCATTTATTGGAGAAGTAAATTAATGAAAGTGGAGGAAAATCTTAATGTCAGAAAATGTGTACATTTCATATTGCCCTCTCATGGTATCACTTTTGCAACTGAAATTGATTCTAAATTTCTTAACTACAAATGTGTGTGTGTGTGTGTGTGTGTGTGTGTGAGTGTAATTTCTTATAATAATGGGTATTACAGATTTTGGAAAAGGACTCATTGTCCTTTCCCTTGGGGTTCCTACTCTAATCTTGGCTTTTGCTTTATTGTGATGCTCCTCTTTTTTGTTTCTTCCTGATGTTCCCTTCAGACCAGCTTTATCCAAGTCTTTGGTTCATATATTGGAAAATGTAGTCATTGCCATCACCTGCACCATTTGATGTAGCAACTCTTACTTGCTCCTGATGTCAGAGAGCATTCCCAGAAAAGGGCAAGCAATCAGCGCCCACTCACCTTCTGTATACTGTCCCCTTAACAATAGGTTAGGTTCTTGGAAATAATGTATGTGGCTTTCTGCTCTCCATTTAAGAGTGATTTCTTTCCCAAGAGGCATCCCAGGCTCAATGCCAGAGAACTGTTGTGAGAAGTTTTCTCAGCCCAGTGTCCTGCTAGGACAGTGTGCCAAGCTCAGAACAGAACACATACATACTCACAAAGTTATAACTGCACTTCAGCAAATAAAGGGATTATGTCTTTGAAGGTTTGTGCCAAGATAAATTCCTAAAAATTCCAAGTTTGTTTACATTGTTTCCCTTACTCTTCCAAAGGTCCCAGCCCACTCTCTCTTTAGCTGCTGTCAGGCACCACGATCCCATCTGAAAACTGTGCACCCTATGAGTGATCTCCTCATGTCCAAAGTTGTGAAGTGACTACTCAGAAAAGCTCACTGTGAGTAATGAGGCATGTGATACATTTATGTAATGGATGCATGACAACTATCAAATCTTATTATTGGGCTAGGTATTGGTGGAGGTCAGGGGGACAGATATGAGGAAGAACCTCCACAAAATTGGAATTAACTTTCAAAAAATTGTGTATTTTTAAGCTTCAGTTACCTTCAAAGTACTCTCCATTTGATGCGATGCACCTATGGAGGTGTTTTTTCCACTGGTCAAAACAGTTTTTGAACTCGTCAATGTTGATACCTTTTAGTGCTTCTGCCATTGTTTGTTTCACCTCTTCCACATTGGCAAAATGTTTTACTTTTTTCATCTGGGAAAACAAAAAAATGTCGTTGAGGAGAGATCAGATGAATAGGGAGTCCTACCATTTTTGGTCAAAAACTGCTGAACACTCAGCTCTGTATGGGCAGGTACACTTCTAAACGACCCATCATGAAATGGGCAAATACACTGAAAGAGTCTTGAAAAAAATTCACTGCAGCCGAACACAGCCTCTCACAATGATGCCAGCTGGTGCTCTGATACAGGTGGGTTTCTAGAGCACTAACCTAGCAGAGGAAGCCTGTACTACAAGGAGTCCACCCTCCAGAAGATAATTCCGTTTTGGGGGAGCCCACCTCATACATGGCCATATCTGGACCCCTAAATAGCATACTTTACTTTTTTAAATTTTGTGACTTCAAATAAGCTACATAAGCAATTACTGGAGGTTTTAATTTTTTTAGACCAGTTTTCTTCCATATATTTTAATTTTTTTAGAATAAACTGTCTCTGATTACAGTTTTATTTTGATTTTCACATTCCTCTTTATTGAGCTGAACACATTTTATACTTAGTGTTGTTCACTATAAATTATAAATCTTTTCTGAATTTGTTTCTTATTAGTTTTTGTGCTATTCAATTTGTAGTCATAGTTCTACAAAGTCAATTAATATTAAGGGTGAGAGACTAACTCCCAAAGTAAAGAGATTCTGATTTAAGGATGATTCATTTTTAATAGAGAACAAAGTTGTCACAGCAATACATTAGTTTTCTGAAACATAAGGTAGGTGCCTTTTACTCTAGCAGCAACATATACCCCCCACTAGTGAGATAAAACAGTTCTTGATGAGCACAAAAGGGCACCATGTTATGAAGTATCACAATTCTACACAACAGAATGAATGAAAATATAAAACTGCCCTGTAAATATAAGTTTCATATTCTCCTTATTAAGGTTAAAAAACCATGTACTTGAGAATTCATTATGATTTTCAATGATCCATATATACTAAGCACCAATAGAAGTATTTCAAGCAACGATCCCTTCAACACAAGACAGTCCTAAAATCTCAAAGGTTTATAATACCATTTAGTTCTCACTCATACAAATGCTGAAGGGTGGCTTCAGCTTGTCTGGGCTTTGCTGGGTTTGGCTGGCCATCACTGAGTCTTACAGTGCTCTGTTTTGTCCCTCATGTTTTTTCTTCCATGAGCCGGGCTAGAAGATCAACTACTATTATGCCATTCTGTTGTGATGGCAGGAGGCAGAAAGAAGTTCATGGTGACCAATCAAAACTTGCAATACTTTTTAATTGAATTTATTGAGGTTACATTGGTTAATACATTTATATTGCTTTAAGGTGTACGATTCCATGACATCATCTGCATATAGTATTGCGTGTTCACCACGCTAAGTCATGTCTTCTCCCATCACCATTTATCCCCCTTTCACCCTTTCCTGCCTCTCCCCACCCCCATTTCCCTCTGGTAATGCCCATACTGCTGTCTGTCTATAAGGATTTTTTTCTTTATCCCTTTACCTCTTTCAACCCCCTCCCCTCTGACAACTATGAGTCTGTTTCTATTTTGTTTGTTAGTTTATTTTGTTTATCAGATTCCACATATAAGTGAAATCATATAGTATTTGTCTTTCTCTGATTGGCTTATTTCACATAGCATAATACTCTTTAGTCCATCAGTGCTGTTTAAAAAGGTCAGATTTCTTTCTTTTTTTTGTGGCCAAGTAGTATCCCATTGTGCAAATGTAACACTGCTTTTTTATCCACTAGTCTACTGATGGACACTCGGGCTCTTGCAAATCTTGGCTCTTGTAAATAACACTGCAATGAATATAGGGGTGCTTATATTTTTTTGAATTAGTGTTTCAGGTTTCTTCAGATAAATTCCCAGAAGCAGAACTGCTGGGTCATAAGGAAGTTCCATTTTAATAATTTGAGGTAACTCCATACTGCTTTTCACAGTGGCTTTACACATCTGCATTCCCACCAATACTTCTAACAGCTTCTGATAAGATGTGGCATCTGTTACATGTGTTCACATTCCTTTTCTGAAAACAAGTTACATGGCAAACCCCCACATCATTGGGGCATGTAATTATAATTTTCCTATGAGTGGGGGGCAGCTGTGAGTGGGTGGTGATAATTTGGTGATTAATTATCTAACACGGGAGGTAACCAAGGAGCTAACTTATTTTTACTATGGTTAAGGAGATAGACAATTTCATTCACCTATTAATACACCACAGTGTTAGAATGTTCACTGTAGGTCATATGCTTATTAAGTTTTCCATTGTGACACAAACTGACGATACTAGAAAGAAATAAAAAATATAGGAAAAATGATCCTTATTAAGGTTTGTTTTTTCTTTTTAGGCCAGGAGTTGGCAAATGTTTTCTGTAAAGTGCCAAACATAAAATACTTTATAGTTTCCGGGTCACACACAGTCTTTGTGGTGGCTTCTCTCTTCTTTTCCCACCTGCGCATTTTCTTCCTCCTTTTTATTTTCTTTTATATGGATAGAATATAACAATTCTTTAAATATGGATAGAATTATTAGCTCTCAGACTGCATAAAAATGAAACACTAGCCAGATCTGGGCCATGTGCGATAGTTTGCCAGCCCCTGCTTTAAGGAAAAACACAGGCAACCATTCCTATTAAACAAAATGTTATTTCCAATAAATTTGTATACTCTACTTGATTAATCTGTAAATCTATAAGTCAATTCTCTTTGTTTGCAAAGTCTCGATAACTGAGAGAACAATATAGAACCTCTGTATCAAAAAGTACTTATAACAAAAAATTATAAAAACAAGTACTTCTAACAGAGCCTGTGTGGCTATGACAAATGCATTTTCCTTAGTTAGTCAGCCTTACTCTAGCAGACATATAGTTTAAGCATTAGCTCCATGTTCAACTTTTCACACTGAATCTGCACTTTTGAACTGGGAATATTGAAGATAATTGATATAGTGTACACAGACATGAACTGAGTTCAGGTCCTGCTTTTGTCATTTATTAGTTGGGTGGAGCATGTCTATTAAAGCTAATATATGGCCTTTGACGATCCCAACATCTGAATCATCTTGTTATGTATTTTTCTTTATGATTTGAATTTTCCTGGTTCTTTGCAGGCTAAATTGGAATTAAATGGTGGACGCTTTTAATATTATGTTATGATATTCTAGTCTTACTTAAATCCTAAGTAGGCTATTGATTTTTTTTTTTTTAACTAGGCAATTGACCAGAGTAGGTTCAGGCCACAGGCTTCAACTTGCTTTCCATGGATTCTTATCGCCATGCCTGCTCAGTTTCAAAGCATTTGCTGAGCTATTTGGATTAGCCTCACATTTGTGTCACCCAGTGGCCAGCCCTGAAATGGGTAAACATTTACCCTTAGCTCAGTCTTCAAAACCATCGGTATGCAGTTAAAGGTGAGGTCTGTGCCTGTGCAGTTTGGAGGTGAGCCCAGCAATTGAAACATAGTTATGGGATTGCTGTCAATCTCCCTCCTCTCTGTGATCTTCCCCCAACAGGTTCCACCTCCCTGCCCGCCCACCCCCACCCCCCCGCCCCGCGCCCGTCCCTCAGTCTTGCTCTCTGGTCAGAAACCTAACTTCCTGCTCTTCCAGGCACTTCCCGAAACTGTGTGCACTGAAGACAAAAGAGTGGGAGGAAAGAAACAATGGGGATTCGCTTCATTTTTGTAAAATGACGGTGTCTTTCATCAGAGGATTTTCCTCTCCCAGTTTGTAGACTGCTGCCTGCCTGCCACTTGTCATCCCCGTATAGCGGCCACCACACCACCCCAGTACTGCCTAGGGGCTGGAACAGGAGAAAATGAAACAAACAAAACAAAATAGACCATTGCTCCTACAATGGTTTTCCAAACCTTAGTTGTCTTCAGATCAGGAAAAGTGTTTCTCATGGAGCTCTTTCTGTCTGTTTGAGGGTGTGCATTTACAGATATGCTAGGTTTGGTGACACAACATAAAAAGGAATTAAATGGTTGACATATCCTACTGAGTTGGAAAAGCAGATCTTGGGACCCTGAAAGAGTGCACCTCTGAACATCAGCTAGGCAGTGAGTCTGGTACCATCAACATTTCTCCTAAGTGACCATCTTCTGAGCCTTGAAGACCATCTGTTGCTGCCCGTCCAACTTGATGTAGAGTCGAAGACAGAGGTAGAGTATTTCAGTCAAATACTCTGACTTTATTTGATATTTCTTTTTTAAATTTTTTATTTTAATTGTTGATCTTGTACAGTTTTCTTTTACTCCCACCCCAGCCCACCACCCTAGCCCTCCCCACCTCCCTCCCATTTCCACCCCCCATAGTTTTTGTCCATGAGTCCTTTATACTTGTTCCTGTAAACCCTTCCCCTTTTCCCCTGAAATTCCCTCCCCTCTCCCCTCCGGTCACTGTCTTATTATAAACAAAATAACAAACATGCTATGTGTTACAGGGATAAGAAAAAGAAAAAAAAAAAAAACAGAATAGTAACTTTAAAAGGGCCAAGTCAACTAACACGAAGAAAGTAAATGTTAAAATGATAAAGAAATAATAACAATGATCAAAACATAAACTTTGTGGATTATAAATTTTACAATGTTCTTTTTTAAACACTATCTGGTAATGTCCAAACATCTTGTTTGAATGTGCCTCTCTTTCAGTTTAAACACATCTCAATAACTAGCACTTTGTTATTATTCTCTGCTTCAATATTTTCTATGTCAGAGTCTTTGTGGTTTTTTACCTTCTCTTGGTTACTCTATCTGAACCAGGGTTCCTATACTATCAATGTCATTTTCAATACTCTGGTATGAAAACAGCTATGAAAATTTTCCCAAGCAAAATGATTTTCTTTTTGCATGCCCATGCAAATTCAGTGTGAAACTCACCAAGAGGAAAAGACATCCAAGGGCAAACAAGGAAGCTATCAGAGCCTTAGTCCACATAGACTCTTAAATTCTAATTCTTGAGGTGTCTATGAAAAATTGCTATTATTTTAACCACATATTCAATGCAAGTTGGTTCTCCCATATCTTTTGATAATTGTGAAAGATTTTTGATGGCCCCTACTTATTATACTTTTTGTTTATATTTAAAATCTGAAAAAATTGACCTCTTTGAGCTAAATTTGGTATTAAGGTTTCATCAGCACTAATACATTGTAAGGTCAATT
This sequence comes from Glossophaga mutica, assembly GCA_039655065.1. Taxonomy (NCBI): domain Eukaryota; kingdom Metazoa; phylum Chordata; class Mammalia; order Chiroptera; family Phyllostomidae; genus Glossophaga; species Glossophaga mutica. Next base: position 159,687,756 of record CM077306.1, read on the forward strand.
GCAGATTGGTTTAAAAATAAAAAATAAGGGGTTTCTAAAAAGGGATTTAAATCAACAGAAACTACTGAAGTTTTACCTAGATACCTACTAGATTATGGGGACCTTTTTACAGAATATCTTCACAGGAATTTCATTCATACTTACCTTAACCTATTTGTAAATGCTGTGTGATGTTAATCAATGTATTTAAAACACTATATATGCGAGTGCCTTAAAATATGATAGTAACAGCAACTTGGCACATTTTTATACCATGGAAGTAATGAACAGATCCATTTATTTGCAAACATTGCACCTTCAAGTCCTTGCCCTTCAGTCATACAGACATAATTTTAAGACTTTAAACATACAGCAATTTAATCACAAATATCTTCCAGCTGCTGGCCGGGAAGGCTTTTCTATTGATCGTCTTTTTCTTTTTCTCCTCTCACAGATATACCAAGTATGAGAAAAACTGCCAGATGTCGCAAATTGCAAGCCTGATAAACACAGTACAGTCTGAAAAACAGATGGAGGTGTCTGAGGCTCACAGCATTCGGTGATTCTGCTCTTTCTCTGGTGTGATTCACACGAGGTGATAATCGCGGAGCCCAGATGCCGGCTCTGCAGCTGCCGCCCAGAGCTGCACCTCCTCTCTGTGTCCTCTACTTTGTGCAATGAGTTTGAAAACATTTAGGCCCTGCTGAGCAAGTGCGGTTTTTCTTTCTTTTTTTTTATGGTTAGTCAATAGTGAAATGAAATGGGCTCTGAAGATAATGAATCAAATTTAACAGGGAAGCAAAGACATTTTTGTTTCCTGAGGCCATGTTAGCATTTTTTCTGAGTACAAACAGAAGAGCTTGGTGACTATTTAGGATGCAGGTTAAGGCAAAATCCAAGAGATCGAACAGACTTTAATGATGATGGCATTCTAACATGTAGACCTAAGAGACAGATATTCTTGAGAGCGAGATTTATAGATACATCTAGTCCATGTAAGATATATTCTCCCACATGAAGTGGGTGTTTTGGAACCAGTTAATTTACATATGGGAATGAAGGGGAAAATTAGTAAATTAAATATTACTAAACCAGAGATCCCAAGCAGTCAACCAATATCATAATTGGAGGAACAAAGGAATGATACGTTATTGACCAGGGACATGCCTGGGACAAGACAGCATATTGAATTTTTAAAATTATGGCCTCTTTCAAGCACACAAATTTAACAAATTCTAGGTAGATGCCCAGAAGCAGTTTGAGATAGTCTGAAGTTGAACACAAGTCATAGTTCAGTAGATTAATTTCTCCACACATACTTCCCAGGACATATGTACTGTGGCAAGCATAAAGAGGTAAATTAGATTTGCTTAAGTCAACGAGCAATTATTTGCTAATTATATCTACTTTGAAAAAGTAGATAGCAGAATGGGGAATTAGAGGAAAGAGTAGAAAAACCTGCTTATAATCTTATAAAACCTGCTTAAATCTTATAAAACCTGCTTAAAAAGTGCAAAGTACTAACACTTTGATTTGGGAGCTGAGATATACATACAAGAGACAGTAGTATACTGTTAACAGGAAGCAAGTACTTCAGATCCAATAACAGTATGTTTCTTATTAAGGGCAATGATTTTGTCTTTCTTAGGGATACTATGGCTCCACTGTTAATGCTTATTAGGTGACTAATAAATATGCATTGAGTAAGGTGAAACACAAAACAGGCTAAATTAGAGTAAAGTTCTTTTTAATTAGCACTTTAAGGAGTAATAAGCACAATTTGGCAGAAAAGAATGGCAGAGAAATCCATGTGAGAAAAACTGTTAGAAAATAAATGGCAAATTATGTTTTTCATTTAAATTTGAGATGTATAAAAACATACACTAAACAATCGACCTTGATTTCAACACCACAGGCAAAATGAGGTACCAAAAATTTCTTCAAATAACTGGAGGTAGGCATGTTATCTAAGAAAAATCATTCTTGGAGCCACATGTAGCCTGAATTGTAATAGAAATGGCTGAAGGCAGAAAAACTACTTGAAAACTCTTATAAATATTCTAGCATTCATTGAAGAACTAGTGTAGATTACAGGAAAGGAGTACAAAGATCACACATAGTCTGGGAGAACTGATTTACATGTGAAAATTGAGAAGGCAATAAAAATAAAGAGTACTAGACTGGAGATCCCAAGCAGTCGATCAATGTCATGACTGGAGGAAACAAGGAAGGATATGTTACTGACTAGGGAGATAGTTGGGACAAGACAGCACGCTGAATTTTTCATAGTACCACTTGTTTCAAGCATATGGATTTAACAAATGAATAGCTTTGCCATATGTGTTTATATACTTCTTTTTAAAAGACATAAAACAATACAGATGCTTTTGAACCCCTTTTATTCCATTCATTTCTCCCCGTGATCAATGGCAGGCACTAAAGTTGGTTCATGTTTACCATCTATGTTCTTATACCTTTGTTGAAATTGTGTGATTCTATAAAATATTAATTATGGCCTTTAAAATTTATCTAGATGTTTCATTTTTGTGGAGTGCTTTTCTAAACTCAGTATTTTTGGTTACCCATGTAAATATTTGTAAGTTTTGTTCATTCACATTCACTGTGACTGATTCATTGACTTTGTTAGAGTAGCTTTGGGCGTGCAGAAGTTTTCAATTTTAATGCCTAATTTATCTATCTGTTCTTGTAGGGTTTGTACTTTGTATGCCTTGCCATGAAGTAATAGTGTTTCTGTTTTTTGTTTATTTATTTATTTTTATTTTAAATTTACTTCTAACATTTAAGAGTTAAACAGAAAATTATTTATGGTATGGTGTATGAGTTAGGGGCATGATTTTCTGCTTTTCAACATGGATAATCAATTATTCATTTATTAAGCTGTCAATAGTTTTCCCACTTACTTTTAATGCCACGTCTATGATACAGAAACTTTTATCTATGGGCAATTTTTTTCTCTCATTGATGTATTTACCCTTGCACTAACACCATAATATTTTTATTTTTATAACATAATAATTATTGGTAAAATTATCACTTGTTAATATCTGCTAAAACTTTTCTGGGTTTTGATTGAATTATGGTGAATTTATGGACTAATTTGGGGAGATCTGACATATTTATCGTATTGAGGCTTCTTATTCATGAGAGAATATATTCCACCATTTATTTAGTCTTAATATTATATTCTTTAAAAACATTTTACAATATTCTATTTAAAAGATACCTATTATATTTAGCTAGGTGTAATTATAGATCATAGTTTTAGTTGCTATTTTTATCGTTTGTAAGAACTTATTTTTCCATGGTTTTTACTGCCTAAAAGAAACACCTCTGGTATTTTGAAATTTTTTGAATTCTATCTTATACATATCGCATTGTACAACTCTCTGAGGAGTTGTGATAGTTTGCATTTTGGGTCTTCCCGATTGTTCATGTAAGCAGTCCTATTGTTATAAGAATGTGTTACTTTATAAGAATTATAAGTTAGACTTATTTTTATTTACTTATTGCTCTGGCTAGAATTGTATTATCTACTATAGTAACCACCAGCAATGTACAGCTACCTAAATTTGTAAGTTAAATTTAAATAAAATTAACTACTAGCTTTTTCAATTTCTGTAGTGACATTTTAAGTGTTCCACAGTCACATGTGGCTACTGGCTATTAAATATTACCAAACAGAAGAAAACATTTCTGTCATCACAGAAAGTTTTATTTAAGTCCCAAGCTAGAACCTCAATTATAGCAAGAAATAGACTATTTTGGAACCACATGTATACTTAAACAATTTCTGACTTTATTAATTATATATTGCTGTATAACTAATTATCACAACATTTGTGGCTTAAACAGCACACATTTATTATCTCACAGTTTCTGCAGGTCTGATGTCTGAGCACATGACTGGACTCTCTGTTCAGCTTCTTACCAGGTTGACATCAAGTTGTGGGCCAGGGGTGGACTCCCAAGTTGACCGGTTCTGGCAGCATTCATTCCTTTGTCATTGTAAGAATGAAGTCCCTAGTTTTGTACCAGCTATTGTCTGGTACAAAAGCTATTGTCTCAGCTTTTAGAGGTCACCTGCAGCTCCTTGCCATGTGGCCACTATAGGCAGTTCACAACATGGATGTTTGATTTTGTTGAGGCCCATCAAAGTACATCACTACTATTTCTTCTTCTGCAAACTGTATGTGAAAACTCTGTTTTTGTAGGAGCCTTCTGTTTAGGTCAGGTCCACAAAGGATATTCTCCTATTTGCTACATAACTTAACATAATCATGGGAGTGAAATCTTGTAGTAATGGGTTCCACCACAATCAAAGGAGAGGGGATTATGTGAAACTGAGGGTTATGTGAATTATCTTCCAATTCTGTCTCCTACACTGACTCACATCTATTGTTAAATGAAACACAGTCATTTAAAAACACATAGCCCCTATCCTGCTTCATGGAGACCTCTCATTAGAAACAGTTATCTTTATAACTCTCAGCCTCAGTCATGTGTGAATTACTTCATTGATCTATTTACCAGTTTTGTTTAGGTTCTGTTTGTACAACTGTGTCCTTTCTTCCACTTCTTCAGGTATATGTTCAAACCTCAGTTGGGAACAATTTTAGCTCTTTTTAGCATCCTTTCTCAGAAGGGCTGAAAGAATTGAAGCCACTGGTTCCACCTTAGCCTGGCTCTCATCCCCTGACATGCATGGCTTATTTTTCCATTTCAGATACTCAAAAGGAAAAAGACCTCCAGGTCACTTTTCCCATTTCCAGGAGTCCAGGAAACATATAGCTTCACATAGCAGCCATGGTTCTTTCTATTTTACATATATTTTTCTTGGAGATGCATAGCTTGCTTTTCACAAGCTATGCCTTTTAAATGCATTTAAACATGTATTTCTATCACTGCTATTTGTTTGTAGTTGCAGGTGGTTGATTAATCTTTGAGCTTCCAGGGTCATAGGAACTAGAATGCCTTTGAAGTTTATAACTTGAGCTACTAAAATTAATACAATTATGTTCATGATGATTGAAATGTATAAAAGAGAATATATATATATATAACTAACAAAAATTTTCCCATACAGATTTACTTAGGTTTACCTGAAAGATCTATTTATTTATCTATGTTTTTACTTATGAATCGTTGAATCATTTACATGGAATCATAAATGGGGGGCATTGATACGATAGTTCTATTTATTTTTATAAACCGATGTAATGGAATGAAGACTCAAAATTTGAAATACATTTTTAATGTTGTTTCTCTTTAGCAGTAATGTAACTGCATTTATCCTTTTATATTCACTTTCCTAAGATTCCTTATAGTCAATAATATTTTCACAACACCTAGCTATGATTATGATAGCCTACACAGAGGTTAAACCAATAATTTTGATGTAACAGCCCTGCATTAATCGTGCTGTCACAGAGAAGCATGATCAATATATTTCAGTAATGATTTAATCTGATGGTTTCTTAAAATGGTATATTTTGTAAGGTAACAACTGAAAAGAACATCTGAAAATACAAAAAAAAATTGGTTTACATCTGCTATACAAATATTTCAATACAACCTGCTGAACTTCTATTGATTTCTTGCAATATTGATATCATAAAAAAGCCCTTCTAGGTAATATTATTCATCTCAAGGAGGTGAAGGTGAACAAGATTTATTTCAATGAACTTAAATTTTAGAGAGAATCAGAATTCATTACCTTCATATTTATTACTACCAGAGACTTTACAACATATAAGCTAATGCAATCCTTTAAGGGGAAAAAAAAGTCTGGGAAAGCTGAGAAACTGACTAAGCCATGTAAATGTTTCAGTTTTGAATCTTCTTGAAGGTAATTGAAGACTAAAATCAAAAATGTTTACTGGAGTCATAGTCCAGTTCTGCAGAAAAGAATATAGTAGAAATACCTGGGCATAGCGCTGTACCTGAAGTAACAGAAGTTATTTAAGACCTGGAAAATGTTCAAGATAATGAGTGAATAGACAGTATCTAGTGAAGAACACTTGGCAGGGATATTCATCCTCACTAGACCCATAGGAGTCCACACTTCAATCAACTGCAACTTAGACTCAGGAAAATCCTGATGATGATTTCTGAAATAATACAAATGTACAAATGATGGAGAACCAACCCGGAAGGTACCTGTATAGCTAGTTGAAGCAGAAACCATAGCAGGGCATTAGGAATTTGGAGAAAGTGGGGATAAAACCTCTGCTGGTGAGTGGTACTCCTGAGGGAAAGGCAGCCTGTGTTTCTGCGTCCCATGTCCAGTTTAATATGTGTTTAGAGACACAGTGTTTAAGGAAGAATAGAAATTAAGAGAAGGATTTAGATGGGAGTATCAAGTAAGACTTCAAGAGAATGGATGTCAGAGGGGAAAATTCTAGTTTCTTTAAGAGGTGGTATGTTTCCAGCACCACTTAATAAGAAATGATTAGGTGGTAGCAGCCATTTTTATCTTCTCAAATGCCAAACATTATTGTAGGCAGAACTGTGGCTCTCCAAAGAAACATGTCCTAATCCCTAAAACCTCAGAACGTATTGCTTTATGTGGCAAAATGCACTTTTCTGATGTGATTAAGTAAAGCATTTTGAAGTGGGCAAGTTTTTCTGGATTCATCTGAGTGGGCCTAATTAATCCCAAGGATTCTTACAACACAGAAAATCAGGGGTTAGAGTGATGCAGCCATGAGTGTCCCTAAAACCTAGAAAAGGCAAGAAACTGTTTTTTTTCTTATAGCTCCAGAAAGAATGCAGTCCTGCTAACTCATTTTAGATTTTTGACTTCCAGAACTACAGGGGAGTAAGTTTGTATTGTTTTAAGACATGATATTTTTGGTAATTTATTACAGCAACAATGGGCAACAACACAAATATGCAGGCATACATTCTCTCAATTGATTTAATCTCACGGAGTGCATGTCCTGTAAACCTGGCACAATTGAGCAGCATTGTGATGAGAATGAAAGTCCATTTTTTCCTGTCTACCTTGTTTTTTGATGTTCTGCTTTTATTTTAATTAGAGTATGGGAATATCATCTTTCTTGTGATAATTTCTCTGAGGGGCTAAGATCAGCGTTTACTAAACTTGCTATTAGCAGGGCCTGCTTAATGAGAGTGGGGCATGCTCTATGGAGAAGTGAATCACGTGAGATTGTCCGGATGGGTTGTTTGGTAGCATCTGCATTTGATCTACGTGACAACCTGAGTGAGAGCCCTAAGACAAGAAGTAGATGCTGGTTAGAAACCAGCTGTGCTACTACCTTCCTTTAGGTTTTAATAATTTAGGTTTCTATATCTTGGACATTGATAAAAGTAAAAGGGATAATATGTTTGGATTTTCATTTCTGCCTAGATATTTGGTCATGAGAGGGCATTATGATTTTTAACCTTAGATCATTTTATAGAATATCAGTTTAGGGGAGGGGGGAAGGGACAGTGGGGAAAAGGGTTTTCAGGAACTACTGTAAAGGACACAGGGACAAAACCAAGGAGGGGTTGGAAGCAAGGGAGGGAGGTGGGTTTGGCTGGGGTTGGGGGGAGTGGTGGGGGGAAATGCAGACAACTGTAATTGAACAGCAATAAAGTAATTTTTAAAAAAGAACATCAGTTTAATAATAAGGTAACTGAGGTTTTCAGAAATCTTTATAAAGGGTCTGGCAAACTATATAAACTTTTTAAAATTGTATTTTCCATTACCATTTAATCCTCTTGTACCCTGCCCCCACAATCACCACACTGTTGTCCATGTCCATGAGTCCTTTTTTCTTTTTGTTCAATCCCTCCAACCCTAACTTCCACCCCTTAGCCATCATCCTGCTCTCTATCTATGAATCTGTATCTGTTTTGCTTGTTAGTTCAGTTTGTTCATTAGATTCCACATATGACTGAAATCGCATGGTATATATCTTTCTCTGACTGGTTTATTTCATTTAGCATAATGTTCTCCATGTCCATCCATACTGTCTCAAAGGATAAAATTTTCTTCTTTTTTATGACTGAGTTGTATTCCATTATGTAAATGTCCCATCATTGTTTTATCTACTCACCTACTGATGGACACTTGGGTTGCTTCCATATCTTGGCAATTGTCAATAATGCTGCAATAAACACAGGGGTGCTTATGTTCTTTCGAATTAGTGTTTGGGTTCCTTCAGATATATTCCCACAAGTGGGATTGCTGGCCCAAAATGCAGGTCCATTTTTATTTTTTGAGGTATCTCCATACTACTTTCCACAGTGGCTACACCAATCTACATTCCTACCAACAGTGCAAAAGGGTTCCCCTTTCTCCACATCTTTACCAGCACTTGTTTGTTGATTTGTTGATGGTAACCATTCTGACAGGTGTGAGATGATATTTCATTGTGGTTTTAATTTGTATTTCTGATGATTAATGTTGTTGAGCATATTTTCATATGTCTATTGGCCATAAAAAAACAAACAAACAAACAATTAAAAAATGAGCTAAGTACCTGAATAGATGCTTCTCCAAAGAGAACAGAAATTTATTTTTTAATACTTTGGAGAACTGTAATTCCAAGGTCAGGTTGCCAGCACAGTTAGGTTCTAGTGAGGGCTCTCTTCCTGACTTGCAGATGGCCACTTTCTCATTGTATTTTCACATGGCAGAGAATGCATATAAAGAAGCTCTCTGGTACTTTTTCTTACAAGAGCATGAATCCCATCATAAGAGTTCCACTCTCATGGCCTCATCAAAGCACCTCCCAAAAGCCCTTTCTCTAAATACCATCACTTTGTAGACTAGGACTTCAACATATGAATTTGGGAAAGGTCATGAACATTTCTTAATAAACCATATGGCTGGGCATTATTAAAACTAGAAGTTAGAATAAGGATAAATTTCCAACTTTTGCTATAGTGGGAACTTGTATTTACTTTGATTAATACATTTTTCCTTAACAGTATCAGATCCTTTCGTGTCAAAAATCTAAACTATTTAACTATGTCCTAGAAAATATTTGAAGGATCAGTGGTGCTTGCTCATATTAGGTATGAAAGCTACTGAAAATGGGAACAGGATGTCCAATTACGTGAGTAAAGAGCTTGGCAGTATTATGAGAAGTCCTTATTTTTCATTTCTCATGTCTTGCTCTGTGAAGAAGAACTTTCTCTTCACTCTTAGGAAGGAGAACACAGGATATTAAAAAAGAAAAAAGTGTAGCCTTTTTCTTACCCAAACCTATTTCTCAAAGAGATAATAGGTGAAATTGGAAAGAGGAACTGGGTGCTTGCTCATAAGTCTTATATGAGTGAGATCTCTCTTGTTAAAGCTGCTTATCCTCAGGAATCATGATTTCTCTGTTTATGTACTATACATTTGTTAAGGTTTTATAGTGATATTTTAGGTTATACTATTACACTATTATACTGATAATATTATACCTATTACACTGATAATTTTAGGATTAACAAAGCTTGGTTTTGGCTATAGATCTAAGTTATATTTTCCAAATCAGTTTTACCGATAATAAAATTTACATTTTTATGTCTTAATTTATCTCTGTTTTAGTCCATTCATGCTTGTATAACAAAAATACCATAGATTAGGTGGCTTAAACAAACACTTATTTTACACATTTGGAGGCTGGGAAGTCCATGATCAAGCTGCAGGCGGATCAGATATCTGGTGAGAGCCTGCTAGTGCCATTTATGAAGGCTCCACCCTGATGCACAAATCACCTTCCAAAGACCCCCACCTCTTAATGTACATTGCACATTAGGATTTTCACATAAAAATTTTGGGGTGACACAAATATTTAGTTGATAACAACCTGATTTTTTGTAGTTACCTCAAATATCTAGAAATCATGTTGGAGAGAGAGGAATGATTCGTTATCACCCCTAAAGTTCAGTACCTAAATTTTATGCTAAGTGAGATAAGCCAGTCAGAGAAAAACAAATACCATATGATTTCACTCATATGTGGAATCTAATAAACAAACTGAACTAACAAGCAAATAGAAACATACTCATAGACAGAGAGCAGTCTGAGAGCTCTGAGGTGGGGGTAATGGGTGGAGGGATTGAGCAAAAAGGGTAAAGGACTCATGGGCATGGACAACAGAGTGGTGACTGCAGGGGGAGAGGGGTATTGGGGACTAAATGATAATGGAAAATATATTAAAATGTTTAAAAAGAGGTTCTACTATAAAGGGAAGAATAATTTAGGATTATACAAAAAAGCACCAGGCTAATTTGTGCTAAACTCTCCTATATTGCAATGTTTTTCTTTGTAAAACTAAAAATACTTCATATTTATTCATCTTTTGCAGTTTTTCAGTTGTTAATAAATCTTTTCTCACCTGATCATTTCAGACCTTGTAATATAAGCTTGTATTTTTGTTTCATTTTACATATGAGGTAACGGAATTTTGGAAAATCTGCCAATGGCAATATAACAACTAGGAAATGAATGAGATAGAAATGGAAACCATACTTATGACTCTGAGTTTAGAGTCTTTCAACTTATTATTAACTAATTAATAAGTGAATTCTTTGATAGTGATTATCAGGCACTGTGCAAATTCCTAGAGATATACTGATGAACTAGGTAAACATTACAACTGCTCTGACCAAGTTTATAGTGTAGAAGGTAAAATAGGCAAAAACATTTTTAAAGTCAATAAAGTTAAAAATGTGCAATCAGCCCTGGCTGGTGTAGCTCAGTGGATTGAGCTCAGGCTGCGAACCAAAGGGTCGCAGGTTCGGTTCCCAGTCAGGGCACATGCCTGGGTTGCAGGCCAGGCCCCTAGTGGGGGCCACGTGAGAGGCAACCATACACTGATGTTTCTCTCCCTCTCTTTCTCCCTCCCTTCCCCTCTCTAAAAATAATAAAAAATAAATAAAATCTTTAAAATAAAAACAACGTGCAATCATAGTAGAAGGTGAGGATGTCATGAGATCATACAGCAGAGAACGCTTCACCCTTCACCTTTGGCACTTCTCTAAATAATAGAGTTGTAGTGGTGACGATGCATCCAAAGGCAGTCACTATGAGCCGTAAACGTTCACAGTACCTACTATATCTAACAAAAACTATTACAAAGAACCTCTGATCATTCTTCATTACTTAATTTATTTATTAAACTATCTAGTACAAAGGATACAAAACTAAATATGGCATGACTCCTATTTCAAAGAATCCACATCTTGTAGAAGAAGCAGACATGTAGTTGTATAATTTCAATGACATATGACACATTTTAGGATGACTCCTTGTGCCGATCGCTTTGGAAACATAGAGAGGAGCATGGCAAACTATCTAGGGGTGGCCGGAAAGATGTCACTAAGAAAGTAAACTTTGAACTGGCTCTGGAAAGATATATAAAATTGATCAAGTAGATAATGAGATAAGCCAAAATAGGCATAATATTAAAAGACAAGTTTTTGCTAGAGTCATGATATATCCAGGAGATGGGGAATTTTTAATTTGTTTTCACTGCTGAATACTTCAGAAGAATGCTTAAAGAGGTCTAGATGTCCATGGGAAGTTATGTTGAGGTGAAATCAAAAAGCAATATGATTATAATCTTAACAAGGAGTCAACAGGAACCCATTAAAGGTCTTTATATACAGGATTATTATGAAGATACTTCAGGATTCTGCATTGTAGGTGGGTTGTAATAGAAAGTCTCCTGCAGGGAGGAGTCTTTAGGAAGCTGTAGCAATAGTTCAATCAAGAGACAATGAAGTATTTTCTAAGGATGTCAGTGAATGTAGATAATAGAAGCAGAATCTAGAGACATTCAAGGAGAATTTTCAGTACATCAGTATTTTGGATGAAGAGAACTCAATAATAAATGCTCAGTTGCTATAGATATCTTAGGTAAAATAGATAACCAGATATGAATTTATGACTATTGTAATAATTTAATTAAATGTAACCATTGAGTATTTAGTGACATCAATAATAGAATTGTATTAGTTCAAAGCTCCTAGAATGTGATTTCATTGAATTTCAAGATTTGAAGTCTAAGAAGATAGATGGGTTAAAACAATGTAATTATGCTGTATGTTTGAAGTCTAGATATAGCCTAAACATAGCAGTTGTGAAGGAAACATCTAAATAACTCAAACAAATAGAATAATTAGTCTTTGGTTGATCATGCTTTAGGGAGACTAGTGTTCTAACTCTAAATTTAAATATATCACTGTGCTAAGATGAATATATTCTTCATTTTTATTAGATAGGAAAAATTGCACATTACTTATACATGTAAAGAGAGAAGAACATCGCATTACCTTAGACTTTACTTTTTTTGAGTTAAATAAATAAGGTTGCTATTGTTAGAAAAATTGTTCTCTGAAATAATTTAAACACAGAATTGGTTGTCACCATTATGTTATCTAACTTACTCTATTGATCTCCTAAAGGTTAAGAGCAATAATTTGTGTGTTATATATAAATAATAAATTTCTGTAAATTATTTAAAAAATAAAATGAATCAAATTCAATGCTAAGTCACACAAATAATTTTTAATAGCATCACAAAATATTGTGGCAATGAATTGAATATTTAAAGCCACAGCATGATAAAATAAAATTTAAAAAATAAGAATGTTTCCATTTGAGTCTCTGGAAAGTATAAAATATGGTAATAAAATCATAGTGAACTTTGCAAATATATGAAATAGCTTTTAGAAATAAATTTTCCACTTAAAAAAAGAAATTGGTAAAACAATTATAAAATTCTATTGGTAAACTTTCTATAACATAATCCTCTGACATCTCCTTTTGAGTCTGTTTCTAAGAGTGTGGGTTTTAAAGCCACTCTTATTTTATCTTAGCAGAAAGTATTGATTGAATCACACATAAATTATCATCAGAAATACTTTCCTAATTTTAAGCATGGCTGAGGATCAAAGATAGTATTTGAGAGAGTAGGGTTAAAAATTCACCTGAAGAAAGCAAATTTGCTAAGAGTACAGCTTATGGAATTAGGCAGACTCAGGTCCTGCGCTTGTTCTACCACTTTCTGGAAGCATGGTCTTCAATATTTAACACTTCATGACTCATTTCCTCATTTGTAGAGTGGACCTATTATGAGTAATTCATAAGAATGTTGTACAAATTAACAATATAAAAGAAGTACATCTGTTAGTTTAGGACCTTGTACATAGTAGGTAGTAAGTGTTCATTAATAATAGTAATGTTATTCATAATGTTTTTCTTTTTTGAAATGACTGAGTGGAGGAAACAGAAAGGTAGAAATGATCATAAAAACAGCAGTGAAGAAAAGATAGATCACCCATAAAGCAGTTAATTACATTGATAACAGACTTGAAAAAGCAAGAATGGAAGGAAGAAAATAGTAAAATATTTTTAACTACTATGAGAAGTAACTGAGTACTTAAAATTATGTGCTCAGTAAAACTATCTATTGAGGACATTTAGCAAGAAAGAAAAGGGTCCCAGAAAGAAGACCGAGGTAGTTGAACATGAAAAATAAACAAAAAAATCATTAATCGTGTAGGTACCATAGATCTCTATAGAATGTCTACATCTGTGTGATGATGAGGATGATATCATCTAATTTGTGGTGTCAAATATCAAGAAAAAATCTTTATTACTAATTAATGTAAGTTCAGTTGCACACAGTGTTTATATGTCTGATAATGTATCCTTCATTAGATTTCTTCCTGTCTTTCTTTTTTCTTACTACCTTATTTTGCTACTATCACCTAACAAATAAAATACTTTATCCAAAATTCAACATCATTAGTAATTAGAACATTTCAAATCAAAACCACAATGAGATATTAATGAATAAAGACACAATAACAGGTATTGAAAATGAGTAAAAAATTAATATATCCATACATGGATATTATTCTTCAAAAATATGGTATGTAAAAAAGGCCAATCACATAAAAATGCATACTTATAATGGCATTTATATAAAATATCTAGAATAGAAAACTTAATAGACACTCTAGAGTTTAGATCAGTGATTGCTTAGGGTTGTGAGGGTGAGAGGGACTGTGGAAATTTATTGCTAATAATTTTTTTAGGATAGTCAACACGTTCTAAAATTGATTGTAATAATGGTTACACAACCCTGAATATACTCAGAAAAATTGAGTTGTACACTTTGAATAGGTGAATTGTATCATACATAAATTACATTTCAATAAATCTGACATATTTTAAATTGTTTCACAAAATTTAAAACAAATTGGCAATGCACTTGTGAAATGTTGCTCAATCACATAAAGAAATAAAACACAATATAACAATGAAATTATATTTAACACCAACTAAATAGCAAAACTTAAGAATTAAGAAGTCTGAGAGCAATAGTAGAATGATTGTTTCCAGGCCTGGGAGAAGAGAATGAAGAACTAGTGTTTAATAGGTTGGAGAATGTGAAAATTTACTGGAGATAAATTGTACCATGATGTGAACGTACTGTTAGAGGACTGCAAATTTTAAAAAGGTTAAAATTTTGTTATGTACAGAATAAACAATAATACACTAAAAAATCAGAAAGAAGGAAACAAGGGAGGGCAGAGGATGGAAGGGATGAAGGAAGGAAGGAAGGAAAAACGGAAGGAGAAAGGAGAAATTGGGTATAAAAAGTAAAGAAAGAAAAGAAACTGGAAATCAGTGAAACATTTTATTCACTGGTGACTAAACTGTATATCAGAGAATAAATTATAAAGCTAAGAAAAAGACTGTAAACCTAACACATGATGCAGAAACCTTCCTTTCTATTCATATTTGCCCACCATAGGTCATGTGTGGGTGACTCATGCTTGTCGAGCATGAAAGTGAAAGCTTTCTTGCTGGTGGGAGAACCTACATTCTTCCTCTCATTGACCTGAATTCTGCTGTACCATAGTTAAATAATATTCTTCTTGGATTTCAGATCAGCACCCAGGACTACAAAGAAAAAATACATAGTTTTAATATTGAATAAGTCAAGGAGAATAACATTGGTCCTACCATTCCCATTGCAAAAGGATGAAAAAATAGCTATACATTTTTTGCTGGTTCATCAAGAAAAACATAAATCAACAAACTCTATTAGGCTGTGAAGTTTAGGGAGAAAGAGAGCAATTCAGGGAAAATTTTGTGTTCTTTTTCCTATACCCATGACTGACATATTCATTATATTGTAAGAAATCAAAACATTTCCATTTCATATTAGGTTCCTCACACTCTACACATTTAGAATTAAGGTAAACAAGAGATTTAAAGACAAAACTATCCATTAAATATCTACTGATGTCTGTCAAACGCATATCTTATTAAAGCCAATGACTTTCCTTCCAAGAATTTGAGCGTGTCTCCCACAGGTGGGTGGAGCCTATGTGATAGAATACATACAGGTGAAAATTAAAAAGTGAATTTGGAGGGAGTCCTAGCCCCACACCAGGCCCCCCAGCTCAGGGTTCCAGTGCCGGGAAGATAAGTCCTCACAAATTCTGGCTGCAAAAATCAGCAGGGACTGAGTCAGTGAAAGAAACTTCTGGAACCCCAAGCAGTTACTCTTAAAGAACCCACATGTAGACTCACCTACTCAGACTCATTCCTTCTGAGCTCCAGCACCAGAGTAGCAACTTGAAAGTCATCAATGACATACAGGGAGAAACTGATGTGTCTGGCATCTAGGTGAGCGGAGGCCACTGTCCCTTTTCTAAATCCTCCCCTCATAGAGTCAGCAAGCTGGTGCCATATCTGAGACTCCATCAACCTGGCTAACATTGTTTGACTCTCCTTCTTGAGACCACCAGAGACTCCACTTCACCCAACTTACAGGCCTACACAAGCTGCTTTTCCATATAAATAGCCAGTGTTGGCTCATGCTTCACAACTTTCCTAAATCCTCTCAAATAAGCAACAGCTGGCCTTAGTGAGCCTCAGGACTGGCACTAGCAACAGCCAGCCTAGATTAACAGCTTGGCTTTGCCTGGGAATCTCCAAGCCCAGCACAAGTAGCAGCCATCTCAGATTGCTTTATAACTCAGGCAGTGTGGCCCTGGGCAAAATACTGATGGGGGATGACCTTGGCCTGCACCACTCAGAAAAACCCGAGGCCAGCACACCCAGTGAACAGCTACAGACCACATCAGAGCCTCACCACCCCACCCCACCCCAGCTGATCAGAGGCTGGAGGTTGGTGGTCAGTGGTCATAGGCCATCCTTGCAGCTCACTGGCCTGGGTAAATCCCTCCCATTGATGGGATATTACCGACCAAGGCTCAACTACAAGAGGGGGATATACTCAGCCCACACAAATGGTACACCTCGAATACCCAGCTTGAGTAATAGGGGAGGCTGTGCTGCTGGACCCTACAGGACATCTACTACATTAGACCACACTGCCAAGACACAGAGTCAAAGCAGCACCACCTAATACATAGAAACAAACACAGGGAGGCTGCCAAAATGAGGAGAAATATGGCCCAAATGAAAATATGGCCCAAAGAAATATGGCCCAAATGAAAGAATAGATCAAAACTCCAGAAAAAGAGTTAATGATGGAGATAAGCAATCTGTCAGATGCAGAGTTCAAAACACCAGTTATAAGGATGCTCGAGGAACTTAGTGAAGACCTCAATAGCACAAAAAAGATACAGTCAGAAGTGAAGGATACATGAATCGAAATAAAGAACAATTTACAGGGAAACAACATTAGAGTGGATGAAGCTGAGAATCAAGTCAGAGATTTGGAACATAAGAAAGCAAAAACAACCAATCATAAAAACAAGAAGGAAAAAGAATCCAAAAAATGAGGATAGTGTAGGGAGTCTCTGGGACAATTTGAAGCACATCAGTATTCACATCATAGGGGTGCCAGAAGGAGAAGAGAAAGAGCAAGAAATTGAAAATTTATTTGAAAAAATAATGAAGGAAAACTCCCTAATTTGCTGAAGGAAATCAACATGAAAATCCAGGAAGCACAGAGAGCCCTAAACAAGATGGGTACAAAGAAGATCACTCCAAGACACATCATAATTAAAATGCCAAAGGTTAAAAATAATGAGAAAATCTTAAAAGCAGCAAGATAAAAGCAGTTAGTTACCTACGGGGGAGTTCTCATAAGACTATCAGCTGATTCCTCAAAAGAAACTTTGCAGGCTAGAAGAGATTGTCAAGAAATATTCAGTCGTGAGAAGCAGGGATCTCTGGCCAAGATTGCTCTACTTGGCAAGAATATCATTTAGATTTGAAGGGCAGATAAAGAGCTTCTCAGACATGAAAAAAACTGAAGGAGTTCATCATCACCAAACCATTATTATATGAAATGTTGAATGGACTTATTTAAGGAAAAGAAGAAAATCAAAGCTATGAACAATATAATGGCAAAAAAATACATATCTATCAACAATGGAATCTAAAAAACAAACTACGCAAACAAGAACAGAGACAGAATCATGGCTGTGGAGAGCATTTTGATGATTGCCAGATGAAAAGGGGGTGTGGGAGAATGAGTGAAGAGGTGAGGAGAAATGAAGTACAAATAGGTAGTTTCAGAATAGCCATGGGGATATAAAGTACAGTATAGGAAATGGAGTAGACAAAGAACCTATGCATGATGCACAGACATGAACAAGGTATGGTGATTGCCTGAGGGATTAGGGGGTGCTGGGTGAAGGGAGCAAAGGGGGAAATGTGGGACAAGTGTAATTGCATAATCAATAAAATATATATATATAATTTAAAAAAATAAGAAAATGTTTTAAATTAAAAAACAAGTTTTTGAAATATAAAATAAATAAATTTAAATTTAAAAACAATGAATAGTGAGCCAGTGTTTGAGTTGTAGCTCAAATTTATCACTATCTAATAATGGGATCTTGAAAATTTTGGTTAATCTATGTAGGTTGTAAAGTTGTCTGTTAGGCTAAAAGATATCTAAAGTTGCTTCTAGTTTTAATTTCAGAATTTTTAAAATTTTATCAGCTATCCAAATTGCTGCTTTTCACAATGTTAAAATATATGTCTTCAGAAATAACTGTATGATTGCCTTCTGTGTTCAACTATTATTTGGAGCATTATAGACAAAACTTCAATCATCAAGCAGATTAGAATATCCTCAGTTCTCAAGGAATAAAAGATGCTTCTTTGCATAAAATACATCATTTCTATACTTCAAAATCATGTCGATGGTTGATTGCCCACTAAAACAACACTTTCACTATGGATAATTTAGTTTTTACTCTCTTTCTTCCCAATCTTCCTGAGCTAGTCCTTTGGTGTAATAAAGGACCAATCAATCAATAAATGTTAAGATTGTCTTGTGGTTCATACACAGAATTTTATAAAATAAGTTTATTTTTTACTGTATTTATCTCTAGCTAGAGGTTGATGATGAAATTCACTGAGCTCAGTAATATATTTAACAAGATTTATAGCCTATATAGTTATGTTAAGTGATAAGTCCATAATAATAGACAAACCTCAGGACTGGAAAAAAGTTTCTTCATTTTGTAGTCTCTGGCATTTAGGACCAGGCAACAATCATGACAGATTCTCTATAAATGTGTGTTGAACAAAATATAACTAAATTTAAGGGAATAAGAAAAAATAAAGAACTTCAAATTAATTTGGCCAGACACATTGTGAGTACTTTACCAAAGTTATCCCAAAAGGCTTATCAAGTTCATATAGACAAAATTTTTGATAGACATGCTGAGGCTGCATCTGCACCACTATCTCATGGATTTCACTTATGTGTAATAACCAAGTTGCATAACTTTGGCTTGATAAACCTCGCTCCCCTCAGGTTCAAGGTTTGCTCTTACATTCATTGTACCTCATGATTTACCTGTAACTCTATATTTTTCCCATAAACATTTAGTATTTCATTAAAAATAAAATTTTAGGTTAATAGAAATGAATATATTTTGTGTACTTTGTTAAGGGTTGTTTGTAAAGTTGTAAAATTTCCAATTTATAAGAATTTGACTTTGCCTGCTTTGAGTGGTAGTTAATAAAAATTAGAAAAAAGAATCAAAGAATAGATAGCGAAAATGATTGACTCATTTAATCCTAGCCACATTTTAAACACTGGATGGACATACAGCCATGAGAGACCTACAGATTTAAGTTAAAAGATATTGTGCAAATGAATTACTGAATATATTTTAATCTTCACCAAATTCTATCACATTCTTATTTAGTTCCAAATATATTCTCTTATGACCTAAAATTCATAGAATTATGCTTCTGTTGAAGTGTTATTATATTCTACACTTTCTATACAAAGGGCATCAAATTTATACTCAGATATCTACAACTAATTCATGGAATCAATAAATACTTACGGTTTGTATCATAAATGACCATTTGAAGTTAATTATACCTAGTTCTCATTATAGGTTTAATTATCCTTATAATTCACTTGCACCTGTATAAAATGCCAGGTTATAGGCCCTTCTAGGTTGTTCAGTTTTTTAAAAATAAAAATACTTGGTCATGATAAACTCTATAAACCTTACTTTTGAAGTCAAACTATATGCAGGTATCATTAAATTCTTTAATTACTAGGTAGGTATAAAAATATATAGTAAACAAAAATTTTTTCTCCGTTTCTTCCTCCAAAGACTGTAGATAACCTTTAATCATTGTGCTTGCTCATTGTTTCAAAACTGGTAAAATTATAGTTTAATCTTTGCATATCTATGTTCTCAGAACACAGTCACTGGTGACTGATTTCCATAAAAAATTTTGGCAGATTGGCTGGATCTATGTTCTCTTAGTGGTGGTGTTTTCTCAGAGGCAATCAGCATTTTTCTTCATGTTGCATATGTTTAATCCACATATGTGGTTAAGTAATAGGACATGGCATAGTGCTAAATAATAAGTGGGTTTGAATTGGACTGGGAGTGATAGGAGTCAATTCTCATGGGCTCAATCCAGATCAGGAATTTTGTATTATCCATATATCTATCCTTGTGGGTATAAAAGTTTTTGGGTAAATTGTTTTGAGATTTGTAATTTGTGCAGTTCGCAGGGAAGTGTCAGTCTCTGGATCTTGAATGATGCAACAGCATAAATGGTGGCCATGGATGCAGCTAGATCCACATGTATTAGATATGAACCAGATGATTACTCTCAGAGCTTTAGGTTTTCTCATCTATAAAACGAAGCTAAAGTAAATAACTTTTATGGTTGCTCTGAAAATAGACTGAAAAAAATCATCACGTGAAATGATTTGTACAGTGCCTAATGAAGACTTGGTGTTTATAATGTTATCTTTGCATTTAACAAATTGCCTTATTTTAAAGTTTCAGTTGACAAAGATAATTCTTAGTTCTAGACTATTACAATGTACTTAATCAATAACATATTAATATTTCTATTAATAAAATTTTAAATATGTCAATTTATATATATATACAAATATATAAGATACATATTTACATACATATATTTGATATTGAAAATACTGGTGATAGTGTGGACAATTTATATAAAATAATAGAATAATCAATTTTGTTTAGGAAATTTCTCCTATATGTGAAAAATTCTTTTGTTTTTTTCCTTTATTGTCTCTCTAGTTTAGATAACCTGTTATTTGAAAAAAAATTAGACTTTTAAGACATTTCTGTATTCTCTGTTGTCATAACTATGTTTCTTATAAAAAGGTAGGAGAGAAAGACTTCAGAAATTTTCATTGTTCTAGAAAAGAACTATACCTATTACATACTAAATAATAGAGTTCTATCTTACTTTGAATAACAGACAAAAAATTTATTTCACAAGGACTGACAAAATGAGCAAGATTCTATTAATCAAAAGGGTTTCAAGAAAAAGAAAAAATACATTATTAAAGGCATAAGAATTAAATGTTGAAAGAATGAACAATAAGCTCTTTGACTTTTATTCATTCTGACACCTGTTCATTCCTTAGAGAACTGGACAAGCATTTATCTATCTTAAGTTTGTGTTGCTTCACAAATGCAAGAGTTCCCTAGGGTAAAATTGGAAAGTGGCCCCCATACA
Source organism: Glossophaga mutica (assembly GCA_039655065.1). NCBI lineage: Eukaryota > Metazoa > Chordata > Mammalia > Chiroptera > Phyllostomidae > Glossophaga > Glossophaga mutica. The sequence goes on from CM077306.1 coordinate 159,708,748, forward strand.
CAGAGGTCAAGGACAGACTAAAGAAAGATCACTCTAGACTGGCAGGTAGCAGTTTTAATAAGCAAGGGAACTTATACGTGAGTCTTATCCTGAGTGATCACAAAATGAGTAGATCTTCACACCTACCCACCAGGATCTTAAATGTTTATATAGAGGGTTTACTGGGGTTCATTTTATTATTCATATTTTTGATCATCTTCTTCTTAAAGACCAAGAGAAGCTATTTATATGAAAAAGCCACTGGGATCAGCTTGGGTTGACCTGAAAGCTGGATGCGGAGGGGCCTCAAGAAATCGGGAGGGTGGGACAAACAGTGTGAGCAAGGTTAATAGAGTTTCATATATGGCACCTGCCTACTCTCTCGGAAGACCCACAAAAGGAACAGTGACTTCTGTCTAGGGGAAAGATGACCCTCAGTTCTCACCCTGGTGCTGGACAATTCAGTTCCTCTCCTTATATGTCTGATGCCTTTCAAGCTGTTGTCCCTGCACTAGAGCTCAGAGGGCGTGAGTCCAAGTCAGTGTGTGGGCCCTGTAAGTGTACTGCCAGGGAGTCCAGCAGTGTCTGTGTTCCACAGACTCAGTTCTGCTGGTTTTTATAAGCAGAAGTTATGGAGACTTCTCTTTCTGGCACTGGAACCCTGGGCTGGGAGACCTAATGTGGGGCTGGGGCCCTTTGCTCCTGAGATATTTCTCCTGATTTTTACCTATGACAGGTGTGAGACCAGCTTGCTTCATGTCTTCACCCCTCCTACCCGTCTCAGTGTAGTTTCTTCTTTAATTCCACAGCAGTAGGATTTTCATTCAGGTCTGCCTCTGATGTTTCTGACTGATGACTTTTCTATTGTTTAGTTGTAATTTTGATGTGGTTGTGTGAGAAGGCAAGCCGTGTTTACCTATGCTGCCACCTTTTTTTAAAATTGATTTGCCAATATAGTTGTCTCCATTTTCCCACCACCACTTTCCCCTGCCCTACCCATGCCCACCTCCCTCCCTCAATCCCACCTCCCTTGGCTCCGTCCATGGGTCCCTCATTCATGTTCATTTACATCCCTTTTTCTTTTTTCCCATGTTATTTCCCTCTGCTGCCATCTTGACCCTCTCCCTGGATGTGGCTTCTTCTGTAAATCCTTACAACACTCTAATGTGGACTACTTTTGCACTGACAATGTCAAGTTTTTTTTTTTTTTTTTTTCTCTCAACAAGGTCCAAATACATAAAGAACCTTTGTCCTAAAAAGACTTGGAGTACCTATGGGTGCTATTTATGAATACATCAGCATAGTGTCAAAAGCTATAATTAGTCAGCTAGGTTTTTGTCCACAAAAACACCAAATGACTTATTTATTGCTATTGTTTAGTTGCCAATTTGGCCCCAGTGGTTTGACAATATTGCCCTTTTCATTTTGGCATAAGGTAAGTAAGTACTAATTAGTGAATTATAGGAAATTAGAGCCTTTAAGGCATATTTTAGAAACAACAAATTATTTTTGCTCCTTTACAACCATCTGCAGTGGGACAAATCCAGTAAGTGAGATGCTATTACCTACAAGTAGATTAATCACATTAAATAAAATATTTTTATGTGTCATGGAAATGTTGCCTGGATAATTCACTTTCACTATTGGTTAGAAAATGGGTGGCCAAAAAGAGTTAACATCTCAATATATTTAGGACAGCAGTTAGTTTCCTTATTTCTTGCAGTGGTTGTCAAATTCAAGCTGAACCGCAGCTATAAACCAATGACAGAAAAAAAAATTCACTACTAGCACCCAACAAGTGCTGTGTTCCCTGGTAGGTGGGCACGAAATATGTATACGTACGGTGTGACTTTTAGAACCAGAGCTCACAAGGGTATACTTAAGTCACAGTCTCTCCCTTAACAAACTCCCACAGAGTATAACCTGGTCACTTCTAAAGAAGCCATCGAACATGATAATAGATGAAAAATCAGTGATCGAAATTAAAATCACCAATATTGGTACAAACCAACGATATGTACATCTTGGTGTGAATCACCAAGAATCCAAAATAAGGTCAGTGGTATTCTTTCCTAAAATTCATAACCTGAATCAAATGAGAGAAATATCAGACAAACTCAAAAAGAGAAAAAGTGTATAAAATAATTGGCCTGTACATTTAAAAAATGTTAAGGTCACTAAGCACAAAAAAATAAGAACTGATTTTTTCCCTGATTAAATGAGACTAAAGAAATATGGTTAGCGAATGCAATGAGCAATCCTGGATTGAGTCCTGGACCATGAACAATGGCTATAAAGGATATTTTGGAGGAAACTAATGGAATTTAAATAGAGACTCTGTATTAAATGTAAAATGATGTAAGATATAAGATGATGTAAGAACACATCTTTGTTCAACAGAAGTTAACTACCTGTATAAAAGGACTTGAGGGCAAAGGAGCCTGGTATCTTGAACATACTCTAAAATGATTAAAAAATATGCTTATTTTTTATTTTACATAAATATACATACTTTTATTTTTACAAAAATGGGATTAAATACCCTGTTCTGCAACCAGGTTTTTTTTTTTTTTTCACTTAACCATATAGCTTGGAGATATTCCCATGTAAAAATATATATTATTATTCCATTCCTTTTAATAGAGCCATAGTATTTTATAGGCATGTCAGGTACTTAAGTAGTTTTGATTTTTAATTTTATAAACAATATTTTATCAACATTTGTTGTACTTGTTTGTGTCTAATAAGCCTACCCTAGTATTTTGTAGAAACAGTTCCTAAAGTAAAATTATAGAATCAAAAGATACAAACACTTTAAATACTGATTGATTCCACCAAATCAGCCTCCAAAAATCTGAATAATTTGTCATTCCTTTCAGGAATGTATGAGTGTCTTATTTGCCCACAGACTCCTCACCACTGAATATTAACTTTGAAAATTTTATCCAACTTATGTTTATGATTATTTTAATTTGTGTTTTGGGAATTACTGGAGAGGTTGATTTTTTTTTAAAAAGTGTGCATTGGTCATGTGTGCTTGTCCTTTATGACATCTACTGATATTTTTAAGTTCTGTGTACTGAATTCTTTCAACCTTTACCTTATGTATTCTGAGTTTTACATCCTGTTTAGGAAGTTTCCCCAACCCTAAATTTGAAAAATATTCCTTTTCATTTTCTACTTTATGTTTTAAAATATTTACATCTAACAATTTTTATATAGAATGAGGTATTGAAATAAAAATATATTTCCAAATAAATGTCCATCCTTATTCCATTTAGTGCTTCATTTTACTTTCTTTACTAATTTGAAATTCAACCTTTCATATACTAAACTCTCACATAGGTATCACTTTTTCTGTTCTACCTAGTCACATCATCTCTATATTTCTGAAACAATACTGTGCTATTTTAGCTCTGTGATATATGACAGTATAAGTGAGGTGATGCCCTCCCTCCACTACTTAGCCCTGTGCTTGTGATATAATAGAACACAGAAGAACACAGACTCCAGAGCCAGTCCTAGCTATAGTACTTTCTGCCCACTGTCACATCAGTTGAAATTTACCTTACGTTCTTTATATGTAAAATGTGTAAAAGTATAGGATTATCATCATCATTATAGGACTGCTAGGGTTATAGGATTTGTGAGGATATAAAGAAATGAGTTAATATGTGGAAATTATTAGATCAATGTTTGTCATCTAATAAACATTCTATAAATGCTGCTGTACCTCTTTACATTTTATTTTTGAAAAATATGCTTATCCTTTTGCATTTTTCCTTTATGTGTACCTTTGCAACAGTTTTTCCAGTTTTTAAATTGCCATAAATATGTATTACAATTTATTCATACTTTTTAGGGCACTGGGTTGTAGATTAATTACACCTGAAATACTTTTTGTGTAGCTTGGTGGTGTTGGACAATGAAGCCCAGGTTTTAGTCTGGACCTGCTATGGTTAAAGCTGCCCACTCTGACCATTGACAAAGAGCTCTCAAGACTCTGAGGAGAATAGTGTGAAAATCTCTGGTCTAGAATAATTTTTGTCTTATTACATAATCTCTAGTGTATGTTTGTTTCAGTCAACTGTAACAGAATTACTGTATATTTGTTTCAGTAAACCGTAATGGAATTACTGTGTTTTATTATCTGAAAGGAAGTAGCCATTTGGTTTACTCCATAAAAAAAACATCCCTAGATGATATCCCAGAATTTGCAATTTCAGGAAAGAAAGCAATACGTGACCTCCATCATCATCTGTTCTGACGCTGCAATTTACTAAAGAGATATAATAGATTCATGTGTATCATATACAGAATTTTTGTTCGATTAAATTCAGTAAAGCCTATTGGTATGGATCCACACTGTAGCATACGGTTAGGTGAGATGATACTGTAATTATATCCACATCACTATGGTAGATGTGCCAACATTAGTCTTTTGTATAAAATACATTACTTCAGTTTGTGGCTCAGTAGTGCTGTTATTGGTTGTCTTCTTGATTTACTATAAACAGCTCCCTAAACTGTGAGTAATCTAATCAGCCTTCTGTATTTTATATTTATGTCATCACTGCTGTTGCTAAAAATACAATCCATTAATTATTGTCATAAACATAGTCTGCTGACTACAAGGAGTTATAATAGGTGGCATTTGTTCTATTGTTATACTTTGTTCAACCAAGTGACAGCATGAACTTGCATCTAAAACACAGTTATTGTACGCTGCAGGCCAAAACGTAGGCCGGTTCTGGAGCATGAGCTAATAGCACAGACATAGGATAACAGTGAACAGCTCTCTGTGTTCCAATGAGTAAGACAACTTTCCAGTTCATCTGGGAGAAGCACAGTCCAACATTATCACAGCAGTGTATCCATCTGTGGGTCTCAGTAGCTCTGAATGAGCACTTTGCAGAGACTGTGGCTGGTTAGCCAGTTTTTAAATGTTGCACATTGCTTTGCCTGTGTTAGAGTAGAAGGGACCACAGATGGGACTATTGTTTTAAGAGGGATAACCAATAGTGGGTATCCTGATGCATTGTGTCATCAAAGTATACAATGTCAGCAAAAATAATGGATGACTTTCAACAAAGGACTATTGTGTTGAGGCATGCTAGGCACTTTGAGCGATTTGAGATGAAAAGAATCAATTTTAATTGTTCTCTAAGGATAGTCTCCTATATATCTGGGTAGTTATAGGCTAGATCATTATATATGTGACTGGCATAACTTGCATTTTACTTTATAGATATTAAAATCAATCTTTTTCATTGAGCAATAAATAACCACAAACCTTGAAACTTAGAGTTTTTAGAATTCACTTAAATCTTTGAGCGTTTTTTTTTTTTTTTATCAACCTTTAAAAAAGCACATCCACAATATGATTATATCTTTATTTGACATTCAGGTTAAACAGAGTCTTAGCAATAAGAAAATTACTAATATCACAACTAGCAATTCTGGAGATGAATTCAAATCAGTCTAATTTCACAACCTCCAGTCTAACTTGAAATCACATTTGTCTCATTATAAATTCAATTTCCCCCCAATCCAATCCACCTTAATTTCTTCACTTGTTTTGAATATCTCTTGAAATACATATAGTACACTTGAAATGTAAATCTCCAAGATGTACCAAAAGTTAATATCTTGGCATGTTTACTCCATTTTTAAAAATATAAAAGAAGCAAGCTATACAGATAATGTCTACTTCCCCTATGTTCTTGTTCTTGGTCACATACTTCTTATTTCCTCTCCAGAGACAACCACTGTCATGAATTTGGAGTGTGTTCTGTCAAACAGTGTTTTTAATTCTTGTAGTACATATGTACTATCTCTAAGTCATAGACATTAGTTAACTATGTGTTTATCTACATAAATGGTATCATGTGGCCACATGTTTCTACAACTTTCTTTTTGCAGTTGGGCATGTGATCTAGTTGATTTAACATTTACATAATAACATAGTTATAATTTTTTAATGCATTCTCCTCTTGATGATTATTTAGAGGTCAGATTTTACTATTTCAAAAAGATCTGCAGCAAACAGCCTTCTGCATGTCTCCCTGTGTGCATAGGTGAAGTCTGTCTAAGGTATGCACCTAAAAGTATGTTCTCAGTGGTCAGTGTCCACCTTGTCCAGTTACAGACCATTTGTATAACATACCTTTTGTCCAATGTTATATAATACTGCATCTGGCTTATACAAATAAGCCTATTTCTCCAAATTTGAAAATACTAAATTCTTCTGAAAAAAATTGTTTAATCCATTATTGTTATGAATTGAATGTGTCATCCTAAAACTCATGTTGAAACTCCAACCCTCAGTGAGGTGGTATTAGGAGATAGAGCTTGGGGAAGTGATTAGGTCATGAAGATGGGGCCATCATAAATGGGACAGTGCCCTTCTAAAGGAGGCCTCGCAAAGCTCTCTTGGCTCTCCACCATATGAATATTTAATGAGAAAAGAGCCTTGTGAATCAGAAAGTGAGCTCTCACCAGACACTCAATCTGCTGGCATCTTGATCTTGGATTTTCTAGCTTCTAGAACTGTGAGAAATAAATGTTTATTGTTTAAATCACCTAATTTATGATACCTTTGTTATAGCAGTTTGAAAGAACTAAAACACACACATAAGTATATGTGTATATGTGTATGTATATGTATATACATACATATATATATATATATATATATATATATATATACATTTTAAAAAATAACAAATTAATATCACAGTACCATTTACCACTAAGGTTAAAAGAAAGAACACTATTGGTCCTTTCAATTTCTGTGTCCCTACCAAATTACATTACTCTTATTCTCTAGAATTACTTTTGTGTTCATCGTTTTCTTTTCCCATATACATTTTCCATCTGGGTATGAATATCTAGGTTTGAAAACTTAAGCCCTGGCTGGTGTGGCTCAGTAGATTGAGTACCGGCCTTTGAACCAAAGGGTTGCTGGTTCTATTGCACATGCCTGGGTTGCAGGCCAGGTCCCTGGTAGGGGTACGTGAGAGGCACACATTGATGTTTCTCTCCCTCTCTTTCTCCCTCCTTTCTCCTCTCTCTAAAAATAAATAAAATCTTTAAAAAAGAGAAAACTTAAGGAGTAAGTACATACCTAAGTACATAAGAAAAAGAAATATAGTCATTATTAGAGAAAGGCTTTCAGGAGAAGCTTTGCTGATGGGGTTATGGAGAGGCAAAAGAGAGCCTTCTGGGGAAGTTAGTGACCAGTTACCTCTTGTGTATCTGCTGCTTTTCAACTTATAGAATTTTGTTGCTCTTGCCTTTATTCTGTTTCTTGTTTTTGAAGTCACTAAAGTAAACATTATAAAGGCTAAGGTCAAATTTAAAATGAAATAGTGTATTTTTGATGAAAATGTAGGCAAGCCAAAAAATTCCTACTGAGTACACTTTATCGTTTTATTAACCATTTTCCATAAACCCTTTAAAACAAAATATCATGTATGAGATTCTATGCATCCAAAAAAGATCTTGAAAATGTTCTTTGGAATGCTACACACTTATTTAAATGAAACTAAGTAATTTGAAAGTATGGGTGTAAGTTGTAAGAATCTTAAATGTGAATCAGAGAAAAAAATCACATAGCCGAAATAGGGGTTCTTTTTGCATACCATCAAATGCTTGAGCAAAACAGTAAATAAAATGCTGGTCAAAAATATTCTCTAGCAGAAGCTACAGAATATGCGATGAGTTGAAGGGAAAAATATAAGAAAGAATAACAAATAGTATAGGCAAGGCTCTCAAAAATAAACTATTAATTTAAATGATGGCACCTTTTAAGAATATCCAATACGCTAGGGACTGGGAATCTAAAGGGAAAATATATGGACCATGCCCTTCAGAAACTCATAGTCAAATGGAGGGAGCGGACTGTCAAATTACAACAGAACTCAAAGTTTATGTCCATGAAGCTCCCCTCTCTCCCTAGAACATTTTTTCTACTGTTTGACTGCCTTCTTATCTTTTAGGTGTCAGCTAAAATGCCGCCTCTCCTGACCACCCTCTCCAAAGCACATCTCCTGTCTGCACATTCACGGTCACTTCTTCTCCCAGTGTTCTGTTTCCTGAACTATTGGTCAAAATGTGTGATTATTTCACTTTTATTTGTTCCTCTTTCTTTCTGTCTCTCACCACTGAGCACAGCCATATCTATTTTCTTTCCCATTTTATCTTTAGTGGCTGAAGCAAGCCTTGAGACAGCATTTTGGGGGAATTTAGTGGCATTTCCTATCTAAACTTCCTATCAGCACATGAGCTGTCTTGGAAGATTTGTAGGAATTAGTTACTGGTAGAATATTTGGGGGAAGTCATCTTAGTCAAGCAGTGATGTATATGAGAAACCACAAATTATTTGATATAGTTGGAGTGAATACTTTGGTGATGAGAGTAAAAAAAGAGAAAAATAACATTAAAAAGGAAAGCTGAACAAATGTATAAAGTATTGCCTCATTACAAAGCCTTGAGGATCATTGCAGTATTTTAAGCAGGGGTAACGTAAGAATAACATTTATTTTAGAAAGATAAATCAGAAAAGTAAGCAGGATGGATATTATTGAGTAAAGCTACAGTTGTAACTATTATTGATACAGTAGTTATCATCTAAAAAAATAAGAATTTTAACTTTATATGAGTTCATATAGAGAAGAAAGATGAAGAGCTTTAGAAATCAACAGTATTTAGTGATCTACTCAATACAGTTAGTAAAGGAGATAAACAAATCAAATGTCTTTTAAAAATCTCTGGTATGGATTGCTATGTAGAAAATAATGCCAAATATTAAAAGAAGGAAAATACGAGGAATATTTTAAGGTAGATAGGGAGGGAAGCTAAGAAGTAATATCACCTTTAGGTTGGGCTTTTGCATGCATATAAGATGCTGATTTTATAATTGTAAATATTTTTTCATTAAAATGTCTTTTTCTTTATTGGAAACCTTCATGTGACAGTTTCTAAATATGTTAAACATATATTTATCTTTCTGTTACACTCCTTTGACATTCTACAATGATAATTGTCCAGACATTTAGAGAGTAAAATAGAAAAATGTTTCAAGAAGATGAGAATCCACACTTAAGATTCTCTTAAGAGCAACAAGTATAAAGGACACATGAACAAAAACTATGGGGGGTGGAAATGGGAGGGAGGTGGGGAGGGCTGGGGCGGTGGGCTGGGGGCAGTAAGACAGGAAACTACAATATCAACAATTAAAAAATACTGATTAAAAAATTAAAAATTAAAAAAAGATTTTCTTAATTATAAGTTCTTTAAGTTCTTTAAAAACTTAAAGAACTTAAATTCTGACATATAAAGAAAAACTAATGACATTTAAATAATTATTTTGAAAAGTTCATTTTTGTTGTGACCAGAGGAAGAACAATAGCTTTATTATGAACCTATTACTTCCTATTAACTGAATGCAAATAATGACTAATTCCTATATCGTGTCTTAATTTTGTAAAGAAAATCAAAATGCTAAGGCAGAGTCACTTATTTTTACACAAATATAGCAAACATAATACATTAATGCAAACTTAAGGTATAGCCCATTTATAAAGAAAATGTATATACATCAAAGTGCTTTAAAAGGATTAGATCTGATTGTGTTTACATATGACAGAGGAGAACTTTGAAAACAGAATACATTATGTCATAGTCAGGGGGAGATTTTTTAAACCATAAATAATTCAAAATGAAGCATTTTAATATTTTCATTTTGAAATTTTCTAATCTTGAATCTAAAATTTGAAGCAGATACTCATTGTTTTTCTAATCCAAAAAATGAAACAAATGCATCTGTGAAATATTAACAAAAATATTTAGATAAAATAGCTGATATTGCTACTAAAATATTAATAGGTTGGATGCCATGTTAATAAAAAGGCAAGATAGTAGATTATCAAAAAATAATTAATCAAACTATTTTGTGGTGTGTTTTAGTTCCTCAAAATACAAAATGTGACAGTGAACTTAAGGGCAGTCAAATAATTATAATAAATACTAGGTGTTTAGATATACATCCTTATTATATTTGTGCCATAATGCAAAATCTACTGATACCAAATCTTACCACTAGATTTGTAATCTTTGTAATCTAAATCTTTGTCTGTGTAATCTTTACCTTCTTATCTTTAACATCTGGGAGCTTGCAAACATAAAGTTCACATTTTAGTTAAAAGTCAGACATTTTATTTAATAAATTAAAATTTTGGTCATATGCCCTTATTTATCACTAAGTTTCATAATGTTAAATAAAACCAGAATTCCCTCTACCCAAATCAGTCTGCATATGTGCTATATACATAATGTTGTTATATTGCAAACAGACATATGTCTTGGAAAGAAAAGGTAAAATAAGTCAAATGGGAATAATGGGAAAAGAAAAAATATGAGAAAACCCAAAAGGAATAAGAGTTTCTTAAAGCAGTGTCTAGTTTTTGTTCTATGGCAGAAAGGGTTCTATTTTAGGCTGTGACATCTTGTTGTACCAGAAGTCAAGGCGCCTTCGAAATTAACAGGGTAAGCCCTGGCTGGCATGGCTCAGTTGGTTGGGCATCATTCCACAAACTGAAAGGTCACTGGTTCGATTCCCAATCAGGGCACATGCCTGGGCTGCAGGCACTGTTCCCAGTCTGGGTGCTCACCGAAGGCAACCAGTCGATGTTTCCTTCACACAAGATGTTTGTTTTCCTCTCTTTCTTCTTCCCTTTCTTTCTCTCTAAAAATAAATAAATAAATTCTAAAAAAATATTGTTTCAAACTTGTACTCTCCAGGTAGCATAAACTTAAAACATATATGTGAAAGTTATTGAATTTCAAATAAAATTATAAATCAGAAATCAAAATGATTATAATATCCCTCTCTCAATGATAAATTAATTGAGCAATGGAAACATTCAGCATGCTATAAGAGACTCAAACAACTAACACATTTACTGTAATGGAAATATACAGAACTCTATACCATGCAATTGCTGAATACATAATTTTAGTGTGTCTGTATATCACTTATAAAATTATATATAAAATTTCAAACAATAAATTGACAACAAATACCAGAGAATCATAATTATACAGACTATATTCTGGTGACAATGAAAGTTAAATATATATTAGTTACAAAAGTATCTATTACATATCACAAATATTTTGTAACTTTCACAAGTTATTACAAAAAATATAATTTCTAATACATGTATAACTGAGGACTCAGAAAGAGAGAAAAAGCAAATGGGATAGTGGAAATGTATATAAAGATACAATGGCTGAGAATTTTCCTAAACTATTGTGGAATTTTAATCCACCAATTTAAAAAGCTCTACAAACCTAGTAAGATAAATACAAACATCACACTTAGGCACGCTATAGCAAAACTACTGAAAATCAAAACAAAAAGAAATCTTAATAGCAGACAAAGAAAAAGAAAATATATCATATTTAAACTAAAATTAACGAAACAGAATTCTCAACAGAAACAGGACATTTTAAAAAAAATGACATCATTACAATGAAGAAAAAGAATGGTCAACTTTGACTCCATATCTAGTTAAAATATTCTTCAAAGTCAAAACAAAATAAAAATGTTCTCTGACAAAATCAGAAACTCTATGACCAGTGTTCTATACTAAAAGGAACACTAGCAGGGGTGTCCAACCCTCAGCCCAAACGCTGCTTGCAGCCCAACATGGCTATGAATGCAGCCCAAGACAAAATTGTAAATTTACTTAAAACTTTTTTTGATCATCAGTTCTTTAGTGTTTGTGTATTTCATGTGTGGCCCAAGATAACTCTTCTTCTCCCAGTGTGGCCCAGAGATGCCAAAAGTTTGGATACCCCAAGGGAATAATTTAAGCAGAAGAAAAATGATTTCAAATGGAAACATAAAGATAGAGGAAACACACCAAGAAATAAAAAGGATAAATATTGAGCAAATATAAATGAATATTAACTATAAAAAAATTACCTAGGGACTTTAGATGCGCTAGTTTAGAATGTAAGCAGTTTAGAAATGCTACTCCATCTTAACCAGTAAAAAGATGAACTGAAAAATCACCTTTTCCTAGGTCCATCAAAGAAGTAAGGTCACCGAGCAAACGACTGCCCTAAAAATTAGAGATAGATAGGGAAATACAGAGACAACTTACTGGAGCAGAAATCCACAAGCAGAAACTTCTGCCAGAACGAGTGCTGGGGTAGGGAAACCTGAACTGTAATTGGTGAATGACTGGAGGCTCAGCGTGGGCAAATCTGATATTTAAAAACTTTAGGGAGACCCAGTCATAGGGGAGCCCTCAAGCTCTTGTGAGTTTTAGCTCCAGGAACTTGACAATTGCAACAAAAGTACACTGTGCAGAATGTTTGTGGTGGGGAAGATTGTGGTGTAGTGGGGTGATTGTAGAGCTACAGGAGCTCTCTATACATTATGCTCAATTTTACCACAAACTTAAAGCTGCCTAATATTAAATCCTATTGATTAATTCATACCATACTAATAAAGTTTTTGTTGGCTTCTGAGGGCTTACAATGTTCAATTTTGGACTTTGGAGGTGTTTCATGGGTGCTAGCTCTATAATACCGAACCTGTACATTTACATAATGAACTTTACTGTTTTTGTTATATTTACAAAAGAAAAGTAACTACAGAATTGGAAAAAAGCAACAAATTGGTTAATAAAAATTCAGGGGAAAGTAAAATAGGGATTAGGGAAAAGCACCCAAGTTGTTTTAAAATTATTGTTTTATTATTAAATTTGTGGTCTTTTAAGTATTGTTTTTTATTGTTGTTCTTTAAAATATAAATATGTCATATGTACTATGTGTATCTCACCATAAAATAGTAAATATAAGTATGGTTGACCATTGAGCCAGTTTTCAACTGCCATGGGTCTACTTACATGTGAAATCTTTTTCAAGAAGTACTGCAAATTATTTTCTCTTCCTTAATGATTTTCTTAATGCTTTCTCTATCATATTTTATTTTAAGAATAAAATAATAAAATAAATAAATAATAAATATAACATAGAAAATATCTGTTAGCTGTTTATGTTACCAGTAAGGATTCTGGTCAACAGTGGAGTTACATTTTAGTAGTTAAGTTTTTGGAGAGTCAAAACATATACATGAATTTTTGACTTAGTGGAGCAGGGATAGACTTCCCTTACACCATGCTGTACAAGGGTCAACTGTATTGTTTGTTTAAAGGATTTTAAATTATATTTAAACTTAGAAGACTAATGAAGGTAAAAAAATTCAGACTATAAATGAAAATAATTTTTTTCAAAAAGTTTTGTTGTAAAGCTAAACCAAAATTGGGAATTTGACGTAAAAGAGGGAAAGATACAATAGAGTTTAAAACAAAGACAGGAGATATAAAAAAACATTTACATGTTGTTGAGAATAGTCCTCTAAACAGGGCAGTATGATGAAGGAAACAGAAATAGAGACTGGAAAAAGAAGTCCCTGTAAACTGAGAAGAATAGGAAACTAGAGTTAAAAGAAAGCTTTAACTTTTAATTTGTGGGTACCTTTTTAATTGAGGGTAAATGTGACTCTCACGGTTAAAATTGAGGAGAAAGAGGATATAGGTCCTGATGCCAGTAACACTGTGCTTTGGGTGATAAAATCAGAAAGTTACTGTTGGTTGCTTCATTTTCACAATGATAATTTCCTGAGAGGTGAAGAAGGATTGATGTGGGGCTTTTAGAAATAAGATGACATTTTCATCTGAGAGAACATTCCTAGATAGAATTGTGTTTCAGTACTATAGTTTAAATATTCATGACTTGGGGGTTCATTTGGCAAATTACAAAACCAGGCAGACTAGTTTTCCACTTGGTAGTGAATGAGAAATAGAACTGTCAGTTTGAGTGAGTACTTATTTTCGCATAACCAGGACATACAAGCATACACATCAAGAAAGACACTTTTCCATTAAGAGCATGATGAAGAGTGAATGGATTGATAAGAAAATAAAGGCAGAAATTTTTGGCAAAAGCTTCCAAAATTTGCTTGTAAAAGGATAAAAAGATAAAAAATGATAACTTCTTTAATAAAACAATAAGTCTGAATAAAAAATATTTTAAAGTTTAATTTGGTTATGTTTTATTAAGATGGTGTTGTGGATTGAACTGTGTCACCTCCAAAAAAAATATATGTTGGAAGTTTTAACCCCAGTACCTCAGAATACGGCCTTATTTAGAAATAGGGTCATTGCAGATATAATTAGTTAAGATAAAAACAATGTAGTAGGATGGGTCTTTGATCTAATATGACCAGTGTCATAAGAATATGGCCATGTGAAAGCAAATACATATAAGGAGAATATGATGTAACCACAAGGGTAGATATTTTTTGGATATGTGCAGGTACAAGACAAAGAACTCCAAAATTGCTGGCTAACCTCTAGAAGCTAGGGAAGAGGCAAGGAAGGATTTCTCTACACATATCAGAAGGAGCATAGCTCCATGGGTACTTTGATTTAGAACTTCTGGCCTCCAGAACTGTGAGACAATGCATTTCTGTTGTTTAATCCATTCCATTTGTGATGTAGTAGTTCTAGGAAATTAATATAGATGGGAAGATTCACACAAGTTGACATGTTGGGAATGGGTCAACAGGAAGTGAAACAGTGGAGACAGACAAGAAAGGAGCTACCTATGGAGCAAGTTCCTGGAGGAGGAGGAGGAAAAGGCTAACTCAGAGAATGGCCTGGGGAGAAAAAACACTTTGTGAATTTAGTGAGATGAAAGAAGAAACGTGAGGTAGTTCCTATTTATGGTTTTCATTTTCTCTAACACTGATGAGGCAAATTATTCTCTGATTATGAGCAGCGCCCTGATTGCATAGGAGACGAGAGAAGAAAATTTGGAGTAACTTCTGGGGAGAATGAAAACGAAAGCTAAGAGGCTGTATAGACTCCAAGTCTCCTGATTCAAAACAGAGCACTGAGGAGTGAATGTATTTACAATTTGGTTTGGTACCAAGCCAATTCACACTTGTACTTTTATTTTATCTGTTCTACTTTAAAAGAACAATTTGATAATAAACATTTTATTTATTAAGCTTGAAATCAATAATAGATATTTATATGCTTTTCTGCCCTCTCATGTCCTCTGAGAAACCCATTAATTCCAAAGATTGTATGCACGTTGTTGATGTTCAAGATTTGTGTACCGTGAGTAGAAAATGTGAATTAAAGCTGGTGGAAGCTACATAAACAGAAAAGGTGGAATTCCTATCACATCTATAAATTTGCCTAGCCCTCCAGTCTATTTTATAATATACATGACCATTTATTAAGTAAATGACATCCTAGCATTTTATGCTTCAGTATATGTGCAGAAAGAGATTTGTTTTTTAGCATATTTAAGGATGTATTAATATAGATAAAAGCATCCAGGTAACACAAATCTGTAATAATAAGCCAACATGGAATTTTGAGAGGATCCTTATTGGTTTCTTGATACACAGGTTTAGGCTTATATTTAATTCCCATCACCTAGATTCACATAATAAATAAATGTCTAATTAGCTGCAAGTCTGGGAAATATAAAAAGGTCTCCATCCATAAGGAGATACAACAGAGTTCAGTGTAATAGAAAATGCGCACATTTATAATGAAAAGGATAACTAACACGCATATAATGATAAACAATAAATTATTCAAAATTAAGCCCACATTATTTTTGATGGAGTTACTAGTTCATTGGTTGAAAGTAATGATAATTGTAATAAAGACACAATGAAGTTGATTAGTAATTAAAATGAGGAACTAAAATTGTGTTAGCATTGCAAATGCTGCAGAAAAAAATACAAAACTCTTCAATTTCTAAAGGTAGGTCTTACTCATATTCATATACCCAAATTTCTCCTCAAAGCCATTCCTCTTGTGAGTAATAAGGCCATACAACTCAAAGGCACAGGCTGTTCAACAATCAACCACGTTTGGAATCCCACTCTACCAGTCAGTAGCTATGTGACCCTGGGCAAGTTACTTCTTCTCCATCTCCTAAAGTTTCCTTATCTGAAAAATGGAAATATTATGACCTGATAGCATTGTTGTGAGTACTAATACATGAACACAAAAAATATTTAGAGCAGAGCCTGGTACAAATCAAAATCTAAGTAAATATTTTAAATATTTCTATTATATCCTCTGTCTCAGCTAATAGTATCGTGTGTAGACAGTTACACAAACTAGAAATCTGACAGTCAGGTTTAAATCTCACCCTCTCATCATATACATGTTTTAAAGAATTTGTGAACATATCCTTCAGTCTACTCTTCTGTGGTGAGGCTCTACCCACAGAGCCCTGTCTGTCCACTGTGGATGAAAATAAAACTACAAAGACATGATCTGCTTGGGGAGGAGAGGTGGCCAATCTCTCAAAGGAGGAGGACAAAGAGCCCTTCTAGTTTACACCTCACTGCTTTGCACTTTTTTCCCTCCATCTTCCACTTGGGGTTCCTTCTTCTTCTGTACTTAAGTATGGTCTCCTTCCTTTCCCACTGTTCATAGGTCACTTCTTCTTTGACATTTTAGCACAACCACTCTTTAATAACTGCAGGAGTAGCAATAACAATAGCTAACATAAATATATAATTATGAGTCATTCATTATTACAGAGACAGACGTCATCTTATTTACTCCTCAAAACAATCCCATTATGTAGGTGTTGTTATCAATCTCATTTAACAATGAGAAAACTGTGCAGAAGAGTTAGATATTTGGCTGGTGATATATGGACAACACTTTGAAGTCATACGAGATGATTTGAGAGCCAAAGCTATTAGGAGTACTACTGCCTCCCAAACACAGTACCCAAACATACCATATTTTGCTGTGTATAATATGCATACATATTTTTGGCCCAAACTTTTAGGAAAAAATCTTTTGTTTTAACTTTTTAATTCAGTTTTTATTTTTTTATATTTAGATAGTTGGTTTTTGTATTAGAAAGCAATTTTAGCATTTATTTGTTGAACATAATGGTACAAGAAATTTTAAAAAGAAATAAAAACATTTATATAGCTAATGGAATTAGTACTACCCATGTGTAATGGGCACCCTTATTTTTCCCTCAAAATCTTGGGCAAAAAAGTGTGCATTATGCACAGCAAAATATAGTAGCATGTTGTATTATCATAAAAGTCTACATATGTCTCTTCAAAAATACAATGATTTCTTCGTATTGGTACATTTCGTAACACGGAATGCACAATAATTAATGAAAGAACAACAAGTGAACCATGAATAAATGAGAACAAATGAAATGAATAGCTAGTTTTCAATGGATTGCCCTTCTTACATTGTGGATATATATTATATAAATAGTACTTTATATTGACAGCTATATTGAGGTATAATTGTTATACAGAAAGAACTGGAAAGCATTATGCTAAGCAAAATAAGCCAGGCGGTGTAAGACAAATCCCATATGATCTCACCTTTAAGAGGAACTTAATCAACAAAAGAAACAAACAAGCATAATATAACCAAAGACACGGAAATTGAGAACAGGCTGACAGTGACCAGAGGGGATAGAGGAGGGAATTTCAGGGGAAAAGGGGAAGGGTTTGCAGGAACAAGCATAAAACACACATGGACAATAACAAGAGAAGGGTGAAAATGGGAGGGAGGTGGGGAGGGTAAGGGGGTTGGCTGGGATGTGGGTAAAAAACAGAAAACTGTACTTGAACAACAATTAAAATTAAAAAACTGCATATATTTAATGCATGCAATTTGATGGGTTTGAATACATCCATACCCCTGTGAAACTATCACTGCAATCAAGCTAATAATTTCAACCTCACAGGAGGAAAAGCATAAGGAAAATAAAATTAAAATTAAAGTTGCTGCTACAACTGAATTTAATATTTTCCAGGTCTATAAAATCACATGAAATTAGATCATAAAAGAACTTGCCTTGATTTACCAGTTTTTCAAGTCCTGAAAGCACCAGCCTTAGTGCTTCTGCAGACTTCTAAGATAGCCTTTCATCAAATTGGGCCTTTAGAATCCTAAAGGTCTAATCTCTTTTTCCAAGGTTGTTAGATATAGCCACTATACCATATTTTTAGGACTATAAGACACACTCCTCTCACCAAATTTGGGGGGAATAATGGTTGCTAATGCTGCTGTTGAGCTCTGTTTACATTTACATTGGTGAAATATTATGCTATTTATGTTATTAAATATTTTACCACATTTTTTTGCTTCAAAATTTTTTCCTATTTTCCTCCTCTAAAACCTAGGTGCCTCTTATGGTCCAAAAAATATGGTAAGTAAAAAATCAGTGTAAGTGAAATTGGTTTCGTATCCCAAAATCAAGAATATACTCATAAAACATTATCTATCTATCTATCTATCTATCATCTATGTTTTTTCTAGCAATAGAGTATTGCTTTAGTAAAATTTCCAGATCATGGGGATAGCCCCCAGTGGTCCCATACAGCTGAGATACATGATTTGGTACCTGCTTAGATTTCTGGAATATATTTCTCCAAGGTGAATGAAACCAGCCACATTAGTTGTTCCACAAAAAGTTAGATTTAGTGTTGCAACATATATCTTTACTGAGCTTCTGACTTTCTAAGTGTTTCCAGAATTATGTTTATATATGACATTGCTTTTTTAATAACCACATGAAATTGAAATCATACCATGATTTTTATTAGCTTTTATTTATTTACTTATGTATGTGTATTTATTTTTAAATTTTATTTATTTATTTTCAGGGAGAGAGGAAGGGAAGGAGAAAGAAAGGGAGAGGAACATCAAGGTGTGGTTGCCTCTCACACATCCCCCATTAGAGACCTGGCCCACAACTCAGGCACATGCCCTCACTGGGAATCAAATCAAGGACCCTTTGGTTTTCAGGCTGGCAATCACTCCATTGAGCCACACTAGCCAGGGCTGTATTTATTTTCTAACCCTTTTCTAGAAAGGAAAGATATAAAGTCTTCTATGCTTTTTACATTTTAGATTGAACTTAGGTACACTTATGTTTAACTTCCTAATTTTCAAAAATATAGGTGTTTTTATTTACCCATTTGTTAATAACTTCCAATTTAATTGTATTCTATGAAAGAAATATATTCTGTGTAATATTATTTTTGAATAAAATTTTGATATGAAAAATTTCATGGAATAATTTTATATAAAATTGCAATTCTAAGAATGTCATAAGAAAATAACAGAACTTACACAACAATTCAGCTGCAAGGACTTTCTATACATTGTTACTTATAAATACAAACATTTTGAGGAAATATATTGCTATATGAGTTATGATAAAAAGCACAAAGTAGATCACTCTGTACTTGTTAAAAACCATGGTTCAAAGAAATTTAATGATCTGGAAAGACGTTTTTAGATTAAATAAAAATAAGACATTATAAAACAGTAAATGTAATATATTCTAGTTGTATATACACATATATCTAAAGGTAAAGCTTTGAAATATTATTGTTGTATGATAAGATGGAAATAAGTTTTATTTATTATTCTTATTTATATACCTAAAATTTCTGTATCTATTAACTTTTAAAATTGTTTTAAAAATTTATATTAATACAATCTATACACAGAATAGAAAGCTTAAAATCATGTTTAATTTGGTTTATAGTGCATATTCAGGACAAAGTCAAGGTGAACAGGAACTTGTATTTACCCTAAGTAGGGACAGTTAAAAGTTTTGATTCAAAATACATCACAGTTTCTCATATACTTAAAACATAAAACACATAGTTATATGTAAAATTTCCACTGCTACTGAAACTTCTTTCAAATCATCATGTATACTGACCCTAGACAACCCAAGTTGACTCAGAGCTTTGGGAGTCGAATTACAGTTTCATGTTGGAGTCTAAGAACCCCTGATTTTCTCTTTCACGCACCGTAAAGATATCTGTGTAAGCAAACAGGGAAAACAAAATATTTAAACACCATTATAATCTCCTTTTAGCAAACATCTACTTAAAATTAATTTTATTACTACAAATGTCATCAAGTATTTATATATTTAGAGAGGCCCTGAATAAGCATATATTATTTAATATTATTTTGGTAAAAAGTAATAAGCAAGGAAATGAAGTAAGAATATTAGGAAGAAATAAATATCATTATTGAAGATGTAATTGCCTAACTGGAAATCATATAAAAGTAAACTTAAAAACTCTTGGAACTTACAACATTTTTCAGTAGATGGCTAGCTACATGTATTATTAAAATAATTGTTAAAATAACTAGTAAGAAACAAACATAACAAACATAACTTTAAAACCAGTTATTCCAGTACTCTCAATGTCTGTGAGCTATCTGATATTTTAAAATAAATTGATTTTCACTTAAAATAATAAGATTTTACTCCACTGTTCACAACTAAAATCTTCGAAAAAATTAAGGAAGCAATATTACATAGATAGATAGATCTAAAAGGATATTAATATAAATATACAAATATTAACAGTGGGTATATTCTGGATAATGACATTTGTGGTGATTTTCACCTCAATAAAAATATTAGTTCACCCAGAGATTTTTCTCTAGTATGGCAATAGTTAATTAGTAAATAGTATGTAAAGTATCAACAGAGTAATCTCTGGGGCAAATAGCTAGCTGTTCACCAACAAATATACACGCAATATACGGGCAATATACATGCAATTGAGGACACAGGTAGACTGCAGTTCTGAGCCTCCCTTGCAATTGGATATGGACACATGATTGTTTTAATAAATGGTTTATCCGAAGAAGTGATGTGCATCATTTCCAAGACTGGCCCATATAAACCTCTCACGAGCAATCCTCCACATTTTTCACCCTCATTTCTGGCTGATGGTCATGTCTCTGGTGACCTTGGCATCTACATTATAAGATGGCTGAATAGCCATCAATCTTCCCTGGATGTGTGCATAGAGAAAGGTCAGCTATCAACTTGAATCACAGCCTAACTCTATTAAATAAGAAAGAAGAAACTTTTTTTTAAAGGGACTGGAATTTTGGTGTCTGTTAGGTTAGCCTATTCAGCACTTACACAATTTCGACTTCTCCCATCATCAACCTTTCCCTCTAGCCGTCATCTTTCCAAATTAGGATTACTTGCAGTGCTTCTCTAGGCTTTTATTTTCTTTTCCCAAAACTTCCTGACTTTGATACCTGGATAGATATTTCTAAAAACTCTCACCTATCATGTAAATAACAGATTTCATTCCAAGTTTATATGGTAATGTTCACACTTTCTCTCAGCTTCAAAGCTAATAAATTATTTTTATAGTTTCACTTTTATGTGGATATTTCTATTATTTAATGAAAAAAGATTAAATGCCTCTTTTTATGTTGATATATTTTACTAAGACTTTGATTTGGAATTATTTCTGTTTTTTCTTCTATCAGTTTTTTTTTAAGTTTTTCAGTAACAAATCTGAATTAGTGGTTTTTTATGAAAAGGCGGGGTAGGCTTGTTAAAGTAGATATTTATCCAACTGTTCACTCACAATTTTTAATTCATTTAAACTCAAGTTCAGATAGAGACAAACATTTCTCTCATTCCCAATCTGGTTTTACTCCCCCCCCCCAAAAAAAAATCATGTGCCTAGGACTGTCACAGTAACAAACATTGGAAAAACAACATGCATTCAGAGGATGCTCTCCCCTTCTAATTCCCACCTTCAGTGCTCTAACATCTTGCAGGTCGAGAACTGAAAAATCTGTTCTCTATTTCAGAACCTTCTAAACACAACTACTGAAGCAACCTTCCTGCCAAACTTCCAACTCTGAATTTCAAAAACCCCTGGGTCATTCATGGTTTGTCCAACTATACTGTCACCAGCTCTGTGAACATTCCATGGATTCCTCAAATAGATATACTCATTACCTCCATTTATACAACCTTATTTAACAATTATATATGGTGCTGTCCAGAACAAGTTTTATCACAGATATCTTGATCTCATCTATGCTCCTTAAACTTCAAGCTCCTCATCTATGCTCCTTAAACATCAGAGACTGTGTCTCATTTTTCTTTATATTTTATACACCTTTTAGCACAATAGAATACACATAAATAATTTTATTGAATTAATTGGAACAAATATCCAACTTTAGTCAATGTTTCTGCTTCTAACCTGTCACTGAAATCCTGTTTTCCTCACAATTCCAGGTAACAGGATCAGTTCCTTCCAAGAATAAGATATGAATACTGGTGGCAAGATTACTACTGGAGTTTCAGAAGAAATAAAAGGAGAGAAAGTTGTTTCCGAAATCACTAATAGGAATACATTTAGAAAAAAGAAACTTAAACAGCAGTTTTGGTGACACAAAATTTGGAGTTTTTAGATTTAGCTACATATTGATTAGTAGAATTAATAGGGGGCCTAACTAGTTTTTCAAACATTATGTCATTGTAAAATATATTTCAAGCTTCAACCACCTGGCTAGAAGTGTATTTTTTGGAATAAAATACATTCTTAGTAACAAACTTATAATAATAAAAAAAGCTGACACTGCCAACAGCACAACCCCCTATCAATCTTAGAAGTGTGTTCTTTTCAGTTCTCCGTTTAGTTGATACACTGAGCTATCTACAATGATAGATCTTTTTCAAATTTTATGATCCATCTTGAGTAGAAAGTTTTGTAGTGTTGTCAGGTATAAGAGTTATGTATACCCTGCAAATATTTGTCATATCATAGAAAGCTTCAACTTAGGGAGGAGGTATATAACTTTCCTTGTTCTATGTAATCTGAGTTGTAATGTTTTATGTTTCAAGAGCAACTATACCTGAAAATGTTGTGCAACAGGAAAATCCAGAAGTAGTATTTCAAAATCTGGACTTTGTTAGTCTATAATTTCTACCATAGGCTTTAAAAGGGAGAGAAAACATTCTCAATACATTTTTTAATATTTATCACTAACTTTTACACCAAGAGAAGAGTTTCTCCATTGCACAAATCCAGAATTATTTTGTTTTTAAAAATTGTAATTAATTGTGTTGTATGCAATATATATAATGAAATATTATTCATCCATAAAAAGGAATGAAGCTCTGCTATATAATACAACATGGATGAAACTTGAAAACTTTGTGCTGAATGAAACAGACCAGACAAAAAAAAAAACGGGCAAATAACTGTGTGATTCCACTTACATGAAATGTCTATTACAGGTAACTTTATGGAAACAGAAAAGAAGTTAGAGGTAACCGGAAGCTGTCAATCAGAAAGAATGGGGGGGGTTACCATAGTTACTGTTTAATGATTACAGAGTTTCTATTTGAGTATATGAAAACTTGATAGTGCTGATGATTGATGATTTTACAATATAGTGGTGTCATTAATACCACTGAACTGTACACTTAAAAATGATTAAAGTGGAAAATTTTAGGTTATATATTTTGTCACAAAAAAATTGCAATTCATGGGCAGTGATATGACCAAAAGAAAGCATAGCATTGAATTTTATGCCAGTGACAACTTTGATATTTTTAACTTAGATTAATTTTTACTCCTGTTTAAGAATTGAGACTACATGAAATAGCCATATCATTAACATTGACTAGTTACTATGAAAAAAAAAGCTGCACAACTTGTGGAAATAAATAACTGTTTTTGGAATCTACACTACAACCTTAAAAGTGCTATCTATCTATCTATCTATCTATCTATCTATCCATCTCTTTTAAACTGAAATTAAGCCAACCAAGACACTAACCACTTCAGAAAAAAAAAGTATTTATAGGTATTAATAATGTAAGGATAAAAAACACTAAGAAAATTCTGATGTTTGGAGAATAGAAGTTCAGAGATATATGTATACATGTGCTAATGCATGCATATTTCAAAATGTGGAATCAATAGATATGATGTTAAGTAGGTTGATAAAATAAAATAACTTCCCTTTACTTAGTAGAAAGGATTGCAAAGGTGTCCATCACCCACAAGGCCTCCAGATGTTATTATTGCTGCGTAAACAACTCTTTTGAACAGTGTTCCAAGTCTTTGCATGAAACCTTCCCTTGAACATCTGGCAGCTAATCTGACTACTTTTCCACCCTTCACTAGGTATTTGTAAGGCTTTTCTTACACCAGTCCTATAAAAAGTTAGGATAAGAGGGTTGAGAGAGCCTCTTTCCTGGAGCACGGTGTCCTTTCCAATTTCCCATTGTAGTTTCATATTGTATGCGTGCCTCTCCAAGGAAAGATCAGAGTGTAAGAAAACAGCACAGGAGCAGGTTTTTCTCCCCCACCCACCCCCCAGAGCACGGTGGTGATGGTTCCATAAAGTTTTTGTTGAGTCAGGAGAAGATTAAAAATGAATTTGGAATAGAGAGGAACAGAGATTTTTCTTCCAGTGTATTCTTCTGCTCATTATGTCCACAAAATAAGGTGAGAACCTTGGTGAAAAGGTAAGAAAACAAACTTAAAAAATGAGGCAACTGAACATAAGAAGGGAAAAAAGCCTGCAACTTGCTTATAGGGATGAAAGAAAAAATTTTTAAAATGTTAAAATACATCAGTGTTCCCTTAGTTATCTTCTCCTTCCTCCTCCTAATCATCATCTTCACTTTATTCATCTTTAACCTCACCCCCTTCTTCATCAATATCTTCCAATACTATTTATCATTACTTATCATCATCTTCTCCTTTTCTTTTTCACTACCCAAGTCAGGAACCAAATAGTACCGTAAAGGATTTGGCCACATATCATCTTTGATGACTTCTCCTAACTCATCTGAACCTGCATCAGAATGGTCAGTAAATAAGGCAAAGAAGCTCTGTGGTTCTTCATGCCACCCATTTCTGCTGGCTTTATTCTGCATTGGACTTGAAGGTTCCTCAAATCCTTTTGAAATTTCCATTTGATTTCAGCGGAGTTTGGAGATGGATCACCACTCTCATTCAGATAAAATTCTTTGGAAAGAACTTTATGTTTAAAGGATTTTCATCAAAATAAAAATCTATTCTGTAACCTTATTAATATCTTCAAAATCTGTCACTTCAACTCTTTCCAAATAATGCAGTGCCTCTTCATCCTCTTCTCCAATTCGTGCAGTCACTTGTGGATGGTTGACAAATATTGTTACCCCAAAACGTGAGATTTGGGAGATCAAAATTCTGACTTCTTCTGAAAAAAAATGGTTGGCGTAGTTTGTTATATTCCTATTATTTCAAAATGCCCTCCCCGACTTGCTTATTCATTAAGTCTATCGACTTCATTTTGTACTTCATCCTATGTTCAATCATGTAGCTGGGGATTTTCACTGCAAAGAACAAAAGAACTTATACTTTCTATACCTAGAGAAGCAGTAAAAAAGTATTTTATAAAGATGTCTTCTAAAAATGTTAAGAAACCACTGGCAAATTTGGCCAGATGAAATGATATTAAATGATTCTCCATGTTTTCCTTGTCTAATTCCAACAGTTTTTTAAAGCTATCTTTCCTTATTTTAAGCTTCTTTTTCTAATCCATGCTTCCTGAGGAAAACTCAGCAAAAAGCAGAAAGAGTTTATCCCTTAGTTTAAATTGAACTCCAAGAAATAAAATCTGCTAGTGCTTGGGTATTTTCTGTGTTAAAATTACCCAAGCACACCCAACTCTCCTTCTCAGAAGCATTTCTAAGTTCAGTAAACTGATATGAATCAATGACTCCAAAATTGCATTCATTCATCCAAATCCAAATAGGCAGTGTAGTGGAGAAAAAACTTACTGATACTTCCACTCTCCTTTGTAGAGCACTGTTTCAATCTTTTCCATTCTCCTCCAACATCGCAAACACTTTCTCTTCCCCCTTTGCTGCTGATCTCCACCTCCCAGTATTTATGACCTTGTATAAATGTTGCCTGGACCTAGTGGCTTGTTTCTGACAATAGAATACAGGAAAAGTAATAGGATATTAGTTCAGAGATTAGGTTACAAAAAGACTAAGTTCCATCTTGCTACTCTGTCCCTTACTGTCCATTGAATCATTCACTTGGGAGGATGTAAGTTGCTGTGCTTTGAGTAGTGTTATGGAGAAGCTCATGTGTCAAGAAACTGATGTCTACAGCCAACATCCAGCAAGGACCTGAGATCTGCCCACAGCTGTTAGAGTCAGAATGGAAGAAAATTCTGCCTTAGTGAAGCCACCATGACTGCAGCCTCAGCTGATACCTCGATTGCAGCCCTGTTAAGACATTCTGTACCACAGGACAAATGACTCAGAGAGCTATGAAGTAATAGATGTTGTTTTATGCCTCTAAAATATAGAGTAATTTGTTATGTACCAATAGATAGCTAACATAGCAAGTAATGTCTCCACCACCTGCTTTTTTTTAAATTGATGCAGATAACACTATCTCATCTTTCTATAAATCAACCTCCTACTTCTGTTCCACATATTGTGTTTCCTCCTATTGCAATGGAAGGGACATTTCTAATCCTAACTGAGTTAAACTGTAATTTCCTCTGCCTTGAGCATTGTTTAGATGCATCTGCTCAGTTACTGGAGACTCTGCAGGGGGAAGACATCAGGTTGATTTACAGAGGGTGAGACTCAGAAGGACCAAGGGCTGCAACTCCAGTTAAGGCAGTGTTTAGCAAGTGGTAAGACAGAGATGTGAACAAAGTACTATGAGAACGCAAGGAAAAGAGCCATTAGTTCTACCTTTGGGGACTCAGTAATATTTAAGGAGATGCCATTTGAATTGGTCATTGCAATTGCTGCTATTTTACTCTCTACTTTTGACTTCAGTAGATTTGGGCTCTGCCTTTCTTGCTTGTCTTCTATTCCCATATTTACACCTATGGCTACGTGATTACTTTGAGAATGTCCCAAGGAAAATGGTGTCAGGATTCCCAATTATGTTTTGGAAACCTCAGCTTTTATGAGTTTTAAGAGTTCTTATGAGTTTTATTATCAGTTTTAAGGATAATACTAATGTTGGACTCAAATAAATATGCAAATTGGTGTATACAGTAAGAAACTATATTAAGTAGCAACCTATCCAAATTATATACAACAACCTACTAATTCAAACACATGGAATTAGTGTTTAAAAAGTGTTTAAAAAATTATTGGTAATAATTTCCTAGTTCCAAAGAATTAATAATTTTGAAATAGCAAAAACCTACCAAGTGTCAAATAGTATAAAACATTAAAGTGACATTTCTGAGAAGGGCAAATAGAAATAAATAAATTCATAAATGTGACAGAGAGAAAAGAGAAGTTGCTTAAAGAAAGATTAGATAACATTTAGTCTTCCTAGTAGCAATACTGGAAAGAAAAATATCATTAGATAAATGTCATTCACATTCTGAGAAAATGTAAGAATAAAGTTAGAACTATAAGTTACACAATATCTTTTTTTTCCATAATTCAAACAAAGATAAAATAAATATCCTTTCAGGTATATAAAGCTCATGAAATTATGCATATAACATAATTTATATTATGTAATAATATAGTATATGCTATAATACATAAATTAAATATAAATATACAGTATATGAACTATATATAAACTATATATTAGTTATTTATATACTACTATTATAGATAATACACACAACTCTATTATATATAATTTTTATTTTAAATTTTTAAATTGTTGTTCATTTAGTTGTCACCATTTCCCCCCATTACTCTTCCCTGCCCTACTCACCCCACCTTCCACATTCAATCCTCTCCCTCCCACCCCATTGTCTTTGTCTATGGGTCCTTTATACAGGTTCTTTGACTTAACCCTTGCCCTTCATTCCCGTTGTCCCCCTCCCACCTCTCCTCTGGTCACTGTCAGTTTGTTCTTTATTTCCATGTCTCTGTTTCTTTTTTGCTCACTTGTTTGTTTTGTTGATTAGGTTCCACTCATAGATGAGATCATATGGTATTTCTCTTTCACCACCTGGCTTATTTCACTTAGCATAATCCTTAGCAGATCTATCCATACTGTCTTGGAGGGTAGGAGTTCCTTCTTTCTTTCTGCTGGGTAGTATTCCATTATACAAATGTACTACAGTTTTTTGATCCACTCATTTACTGATGGGCACTTAGGCTGTTTCCAGCACTTGGCTATTGTAAATAATGCTGCTATGAACATTGGGGTGCATAGGATCTTTTGAATTAGTATTTCAGGATTCTTAGGGTTTAATCCAAGCAGTGGAATTGCCAGGTCAAAAAGCAGTTCCATTTTTAGTTTTTTGAGAAAATTCCATACCATTTTCCACAGTGGCTGAAGACTGGTGCAGCTATTATATACAATTTCAATAAGACTTGAAAACAAGAAATGAATAAAGGTTATTTAAATTTGATAATGATGAAAAATATTAAGTAACCATTTTGAACTAAAGTCCAAGACAGAACAACATGATGAAGTGTGATACACCAAGAAGCAGAATGGATTAACATGGTATATAGACATGATTAAGAGAGTTGTATGTTCTTCTCTTTTTCAGGAGTACAATATTGCCAATAATCAATTTTTATGCTTGATATGACAATTAAATATAAGATATCAATGTCAAAAATTTGTGGATGATTTCTAGAATGAAAATGAATATAGGAATGAAAGGAATATAGAATGCAAAGGAAAATAAATATCAAAACAATAAAAGTGAGACAGAAGTCAAGTAATTTAATAAGGGAAAACTAGAAAAAAGAAATAAGTATAATAAATAGCAATAACAAAGTATGATGGTGCAAGATAATATATTTTATGAGGATAAAGTTACACTTATCTATGAAATTGAGTTTTTATATTTTAGCAAAGGTATTCTAAGCATGTTATTACCTATAAAACAAAAACTCAGAAAATTTGGTATGCATTGATACAACAATATATCCGGGCCCCAAACTAGCAAAAACAAAGCTTTTAACAATCTTAATATTTTAAAAAGAAGAATTCAGTGGGGGGAAAAGCCATGAAAAGCCATGAAAGAATCTTAATTGCACACTGCTAAGTGAAAGAAGCCAATCTGAAAGGGTACTTACTATACAGTTCAAATATATGACATTCTGGAAAAGGCAAAACTATGAAGAGAAAGGTTATGAGGGGTTAAGGTAGAGGGCAAAATGAATATTGGAGCACAGAGAACTTTTAGGGCAGTGAAACTATTCTGTATGTGATTCTAATGGTAGACATATATCATTATATATTTGTCAAAACCCATAGAACGTACAACACCAAGAGTAAATCCTAATGTAAACTATAGCCTTTGGGTGATAATGATGTGTTTCTATACATTCATCAGTTGGAACAAATGTACCACTCTCGTGCAGAATGTAGATGGTGGAGGAGATTGTGTGTGGAGGGAGGACAGTGGATATTTGGGAACTCTCTATACCTTCTGCTCTATTTTGCTGCAAACCTAAAGCTGCTCTAAAAAAATAAAGGCTACATATAGAGAGAGATAACTCATATATTACTATTATAATTTGAAATTATTTTTAAGTGGATAGATTGTAGTACATTCTGAATTTGAAAATTTATTTTAATGCTTTTCAGGATTTTAATAATACAAAAAGAATAGAGGACCTGAAAAATAATTGAAAACCCTGAGGAGAAGGAACAAAAACTGAGAACACAGCATTAATACACTAACACAAGAAGTTATTTTATTCAAGAAAATGAAAATAAGATTTAGATTACTATAACAGCATAGTCATTTTTAATATCTTATGAAAGCTAATCAACACAACAGATAACATATATGAAGGGCTAACTATATTCCAGGCACTCTTTTTCTAATTTTATAAGCTGTAATTCTTTAAAACATTGCAAAAAAAATCCAATAAAGTGGGTACTGATATAGTATTGCTATTTTACAGATGAGGGAAGTGATAAAATATGTTAATAGGTATTCTAGCATAGACAGATGTTTACATTCTTTAACCACTTGGTGAAAATATTGTGCTTTTTAGTATGTTGCTAGGATTTTTGTTAATATTTTAACTAGGATTTTTCTTTGATGATACTAAGTCGAACTAGTGTAAAAAAGATAATATGAAATTTAATCTTAAACATGTTTGTTTGTTGTCTGTATGTGTGGACTTTTATAAATTAAAAGTATAAAAACTTTTACTAATAGTGAGCATCATGTTATCTTCTTGAACATATTATAATTTCTGACATACTTATCTTAGTACTATACTATTTGGTACATACATATTCATAATTGTTTTGTATAAATAGGAAGGTGATTATTACTATAAATACCATTCTTCATCTTGCTTAACGTGTTTTTTATCTGTATGACACCATGTTTCTGATTCAGTTTCAATTACTGCTTACTTTTTATGTGCATCTGCCTGGTTTATTTTTGTCTATACTTTTAGTTTTCAAACATTCTGAGGTTTCTTGTTGTGACTATAAAACATAAAATTCTATTGTGTTTCATGATTGTATCTAAAAATTTCTATTTTTAATATAAAGTGAGATAATCCTATTCATATAAATTGATATGAAGAATATGTTTACTTTCTTTAAAAAATTATTTATTTTTAGAGGAAGGGATGGAGAAAGAGAGGGAGAGAAATAACAATGTGTGGTTGCTTCCTGAGTGCCCCATACTGGAGACCACAACCGCAACTCAGGCATGGGCCCTGACTAGGAACTGAACCAGTGATCCTTTGATTTGCATGTTGGTGCTCAATCCACTGAGCCACAACAGCCAAGGCAGAATATGTTTACTCTTGTTCCTGCCATATTCTTTCATGTTTTTGTTTTTAACTTCATAAACTTCCTTCACTCTCTGTGTTTTCTTAAAATTTATAAAGATTTTAATTTTATTTTTATTATTATTCCTTTGTACACTAGCTCTATTTCTTTTTACAGACTGAATCAGTTAAAATAAGTAATGATAAAAATCAGTTTCTCATTTTTTCTGTATTCCTATTTTACTACATAATTATTAGATATTATCTTGTTATAGTTTACCATTGTGTTGTTAAATATGTTAGACTACTTATTTGTTCCTTTATTTGATTTTCTTTGAATATCAACCATTATATAATCAATGATTTCATAACTTATCTTCTTTAGCCCTTCTCAGCCAAATTTTGTTTAGATATACAACTTTTATATACTCAGGGTCTATGATATTTATATCTAATTATTTTGCTCTAATTCTCATAACCTCACATTTCAGATGAACAGTTATACAACATATATTCCATGCTTACAATTAGTCCTTGATCCAATATATCTCTTCCTTTTATCTCGCAGAAAGGTAAATTCCATTCTCTCTTCTGGTGATTTCCTGAAGATAGGTTCTTGAGAATAATATTCCATTAGTTCCTGCAGATTCAAAACTGTTTACACTTCATAAACTTGAAAAACTTTTTGGCTAAATAGAATTTAAAAAAGGCTTCCAGCCAAGATGGAGGTGTAAATAGACCGAAAGGAAGAAATATTCATCCAGAAGAGAATGAAGAAACAAGACTTCCAAAAAGGACTTCCGGCCAAGATGGAGGTGTAGGCAGACACACTGTGCTTCCTCTTACAACCAAAATTAAGGACAACAAATATTTAGAAACAAGAAAACAACCAGAACTTATAGAAAATTGAACTGTACGGAAGTCCAACAACCATTCATCCAGACGGGTAAAAGGGGCGGAGTCGTGGCAGGAAAAAGTGGAGGTGCGGGCCCGGGAACACAAGCAGCAGTAGCTGGCAGTTCCCAGGTGCACAGGCGGTGGCTGGCGGTCCCCGGGCCCACAGGCAGCAGTTGGCAGACCCCGGGTACAGGGGGGCAACTGTGCAGACCCAGTGAGGCTGCACAAGGTGGCTGGCTGACCAGGTGGTTCCACATTCTCGCACGCAGACAGTCCAGGCAGAGGGGAAGTGGTGGAAGGGACTGGAGTCCAGGAGAGAGTGGAACAGGCACCATTTTTCCCTCTCAGACCCCGCCCCCACATACAGCGTCACAACCCAGCGACTGGGCTGCCCTGCCCTGAGGAACACCTAAGGCTCCACCCCCTCACTACGTAATAGCTGCGACCGGACTAAAACCAAACCAAAACAAAACAAAACAAACAAACAAAAAAACCCCACCAAAAATGGCTCAAACCGGAGAAGAAATGAAATCCCCAGAGCCAATTCCTCTAAGCCGTGAAGAGATAGCCAACCTATCAGATGCACAGTTCAAAGCACTGGTCATCAAGACGCTCACAGAATTGGTTGATTTTGCTCACAAATTAGATGAAAAAATGCAGGCTACAATATGTGAAATGAAGGAAGATGCATGGGGAACCGATAGAGATGGAAGGAAAACTGGGACTCAAATCAATGGAGTGGACCAGAAGGAAGAAACTAACAACCAAACAGAAAACGAGGAAGAAACAAGAATTCAAACAAATGAGGAGAGGCTTAGGAACCTCCGGGACATCGTTAAACGTCCCAACATCCAAATTATAGGGGTACCAGAAGGGGAAGAAGAAGAGCAACAAGCGGACAATTTATTTGAACAAATAATAAAGGAGAACTTCCCCAGTCTGGCAAAGGAAATAGACTACCAGGACGTCCAGGAAGCTCAGAGAATCCCAAAGAAGTTGGACCCAAGGAGGAACACACCAAGGCACATCGTAATTACATTAGCCAAGATTCAAATGAAGCAGAGAATTCTAGAAGCAGGAAGGGATAAGGGGACAGTCACCTACAAAGGAGTTCCCATCAGACTGTCAGCTGATTTCTCCAAAGAGACCTTACAGGCAAGAAGGGGCTGGAAAGAAATAGTTAAAATCTTGAAAGGCAGGGACCTACATCCAAAATTGCTCTATCCAGCAAAGCTGTCATTTAGAATGGACAGATAAAGCACTTCTTAGATAAGGTCAAATTCAAGGAGTTCATCATCACCAAGCCCTTATTATATGAAATGTTAAAGGGACTTATCTAAGAAAAAGAAGATCAAAAATATGACAGTGAAAAGACAGCAAACTCACAGCTATTAATAACCACACCTAAAACAAAAGCAAACTAAGCAAACAACCAGAACAGGAACAGAACCACAGAAATGAAGATCATATGGAGGGTTAGCAACAGGGGTGTGGGAGGAGGAGAGAGGGGGAAAAGGTACAGAGAATGAGTAGCATAGATAGTGGGTAGAAAATAGATAGGGGGAGGGTAAGAATAGTATGGGAAATGTAGAAGCTAAAGAACTTATGACACATGGACATGAACTAAAGGGGGGAATGTGGGTGGGAGAGGGTGTGCAGGGTGGAGGAGAATGATGGGGGAGAAATGGGACAACTGTAATAGCATAATCAATAAAATATGTTTAAAAAATTATATTATTCACCAAAAAAAAAAAAAAAAAAAGAATTCAGAAAAAACAAGGAGAGACTTAGGGACCTCTGGGACAACTTTAAACATTCCACCACCCAAATCATAGAGGTGCCAGAAGGAGAAGACGAAGAGCAAGAAAATGAAAAGTTCTCTGAGAAAAATAATGAAAGAAAACTTCCCCAATCTGGTGAAAGAAATAGGCATACAAGTCCAGGAAGAACAGAGAATCCCAAAGAAGTTGGACCCAAGGAGGAACACATAAGACACATCATAAGTAAATTACCCAAGGTTAAAGATAAAGAGAGAATCTTAAAAGAAGCAAGATAAAAGGAGATAGTTACCTACAAAGGAGTTCCTATAAGACTAGCAGCTGATTTTTCAAAAGAAATCTTACAGGCTGGAAACAAATATTCAAAATCATGAAAAGCAAGGCCCTACATCCAAGATGACTCTATCCAGCAAAGGTATCATTTGGAATGGAAGGGCAGATAAAGTGCTTCCCAGATAAAGTCAAGTTAAAGGAGTTCATCATTCACCAAGCCCATATTATATGAAATGTTAAAGGGACTTATCTAAGAAAAATAAGATAAAAATATGAACAGTAAAATGGCAATACATTCACAACTATCAATAACTGACCCTAAAAAAATTTAAAATAAGAACATAAGCAAACACCGAAAACAGGAACAGAATCACAGAAATGGAGATCACATGGAGGATTATCAGTGGAGTAGGGGGAGAGGAAAATAGGGGAAAAGATACAGGGAATAAGAACCATAATTGGTAGATACAAAATAGACAGGGGTAGCTTAAAAATAGTATAGGAAATGGAGAAGCCAAAGAACTTATATGTACCCATGGACATGAACTAAGCGGGGGCAGGGAGGATGCTGGATGGAAGGGGGGTTACAGGGTAAAGGAGGATAAAGGGGAGAAAAAATGAGATAACTGTAGTAACATAATCAATAAAAAGTACTTAAAAAACCCAACTATGTGAAGACAAAGAATAAAAGAAAGGCAACAACAAAAACAAAAATAACATACAGCTCTCACTTTGGTATCATTTGGGCTTTCTTCATTGATATTAAGTGATTATTCTGCAATGAATTGTGTATTAAAGAATTCTGAGGCAAGTCTCAGTATTTTCCTTCTTAATTTACTGATTATTCTTGCCTGCATACCTGCAAACTTCTTTATTAAATTTAAATGCTACTTACTGTATTAGGATACATCTTGGGGCTGATGATTAATAGAACATTTCTAGGTGTTGATGATTCTGTGGGAATTTTCCCTAGAAATTGTGTCCTTTAAAAATTAAATTTCAAGTCTTCTTTCATCCCAAGGATGTTTCCTTTTTAATATTAAATATTATGTTTAAATACCTATTCTTTTCCATTATTTTCTTCTTCAGATCCTCTATGTGTGTTAGATTGACTTTGCCTTTCTTCTCTACATTTTATGTTCTCTCTAATCCTGTTTATCTCTTTATTTCCATTTCATTTTGCTGGCCTTTCTCATTTTTGCTCTCTTTCCCTTACCATGTTTACCTCACTGTGTATTTTACCTTGTAATTCCTCTATATTTATTTCTTAATTTAGAATGGATTTTATTTTTCTTCCACTTCTTTCTTGAGTTTTGCCAGCTTTGGGTCATCAGCTCCTATTGTTTTATTAACCATTCCTAAATTCTTGCATTTGTGCCTTGCAGTTATCATTCATAGAAGCAATTACTTCATTGTGGCCTTACGGAAAATTCACAGCAGAATGTTAGGACAAATTTTTCAGCTTCTCCTTGGCAACATATTATGGCATGTGTTTTTTAACAATTGGTATATTTTGCTGCTCTTCTATCTTTCCCTATATTATCTTTGTATTAATAATGTGGCTGTTCTTTTTTTTTATTACTCATAGTTAACCAAGTTAGATTCTTCTCGTCTAGGTTCCTAGGGAAATGAGAAGGAAAAAGAGCCATCTGGGATTTACAAAGTTTTGGTTTTCTCTGCTATTACAGAGGTAGGTTGAGTTTTGCAATCATCACTCCTCTGTTTAATCTTTGTGTAGCCCACCATTACTTCCAACGGGACAAATCCAAGAGGGCTTTTGTCACTACTCACTACTCACTTCCGTTCCCACACTGATTGCTGAAAATAAGATGTATATGATTTGCAAATCAAGACAACCAATTCAGCTGCAGGAAGCATGTTTTTTTTTTTTTTTTTTTTTGGTCAGGGGAGGGGTGGTTGTGAGATTAGCTACAACTGAGTCCTCTACACTTACCAGGCTTCATCCTTTCCTCTGCTGCTACAGCCCAGATTCAGTTCCTGAACTGCTGTAACCAAGGGAAAGAGCCTTTACATTTCACAGTGAAACTCTCACTTTCAAGAATTATATTTATCTTAAAGCTTTCTAAGATTATATACCATTGGGCCCACTCTCTGCTCTTCGTATTTTTTCTTCTGTGACTTCTGGTGATCTCAGCAGTTTGGGCATCTCCTAGACACATTTTGAAAACAGAGGGTTATCTATCTCCTGATTTTACTAAAAAGAGAATTTGCAGGGTTTATTTTTTTAATTCTCCTTGTTGGCTGGTGTATGCTTCAGAAGGAGAAAGGGAAAGTTGCTAACTTTTGTCATCACCTTCATTCCAGACTCTGTTCATATATTCAGCAGTACTAATTATACTTATTATATAGTCTATACATAAATTTTCAGAAGTCTCTACAACCTCAACAACACTTATTACTTTCTATTTTTCCTACTGATACAAGCAGATGTTAATTTTTAAAGGTGAAATCTTATCAAAATTTTCACCTGCCTAAAAAATTTCCATTGTTTTCTTTTACAAAATGTTACTCTTTTCCCTAAACTCTTTTTCTCTTTCAAGAAGTCATTTAAGAACTGGCTACAAGCATAGGCTAATAATCTGTATTATTTTTCTCATAACCTTGTTAATGTCTCTAATTAATGAATATTCCTTCTTTGGGCTTCAAATGTATTACCATCATCATCATAACATCTTTCCTAGTGATAAAACACTTGCTGGCTCATTAGATTCTAAGCTTCACAAGGGCATATTTACCAATTTTCACTGTGGTGTCCCTGAATCTAACATAGTACCTGCCTCCAAAGGGTGATTATTAAATTTGTTCAATAAATAGAGGAATGATATTTCTTTTGCTAACCATTCTCTGGCACCTGTGCAATATTTGTTTAAAAATAGTTTCAAACTTTCTGATTTCAGAAAATTTCAGTGTGAGAACTTGCTTTCAACTAATACAAAGGGTCAGTGTAATGAAACTTTTATTTATTTGGCTTCCCATGTCGTAATGCTTAACAGTATGACAACAATAAAAAAGTAGGGGAAAGAATATGAATTGGAGAAAATGCTGTGGTACAGATAACAGAAAAGTTTTCACCCAGCCTGAGACTCTAAATTGAAATCCAATTCCTCCAGCAAGAGAACTAGAATGCCCTTCCATCTTTATCACTCCGCTGACTTTTGTCTCTGGTGGACCATGTGGCTGGGGAGTAGGAGTTAGAACTCATCTTTCTGTACTCTAAATGTCATCCTTTCTCTTGGCTTTAAGGCATTTTAGTTAGCATTGTTTCTCTACCTTTTTACAATCATAAAATGAGACTATACAAACAGTGCTAATAAAGTTTCGAAATCAAACATAGGAGGAAAACAGCACAAATTCTCAAAGGCAAATCATGTTAGCAAAGGAGAAACGAGGAATTTCCTAAACAAGAATGATAAAATGAAGATTTAGTTCTTGGTAACCACTCCTTTCACAAGGAGCCACCAGTATTAGAAAAAGAAATTTACTGCTCCTGTCTATAATACAGTCATGGCTGAGAAGACTTGGGGTCAAATGAGCTGTAGGTCTTCACCAACCATTTTCTCCCTATGGTCTTCTGCAAAAGAACAGCATGTAGTGAGTTTGCATGGTGCAATGTTGGACATCTGGAGACAGTAACATGTACCATTTAAAGTTGAGGTGTATTAGAAGAATTTGATATCTGTTCCCTTAATGAAGAGGTGCCTCTCTCATTCAGATTATCAGGTAAATGCAAAAACAAATATTCCCACCAGGAAAAATTCTAGCAAGCTGAAAATACATAGACCATTGAGTAATACTTTATTATTAACATTTTTTTTCTGTGAATGTACACGGGAAGAGCTAGCAGCATTTTATCAACATTTGGGTATGCTTTATTTTATTAAAAATGCTTCTCCGTATTGCACCATTCTCAATAGTGCACCTACTTTAATGTAAGTGCATTTGTTATATAAGGAATCCTTAATTGAAATAAAATGCCTAATTTATTTATTCTAAAGGTTGGGATCCTTTTGATTTTTAAAAAATGACTCTTAAGTAACAGAAAGACTACTAAAATAAAAACACAAAAATATCAGAAACTCTTTCCCTCTAGGGTGCTCACAGGGAGTAATTTAATCACTTCACATTATGTTATTTGCGGAGAGTTTACTATTCTCCGCCCCAGAGAGAGTCATATCTTTTACACAAATAACCTTTTTGCTCCCTGCCTACCTCAACTACCAAGTGAAGATTTCGAAACAAAAATGTTTCAGGAAAATCAGTCAATAATGCCACAATTGTTCTCACATTTATTGAAAGTGTGGATTCACCCCTACTCTATCTTGTAAGTGTATACGCGCTAAATACAGTGTCTATTTTTATGGAAGTCTCTGTAGTTTGCCAGTAAACAGGATTGATTCATAGTCTAATAAAACAACAGCAACAACAACAAAAAAATCCACAGTAGGAAAGCCAGGACAACCCTAGATGAACTGGCATGAAAATGAAAAGCTCTGCAATTATAGGATTGAGGAACATTTGATTAAATGTGTTAAATCCTGTCCTGGTTTTCTAGGATGTTGGGGAAAAGGAAGAGAAGAACCAAGACAGAAGGTAAGAGGGTACCCCTGAGCCATGGTCCTAGGCAATCGGGTCATAGAACATTCATTCTCATTCTCTCATTCATTCTCTCTCTCTCTCTCTCTCCCTCTCTCTCTCTCTCTCTCTCTCTCTCTCTCTCTCTCTCTCTCTCTCTCTCTCTCTCTCTCTCTCTCTCTCTCTTTCTCTCTCTCTCTCTCTCTCTCTCTCTCTCTCTCTCTCTCTCTCTCTCTCTCTCTCTCTCTCTCTCATTTTTACCTCGTTAGATGGTCAACTGGGCGGCAAACAAACACTGTCACCTCTACCCGGACAACAGCTCCAAGGGGCAGGCGACTGTGGCCTACATTGAGCTCCCTGCCGGCGCCTTCTGAAGAGCGTCCAGGGAAGCAGACAACAATAGGGGGACGACACAGATGTCACAGATACACAGTCATGATCATAATCTGAACAGAAAGGGGAGGGGAGAGCCAGGGCCCGCAGATCCCTGCCTGGGAGCCGCCGCAACAGAGTGGTCCGCTGTGTGACCGCGTACAGGTGCCTCAGGCCCCTGGCGCCAAGAGCTGTCGCGGCCGCCTCCTTAGCTCAAGAGCCGTACCAGCGCGCAGAAGCCCCTGCTGCTGCGGAGCCTGGGTAACCCCGAAGGCTGAGCCCGGAAAGGAAGAGCCCCTGGAAAGGGCGCGAAGGGGGAAGAAGTGGGAGAAAGGGAGAAGAGGTGGGGGAGGGGAAGACACCCTTCTCCTCTTGGATTTCTCCTTCCCGAGCTCTTCTGGTGGGTACCTTTGATGGGTTCATGCGCGCCTCCCTGCGAGCCTCACTCCCTCCTTCCCTCCCTCCCCCACCTTCACCCTGGATGATCATCTCCCCTTCTTCCCACTGTCTCTCCCTCCCTCCCTCCCAGCCGCGTGCCTCCTCCCCTCCCCCTCGCTCCCCCCCACCCCCGACCGCCTCCCTCCTCCTCCCGCGGCAGCAGCCGCTTTAGCGGAGCCGGAGATGGGCAGAGAGCGCGCGCGGCGCAGCAGCTCGGGATCCAAGGCTCTCCCAGCCCGCAGTTCCCTGCGCCCCCGCCGCCGCGCTCGTCACCTCCGTGTCCCCCAGCTCCGGTCCCGCGCCTAAGAGAGCCGCGCGCCGACCGGCCCTGCCCGCCGCCTGCGCCGCACAACCTTCGCGCGCGCCTGGTTGGCGCTTTCATCCCAGGACCGGTGAGTAGCCTGGAGGGCGCAGCGGGGCGGGCGCCAAGGCTGAGACCGGAGACAGCATCTTGGCTTTAGGAGGAACCCTACACACGTGCTGTGATTCCTCCACCTTTAGGCTGGGGGTCTCGGGAAGGCGCTGCTCCATAGTTTGATTGATTTCAACTCCACCTGCTGGCCACCTGAACCCCTCTCCCTCCAGAGCAGCTAGGGGTCTCGCCTCACTTCCAGCTTCCAAACTAGCAGCGGTGGTGTGCGGTCCTTACCCTCCCTCCCATTACGCCAAATAGGGTCCTCTCTCTCCTCCCCGACCCCGCATTTCCCCCTTCTGATTTCCCGCTTCTGCAAGCCCGCGAACGCCTGCATCCGCTACTCTTTACCGGGTCTCGCACTGACAAAGCCTTCTCCACGAAGTCCGCTCCTGACCCACCTTCCCTCCTTTCCCAAAGCCTGGCTCTCCAGTCCCCGCTGTCCCGCGGTATTCCTTCGCAGAGCGAATGGTCCTCCCAGTGAATACTGACCTCAGTCCCTCGACGCCAGAGTGCCTCTCCAGCTTTTCTGACAGTCACTTCAGGAAATTGACAGGCACCCGGTGATCTTGGCTTGTGTAGTTACTTTGTGTGCTTCTTAGAACCTGGGCTGTTTAGGGTATAATAAAACACGAGCAAAGACAAAAATAAACCTTTTGCGACTAAACTTTTTGTTGTTTTAAAGAGTACAGCTATTGACATCAGTTAGATTCGTTGTGTTCATTTGGAGGTTTCTTAGCTAGTAACAAGGACCTCCCCAATTTACCTGTTTTTCCAGAACCGGTCTTCGTTCCAGATTGAGAACCATGCACCTGACTGGGTGATGGATCTCCTTTAGCAACAACACTATCAAAAGCTCAGCAACTCTTAAGCTTTTTCTTGAAAATAGAGTAGCAACAGTCTCACCCTTTGAAATATTTGATTTGCAATAAGCCAAAGCCCTTATTTTCCTTGAGATTTAGTGGCGAACAAAAGCATACATTCGGATCGGAAAACGACCTAAAAAACTCCTGCACTATCTTGGTGCTTGGTTGTGTAGTATC
The DNA here is from genome assembly GCA_039655065.1 of Glossophaga mutica. NCBI lineage: Eukaryota > Metazoa > Chordata > Mammalia > Chiroptera > Phyllostomidae > Glossophaga > Glossophaga mutica. The sequence continues at coordinate 159,749,193 of CM077306.1, forward strand.
TTAGTATCCTGTCTTTCTGTAGAAGTTTACTTCCGGCAGTAGCCCTTTCTTTTGAAACCATGTTTAACGTTTTAGTATTTCTAATTGGCTTGAGAGAAAGAAGAGAGTTGTGTTCCGTGAATAAATATGAGCAAGGGAGATGAAGGAATGAGTGAGCACAGGGAGAGAGAATTTAAATACTAAAATTTGTACTCCTGTTTCCCCATGTATGGAAATCTTAAAAATAAAACTATCCTTATGCAATTTATAATTTAGTTTCTTAAAGATGTGGTGAAATTGTATTAATTTCAGCATATTTTACTCTATAGAACCCTTGGTCATAGAGCTTTCTAAGCAATACAGATAATTGTTTCAGAAACATATGTTAGAAACTTTAAAAAGGTGCCCCATTTGAGTATGTAGTGTGAATATAAATTTCTGGGTAATAGTATTACTCAATTTTTTTTTGGAAATGGACATTAAGTTGTCATTTTTGCTCTCCCAGATGATGAAGAGATACGTATGCTTCCTCACCTTAAGTGAGCAAGTCTGTGCCTATGTAAGAAACAGAGAGGGGAAGTTGAGTGGTTAACTGGACAATTTGTCTAGGAAGGATTGCCTTCAAATCTTGCCTTCTCCGATGTCGAGGTGTTTTTAAAATTTTATTTTAAGTTGAACTGTATTTGAGCCTTTCTTTCTCTTTCTCTGCGTGTGTAGACATCGGTAGAAATGCAGTGAGCAAATCACTGACAAGGATGGTTTTGGAAATGTGGAGAACTGCATCTGAAGTCAGGAGGGGCTATGAGTTATGACTTTATTGTTGGTTTTCTACTTTCAGAAATTTTTAACTGGTAAAATTTCATACTTAACTAAGAAGAATATTCAAAGCCAATATTTAGCCCTACAATTACTGCAAATACTCACTTTGGTCATATCAGGTACTTAGATAACAGGTAAATTATGAGATGAATCAAAAGATCATTTAGTTTTTTCCCTAAATGTTTTTATCCTTTGGACAAGAGTGAAGCGCTAACTATGTGTAATATGTCCTACAGTAGTGAATATATATTAGAAAGAATACACCCAAATTGAACAAAAGGGAAAGCAAGGATCAATGCTAACTTTGATCACTTATTGCTGGTAATTGTGTAAACAATGCATTCAAGACAATATATGCTCACATAATTATATGTCATATTCTAAACAACATCAGAAATGTCTCTTTTCTTTTATAAGGATATAAGCATGTATACATGTAATATTAAAATAGTCTCAGAATTATCTATCAGAATGTAAATAATTAATCTGCCATAAATTATGGCAGGGATTTTTGTTAAGAACTCTTGATGACCTGGAGCTCAAGATCTGCCTTAACTTCAGTGTCTTTGTCATTATCAAGGGTCTGCAAAAACAGCCAAATATAACACTTGGGGAGAGAAGGTATACCAATATTTGAATGACATATGTTGGACTATCGAGCTTTAGATTATAATGCTCATAACTATATGCCATCTAGAGGATGGGATGGGTCTAAATTAAGTGTTTACAGTGTAAAGAGTAATTTTTTTTAGTCTTAATCATTTTATGTGACTTAACTGATAAATACAAGAGAAGGTTTTTGAAACCCTTGACAATATGGTAAACTTTAAAGCACTTATTATATTTATTGATATAGTAAACTTCAAAGCATTTATTTCAACTTCACTCACTTATGATGTTTCTTGAAACAGGAATATATACATATTCACCAATAAATGCTAATGCTTTATATCTACAATTACCCTATTTGTGGAAACCTAGCCTATTTGTGGAAAATCATTCCAATTAAATGAAAAAATTATTTTATTCTTACAATTTAAAATATATTCAAAGTAACATTTTTATAGCAACCAAAACCTTTAAAACCAAAAAATCAGAACTGTAGTCTCCTAAGTTTAACAAAATGGCCACATTTTAATTTAATTATCTTGATTATCAACACTGGAAAAATATAGCGTGGCCCCTAAAACAAGGCAGACTAGCAACTAGTATAGTTCTTCCTTCTGGGCACTCAGAGCTTTTTCCTTGAGTATTTTTATTTCATCCGTTCAAACACACACAACTGCTTCAGTGTTAAAGTTTAAATGGTCTTTGGGCACTTAATATTGGTAATGCTTTCTAAGATTTAAGAACTCCAACGATGAGAATCAGAAGATGATTTGGTAAAGAGTAGTTTAAAATTGTGGAAATGATATAGATGATTTCACCAATAGACTGCTATTAGTTGAATGTTTCATTTGAAATCATTTTTTAGCTTGTGTGTGATGAAGAGGGTGGGATGAGTAAGGGAAATCAGGCAAGAGGAGAGAAATAGAAAGGATAAAAACCTTGAATACTTGCTTAAATTCTTTATTACAGTAAAAGTAATTAAATGGAAGTTCCATTATTTTGGTATTTGGGATAACAGCTGTTTTCCAACTTGAATTTTAAGAAATGTCTTTTTATGTACAGCAATAAAAATACAATTTAAAAATAAAGCGATGCATTCATCTTATTCAGTAAAACCCAAGGTTTATAAGCAAACTATTTTATGTAAACTAATTGACCTATATAAAATTCTTGACACATTTAAGAACAAAATCTTGAAGGAAGGAAAACACACAAACTCACATATACCTGAACTTACAATATTAGGTAAAGAGACAAGTGGTTTATTGCCTTATAAAGGCAAGAAAATTCAGTGTAGGGATCCCTAATATTTTCATAGCTCAATGTATCACTCTCATATTTTCGTATTTACATTTGTTGATGTATTATGCAATTTTTATTGATTGTTTATTTTATTTATAAATTCTGAAGAGTTTGTATATTTTAAAATGCTTCAAATTTTATGACTTCAAAATAATCTGCAAATTGTACTTGTAAACATTGCATTATTACATAAATGTTTATACACAGCTTTGTTTTCTATCTTTATTCTATAATGGGAGGAATATTACGAAAACATTCTCAAAGAGCAGACAAACAAAATGAATATTTCAAAACTAGGGTAATGATTCAACTGAAGTTTTTTTTTAATTTTTATTTTAATTGTTGATCTTGTACAGTTTTCTGTGCTTTATTCTCACCCCAACCCACCACCCCAGCCCTCCCCACCTCCCTCCCATTTCCACCCCCCCCCATTGTTTTTGTCCATGTGTCCTTTATACTTGTTTCTGTAAACCCTTCCCCTTTTCCCCTGAAATTCCCTCCCCTCTCCCCTCTGGTGACTGTCAGCCTTCAACGGAAGTTTTATAACAGTGCTATCACTTTCTTAAGATCAAAGCTCATGTATAATTAAAATTCCCACAGGAAAAAAACATTTAGATTCTATGATTTTACATAGGGTGGTGTGAAAATCATTTTTATTTCTTTACCTGCAAATGAAATCCTTTGCATTGTTAATGGAAGAAATCATAGAACTTAGGCATTGATTAGAAGATATAGAGGGCATTCTGTTTCCTTCGTGTTACTAATAATTTACTCAAGGTTCTTTTTAAATTTTTTTTACTTTTCTAAAAAAATTGTTGTTCAGTTACAGTTGTACCCATTTCCCTCGCCCTGTTGCTCTCCCCTGCCCTGTCCAACCCCTTCTCCAAAAGACAGTCCCCACCCCATTGTCCTTGACCATGGGTCCTTTGTACATGTTGCTTGACTTGGCCCTTTACCTTCTTTACCCTGTTATTCCCCTCCCACCTCCCCTCTGGTCACTGTCAGTTTGTTCTTTGTTTCCATGTCTCTGGTTCTTTTTTGCTCTTTTGCTTGTTTTGTTGATTAACTTCCACTTATTGATGAGGTCATATAGTATTCGTCTTTGACTGCCTGGCTTATTTCACTTAGCATAATGGTCTCCAGTTCCATCCATGCTGTCACAAAGGGTAGGAGCTCCTTCTTTCTCTCTGTTGCATAGTATTCCATTGTGTAAATGTACCACAGTTTTTTGATCCACTCATTTACTGACGGGCACTTAGGCTATTTCTAGCACTTGGTTATTGTAAGTAATGCTGCTATGAACATTGTGGTGCATAAGTTCTTTTGAATTAGTGTTTCAGGATTCTTAGGGTATAATCCCAGTGATAGAATTGCTGGGTCAAAAGGCAGATCCACTTTTAGTTTTTTTGAGTAAATTCCATACTGTTTCCACAGTGGCTACACCAGGTTCTTAAGTATTTAATAGAAACAATTAAAATCCAGGTCTTCTGACTCCATGCTGTATGTCTTTGAATAAAATAAACATCAGTTTTACCACTTATTTTATTTTGAGAACATAGTAAGAGAGATCAATTTCACTATTAAAGAAAAATGAAAATGAAATAAAATAAAAACTTGTGCCTTCCTCAGGGAATGCTTAGTTCTGTAACCTTCGTAGTTGAAAGTAATCTTTTTATGCTCATTCTTTTTCACCTTCAGGTTTAAGCTTGGGGAATATTTTACAAATTTGACTGTTACTGGTTCACTGTAAATTTTTTGGCTTAGTTTTTATGATATATTCTTCACAGATATGGTATCAGTTTCTTTCACAGTAACTGTATGTTATGGACACTTCCATATTAACTTTTAATAGTTCATTCAAAAATAGTCCTAAAAACAGATTTTGGCTTCTATCAGCAAAACAATGAAAATAAACTGCTTCTTATACTTTCATGTCTATATATATTTAATCTTTTTGTTACCAAAAAGGAAGTTTGTGTATCCATGGTTGGGATGTGTGTGTGTGTGTGCATGTGTCACCATAGTCTGTGAAAAGATCAGGTTGCAGGGAAGATAAATTTGTTTCGTAAATTTCCAACTCCATAATTAAAAATCTTGGTGGTTTCAGCATTCTCTTTCCTGATGGCTAGGCAGATAGTGAAAGTGACTAAATCATTATGGGTAAAAAACAAACTTTCAAATGTATTCTTAGCCATGGGAGCTCATTAGTGTCATCTCTCATTAAAGAGTAACATGATAATATACATTGATATCTATATGGAAGAACACTACATTAAGTGTGTCTATAATGATGGAAGTTACGGGGCTCTGTGCTCTCAGACTGCTGTGTGGCTGCTTCAAAAGTGGAAGAGGAAACCATGTCTTAGGAAATGACCTTTTTTAAACCAGTTAACATGCAGACTTAACTGAAAGGAGAAATACATCTCTAAGGCTCCCATAACCTAATGTCTTTGGAGGGTAATTCAGTTTCCACTTATTGAGGCCCTCTTACCCAGCAAGATCCGAAGTGGTGACTACAGATGCCGGGATGATTACGATACAGTCCTGACCTCAAGCAGCTTACAGTATAACTGCAGAGACAGATAAGAACAAACAGAAAGGAGTGATGGGACACCAGCTGGCATCAATCTAGGGCAGCTACATGTTACTGAACCTCCAGAGAGAAATAGAAAAGACTACAACTTATTCTTAGTATGCCTTGCCAAAATGATATGGCATGACTAAGTTTTGGCACAGAAATAACCTTCTTCTTTAAAATAGAATATGTTTACATTGCTTTCCATATTAATTTTAACTCTGACAATTTTTTTTGACACAGCAGGGATCTATTATTATGAACTGATATAGAATGCCCCACACTAATGAAACTAATAATTAAGTTGTTATAGCTCATAGGGTGATTTTCAAAGGAAATATAATTTATTTTGCAGTTTTAAAATAAGTTTGAAATATAAATTTTGTCTTTTAAGAAACCTAAATTTTTGAGGTACATTCCTCTATTCAAAGATAATGTACAGAACAGGGAGTAAATGGAGACAGCAAATGATATTTGTAATATCTTCAACAATGAAAAGTTTATAAACTGTTTTAATTAAATATATTTCAATTTAAACAGGTAATTTTAAATCACTGTATTCCATTCACTCTAATAAGTATTTATTGAGTAGATATGATTATATGATACCAAGGGACATAGGGCTATTAATGATAATGGTAATGATGGCTTCAGTGCCTTGACCTATAGGAGACAACTATTTCAATAGCTCATCCCTGCTGACTTACAAGACCTAGGCAGGGTCTTGAATAATTGATTTATTAGTTAAGACTTCTAAGTGAGCCATAATTGAATAATTGATTCTAGTCCTTGTTTTAGAGGGGCTGCATGAGGGCAGTCAATCTAACTTGTCTTATTTGTCCACATCAACAGCCTGGTGACATTTGTCTGCCCCACTGAATGGCAAGCAATGGTTACAGAAATGGGAGTGGGAAAGGTAAGCAAAGGTGTTGATAGGTATTTCACATGGGAAATGCAGAAGCTGGGAACATCCCCTGCTATTTCTGATAACATTGCTTGCATAGATTAAGGGGACTATAGATCAAGTCATAGTCAGAGCTGTCTGGCAGGGAACAGCAGATTCAATAAAAAAGTTAAATTTAAGACCCTTGCCACGGTTTGGGAGAACCATTTTTTTATGTGAAACTAAGATGTCATGGGAGAAAGGAGTTTGAAAAAATTAGGAAAGGGCTTGACTATAACATTTTCATTTGATAAGTGAGTCTGTAGAACCCTTTCTCACACATTGTTAGCTACTGAGTCCAACTTGACCCACCAGGGAAATGAAAGGGATAGGCCAGACAGCCATCAAATCTCCACAAGTAAGGAATTTTCACGAGAGCTCAGTAGCAAGCTAATAATTGTTTCTTAAAAGATGTGTACCTGGTAGGAGTGTACCCTCTGTGTTAGAGAGGTGACCAGTTCTAATCCCCAAGGAAAGCTGGCAGTGAAGGTTTTCTCCCAGAGTTCTCTCTTTCCAGAGTTTAGTCACAGAGACTTGTATCTCACAGGTCTATTAAGGATGAGGGGCCCCAGATGTAGAGAGCACGCTACATCCTACTGGACACCTTCAAACCGTGTGCATTGACTAGGACTTCAGTTAAAGGATGCTAAGTTTTGGATTAGCTAAAATGAAGATGTAAGTAGAATGTCCAAGTAAGGCACATTGTCTTTGGTCCTCAAAGATTCCTATAAGGTGCTGGGCATTTTGTTGTTGTTGTTTTGAGTTGAATAGACAGCAGTTTTTCTTTGACTGCCAGAGAAGGATTGGACACTGCAAATCTGCCCCTATAGTCCCAAGAAAACTTATTTGCCAAGCAAAGCCCTGATTTTTCAGGGTTTATCAACCACCTTGGCAGGCGGAAGTATGATAACCCTGCAGTCAAGCCATGGCTAATGGAAGCTTTTGACTTTGTCATCGACAGAATACCATGATATGATTAAAACTTTGTACAATGGAGGGTAGAGTCACTTAGACTACCCACCTGCCTGATGGCAAATTACAGAGGAATTTAGCTACCCCTGGAGATAAGGTGTAGTAACTTGGGGAATTACTACAAGTCTATATTGGTGGTGATAGAATGTGAGTTGGTGTTTGTCCTTAGGAGCCAGTTGGATAGAAAATAAGGAATTGCCACCATCTTAGAAGAGCAGATGTTAGTCTGACAAGGGATTCAGTTACATCAGCTGTTGGTGATAATCCATTCTAAGCTTCTAGTCCTCAGTCTTTTTCACTGTTCTTGTTAGGCCGTTGTATTAAAATACTGCATCTCTTGCTGCCTATGTTTTTGTCGAGTCTGTAATCAGAGCTGTAGTTTCCTTTTCTCCTCCCAGGGTTTTATACTGCTTCTTTTGGACCATGTGGGAAGAAACAGGGAGACTAGAAAGTGATTTACATGTTCCATTTGCATTTCCCTACATGTGGCCTTTCCCAGTTATGATAATCTTTTGCAGGCACTTAATGGGTGATAAAATAAAGGCATGTAACTCATTAATTCCTACTATACAATCAGATGTAGAAACAACAAAAATAATACATTGAACTGGCCCAAAGTTGTCCATCCACAAGATCATGTTACCTTGCTTTCCCACTGTGAATTCTACCCAAACCCCATTAGCTCAATCTGGGTTTCATAAATCCAGGTAAGAGAACATCTTGGGCACCTACATTCAACATATTCATAGAAGTTTGATTCCTTCTCCTCCCTGAAATTCTCCAGCATACTTATGTGGGTGTGTGTGTCCTTTGATCCCTGTTGGAGATAGGGAAACCTTGGTCTCTAATCGTGTTTCTCTTTAAATTGTAGGTTAGGGTAAAGGGGCAGAGAGGAATCAGACAGCAAGGTATGAGAGAGGCTTCATATGTACTTTCAGTTTCAAGTACTGTGGCAATGGCTTGTGGAATAATCAAATGAACTTCAAGGATTTTTAGCCCACACAATACTCTCTCTGAGGGAGCAAGGCCCTCATGGCTGATACTACCTATGTCAGCCTTGGGAATCCCTGGACTCAAAAATCATAGCCACGCTGTTTTGTTGTTGTTGTTGTTGTTGTTGTTGTTGTTTTGTTTTGCTAGGGCCATGCAATTTGTGACCTTTGACTGAATCAGTCTTGACTCACACAGTGGTGACCTTCCTTAAGTCATTCACCTTAATTTTGGCCATTCACTGTCCCATTGTCTAGACGTCATCTTTTAAGTTCCCGGTGGTTTCAACATCAGGGTGGGGGGAGTTTTCTTGCACATTGGTGGTGACCTTAAGAATTTATCTAGATTTCTTTGGGTCTCTTTCTCATGCTTTAGTCAGTCAACTCCATCAGAATCTAATATCAATCCAGGGTAGCAAGAACTCGGATGCTAGCCAAGATCTCACCTATGATTTCCCATAGGAGGTTTTCTATCTCAGGAAAAGCTGCCTGAGACAGCCAGTGCTCTTTTATCGCAGCCAGAATCCACTATAAAAGCTCTGAGGTTTTACTATCACTTCCAAATGGGTCTAACTTTGGTATGATGGAGTGAAGGAGCAGTTTGGCTGTAAAAAAAATCTGTGATTTGCTGTTAGTCCTTAACAACCGGTATGTCCTGTTGCATTCACCGATGCGAGAAACAGATGTTTGGAAACTTTCAGGATTCAAAGGTGTTACTTTATTGGCCAAAACTTTTAACCTGCGCAGGGGCGCAGCTTAAACATGTCCCATGTCTCTCTTTTTCCCATGTGAATCTGTCAAACTTTTAATGATTTACCTAGTTCATGGTCATGGGATTCCTCCTTTTACACTCAGTGTTTGTGCACATCACTCTAACTGCTATCTGAAGTGGGGAGCAAGTTTCCACTTACCCAGTACAAATCTTAGTGAGATCCGTACTGAAGATCAGAGGCTCACCATCAGATTTGCACCTTGACAAGAATTAGCATCAGAACAACATATTGGTATTGTGTTTTATCTGTCTCTTGTTACTTAGTTTGCAGTAACCTCCTCAATTCCTCTTAATTAACAAGCAAAAATGTGGAAGCTTATGTATTTATTGTTCATTTGACTATATAATTTGTTACTGGTTCCGTAAACTTCCCTCAACTCCATAATGGACCTGTGTGGTCCTCATTCTTCCTTTTCCTGAAAGAAAGCCACCTTTCTATCAGCATCCCATAATCCTTATCACCAACATTACGAAACACTAGGAAGAGTCTGAGATGTTACTTTGCTTTTAAGCTGATGTGAAAGCCCGCCATATATTCATGGATGCTGGCAGAAGATATTAGACTACTGGATTACAGATGAAAGACCATTTTTCACAGCAATAACAATAGCAAGAGTATCAGCATTTTGCACTGATTCCCAATTTCCACAGGCAACTCAGAGAAGACCAAGTTATACCTAAACATTATAAGAAAGGAACACTGAATTTAAGGAATGTTAGTCTTTTATAATAGATGGTAAGCTTGCTTCCCCTTGCTTTGCAAGGTGTTATTTCTATCTTCCAAGGCTGTTTGCTTTACATACTATCTTTTAAAAATAGTTTAGAACAAAAGTAGCCAGTGCTTCTTTTATAAGATGAGCAGAAATGTGAGAGACCCTTGGGAAATTGTTCTTCAACAATGACAAAGTACTTCAATAAATGCTTGTTTTGGTAGGCTCCTTATCTATGGTATGATATATGTTCATCCTTGCTACTTCCTAATGATAGAATGCTTTAAACATGTGAGAACTGAGATTGATGAATCTCTCACTAAAACAGAAACCAAGAAGGAAACTTTTAAAGCAAATGTATCTGACTCTTAATTAGTTACTTCTGACTAAATTAGTTATAGTAAAGATTAAAGAATTGAGAATTTTTATGTCAGGAGGTTAAAATTTGAGCCTAACCCATAGGATATAAGAAATGTCTATTTTATATAATCATAGCAGACTGTAAATAAAAATCATTAAATAAAAATGGGATGGAAATATGCATGTTTCCCTTGGCCTTAATATTCATATTTCTCTAATACTTTACAGTCAGAAGGCTACCTACACTTATCCAAATATTTAGAGGTAAAAGCTTCATTGCTATTTTATTTTGCTTATTTGTACACTGTTTCTTCAAGACTGAGCATAGCTGTCATCTTCTCTAATAGGCATCTCCTATACCCCAGGCAGGGACCCATGCCGTTTCTCTGTATTGGTATAATATGCAAGCTTATCTGTACCATGTTATGACCTTAAAATATCACAATGGCTTGATACATTTATATGTATTTCCCATGCTGGATTACTCTGAAATTAGTTGTTTATTGAAGTTCATACTCCTAGTGCCTTGCTCCCTAACTAGTGCATGAAGGGTATTCAATAAATATTTGTGGATATGAACTGAAGGTAACAATGTTCCTTAACATTGAACTTATCATGAGATATTTTAGAAAACTGTGTCCCACATTGAATAACTGAATAAAAGATGTGTAAAATACATGAAGTGGAATAACCTTGAAGAGTTCTTAATGGTCTTTGTTTAGTTACAGCCATGTAAATGTCCAAATTACGATGCTCCTTATTTTGTGATATCCTGAAACATTTAAAATTATGTCACATTTATAGTGAAACCTCAAAAATTTGTATAGCTTATGTACTTTTAGAAATTGAAGGGTGGGTCATAAAATTAAATGCTAGGCTCTGTTGAATCATCAAAGTCTTGGAGTTGCATGTTTAGATTATCTAGGATGGGCTTCTAACCCTAGGTTAGACATTTCTAAATCTCTGATTCTTCTTTATCAAAGAAGTAGACTCAAGATACTTCTCTTTAACCTTTTGCCATTATCCTCAGATGTTCTTACTTTACTTCTTTGTCATCCTTTTTTCACCTGTAATGTTCAAATAATTGCAACTCCTGCCCCTTGTCTTTGCGGTTTCAGTCACCACTGTGCCCTGATCATTGTTGCTGTGAGAACCAGTGCTGCCAACCACACCTGTGGTACACTTCTCCCCTTCCTTCTTTGTTCTCTGACTTTCCAGTTTCTTCCGCCTTCTGTTGCTTACTTATGTTCTCAAAACAACACCACCATAAACGACAAGTCTTTCTCTAAGGGAAATCTTCCTTTCTTTCTATGCAGTGAATTTGAAGGAGCAGATGAAACGATGGGTTCTCTGGAGCTTATTCTGTGTCTGCTGGTTGTTCATGGGCCAACCCCAGGGCTATGTTTTTCTGGTTTTATTCTGGAGACATTTTGGAAATCTGAGAATTCTAAACCCTTACATTTTGAATAACTGAATTTTTATATGTTTTTCATAGTAGACAGGTCTTTGGTAACCATTTTGTGCCTACATTGCCTTGTTTCTCTAATAGCAACATTAGCAGAGGAATACTTTAGAACTTATAAAATGTACGTGTTATTTAAGAGGATAAAAAGGTGGGAGTGAATCAGATATTGGACATATAAGGTTTTATGGCAGGAGTGGAAGGTCAGAAAATGACTGGTTTCTTTGGAGCATGATAATGGCAAGCTTGTATGACAAAGGAAAAGATGAAGATATTGGACAATAATGTAAAGGGAAGATGGGACAAAGCAGCAAGTTATAGACTGGTGAAGACAAATATTTACCTACATCAGCGATTTTCAACCGGTGTGCTGCAAGAATTTTTGAAACATGCAGTACCTGACTATTTAGTCATATGCCCTGGCCTTTTTTCCCTTAGATTGTCAAATAAAAAAATTGACAACAACCAACAAAACAACAGCCATCCAGTATGAATCAAAATTATACATATTTTTGTCAGATTGGCAAAAAACATTTTAGTGTACTGTAGAATGTTGGTAATTAGTTTATGTGTGACATGGGATGAGAAGGTTGAAAATTGCTGACTTATGTCATAATAGGGCTCCCTGGAAACACTGCTTTATTTTTATAGAAGAAAAGCATAGATCTCTGATTAGACATAACTGGGTTAATATTCTCATCTGACTGTAGTAGCTTAAAGACCAAAGTAAAAATACCTTTAAGACTCTTTTTCCCATTATGTAAAGATTTTGCACGATTGTTGCAAATATGGCATTAAATAATATGTAGAAATCCCTAAAACACAGAATGGCATTGTAAATTCTCACTCAGGAAATACGTTTTCTCCATACTTTCATTTCATTTTGTAGCAGTGAAAGGAGTGTATGTTTCCAGTTACATATTAGCAAGTGACATCCCCTCTTTCATGAAAACTGGGAAATTTTTGTACTTTTCAGAATGCTAAATAGCAATGCAGGTAGTAGCATATAATGAGCACAGAATTAATAGGAATCTAATATTCATATCAGGGCTAATACTTTCCATGATAAAATTAAGCATATACATAGAAGATAAATTTTGTATTTCAGTTATTATTAGGTTAGTGTGGTATAACATTTTCCACCAATTATGAAAACTCATGAACAGAAAGATTCTTGTTTTACCTAGGATGAACAAAACTGGAAAGAATGTATATATCCCACCCTAACAATAAGAAAAAGCCAGGTGAATTAGGAAGTTATACCTTTTATTGAATCCATTAGAAAACTGAGTTCCTGGGTCAAAAGATACCCAGAATTGCAAAGCCACAGGTAAATCCCATGGGTCTAATGGAGAAATGGGTTAAGGGGATGGTGTCATGTGTGGCAGAAAATAGCGAACACCTGGCTACCACACAATGACTAAAAAAGAAATCAGCTAAAATTTTAACAATTTACTAAAGGCTGAATGTGGGTTAAAATTATAGAAGAGACACTCTCTAACCCCTTGCACAGGGAAGTTTGAACTCACTAATGCTTTTATGTGGACTTGCATCAGGTGCTTCTGAAAAATAATAGAAGCAGGGTGACAGACAAGAGGGAGCTTCCCTCAGTAATGCAGGTGCAGAGTCAAGGAATGGCTACCACTATAGGTAAAGCACAAAAATCCCACTCTCTTCATGCCTCGGTGCCCTTCTAAGCACAAAAATTCCAAATTCTATAGCAATTTGAAGTCATCAGTACACTGAAGCTCTACTTCTAACTCAATGCCCCAAACTCATGGCCTTTAAATAAAGAAGGGATGTCTTATTTCCAGGCATAAATAATTTTTAGAAGTCTAGATTGTTTTATACTTAATTTTTGGCATTTGGTAAAAAATGACAAGCTATACAAAGCTATGAGGAAAAACCCAATTCATTGCTAAGAGTCAAAACAATGGAGAAAACCAAACTCTGAAATGCCCCAGGGTTGGAATGATCAGACAGGGACTTGCATGTAACTATTACAAATATGGTAAAGGACCCAATGGAAGAGGTGAACAACATGCATAAACAGATGGGGAATTTCAAGAGAAAAATAGAAACTATAGGAAAGATCCAAGTGAAGATGGTAGAAATAAAAGGAAATGTTATAACAAATTCCTTCCATGTGCTGATTAGTAGACTCAATATCTCTGAGTAAAGAATCTGTTAACTTGAAGACAAGTCATTAGATATTAGCCAAACTGGAAAAAAAAGATAAAAAGAATAAAAGGAAAACAAAAAGGAAAAAATCAGAACAGAACATCCGAAAATTCTGGGGCAGTATCAAATAGTCTATTATACATATAACTGGAATTCTAAAAGAAGAGAGAGAGAGAACAAAGTAGAAGAAATATTTTAAGAGATAGGAGAAACTTTCTAACAAAAACAGGAACTGAGCTAGTTATTTTTCTGTGTATCTTTATTATTTATTTTTTGTATTTTTCTCATTATCATTTATCCCCCTTATTCTGAATATTTTTGAAATAACAAAGCCATCAAATTATAAATCCAAAAAGTCAAGAACTCCAAACAAGATAACCGAGCAAACAAAGCACACACACGTGCGTAGACCTCCCTCCACATATCACATCGAAACTACAGAAAACCAAAGCAGCAATGTCTACCATAGATGTATGAAAAACGTTCTTCATGTGGCGGGAATAAGGTATCAGAAAGGAGCATGGATCTACACATAGACTTAAAGAACTCCCATAATGGTACAAATAAAGGTAAATATAAATGTTTTTTTAAAGTTTTAATTGCTCTCAAAGGTAATTCATTGTCTAAGACAAGAACAGTGACAGTATACTGGGGTTTTATAACATGTAAAAGTAAAGTGCATGTCAATGATATCTCATAAGTTACAGTGCAGTCATCATTTAACTTATTTTTAATTCCTTGGCATTTGAACACATACATATGTCAGTAAACATGTAAACTAATTTCTTCAGATAACATTCCAAAATGTTGATACACGTTATTTCATTTGATTTCCATTATAAAGCCTGTTACTGGAACAAGCTTTTCAGGGTGAGAAGTAGATAAGAATGTAGTAAATCAGAGAGAGTGCAGGGCTCACTAGAGGCAGAGTGTGCTGGAGCCATGACCGGAAACCATACACAGAGGCAGCTAACCTGCATGTAGAAGTAGGATGGCTGCCCCCCAGGAACATAATAGTCTGGCAACTTAGACTGTTGAAAGATCATCTGTCCCCACCAACGGCATACCACTTTTCTAGCAGATGGTGTGTCCTTAGATAGTACTCCAGAAAATTTGTATCAAATAACTTGTAAGGAAGTATAACTTTGACTCCATTACATCAAGTGTACATTAAAAGATTAGTTATATTAATTAACATTTTTTGGGAAATCAAACATTGCTCTAGGGTAGTTCTCCAGAAATTTAACTACCAGTTGCAAAGCCTGCGATGTAAATGGGTGAAGTAGGTCTGAGATATGACACTGGGTCATGGTGGGAAGTGGAGCAATCAAAGTGATTGGTTTCATCAAGACAGAACCAGTTTTGCAGGCCCAGGTTGGATTGCAAAGTGTTTCTTATAGGAGCAGGATACATGTAGAAACTGAGAGGAAACATTTAGAAAAAAGTTACAGGAAGTTGAAAGTAATTTATGGCTCTTAAATCTAATAATAGAAACATGGGCTTATATTTTTGTCTTTTTCATTTCTTTTTGTCTAATTTACTTGTAATTACACTTTAGAAAACTATTGATTCCTGAAAGATAGAGCATTTAAAAATAAAAGTAGTGCTTCACTGAAATTAGTTTGAGAAGCATTGATTCCTAGGTATGCAAACTAACTAAACAAAAATAAGACGAATGCAACAGATCTGTGACCAAAGCTGCCGTATGGCTTTTCAGTGTCCAGGCTTGCCTTTAGATGCTCTGAAATTGAGACTTATGACCAGGAATACATTGTTCTCACTGTATTTTCAGTCTATATTGAGCCCTATGGAAGATAGTGTTGAATTTAAAATAAAGACATTATGAAAAATCCAGTTCACTACATTATACAAGGTCCTTTTATAATGATCTGTGGAAGAAATGTCTCTCATACTTTGTTTTTCATAGGAGTCATGCTGATTTTATTATTGATAATATTGAATGAGTAATTTCCCCTTTTCAATGGTTGTTAAGAAGCTCAGAACCAAATTTCTGTCCCTAATAATCGTAAAGGGGCTTCTGAAATATATTTTTCAATTACATGAGTTTTAAGTTATATGATTTAATTTATGAATGAGCTCACTTAATGGCATGTCTCCTACCTACCCTATTTGACCAGCAAATTATTTTTTCTTATAATGCTTTTAAATTTGCAGCAAATTAAGGAATAACTAGAAAGAAAGGTGATGGGTAGTACAGAAGGAAGGAAGGAAGGAAGGAAGGAAGGAAGGAAGGAAGGAAGGAAGGAAGGAAGGAAACAGTCAAATATATTTGTATATTGTTTATTAAATATCTGAATAAGTCTGAAGTACATTCTTCTTTACATTGTTCTCTCATTGATACCTAGTTACAAAGATTCTGTAAAAACATAAATTAGAAATTTCAGTGTTAAAATAAATGTATTGGGGTAATTTACTACAATTTACTATATATAAAAGTAGGCAGTAAAATTTGTTTCCTCTATTCAGAACTAGCTATTCTTAACCAGGTATGAACACTGGGAGTCACTTCATTACTATCTCCATGCTCCTGCGTTCTCACTGTGTTTCAGTTTCCTGATTTAAGCCAGGCGCTGTGTGCAGGCTGGCTGTGTAACTTTAGAGATTACAGCATCCCACTGAGATAACATGCTTTTATCCCTAATGGCAACCTGAGGAATAGATGAACAGTACGTATTATTACAGCAATTGCATGAAAACTTCAGGCCAGATTTGCATCCACTTCAACTTGGTGTAACAATTTTGTGATTCTCAGAAAGAAGTCTATATACTGCTAACCAGGATCCAACCCATTAAGAAAAATTACATGTGGTTTTTAGCTCTCTACAATGGGAGATGGAATTTTGTGTAATTAATTATACCTTATGCAGATAAAAAGAAGCTTAAAAGCAAACTACTCTTGGTAAAAGTTTGAAAACTATTGAAAGCCCATTTATTATCAGTAGTTTCATGACCATCGCTAAGCTTTGTTCTAAGATTCTGAATAAATTGAATTGAATTTCGTGGAAGAAAAGGAATCATATCTCATCTCTAAGACTCACTAATAACTTCTTAATTTTTTTTAAGTACATTTTATTTATTATGCTATTACAGTTTTTGCTATTGAAATTTTCCCAATTTTTTCCTTTTATCCCCCCTCCTCCCTGCACTCCCTAAACTTCCAGCATTTCCCCTTCCTTAGTTAATGTCAATGGGTTGTGCATATAAGTTCTTTGACTTCTCTGTTTTCTATACTATTCTTAACTTCTCCCCATCTATTTTATACCTACAAATTATGTTTCTTATTCCCTGTACCTTCCCCCCATTCTTCCCCTCCCCCTCTCCACTGAAAACACTCCATGTGATCTCCATTTCTCTGATTCTGTTCCTGTTCTAGTTACTTGCTTAGTTTTTGTTTTTGCTTTTTAGGTTCATTTGTTGATAGTTGTGGGTTTATCATCATTTTACTGTTCATAGTTTTTTTTATCTTTTTCTATTTCTTGGATAAGTCCTTTTAACATTTCATATAATAAAGACATGGTAATGATGAACTCCTTTAACTTCATCTTATCTGAGAAGCACTTTATCTGCCCTTCCATTCTTTCCAGCCCCTTCTTGCCTATAAAGTTTCTTTTGAGAAATCAGCTGATAATCTTATGGACACTCCTTTGTAGTAACTCTCTCCTTTCCTATTGCTGCTTTTAAGATTCTCTCTTTATCTTTAATCTTGGATAACTTAATGATAATGTGCCTTGGTGTGTTCCTCTTAGGGTCCAACTTCTTTGGGACTCTCTGGGCTTCCTGGATTTCCTGGAAGTCTATTTCCTTCACCATATTGGGGAAGTTTTCCTTCGCTATTTGTTCAAATAAGTTTTCAACTTCTTGCTCTTGTTCTTCTCCTCCTGGCACCCTTATGATTCTGATGTTAGAGCGCTTAAAGTTATCCCATAGGTTCCTAAACCTCTCCTCATTTTTTTGAATCCTTGTTTCTTCCTTCTGTTCTGGTTGGATGTTTATATCTTCCTTTTGTTCCAAATCATTAATCTGAGTCCTGGTTTCCTTCCCTTCACTGTTGGTTCCCTGTATATTTTGCTTTATTTCACTTTGGGTAGCCTTCATTTCTTCCTTCATTTTGTGACTGAGCTCAGTCAGTTGTGTGAACATCCTGATTACCAGTGTATCAGATAGGTTGTCTATCTCCTCATCGCTTAGCTCTTTTTCTGGAGTTTTGATCTTGTCTTTCATTCGGGCTATATTTCTTTGTATTAGCATACCTGTTATGTTGTAAAGGGACGGGGCCTTAGGTATAGGCTAGCATGGGGCAACACTCTTTGCTGTGTTGTGGCCCTGTCTGCGGGGGAAGGGTCAGAGAGGGAACAATGCTGCTCACTTGCTGTTCTCTAGCACACTTTCCAATGAACTCTTGTGTGAGACTGGGAGTTTCTCCTGCTGTGGTAACCCCTCAGTATTTTAGAGCTAGCCTTAAGTCTTCAGTTTTCTGCCTCCCCTCACCCCCTTGTCCACTACCTTGCCATGTGTGTGTCCTCTCCACTCTGTTGCCCATCTCTGCACCTCCTACCAGTCTGGGTGAGTGCTTCTTTAACTCCTTGATTGTCAGAGTTTCATGCAGTTTGATTTTCTGGAACTTCTTATTTTTTATTGATTTTGGATTGGTTGTTATTCTTCTTTTGGTTGGGCAAGGTAGTGAAGTGTTTTTACCTATGCCTCCATCCTGGGCAGAGCTCTTTTTGATTTTTAATAAAAGTGTTAAGTAGTTAGTAAACTTCGATTAAATATGACTTTTTTTTTTTTTGCTGGTGAGACAGAGCTACCTAAAATGGAGTATAGCAGTCCATAGGTAGAATAAAAATTGCTATTAAAAAAAATAAATCCTCATTGAATTGAAACAGCAGGGTTTAGAAAAATGTAAGTCAAAATTAATTACCTGGCCTGGAAATTGGCCAACTCCCTGTAAACAGCAAACACTGGAAAAAGAAGAATAGAGACAACAGACTCATACTTTAAAGATTAATCCCTCAATGTATTCTTATCTCTATCTGAATAAAACTCTGCAAATGCTCAATCATTAGTCTTACTGTGAAAACAATCAATTATTAAATGATGGCAAAAAAAACTTTTGAGTCCTCTTTCCGGAGAAATGTACAAACTATATCATGTTACCATTAGCCACATAGACTAAATTAAAAATATGGAATGACAGAGGTTCAGGTTCTTAAGAGAATTACTCCAGTGACAGGTGACATGAGTAAGAAAATAGTTTAGTAATGGGTTGATGCCAGTATTGACTGAGACTGTAAGCTGGGCTATTATTTTGAAGATATTAGGAATTTCCACACATGCAAGCTAATTAGGGTCTAATACAGACACTCAAAACCATACATCTGAAACCTCCATCCTCACCATGGGTATGTGCTGCCTTGAACTGAGAGCAGTGCTTCAGTGACTTGCCCAAAGGTGAATAGTCTGCAAGTAAGATATATAAGAGGACAGTGGACACGCTAAGGTAAAATGCAAAATTGTAGGATTTTTGAAAAGGTATGGCTTTCCATTTAATTTTCTATTATAAAATCAAATCAGAAGAGTAAAGGTTTTCAGAGGAAAGATGCAAAAAGATTGCAAATATTTATCAGAGAGGATCCTTGTCATATCTTGGTCAGGTGAATTCACTGCTATCTTGGAATTTATACATGAATAATGTTAGAAATTTAAAGACATCTTTAGCTTCTGTTAGCCGAATGTCTAACTAATAAGGCAGACCGCTAACTTCTCCCACTAACTTTCTTTTATTCTCCCTCTTTGCCATCATGTACCTAAACTATAAAGTTAATGTGTAACTTTATAAACTATATGTTATATATAATTATATAGATTTATAAATAAAAGAAAAATGTTGGAGACTCTAAGGGACATACTAAGTAAGTTTCTTTAAAACTGTTCTACCAGTTTTGGTAAACATCTTAAAGTCAAAAGACTGTTCTATCTGTTTGGTGTAAACATCTTAAAGTCAAAAGATGTTTAAAGAATTCAGAAGAGGTTTGTCATTTCTAGAGAAGCAATTTTCTTCCAAGGTAGTAGCTGGGGGAAAATATTTCAAGGATGTTCCCCACCAGCTGCTGCAGATCTATTTAAATTTAAAATTTCACTAGGTCCAGTCTACCCTCTAACATCCATCACTGGTTTTAATTGACTCAGGACAGTGTTGGAACAGCTTGAAATAATCATAACACCTTTCCTTGTGTTTCTTATGTCCCAAATCCATTTCGGTTCTCAGTTCATATTTTAAGCTTTAGTAATACTGACTTGAAAGACCTTCTTTACATCCATCTGAATGAAAATGTGTCTCTTTAACTTTCACTTCTTTGTACATGGACCAACCTTTCTGGCCTGGTTAATTAACTAAAAACTGAGGTGTAACCTCTTCCAGGAAGCCTTGCCCAAACCATTGGTCCAGGTTAATTGATCCTCACCCCAATCTTTTAATACCTCTACCTTAGCACTTAATGTATTATTCTAAAATTATGTTATGTTAATGTGTCTGTCTCTCCCTCTATGTTGTATAATCTTTAGGACAAGTAGCCTGTTCTTCATGTGGTATCCCATCACTAAGTAAGCGATATAGGCATAGTGGGTTCTTAGGAAATGTTTGTGGTGGGGGCGGTTTCAGTTTTTTTTGTGGTATGATTGACAAATTTGTAAGACATTTAAATTGTACATTGTGGTGATTTTATATAACTTATGAAAGCATTCAAACTGTATAGTTAATTAACACATCCATCACCTTATTTATTTATTCATTCATTTAGTACACAGGTGGCAAACACAAGGCCCATGGGCCGAATCCAGCGTTCCACCTTGTTTTGTCTGGCCCAGCACCCTGTTTCTACCCAGCGGCAGCACCAAGCTCTTGTTTAACTGTTAAGGTGTAGTTACATTGATACAGTCCTAAAATTGCATTCAGTCTTTTGAAGGCAACCACGAGGCTGATGTGGCCTCCAGTGAAAATGAGTTTGACACCCCGAATTGAAAATTTCTATTATTTATCTTCACTGCTAAAAGTAAAGCCCCAGAAGGATAGCTCTTGTTCTTCGTTATGTCTCTATCACCTAACACAGTCAAAACATGCAGCACGCAATCAGTAAGTATGTGTAGACCTAATGAAATGGATAGTATATTCTTTACATATTGAGTTTTCTTACAAAATAATATCTATATAGGGGTTTCTTGGATTAAAAATATGTGAGATCACCCCTTGCACTTTTAAATCCAACCTAATTCTTTCCTATTCTTTCTTGTTGCTTGTTTTCTTGTTTTCCTGCTTTCGTTTCTTCTTAGTTTCAAATATATATCAGGTCCTTATTACATGTTTGCTGGCTACCATTAACTAATACCTCATACTGTGTACTATAAACTGAAATAAAATATTCTAAATTTCTAAGTTGTTCTGAACATTGTCTACTATTTTGATAAGCAGAGATTATGAGTGATCTGACCTTGTTGTTCGAGTGTCTCACATGGTGTGAATTCATTGTTATTTAAATGTTCCATCTATTTAAGGTCCATTTAGGAGAACAAAACAGATACTATTTGAGACTCTGAAAAATTACAACCAAGAAGGACAGCAATAAATCCATGTATTTATCCATCAACTCACTAGTGCAGTCATGTGGTCTAAACAAAGCACTGCTTAGCAGCTGGTATTCCACAACTGAAAAGGCTCAGCAGTGCGAAAGCATGGCATGTTTCTGGACATGCAAACATTCAATATTATTCAAGCACTCAATAGTATTATTGAAACTCGAAAATGCAATGTGGAGCTGAAGGTCAAGGAGCAATGCATGATGATTCTCTCATTTTGGCTTGGCAGTTACATTCAAAGACCCTGGAAGTAGGTCAGCTTTGTTGGGGTTGATGTCACAGCAGTTTCTCTGTTCTTGAACTTTAGCATTTTTTTTAATGCATAAAAGGTGGAGCAGGGGCCATGGAAGAGAAAGAGAAATTGATCCACCAAAATTCTCAGGTTTTGAACTATTTGTTCTTTGCCTGTCACTCACTGTTCACATACCACCATTAATGGCTTAGGAGTCATTTTGCTCTTTTCCCATACTTGGCCAGTATGCCTGCTAACGTCACATGCTGTGCCTCACCATGATCAGTCTTGCAAAACACAGCTTTTCAAATGCTATTTACATACCAGTAAATTTACTCATATAATAGCTAGCTTCTTGAGGGCAGGGTTAATGTGTATCATGAAGCAGCTACCCACGTGTCTGACCTAAAGTAAATATTTGATGTATGAATTCTTAGTGTTCTCAAACCATGAAAACCAGGGTAAAGGTTCTTCATCACTCTCAGTTCTTCCCTATTGTGCTTAGTTGAATATCTTATTTGAAATTTATATGTAAATTGCATAAGCCTTGCATAAATATTTTAAAATTAAATATGATCTCATCACTAGTCCCTGAATATAAACAGACATCTATCTAAATTGAGACAAATGATTTTTCTTATGGGTTTCCTTCTGAAGTCATTTTTCTGCATGGTAAAATAATGGAAATGCTGCAGAGGTATTTTCAGTGTGGGATGGGAGAAAAAGTACTGAACCAAGTGATTCTGCTACTTACCTGGTTCTGAGATGGACTTGAGATGTGCATCTTTTCAATGTCTTAATCGTTAATTTTCTCCTTCATAAAAGCACATTTCTAAAAGCATCTCTGGCTTCCAATTTCTCTGATTTGTGTTTTTTTGAAACTCTATTCAGGGCACTAAACAATCACATTTAACATATAAACGCATTTATAGCCATCACTTCTAACTTGTGTTAATCCTAACAAGTCTCCTCTAGTCATAGCCTAACCATATTGTGTAAAAATATTATTGAAGAAGAGTATTTTCTTTGATACTATGTTTATGTAGAAATAGAGAAAAGAATGGTAATTATTATATGGATAATGCAGAAAAAGAAAGGTTTACTGGAAATAGTAAAGTGATTGAAGCAGAATTATTGTTGCCTGAACTTGATCTTTATGTAGTTATCCATGCATAGGGAAAAAATAAGTATAGTATACAATTGTATTTTATATCACAGTCAGTGAGAAAAAGAAAAATGTATAAATACTGTAAAAGAAGTAACAAAACTATCATTGTTTGCAGACAAGATGATTTCCTTCTAGAAAACCTGTAGAAAATATATAATTAAAAAGGAATAAACTAATTAGCATCCAGCCCTGGCTGGTGTAGCTCAGTGGATTGAGCGTGGGCCTGTGAACCAAAGGATCGCGGTTCGATTCCCAGTCAGGGCACATGCCTGGGTTGCAGGCCAGTTCCCAGCATGGGACACATAAGAGGCAACCATACATTGATATTTCTCTCCTTCTCCCTCTCTCCTACCCTTCCCCTCTAAAAATAAATAAATAAATAAATATTAAAAAAAAAAACTAATTAGCATCCAGAAGACACATCACTAAAACATCTAGAAATTTCCTACAGAAAGCCAAATATTTAACTAACATTAATCTTATTTATATTGCATTTTAAACATCTGAAGTATTTTTCTCTATTTCTAAAATAAAATCATAATTCTTTCCTGGTGACATTATAATAATTTCCACAACAACTGGCTCTGGGTTCACACTGAGTTATTATTTAGGTTTTAATAGCCAATAACATGTTTCAAACAGTTAAAACAAACAAACAAAACCTTAGCACTGTTTTGGTTGATATTATAAGGACAAAAATATCTATGAAAAAGAGCAATATATTATAAAAAGCATTGTACAGTTCCACAGAGCCATTAAGAGTGCAATATATAAGCATGTACATATATACACATACACATAAAATCTTTAAAACAGAGTCTGTCATATAAATAATATATACCACAGTCTTTCCAGAAGGTATCCAGCCATGCAATATGGAAAATAAAGACATTTATTGAAGAAGATACAAGATACAAGAAACATTGGGCATAAGACACTTCAAAGTAGGCATCTTGTGACTTCACACAGTTCTCCCAGTTGCCATCAACTGCCCTGTCCTATGTTCCTGAATCTCATCAGTGGTCTGAAAATCTCTTCTCTGTCAATGGTTATTTTAGTCTTGGGAAAAGCCAGGCATTGCAGGGCACCAAATTTGGGCTGTAGGGCATGCTGAATCATCTGGGTGATTTGATATTTCGCTAGAAAACTCTGCAAGAGACATGATGCATGAGCCAGTGCGTTGTGATGAAGTTGCCAATCATCACTTGCCCATAGCTTTGGCCATCTGAATCATTTGAATAGTTTCCATGGAGGAATATTCATGCTTAGGGCAAAATCTGATGCAGCATCATTGCTCTACTCACTCAGTTATTTAGAATGTGATGTCACACTGTACACATGCTCACTCAATAGAGTCTATTGCCCCACTGACTAGTACAGTGAAGTTGTCATTATTCACATATGCACATTCCAGTTCATTCTCCTTGGCTGCCAGGTTACATCAAAGTTGTGCAAGCTGTTCTCGTATTAACAATGGCTAGACTTTTTTCTGGACAAACATCATATATTTAGAATAAAAAATAATGTTTTAAACAAAAGTAAAACTGTACTATGCCAGTTGTTTAGTGACAAGTTATGAAGTCAGCACGTTTGTATTGTCTTTCATGTTTTTGCAATCAATGCACTATTTCTCCAGGACATTATCATCAAATTGCACCAATGGTGCTTTTCTAGAACTTGACTCTAGTCTGGAGACTGACTTAGAACCCTCGGTCATTTTCACACTCCTCCCACACTCACCTCCCATGTTACAAGCTTCAGGGTGGTCAAGTGTGTCAGAAGTAGATGGGAAATTGTGCCTACAAACATCAGGGTCTCTCATATGTGGTAAAAGTGAGAGTCAGGGCAAACACGGTTATGTGTGTAAGAGCACCGTCACAACTACTAATTTTGGAGCTAGAGGCAAGCAGCAGAAATCCTGATTTTAAATATAACTGCGGAGCTTCCAGATACATGTCAGGGACAATGTCTGTATTTGGTAGCTTCTTATTTTAACTAATAGGTGCTAAAATTTTAAAGATTGCTTCTTTAAATTCTTGTACCCTTTAATTTTTTTCATTTTATTATGAACATGTAGAACATGGCAATTTGAAAGAATATTATATATACCCCTTCTACAACTATCATTATATCACATACACTTTGTGCTTGAATATCCACCTATTTATCCCTCTGCCAATTCATCTTTTTTTGATGCAAAGGCAAATTACAGACATCTATCCTTCACCTGTACACTTCAGCATGTGTATCGTAAACTAGAGTTCAATATCTGTTTATGATTCCTTTTTCCTTTTGAGGTATTTAATGTGGGTTTGAGAGATGAATATTTTAGAGATGAATCAAATCTCCTTGACAATAACCCTACTTTGACAATAAGAACAAGAGCTAACATTTACCGAGCACTTGCCCTGTGTGACAGACTTAGTTTTAAAGATTTTAGGTATGTTAACCCATTGAATTCTCACTACATTTCAATGACGTAGGCCTTGTTATTATGCCCATTTTACACATAAGGAAATAGAGCTTAAGACAGGTAATAATTAGGCTTAATTTATTAAGCTCCCTTTGTGCAAATTAAATATACACTCAGCACTGTAGAACATTTTTTAACAGTGGTTATCAGACATCAGTTTGGGTCTTTGTGGTTCTTGACTAAATGTTTATGGTTGTGGCAAAATAAAGTACATTTTTAAAATACTGAGTTTTCATAAACCTAAATTTGATTCATTCATAGGACTGTAGGAATATAACTCATAATTGTTTGGTGTCAAATGACATTGCTTTTTAAAAATTATAACAATCGATGGGAGGTTTATTTTATATGGTTGGCTGTTTTCTTTGTTTTATTATTTTTAGGAGAAAAACAATACTAATATTATTTTCTTTGAACATTTTCTGGTCCATAAAAATCCCCAAATGAAGGAACCACTGATTTTTATCACAACTAAACGCTGCAATCTTCTGCATTTAACTTACTGTTTTAAAAGAATGCTCCCACCATGTCTTTTTATAATCTTGCAGGGCTCAAGTCAAATGGTTTCTAAGTTTCCTGTTCTGACTGTTGATTCGTATACCAAGGATTTTTTAAAGTATAAGATAGAGAAGCTGCAAACACATTTTTAAGTGACAGAAACAATAAGAATATCAGTATCATTAAAAAAAAACAAAAAACAAAAAAAAAAAACCCAGCATTCCTACTGCTATCTGTAAATCTGATCCAGAGTTACCAGTCTATACAGGTTCAGGTTTTAACCACCTTGAAATAAATCTTGTCTTTGGCTCAGTTTGATTGTGTCTGTTTTAATGTCACTTAGGCTCAAAATGAACCATTTAAAAGTAATGTTTGAGTTTTTTTAAGAAGCTATAAGTAATTCTATTTATAGTTCTCTGTGGGTAGGTGGATGTGGGGAAGAGGGAGGAACAAAACTATCAGAGACATTATAACTTACATACTTTTTGCACATGTCTACATTCAAAGAAAATCAGTGTGTATGTGCACAAACAAAAGCCTTTATTCTCGGTGATTTTTCCATTATCTACAATTTCCTTCTAAATTGAAGGAATGATTTCACGAGCAAAGACCAAGTTAAGGCAGCATGACCTAAATAATTGACTTTAAACTTAACTGAGTCCTCACTGAGTTTTCTGAATTCAGTTATTTAGCTTTTTTTTTTTTTCACAGACAGAGCTTACTTAACAGGCCCATTTGCATTTACAGTTACTCAGATTTGAATGGAGATGTTCCAAAAATCCATATCTCTTAAAAAGCTTAATCATGCTTGATAAACTAAAGTACAAACTGAACATGTAAGTAAACTTTATTCCCAATAGTCCTGCTGAATCCAATATACAACATAGTTTCTTTTTATATTTTTTGATATTTGCATTGGTAAAATATCTCCAATAGCACATAAGTGTTACATAACTAAAACTCTTAGATTAGGCACTGGAGTCTTGGATAGTAGTTTTTTCAGTTTCTTTTCCTCTCTTAACCATAGCTAAAATCACATTTTTAGAAGCACAATCTGTGCTAAATCTTCATGATAAAAATTTTATTTAGAAATACTTTTTAAAATTCTCTTAATTACCATATTAATGAGTCACATGAATTTTAAGTAATACTTCTCTTATTTTCAGCATGAAAGTACTATACAAATTAATCATTTTTAAAGATTTTATTTATTTTTAGAGAGAGGGGAGGGGAAGGAGAAAGAGTAGGAGAGAAACATCAATGTGTGGTTGCCACTTGCATGCCCCCTACTGGGAACCTGACCCGCAACCCAGGTGTGTGCCCTGACTGGAAATCAAACTGGTGACCCTTTGGTTCGCTCAATCCACTGAGCTACATCAACCAGGGCTAAATTAATCATTTTAATTAAATAATGGCAATCTTAGCAAAGTAAATTTACCCTGTTTATTTGAACATTGACTGTTGATATGTACAATCTTATAGGTTTTACCTGTCATCTGAATATTTCAAAACACTTGGTATGCCAGGTGACTAACATCATTTGATAAATGAAGGCTCGATATAGGAAGTCAAGCTAATTTGTGTGATATGGAAGGGGTAAAATGGGCCGGGCTCATTGGAGTGGAGATGTCAGGACTCAGGCAGTTAGACATATGGCAGATGGAGCCTTCGGCAGGATGATCTTGATCAAAACTGTCAATCAACCATCATAATCAGGGAGTAAATGAAGAGGTGGAAATTGGAGAGTAAAGGCAAATTATGCTAGAACAAAGAGACCAGTGGAAATGTCAAAGCAGGGGCTCAGCAATCACCAACAGTCAAATTGGAGGAATAAGTGAGTATTAGGTAAAGGAACACAGAAATCAAGAGTAGTAAGTTGAAACAAGTGAGACTAAGAGGAATTTTCAGAGTGCCAGAAATCACTTGGCCTGACTTTTAGATGTTGTTCCAGCTGTCTTTTATGTTAGGTTGTTCCATGTGTAAATTATGGACATAAGTTTCTGATATCACCATGTAATATATTCACTTTGTTGATTCCTAGATAGTTAATTCGTCAATTGCTTGATTCACTTTTTAGCATAATTCTGAACCAGACAATATATTAAGTATTGATAGTGCCTAAAAATCCCAAGTACTAATACGCAAGTGATTACCGTCCCAGAGAGCAGTACTGATGGAATTTGACTGGTGAGGCACAAAGCAGAGGAGATTCAGGGAATGCCCAGGGATCCCACATGGGGTTGTATAGTTCCTTCAGGGAAAAATGTACTCAAATATGGGAAAACCCAGCCTGAAATCTCCCCGCCAAACTGCGTAACTGGTGACATTGGTGAGGTTACTGCCACACCACTGCACCTCAACAGAGGAGGTATCTTCTGTTGTAATCTGTGCTTTCGAAGGGGGCATTTTTTGTGTGATTTTCCCAAGAGAGCTTAAAGTAGGATGGGTGCCTCCAGGAAGAGAGTTGTTGGTTGAACCTCTAAGAAGCCACCCAGGTATAAAATGCCCCATGACCTGGGGTCTGATTTTTTCAGCTTTCCAAACACTTAACTCTAATCTCACTCAAAAAAATGAGAGTGGATCAATAGATCCAGCTTGTGAGCAGCTCACATTTTTTTTTTTGTATGTACGTATATGACTTAAAGCATTCTGTCAGTATCAGTGTCTTATTATATGTGCAGTAGTATTCAGATCCCTTGATAAGCTCCCCAGTAGTGTCTCAAAAGTTTACTGGGACTCATGGGAAGAAATTACATTTTATATCCTGGTTTATATATGCATGCACACACGGATACAGACACACTCGTGTACACCCACATGCACAAAACACTCATTTTGTGAAAACTATATTCTTAATAAAGACAATGCACTCTAATTTTTATATTTTATTCTTTTCCAAATTATAAAGAAGACAGGGTGGTAGCATTCTTTCCAGCTTTTCAAGAATCTAAAAACAGTTGCTGCAGCTCACTGACTTGATTTCAAGACCCATGAATTGGTTACAAATCAGTTTGGCAAACACTGATCTGTGACTCCTTGTAACTTGACTCTAGGGCTTTTCCCCTTTGCCTGAAATCTCTCATCCAGAGATCTCTTTTCTTTTAAATTTCCACTCAAATGTCACTGCTTCAGAGCAGACTGCCTCTATCATCCCATCTAAAGTAGACTTTCACCCCAGTTCTATGTACAACGGTCTCATTCATTTATTTACTTTTATTTTATTTTGCTCCCCCATTATAAATACACAAGTTCTATGAGAGAAAGGAGTCCATTTTCTCCGCTGCTGCCTCGGCATGAATCCTGCATGGTGACAAGTGATTAATGAACATAAACGCTTTGACTATCATATGTATGCACCTGTTCTAAAATTCCCAAAAATTATTTTGCAGTGAGAAATACCATTTAGTGTGAACCTGGAAAGTATTATCATCAGATCATCGTGTAATTCTTCTAAGGGCATGCCACATAAAATATCAAGTTTGATAATAAATCAAAATGAGGGAGAATCAGTCATGTATTTTGACTTTAATAACAGCAGAAAAAAACATCTTAATAATAATGCTTTTCCTTTCCTGTAGATTACAAAACCTGGTATCTGAAACAGAACACTTGCTTCTTTTTACTGTACTTTAATGGCAAATCCAAACTCTGTGTGGTCTTCCTTTTCTCTAAGTGGATAAGGATCCATATTTTGCATGACCTGAAGCTTATACAATTTGGGAAACTTCTTTAAGAATAGAAAATTGCAAATACAGCATGTTCTTCCAATGTCACCCAACAGAAAGCAACATGTGATGGAGAAGTAGTAAGAGCAGTAGCCTTAACTGATTGCAGTGGAAATATCTAAATTACGCAAAATTTACTAAAATGTATGATCCTTTCCAGCCCCTCTCAGGATTTTAAGAGGGGCATGCAAGCGATGAGGTCGACAATGTTGAGCTTTATTCACTTCACACTATGTATCTGCCTCTGCTTCTTGGTACACATTTAGTTGCAAGGTATTTTTTTTCTACAGTACAGTAATATTAGTACAATTTTCATTTACTGAATTGCAATCACATATTTTTTCTTCCTACTTGAGACCACTAACAGGTATCTTTGTTGAGAATTGCATTTCCCAAATTGCTCATCATATCTTAAGCCCCAAATCTGTTTATTCCCTGAGATAGTTCATTACACTCACTTTATATAGATTTTATGATTATCAGAAAGAAAATGTATTTCTCACTTACAACTGGACAGAGCCCTTTCTGCCATCCCCACTGCAGTATGAAATTAGGGCAAGAACTGCAATAGAAAACTACTGTAGGTAGAAGGTAAGAAAATACAAGGGGGCCCAAGCCAGACACTAAGCATTAAGAAAGAAATCCCTAAATGTATAAGGAATCATTTCCTAGGTGATTTATAGAATACCTATTAGATTCCCATTGCTGCTGTAATAAGGTACCACAAAGTTAGGCGTAAACAGTTTGTTATCTTATAGTTCCCTAATTCAGAAGTCCAACACAGATTTCAGTGAGCTAAAATCAAGAGGACAGCAGGCTTGTGACCCTGCTCTGGACTGTTAAGGGACAGTGTGTTTTCTTGCCTTTTCCATCTTCCAGAGGACTACTGCATCCCTTCATTCATAGCTTCCTCCTCCTTCAAAATCAACAATGTCACATTTCTGTATTTTTTTGTAGTGATATCTTCTTCTGACCACAACCAGGAAAGTTTCTCAATTTTTAGAGAACCAGATGGGTACATCGAGCCTACCAGCATATTAGGATATTAGTCCATCGTAAGGTTCTTAACTTAATTATGATCTGCAAAGTCTCTTTTGTCAATGAGGTAACATTTTCACAGGTTTCAGGAATTAGCATATAGACATCTTTGTTTGAGGCATTATTCTTTCTACCATTGAATGATCAGAGTTTTAGAAGGATAAATCTGGCAAGAATATGACAGTAATCTTGGAAGCTATTAAATAGCTGGCATAGATACTCAGGAAAAAAAAGTCTTCAATGGAAGTGTTGGTAGTTTGAGAAGAAAGTTATGCTATATAATATGTCTAGAAAGGACTGACAAAGAGGAATGCGAGATGGGAAGAAGATAAAAGCTACTCCAAGGTTTACTATTTGGGCAGAGAGTTAAATGGTAGTTCCATTCAGGAAGGTGAAGGATGGCTAATGGATAGTGAGTTTATAGTGTTACGATGACTTAGGATTCCTGCAGTAATTGTGCTACACTGCCATGAAGAAGTGGATATACCCATGAAACTGATTCTCAAATGAAAGGGTGTGCACTGAAGAATCTGATTTGCATATATCTACTTATTTAGCAAATATTTTTGAAAACCTCTTAAGTGCCTAACTGTGGGATAGGAAGGGGAAACTGAGCACAGTTGGAGCCCATCTAGGCAGGGGTGCAACAGGAGCAGTAAAGCCCAGTGAAGAGGAGCGGGGACCCTGAAGTCAAACTGCCAGTGATTGAACCTTGATTCGGCTACCTCCTCCTAGGGCCACCTTCAGCAAATTACTTCATCTCACTGTGTTTTAGTTTATTTTCCTATAAGATGGACATGCTGATGCAAGTATCTTCTTCATGAGTGAATACACGCACAGTTCTTAGAACAGTGCCTGACACAGATTAGCTTTTAAATAAATACTAGTTGCAATTTTGAAAAGGCAAGGAGGCAATTATAAAATGGATTCATAAAGTAAGAGTTTGATTGGTATACGTTGGAAAGTAATGACAAGGAAGTAGAGGAGGACAGAAAAAGTCTCATAAAATAATCGCTTCTTCACAAGGGTGTGGTCTCCTCTGAGAAGTCCCCTGGAATTCCTAATTCCCAGGCTGCTATTCTGTGGCCTTTATCTAAGAATTACACAGCTAGTAACGTTCAGTTTCTGGAATGCCAGTCCTCAATGCACCAAAACACATGCTACTTACTGATAATATTCAGTATTTAAATTGAATAGTGAAATGTTTATTTACAATTTATGTATCTAGGTCTAATAAAAGAATTATGTTTTAGTCCTGTCAAGTCAGCAAAAAACTTATCCTTACTTCTGTGTCTCATATGAGGCCATTCCATTTCAAAATCAATATCCAATAGAAACTATCAGAGACAGAGTTGAAGAAAGGGTGATCATAATACTTGTCCATTTGTGATAGGTGGGAATAAATGGTGATCTGCCCAACTATCGGCCCCAACTTTTTCAAGTTCTTTCTAGAGTGATAAACACAAATGGAAAATAGTTTTAACTTAATTTTCTTTAATCTGTTATATCTATTTTTATTATTTTACTTGGAATACAAATTCTTAAAGCAGCACTCTTTTTAGTCACAGAAAAGAGACCCAGAATCTTGGATTATAGTAAAACCTTGGTAAAGAGGTGAAGTTCTCAACATACTGGCATAGTTAAACATGGACTGAACAGTTTTGTGTCAGGCACTGTCTGAAAATGCTACATTTCATTTATTCCATGTAATAATTCTTCAAGGCAGATGTGATCTTTACTTTAAGAATGAGGAAAGTGAGAAATAATCTGATTAATGAAAGAAGCCCAGATATGAATCTAGTTATACTTGAGATACTTTTTATTTTGGTTTATGATTATTTTATTAGTTCATTTTTGCTATGTTTATCGAGCATGTAATATATGCCAGGTCATTATGAATAACAATTTCTATTCTTATAAAGTTTTCTATGTTTTCTTTTTGTTACTTCATGGAGAACAACAAGATCTCTCGAAATCTTTATAGAAAAGGATTCATGGTACAAAACTAATTATATTGCTCCCATAGAACAACTTTTCCATATATATTTGATGAATTTGGAAATAATCCAAAATTAAGTACAGTAATAAAATTAAGTATACACTAGATGCTCAGCACATGCTAAAGATTAAATCTTTATAACAAACATTAAGTTAGGCATTTTATTTGCAGGAGAAACCGACATTCAAAGAAGCTAAGTAACTTATGGAGCTAATTGCCCAGTATTTCCAAAGGAAGGTTTTTCTCAGGAAATACTGAGAAAATAGCTCTGGGCTCAGACAAGGGAAAATGTGCAGCGTACTCTACGCCTTCCCTAATTCTTCAGTGTACGTTGATCTGTTAAATGTTTTAAGAAACTTGATGTAAGGGAACCTGTTTAATATTGTTGAAGTTATCCTTAAATTTATATTTTCCATGTAGTTTGGATAATAGCAAATGGAACTATTTAATGCAGGCATCACACATCCTATTTAACCAAGTTCAGCTGCGTTAATTTGTGGGACCCAGTGCAGAATGAAAGAGTGGTGACCCTTGTCAAAAGCAGGAAAAAATGTTCCTTTAAAAATATTAAATATAAAATCCTTTTCTTCCTTCTGCTGTCTCTCGACATGTCATGGTGTTTATTATTTGCTATTCAATGTTGCTTTAAGTAAAAAAAAAAAGTCAAATTTAAAATTTTGAGCATGAGTTTTACTATTTATCTTTATAGTGTGTAATGACAGTCTTAACTGCAAATATTAGAAAATTTAATACACATACAAAATCACCAAGAATTATAACTTACATGTCATAGCTTATACATACATGTGTATTCCATTCTTATTACAGCAATGGAAATTCTGCCCAAAACTATCTTGTGTTTTTATTTTATTTTTTGATATGTACACATTCCACCAACACTGTACATTCAGTTCACTCAAAAATAAGTAAGAACTGAAAAGGAAAGGAGTCATGGGTTGCCCTATCTTGACCTTTCTTTCTATATTATAATTTTTAGTGTAAATGGTTGGCTAATACAGAGAAATGACCAGAATAAAAAGGAATAGGATAGGATTCTTTGGTTGTTTGTGTTTCCTAGAATAACATTGCCTCTGTGTACATTCAAAGCAAGTTCTGGTTCAAATGGAAGACATTACCTGTTGGTGTGGTCAGTGCCACCCCTCCCCTTACTCCTTCAGAGAAGGAACACTTTGATCTTGAACTCACTTTCCCTGAGTTATGTTGAACTCCACCACATTCTGAATTGTGCCTCCACCTCAATTCTGTGCTCAGGGGACATCAGGAAGTCTCTACGCAAACAGGACAGCAAGGAATGGTGGCCATGCACATTGGATGTGCCTCCTCCGCTCATATACATGCTCCATGGTCACATTGGATTTCACCTACAAAACAAGAGTTCAGAGATAAAGTTAAGAAATTTCAAGGCAGCAAGAGCAGAGCATTACACCGAGGGTAGGGCCCTCTGGTGGCTGGGCCTTGTGTGACTGCAAAGGTCACATGCCCATGGAGTCATCCCAGGGTTTAACTCAACCTCTTTTGAGATAAAATGTAATATTTTAAAAATATCAAAACACTACTTTGTATTCCTAGCAGAAACAATGCTTCGTGTACCACCATTTCTCTCAATAAAAAATGTACCTCACATTCATATTTGTGGTTCAGTGTTCCAGTCACGAGCAACCGTGCTCTTCATTACCTAAACAAGAGCTTCCCCAGCTGCCTGAAGAGGAAGACTTTTACCTTCCAATCCATCACCAACAGGTAATTTTGCAAAACAAAAAAGCACACACTTGAATATCTTCATGTTAAATTGCTATAAAAGTATTTACATGCCTATTTCCTCTGCCTCGATTTATCTCAATGATACTTGGGAACAAATAGTCTGCAAACCATACCAAATTTAAGTAGCACTAAGGAATACCCCCTAATTGCATTTTAGTTGTGAAGCGAATTGCTTTATATTAGTCCCTAATAATAAACTGATTGGAAATATGTCTTTTTATTCACTTACAGATGATAAGGGAGTACATAGCTGTCATGTCTCTTTTACGTTTTTAACTTATATAATAGTGTTAAAGGAGTTCATCATCACCAAGCCCTTATTATATGAAATGTTAAAGGGACTTATCTAAGAAAAAGAAGATAAAAAATATGACAGTAAAAAGACAGCAAACTCACAGATATCAATAACCACACCTAAAACAAAAGCAAACAACTAGAACAGGAACAGAAACACAGAAATGGAGATCATATGGAGGGTTAGCAACAGGGAAGTGGGAGAAGGGGGGGGGGAAGGTACAGAGAATAAATAGCATAGATGGTGGGTAGAAAATAGACAGGGGGAGGGCAAGAATAGTATGGGAAATGTAGAAGCTAAAGAACTTATGACACATGGACATGAACTAAACGGGGGAATGTGGGTGGGAGAGGGTGTGTAGGGTGGAGGGGAATGATGGGGGAGAAATGGGACAACTGTAATAGCATAATCAATAAAATATATTTTAAAAAAGAATTAAAAAATAATTGTTGATGATTCAGAAACTGTTACCTGACTTACTTGGAGTTCTCTTTTATAAACAGTAAAATTAGTTAATTAAAAATTTGCAAATTGGTATTATATATTACATGCACATTTTTTTTCATTGATTAGACTTCTTATACTTGTCAACTTTTGTTTATTAAGATATTGCACAGAGAGGGGGGGTACGGGTGAAATCAGAGAACAGGTTAATGTTTAGTAAGATAAAAAATTAAAACTATGAAAATAATCTTGTGTCTTTACTCAATTGCTGCCCCAACATGCACAATTTAAAGCCCAACAATCACTGAAAACTTAGCAAGAGTGAAGCAATCTTAAATTCTTATGAAACTAAGTACCAAATGAGGTTAATTGGAAAGGCCTTTTCTCGGGCCATGGAAGAATAATTTTTACATGGGTCTAAAAGATATCAAAATGATTCAGAAGTTTATATTTCCATAAAATTAATTTATCTCATTAAATTAAGGAGATGATTTATGATTATCCTAGATTTTAGAGAACTTATGTATCTAAGAAGTATTAAAACAATGCATTTTCTCCAAACCACTTGTGAATTTCAGTTATAGTTTTATTTCTGGAACTTCAAAACTATTATATTGAAATACTAGTAGAGCCATGACTACACTAAATGGAAAAAGAAATTTTTCTATTCTCTAATTAAAAAAGAAAGAAGGAAGGAAATTCTGAACTATTTAAATTGAGGAAAATAAATTTAACAGATATATTTACATAAATAATCACTTCAGCACTAGCCAAAATATCACTTGTTGTATATTTACTATCAATTTTGCAAGATATTCTTGGAAAGCTATCCAACATTTAATTGGCTCACAAGAAGCATAAATTATACATGTATATTTATCTGTAATGTTAAATTATGATTCTAGGGAAATTGTGAAGCTGTATTGTGAACATAATATGATATGAGTTATAGAATTGATTAATCAAACTAACCAGGTTTATTTCTTACTTTAGATATATTTAATAATGCTATATAAAACACAGGATATCATAAGGTATCACAATATAATGTTACTGTGAAGAGGGAGGTGCTAGAAGACTAACTCTTTGACTGTCTCAGGGCTACTTCACCAAGTGATCATAGCTGTCACGGCCTTCTTGGCCTAGAAGTCTTGTCCTTATTTGGGAGGAGGAAGGGAAAAACTCATCCATTCATTTAGCCAATCAACGCTTCTTTATCATACCCTTCCTCTGAACTGGGTATTGTGCTCAGTGCTGGGGTTATAACAAATGTGAGACATGGATCATATGGTCTAGCAGCTAGTTACAGTTTACCAGGTACTATAACCCAAGCCCAAGTCCACATGCTAGTGTACAATATGAGATGTGCTCTTTGGAATTCATTCATTAACTCATTCATTATTCAGTCAACAATTTTTGAATAACTGTTATGATCCAAGCACTCTCCTGGATCTTTGGACTGCAAAGATTAAAAAAAAAAAGTTCCTTCTGCTCTAGCAGGAATAAAAAATAATAATTAAATAAAACACACATTATCATTGTAAACAAAAGGTATATAATGCAATACAGCAAATAATGCAAAAAATGTCTAAAAAACTCTCCCAATTAACCATCTAATACACTAATTATCTCACATAGTCACAATAAACATAGTTCTTGATTGTGTGGAAGATAGAGGGAGAAGAGAAAGCCCCAATAAACTACGTGTTCTACACACATCCCCTGAATCACACAGAAACAGCAAGAAAAATAAAAACTGAATTGTTAAAGCAGTTACATTGTCATATATAAAAAACTCAATACTATCAACAGTTACAATGGACAAAATTGACATTCGTTGATTTTATAAACATACTTGAAAAGCTCTAAACTGTTCTCTCCCAGTCCATAAGGATGGGTTAAATCCTCTTTCTTTAAAATGTTAAATTGGAAGAATTCTTTACTATAGTTTTGGCTACAGAAAATGTACACACAGGATAAAAAGCAATAAACACAGAGGAAGCAGTTGTTAGAGAAAACTGAATATGAGACACTGAAATAGGCAATAGCATTCTGGACAAAGCAGAGATGCCAAGGCCTCCAGGGAGGATTTGCAAAGCCTGCCTTCTCTTATGTTTCATGCTGCCTGTAAGAAAGTTACAATTAGAGTGCATGCCATTGGACCATAAAAGAAGAATGGTTTAGGAGAGAGGGGGAGAGAAAACAAACTACTATAAATACAATAATCGAATGTAAGAAAAAGTATAAGGAATATCTAAAGTAGAAGTTTCACCTTCTCAGTTCCATAAATGTACTTCAGGTAGCCATACATGAGGCAATCAGAAAATATTCTCCTTTTCAAGGACTAGAACTTACTAAAAAGTAACTTCGTTTAGTTCATGTTTATAGAAACGTGCACTGAAAGTCTGTTCAAGACAGGTCCAAGAAATCTGATTTGTTTATGCTCTAAATAGAGAAGAGCCTGACATTCTAGTCCTGACTTTATCACTTACTAACTGGGGTTTTGACTAGTCAGCACCAGAAGGAAGTTTATCCCCATTCATTCTAAAACTTCCTGTGTCTCCCCTTTCTGTATCTGCCCTCTGTATTACACGTGTCTGGTTGCCACCTTTCTCCCTTGCATTCCTTTGATTCTACTTCCTTTGTAAGTCAACGTAAGGTCTCTGTAGCTGCCACTGAAACCCCAGCTGTGCAGCACTGACATGAGAAAGAAAATGGGGGAGAATAGACAAGATAGCCCACGAAGTGAAGGCATCCCAAGCCCATCAACTTCTCCATGCCCTGTTTCCTCGTTCTCACCAAGAACAGTCTGACAGTGTCCAGAGGGGGAGGGGAGGGAATTTCAGGGGAAAAGGGGAACGGTTTAGAGCAACAAGTATAAAGAACTCATGGACAAAAACTATGGTGGGTGGAAATGGGAGGAAGGTGGGGAGGGCTGGGGTGGTGGGCTGGGGTGGGGTAAAAGACAGAAAACTGTACAATATCAACAATTAAAAAATACTGATTAAAAATAAAATTAAAAAATAAAAAAAAAAGAATAGGATAAAGAAATTGAAATACTTTCTGATCAAAACACAAACCAGTAGCCATGATGGCTCAATTTTCAAATAAGAAAAATAAAGCAAAGCATTTTTAATTTTCTATAATTGGTTTAGGTGCTTTGTAGAATGAGAACAGCTAATAAATATCAGGAGTGGATGACAGACAATATTCCGAGGTTCACATTCCTTTCAGAGGTCTTTGAAAGTGTTGAGACCTAAATGATGTAACATGAAACTAAATTCTGAAGTAACTATTAAACCTATTTATGTGGACTAAACAGTTTTCTCAAGATTTATTCTTTTTGTCTCTCAGACCCTCACTAACCTCCATCATCAGGGACTAATTCACAGATAATAGAGAAGCCTCCAACCTCTCCAAACGTTTTTAAAATCTGTAAGGTAGAGACATGTATAAAGAATTCACATGATCTCATCTGGACTGTTGCTTGATCTTGTTCGATATTCTTCAGCATTCTTTTTTATAACGGGTCAATAGCAGAGGGGCTGTAACTGATCTCCTTGTTTCAGTGCTGGAAATAGGAGGCACTTTGCACTGGGTTCAGTTCTCTTCTGTTATGCTACTCCCGTTTGTCAGTAGGTAAAAACTTTTCCTGTTCCCCAGAAGGCAGTACCTTCACTGAATAGTGGCTTTAGACAAGCATTCATTGTTCAGAGGGTTTGATTCCTCACTGAGCAAAAGCGACAGCATTATAAAGATGCCAGTTTAAATTTTTTTTTAGGCTTGAATTTTTTAAAGCTAGAAAGGAACCCTCACTGTTGAGGCAGTCATGAAAGAAAACCTCTTTCACAACCCCTGGAACAAGTGGATGAAGAGAGTAAGAGTGAAAGTGCAAGGACTGAGAACTTGGCTTTTTTCCAAGAAACAGAAAAAAGCCACAGTTAGAAGAAGTAATTGAACACTTGAAAATCTCTTTGAAGATGTAATGCAGTGGAACTTTTAAAACTGAATTAAAAGCTAAATGCATAATAATTCCATGTAAGAAAATATACATGCATGTTTGAAGTACTAAGTAATGAATTTATAACTGTTTAATGTAGTGAGGCCCGGCAGTAGCACCCTTTGGTGATGTGTGTTTAGCATTTTGGCAATGCTCTTACTTGGAGGAGACAAACGAAAAACCTGGCAAAGTGTTAACTATCAAAGCTATTTTACATCTTGAATGCTTTGCCTGGTTCATGGCCATGATATTAGTTGTATTGATCACCCTTGCTCAGTACACTTTTGTGAGCTTCCAAACTGAGTTTCAAACATAGGCAAAAAGAAATAAAATAAGTAGACAACTACAAAAATCATTTGCTTATTCATATTGTGACTAATGATACACTAAACAGTCTCATATTTCACTTAGAGTAACAGGAGGGGCAGTTGCATTTACATGAAAAATATTAAAATAGATGTTAGATCTGTTAAGAGAACACAAAACATGAGATTTTTAAAATATATTGCTACATATGGTATTTTTTTAAATAAAAATGGTATGAAAATCATTGATGCTTGAATAACTTCAATATGAAATCAGATGTGTGTAGATGACAGTGGAGGCTGGAACCTAAAAAGAAAAAGGCCTGAAGTGTGTTTATCATTCTGAAGGAGAATGTGTTTTCTGCTAAATGTGGTATAAAATGTTATGTATTTAGTAGATAGGATCAGGTGCCGGCAATCCTCCCTAAATTCCAGTGGTTTCTTTGTGCTAAATTTCCCTAGATTCATTTTCCATACCCATCTGAGGTGACTCCAAACAGAAAAAGCCCAAGAGTAATGTTAGACCCACCACCTGTGTTGCCAAAGAAAATGAGATTCTTCCACAGTCTCTTAGGAAATGTATTTCATGCATACACTCATAGGAGGATTTGCAGTATAGTGGCAATATTTATTGGAGCAAAAACAAAGGACTGCCCTCAGATACACCAAACCCCATATCTCATCCATGGCCAGGTAGCTCAGCTCTGTCTTTCTGCAAAAGAAGTCCAGCCTCTGGGACCACAGGCCCATACTTGGGCCCCCCAAGCCCGAGTCAGGCTAGGATCGAGAGGTGTGGTGCCATTAGCGGATATCTGCGGCTCCAGGAGTCTTAGTCTCTGTTCCTATCCACCCCCAATGGGCACTCAACTTCTGCCACTGATCAGTGCAGCTGCTGAAGAGAGAGTGTTCTAGTGCCCTTGGGCCTTGGTTAAGCTTTCATTATATTTCCTTGGGCTTTGGTGAGAGCAAGCTTTCTTTCAAACTATCTTATCCCTTTCCTGGATCTTCCTGGAGCTATGCTTCTGCCTCCCCCTATCCTATTCCTTTTCTGTCTCTTCCAGGGTTTTGTGCCCTTACCCTATCGTGTCTTTACCTCAGATTTTCCCAGGCTAGACTCCTCCCCTTTACAATTGCCATTTTGGCTCCTACTGCACATACCTCATAGTTTTTCCTCCTCATCTGGCCTCCACTGTGCATGCACTTAGGAGAAGGAATTTCTTCCAAGCCGTCTTAGCTTCTATTGTGCATGTGTCCAGTAAAGGAACTTCCCCCTTTCTGTTTATTCTTCCCCCAACAGTAACACGGGCAGGTAGGCCAGTTGTTCCCTGGGATGATTGGAAAGCTGGTCCTTCCTACTCGAAGGAACCGAAGGACATTAATCCTCTTGGCAAGGCAAAGCAGCTGTCCCGTGGTGTTTCTGTGAAACTAGTTTCCCAATTTAATCAGGTTTAGCCAGT
Source organism: Glossophaga mutica (assembly GCA_039655065.1). Classification (NCBI taxonomy): domain Eukaryota; kingdom Metazoa; phylum Chordata; class Mammalia; order Chiroptera; family Phyllostomidae; genus Glossophaga; species Glossophaga mutica. The sequence goes on from CM077306.1 coordinate 159,789,935, forward strand.
TTCCCCCCTCACCGTTAATAACTACCTACTTAGCACCCCTCCATGCACAGTGGCACACATGCACAGGTTGCACACCTGCACGCATGTGTACTTGCACATGCATGTGTGAGCAAGCTAATATCATCCTGCTTTGGAGCAATGATCTGACACTGGACCATGTAGATGCTGCCGGGGAGTAATAATCACCTAGCATACAAGTGTTTGAAGAAGAGAAATAACTCCGATATAGAGGAACATGACCGAATCCTTAGTGAGAAAAAATCAAATAAAAATGACAGATTCTTTGGGTTGGAAAGAATTTAAAATACCATGTGAGGCTTATTTCTGACTGCATTACCATGGAAGACAACTAATTTCTAGCTTTTTTTAAAATTTAGTTTGTGGAATGATTTTCCAGGCTGCCCCACAAACAAAATATTCTATGGAAAAATGTTACCTTTTTTTTTTTTTTTGCAAAATATGAAGGTAAAGCAATGAGATCAAATTTTTGTTAGTCATATCCGCTCTCTAAAAACAGTTCATAAAATGGAGTTGCTAAAATATTCTCCAGCATGGAGCATGGTTAGAATAAGCTAATTGAGGTGAATATTCTGAATGGTATCTCAGTACTAATTTTATAGTCTATAGCTCTGTATTCAGAAGCTGAACTTTAATACTTTTAGTAACTTTAATACTAAAAGAGATACATAAAAACACATTGTGTCTATTGTTTGCATAGAACAATAGTATAATTTCTACATTAGTACATCTCCCTTTGTAAAAGCAGTCTAACGAACTTCATTTAGCTCTTACTCGATTATCAAAACACAAGGAATGGTTCTGATTTGAATTAAACTCTTTGTTTAGTGTTAAACTGAGCAGATACAAACTCACTTATGAAGAACCTTCCCTTGGGAAAACTATTTAATTCAATAATTATCTAATCCCAGAATATTTCAAAGAATATGAACACCTAGTTAAAATCATTTCAGGTACCAACAAATATTTCAGCAATAACATTTATATCCAAATTTAAATGTAACTATACAACATAAAACACGGAACCATTAAATACACAAAGGTTATGTTGAATTGTCAAGTGCTTCTAACGTCATTCACATATTAATATAATATTTAAAATAATGAATTAAGTATTAAGTAACCACTTATCATCTTATTAAAGGTTATTGGGAACTTGCAGCACACTCAGCGTTTATAGAGACGTTATTAGCTAGACATTCGTTGCACTTAAATCATAGAAATCAATTAATAAAAAAGACCCTTTATTACAATTTAACTTTAAAACAGTACTTAAAAATAATTGTGTTATTTTAGTTTCTTTTGATTTTCTTTTGCAAAAGTATTATAAAAAGCCACAAATAGCAAGTTAACAATTAGATATGAAATGTATTTTATATCTAATAGATCAAATGAACATTAAACTTGAAGTTCACTAGTAATCCCATGGGCTGTTATCATTGCATTACAGAAATAGGAGAGGACATAATAGCTTCTTCTGTTTCATTTTAGAATTTACCTATTATGGCACATAAATATTTTATAATAGATTGAAGTAGATTCTACAACATATTTTAGCAGACCATGCTAGTATTTAGCCACGTTTTCCATTAGGAATGAATTTATCATCTGTTTTTCTTTAAAGATCTCATGACACTTGTTAAACTCTGTTCTCTGGAGATTGGTAAAGTCCGATAACCAAAGAATATATTATTATCTTATAGATCATAAATTCTGTTCTCATCCAGGTATGTTTAACATTCTGGTTTCTAATGGATCTGGTTTTATAGATTATTTCACTTTTTGTATTGCGTTTCATTTTATAGTGGCATTGACCAGAGAAGCATCTGCATCTTATCTGCTTAGAGTTACCTGTTTCTTACAACCTTAAATTTATGCCAAGTCTCGTGGAACACTCACTTGATGCTTTTATATATTATTCTTTTTTCTTCTTATTTCATCTTGTGAAATGGGTTTACACTATGATGCTGAGATCTTCTCTTGTGCTGTGTGGCTGCTTACCTATGCGCTGTGTTCCTGTTATTCATTCTAATGGTATCTAGCTACTCTGCAAGGTTACTGTTATTTATATTGTAATCCTCGCCTCTCAGATGCTGATAATATAATCATATTTAATCACTGGCAAACTCAGAAAACCCTTAGCCTCCCTTGTTTTATTAGAAGCACTCTTTCAGAATAGTTCTTTCCAGGACACTAAAGAAAAACTGAACCAATGCCACTTTTCAGTTACATAAAACATACGCAACTATGGAGATATTACTCTGTCTTATGTGATCTATATGCTGGTTGATCTTTATCTTTCCCATGGAATGACTGAAGTAATTTACCACTTTTAACTTACAAGTGTGCCGCAGTTGTAATAGTGTTATATGATAGTATTCAAAGTCGCTTCAGTTAAATTATCTCTTTTAATACTGAGGAGGAAGGAGATAAAGCAGCTGGACTATCAACCATTCACTATTATTGTGAAGGAGCATAAGTGAGCATGCTGTTGGGAGGAAAAGGGAACAGGTAATTCAATATAATCTCTTTGGAAAAAAGCTGAAAACTGGACCTCTTGGTTAATGAACTAATGCAATTTGTGAGAAAAATGGATCTTATCTATGGAATGCTCTTAGCAGAATATTCTTGGTTTAGGATTGCTTTATGGTAAATAAATCCAGAATTTGTGTATTTATGGAGCATGAGGAATATGGATGTTTGATGACTATCTGGGGCATCAGGATCATGTGGAATGTGATGTTGAGGATCTATCATACCACATTGACCATGCCCAAATAAGATGGAGCTAGCATGCAAATGCATGGCAATGTCAGCAAAGAAAACGTGAGAGGGCTAATGGCATCTTTAGAACAAGGAGCTCTTCGCAGAATGTTCCCATTTCCTACAGCTGAAGGCCTCCACTCTGAAGTAATTTCCTTTGGTTCTCAGCACACACATTTACCCACATTCCAAAAAAAAAATACGTATGTAAAAGTAGTTCTAATATATAAAAATGGTTGGATCCTAAATCAATTTGATTTATTCTCTATGATACTTTTGGCTCGTTTGTGACCAATGTCCTTCCCAAAGCATTTTTTTATTCTGAATATTATTCTGAATATTAACTGTATAGCTACAATAAAGCTCTCTGCTACCACCCTTTTTACAATCTTCAGAAAAAACAGATGAAAATGTAAAGCTAACTTTCCTCATGCTGAATATTAACTATGCAGCTATGATAAAGCTCCCTGTGCCCACCCTTTTTACAATCTGTGGAGGAAGAAAAACATAACCATGTAAAGCTGACCTTGCTCATGCTAAATATTAACTACATAGCCAAACCATTCTTTTTCTTAACTTTCATGACAGCACACACCTGCATAGGTGCACTTGCACGCACGCGCGCGCGCGCACGTACATACACACACACACACACACACACACACACACACACACACACCATTCCATCCCCTCCCCACCTCAGTCCACATTAGATATCTCTAAAGCTAAATGTCCAGGTAACCCCACTATTAAGAACTCTAGTATGTGGCCAAAACAATGATGGAGGTTATCTTAATTTATGAAAAAATGTAGTATAGAACAATGTTCCTTAAAATAAATTCTTAGATGACATTAGAATCCCCCAGACGTCAGACTCCCCTAAAGCATAAAAATGTAGATTCCTTAGCCACAACACAGATTTGGAGTAGGGATCAGGAAAACTTTATTTTTAGTAGGTGTTCCATGTGACTTCTAAGAATAATGATTATTAAAACACTGGATTAGGTGTTTCTGGAAAAGTTTTTAGTGTCACATTGATGCTTTTCCTTTCTTTCTAAGTAGACTTGGGTGATTTAGAAAAATCTTCTGAGCCTTAGTTTCTTTATCTGTAAAACAATATAAGTCATTGTCTACTTGTTGAGCTTAAGTGTTTTAAGATGAACTAGTTAAACAAACTATATTCTCTTAGAGGATTTTCCCTGCAGTTCTGTCATTTCTAGGGTGCTCTGGGGAGACTTCCATAGCCACAGGAGCAACACTTGGAGAAGAAAAAGTATATTTAGTAAGGGGAATGTCATTGGTTACAAGGTCCTAGCAAATTGTTCAGTTCTCTGAGGAACTGGCAATGTTACTACTCCATCTAATTCACTGGGATGTGATTAGTATGTTAATAAGAAAAAATGTTGTGTCTTTTTGACCTGTAAGTCTATAAAATTATTTTCTGGAATTTATGTGCACTTTAAGGAATTTTGAGTTTTTTGAAATGTAAGGTATTTGCTTTGCTTTCTGCAACATTTCCCCTCCAGAGTATATGTAAGTAATGAATATCCACAAAAGTGTTATAGGTCTATTACAAGGGTGACCCCCAGAATACAGAATTATCTTCTGGAAATTGGGCACCTTGTAGTACAAGCTCCCCCCACTAGACGAGTGTTCTGAGAAACCATCCATATCAGTGCACTAGGTGGAATTGTTATGAGAGTCTCCGTTTGGCTTAGAGGCTCCGTTTGGCTTCGGTGAACTTTTTTTGAAGATTATTTTAATGTGCTTGCCCATTTCATGATGGATGATTAGGAGCGTACCTGTCCACACTGCATTGAGTGTTCAGCAGCCCCACTCTCCCTATTCACCATACTTCACCCAAAGCAAATTGTTTTCTATTTCTCCAGATGAAAAAAGTCCTCGAAGGAAAATGTGTTGTCATTGTGGAAAAGGTGAAACAAACAAACAAACAAACAAACAAACAAATGGCGGAAGCACTAAAAGGCATCGAAATTGACAAGTTCAAAACTGTTTTTGAGCAGTGGAAAAACATCTGGGTGGGTGTATTGCATCAAATGGAGAGTACTTTGAGGGTGACTGAAGTTTAAACATGCAAAAATAAATACATAATTTTTTATAAATAAATTCCATTTTGGGGGGTCCCCCTCATATTTTTAAATTTTAGTTATAAGCTATGTGCCCAAAATACTTTAGTTGAAAGTTTAGCCCTTTATCTGTCATAAGTTAAAAAGTTCATACTAAATCTTCAGTGAGAAGACTTAACAATTATGAGCTGCAAGATAACAGAAAGATAGATTGTTATCACAAGATAATGGCTACTGACTGTAAGATAAAAATCAAGGTGAAATCATGGCCAAGCCTGGCCATTTATCAAATGTAGACATTGAAGAAAAGTAGGGTACATTTATCAAGAACTGTTCTAGTCCAAAAATTTTATATTTCTCATCCTAGCTTATCTATGATTTAGCTGCTGTTATTTGACCTTTATAGCTAAATGACTTGGGCCACCACTGCCTTATTTTGGTTTATATAGCCTTGATTTTTGAGTGATAATTTTGTTTAGTCCATGAAATATCTTACAGTAAGAAAATAATTAACTTGGCTAACTTTTAGTTTTTTTCTTTCTAATTAGAATTTTCATGCCTTCATATATTTCCTGAATGTAATTCAGCATGGTTCACATTAAAATGCATATTCAATAAGTTAGTAGGATAGAAATTCAAATAAAAAGCTAAATCTAGGAAGAATTATCCTCAAAATTATTTTTAAATAGGTATAACAATTCTAACAAGTTTACGAATTGCTTCTATACCTCTTACTCCCTGACATGAGTCCTATTGAACCACAGGTCTGATATTATCATTTCAATGCTTGACAGCTCTATTATCTATCTATCGTCATTTATACCTATTACTGCTCTAAATTACTGTAAAAAGAGGCCACCATTCACCTAATTTAACATGTTATACATTCCAAACATAATAGTGAATTTGGAATCTAATTTCTTAAAAGAATGGGATCAATAGGCTAGCTTCTTCAAATGGAGAGCAAGCCCCCAGGAATTAGTAAGCTGAGAGAATATGAGAAAATCATTGTACAACTGCTACAAGTATAAGTACATAAATACATAAACTTGATTTCCAGATCTATGTAAGAATGGAATTACTTACAGACATTGGAAAGATTTTTTTTCATTCTATTCCCTAAATATTTAAGGTACTTGAGTATGTTGTTCTCCTTCCAGAAACTTGCCCGATTCCTGCACTTAACCAAGTTTTCCTCTCTCAAGGTGAGAGATACTAAACCAAATTGATGAAAATTGTGAACCATAAAATATGGTTACCTGAAAGCTTTTAATTTCTGTCTTTTCTCACCGATTCATTTATTTTTCCCATCCAAACTTACTGAATAGCTGCCATGTGTGGTATATTGTATATTATTAACATGAAATAAACAAAATAGATGAATAAGGCACAATCTTTCCATTGAGGAAATCCTATTCCAGTGGAGAAAATAAGAAATATATATAAATTCATTAGGCAGCAGATATATCTATGTATGTATACATGTGTTCACACATGCATGTATCTTTTTAGGTAAGGCCAGTAGTTTAGGATGACAAAGAGCGTATGTTTGGTGTAAGGTTAAGAAGTAAGTGGGAAATGTCTGGAAACATAAGACAATTTTACAATATAAAACATCTTGTGTACTTTGCTGAGGAGTTTGAATTTTATCCTGTAGGGAACAAAAAGTCTTGGAAAGATTTTTAACATATGAATAATGGAATTCTGTCTGACTATAGTGAAGGCATCATGCAAGCAATGAATATTGGAGATGGTAACTCTTGGTCACTCTTTAAGAATTGGTGGTTACTTGATAAAACAAATGGAGAGCAGAGGTGATGGGAAGAGATGAACTAAGGATATATGAGAGAGCAAATTGACAGGCCTTGGTAAGTTATTTAGGGTATGAGGAGAAGGAATGACTCAGGGATGACTCTGTTTTTAGCTTGGAAGCAGAGAATTGTGGTTTTTTTTAAAAAAAATGGACTTTGTGGTGAAGCTATAAAACTGCTTTCACAACTTTTCATTTTAACAGTGCGACCTTGGGTTATTTGCTCAAACCCTTTGTGCCTAATTTTTCTTACTTGTAAACAGGTACAATAATTATTTTTACCTCATTGGATTATTATAAGGATTATTGAATTAATACATTTGATGATATTAAAATGGTGCCTGGAGTATAGTAAGTGTTGAATCAATCTTCTTTTTCTTTTCCTCCTTCTTATTATTATTGTATCACTATTATTATCATAGAACATCATTGTTATCAACTAATATGATGCTATTACCCAAAATAAAGAATTTCAACAAAGTTTGAGGAAAACATATGAAATCCCATTTTGGACTGATCAAACATTTCATTCAGTCAAACACCTAGGCAGAAGTGACAAGTAGACACTTAGAAGTGCAGCTCTGGAAAGAGATAATGGTTAATATATAAACTTGGCAGTTAACTGTACAGGTCACAGTTGAGGCTATGAAATAACAGTTTGGACTGCCTAAGGAAACAAATAAGAAAACAAAGGAAGGAAGGGATAATGACAAACAAATTAGCCATCAAGGAACTATCAATATGTAAGCAATGGGCAGAAGATAGCCCTCCTAGTAGCCTGAAGGTTAATCAGAGATATGAAGAAGAAATGTGGAAAAATGGGTCAGATAAGCAAAGAGATAGATAGAACTCAATAAAGAAGATGAAGAAAACTACGCTGTGAAATTCTAAAAATAAAATATAGCCTAGAGAGTACTCACTGAAATTCAATGAAAGATTATTGTGAATGAAGTAGTTAACTAATATGATAATTGAGAAATCACTGGTGACATAGAAAGTTATTTTCATACTGTTCCTATCACACTGATTAACATGTGACTACATTGAAAATAAATATTAGACTAAAAATCAGTTTAAGCAATGCTAGGTATGCAATCCAGACTTCAGTGGATTATTAATGAGGATATGAGGAAAGCTATGCTTTGTAAAAATATAATTGTAGACACATTTTCTATGAATGTGAATTATATGCCATGTAAATTTGCTCCCATATTTTTTTCACATCATTGTAAAAGTAAATGAGTCAGTCTGTAAATTTTATCCATGGGTTGCGGAACACAGCACCCATTTATGAAGAACCTAAGAAAATTAACTGGAGGAAAAAAAAGTAAAATTTTTGAGGCAAATAAACTATCTGAAGATAAGCAAGTTAAATGCCAGAGAGTTCTTGTACACAAATAATAACCAATTAGTAGTTATAGTGATAAAATGATTCTATATACATAACCAAATTTGAAATATGATAGCTAAGATTTACCTTAACAAGAAATGAATGAGACCTATAATATTTTGCATGCCTTAATGCAAATATTAACCAATATAAAATAAACAGATTTCTGAATGGGAAGATAAGAAAAAATTTTACTTTCAGATTTGCTTATATATTTAATTTTAATCAAAATCAAAAGGATACCTTTAGGAAATTGAAAAGTCAACTCTAAATTCATCTAAATAAACAATTTTTGGTAAGATAACTTTGAGAAAGATGAGTAAATACAAGAACAAATTTGTAAAGCACATTTAAACAATAATTAAAACTTAAAAATCAATTTAATAAAAATAAAAATACCTCAATGGACACAGTTCATGAATAAATTATGAATTATTCATTAATTTAGAAGCAATTGTTAATGAAAAATTTAGCTTTATTAATGATTAAATATATGACAATGAAAAATATTTTACTTTTTTGATTAGCTGGTATGTGAGGGGCACTAACTATTTTTAATAAAAATAATAATGTGCTTTAAATGTTTATAGTCTTTTTCCTATAATTACAATTCTATGAGGCTATTTTAAAGAAATTAAAATATAAAAATACATTTATTTAAATATGCTTATTAAAATGCTTTTTATAACATAACAAATCATTGAAATCAACCTAAATATCACATAAAACAAGAAAAGTTAATTATGACAGTCCATAATATGTAATATTAAGCCAGCATTAAAATTACAATTACATGGTAAAAATTATTATAAAACGTTGAGTAAAAAACTAGATTCAGAAATACATATGCAACTTGATTTATACCAAAATATATGTAATATATCCCAGAGATTCTTTAAACCATTTTCCTCTCAGGATCTGAATTATTCATTACTTTGCTAAGGATACAGTAATCTAAATAGAAAAATTGAACTGTATGTAATGTAATTAGAGGCATATCAGATAGCTATTACTCTGCTCACTAAATTCAGTACATACATTTAATAGTACTGCCCAGACTAAAACAAATATGAGCACTTCCTAAAATTAATTGACCAAAAATGATATTAAAACAGTCTTGGTCAATTAAAGTAGCTAATGCATATAGGATAATTCATTGAAATCTAGTGCCGCAGCCCGCTGCGGCAAGGGTGGTCGTGAGGCTGGGCGAGGGACTGAATATAGGAGAGGACCAAATGCTCTGCTGGCATAAGGCAAGTTTATTGAGAGGTCTTCAGGCTTAAGTACAATCATGAGTGCATAGTAAACAAAGGAGAAGCCTTCTGGCACGTAGCTCATTTCCTTGACCTATAAAGATTATCTACTCCCTCAAGGTCGGGAAGTTCTCAAGCTAACATTGCTACCGGGTACATGATGCGCAGGCCAAAGATATGAGAACAGTCAGAGCCCAAGATGCCCCAAGGCCGGAAACCAGGCCCAGTCACCACACCTGCGGTGCAGGACCCTATCCTTGACCCCTCACAGGCCTCTTGGTCTCCAACAATCTAGTTCTGCATTTTTTGAACAAGTTGAAAGAAAAAAAGAAATCTAAAAGATAGCAGAGGAGTTTCTAAAGGAAAGCAGCAAGTGGCCCAAATCTGACAGTTGATGTGTCTACAGTAGGAAACTGCAGGTTAGAGGGATTGTTCTTGAGGAGCCGACATTAGAACAGCATGGCTGTTTGTGAGGATTTGTGTGGATATGGTTCTAGGAGCTGTAGGATTTGTTCTATTTGTCTGGCAAGTGATAGTGTGTTCTGGAAGGTGGGTACTATGAGAAGGATGAGGATGAAAAACACAATATGAAATTAAGAATTTAAAACAATTTCCAGACATCTGCCCACATATCATGATTATTAATTTTTCTGACACTTCATTCAAATCCAAATAAAATAATTCTGGAAGTCAAAAATCAATATTATTGACAGCACATCAATGATGTAGAAAATAAAATTTAATTGTCATTTTAGTGCAGAGTCTAACGAGCATGTAATTCCAGACACCTGGAGGCTGTTCCAGTTTAACTGTTAACACATGAGCAAGATTCACAGTTGTTCTAAACTTCAGTTTTTTCAACTGTAAAATAAGGCATTTGTTTTTAAGTTATCACTAAGGTCCCTTCTATGCATAAATTCCTATGACCATAATTCCAATAATAGTCACTCCACAATTATAGAAATAAGTTATTTCATTTATTGTTACTACTCACCTAAGTAGGGTACAAAATATTTCCTATGCATTACTTTATTTAATTATTATAATGACTTTATAAAATAGGTTCTATTATTAGCTGTATTTTTAATGAGAAAGTAGGGATTTACAGAGGTTAGGTAACTTGCCCAAGGTCACATAACTGAAATTGGCAAAGTAAGGATTCAAACCCAACTGACTGCCAATCCCAAACTCACAGCCATTGCACAACACTTTCTATTTCTACGTTCTTAAGCATCCAGAGTATATTAACATCTGGTTGCAAACATGGAAGAAATTCACTAAATTCACTCAATTAAGTTATGTCTTACTCATTATTTCCCACAGCATCTAGTAGATTGTCTTACAGATATATTCTTGTTGAATACACTGAAGGACAGCAATTTTCTTTCCCTGTACACAATTGTTGAGATCTTTAAAAAATAGTGGGGAAGAGTATGTTGAAAATTAGTAATATATAATGTTTTGACATATGTAATTTGTTGTAAGGTTAGCACATAACTTCAACATTGTATTAACATATTTTTATAGTGTCCTTGCCATAATTTTTGTAAATGAATCATATTTTTCTCTCTAATGAAGTTCACTAATCCATTAGCGAAAGATTTTCTGAAGCCATTATTCTGCACTACATATGTTTTTTTCTGTTTGTCATGAAAATGTAAAAGTGGAATGTTAATACATTTCAGTTTAGTTCTGTAATGTCAGAAGTTTTTCAAAAAAATTAAAAGACTGAAGCTTTTTCTTTTTTAAAATTTTTAATTGTTCAATTATATTTGTTCCCTTTTTTTGCTTCATTGCTCTCCCCTGCATTGTCCCCCTCCCACATTCAATTCTCCCTCCTCTGTAATCCTTGTCTATGATCCTTAATATACATGTTCCTTGACTTGACCCTTCCCCTTCTTGCACTATGTATTTTAATTAAAATATTTTGATGTAAAAAATACACAAATGTAGCTAAGTAAAGTTTATGGTTACTCTAAATATGAGGAAAAAACTGGATAACAAATACTTTTAAGTATTTTGAACCAATCAAATTTTACACCACTGATAAAACTTTATTTTGTAGGCACATGGAGGCCAACACTATGTAGGCCCTGGAGTTAAAAAAAGGAGCCAGGCACCCTTTCTACCCTTTGGATTCTTTCATTCTCTTGGAGAGACACACATGGACAATCAATCAGAAGGAAAGACAAATTCTATAACTTGAAGAATAAGTAGGCACAGAAAACAACACATGATTTCTACCTGGATGTGGTGAGAGGATGGAAATTAGGACTTTCACATAAGATGAGATGTGCGTTGTTCACTGAAGGAGCATTGAAAAGAGGGAGGATGGTATTACTAATAAACGTACAGGTCAAGTGAAAACCTAAAGGTCTGTGAGTTCTGAGTATTCAGTAGGAAATAGGAAATAAAGGTCTGACATCAGGAGTGAGGTTGGGTTAGAGGAATGGGCTGAGTGTCATCAATATCCACCTATTAAAACCTTTGCACTCTATGAGAAGCAGAGCTAGGAAAATTGAAGTAAGAAAGGACAATGGGAACCACAAGCATTAAAGTGGGCATGCTGAGGAAGAAGTGCTAATGAGGGGTCAGACATGGTGCTCTCTCAAATCTATACCCCCTTTGTTTTGGTTCTCTCTCTAGTGCTACCTCTCCTTGGCTGTGCAGCCTTGATCCTCATGCATACCCTGGCACAGCTCCTGATATCTGTAGAGCAAGGAAAGGAGACTCATTCATTCCCAACCTAGGCTCCCAAAAGCAGTGACAGAGCTCTTTGAACTAAATTGAAATTGAAACTCCACATGATTTTCAGTATTACGAAATTACAGTTCACATTGCAGCTTGTCCCCTGTGTTTAAATCCTTCAACATTTAGGATCTGTAGCTAAAATAATGAAAGAACCCTTACTGGTTAAACCATTGCAAACCATTTTCCCAGATGGTTATTAGAGTTATTCTTTTAGCTCTGAAAACTTATTTCAGTGAATATTTTCAGTGGCTGATTTTTCACATAAAATTTATATTACACCAAACAATATTCACATGGTTCCCAGCCCTAAGAATGTAGCCTGGTGGCAGATGCACATGGACCATTAGCTCTGCAGTTTACATAAAATGCAATGATAACTGTTTTCTTTGGTTTGTTAAAATCCAAAACATAGGCCGTGACTGAGTACCTCAATTCCTTATAGCATCATCGACGTCCCCATATGCTAAGGTTGTGGGTTCCATCCCAGGTCAGGGCAGAGGCAAGGGCAGAGGCAAGAATCAACCAAAGAATGCATAAATAAGTGGAACAACGAATGGATGTTTCCTTCTCTCTCTTTCTCTCTCTCCCTCCCTCTCTCTCTCTCTTAAATCAATTTAAAAAGACCAAAGACCTAGAATTTGAAATCGGTCATTTCCTGAGAGGAAGGAAAATGGCATGATGAAAGAAAGAGTTGTTGACATGAATTTCTGAAAGAAGTCTGGTTTATTGCTATCTAACTAGGAGTCAGATTTTTGTTTAATTAGAAGGCTCTTGGAAGAAACTAAAATTAGTCTTCTGACATAACACTTTCCTTCTTTGTAAAAGGGACAGGATCATAATTCCTCTCACCTAGTACTTCACAGATCTCTCCCAAAGAACATTTCTGAAAGAGCCTCTTTGTTCTTTTGAACATTGGGGATCAAAAATAAGGTCACTTAAAAACAGTCACTGACATAACCCATTATTTTTAATAAGAAAACTATTTTTACCATTAAACACTTGCTCTTGAAATTATATCAGATATTGTAACTGTATAAAATACAAATAATAGATTTTTCTTTTTAGATTATACACACACACACACGCCTACATCATATAAATGAAAAACAAAACAAAGTTGGTTTTATCAGGAGCCAAGTTTTAAACTAATGCTGGTGAAAATTTTAAATAGTAAGAAAACATTTGAGATTGAATGTACTCCTTGGATACACCAGTGACAAAGTCATTGGCCAGGATTTGATGAAAAGCTGAGCATCCTCATGGAATGCATGGAATCCTCAAATATTAACTTTTTTACCATTTCATATTTAGAATCCAGAGGAAAATAATGGAAATTCTGTGTTTTAGAAATGTATCTCGCTTTTCTGAAAAACAAATATTTAAATATTCTTTCTTGCAGAAACAAGTTTGGCAAATATGAAAACTCAAGTCATAGATAACTTTTATTTTTTAAGTTTTTAATATTTTATTCATTTTATTATGTTTTGAAAGGGTAATTAATGGGTCAAATATTATAAAGACTGGGATATTCTTGTAAAATGAATGCGTAAGTAAATATAATGGAAATTAAAATGCATTTTAAATCTTTAGATTTTTCAAACTGCTAATCTTAGTTGATTGCTTCATCAGTTAAGTCTTAATATCAGTTAACTGATTTCTTCAATTTTATTTCAACTTAAGTCCACAGACTGATTTGACAGTAGCTCAATAAAAGAGCCATTTAGGACTCTAAAGTTCAATATATACATTAAGTTAATTAAGAGGATAACATTTCCCTTCTCCTCCTACATGTTTGGTAGTGGATATTAACAGATACCTATAGCCCCAAATAGCTCATTTTTAGAGCAGCTTTTGTTCTTTTGCCTCTCAAAACCGCACCAGAAAAGGATACTTACACAAGCTATGCTATTCACACTGTGTCACCAGCCTATTATCTACTACAAATAAGGAAATGACTGGGTGCGTGGTCTGAAGTGAGCTGTGGCCAGAGCAGTCTCTGAGCTGGTGAATAACACTTCCGTGGGATTCGGAAATAGCTCAGATTTTCAGTACCTTTCATTAGGAGCAGGTACCAAAAATGTTTGCATTTTCTACAGCAAATAGTATTTTTTAATTAATGTTAAGATTTCAGGGAATACAGAAAGACTATTTTCTTTTGGAGTAGGCCCTAAAGAAGGAAAAACTGATGGGGATTACTTAGATATCTGTAAAACATCAAGGATGGCAGGTTTGCATAATACATAGTCTTTACAGTAATCTGGAAATTACCTGAGGATTTCAAGTGGCTACTGAATTAGTTTATCCTACCTTGTGAATATAAATTATAATCTTTCTTCATCCAAGCAGACAAATGTCAACATATTTTTTGAGTTTTCATCTAAAATGTCTTTTTTTAGTTAGGCCCATTAGAAGGATATATTTATCATTCCACTATATGGAATAGAATTAGTAAAATGATCTGTTATTTTCATTTGAAAATTGAACTGCTGAGACTGATATATATACTTGACACTAACTTCGTAAGTATAAAATAAGTTATTGACAATGTATCACACTGTTTCTATAAATACAAAAAGAATGAAATCTTCTCACTGGTGAAGACATTGATGGACCTAGAGGGCATTATGCTAAGTGAAATAAGTCAGAGAAAAACAAATATCATATGATTTCACTTACATATGAATTTTTAAAAAAAAACACGAAATAACTAAATAAACAAAACAGAAACAAACCCTTAGATATAGAGAACAAGGTGATGGCTGCCAAAGAGAAAGAGTTAAGGGATGGGAAAATATATAAATACATGCTTAACTCCCAATAAAACATAAATTTAGAATAAGCATGTTAAAACATTGCTTTGTGTTTGTTTATAGCATTATTTACCCCTAGGGCAGCAAAATATCTACTTTTAATAGTGGATATTTTGTCCTCAGATTTACCACATGAAGTGCTTTACAGCGACTATTGTTTATCTTGCTTCACAGATCGGAACATTTAGTCAGGTTTATATTCATATAAACAAATAGACCATAATGGGGAAACCTTGATTGTTAGTTCACTGTTGACTCTCTTCATTCTTTATCTTGTTAATTTGTAAAATTTTGATCCAACTGTATAATAACATAGCTTAAAACCATTAAATAGCACAAAAAGTCTAGTAAAGGATAACTGCAACCCTGGCCCGTGTGGCTCAGTGGATTGAGCGCCGGCTTGTAAAGCAAAAAAGGTCGCTGGTTTGATTCCTGGTCAGAGCACATGCCTGGGTGGCAGGCCAGGCCCCCACTGGGGCTGATCTATATTTCTCTCCCTCTCTTTCTCCCTCCCTCCCCCTCACTCTAAAAAATAAACAAATAAAATCTTAAAGAGAAAAAACTGAAGTTCCTTCCCCAAGCCTTTTTCCCCCAGAGATTGGCACCCCAGAGACATAATACTCCCAAATATGCAATACCATAGTTCTCATACAATTTTATGCTTCTATGAATTAATTAATCAATATTTATGTTAATTTTTCTCCTCGAGTTACAGTAAATGAAACCAGGATCCTCCCAGCCCCTAAAACCACACATGTACACATGTACACACAAATCCTTCTTATCCAAACTCCTAAACTACTAATACTACAAACTTTAATTAGTAGTTTTTATACTATTATCATGATGTAGATAGTTATTCATGATCTAGATTTTCACTATAATTTCTAGTACAACTTTTCATTGTTCTTGGAGTTATTCATTTTTCCCAATATGCATGGTTTCCATGTGTCTATTGCGTACTTTCCTAGTTTATCAAACCTATCAAAGCCTTTTCAAATAATTTTAAACTATTAAAAATTGCCATATAATCTATCAGCTTTCCCTTCACCCTGCTGTTTTTACTCCTGGAGTACTCTTCCTCTTCCCCTACCTCACACTCAACTAATAACTTGATAAGTTGTAGAATTCCCTGTTGATAACCATTATCCCTCGGATTTTAATGTTTCTTGATATCCAGTGTTTTCTTAGAATTCAGAAACCATTACTTTTTCTGTTCCCTTTCACGTGTTTTGTCTTTACATTCCCTTTGTAATCTTAATTATTTACTTTTTATCCCTGGAGTTCTGAAATTTCAAGATGATGCATATCGACGTGAATTTCTTTAAATAATCATTGCCTTAGTTATTCAATGAACACTTTCAACCATGTCCTTTGTTATTTTCTAGTTGTGTTAATTTTTTTAAAGATTATTTCTTCTTTATATTGTTTCTACAGTGCTTATAAATTGGATGTTGAACTTTTGAAATTGATTCTAATTGTCCTATTTTTTCAGTTCCAACTTCTTCCCCTTTCATCATTATTTTTTATTCCGAAAGATTCCCATAAGTTTTTTTTCCAAATTTTCTATTAGAAATCTAATTTTTGTAATATTTGCTCTTTGGCTGCTCTAGCTTTATAGCATTCTACTTTTGTTTTCCAGATACATTTTCTTTGATAACTCTGAGATATTTAGCGTAATTTCTCTTTCTCTCATGATCCTTTTTCTAATGTGCTTGCTTCGATCCCCTTTTGTCACACAGAGGCTAACCAAATGTCCCAGGATCCTTCTTAGTTGGGCATTCATATTTGAAGATTAAAACCAAACAGAGAATATTGAAGCTCTTAATGTAGGAATAGAATTTGTTTGATTGATTAATTTACAGTAAGTTGGTTTTTTCAGTGGGAGACATCGGTATTTATATTACTACTCTCTATTCTCCCCCATGGAGTTTTTAAAGACTCTTTGATTTCTTTCCCAAGAAGTGTATCCTTGTGGCTGAAGGTTTGGGATCAGATCGAAGGGCCCAACCACTATGTTTTTAGACTGCCTCCCATATTTACCCCTGATCTTTGCCTTATCTCTTCACTCTTCTCTGTATCTCTGTATTAAGAGCCACTGTGGTTTAGTTTCTCTTGAAAATAGACGCTTGGTTTGTTTTCCCTGTTTGTAGATACCTTGTTTTTTAAGATGGGGAAGAAGACTGGAAAACACCAGATCCACATGCATTCTTTCAACCAATCCTCCATTTGAAATAACTTCAAAAATTACCTGGTGTGTCCTAACACTGAGCTTTCCAGGATATCATGGCTGTATTGATCAATTTCTTATTGTTCTCCCTCTGTCTAGGCATTTGGATGGAAGCTTCTTTCCTGAGGTTAACTCAGTTACTACTCTTCCTGTTTCCCTTTGGTCCTCCTGAAATTGCTCCTCCTGAATCTCAGCTGCTAATATTCCTGTTTCCTTTTCTCTTCGAATATTCAAAAACTCTTTATTCATTCACAGTTATTTCGGCGAGGTTTTTGGAAGTAGAGAAAATGCATGAGATCAATCCACCATTTTTAATGGTGTATTGTTTGTTAATTTTATAGATATTTGTGCCATCAATTTGCCTTTTAATATACGGATAAATGTTACTGAGGGCATTTAAAATGATAAGTCCCATCATTCTAGATTCTATTTCTAGTGTAAAAATATGACTTCAGTCTTAAAATGTAAAATAAGCACACCTGGAATTTTAGTCTATAATGTGTGTGAAAGGACTAAGAACTGTCCTACAATAAGAAGTTACTTTGGAAGTCCTCAGGCATAAAGAGGGTAACAATGATAAATTTGAATAATTTAGGAAAAACTAATTGCTAAATTTAATGAACTCTGAGAAAAGAAAAGAAAAGAATATTGTTTTTTTTTTTTTTGTGGCACAAAAAAATAGATCTAGTTTATTTAAGAAATGGAAAAGCAATAAAGATTGTCACCAAAGAGAAACCCCTTACCTATACAACACTTTATCTGTCAATGTTATTGTTGTACATTAAGACATAGAGTAAACCCAGGCTATTAAAAAGCAAAAGAGCCCTGGCT
This sequence comes from Glossophaga mutica, assembly GCA_039655065.1. Lineage (NCBI taxonomy): Eukaryota > Metazoa > Chordata > Mammalia > Chiroptera > Phyllostomidae > Glossophaga > Glossophaga mutica. The sequence goes on from CM077306.1 coordinate 159,807,878, forward strand.
GGTGTAGCTCAGTGGATTGAGCGCGGGCCTGCGAACCGAAGGATCGCGGTTCGATTCCCAGTCAGGGCACATGCCTGGGTTGCCAGGCCAGTTCCCGTCAGGGGACATACAAGAGGCAACCGCACATTGATGTTTCTCTCCCTCTCTCCTTCCCTTCCCCTCTAAAGATAAATAAATAAAATCTAAATGGGGGGAAAAAAAGCAAAAGAGACACAAATTCACATTTATTCATGTCCTTGAATTATTTTCAGAATTGTATTTAAAAGAACAATGGTGCATACAATATTCATGAATAAATATTTAACATTTTATTTATTATAATGGTTGTTGTGATCTATTTCTTAGTTTTTCCCACAAATAATGCTTAACTGTGCTTCTAAGACAATAGCTAGAAAGAATGACAACACAGTTTTTGAGAAATGATTATTAGTAAGAGGATTTATACATGTAGCTATGGGTAATGTCTTTAATACTTATCTAGAATGTAGGACTCATTTTAGTAGAGTTTACATAGAGCAGTGAAGAGTTGAATAAAATTAAATTTTAAGGCGTATTTTTCTATGCCTAAGGTAACTTAGTGAAAGAATAAAGAACTGAAATGAAGCAAAACCAAAACACCTATTTGCCTAATTATTAAATTTAAGTATATTTTGCCTAGTCAAAAAACCAATTTGATAGGCTTCCATGTCTTGCTTGTTTCAGATGTTACTTAGTTACTGCCCCAGAGACGGACATCCAGGTAATCTTGTTTCCAACTACCACCAACAGCACTGTAATATACATATTCACACAGACCCTCTTAAAGATCTGTGTGAGAATACCTAAGGTATAGGATTGCTGGGTTATCAATCAGGCAATCATTTAACTTATCCACCACACTGAAATAATTTTGAGAGTGGAGAGAGCATTATTAACAATTACACTGGAACAACGGCATCACCAGAAACTGGGCATTCGAAGGTATATATTCCTCCGAATCACAAGTTGCTTGCATACACTTAATATACCACTAGCCTGTTCTCTAGCTGACAAGGTAGATACCTGTCAATACCCAGTATTTTTAAATTTCTAATTTTGCAATTTGATATGTGCAATGTTGCTTTCATTTGCATTTATATGCACAATTGTAAGTTATAGTCTTTTCTATCTTTTAATTTCAAATTTGTAGGTTTTAATTTTTTTACTTTAAATATGCATTGGGTGTCACATTTAGACTTAAATATTATTTGCCCTCAGTTTGTCATCACCTGCCCATTAACTTGTCTTGAATAGAAATCCTTAATTTGATATAATGAATCAATTAGCTTTTTACCTTTTTCAGTGAAAAAAACTAGTTTAAGTGGTCTTAGGAAATTTGTTTAAGACATATTTCACCATCTTAAGGTCACAAAAATGTTTGCCTATGTGTTTTCTTCCATTGACTATATCGTTTGGCCTTTCATAATTAGGAATATAATCCATCTGGACTTTAATTTATAATTTATACACTAGGGTATCAACTTTTTCTCTATATGAAAAGCCCAGTTTTGACCACAGAGCTTTTAGTTTGTTTGTAGCCCTTGATTTCGATTAAGAAGTATTTACCTACAAAGCACTGTTGTACTTCTTCAAATAATTAATACTTTCCTCTATGTGGTCTCTCTTTTTAAGCCTCACACTAAAAGAATCTGTCTGCGCTCAGATATTAAAAGACACGTGGTGGTAGTAGGGTTCAGCTGTCAGAGAGCACAGGCTGCCTGAAATTTAGGACTGTGCAGCCTGCCAATTCCTGGTTAGTTCCTGTGCCTCCAATATTATTGGCTGAGAGACAAGTGCCATTTGAACACATGGGACTCAGAAAGGAGCCAAACTGTTCATGAAGGTGAAGTCCAATGCTTACCTTTATTTCTTTCTATAATATCGGTTTTTGAAAACCTAGCTCTCATTTTTAGATGGGGAAAAGTGCCATGCTCATAGATCCAGAAAGTAAAGCTGAAAGCTTACCTTCTTTTGAATTATTTCAATATTTTGTCATCTACTTTACCTTGGCTTTTGATAAAGCTAAACTTTTAGTTGCCTTAGGATTTATACTACATACCTTTTTAACTTGTAACAGTCTATCTTCAAGTAATGTTATACCACCTACATGTAGTATGAGAACATTACAATGGTAGATTTCTATTTTCCCTCCAAATTTTTGTGCTGTTGCCGTCTTCTCCTAGCTCTGTGTGCTCCAGCCTCCCCTGGCTTCTCTCCAGCATTTGAATGGGCCATGCTACAACTCTCTCTGGGCCCTTCGCACATGTACTTTTCTCCTTCTGGGGTATCCTTACCTTTACTCCTCCTCCTCCTACATGAGTTTTATTTATCTTTTAGCTCTCATCTCACTCCTTTGTTACTCAGGAAACACAGGTTTGGTTTCCCCATTTTACCCCTATAACATTCCATACTATTCCTTCTCTCTGGGGCTCTATCCCATTTGTTATTTACCATTATTTATGAAGTTGTATAATTAATATAATTGGAGACCATATTTGTTTGCTAACCAGTGTATCACCAAGCCCTTGGTACAGTTCTTGCACGTTCATGTGCTTACCAAATATTTATTAATTTGATGATGAACCAGCAAAGTCACTTTGTTTCATAAGTTTTGTTTATTTTTACTTTAATTCCTTGAAAAGTTTTTTCTTTTTATGGATTCTTCTATGCTCTCATTTATCTTTCCCATGTGATTAATGGAGTTGGAAGAGGTTTAGATGTCTCTGTCTAGATGAGAGGAGCTGGATGCTCTGTTTGACAACGGCATCTAGTGCCAGGGATTGAATGGGGCATTTCCCAGATAAATGGAAAGGATATGCTAATCTTGGCTTCATATATATGTGTATATATATACACACACATATATGTATATATAATTATTAATATTAATCATTAATAGCAATATGCTAAATATATAGATATATTTAACACATTATAAATTATATAAATAAATATGTAACTATACAAATAGATATTTATTTTACACATAAATAAATTTCTTTATATATATAAAGAAAATGCAAAGAAGAGCTAATAAATTAAGTTGTATTATGAATTAAGAAATGCCACAGAAAAGATCTCTGTAACAAAAATCTGGATTTGAATATGCCTTTCTTCATTATATTATATGAACATATTATATGAACATATAGTCATGATTCTTCCTGAGATAAGAATAAAAATGATTCAAAGATAGTAAGTACATAAGGAGAGAATTTTAAAAACACTTTAGCAGCTCTAAAATAAGAGGTGAATAAAAATAGTAACATCAGTTCCTTGCAGCATTATCATACTTTCAACTCAACAACTATTTATATTCATTGGACATCATGTATGCGTAGACAGGGAACATGTGCTCTGTGCGGTGAAGCACATGATAAATAAGAAACCAACTCTGCCTTCAGAGAGCTTTCCATGTGGAGGGAAGGGACTTTGCCAGCACAGCTACGATGAAAGGCAGAAGCTAATAACAATGTTGATTTCCATGAATTGGACCTATTCCGTTGTACCAGGAACTTAACTCATCTTATCTTAATGTGTGTGATAGTCTTTCAGAGAAATATATACATTAGCATTCCAGCATTTACAAGTATATTAATTAAGGGACAGAGGAATTAAGAAATTTCCCTATGGTTACTCAGTGGTAGAGCCAAAATTAAAATATGGATCTTATGACTCCTAAGTTCTAGTATATAAAAGTTTTGATGATGCTAATAAGCCTGGAAGATTTATAAATTCTTTTCTCTCAAAGCTATACCAAATAGACCATAAGTCTGCTTTTCAGAAACACTCAACTATAATTAATAGTCATCTTTTACTTAGATTTGTATGCTATCAGCCTTAAATTTGTAAGTTGGCTTATATAACTCACTGATTTTGAAGTCTGAGACCATAAATCTTGTATAGATGTAGTTGGATTTAATACTACATCAAATAGCACATAAAAATTGAATGTGTATTACTTCAGTACACCAAATTTGAAGGGAGAATGTCTTTGCAACACACCAAGGAGAATAGTTTAAGCTTGTGTTCCTCCCACACATCCACCTATACTAGAATGTGGGGCATGCCACCAAAGCCAACATACATTGCACACAGGGTGGGGCAAACAGAGGTTTACAGGTGTTCATATGAAAAAATATAGCGATTAATAAATAATAATACAAGAATAAACTGTGTTTTGCATACACACAACTGTACACCTACATTTACCCCACCCTGTATGGGATGGGAAAGCACTTTGAAGAACTGAGGAAAACCAGAGTCACTAGAACAAAATGAACAAGGCTCAGAGAGTAGCAGGCAGGATCTAGATTCCCTCTTGCTCCCCTAAGGCCCTGGGCTTTTGGGAAATAACAGCCAGGGGCAGACAGATAGGCTACCGGCTTTCAACCCTGTGGCAGTAGCTGATGTGGTAAACAAAGAGTAGCCTACATGCTTGAATGGGTGTAGGGGAGGAACCCGGTAAACATTTCAGAAAGATTATCATGTATATTATAATAAGTAACAGCATTATCTAACATTCAGTCAGGAACAGTATATATGTGTGTTCTTTTACATACTTTCCTGAATTTCCATCTCCTCTGTAAACAGAATTTTTATGCCTTCTTATTCAAGAACCCATCACTGCAGAATCCCACCATTACCTCATCTATCCCCCTCACCCAAATACAAATTAAACCTTTGAGGACAATATTAATTTTGTAGGGTTACTGTAACAAATTACTACAAACCAGGCAGCTTAAAACACCACAAATTTATTCTCTCAAAAATTTTGGAAGTTATATTTTTTGAGAGAATAATTTGAGCTTCTGGTGATTGCCAGCAATCCTTGATGTTTTTTCTGGTTTATACCGGTTTGATCCCAATCTCTGCCTTTGTCTTCTCATAGTATTCTTCCTTTGTGTCTCTGTGTCTCCAAATTTTTCTCTCCTTATAAAAACACCAGTCACTAGGTTTAGGACCCATCTTCATCCAATGTGATCTCATCTTAACTTTATTGTATCTGCAAAGACTTTATTTCCAAATGAGGACCCATTCACAGATACTAAGTAGTTAAAATTTCAGCAGATCATTTAGGAACATAATTCAATCCACCAAAATGAGTGGGGTGTGGGAATGCTAATCTCAACTAGGTGGTTAGAAGGATTAAGTAAATGTATATAAAAATTGTCCTAGGATTCATTTGCATTGTTAAAGCATTTTGTAACACAAATGTATGGATCCTAACAAGTGGATGGGGTTAGAGCTTTCCTGGTCCCTGCTTTCTGTCCAGAGCTCCCAGCTCCTCACTTTCAGCAAACCCAAGGCTGAGGGTCTGTACTCCTACCCATGCACCAGAGTGGACCAGCTGCAAAACGAAGAAACTTAGGTTATCTTATTTATCTTTCCTTTAGTGATGTTTTCACTTTTTTGATAAATACTTAAATATTTTCTTTAGATGAAATTATATAAATAATGGCCTTATGTTTCATTTTAATTTTCTCATGTTAATATGGATTGATTTATATTTGAACAGTTCTCAAACATGGACTATATATAAGACATATGAAGAATATGAAGACATTCATGCAAAATTTTCACTGCAGGAAACTACACATGTGTAAATGGTTTTCATAGGCATGGATTTCTTTTCTTCCAAAAATACTTCCTAAGTGTAAATGAGAAGACTAGGAACAAGTTTAGAGATTCCTTATAAAGCTCAAATCTAGTAATCTGGGTTCTTCTGTGCTGCTTAGCGGAGTCAATCTCTAGTCATTGTTGCTGAGCACTCACCCCTGGAAAGGGCGAAGACAGAAGAATGTGCTACCTTTACTTAGGCCATGAAAATCCAGAAATTCAAGTTTTAAAAGGGCTCCAAGGGAGATGAATGCATTTTAATACAAAATGCTTTTCCCTGTATGCAATGGCTCAGAGTACAGCTTTGTTATAAATCACCCTACATTCTGAATTACATAGTATATTTCATTATTTAAAATAACTTGGTTCATTTTAAATCACATGCTATCAATACACAGCTGAAACCATTGTATTTAATGCAACATTTACAGCTAAAGTTGGATTAGATTCTTTTTCTTTTCCCAGAACATTATTTATTTGAGGATTAGCATTTAATAAGAAGTTCTGATTTTTAAAAATCTTTCATCAGTTTAAATGCAACTTTACAAAAGAGTAAATACATGACTTTAAAGTAAGTTGTCATGGTATGAAATATGTTTACATTTTGATTAGCATTTCTTCTTTGTTGATCATAAAAAATACACTAAATTCATTATTTTGATTATTGATTTTCCAAGAGACTTTGGTCTGAGCTATGGCTTTGTTTTATAAACAAAATTTAGAGTAAAACATTTATTTTTATGCAATTACATACACCCAAAAATATTTTAATAGTTATTTAAATAATCATATGAGTTTCTATAGTTGCTTTTATTCAGCTGTTTTGAACATTCAGGAACTTACCTCATTGTGGTTTTTTACAGCACTCTCTCCAAACACCTGCAACAACTTCCACTGGGAGAGAAAGGGCTTGTTATATATGGAAATTCTGGACCCCACCCCACACACTTACTTATCAGCACCTCTTGAAAATATAGTTCATGAATCTGTTTATAAATAAAAGCATCCAATAGTTTTAGTTGTTATTGCCATAGACAAAAAAGAAAAGAAATAGCATCATCAACCATCTGTCCCTGGCCTGTCACCCATCTTTAGTCCCAGTCATCTTCCTCTGGATGAGTATGACTGAGGGTAGATTTAGGTATCATATAGTCTTTATCCTGACTTTACTTTCTGTCTCTCATTTCCAGATCCTTCATCTAAGGAGGGTTTTAACTAGTAGGATCAGAAATCAAAGTATCAGTTGAACAAACAAGAAGCGAACCTGCTTCTTGCAACAGCCACTGGACCTCAGCCCAGTGCCCATCCTGTCTGTCAGAAGCCCGTGGGCTACTGACTGGCTTGTCTCTCACCAATCAGGACATATTGTTCATTGAATTAATTACACCAACACCCTCTCAAAGCTAAAGAAATGAGGGGATGAAGTCGTTAAACTTCATTGATTCAATTTGAAGACAGAAACAAAATTAAAACATTTTTAAACCCATATTTCAGTGAAATTAAAAAGAAGAGATTCGTACAGTTCAAACCAGAGAATGGCAAACTGTGGTCTGTGGGCTAAGTCTGACCTGCTGTTAGGGTTTGCGAACAAGGGTTTACTGGATGACAACCACAGGATTTGTGTGTGTCTGCCTTCACACCACAATAGCGGAGGTGAGGAGCTGTGACCAACTGTGTAACAGATGAGTACCTAAAGAACATCTTTGACTTAACCTCTTAAAATATTTGCCATCTGGCTCTTTAGAGCACAATTTACTGATCCCATGTCTAAACCCAAAGATGATGGATTTTCTCCAGTTTCTGAAGGAAAAATACTCATAAATGGAATTCCATAAAAAGATGTCTCATAGAAGTAGAAAATTCAAATAAACCAATCACTAGTAAAGTGACTGAATCAGTAATCTAAAGTTCTTGCAATGAAGAAAAGCCAAGGATCCTATGGCTTTACTGCTGAACTTCACCAAACATTTAAAGAAGAATTAAAGCCAACTATTCTCAAACTCTTCCAAAAAAAAAAAGGAAAAAGAAAAACTCACAGAGAAAGAAACACTTCTAAACTCATTTCATGAGGCCACCATTTTCTTGATACCAAAACCAGAAGACGTCACAGGAAAGAGAACTATAGGCCAACATCCCTGATGAACATAAATGTAAAACTTCTCACTAACATACTGCTAAACTGAATTCAGCAGTGCATTGAAAGGGCCGTTCGCCATTATCAAGTGCTTTTATCCCTGGGGTGCAAGGCTGGTTCGACATATGGATAAATCAGTGTGATGCACCACATCAACAGTGTGAAGGAAAATAATCACATGATCACCTCAACACATGCAGAAAAAAACATTTGATAGAATTCAACATTCGTCATGGCAATAACTTTTAAAAATTAGGCATAGAAAGTAAATGATACAGGTCACATATGACATGCCCAGAGCTAACATTATACTAAATGTTGATTGGTTGGAAGTTTTCTCTAAGATCAGGAATGAGACAAGGTTGCCCATTCTTACCACTCTTACTCAACATACTACTGGAAGATTTACCTAGAGCAATCAGGCAAGAAAAAGAAATAAAAGGAACTAGAATTAGAAAAAAAGAAGTAAAATGGTCTCTATTTGCAGATGACATGATTTTATGTAAAGAAAATACTAAAGCCACAACCAAAAAACTGTTAGATCTAATCAATGAATTCAGTGAGGTTGATACAAAATTAACATGCACAAAACAGCAGCCTTATCTATACAGTAACAACAAATTTTCTGAAAAAGACAAATACCATGTGATCTCATTCATATGTGGACTCTAATGAACTCACTGAACTAACAAGGAAAACACAGACAGACTCACAGAGAGCAGGATGACAGCTACGGGGGGAGCGGGGAGGGCAGGGGAGGAGGGTTTCAGCAAAAAAGAAAAAAGATTCATGAACGTGGCAAACAGTGTGGTGATTGCGGGGGTGAGGGGGACAATAAGGGGATTAATTGGTAATGGAAAAAAGTACAATAAAAAGTAAAAGTCATTTTCCCTTCCAAAAGAAAAAAGAAAAGAAATGAAAAAATTGAGATATCCACACCCCCATGTTCACGGCAGCATCGTTTACAATAGCCAAAATGTGGAAACAACCTTAGTGTGCACTGAGGGATGAATGGATAAGGAAGTGGTATATTAAAACCATGGAATATTATTCAGCCATAAAATATGAGGAAATCCATGTTATTGCAAATGGTAAGACTTCCTCTTATTTAATGGCTAAGTGAAATATGTCAGACTGAGAAAGACAAATACTGTATGATTTCATTTATATGTGGAATCTAAAAAAAAAAAAAAAACTCATAGAAAGAGTTATCAGACTTATGGTTACCAAAGATAGAGGATGGAGGGGGCTAGGGGAGGATTTGGAGGAGGTGGTCAAAAGGTACAATACAAACTTACAGTTATAAGATTAAGCATTAGGGATGTAATGTACAACAGGATGACTATGGCTAACACTGCTGTATGATACATATGAACATTATTCAGAGAGTAGATGCTAAGCATTCTTATCGCAAGGACACATTTTTTTCTTTTTTGCCTTAGTTTTCTTATTGTACCTATATGAGATGATAGATATTAGCTAAATCTATTGTAGTATTCATTTCATTATATGTAAATCAAGCCATATTGATAGTATGCACTAAACTTGTACAGTGAGGTATGTTAATTATTTCTCAATAAAATTGAAAAAATTCCCACACACATGTTAAAACATGTTATGTTCTTTTCTCACTAACCAGGACAAGATATTTCCAATAACCAGAACAGTACCTGTCATAGTAGGGAGTCAATAAGTGTTTGGTTAAATAAATAAATCTTTAAAAATGTATGTACATTCTGCACTTTATTCATATATTTCTATTTTGGAATAAATTTCTTTTTCCCAAACCTTTAAAACAGATGCTCTAGGAAGAATGCACAGTGAGGTTTTCAGTACTGTTTCAAGTCCCAGTTAGGAGAAGCTCAATAATTTTCTCTGAAGGATTCTGTAGGTTTTAAGAGATCAAAGCAATCCTCCCTACGTCAAAAAGCATGTCCTGAAAAGTATTTCTATGGATAACAATAACCTCTATACCAAACATAGGTATATTTAAAGTCCACAAGATATTAATGTTTGTGAATGGTCCCAAGAGCTACTAATCCCCTGTCTCCTACAGCAGTTCAACAAGCAGAAGAGTGCACAGGAGGGACAGCTCACTTCACCAGCCCCAGCACTGTTCTCTGATTTCACAAAGATCTGTCTCATATACCTGTGAGGAATAAGGATCAGGAAACATCTGCAAATCCAGCTGCATAGCAGGGAATGAAGAAGGCCCAATACAGATGATGACAATACCCAAGGAGCCACAGAAGCAAGCACCAATCACACACTTCTCCCACAGTCACTCTTTTATTCCAGTTTCTGCAGAGATAGGGACCAGGGAAGATGACCATTAAAACATCTAGACTAGAATCTGTCCCACAGTAAAATGCTTAAGAAACATTCATTAATTTCTCTTCCTCTCCTCTTTCTTCCTCACTTGGTTTTGTGTTCTTAGGTTCAGGTTTCTTATTCCCATTTTTACCTAATATAAAGAGCAAATCAACATTTTGTACCATGAGAAAATATTATTGAAAAAGAGTTCCTTACATCTAAATCACCCTATGCTGACCTCATGAGGCAGACTTGTGGGACCAAGAATGAAGGTCTGGCATCAGTCTGGGTTCCATGTTAGTTACACCATGCACAAGCTGGGTGACCTAGGACAAATTGCTTAAGCTGTCAGTACTTCATACTCTAAAATAACACCTTGTATGCTTGTTGATAGGATTGAATGAAAACATTCATGTAAAACTCTTAAAATTGTGGCTGGTATATAGTGAACACTTTATTATTATTAGGCGGTATTCTTAATAGTGTTAATGATGTTCAAGCTCTCAGCATGACCAAAGGGCCCTCCCGTGGCCAGCCCCTCTTACCTCTGCCACTTCCAGAACAGGCTTCGGGCACATTCTGCTTATCTCTTTGCTCCACTAAAGTCAAGTTAGCTTTTAGTCCCAGATTGTTTTATCTCTGTTCTCCTTATCTTTGCTCAAACTGTACTACCTAGTTGTAACTCAGCATTCTCTTGACACAACCTATTATCTATTAAGCTTCAGCCACATAAGTTAATACTGCTCTAATTGTGCCCCTGGCCAGACATTTTGTGCAAATTTCCTCATTCCCCTTTCTTCTCTTCCTCCTCTGGACTATGAACCCTTCAAGGGCAGAAGAGTGGTTTAGTCACCCTTTTAGTTATACCATCTAGCAGCTGTTATATAGAACTCATTTAGGGAAATGTATGTTGAATTAAAGAAGGCTTAAGGGCCAAGTGTAGTAATTCTGAAGTCATAAAATTCTGTTTAAAGTACAGCCACAGGAATTGGCTCAGTGACCTCTTCTGGCAGCAAATCTCATTTATCACTATAAACTGCACAAAGTAATTGTCTTTATTTGTTCAAAATTCAATGGCTTTTAATCATGTCTGGTGAATTGAATTAGGGAACTTACTCTTATTAACAGAACCCAAGTTTTAATGTATCAGATATTTCTAACATCATCTGGAGTCCTGTAAAATTTTCTCATTGATAAGTAATGCTCCATTTTTCTATTCCCCTATTCTTTTATTTCTAAATATCATATAGTGTTTTTGTAATCAGTTATACTATCTTTAATCACCAATAATTAAAAACAATTATAAAATATAAGTATTTCTGCATATTTTTCCTTGTAGTGAATTTTACTCGAATTAACTGAAGTAGTCTATATAAATAAATATGTAATTTATATTTTTTAAATGGACTCTTTACTGCAGGAAAAAATAACCTATCCTCCATGGTGGATCAAAAATGCATTTGCTTGTGAAATTAATGAAAATAATTGTATACTTTATTCAAATATATCACAAATCTAAACATTTCTGTCCATTGTCACTGCCACCAAACTTACACTTACCATCATCTCCCAGCCCTACAGTCTTTAGACTGGCTGCCACTTCCCAACTTGCCTCTCTCTATTACCCACAGAATATTGGAAGGGATCCTTTAAATTTTGATCAGTTACTTAGTCAAACCCCTCCTGTCCCCATTGTATAATGAATAAAATCTGACCTCCTTACAAAGACTGGTGAAGCCCAGCATGACCTGGCCACTGCCTGCCTGCCTACCTCACTCTCTACCCCACCACCACCGTGCCCTGGGTCACTATGCGATCTGATTTCTTTCCCTCCTTGAACATGCCATGTTTGGTCCTGTCCTGGGCTTTTGTACCTCGTGTTCTGTTTCCTGGCAATGCTTGATCCTGAAGATAAGGCTGCCTCCTTATCTTCAGATCAAACATGGATTCGTTCACAAAGCCTACCTCCCCTACCTGCCTCTCTGCTCAAGGAGACTGTCCAGTCCTGTGGTGGGCTGCTCTGCTGCTGACGTCTCACAGTTCTTTCTCCTTTCTCTCTGCCTAATGGTCCAACTAATTCTCTCTGCCCTGTATCTTGGCATTCAGGTCCATCAGAGTCCTCACTGTTACGTACATTGCAACCTCCCTCTTCTGACCCGTAGTTAAAACTGAAAAACCTCACAAACCTCTGTAGCTGATCCATTTTGCCTCCAATGGGCCCTGTTTTCCTCAGCCCATTATCCATGCCACATAATAACCAGGGGAGACTTGAGATTGCAAACTGGCTCTATTTTAACCACGGGAACCTTGTGACACTACTGAGTTACCATGTGTTAACATGAGATTACTCAGTACAGTAGCCCTTCCCAAAATCATAGGCAAAACCCCGAGAGTTCCCTTAACTAAACTATGAATTTCTAAAGCTACTCCCACCAGATGTTTGACCTTAAGAAGCTAAGAGAAAACAAGAGCTGTGGCAGCCACTCTCCTCTTCCAATGTGACCTTTCTCTCCACTTTTTCTGTTACATCTCAAAAGTATACGTGAAGAAGGCTCTTTTCCTATTGCTTCCTGCATGATTTGAAACTCTTTTTTATACAATTCCATGAAAACTTAGTCATTTGTGGCTTGCTGAATAACATCAAGACAAAAAGTAGATCAGTCAGTGAATCAGCTTAGTGTTTTATGCTTGTGTTACTAAGCCTCCAGATCTTGACAAAACATCCAAATAATGGATTAATCCACCAAGTTTAGACTCTATAGGTAAGATGGAACTAAAGGAACTTAGAATTCCCTGTCTCTCGGGACTGAGTCACTTTAAACCATCCACCAACGTGGATGACAGAGACTGAGTGTCTTGTGCCCATCTCTGGCCCACGTCAGCCAGATGTTTTGACATCTCTCGCAGAAAGACAAGTATATGAGAAATCACATGCTGTCCTTGCTGTTTTTACTTACAACATCTGATTTGATGCTTTTGAAATGTCTTTTGCGGGAAAGTCAGAAAACCAAACACACACACAAATCTGAGTTGCCAAATAGAGAACAGGTCTCAGGCTGCTTCCTGGTCCCAGTTATTTGCTCTCATTTTAGATATGATTCTAAATGTTGGGTTTTCTGACTTTCCAGAAACAAGCATTTCAAAAGCATCAAATTAGATGTTGTAGAATAAAAGCAGAGCACAAATAGCATTTGATGCTGAGAGAATATTATTGTCAAAAAATTAACAGATGCTCAAATATAATATAGTCTATAACCAGTTGAGATAGGTGTGAATGCCCCTTTTCTATATTTAATAATATTAAATATATTAATCTTTAATTTCAAGATATACAACCAACAGTTTATATATGTTATATGCAATAATTGTGTTTGTAGTTTTATTCGCTTAAAAAACAACAGTTTTGCAAATTGGGGGCTCAAATAGTATTGAAAGTATTCAAATAGTATTGAACCTAGGCAGCATTATCGTATAAACAGTGTCCAGGAGGCCATGTGCAAGTGAAGACTTTTCTGAGTAGACACTTGGATTAGGGCTGAAGGAACCCTAACTCCCCAGCTTGTAACAACTTCTAGCTTCTTATATGCAGTAGATGTCTGAATGAACAGAACCCTGTAAAATGGAGATAATAAAACCCACCTTGTGGTATTGCTGTGATGACTAAATGAAGATTATTTACACCAGAAAACATTCAACAGTTGATACAAAATATAGACATCTTATTCATCTACTTCGTTTTACACCTTTGAGAAAAGATTAGGTAGCATTCTGTTTTGAAGATAAGACAGATGCCCCATCTATTCTCCATGTTTTGGTTACCTTTAACTGTGTTTAAATACAATTGAAGTGTAAGTAAGAGAAGTACTAAATTAGGGGGAAATTAAATTATTTTCCTCTCGAAGCTCCCACCTCCCAATACCATCATCTTGGATGTTAGGATGCAACATATGAATTGTGGGAAGGGGGATGGGGAGCACGAACATTCAAAACATGGCAGCTGACATACATCAACAGGAAGTTAAAGATGTTTAGACAAATCATCTGATTATTTGGTCTTTGTTTTATTAAGTATTCAGATAATTATAGACATCAAGATTATTCATAAAGTTTTTTATATTTTATTTTTGTTTTTTTGAGTTATGGGCTCAATTTATTCTGTAAGTGGAAAACACACAAAGAAAAGAGACCACAAAATATATTCAGTTAACAAGATATACTTATTTCCTTAGAGTTTCAATTGCAACATTCAATTTTAAAAATAGTATTTGTTTTGATTCAATAGCATTCTTTGGAAATTAAAACAAATCATAAATTAATGTAAACAAAGACACAAAAGTGTATCTAGAGAGATCAAGGGTTGTAAATGAGTGATTTATTTTAGCTTTTTTTTTTTTTTGGTTATTTAGTTACATACACACAGTACACTCAGCACATTTAACCAACATAATTTTTCTCTCTTTCCCAACAGGTTAAGAATATACTAACTCAAGAATTTAAAGTACAGTGGAATAACTTAACAACTGTCTATGTGCTTTCCATGATATGTTCTCTATATTGTAAGTATATATGTTTACATTCCCAAGCTAGCTTGATTGTGAAAGAAATGTGTTTAATTAGAACTTGTAGATAACTCAGATTGTTTTAGAAAAGGGTAAACTACAATTCATACAAGATATAGAATGGTGTTAAAAGGTTATCTTGTATGAAGAGGTGTTCTGCAAACTTAGATTTAACATTGCATCAAAGTTAAAGCTTAATATAGTTTTCTGTCATGGTAGAATAATATATCCATTATGTTTAGTTATATTTTTATAAATATTATACTTAAAACCCTTAAGATTTTGTACCACTCTTACTTTTCCATAAATTATTAAAAATATTGAATATGCAGAATTTTATGGTGAAGTATTTACTGAAATGTCTTAAAATATAGTGTTTGTTTTTTTAAGGCCTGTTCAATTTTTCCTATGTTAGTTATCTTTTTTAAAAACTGTTTTAGTTCTGACAAGGTAATACCTTTAGCACTAAATCATTCATATGCAGATATACAAAGGAGAGCCCCCAAAAGCACAGAATTATCTTCTGGACAGTGGATCCCTTGTACTACAGGTTTCCCCTGCTAGGTAAGTTTTCTAGGAACCCATCTGTATCAGTGTACCAGCTGGTGGTGTTGTAAGAGGTTGCCTTTGGCTTCAGTGAATTTTTTTTAAGATTCTTCAGGGCATTTGCTGATTTCATGATGGTCAGTTTATGAGCGCACTTGCCAACACAGCACTGAGTATTCAGCAGTTTTTGACCAAAAACATCAGGACCCCCATGCTCTACCCTCCCTGTTTACCTGATCTCACCCCAAACGACTTTTTTTTTGTTTGTTTCCCCAAATGAAAAAAGTTCTCAAAGGGGAACATTTTCCCAGCGTGGAAGAGGTGAAACAAAAACGTCAGAAGCACTAACAGGCATCAAAATCATTGAGTTAAAAAACTGTTTTAAGCAGTGGAAAAAATGTCTTGATAGATGTATTGCATCAGATGGAGAGTACTTTGAAGGGGACTGAAGTTTAAACATGCGAGAGTAAATACACAACTTTTATAAATAAATTTCAGGGTTTTTTGGGTCCCCCATCGTGTGTGTGTGTGTGTGTGTGTGTGTGTGTACACACAATTTATTTAATAAACTGAAGAAAAGTTTTCTTGGTTCAGTAGTGAAAACTTTTACTTTTAACTTCACATTGCTTGAAAGTGAGGAGAGAAGTGAAAGGCTGGGCTACTATGCTTTGTTTTTAAGTTAAGAAGTACTAAGCACTAAGTACTAACTCACAACAAGTACTTAGTGCTTAGTTGGGCAGAAAAGGAGGCAGCCCTATCCCTTTTTGCTCAGAAGAAAGTAAGCCATGACTGGAGCCCTTTATTAGTCAATAGTGTTCCCCAAATTTATGGTACATTTAGGGCCTCAGAGGATGCTGTTTCTGAACAACACCAGATTCTACCAGACCTACAACACCCACCTCAATTTCTTTCAGCTCTCCATTCTTTCAGCCCTTTTCTTGCTAGAAACCCTTTCTGAAGATAAAAAATATATCACAAAGGACTTGAAATTCAGTGAGACTTGATCCTTCTCTGCAAAGGCAGGAGAATAAGGTGTGCCTGATTATGGTGTGTGGGTTCGAAGCTGTGGTGAACAGACAGTCATTAGCATGCCTTTTTAGAACACTGAATGAATGCCCTTTGACACAAAATATAATTTAGTACACAATATGTGGTTCTAAAGCAGTATTATCTAATAGAAATATAATGTGAGCCACATGTGTAATTTAAACTTTTCTTGTGGTCACACTAATAAAGAGAAAAAAACCCAACAGGTATAATGGGTTTTTATAATAAATTTTATTTAACCTTATGTTATCAAAGTACAGTCATTTTAACATGTGATCAATATAAAAACTATTAATGAGACATTTAACATTTTTTTTTGCATACTAAGTCTTTGAAATCCAGTGTGTACTTATATCACATCTCAATTTAGATATTTGGATACTGAATTTTTATTGTATATACTTGATTTGTATTTATGATTTCATAAAATTTATAGCTGAAAAGAGTAGATTCACAAAGCCAAGTTGTTCCACACATTTAAAAGTTTTTCAGTAACTAAATTGAGTATCAGTTTTCAAATTTAAATTAATTAAAATTAAATGTCTTTTAATTTATACTAGCCACTTTTCAAGTACTCTACAGTCCCATGTGTCTCGTAGCAATTGTATTGTACAACTATTTTCCAAAGGACTTTTGATCTAATGTTATAATTCTGCTACCTAATAACTTTTGTAGGCTGATATCAGAACACACCAATGAAGCATATAACTTTAAATTTTTAATGAGGAAAAAATATCAAATCATACACATCTGATTAAAATGATATTTTATAGAACAATGTATTTTTGAGAAATTATTGATAAAATATACAAGAAATTATGGATAAAATCTCCAAGCTGTGAGACACATTGAATTTTTTTTATAACTTGATTCAGTGTGCATGTGCTTTTGTACTATAAGGGATTTAATGCCTTTCCCCTTTACAGAGGAAGGAAGGAAGGAAGGAAGGAAGGAAGGAAGGAAGGAAGGAAGGAAGGGGAAGGGAAGGGAAGGGAAGGGAAGGGAAGGGAAGGGAAGGGAAGGGAAGGGAAGGGAAGGGAAGGGAGTTTTTTTTTTTTTAAAGTGGCTATGTGAAAGACATTGTTAAAATAATGAAAATATAAGCTTCAGACTTATAAGTCACATGGCTGATAAAGGATTTATATCTAGAATACATAAAGAACTGTTAAAACTTAATAATAAGAAAACAAACACCCCATTTTAAAAATAGGTAAAAGACCAAAAAAAGAAAAAGATGTATAGATGGGCAATAAATATATGGGAATATTTTTACCACCCTTAGTTAAGAGAGATGCAGAATTAAAGTCACAATGAGATGCCTACTAAAATGGATATATACATATATTTAAATCTGACAATATCAAATGCTAGCAAGCATGCACAGTCATAGGGACTGCCCTTCATTGTTGATGGAAATTACAAATGACACTGCCACTCTGGAAAACTGCATGCCAGTCTTATTTATAAAATTAAGCATATACTTACCATATGATCCAACAGTCTCATTCTTAGGTTTTTACCAACATGAATCTAAAACTTTACACAAAAACATATATATGAATATTTGTAGCACTTTTATCTATAATTACAAAAGTGTCCTTCAAATAGTGAATGCATGAACAAACTGTAGCATATCTATACAATGGAATACTATTCAACTATAAAAAGGAAACAATTATTAATTCATGCAGTATCATGGATGCATTTTTTAAAATTTCTGTTGATTTTATTGTTCTTTAAAAAAATATAAGTACATCTTTTACCAATACAGGTTAGAATGTTTCTAAGATAATGAACCAGGCACTGAAGTTTAACTCTCTGTAGAATTTCAGTAGCACTTGAAAAGTTCTATTTTCAAATTGAGGATATTTTTGCTGTTGCTTTGGAAAAAATAACTTAGTAACAAAAGGAAGGTCATTAAACTCACACATGCTCTTGAATTCATGTCTTCTTTTTACTTGTGACCAAAAGCGTGAGACAGTAGTTCACAGCAAGCAGAGCTAAGTATATATGCTGTCCAGGTTGGAAGTCCTATATGCATTCCTTCTTTGACAAAGAAGCTTCCAAAAAAAATCCTGGTGTTTTAATTTTATTTGAAAGTTACTCTGATTATTTCATTATGGGCTTGAATGAAGTTCTGTTCTTAAAGACTGTATTTCCAAGGCCACTCCATCTCAATGACCTTGAGGGTCCTGAAGAGGAGGTCATCCCCATCCCAGGGATGGGGCTCAGGACAAGTAACAGTCAGGACAGCACTAAAAGGGACACATATTTTCTATTGACCTGCTCTACATAAAATGCACTCTGAAACTCAAGCACACCTCTTTAGCTTCAAAGAGAGACAGATGAAAAAGTGTGGGAGGTACAGTACACCAGGGTTTTTTCTTTTTTAAGATTTTTATTTATTTTTTAGAGAGAAGGGAAGGGAAGAAGAAAGAGGGAAAGAAACATCAATGTGTGGTTGCCCCTCATGTGCCTGCAACTGGGGACCCAGCCCACAACCCAGGCATGTGCCCTGACTAGGAACTGAAGCGGTGACCCTTTGGTTCACAGGCCCGTGCTCAATCCACTGAGCTACACCAGCCAGGGCCACACTATACCAATTCCAATAAGCACGTGCCTAGTGTGCTGTCTGCTCCTAGATATGACTTCTTTGTACAGATCCTTGCTGTGCCATACAGTGTTGGGAGACTTAGTTCCAGAAGAAAGCTCCAGCTAAATGGGGCTGAGGTGAGCCTGAGGTGGGTTCAGATCCCTTTTGTGAGGTGTTTTCAGATATTCACAATGCCTCTCAAGACCAATCAGGACTTGGGTCGGCTCAAAATGATGGTGTAACCTCAGCACCCACACCTTAGAACCCTCTCCAAAGAGTTTGGCTTTTCTCTGCCCTTTCGTAACCCACCAACAAGGAGGCTGGGGATTAAGAGACAACATTTCACAGGGTCAACCACCAATGGCCTCAGTCATTGGCTAGTAGGACTGCATGCCCATGTTTCTCAAACTAACTTAAAAACAAAGACCTAGTGTGAATAAGAGAAAGGTAACAGCTCCTTCACAGACACCAGTAGCTCCACTTCTGTGGATTTCCTAAAGCAACATCCTGACTGCACACTGAGCTGATGGCAGCGATGGTGAGGACAGATTTGAAGGTGGCTTCCCAAACTCCTGGCGTTTTTCCCAACCTTCAGACAGAGCAAACCAAATTAAGTGGACATTATAGCTGTTACAGATTGATTATCATCAGGACCACAGTTATAAGTGAGTATCAAGAGTCAGGAGCAGTGTCACTGTGTCTCAGTTTTCTCTCCCTATATCACCCAGAAGCATGCAGGTGCTGCTTGGCCATCTGTCACCACCATCTCTGTTCTTGCTCCCCCACCTTGAGGAGGGACCACTTATTTGGTTTGTGGACTGCTCGTACACAAAATTCCCAGTGGGACTCCAGTGCCCTTATTTCTGCACTAGGTGTCTCATGGTGTGGAGGGCTGATATCCAGGC
Source organism: Glossophaga mutica (assembly GCA_039655065.1). NCBI lineage: Eukaryota > Metazoa > Chordata > Mammalia > Chiroptera > Phyllostomidae > Glossophaga > Glossophaga mutica. Next base: position 159,827,612 of record CM077306.1, read on the forward strand.
TGCGGGCATGAGGGGGGTCCCTCCCATGGAGTCATCCATCCCACATCTGAATGTCCCTGGTGTGGTCCAGCTAGATCTGAGCCCCTGGTGAGCCCTGGGGGTGGATGTCAAGGAGCCAGTGGCCCGCACAGCTGTGTCTGTTCTTTCATCTTCCACTGAGCTGGGTGTGGGGGTTCTGGGTTTCTCCTGCTTTTGCTGTGCAGCCAATTCTGACTTAATCCTTTAATCTCTGAACAGCTTCTAGGAGAGTCTCTTTCCCATCAAGTTTACTCACCAGGCAGACATTTCTTTCGATGGCTTAATTCAAGCCCTGCTCACAGTCTTCCAGAGACGATAACTGTGGCTCACTTCACTCTTTCCAAGACATCATTTGCTTGCTCCAGCTGTCTGACATATTTCTGCAGCTGATCTTTAATTGCCTTTGTCTGGGCTGGGTCATCCTCTAAGGTGGAGATCTGCTGGTAGTCTTCAGAATGCTGCATCTCAAACTTCTCCTTGATGGTTTCTAGCTCCATGCGAAGGTAGTTATTTTCTAACAGGATGTCCCTGCCCCTGGTTTCAATTTGTTGTAGCTGTGTCTCCAATTCAGCTTCATATTCTCAGCTTCCCTCTTGGAATTCTCAGAGCTTTTCTTGTGTATTCTCTGCTCTTTGCTTGTAGGTCATAGCCAGATATTTCCAATAGTTCCCTCCTTCTTCCTCAGAGCTGAAAGTCTTCCCAGAGCCCTCCATTGTGAGGTCAACACAGGAGTAGAGGTCACTCTTCTTGTGGCATGTTGTCCTGGCTCAGGTGATGAAGACCAGCAGCTACCACAACAGTGGGGTGGCTGAGGGCCTTATTGATGCATCTTCAGTACATTTTGTTAAGTGAAAGCTGCAGATCCAGATGACTAAATATTGTGTAATTCCATATGTATGAAATTTTAGAAAAGGCAAAACATAGAGACAGGAAACAGATCAGTAGTTGCAGGGTTTAGAGATGGGAGAACCGACTACATTTGCATCATGATGTTGGAACAAATATGAAAGGCTTTTGTTTTTTGTGTAATTTCTTATATTTTTCTGCAGAAATAAATAGTAAATTATTTGGGATAGCAATTTTGTCCCTCTTCATTAAACTTATTGTTTTAATACTCAATATCATTTAGGGCAATTGAGCACAAAACAAAGACTGTAAGAACTTACGTATCTTCTGTTCCTTTCCCTACAAGCATTTATATGCTGCTTCTGAAATGAGCAGAATGTTGGGTCTTCTGCCCCAGAGAGAATGTGTCCTCTGGCTTTGGCTGCATGTTGCATCTAGCTGTCATTTGTAGGTGTGCATTCCACAGCAGAACCATGGTTCAGATGATAAAGATGAATGAGACTATAGAAAATATATAATATGGAAGCGTATCTTAATATCTCTACAAAAAAGCTGAAAATTGTCCTTGGACTTGTAGTGAAGGGGTAGGGGGGCAGTTTGGGAGTGTGTCAATGCTTTCCTTGGCACTTTTTATCAGCCATTTACGCTTACTCATGTATGTTGTTCACGTTCTCCTTTCGGTGATTGACACAAACTTTTGATATGAGGAACACTTTTTAAGGTGTTTTGAGATACTTTAATACAATTCGTGCTAAGCCGAAAGAAGCATGTGTCAGTTGCTATAAGTTCTATTAAACATTTTAAGGAAACATAATCACCAAAAAGAAAGACCTACATACAAACACTTATCCTAAAAATGATAGACAAAAATACAAAAAGGGCATTATTCTGTTTAGTTCAGTGCACTTTGTATTATTTTTGCACACCATGGACAGTATTGTTTGTTCATGTGTGTTTTACATGTTTGTGTGTGTGTGTATGTGCTGGGTAATGATATAAAGTGTGTTTCCTACTATGGGTCACAGATAAAAACTTTAAATGCCACTATTCAAAAAATGCCCTAGAGAGTAGAACTCTTAGAAATTTTTCCCATATTCATAAGCCAATACTTTGCTTTAAATATTACCTTCTCTTCTATGGTGCTTTACTTATATAACTATGAGAGCAGCCAGCAGAAGAGTACAAGAATGAAGTGAAACCCAGAAAAGGAAAACAGTAATGAAATCATTGCAGAGGGTAGTCGATTCAAAAAAATTCAAGTATATCTTAAAATTCAGTTAATAAATGGTGATTGCAGACTAGTGGGATCTAGACCTCAGCTGTACAAATTGCTGGTTAAGGAACCTTAGGAAAAATCATTTAACCACTCTAGGCTGCACGTTCTTATCTAGGAAATGAAGATAAAACTACCTCTCATCTCCCCGGGCTGTTAACAGAATGAGGTTATTTAGTTCATAGATTGGACTTAGTACCTTACACGTAATACATTTTCGACAACTGTTAAATATTAGTTTTACAACTCTACAGGAGGGATTACAAAGTATTAATTTCTAGATTGACCTAAAATTGTTTTTGTTTCTCCTGGTTTTGTGCACTTGTACAGTTTATAACTTGTTAAAAATTATTTGCAAAATTAGTAAGTGTCTCAAGTAAAATATAAATCTTTTTTGTTTTTTGATGTTTGTGGAGATATTTATTTGTAAGGCTCTAAGTCTGATGTTAGATGATGATAGTTCCATTTTGCTTCTTTTTTTTTTTTTTACTCTAGAAACTTAATAATTGAACTACATAAGAGTGGTTTTTAAAATGATTTTAGGCAGGTATGTTTAAAGATGTGTGTTTAAAGATGTTTACATTCTTTTTCATGATTTCCAAATACAGAATCCCACAAAATATGAGGTTGACAAAGTTAAAAATATTAGATACAAGAATTTTGGAGAGAATTAAATGGGAAAAATCAAGAGATGTGAACAGGGAGAAAGAAAATGCACTTTTAAAGTAAAATATTTTCTGATTATAAATTAACATATGCTCATTATAAAAGCACAGTTAATACCAAGAGATAAAAAGAACAAGGTTAATATTTTGGTGTGTAGATTTTAAATCTTTTCTCTGCGTATATAAGGCTAATAGCTTTCTTTCATGGGATCATACCATACATAGAATTTTGTAAGTTTATTTTGCCTTCTTACTACTTCTTGGATGTTTTCAACACATAAGAGTCAGTAGTGTTGTTTAAGAACTGGATAGCGTTTTATTCTTTGTTTGGACCATAATTTTTAACCAATTACTTACTTAAGAACATTTACCTTATATCTAATATTTAGAGATTGCAAACAATGCTTTTATCCTTGTACAAAACTTTCAGTGTCCCTCTCCAAATATTTTTCTTCCAGTTCCCAAATTTGGCCAACAGTTATGAAATTCCAACTATGTGATAATCACAATGTTAAGTAAATTTTAATATATTGTACAAAATATATAGTATGTTATAATATACTATATATTACTATTACATATATATTATTATTATTACAACAACCCTGTGAGACAAGTTCCAGCATTAACTCTATTTAGCCAAACAGGCAATTGAGGATTAATACAGGTGAATAACTTGACAAAAGTCCACAGAAAGCTAGGAAGCCAGAAACCAGTACAAATGCTTCCAAAATCCATGCCTGCAAATGTTACATTGTTCTATTTCTAATTTATAGTATATACATCTTAAATTTTTATTAGTACTGATCAATTTGTTTCAAGAAAATTTACATTAATGTTGATGGATAATTTAAATTCCATTTTGCATGACAACAGCAGTTCATCTGTCCCTAGTCCCCAGTGCACTGTCATTTGGAACCTTGTCGGACAGCCATGTGATACATTCAAATTTCATGGCATTTTCAAAAAGAGACGTCACACAATCACTGAGGACTTTATAAAACCAGTGGCCACGTTAAGAATTAATATGTTGTTTGGAAAGAAAACAGAACAAATTATTGGCAAAATTACCTTATCAATGACTTCATTAATGAGAACTAATAAATGACAGACAGTATCAAGGAGAAACTCTTATTGTCTTAGTATTCTGGCTGATAGTTACATCAAAGCTCAGAGCTGTATATAATAGATTGTTAGCATACGTATAATTCAGATACATGAGGAATATTTTGTTCACCAAAAATTTGTGCTGGCAGAGAAAAATTTTAACACATAATATGTTATAAATGTGATATAAAAATTAACATATTTCTTAATTCTTTAGTTAATTCTTATTATTCTTCTTAGAAATATTCTAACCTCGGACAATATTCTACTGAAATTAGAAGTGAATTAACACCATTGTACCCCAGGGAACAGTGTTAATAAGCAAATGTCAGTGGTGGCATCTTAGTGCCAATATTTAAGCTAGCTTTAGGCCAGAGACCAGTGAGCAGCCAATCTAATTAATCCTGACCATAGTTCAAAATCAAGAAAGCTAATAATGAACATTGGAAATATAATAAGATTATGGACATGAAATATATTGTTTAAAGGCATGCATAGCAAATATAAACCTCTGCTTTTCTCTTCTAGAGTATACTGGTTGTCGAAAAGAAAGGAACTTTTGAAATTAGGGGGAGGAAACAAACATTTCTTCCCCAAACCAATACTGCCATGTCTATAGTTTCAAGTCATTCCCTCAATTACCATACCTCAAAGATATATTAAGTATCTAACACAGCCCAAACCACTTACTCATTGCCAGGGAAACAACTTTTCTGAAATAAAGATAATAGGATTGCGTAACAAGACGAAAAGAAAATCATGCAAAAGACCTCGTCACTTGTAGATTGACTTTTCCCAATGCTTGATAATTTCCTTTATCTCCTAGTTGGCTAAGAAATATATTGATGCGATATCATTGAGCATATTTAAAAATCACATCCATATGCTCCGTTAGATCATGAAAAAATCATTTCAGAGAAAAATATTACTGAAGAGTAAATTAGAAAGCCATTTACTCTTGACTTGCTAATAGTTGAGTGAGTTGAATCATTTAACCTTTTAGTTTTGAGCATGATATGTTGACTTAATATCTGATGAAGCACCAGAAGTTGAATCTCAGTATTCAAAACTATGGAACAGAGCCTCTTGATGCTTGCGCTGAATGTTAATAGATATAATCAAAAGTTTATATTTAAGTTTACTAGAAAATGAAATTGACTAGAGCCTGTTTATCCTAGAGTCAGATATAAACAGTAGCATCCTTCTTATGAAATAATTGTATTATGTTTTATTATATTTTATCTTTATAATTCAATTGTGATAAACATTTTACTGTATCTAAAATTGGAAATTCTTTTGCATACTAATTATCCATTAAGAGGTCTACAGGTGCTGGCAGATTGATGTCATACTTATGAATATCTTTTTCACAACCCTTGCAAGTTATTTCAATTCTTTTACCTTTCAGGAGAGCAAATTTTATTCCATAGAAAATAAAGAATCACTTAAGTGTGCCAAAGTCATGTGTGTAGGAGCTTGGGGACATTCAGCATTTCAAAGTAATAAGAGAAAAAAATAATTTGATGGTACTCTCAAACCAAAAGCTGTTCTCATGTATCACAATAATAATTTAATATGACTTATGAATCCAACTTGTTCTTTACAGCATACAGACTACACACTGAAAAATAGAGTAGGTTATGGGCACATAGAAACTTAGAGTTTATAAATCTTTGGCATTTACATTTTCTTGTTTTCCTCATGCATGAAACAAAATTTAGCCCTGGCTGGTGTGACTCATTGGAGTGAATGCTGGCCTGTGAACCCAAAGGTTGCTGGTTCAATTCTAAGTCAGGGCATATGCCTGGGTTGCAGGCCACATCCCACATCCCCAGTTGGGGGAATGGGAAAGGCAACTGGTCAGTGTTTCTCTCCCTCACTTTCTCCCTCCCTTCACCGCTCTCTAGAAATATATATATATATATAATTTAGATTTATGTTAATCCTAAATTGATCAGCAAATATTTATGAAGGACATTAATTAAAGGCATATTGTGAGGCACTGTAAGGATGGAAACCATGAGACATGAATCTTTTCCTCAAAGATTTGCATAGTTTTATTTTTCTCTTTCTCATGTCCTAAATTCTTTCACATATGTTTCATCTGAAAGAGTACAGCGATCTTAACATATTCTTTTTTGTGTCTTTCTTTAAAGTATATTTTATTGACTATGCTATTACAGCTTTCCCAATTCCCCACTTCCTCCCCTCCACCTTGCACCCCCAACCCTCCAGCATTCCCCACCTTAGTTCATATCCATGGGTTGTACATATAAGTTCTTGAATTCTCTGTTTCCTATACGATTCTTAACTTTTCCCCATCTATTCCATAGTAGTTGTTAAACAGATTATTTGTAAAGGGACATTTTTTTTTCTTTTTGACCAACTGTATTCCTTAGCAAAAGCAATCCTAGATTCCTTTACATTGCTGTAGATCCAATCAGTACCAATTTATTCAAAATGTAAAGAAATCCTAATATTATTCTGCAATAAAAGGAAACAGGGCTGTCTCCACAGCTGGGGCAAGGAATAAACAGAAGAATCTCATTTGCCAGAAAAAAAGGAAGTGTTAAAAAACAATAATGGAGCCCTGGCTGGCGTAGCTCAGTGGATTTGGTTCGCTGACTGCGAACCAAAGGGTCTCTGGTTAGATTCCCAGTCAGCGCACATGCCTGGGTTGTGGGCCAGGTCCCCAGTGGGGGCCATGGAAGAGGTAACCACTCACTGATGTTTCTCTCCCTCTCTTTCTCCCTCCCTTCCTCTCTCTCTCTGAAAATAAATAATTAAATCTAAAAAAAAAAAAAAGGATGGGGACCAATCAAAGGAACAAAGGAGCAAACTCCAGGAGTTCCCAATGGTTAATTTGAATAGTGTATAATGGGAAATTTTATCAGCAAAATAAATACTTTTGTCACAGTATAACCTAATGTATTAAATGAATATCTATGAATGCATACTTTTATGAATAAGTGACTAAATAAATGAGAGAAAAAAGATCTATATGGAGGAATTTCAAATAACTTATATAAAGAATCCATCCTCAAAGAGAGGAAGCCTAACTCCCAGATCCCTATGTGTGAGCTGCAGGTAGTGACTTCCTCCCAATATTGATATGGAGAAAAGTAGGAACTTAACAATTTTGAAACCTAATAAGCACTACCTCAGTCAGGAAACATCATTAATAGGTCATGGTGATAGCATGTATCTTTGGTATGATGCGATAAGACTGGCACTTCCTCTCTTTGGTCTTCCTCTCCAAATTCCATAAACTCAGTGTAATCAGGAGAATAATATCAACAATCTAAATTGAATGATGTTCTACCAAATATTTGTCCAGTACTCCTCAATACTTTCAAGGTCATTCAAAGTAAGGAAAGTCTGAGGAAATTAGCACAGCAAAGAATTGCTTAAGGAAACAGACATGGTAACTAAATGTAATATGGTAACTTGGATGGGATCTTGAAGCAGAAAACGTGCACTGGATAAAAACTAAGGAAAGCTTAACAAAGTATGAAGTTCAATGAATAATAACGCATCAGTATTGGTTCAGAAGTTGTCACAAATGAACCACAGTAGAGTAAGATATTAACAATAGGGGAAATTGTATTTGGAATATACAAAAATTCTCTGTATTATGTTTGCCACACTTTGTAAATGTCAAGCTATCCTGAAATTATAATTTGATCGAAGAGGTTATATATAAAGGGCTACCTGAACCTATAATTTGAGGAGATCTATGGAGCATCCCAGGGGCAACTAAAAGAAAAAGAAGTGCGTGTGGCTATGCATCTGTTGAACTGCTGGGCTGTTCTCTCAGTTTTTTGTGTTGATGCATGGTCTACATAGGTCACCATTCTTACAGTCTCTTTTAATGATAAGCTACTAACCTTTTCAGTTTTGAATTAGTCCTGGCCTCTCTTGATTAAAAAAGAATAGGGCAACAATAGTTTTTCAATATTTACAGAACTGGGCTTGACAATATCTTTAGGGAAAGTGACTTTGTAGAGAAGGAAAGAGATACAGTCTTACACGAAAGAAGCAGGATAATTTTAGCAAAAGGGGAGTTGTATTTGATTTTTTCTTTTTACTCTTTCTTTTATGCACTTTTCCTTTTCCTTTATTGCATTATAAAAATAGATTGGAATGCTGACAATGAAAAAGAATAGCTTCCAAAGAAAGATATGTGAGGGAATATTTTGGGTTACAGAGCCCAAGCACTCATATATTTTTTTAACACTCTAATTTTACAAGGAAAGAGATAATTGAAAATGGCACTTTCTAATGTAGAAACAGAGAGCAAAAACTATTAGCACAGATGGTTAGCGACAAGGTTGAGGACACAATTAACAGGTTAAAATTATATCAGTGTAAAGTCTGTCAGCAATGCAGAAGCTGTGGTAGCGGCAGGCAAGACTGAGTTGGCTTCATTAATAAGGCATCCTTTCATTTCCTTTCTGTCAACCTCTTATATCATTCATCACTGTAACACAGAGACATTTTAAGAGTCTACAAATGAATTCTACAATTCAAGAAAGCCTATCCTTTATGCAGTATGTGCTATCTGTTTAAAGTAGAAGTTTCTCTTTCAGAAATACTTAACCTTAGTTTGATGTGTTCAGGTAAAAGTTCACAAAGTGTCACAATAATTAGACACAATTAAAACAGAGGTCATCCTTTCAGAAAAATTCATCAACCAGTTATTGATTGCCTTCAGTGCAGAAAATGCAAATCTCAGTTTAATCTCCATGTTTTTTTTAATTGTCCAGGTCTTAGAAATTAACATTGTACGCACTACAAACAAGACTTCTGCTTCTAAGCTGTTTTTACCAATGAGAATATTCATATTCTTCCATTTTACTGTTTAAATATCTAAGATATGTCATGTATTATGTAACTAAAATTTTTACAGAAAGGCAGTTACATTCAAATAATATATGAAATGTTTTATGTCCTATGTTGACCTTAGAATTAGGTAATAATTAAAACAAAACACTTCAATTTCTGGACAATAAAAAGGAGTTTTTGTAAATAACTTTTTTTGATAAATCTGGACAAATAGAGGTTTCTTTTTATTTCTCTGATTATAATTTAAAATATTTCTCAAATTATCCCAAAGTCACTGTCTGTGATGGGTTATTTATAACATAACATGAAAGTGATGATTTAATGATCAGTTTCATCTGAAATGTACTTTTTCTTACTGGTTTTTATACTAGAACAATATTTATCCTGATGGTGAAATCTAGATACAAGATAGTCTAGTGGGTCATTTTCCCAAAATTTTAAAACTACTAGTTCTAAAAGACTTTTTAAAAATTATTCTATGGAAAAAGAAAACATTCCATGAGCAAATATGTTTCAGAAATTTTGCTTACCAGCCTCCTCTACGTTTCATCCAATCAGCATACGAAAGTTCTGGTAAGTCCTGTAGCAATGATGTCTGCCAGTAATATCTTGAAGCAATGGGAGTAAGACTGCAGAGGCAAACAGCATCCAAATTATGAAGGATCTTTTATGTCTTGCTGAAAAGTTTGGCACTTTTTCAAACTTTCCTTTTAGAATGACCACTTGGGTAGCAATGTGAAGGATCAGTGAGAGGCGTATTTAGGGAACTTTTTCAGTAACCAAAACAAAACTTAGCAAAAGTGGTTACAGTCATGCTGGAAAGAAGTAGAGAGATTAAAAAATATACTATAGATGAATGACAGGATTTGAAGATTGGCTGAATGTTAACAATTAGAATTCAAGAGTTAATCAAGTGTGTGGCTTTGTTGCTTTGTGGATGTTGGAGCCTAGGATGAGGAACAAGGAAGAGAAACATGCAAGGGAGGAACCAAGGATGAAGAACATAAAAGGGAGCATCAGAAATTAGATAGGGTACAATGGAAATCTGTCTTTATGTATGCTGAGTTTGAGACACCTGTAGAAAGTCAAGATAGAGATTCCTAGGGTATAGCTGGGTAAAGAACCATGGGCTTCCAGAGAGAGAGAGTGTGGGGGGGAGAGAGAGAGAGAGAAAGTTTCAGACAGATACTACTAAATAGGTGGTAAAATCGTGGAAATGGTTGGTTGCAGGCACTCAGAGACAACAGTCAGAATGTGCAATATGCAGAGTAAAGTACTCTACAAATAGGAAGGCATAAGTGAGCAGAGTCACAGAACCTAAGTGTAGAGAAAAGATCAAGAAAGAGAGTGATTATGCACACAAAAGAATAGATCAAGAGGGATATATGTATAAAACTATGGTTGGATTTAGTAATGAATCAATTGTGATTATGGCCAGCACAATTTCAGGGAAACAGCAAGGCAAAGCTGGATAAAAGATTTGGTGGGAGGTGTGGCACGGAGAGAAAAAATGTTAGCAATTATTTACTTTGGTAGAAAAGAGAGTGACAAGATAGTGAATATGAAAGACATAGGTAGAGAATATTGTTTTGTTCCTCCGTTTTGGATATTTAAGGAGGGAGAGGTCGAGTGAAGAGGAAAAACCCTGAATATATAGGCAAAGGGATCGTTGGTTGATTTACATCTTGAAGAAGCAGGAAGGGATTCGATCTGGAGGGATTTATCTTTCTCCGTGACTAGAGGAAAATGATAATGATGAAATACCTGTAGATAAACGTGGTAAGTTTAAATGAGGAATATTGATGGATTTCCCTTCTGCTGGATTTTATATTCTTTTTAAAAAATAGAAGGCAATTTTTTTTCTGCTGAGATGAAAAGTTTAAATCATAGGAGCTTTAGGAAAGTTCTGAGGATTAGGAAAGAGGCATTCTGAGGAACAGATCACTGACTAGGGACTTTCTCTCAGGCTGTTGATGACCCAGTTAAGTTAGGAACAATGAATTTATAATGACACCATGCCGTTATTTGTTGTATGATTGTTTGAATGCAGAAAATGAGAAAACAGATTAACCCAGGGTCAAAGTTTAAAGTAGTTGAGAGTTTTGGTGAGATAAAGTCTAAATAAGACAATGAGAATAAATATAGGAGGAGGGCAAAGGATTTAGAAGGTTTACAGCTCAAATGAATTCAATAGCACATTCAGTGGAAGCAAAGAAGAGAAAAACATGGCAGTATCAGATGTTGAAGGATATTTCATATAAGATTTCAGATGTAAAGACGTAGGTCATGGTAATAGGCTATGAGGATGACCGTTGAAGGAGGGTGCAAATAGAGGTCACTGGAGGTGACAGATTAAGTAACCAGGGGCCATAATGTTGGACATCTTATCTATATGGACCCTGTGTTGCTGTGGTTCCCTCAATTAGGTCAGGATTAGTTTAACCCAGGAAAACTGAGAGTCAGACATCAAAGAACTCAGGGGTCATTAGAAATGCACAAGAAGCAGAAACATACAATAGGTAGTAAAAGAAAAAAATGTAATCTACACAAATAGCCAGAGCATCAAATATATAAAGATACTTTACCCAAAGGTATAGGATGAAAAATAAAGGAGGATTGAGGGGAAAAGTCTCCAAGGCTGGTGAACTGTAGAGGAATGAAGAGCCTCTTGTGAGAGCCAGGAAATTAAGAAAAGAACACAGAGGGTTTCAGAAGGCACCAAGGAGAAGCAGGGGGTGGTGTCAGAAGACAGGAAGGGGATTACAGAGCAGTGTGGGTGTGAAGGGAAGGAGAGGGTGGATTTCCACAGGGGCTTGAATTTTCTGTAGGGGTCCAGGATGGCAGAGAGAGGAAGCTGCATGAATTAATTCTTTCCCCAGTTTTCAGAAAGCTCTAGAATTATGTTATAAGCTAAGAACCCAGAAAATCTGAGGAATTTGATGGTGATAGAGCAGACCTTCTTAGGAACTGACCTACTGATCGTCTACTTCTTCAAATTCTGGCTGTCTTCTCTGAGATTTGGCTAGTTATGACTTAGCTACTTTTCTTTATTACAATTCATACCCTCCCTCTCCCTTTCTGCTAGATATACTTCTCCAAATTCAATTTTAACCCTTTTCCACTTTATATCCCAGGCCTCTGTAGGGATTAATTAGTCCAAACACATCTAAGCAATATATGGATATCTGTGGAAGGGTATTTTAATGGCACTGCCAGGAATAAGGCCAACCACATATACACATGAGTATTCTGCTCGTAAACTTGCCTGTAAAATCCTATTAAAAACCAGTAATTTCAGAGGTGGAACAGGTTGTAGAAAGATGGCAAAGAAAATCAATCCTATTAAAATTTCCAAGTCCCAAGGCAAGTTTCTAGTTTCTAAATTCATCTGCACAGCTTTTTTTTATGTTAACAGTGGTACTGAGGGCCAGATTAATATGTGTTTATAGCAGTACTCAAATTATCATGGAAAAAATAAGACATGATCAAGTTGTAAATAAGGGAAATGACCAGAAAAGGGCTGCGTGAAGTCAGTGTCCTATCTAAAGCCTTAGTCTGAGAGAGAAAGCTGGCTGCATTTTGCCAAATGAACAAAAGACCAAATCCCAGAAGGTCTACAAAGAGGAGAATGAATCAAGGCGGACTTGGATTAGCAGCTGCTTCGAGGTTCACCATTAATGAACATAGAATGACTAAATGAATCTGACCTTAGATCGGAGGCGTTTGTCTTCTTACTTTCTTTTGTCTTTGTCCAACTCTTCTCCCTGCCCCAAGTAGTTTATCTTCTCTGTATTCAGGTCTATTAAGGGGTAAATATTGCATATTATCCAGAAAATTTTACAGAAAAGAATAGCTACCAGAAGGACTACGATCCGTTATTTTGTTTATGTATCCTCAAAATCTCATTAAAATACACACACAGACTATGTGCAGGGAATAGTGTTTACTCATTAGCATCCTCCATCTTGGTAATTGTGCTAATATGGGCTTCTCAATATTATTATTATTTTCTTCTTAATGTTATTTTTACCTGAGAAAAAGCATAGCTATAGTAGAGAATATGTAGGATTATCAAGTTTTTAATCATAATAATTAACTTAAAATCATAGCAAAATATAAGTTTTAAAAAATATTTTATCATAGTTTTATCATATGACCTTCATAAAGGCCCTGTGATATTGACAAAACAAGTATTTTGCCTGTGTTTCAGCAAGAGAGAAATTGAATCTTGGTGAAATTTAGGGCCTTTCCATAAATAGCATAACTAGTCAATGTCATAGGTAGAAAGGATGTCAAAACCATTTTAACTCTACATGCTCTGTAGAGTTAAAATGATCCTTACTATATTGCCTTCAGGCCTAATTCTCTGTGTGTAGTGGGGCTTTTTTGTTTATTTGTAGTTGTATGACTTTGAAAAAGTAACTTACCCTCCCGAAACCTGAGTTCCCTACCTGGAAGATGCAGGCATCAATGTCCTATTTACCTCAAGGTTTTTATGAGGATGAAACAATATACTGAGTGTAAACTCTCAGCTCGGTGTTGAGGAACACAAATGCTACTTATGCTAATATTGCACTGATAAAATAGGTAAAAAAATTAGAGAAGCTGAGGGTTCCTTCACAGGCATTCAGTCAATAAGCATTCATTGAGCATATATTATACACCAGGCATTGTGCTAGGTACTGGACAAACAACTTCACAGTCATAGTTCCTTGCCTGCAGTGGTTTCTCGCCCAAAGAAGGAATGCACACATGCAAACCAGTACTTGCCAAATGTATTTCAATCATTAAGATAGAAAGAGTGGGGAAGGGGGCTTTTGGGCATCCAGTACAAAGTGATCGGGAAAGGTCTGCAAGTTTAGGAACTGTTTCCTAAAATGTGGCATTTCCAGAGAGAAAAGAAAATGAGCAGAGGCAATGAAACAGCGGCTGCTTCAGGGTGCTTGGAAAACTAAGCATTTTAGTATGGCTCGAGTTTAAGGATGATAAGGGCCGCAATGAGATAAAAGCTAATGGTTACACAAGGTGATCATTTCTCAAAAGCTCTTTCCTTCCTTCCTTCCTTCCTTCCTTCCTTCCTTCCTTCCTTCCTTCCTTCCTTCCTTCCTTCCTCCCTTCTCCCTTCTCCCTCCCTTTCTTCCTTTCTTTTTCCTTGCTTTTTAGTATACCAGTTCCCATCGTCAGGCACACCATAACCTCAGTACATGTCAGTGCTTAGCACAGGCTAATTAGCAGCAGTTATATCAGCAGTATTTGTTCCAGAAGATTATTTTAAATTATAAAGGTATGAAACTAGTGAGTTGATTGAAGTTTCAGACAGGAGAGAACCAGGTTGTTTTTCTGAACAAAGAAGGTATGTGGGAACCATATGATTGTCCTATTAGAAGCTATGAAGGAACCGTATGACAAAAGACAGGGAAAAGACATCAGTGTAATAATGTTAGCAGATACCCCCTCCCCATGCATCTCCAACCCTATTTGTTTTGCTTTTGCCGCTTGGAGATAGACTTGGTGAGTGAAGAGGTGAGGCTTCTCAGGTAAACAGTGACCATACCTCTTAGTCAGTGCATTCTTCCTCCCCAGATTGCAACTCCTGATTACCCCTCTCTCCTTCAGTACTGGGACCTGGACATATTTTCACAATATAGGTCTTCCAGCTGCACACACACACAGTGGAAACCTGCTCGTCGTTTCATCTGTACTGTGTGGGAAGTTAGTTTCCTAATCTTCTTTCTTCTTTAGTGACTTTTTTTTTTCAATTAGTTGAATGAATGATGGTATTTTGTTTGCAGCTTCCAGTGCAGTTATTCATTTAGAAAAATTGGTTGATCAATGCCAGGCAGCGCTGTTATATCTTTTTCTGCTGAGAGGAGAAAAGAGTGATATGTCAGATTGAAAGAACTGGAAATACTGATTGCTGAATTAGAAGCGATATCATTAAATGCACCCTCCAATAATTGGTTAGAATTGGAAACATTTAAGTCTGTACATAATCAAATATTGTCTGGAAATGTTACAGCATTCTTATTTTATGCTAAATAGATTTTTATGGATGCACAATAAAGGAGGAAATCTGCTTTCTCATTTGACTAAAACCACAATGGATCTCTGTTATTTCAGCTATTAAAACACCAAATAGGAGCAAGATGATTAGAAAAGGAAAAGAAGAAATTAATTTCATATTTGAGATCTATTATCAAACACTGCATATTTTAAAGTGAAATTATTCATAACAATTGAAGATGAATTTTCATAATTACTTTCAGAAAAGTGGATATATTTCTAGCTCCTATTCAAAATGGAAAGCAATCTAAAAAATAACAGCACTCTATCATCAGTATTATTGGGAGAGAGGAGGTAGTTTATTAACCACATAGGCCCATTCACAGAAAATACAATTGAAAGACTTCCACTTGCTCCATTCCAAAAGACAGAACTGTAGACTTGCATAACTTAATGACTGTATCCATTTTCTGCTTATACCATTTGTAATTTCTTTATTATGTCATAGCTATTAGTGAATGCATCCTTTTGCTTTCTTACCCATTCATCCCTTAAATAGATATTTGCTGACCACCTGTTTTGGGGCAGGCAATATTTCAGGCAGTAGGGACATAGTAGAGCATGTAGAAAACAAAATTTCCTACCATAAAGAATCTTGTAATCTATTTGAAAATTGACAATATAAAAAGTAAATAAGTACAATATAGATTATGTTAGATAATTATAAATACTAAGGAAGATAAACATGTAGGAAAATACAAAGTGTGGGAATGGGTTTTAATTTTAGACATTATAGTGAGAAAAGATCTCACTGGAGAATATTTTGAGTGAATATTTAAATGACATAAAGGAGCTGCCTTTGTGAATGTATAAAGAAAGCCTTTAGGCAGATGTGCAAAGGCCCTGAGGCAGGCAACAGTGAGAAAACTTGTCTTAAAAGTATATTAGAGAGGCAGCAAAGACAGGATGCTGGTGGGATTATTGTGTTAAGACTTACAGGCTTCAAGGTCACAGTAAGACAGGACTTTTAATCAAAGTGAGATGGAAAGCAGCCAGAGTTTGCACAGAAGAGAAATATTCTGTCTTATTTCATCAGATGTGAGCTTCTCAGCGCAGGGGATGCTGTAGACCATGCAGTTCTGCACCTTTCTCTAAGTGCATAATATGCTACTTCTTACATAAGTTCAGAATATATTTTAAATTAATCATAGTTTCTAAGACAATTCCAATTTACTTTCTTATTTGCATCCTATCACTCTACTGCTTTGTAGAAAGCTCAATAGCGTTTTTATCTACTTTATTATTTAGTGTGTAATCAACACTGGAAATTATTTATTAATGATGCTGGCTACCTTTTACACACCAAATCTAAAAAGAAATGTGGCTCTAACTTAAGCATAAAAAAAGATAAATTGTTTTACTTTAAACCACAATGAAAACATGAAGGGTCATATCTTTATAATTCAGTTTAAACGTCTATACTTAATTGCTATGCTATAGCACACTAAAATAGAATTCATCCCCTAAATAAATAAATACCTATACAGTATTTCCTAGGAATACATTAATTTCATAAGAGTTAATATTCTCTTATTGCATCATACATATGAAAATATCCCTTGTTTTTCTACTTTGAAACTGCGCATTTAAAGAGGAATAAATTAATTTTGTAGTGCCACTTTGTCACAGAAAAATGCCAAAGGGATATCTCTAAATATCTAGTTTATGTATCTTCTCATTCTTTTCCATATTACCATAAAACAACATTACTACTTAGTGAAAGTTTTGTTTTATTATAAAATGGTAAAATGAATTTTAAATTTATTTCAAGATATGCATTCAGAAGCCAGCTAAATACACTCATGGGCCAGCTCCATCCATGTTTTTATTGCCGTTCATTGAAAGCCTGACTGTACCATACTAAATTTGGAGCATAAAAATTCTCTATCTTTGGATAGCTGTGATTTAATCAAGCTTGCTTTACCTCTCTTATTATTTCATAATGAAATATAAAATACCATACAAGCAAATGCCTGTCTTCTGGAAATTAAATAGAGAGCAAAGAATTAACAGGCCAAAGAGTAACAACCAGTACATATGCAATTACCTTCTCACATGGGAAGTAATGCCACTCTCTCTTTTTTTATTTCTTATCTAATACCAGAGTAGCACAATCTTTTTGCCAGCTTGTATATGAACCTATTATCCTCATCTTTATACTAAAACAACATAAAAGGATAAGCCACTGTGGGATATAGAAATACTAAAGGTATTGGTGTATATTTTCTGTGAAAAACTAAATTTTAGGAAGTATATAATTATAGACTTTAAACCTAAAGACAGAAGTAAGTCGTCCTTGTATATCTAAAAGTAATGGGAACATCTGTGCCCAGAGTGAAGATTTCCTTATTCTCCATCCTTCCTTTTTTAATTGAAATGATGAAGACCCCAGGGGTGGTCCAACAATCATCTCACCCAAAGTGCCCGTAGAGCATCATTTGATGGCTAGCCCCGATGGATGCAGACTTGCATAACTAATCTGCAGGAATTCTTTGAAGATATCACAACCATGCTAGATAAGAGATATTCATAAGCTGAACTATAGCTAATATTTTAGGGGGGAAAAGTACATTTTATATGGTTTTACATCAGAGATAAAAGTAAAAGAATCACTGAAAGTGGATAAAGAGCCCCAAAGGGAAAATTAGTTTTAGAGACAACTACAAAGAGAAGCCTGCAAAAGAAACATTTGTGTTGGGGAAAAGGTGTTGAAGCAAGGCAGTACTTGTACAATTAATTGAAGGCCAGTTCTTCAATAAAAACCATTTTTAACTTACCACATGCCTCACAAAGCTGATTGCTAAAATTCTAGCAGCTTACCATAGCAGACTAATCAATCACTACACTAAAAATGTGAAAATGTAGGTTCTAGTGACAGTAAATTACTAAATGACATTGGGCAATTAGTTTAGCACTCTATGTCTCAGATTCGTCCTAGAGAATGAGACATGAGGGCTAGAGAGATCACTAAGGCCCTCTGTTTCTAAAATGATTTTATGCTAAGAGCTCCAGAGATCTCTGGAGAGTTTAGAGGATAGAAGGCAGTCAACGACCACCACCAAAAATTAAACAAGCAGAACATGAATAAATATTCATCAAACAAGTCCCATCATGGAGGTGGATAATGTGTAAATGCTCAGTGCATCAAAAACAAACTCTTACTACTGACTTTTGCAAATTTTATTGTTTTGCTTTTAATAAAAATTACATGGCATGCTTGGGGAATGTGATCTGAAGGCTGCTGTTCCTGGATGCTTGAATACTTCATTGACCCTATGAGAACAGTGAAATATTCCAAAGCCTGGAGTGGCCTTGGGGAAGTTCAGGTTATAACAATTAAATATTGCCCAAGATACATATTGATCTAGGTATCTGTTTTGCAATAGGGTTGATATGACATTAAAATAAAAATTAAATAATGACTCTTATGGTGGTATAAGTAAAAGAAAATTTAAACAAATCCAATATCTTTTCTGATTGTATACATGCCTACAAATCCTGACAAAATGTTCTACTGCTTTTAAATGACTGTGGCTTAAAACTTGTGCTGTTTAATTTTGAACTACTTAAGCAAATAGACCACTTTCATTATATAATTCCCTACTATCATTTTACACAGTGTCCTTCATGCATTTTTGGTAAATTGAATTTAATTTTTCTACCATCACCAGAGTTCATTTGTTTTAATGAAGAACATGATTACTAACTTAAATTATATGCAGCTGAGTTTACAACAGACAAAATGTCTGTACTGGAAACCAAAATAGAATAGAATAGAAATATTGACTTAAAATCTATTCCCTCCCATGTCTTATAACACAAAATGAGTCAATATTTTAATGTCTAAAAAATATTTTCTGTCCTTCCATTATAAATGATAGCTTTGCTGGACAGAGTAATCTTGGGTAAAGAGTAGATAAAGTGTTTCCCAGATAAGGTCAAGTTAAAGGAGTTCATCATCACCAAGCCATTATTATATGAAATGTTAAAGGGACTTATCTAAGAAAAAGAAGGTCAAAAATATGAACAGTAAAATGACAACAAACTCACAACTATCAATAAATGAACCTAAAAAAAGGAAAAAAACACAATGAAAACAAAAACTAAGCAAACAACTAGAACAAGAAAAGAATCAGAGGAATGGACATAACATGAAGGGTTTTCAGTGGGGAGGGGGAAGGGAGGAATAGGGAGAAAAGGTACAGGGAATAAGAAGCATAATAGGTAGGCAGGCATACAATAGACAAGGAGAGGTTAAGAATGGTATAGGAAACACAGAACTCAAAGAACTTATATGTACAACCCAGGGACATGAACTAAGCAGGGGAATGCTGGAGGGTTGGGGGTGCAAGGCAGAGTGGGATAAAGGGGGAAAACTGGGACAGCTATAATAGCATAATCAATAAAATATACTTTAAAAAAAGAAATGTTTTCTCAGTGTATCCCTTCTGGAAAAATTACTCTCATTTAACTAAGTTGCTTAAATTCAATTACTTAGATCAGATCCATATTATCAACGTCAAATGAAATTCAATTATTCACATTCATCAGAGCCAAGAATAAAGCTATTGAGATATGGACATTGCTAAAAAAAAAAAAAAAAAAAAAAAAAAAAAAAAAAAAAAAAAAGAAGAAGAAAAAAAGAAGAAAAAACAAACACAGCTGCAAGTTCCATCAAAAGTAAACTTTTTTTGGTGGAGGAGCAGGCAGCGGCTAGCAGACCCCAGGTGCACAAGCGGCAGCTTGGGGACCCCAAGCATGGGTTGGCAACTGTGCAGACCCAGTGAGGCCGAGCAAGGTGGCTGGCTGCCCAGGTGGTCCTACATTCCCGCACAGATAATCCAGGTGAAGGGGAAGTGGCGGAAGGAACTGGAATCCAAGAGAGAGTGGAGCAAGTGCCATTGTTCCCTCTTGAACCCCACCCCCACATACAGGGTCACAACGCAGCGACTGGGCTGCCCCACCCTGAAGAACACCTAAGGCTCCACCCCTCACTACCTAACAGCCATGACCAGACCAAAAAACAAAACAAAACAACAACAACAACAACAACAAAAACACCAAAAAATGGCTCAAATGGGAGAATAAATCAAAGCGTCAGAGCCAATTCCTCTAAGCCACAAAGAGATAGCCAGCCTATCAGATGCACAGTTCAAAGCCCTGGTGATCAGGATGCTCACAGAATTGGTTGATTTTGCTCACAAATTAGATGAAAAAATGCAGGCTACAATACGTGAAATGAAGGAAGATGCATGGGGAACCAATAGAGATGGGAGGAAAACTGGGACTCAAATCAATGGAGTGGACCAGAAGGAAGAAAGAAACAAACAGAAAACAAGGAAAAAACCAGAATTCAAAAAAAATGAGGAGAGGCTTAGGAACCTCCAGGACATCCTTAAATGTCCCAACATCCAAATTATAGGGGTACCAGAAGGAGAAGAAGAAGAGCAACAAGTGGAAAACTTATTTGAACAAATAACAAATCTGGCAAAGGAAATAGACTTCCAGGAAGTCCAGGAAGCTCAGAGAGTCCCAAAGAAGTTGGACCCAAGGAGGAACATACCAAGGCACATCATAATTACATTAGCCAAGATTAAAATGAAGGAGAGAATTCTAGAAGCAGCAAGGGATAAGGAGGCAGTCACCTACAAAGGAGTTCCCATCAGACTGTCAGCTGATTTCTCCATAGAGACCTTACAGGCAAGAAAGGGCTAGAAAGAAGTATTTGAAGTTTTGAAAGGCAAGGACCTACATCCAAAATTGCTCTATCCAGCAAAGCTCTCATTTAGGATGGAAGGGAAGATAAAGTGCTTCTCAGATAAGGTCAAGTTAAAGGAGTTCATCATCACCAAGCCCTTATTATATGAAATGTTAAAGGGACTTATCTAAGAAAAAGAAGATAAAAAATATGAACATTAAAAACCAGCAAACTCATAGCTATCAAGAACCACACCTAAAACAAAAGCAAACTAAGCAAACAGAACAGGAACAGAACCACAGAAATGGAGATCATATGGAGGGTTAGCAACAGGGGTGTGTGGGGGGGAGGTACAGAGAATGAGTAGCATAGATAGTGGGTAGAAAATAGACAGGGGGAGGGTAAGAATAGTATGGGAAATGTAGAAGCTAAAGAACTTATGACACATGGACATGAACTAAAGTGGGGGAATGTGGGTGGGAGGGGGTGCGCAAGGTGGAGGGGAATGATGGGGGAGAAATGGGACAACTGTAATAGCATAATCAATAAAATATATTTTAAAAAATAATAAAATAAAATAAAGAGACCTGAATTAGAAAACAAAACAAAACAAAACAAAATACATATAACATAAAATTCACGTTTTAACAAAAAAAAAAGTAAACTTTTCTTAGCGAGAAAAGGTACAGGGAATAAGTAGCATAATGGTAGGTAGAAAATAGACTGAGGGAGGTTAAGAACAGTATAGGAAATACAGAAGCCAAAGAACTTATATGTATGACCCATTGACATGAACTAAAATGCAGAGGGGAATAAGGTGGGGGGGATGGGACAACTGTAATAGCATAATCAATAAAATATATAACAAATAAAATAAAGTACATCTATTGTAAAAAAAATAAATTTATAAATTACCAAAAAAAAAAATAAACCTTTCTTTACCAGAATTTTACAGAATTATACTTCCAGAGCAAAGGTCCCCCTGGAACTTGATTCTTCTAAGTAAGACATACCCAATAATAACCACAATATAGGAAAGAAAATGCTGAAAATTTGAGACTTTCAAATAAAGCACCATGAGAATTAAGGAGAAGAAGCTATGAGGGATCAGGAAGTCATTGTAAAGAGGAGGCATTTTCGGTGGGCCTGGACTTTTAGGATGTGGAAATTGAGGGCAGAGGTTGGAGGGGGTGGGCTCAACATTCCCAGCAGAGAGAGCTGTGTGAAGAAAGAGAAAAGCCAGCGAGGGAGGTAGGAGGCACCTACTAAAAAGTGCACTTCCTCTCACCAGGTCCCCACAGTGTGTGTGTGAAACAGCAGTGGGCAGTTAGGTGCTAGACAGAGTGGAACACTTTGGATGCCTGATGTGGACCCTAATCATCAGACTGGATGAAGCATGGGGCATTTTGAGATGGGGAAAGACAGAAGTAAGGGTGTGCTTTAGGAGAGATGCTGGCAGCTGTGTGCAGGATGGACTGGAGGTGATGCCAGCTCAACAGCTCAGCGTTAGCACCTATCCGTGTGCCACTGAAAATCAACCTGCATTCCACAGGCAGCACCCAATAAGAAGACTGCCTACCTCTTTCCAGACTACCCCAGTTCCGGGAGCAGTTAAAACCTTTCTATACCTGAGGTTTGAGAGCTGGTCTGGTACAATAATTATAACAAAAGGCATATGTAATTCCCTAGGATTGAGGGTAAGTGGCAAGATAATTTTGACAACTCCCACTTTGTTCCTCTTTTGGATTTTAAGATTTTATAATAGCAAGGTACTTAATTCATCTTGATATTTGAGCTGTGCCACTGATATCAGCTTTCTAGTTATCTTTATCAACGATGCTACACAAGGGAAAGGGTGATTCCATACTGAGATTTGCAGGTAACACATAGAAGGCTAACCAATATTTTGGATACATGATTTCTAAAGTCCATAGATGTAGTAACAGAAAGAAAATGTTTTAACCTAAAGTCATTTGAAGGCTAAATAGGTGTTAAATTTAGATTTTAAAAGAAAGTAATGAGAGCTTTGCTTCCTTGAGGTTTAAATGCTTTGGAAAACGGTAGTGAATTATCCTCAGAGTAAATCCTACTTCAATATAGGCCTCATTCCATGGGCCAGGCCTTGTAGAGTATGTATAATAGAAATTGGGGCTTTTTCCCAAAAATACATTACAATGTCTGAAAGAGATAATCTCATTTTAACACAGAGAAAAGGAAATCTATCAAAGAGAACAGGAGAAATTATCCTTTCCTTTTTTGCCTTTGTGCCTAAAATGAAATGAAATTGTTTGTCTGTTATCAGATCAAAAGCTTGAAGAAGATCAGCCTTCCTTAAAAATTTTATCAGGTAAAGACATCAGTCTTGCCTTTCTACTTGATTCAGGGCAATGTAAATGGCCTCGGAGCACATTCATATACTAGTTCACTTGCCAAAGTTGTGCAGAATAAAATGCCCCCAAATTCTCAAGAGATCTATTACACAAAACTATGAGCAGAATTTTGTCATATACAGATTCACCATCCTCATCTCTCCTGAGCTTTGAGTTCCATCTAGGATATTTTGGATCTAAGGAATTTATTATTTTTCTTTCTAAGGCAGCAACCATCCAATATAAAAGGAGTTACAGAAAGGAGACATACTATGAGCTTTGAAGCTGTTTTTAATCACTGGAGTCTGCTTCATATCGTAAAAGCATCTCTCAAGCTCCATAATTTGTGGTAGAAAACAATGGCAAACCCGAAGAAATACAAGCAATGAATTAGAGTGATGAAACTGAGGAGTCAGAAAGTTATTCGTGGGTCCACTTCATGCCCGAGCCTGCCAAAAAAAATTTAGAGATGTATTTAGTGCCATTGACACTGTTCTCATCTTTACTTAGGGTGAAGTCAGTATATTATGTTCTGAGAAGCCATAAGAAAGGAGTTGGTGTACCCAAGATTCTTCTCTTTGAACACAGGCCTTCCTCTGGGTTATCTCTTCCTTTGTCAGGTTTTAACTATGACATCCGATATATGCTGGTGACACCCACCTGCATAAATTCAACCCAGATCTGACCCCTGAGGTTCAGATTTAAATAGTGAGCTTGATTTACACATGGATGTCCCTCCCACAGCATCTGGTGTCCACCTTGTCTTCTACAGCACTCTGTCACCCTGCATGGACTCTCACATAGAATTGTAAGTGCTTATTTTACACTTTATTTCTCTCACTTGACCAAAAATCCTAGGAGGGCTGGGGCTATGTCTATTTTATTCATATTTGGAAGTGTAGAGGCTAAAAAAATATAGTAATAGTAATACTTTTCTTTCCACCCTTGAAGTTCCTCTAGCTAGGCTAATAAATTAACAGAGACAGATTTCAAGAAAAAAAATCGAATTTTAATACACGTGCATGGGGCATTCACATAAGCATCACAATTTCAAGACAGTGAGGTGAAATGGGGTTATATCTCATATATGTCACTTTTACTAAGGAGAAACGGCAGGTATGTGTCTGAAATTTCAAAAGAAATAGACAATCTACAGACAATTGAGGAAGAGTTGAACATACTTGGCATGCAAATATTTGCTAGGCAACCCAGAAACAGTGAGGGGATTGGGGAATCTAGTCAACAGATGCCAGCCTGAAGCCCTCCCATACACCATACTCAATGCAAATTAGGATGCTAAGGGGAACATTCTAAGACTTCCTTTCTGGAGCACGTCTTTCCCTGAATCTCTTAGGCAGGAAAGGGAGGAGGGTCAAAGGTTTTTTTTCCCCCCTCAGTCTTGTTCCTTAATAACCAGCTTAAAATCAATCCCAAAAAGCAAAACTTTTGGTCCCCATCAGAGGTCTAGCTCCTGGTACCTAGCAGCTGTTCAGTAAGTATTTCTTAAATAAATTCATCAGTGGAGTAGGGTGAATAATTCTGGATGATTATATTTTCATAAAATGCCCTGAAGCAATGTGCTCTCTAGCCATTACCATTTAAGATGAAAAGATTCCATTAGGACATGTCCCTGTGCTTTTCTACTTAGGATTATAGCATCCTGAGTCACTAGGTCTTGTTCTTTTCAACTATGATCTGCTGTGTGACTTTGCCTATGAATATTCTGCCAAGTACAAATAATTTAATATTACTTTCCATTCAGTTGATAGAGTTGTAACTGGAGAATGGTTGCCTTTCAGAAGAATGTTGCTAAAAATGCATTCAAAGCAATGCCCGAAGAGCGTAATATGAAAAGTGTTTTATTCCCACATGTATGTTTCGGTGAAAGTCGAGCTTTGTCTACCTCACAGAGGACAGGCCAAGTGCATCTGGCTACCTGCCCAAAAAAGTGTAGGAATCTGGCTAGGAACAGCACTAAACAGACATGGCAATGTTAAGTATGATAGCAAAGTTTTTCATTCTTCACATTAATAAAGAATAAGTGCTTTAAATCAAGACCCTCACTTCTCTCCATTTATTAAATGGATATCAAACTAGAGTACCTACATTTAACTGTATTATATGTCTGAAAGTTGCTAAGAGAGTAGATCTTTAAAGTTCTCACTACAGCCCTGGCTGGTGTAGCTCAGTGGATTGAGCGCGGGCCTGTGAACCAAACAATCGCGGTTCGATTCCCAGCCAGGGCACATGCCTGGGTTGCAGGCCAGTTCCCAGCAAGGGACACACGAGAGGCAACCACACATTGATATTTCTCTCCCTCTCCCTCTCTCCTCCCCTTCCTCTCTAAAGATAAATAAATAAGAAAATCTTTAAAAAAAATAAAAAAAAATAAAGTTCTCACTACAAAATACATTGTAAGTATGTGAAGTGATTGATATGTTAACTAACCATTACTTGGTAATCATTTTTAGTACATATGTATCAAATGATTATGTTGTACACCTAAAACTTACACAATGGTATATGTTAATTATACGTGTTGTAGGTAATTGGTAAGATAAGAATCCAAATTCTGTAAATGCAAGTAAAAATTTTTGAAAAGCAGTAAATCAGGCCATCTGAGACTTACTTCCCCTCAGTTAATATGGGATGTGCTCTGCTCCCTCTCTCTTACAAGGCACTGCTTCATTCCTCCCTGCTGTCTTCTTAAAATCACAAAAGGACATTAGGCTTTGATCGACACCTTGCATTTATCTATAGTCTTGGGCTACTATAAAAAACTGGCTTAGCATCACTTTTTTTATAAGTGTGTGGGATTCCCTATAAGTAAATAATGTGAGAAAGTTATGAATACTTTCCAATTTTCTGCCTAGGAATGAAATTGAGAAATATCCTTAAATGTCAGACTGAATTAAGCTAAAAAAAAAAATACAAAGGCATATGTTTCCACTGGAAAGCTGTCTGTATCCTGATAATGACCACTATATCTTAGATCTCTGCAAGGGTCTGCACTCAGACATAGAGAAATAATAACGTGTTAAATGAGAATGTGAGAAATGCTGCCTACCTCCTGAAGTCTCTCATTTATGGCCACATCTCAAATCTCACTTTTTCATTTTCTTTAGAGTCTTCCATTATGAATGCTAGAATCACTGCTATTATTTTTTTAAAAGAATGTCTTTATTTCTATGTTCCATAGATTTAATTTCCTGCCCCTTTCAGAAACATTGCTTTTGCTATTAATGGCCAATAGCTATCTCAATCTGGAAATGTAATGATTGAATTCTTAATTTTCCTGGAGGGGGAGCTACTACATTTATCTTTTTTTCTGGATTTAATTATCAGACTATGTTTCTACCTCATTAACCTTATTTCATGCCTGGAATTCAGTGTGAGTGATGGGAGAAAGTGACACAAATGCTTTTGTTGGGCCAGGAGAACTTTCCCCCTACCCCTTTCATTCTTACTAGTTAAATAATTCAAACAGCAGCGGCAGATTAACAGAAGAAAATCAAATTTTAATACATGCACACAGGAAATTCACATAAGCATAAAAATTACAAAGACAGCAAGGTAAAATTGGGTCTATACGTCATTTTGGACAAAAGAGAAAAAAGAGGAAAACAGGATCTTAGGTGTCAGTGGGACACTGGTAACAACAGGTGGGCACAGCCAACAGGCTGCTTGCTCCTTGGATTCTAAAGTAAAATGCTTAAGATGATTGCACTAAGGTACCCTTCCTGGAGCAGGTTCTTCCTAAGTTTGTTGGGCTTTACTCTGCATGCCATGGTCACACATTCTGGGGACACTCGCTCCCAACCCCCACACTTTCAATCCAATGGTTAATCTTGCTTGACATAATACTTACTTCCAGATACTAATGATGTGCTTTATATTACTCTCTAAATAAGAACTCAAAGTACTTTGTAGTTAATCACTTTAATAATATTCATCCTGCTTCTTGGAGTTGGATATTAGCCAAAGTGAAAGATATACAAGGGCATAGAGTAGTGAAATAATTTCCCAAATGGTGATCCACTGCTAATTTTGAGCTTTCAGTTCTAGCTCCCTTAATTGTCTATATAGCCACAAGTAACTGGCCAACTTTTAATTTTTAAAAGTATGGGGATTTTTTTATTACAATGGTAGTAAAAAGACAAACAATATTTACATTGTTAGTTGGAAATTATACAGTATATTAGTAAAGGTGGTTTTGATTATAAACCACAATGCTTATCTTAAGCTCTTTTTAAAAGGAAAATAATTTTATTAACTTGCATAATTTAAGAGTCAAGAGGTGGGGGCTTTGGGTACATTCTAATCGAGTCCAACTCAATTTCTTTATAATTCTTTCAACCCTTTATTCTTCCACAGTTTCATTGTTAGACTTATTTTATTTATGGTTGCAAAATGGCTACTATAATTGCAGATATTCCCATGCACCATGCTATCCAGATAAAAAGAGAACTTCTTTCCCAGTAGTCAAAAGTTCTGGAAGCACCCTTCCAGTTGCTAGATGGGATGCTGCCTGATTCATGAATCACTTAATAAAACTAATTAGATCTTTAAAGAAAAAGTACAGACTTCATTCTGCTTGGACCAAGTTATCACATGCCTACTTCTGAAAGAGTCACTATATCTGGCACAAATCCTATACATGCAGACTAGAAGATGGGTTGGCATTGGATTGGACCTCAGAGAAATTCTCTCCTGGGCGGGATGAGTCCTCCAAAGTGCTCATCTGCTATGCCATACAGACTGGTAAAGTGAATGCTGAGGAGGCAGTGATAGTGCTAGTACTTACTCACACTTTCTTCACTTTCCTATAGGTTTTTCTTTATATCACAAAATCATTCTATTGTATGTAAAATGGCCCCTAATCAGCAGAGCAAAGTATTTCTCAATTCTACAGCTGTTGAGGTTCCCTTTCTTATAGCACCTGCCTTTTCTGAAAGCTCTTAGAAAGCTTATAAAGATTTTAAAAACTTATTTCTAGATTTCTTTTAAATCTCAAGAGTTACTGATAGGGAGTTACAAATTTAAAAAAGTATCAAAGGATTTATTTTAAAAGGTCTTTCTTGTCTTTCATGGGAAGAAGTGTTATGAGCTGAACTGTATCCCTCATAAATTCTGATGTTAAAATAGGAATTTTAACTCAACCCCCAGTACCTCAGATATAACATAATTTCACAATAAGGTCTTTAGAAGAGGTTATTCCGTTACTATGAGGCCATTAGGGTGGAAGCCTAATCCAATACGACTAGTGTCCTTCTAAGAAGAGGGAGAGACACCCACAAAGGGGCACCCACAAAGGAACGGTGACTCGAAGAAACAGCGAGAGGCTGGCCAGCTGCAGCCCAGGAGAGAAGCCTCAAAAGAGCCTAATCCTCCCAGCACCTGGATCTTGGACTTCCAGCTTGTAGAACTGGGAGAAAATAAATTTCTGTTGTTTTAAGCCACCAGGTCTCTGGCATTTTGTTTTGCAGCCCTAGCAAACTTATACAAAAGGATTTTTTTTTTAATGTGCCATTAAATATTTGATCATTAAAGCAATTAATCTTCAGTTTTGGTTTTTAACATGCCTTTGTTAGGTGCTCTCTACCTTTTTCCGGTCTAGGATTTTCCCCTGCTTGCTGGTTCCATTTTTTATCTAGCTGAATCCCTGTGGAAACTGTAAAACCAATCTGCCTCTTTCAGCTTTTTAATTTAAGGTTTTGTGGTTCCAGTAAGGAGAGCTAATTTTGTGGAGGGAAATAATTACTTTGCTGCTGTTGAAAGCTTACTTCTCACACTTGATAAGACTGATGTATTTCTCTTCACACAAGGACTATGTCATGTTATTGGCAAGTTTTTTCATTTTTACCCTGGTCTAGAACTGGTAATTTGGCTTTAAACTTACAGATCATTGAGGATAAAATCAATGAGCCAGCACATCTATCACAATGACCCCTTTCCAACTTTGTTGCTATTAGCTCGTTGTTTTCCTGTGGGGCCTCGGGAACATTCTTGTTTCTTTTTTTATTCTTAAAGCACCTCATCTCTGTATTTCATCTCACCATACCCCCTTTTTACTGTACACTGAGATTTGGATCTTGAATGTGTAAATTATGACTGCCTATCTCTGCAGAACTGAAGTATGTTACCAGTAAATAAAATTATGAGCAGGAAATGTTTCTTTGAATGGTTATTTTCCCCCTCAGTTCTTATTAAAGTTGAATTGGTTTGTCATTAGAGAAAAGGAGAGGAATAAAAGACAAAGCTTCTGCCTACACCTTGTCCCCAAAGTAACTGAGTTAACTGAATCTAGTCCTAGATAAAGATGTTATGAAATCATGACTAGCTAAGAAGACTACAGACCTGGTTACTTGTATTTACAACTAACTTTTCGATCCTATATAATATAATCAATACCTTTCATCTTCATGTTAAATGAGTGTGACAATTCTGTTTTACCTCAGAAGTCTATTACCAAAATCACTGAAAATATCACAGAGGAGAGCCTTCAGCTCCTCAAAATTTGTTAAATAAATATTAAATAAAGCAAAGTGTAAGACACTCAGGTCTTTTCATAATTTTCCATTATTCTGATGAATTTCTTTTGGGGTTTTTCTCTTGTAAGAAGTTATGTAATAAAACTACTTGGGAAATGTACACTGAATCACAGTGAATGACATTCCTAAATTTGAAGGTGTTTACATTAGTGTGGAGGAGAAAAAACTTTCCTGTACCTTCCTATGTTCTTCTCACTGGTCTATATCAAATAGCCATGCACCAGATTAACAAGAGAAGACCGAATAAATGTAATTACATACACATGCATGGAAACCCCACATACTTGAGAGTCAGAGACCCCATATAAATGAGAAGCTTAGAGAGAGAAAGGCAACATGAGGTATAAAAGACATCCTGAGCTAAGGAATGAGGTAAGATGCCCTGAGACTTCAGGAGGGAGAAGGGTAATTGTTAGGAAGATAATTTAGTTTTTGGCACACAATAATTAGAAGCTTGCCCTGCCCTATAGATAGGTCATAAAAAGATATTTTTGTGATGACTTTTTCTATGGGCAAGGTCCCTAACTTGAACTCTAAAGGAGAAGTAAAAGTTTCTCATTAGCTCATAGGGTCCCATTTGCTATCAACGCAAAATAATTTACATGCCAAAGTAACACATCTTGGGGAGGTCTGTTTTGAATTCCTTCATTAGCCGAAGGGAAAGATCTAGTTTAGAATTTATTCTAAACCAGTAATGACACTAAAAAAATTAACAAGGATTTAAGTAACTCTTTAAATGAAGCAAAAACTGTGTGGATGTATTTAAAACTTTAAACCTGAGAAATGCCGATGAGGACTGTAAAGCTAATTCAACTAATCATTTCAAAATATTATATAAACTATTTATTTTTATAATTTTTATTTATTTTTATTGTATTTTTCACATTACCATTTAGCCTTCTTATACACACTTCCCCCACAATCACCACACCATCGCCCATGTCCTTGAGTCCTTCTTCCTTTTCACTCAGCCTCTCTGACCCTACCACCTACCCCCTTAGCTGTCATCCTGCTCTCCGTGAGTCCGTCTCTATTTTGCTTGCTAATTCAGTTTGTTCATTAGATTCCATATATGAGTGGAATCATATGATATTTGTCTTTCTCTGACTGGCTTATTTCACTTAGTATAATGTTCTCCAGATCTGTCCATGCTGTCACAAAGGGTAAAACTTTCTTCTTTTTTATGGCCAAATAGTATTCCACTGTATAAATGTCCCATAGTTGTTTTATCCACTCATCTACTGATGGACACTTGGGCTGTTTCCATATCTTGGTGATTTTAAATACATGTTTTCTGAGACAAGAAATGAATCTACTTCTTAGTAGATTCACTAGAATCTACTAGATTCATTGGACAACTACTTAGTCTTGCAATTAAAATTTGTATCAGTCACATATAATACAGACTAACACTACCTTGCATTTTTTCTCTTTTGATAATCCAATGATAACTTGTCTCCACATTTACTGTTGTTATTAAAGAAAAATTCATTAAAGGAATATATTTACTGATAATATGATCCAAATGAAAGGAGTATATATATAGCAAATATGATTTTCACTGCTATTTTCTTTCCATGTAAGAAATTTCATTTATATTAATTATATAACCCAGTCTCTAAGTATTACTAATATACCAAACATTATTAGAAAAGGTCATTATATATGGCCTTAATAATAATGCCTTTTAAATAGTACTTTAGCAATCTGCTTTCCTGAGAAAAAAATAGTGTTTACCATAATTTTCACAATGCTATTTGCCCTAATTTTATATTCCATGTGTCATATTTTGAAATAAAGAAACAAAGAAAGGAAAGAAAGAAGGGAAGGAGGGAGAGAAGGAGGGACAAAAAGTGAAAGAAAGAGAACGACAGACAGACAGGCAGACAGAAAGGAGGACACTCGTGCTGATTTATTTCCAAAATGGATTTTCAAACAATGTGAAAGCTTAATGGCCTTTAATCATCCTCGTATCATAATGCTGGAGAGAAGGGTTTTCTCTGCTATATAGGTGTACAATCTTTTTTATTAAATATTTTACTGTTGTTCTCTTAGAGTTGTCTCAGTTTTTCCTCCTTTGCTCTCCTCCACCCAGCCCACCTCCTGATCCCACAGTCAATCCCACCCTGTTGTCCATGTCCATAGGTCATGTACACATATTCTTTGACTAGTCCCTTCCCCTTCTTTCAGCATTATACCCCTTTCCTCCTCCCCTCTGGTCACTGTCAGTCTGTTCCTTCTTTCTATACCTCTGGTTTTATTTTGCTGGTTTGTTTGTTTTGTTCATTATGTTCCTTTTATAGGTGATATCATATGGTATTTGTTTTTCACCACCTGGCTTATTTCACTTAGCATAATGTTCTCCAGGTCCATCCATGCTTTTGTAAAAGGTACAAGTTCCTTCTTTCTGCGGTATGTTATTGCATTGTGTAGGTGTACCACAGATTTTTGACCCACTCACTTACTGATGGGCACTTAGGCTGTTTCCAGCACTTGGCTATTGTACAGAACAGTGCTATGAACATAGGGGTGCATCATTTCTTTTGAATTGGTTTTTCAGGATTCTGATGATATAATCCCAGAAGTGGAATCACTGGGTCAAAAGGCAGTTACATTTTTGGTGTTTTGAGGAAATTCCATTCTATTTCCCACAGTGGCTGCACCAGTCTGCATTCCTACCAACAGTGCACCAGGGTTCCCTTTTCTACACGTCCTCTCCAGCACTTGCTGTTTGTTGATTTATTAATGTGAAGTGGTGATGAGGTATCTCACTATGGTCTTAATTTGCATCTCTCTGATAGCTAGTGATGTTGAGCATGCTTTCATATGTCTATAGGCCATCTGTTTGTCCTCCTTAGAGAAGTGTCTATTCGGGTCCTTTGCCCGTCTTTTAATTAGATTGTCTTTCTAGTGTTGAATTGAATGAAATATTTATATATTTTGGAGATCAAACCTTTGTCCAATGTATCATTGGCAAATATGTTTTCCTATTGAGTTGGTTCCCTTTTCATTTTGATGATGGTTTCTTTAGCCATACAGTTTGATGTAGTCCCGTTTGTTTATTTTTTTATTCCCCTTGCCCTGGGAGGTATATTGACAAAAATATTGCTATATGAGATATCTGAAATTTTATTGCCTATGTTTTCCTCTAGGACTTTTATGGTGCCATGACTTATATTTAAATCTTTTATCTATCTTGAGTTTATTCTGGTGTATGGTGTAAGTTGGTTGTCTAGTTTAATTTTCTTGCATGTACCTTTCCAGATCTCCCAACACCATTTATTGAAGAGGCTATTTTCACTCCATTCTATGCTCCTGTGCCCTTTGTCAAGTATTAATTGACCAGAGATGCATGGGTTTATCTCTGGGCTCTCTATTCGGTTCCATTGCCAGTACCAGACTATTTTTATTACAGTGGCCTTGTAGTATAGTTGATAACAGGTATTATTATAGGTCCATAATCTTGAACCAGTAAACACTTTTCAGTGTAAGTTCAACATCCTATGTTATAGATATTAAATTTAAATCTATTTGAATTTAGGACCTGACAAGGGAATTTATTAATTTCTCATGTGGAAACCATTTGCAACAGCACAAAAGAGATCGGTCTTTAATTCTTTAATCACTCCTTTTTTGACACTAGGTACTAGATACTCATTAACCAGCCCTCACAGAAGGAATTTATTCTGTTTTTTTAATGATCAAATATTCTGGGGAAACATTAAAAAATATTTAACCATCTCTGCTGCTGGCTGATCACCCCAACTGTCCATGACTTCATTCTGTACCATTAAATACTAAACTCCAAGCTCTTCTCTCCTCTATTCTTTATCAGCCAATTATAACTTGAATCCTCAGAACTTTGGCATCATTTGTTAAATTTATTGTTAAGAACTTGCTCATAGAATATTTTCTCTGTCCCTGACTGTAGACTCTAAATGATAATGTACTAACCCTGAAGTTGAGGCAAACAGAAAAAAAAAATAATTAAGAGAGTTCTTTTGTAGAACTCCCTTTCCAATATCATAGAATGGAGTAAGACAAGGAAAATTAGAGTATAAGTTATTAATATGAGTTCTATAACAACAAATGAATGATAGACCTATATGTCTGTAAGATGATTTTACAATGTATAATTTTTAGAAATGTCTCCCAAAACAGGAGTCAGCTGATTACCCTCACTCAATCTTTTTGATTTGTTTTCCTTCAGTCATGTAAAGTCTACCCATCATATTTCAAATTACTGTTTGTGCTTTGAGCTGTCTTCTACTGGAGCCACTAACCAAGTTCCATTCATCTTTCTATCACCTCAACCCCTAGCACAATACTTTAATTTACAATGTAATAAAAGGACATTATTTGTAGAGTGAACTACCTGTTGAATCAAGCATTACAGTTTCACAAATGAGTCTTGTATCAGTAGGATTTGGAACACATTTATTATTTTGGATTTAGAAGTAATTAATAGTTTTAGTGAATTGCAGCACACTATTCATGCTTTCTTAGTGGCAAAGTTTAACATAGGTACTTTTCGTTACATTTCATTGTTCTGTTTTATATTCACTGATTATTTGTTGGGTATATTTTTTCATTGGTTTAGATTTATATTAATTTAAAAAAACAAAAATAAATTAGACTGAACATAAAGAAAATTAGAAAATGGCAGAAGAACCTTTGGGATATTTCTTAGATATGTAAAAATAAAACATCAATTTAGCTCGTTGTCTTTATAGGCTTTCTGACTGATCTTTAAAAATATTGTCATACCATGTTCCCAATTTTAAAAAAATCCTAAAATGGTGTGGAAACCACTAATTTAGTTTTTGGCACACAGAATTAAACTAGAGAATGCTAAAATTTGTGCCAATGATGGATCGTGATCGTGTCCCTACAAAGAATTGTGGGGAAGGAAATTTTAATGGAATTCTGGGTTGCCCTGTCCTTGCAACAACTAGTTATTTGTTCTGATGAAAGATATACAGTTATGGTGTCTGGGTTTGCAGAATAAATCACTTTCATTTCTATTACTAACTATTTTTCTAGTTGAATAAGAAAGGTTTTGTTTACCTGGTTTGGTTAACAGTCACTTGGGTCAATCCAGTGAAATAATTGCTCACTGTAATTGGAACAGTATATAATGAAAGCTTTCAAAAAGCCATAAAATACTTTTTTTAAAAAAATAAATTTTCAAGGTATTATTTATTAGATTATTCATATAAAGTATAATAAAAACTCATCCAATTAGGTGACCCAGATTTGTGATTGATTTGGTGATCATCCCGAATCAATCACAAATCTGGGAAAGAAAACCTAATAATGTATACGCTATTTAAAAAAAAAAAAAACTATCCTAGATTGTTTGCTCTTAACTGTTCATGGAAGTGTGTTTTGTTGATAACATGAGAAAATGAAAATATGGAGATCTATTAATAAGATAAATACATTTGTATTACAGATATCCTTTTCCATGGCAAATCATTATCACATTTGGGCTTTTTCTGCTATTACTTACTATTTACATAATGTGGTAGAAATAACCAGAATGATGAGGTGACGATGATCATCACTGTTTCTGCGTGTGTGCATGCACACGGCAGAGAGGGGATAGAAAGGAAGGGCATTCTGTTCCTAAATTATGATTGCCAAAAGACAAATTAAAAATCACTGGAAAACTTCTGTAGGGTAAATTGATTAAACTGGACTCATTTAATTATGTAACACCAGAGTAGAAACAAGGATTATAGCAAGAAAGACCAAGCTCAAGGAATAGTCCTTATAGTCTTTATAGCTACAGCTATATAGCTATAGATAGGTATAGACATGGGTATGAATATATATAAATATATATAGCTGTTGATTGGATTTAACTTATTTGGAAGGAATAGAAAATAGCTTCAGTATTGGAGGTTACTTCCTAAATGTAGACATGACTTCTCAAGGATCATACAAGTATTTGTGACACCTATAGACAACTTGACACATCTAGCTGTATGCTACACTATGAATTCACATTTTCTGTAAACTAAAAATCACATTGTGCTAGTGGATTTTTTAGTTTCTTACACCAAACATTGCTCCAAATTGAATGCACCCTTAAACACATCAAATTAGTTTTTAATTTCAGACGGTATATATTCAGTTCTAGAATGTCCATTTGATTCTTTTTATACATTTCAATTGTTGAAAGACTGTGTCTTTTAATTCAGTTTGTCAGATTTTTTAAATATTTTATTTATTTTTAGACAGAGGGGAAGGGTGGGAGAAAGAGAGGGAGAGAAACATCAATGTGTGGTTGCCTCTCACATGTTCCCTACTAGGGACCTGGCCTGCAACCCAGGCATGTGCCCTGACTGAGAATCGAACCAGCATCCCTTTGGTTCGCAGGCCTGTGCTCAATCCACTGAGCCACACCAGCCAGGGCAGTTTGTCAGTTTTTTAATCATAAAAGTGATACCCAAGATCACTAGATTCTCCAAGCTTTTCTTAAAGCTTGGACATTAAAGAGAATCCCAGGTACAAACAGCATCTGAACATTATGCCATTAATGTTTCAAATTTTTATGTTGTCTGCAGAATGTGTTACATTTCTCATTAAACCTCTTTTGCAATCAACCTGAGTATTCTCAGTAACACTCGGCCCACAGGCTAAACGATGCGGCCACACAGCAAGACAGAGGAACCGCACAGGGTGCTGGCACTGGTTCACTCCTGGGGCCAGCCCCGGCGCTGACACAGCAGAAGAGTGGCTTAGCCAAATTGAAATAACAGTATTCTGCTGACTGAATCTTCTATTTGGTGCAAAAATAACTGGTAACTTCTGTTAGAAAACAATGCCTTTATCTTTCAAAGAATGTGGTTCTGTCCATTACACCGCAGGTAAAACATGCTAAAAATCCAGGATGAAGCTTTTTCAGTCAGTCAATGTTTTCTTTGAAGGCAATAAAACTACTTCCATGTTCAACAAGTCAACCAGTGCTGCTTCTGCTTAAATTTACAACAGTTGATTCACAAATCTTTGCAAGGGTAGAGAGTCTAAAGATTTTCTTTTTTTCCCAGACTGAGTTACTTGACATTATTCTACCATTCAGGGCATTGTATTTAGGGCATTGTATTATTCTACCATTCAGGGCATTGGTCCAAAAAGGCCTAATATCATTCTGTAAGATCATGATTTACTGATGGTTTCTTGGGTACACCCAACACCTTAAAGAAGTCTCCAGATAAAATAGAAATTCCATCAAGACCCACCAGAATAGGCTCATGCTTATTTGCTTATTAAAACCTTTGGCAAAAATTGTGCAGTGCACAAGGACAAGGGTGCCTTCTGATCTGCTCACTGGGTGGCAGCAGGGGGTGCGAGGGTTGGGAGGTGGAGTTGGAAACCCATGGCATTGCTAGAAAATCGGCTGGGCCTCTCTACCCCCACAAAAAAACAGACTTCATTTTCATTTTTTGTGGTTGTCCTAGAGTTTACAATTTACATTATTTTTTCATTATTATTTCTCTTTATGGTTCAGTTTGAGAAGTTTCTACTGACAAGTCTTCAAACTCACTGATTCCTTCCTTGGTCATGACCACCAAAGACACCTATAAGGAAGGGAGGGAGGCTAGATTAGATAGAGGAAGAAAGGGATCTGTCATGAAGCTACACCAGGGCTCTCAAATGATCACAAGGAGCCCTGGATATGGGATGGACCTTCAAAGTGGTCATGCACCAAGGCCAGAGGGCCAGGCCTTAGTACTCTCACCTTGACAAAACAGTGACTCTAGGGACAAATTTGGGAGAGACGCTCAATTCTAGAGAGACCGACTGTGAGCTGTCGGAAGCCGACAGGACCAGCAACTGAGGAAATGAGTTGACTGTGTCCACTGCGTCCACTACAGTGATACATGTACTTAAATAACTGTCTGGTGGCGTGGTATCACCAGATAATTGTCCACGTCGATTCTAACTTCAAGTTGAGCTGTTTTGATGGTTTTAGTTGCATTTTAAATTCACGCTCACTTACATACAGTAAAATAATGTAGTTTTCCTGGAGGAGAGGGTTATTTGAGGACTCAGTGAAATAATGTAAATGAAAAAAGCACTCAGCATAGTTATGGGCACATAGGAAGTACTTGATCAATGTTAAGTGTGTGTGTGTGACTGTGTCTGGTTTGGTTTTGTTGTTGCTTGTATTTTGTTTCATTTTTCTGTTAAAAGTTAGAATTAGACTCTTATCTCCCAGGAAGAAGTTTTATTTTATTGTAGAGGTACAATAATTTTAAACTTAGTCAATTGAAGAACTATTCTAAAATGAGAAGGCATTGTAACAAAGCTTTTTTTTTATCTCATGTTCAAATCGTTTAAAATATCTTTAAAACTATTATTACTTTTTTGTTTTATATTCCACTAAGAGTGAAATCACATAGATTTTCTTCCTTTTTCATCTGACTTTCTTCATTTACCACAATATCCTTAAAATGCATTTATGTTGTCATCACAAATGACAATATTTCATAATTTTTATGTCTGAGTAAGATGTGGTATATTTATATAGGGTGGGACAAGGTTAGTTGTTCATATGGAAAATAATACAATAATTAATAATTATATAAAAATAAACCGTGTTTTGTGTACTCACAAGTATATACCTACTTTTGCCCTACCTTGTACAATGGAATACTACTCAAATCTCTTTTAATGCCGTGTTTACCAGTTTTTTCTCCTCAGTTCTTTAAAATTGTTTGATTTGGACTCATTTGGGGAAATTTAAATCAACATTTTTTATTGTGTTGAGAAAGAGAATTTCTTCTGGTAATGATGACTGAGAGATTACTTTCTTTCTGTCAGCCAAATAAATTTGAAACAAAGTTGAGTGAGTGATTTTTTATTAGTCTGTGAAAAGGCTATTTATTTCCACATGTAATTAGAAAACAAGTAATTCTAACTTAATGAAATAAAACCAACTTTGAAAACAAGTAGGACTCATCTGCAGTTCCAGCTAAATTAGATACTGAAAAATACTTCCATTTTGATGTGTTTTGAAATATCTACTGAAATTATAGATATAATATTTCAAAGAACTAAGATAAAAGCTTTGATCAGAGGAGGAAATGTATGTGTATAGATGACATCTCAAGAAGCTCAAACTCTCTTTGCCATTTTAAGCTTTCCTTTATTTATAAGTCAATGATGTTAAATAATGCAAGAAAATTGAGTTTCAACCTAATATCACAGAAATGTTAAATTTCGTGAGAATTGAGTGTAAGTACTTTACAATTTGCACAGCAGGTCAAATTGATGTTGTGATTCATGAGACTTAAATGTTTTATTTGATAGATGTAGCAAACCAAGATTGTCTCTGTCTGAAGTTTAAAATGTTATAAATAAGGTTTGATGTTAACAGTGAGGATTTATGCTAACCATAAACACAAAACAACTCACATTAATACATTAGAGTCATGAACTAACTACATTACATCAAACTTAAACTGTCCCTTAAAACAAAGAATAGGCAGTTAAGATCAATTCAACTAAAACAAAATCTATTTCACACACACACACACACACACATACTGTTGAATAGAAATAAAATAAGAAAATATTATTACTGTCACATAGAATCATTGCCTTAGAGGTTGAAGATAATGGTTTTCCTATGCTTTCTGTTGTAAGTTAATAGAAGTCCATAAAGTAGGTAATAATGACAAAGAGCAACTGTCCTGGGATTAGAAGGAAATGGATTTCTCTAGCTCTTCATTCAGACAACACATTTGAAACCCTGGAGAATGAGACATTTGGGGATTGTGCTCTGTGTCAAGTAGAAACTAAAAAACAAAAACCAAAAATCCCAGTTTTTTATAAAAGTCACTTTCTCTAATTTACTCACAGCCTTGATTGAGGACATAAATCTATTAACAGTCTACTGTTTGGGGGACAATCTGTGGTTTACTCTTCTTGCTTTTTTTTTCTTTCTTTTCTTAAAAACTTACTACGTTAGTTTCAGTCCTGAAAGCAGAGCCTGAAACAAAGACTTGATTGCCAGCAATTCTGAGGAGCTTCTGATTTTCAGTGACAGAAGCACAGAACACAGCAAGTGAAAACGGAAAGGTAAAAAAGCTTATTCCAGGATACATGATCAAGTTGGCCACCAATCAGGTGGTGGTCACTGAAGCTCATGGCACATTCTGAGAAGCCTTATGAGATGAGTCAGAGCTATTTGCCTAGGGGATGAAAGACAAAAGTAGTTCACTATCAGTTCCCACCCCCATTTGGACAAGGTTGACTCCTTAGATATTAACTGACCAGCACTTCTGAATGCTTTTCAGGGTCCCAAGAATGCCATACACAGTGCGTCAGAGAATTCCCAAGGCAGTTAGAGGTTGATACATGACCCAAACAGGTACTGTTGGATTGCATTTGCCAGAAGCTTGGCTGGAGATGGTCACCTCACTGCAGCAGAGGTAGAGTGCCCAGTGGGGCCCAGAACATGGGAAGGTGGGCACCACAGTTGTCTGAGACACCCTTCTTCTTCCTTATGCAGTCTGGATTCTTTTAAACCACCCATTAGGGTTTCCAAACATCTCATTCTTGCTGCCATTTTCCACATCCCAAGGTGATTTGATCTCTCATGTATGAACCTTATTTTTCTGACACCAGATAAAACAAGATAGGGATATGTTTAACCTTAAATACTTAAAACAATTTTAATAGCAGCTTTAAAGAGAGCCCACACAGCAAAATTTTGAATCCCTCTACCTTATTCAAGGGCTCCCATTAACTCAAGGAATGCCATTCTTGGTTTTCCCTCATTTATCCCAATCCTAAAATTAGGCAGGTGACATGAAACGCCATCCTAAGATCCTACCCAATGACACGTAACAGAATAATTTTTCTAATATTTAAGAACATTTTTGGTTGACTATCATTTGGCAGTTCTAAAAGTAGAAAATATTTCCTCACATCCTCAGTGTGAGCTAACTAGAATGAAAGCTTTCCTTTAACATTTCTCTTTGGAACTGCCATTTACCACCATGTGCATTTTACATGTATTCTATTCCTGTCCAAAATGCTTGTTTGTGATTGTTTATGAGTCTGAATACAATTGTAGGTGATTATTTTTTTTCCGTATTTGGAAAACAACACTACATCACTGAGACGTTTTAAGCTTATTAACCATGTAACCACCATAACCTTTTCCCCCTTTCTTTCTTTTTTTTTTTTTTTTTTAAGATTTTTTTTTATTTTGTCTTTAGAGGGGTAGGGGAGAGGGAGAGGGAGAGAAATATCAATGTACGGTTGCCTCTTGTGTGTCCCCTGCTGGGAACTGGCCTGCAACCCAGGCATGTGCCCTGACTGGGAATCGAACCGCGATCCTCTGGTTTGCAGGCCCGAGCTCAATCCACTGAGCTCCACCAGCCAGGGTGTCCCCCTTTCTTAAAGAAGTACACTTTAGCCAAAAGGTTGAGAAGCAATTTTTGCCCCCTTTCTTAAAGATCACCCCACAGCACCAGTGTGCAGAGATGCTGCCAGAAGTCAAGACAAGAAAGGAAGCTTGTTATCAAAAAGTAAAGGGGACAATCATTGAAAGTTTATGGTTGGGAACGGGCAACTAGCTAAGAAGTCTGTTTCAATCCTTAAAGTTTAAGTTAAACCAAGCACTTAGTTTCCAGAACTCATTGGCAAATGTGCCCAATCCGAGCAGCGTCAACTACTTTTCTTTTATCTGACACACCGCTGTCACATCACTGTTGTGCCAGGTGCTATGGTTGCTATCCCCAGAGGCATTCCTTTTTTCTTTTCACAAAAACTGATTTAGAGGTAGAAAATCTAATGAGTAAACCATAATTCCAGAGGCCAAAGTCAAGAAGTCCTGGTAGATCTCCAACAGATTTCAAATTTCTTATTTTGTCAATACCATTTGTCCAAAAGGATTATCACTATTAAAGACAAAATAAATATATAGAGACACAATTCTCATTCTTGAAGAGATAACTGTATACATGCAAAACATAAGAAAGCTATGTACAAACATTTACATAATATGCATTTAGGTGTGAAATCTCCCCAGTATCATTGAAATATAAAACATGTTATTAATGAAAAAATTGTAAAGGGCTAGGGTAAAAAAATAGATGGTTTAATGAATTTGGGAGAAGAAACAGAAAGTGGGCAGTTTGAATTTGTACTGGTAGAGAGGCGCAGGAAATGCATTTGTTGTAAACAGTAATACAGAAATAGTTCCACAAGGCACACAGCATTCTGTTCAGGCACAATGGCATTTTTTCCACTTCCTTTAGTCCCTGGCTTTTTCTCCATAGCCACGAGCTCTGGCTCCCATTTGTCTTTCACGTCTCCCTTTAGATATCTCTCTGTCATATAATTTAGGTAGACACTTGTCACTTTCTTGTTCTGTATTTTATTTTCTTCAAATAATTTTTTTAACTGATGTTGGCTTGTTTACTTGTCTTCATTTATCATCTGCCATCCTCCACTAACAAGTTAGCTGCATGAGAGAACTTCTGTGTCTTCTTCACCAGCTTTATTAAGAGCAACTTGAATAGTTGATAACAAATAGTTGATCAACATGAAGTTGATAACAAATCATATTAAATGAGTTGATGAATCTACCACAAATAACACCAGGACCTTTCCTCTTCCCTGGTGAGCAGTGGGAGATAAGCATGTCTTTATCTCAGTCTTTGTGTTCACTCATGGTTTCCTTGACCATGATCTTGCTTAATTTAAAATTGATTCAATAAAGACAAAAAAAGGTGAATATTTTATGAGATAAAATTTTCTTACATCAGTCTTGTAAAGGTGTGAATTTGGCAAAATGGAACACCTAGTCTTTTATATTTACAGTATGATAATTTAACATATATAATGAACTTTTAAAAGAATGTTACAGATTTTCTTTCATTTTCTCTAATACTATTTTATAAGATCCACTCTTATTTTAGAGCATTGTTAAGAGTTTTAAGTTTTTAAATAAATGTGATTGCCATATTGCTGTCATTAAAATTGCTTTTAAGAAACTATTTCCATAACAAAATAGCTAGTAATTTGTTTTGCATTGATTGTTGTTTAGTTTTTCTAAAGAGGGATATGAAATTTTATTTTGTGAATCAGGACTAATAGAAACCAAAGAAGTGTTTATTAGGACTTCTAAAAGGCGGGATTTTCCTCACTGATTGTGACAGGAAACATGGAATCCCATGGCCCAGTAATTCTCTCATTTGCTTTTGAAGTCACAGACCCCCTACTTACCACCTCCCCTTAAAGATGCATAAGCAACGTGTTAGGGATTGAAGTAAAAAAGATGTGATTGGATAAATGCAAACTTTTCACCACTCCATGAAACAACTCTAATTAATGTCATAACAATTACAGCTTTGTATTTAAAGATAAGCACATTTTTTTTTAAAGATGTTGAAGAAACTTAGACTACTGCTAA
The DNA here is from genome assembly GCA_039655065.1 of Glossophaga mutica. Classification (NCBI taxonomy): domain Eukaryota; kingdom Metazoa; phylum Chordata; class Mammalia; order Chiroptera; family Phyllostomidae; genus Glossophaga; species Glossophaga mutica. The sequence goes on from CM077306.1 coordinate 159,870,485, forward strand.
AGAAAAGATAGCTGAGGGTTTTTTGATAACTGTTTTTAAGAATATAAAAAGCTCTGTTAAAAAGTTGACCAGATGTTTTCCAATTACGTGGAAACAGAACCAATTTAAATGGTAGCAAATGCCAAGAAAAAAGATCTAAATTATAGCTAAAAAAATCTTCACTGGAGAAGGCTACTAAAATAGAAGTTATCTTTTACTAGTTAAATATGGAATTATTTGGACACAGAGGTTAAACGATATAGCTTTGATCAGAGTGTTTCTCCTAGCAAGCAATATACATAAATACAAGGGTCCATTCCCAAATAAAAGAGGTTGACCACTACCACAATAACAAGACATACATGCACATTATAATCCTATTTTCACCATAATGCTTTTATTTGAACCCAGAAAAAAGTAATAATAAGATGAACACAAGCACAGAAAGTGTGACTAAGTTAGAGAGGTTTAAGGAGATGGAAATAAATAAAGAAGAAGAATTTACAGAAAGTAATCTGTGATTAATAGGAATCTAAAGAACTTCTCTCTGACCCACATCTGAAGTCCTCCACAAATTATCTAGAAAACATCCCAAACAACAGCTCCTTGGAATTAAAGGTAAGCTATTTCATATATATGCTTTATCTTTTTTCTTTTCTTTTTTTTTAAGTTTTTAAGATAAGGGTTGAAAATGCGCATCTACTCCAAAGGCATAGTTGACCCCAAAATGTATCATGCTCTTACACTAAACCTTGCTGTGCTTTAATTGTGTTGCCATGGCAATCATGCCTTTGCCTGAACAATTAGGAGCTAGCTAGATTGCACGACTTCTCTCTTGAAGTGGAACTGAAAAACATGTCTCAATAAGGAATCAAGATTCTTTCAGGGACTCTTTAATGCTAAAGGAATGCCCTTTTGAGTTCCACTTCCTTGGGGCTATAGTTTAGGAGATAAATCTTGGAGTTCATCAAAGGGAAAGAAAGCGTTCCTCTGGGAGGCCAGGCCCTGTCACCTCCCCAGCTAGGAGCTCAGCTCTGCCTTCCTTGCATAAGGCATGTTACCATATTTTTATATCCTCTCTGCCCCACCCCCACCTTCCATCTCATCTAAGTACAACCCTGATACTGCATTGTATGCTAAGAAATATATATATGAGAAATATGGTCACTTCAAGAGAAGCAGAGAAGAAATATTAGTCATCAAGTACTGTAACTACTATGTACTACTAGTGACAATTACCTACGCAGAGACGTCATGGGCACCTAATTTGGTGTAGATTTAACTAGAAGTAAAAAGACAACGTAGAGTTTGTTGCTTAAAATTACCCTGATTTTCCACATGAGCCATCAAATATCAATAAAAATATATAAATAAATAGATGCACATTACATTTTAAAATAAGTTCAACCTGATGTTTTAAAGCAGGGCTCACAAACTTTTTCTGTAAAGGCCCAGGTAGTAAATATCTTAGCCTCTGTGGGCCATACAGTCTCTGTCACAGCTTTTAATTCTGTGCTGTAGCACAAAATTGGCCACAGACAATGCATAAAGGGTATGGCTGTTGTCCACTAAACAAGCAATGGCTAGATTTGACCATCAAGCATACAGTTTGCTAGCCCTCCACTGAAACCGACCCTTTTGGTCATTTTATATTTTGTATTCTCTTAGATATTCTCTCCTTTCACCTGCTTTGTCAAAACCTCAGGTAAAGCCCAAGAGAAGGAGGAAAAGCATCTTCCTGTCCAACATCTTCCAAAATTAGGGTCAAGCTTCTTGTCTACCTTCTTCTGTCTCTCCCTGCTGGTTTAAGTTTAAGGCCAGAATAACTATGATCTGTGACTTTCCAGTAAGGACACTCAATGGAGCTGCCTGGCTGCTGTGCTTTCCCCTCAGTTCCTTTGGTGCTATGACCTTTAAAGGGACTGGCTGTGAGCAAGCTCAGTCCCATCCCAGACAGTCAAACCCACAGGGCCGCATCTTGGCCTTCCCTGAAGGCAAACTTCCCACCCATACCAGATGTAAACCAAGAGCAGCTCAGGGAAGCTGATTCTCAGGATTTCAGGTGTCTAGCCCTGGATGGTGTGTAGCTCAGTGGTTGAGTGCTGACCTTCAAACCAAAGGGCTGCCAGTTCGATTTCCAGTCAGGGCACAGGCCTGGGTTGTGGGCCAGGTCCCCAGTAGGGGGTGCAGGAGAAGCAACTACATAGCAATGCTTCTCTTCCTCTCTTTCTCCCACCCTTTCCCTCTCTAAAAATAAATAAATAAGATCTTTTTTAAAAAAGTGTTCAGCTGTCTGACTACACTCACCAAGTTGCTGTGGATGGCTCCTATGGTTTTTTAGAGTCCTCCTTGCTCCCCTCTGTGTTTACTGTTACGCTCAATTATCTAACATCCCCCATCCTCAACTTAAGCCAAAATCCAGAGAGCTTCCTTTAGTCTTAGATCTTGATATGTCAAAAAGGAAATATAGACACCTGAAAAATCCTCTCTCAAAATAATATTTGAGTTTGAATCTTTTACTACATGTCAGAGGCTGAAATTACATTTTCTCTTTTTTATTATCAAATCAATCCTAACTTACTGACCCCACCCTCATGATAATTTAAGTAGATAAGCCAGTTAGGATAAAGGTCACACACTGAAAAAATTCAAAACGGAAAATGTGTGCATAGTTCCAAACTATTGTCTGTTATATGTTACCTTACATTTCTTCAAAACCAGAGTTCTAGGGTCAGTGTTGTTATTGCAGTTCAGTCATAAACTAAGGTGTGAACGATATGTTAATGCTTTCTCAGCTACTGTAAAAGGAAAAGGAGACACACCTTAGTCTCTGTCTCCACTCCCACTTCTCACCCCACAGCAGTTCCGGAAGGATGAAGAAGCTACAGAAAGGTGAAGAGCATGGTTCTGAGTTCTGGCCTCAAAGTCCCCAGTATTAGTTCTGACCACTTGACAACTTAATGAACTCTCAACCTTTGCACAGGATCATTGAGATTAAATGAGTTAGCTATTATAACAGCTTTCTTTTATCAAGAAAGATATGTCTGTGTGCCAGGCAGTTTCTAAAACACTTCAGTTTAGCTCATTTAACTCTCAAAATAATCGTAT